>CM067064.1:1400000-2687500 GCA_033980235.1 Diadema setosum
AAACGACATACATGTTTTTGAGCGGAGATGAACATCTGTTGTAAAAATCTGACAAATTAGTTTTAGCCTGAAATGCAGGTAGTTTGCACAAAATATCAAACTCTGATTTTGTAACGATTTGAGTGTTATCCATATGTTTGATCGAATATTCTATTTCAACTGTGCTGGATAGCATAGATTCATATTTATTCTTTTACTACTTTTTTGTCACGCTCTCTTTCACAGCTCTTCGCGATATAGATGATTGGACTTTCAGAGCAATCCGAGAGGAAATGATCACCGTCTACGGAGAGAAATACTTCCGAGACACGTGGAGTAATTTTTGTTACGCCATGATCGCTTTCATTTCAGAACCAGATGGCGATATTTGCAAAAAGGTGAGATATAAGCAAAAATTACGATTTATTGGAGGCTTTCATTATTTGAGGTTAGAACGTTCCCCATAAGAAAAAAAAGAAACACATCAAAATTTGACCATATCTGACAGTTAATTAGCAAAGAGGCTCAGAAGAGCACAGCCAAACGAATCTCTTGCAACCATAAGTCTCCTCTCGATTATACCCAAAGACGCCTTCATTTTTTTTTTTTCGGCGAGGATAAGAAGGGCATCATCCATAAAATCTCACTGTCTTAAGAATTAGTGCTCTAGAACCGTTCTTCTCAATCTTTCTTTTCAACCCAAGGCCCACGTTGGCTCCTAACTCAAAGAGGCTATGAGGGTCCTAACCAGGCGCCAGAATGTTTTCAAGCACAAAAAAATTTGCTAAATAGTGCTGACGCCACTAACGGCGAACTTACCAATTTACTTGCTTTCCATTATTATCATTATCATTATTTTTAAAGGCCCGTGAAGAATAAATCTTCTTTAGTTCACTTTTGGTCGACATCGCTGGCCGCAGTCCTGAGAAAGTTTCATGGCCCACCGATTGAGAAGTGGAGTGCTAGAATGCTTCTGCCGAAGATCGCTATCTCTGTTGTGCCTTATTGTTTGCTATTTTGTCTTTCTGTTTGTTAGTCTTGTCCCATTCTGTTTTGTATTATATTATAGCCTTTCCTTCAGTAGTTGTATTGTTGTCTAGTCTCGTTTCATGTTCAATCGCGTCTGTGTAAGTGTGTATGTCTGTTACCCTATTCTTCATTGAGCTTCCAGACTTCTTCTTTTTCTTTCTCTCTCTCTCTCTCTCTTTTTTTTTTTTACGGTGCATTGATTTATCTTTTCATCGATGTTCTTGACGAGAGGTGCCCACATCGTCTAAGCTCTGTCTTTTTTTAGTGGGTTCTTCCATTTTTCGCACTTTACGTATCATTATACTTTATTTCGACCACTTCATTTTTCATGTTTTCATGACAATGTATAATTACCATTAGGTTCCTCAATTGTTGTATAGTCTCTTCATTTTACAATGTTTTGTTTATATTCTCCGTTACCAAAGGAAGTGAAATGCATATGGTTTTTGTCAAGAAATGAAATGAGAATTGAATTGAACTGATTTGAAAACAAACCAACCAACCAACAAACAAACAAACGAATGCCGATGAAAGCATAACCTCCTCCACTGGCAGAAGTGAAAAAAAGAAAAAAAAAAAGAAAGGAAAGCAACTAAGTTGGTATGTTCGCCGTTGGTGGCGCCAGCACTATAGTTTTTGTGTTTGTTTTACATTCCTGCGCCTGGTTAGTTGACCCCATGCTCTGTGAAGGTAACAGAGTCTGCAATGAATCCTTGCGTCATCGTCAGATTGGAGTGATCAAGCTTCAGCTCCTACAGATTATTGTAGAATTTCAGCCTTTAATGATATAATCCATTATGATTAAACAACAGTATTGCGTTGGAAGGATGAGGCCGGAAAGCCATCACATGCAAATGAGGTACGCACAAAGAGGTTTATAGAACCTCCTTACAATTGGGTACGCACAAGGTAGCATTCATTGCACGCGAGTTAGAATTACCCATTGCGTATCTTGTGAAAAATGATCAAGCATGAACAAAACAGAGGAAACGAAATAGAAACAAGATTCTTGCCTTAATGCATACAACATAAACGTGGTGCTAAATTCCCCCAGTTAAAAAACAAAACAAAAACAAAAATACGCACGTGTGTAATTTGGGTTTATCTTTAGTGGATATTCTCTAAACGTAATCAGAGCATTAGTGTCACTCAACTGTTTTTTTTTTTTTTTTTTTTTTAATTTGAACTAATGTTAGTCATCCGCTTTACTTATTTTCTGCCTGCATACCTTTTGCTGTGCAGGCAACTGAGGAAATCACCTGTCCCACTCTTATTGCCTACGGGAAGCTGGACGGACTAGTATCGGAGGAACATCCCATCTACCTGGCTAAGAAGATCCACAATTCTCAGTGAGTTACTAGTAACAGCATACATTTTCATGGTTCATTTATGGCTGCATTTTAGTAGCATGCAAGCTTGCATATTTTTATATTCATAAATTCGGCGAAACTCTCGAAATTCGAAAGTTTTGGGAAAAGAAAAGTGAAATAAATTGATTGATGAGTTGATATTTTTTGAGTTTTTGAAAAATAAAGTGCGTGCTGGTGGGCAATTCTATGTCCTCCTTGAGTTTTTAATGATGACTGTATGCCCATTTGTTTATATCGAGTTTGCACTCTTGTTGTACGTTCAAAATTGAAAATATCAAAAGCAATTAACTTCGGGCCTGCCAAAAGTTAGCTCAAAAGAAAGAACTCAATCTATTAAGCACATCAAGGAAATTTAATCGAAATCGAGAGAAAATTATGAAATTGAGTAGTTTTGCTAATTTTCGCAAAGCAGTTCTCTAAGAGCTGATATCAATGATATACAAATGATTGAGCTGATATGGTAATGCAACCTTATTCATCATTGATCGTGTGCACAAAACTGACCCCTCCCCCCCCAAAAAAAAAAAAAAAAAAAAAAAAAGGTGGGGGGAGAAAAACATTTTTTATTCTGATATTGACAAGTTAAACAAAATGTTGTTCCTAGCTGAATAACTTCAAGTCAAACAATGATTGATCATAATATATCAGGATATGAGAAGTGGGCATAATTGCGCTTAGAATTAGAAAAATAAAACAAATAAACAAAAACAACAACTTATAGAACTTACAAGACTTTTCACAGGTATAATGTTTTGAGGCAATGACATCATCAACTCAATCATTTTCATTTTTATATCAACTCTTCAAGAACTGCAACATCTATGAAAACTTTCCGAATTTTCATTATTTTATTAACTTCCTTAATTTTTCTCCGATTTCAATCAAAATTTCACTATTTAGTGTTTACTACACTCCTTTTCAGGTTAATCTTTAAGCGGCCCGGATGTCCTTTTCATGAAATTCATATTCTGTAAATGTATGTCCTTCTCCCGATTATTATCTGAAATTACCCGTGACATTGTATGCAAATGTGAAGTCAATCATCATTACAGGGTTGATGGGTTTAGCAGCTTAGTGTTCTTCTGGGGTGAGGTGATGTTCTTTATTCTGAAGGTTCTTTAATCCGAAAATGAAAAGAAGATGCGCACCTGATAGTAAACTTGTCGAGAGGGCAAATGCTGCATTTTTGTTGTTGTAAAAAATGTCCCACTTGGTACAGATGTTACTTGGGGCGCTTGGATTCTTTCTTTTTTTTTTTTTAATCCAAAAGACACTCTGTATTTGTGCAAATAAGATCTAATTTTCATGATTTCATTATTATTGGTGGTTTTGTATGAAATTACTGAAATACGGTTTCATTTCAAAACAACGTTAGACCACAGACCGCTGAAAGATCCTCAATAACATATTCTATAAGCATATTGATAGATAGATATTCAATAATCCTGCTCAATTGCAATGTAATCGTTGACATTACTATTTCTGTCGATATCCTGTAAATAGATTACCAAGCTATAGTCTCTGACAACTCTTTGAGATACAACAAAATTGATTTCATTCTTTTTAACCTTGCTGCTAACGTTTCATGTTTTGTTGCTGTTTGTCCATCAGGCTAATCATGTTCCCAAGCGGAAAGCATGCCTTACACTTGCAAGACTCGAAGACCTTCAACGAAATGATTGAAAAATTCTTGATGGATTTGTGAAAGAAGAGCTGTGGATCGCAGAAGATCGTGAAAATTGTGGGAGATTCGTATTGAACAATATCAAACCCCTTTTGGCTTGACGCACAGCTTCCTTTCTCAGGTCATTATACTTTCCACAGAAATCTAAAAGCTGGCATCAATGTTGGTGAGCCACTGCATGGCACATTCAGAAGCCTTTTTCTTGGGGGGGGGGGGAGGGTAGGGTGGGGTAGGAGGCAGAAGATTTAATCTTACAAATTTCATTTGTTAGAGGGAGACAAATTGAAAAAAATTCACACCTCAACCTTCACCCCTCTATTTGATATTTTCTTGCAGATTCAATCTAGTGTAGCGTTATTTGTTCCTTTTAATGTTTCCTGTAATGTGGTTGCATAAAAGCGTTGTATTTCAAACTATACAGGGAAAAATCAAGTTTCCGATTCGGTTTCTTTGTGTAATCATTAGAGTGAGAACAAGTGTAATGTTGCGTGCACAATCATTTTACGTATCATGTGTAATGAAACAAGAAGGCACATTCATAATGCAAATAAGAGTTGAATTATGCTGAGCTGGTACGAAGCTGAAAAGAAAGGACTAACTGGTTATTATGAAAATCCAGCTTTCCTTCAATCACTACACAATCAGACCTCAACTTAAAAAAATGGGACGTATATGGTAAAGATTGCGTCGATGTAACTTTCAGTGCTTTAGTGTAACATGTAAATAGATTGATAGATAGATGGATAGATAAATGGAATAAACTAATAAACAAATGAATAAATAAATAAGCATAATATACGTGTGTGTGTGTCTGTCTGTGTCTGTGTGCATGAAAAAGTCCATGTAAACAAATGGGAATGATAAAACGCAGTGTACACAAATAAACCCTCATCTTTAGGCACCAAGTGAGTACACAAATTTTGCCGGTTTTCCTGAATATTGTGTCAAGCAGTACACAGAATATTTCTAAGGATGATGGAAATAATAATTCTTTTGATATTTCTTGTAAAGAACGATTTTGTGATGCTTTCAATAGCGAAAAAACAAACAAACAACGTAACAAGTATTGTGTTTACCATATTTTAACGAGAAGGAGAGTAAGACAGGCGCAGGTGCGAATCGACAAGTCGTTTTATGATGGTCGAAGAGGCGGGGACACGAGACAAATGACATCATCATGGGGCATTCAGCATCATTTTTTTTTTTTTTTGGGGGGGGGGGCGTGCGTGTGGGGTTTTTGTGTGCGTGTGTCTGTTTCTTTGTGGTGCGTGCGTATAACGTCTGCGTATGTGTCTCTTTCTTCGTGGCGCGTACACCTGTCAGCACGTGTAATAAACGCCCCCACAGCACCAAAAAGGAGTCACACCATCCGACAGCGACAGATAACTAAAATTCCTTTTCTTTCCGTAAACACTCGTATCTACGTCCTTCATATTTTTCGAATGACACTTCTTCAGTCTAGCAGTTTTTAAGTAAACTCCACGCAAAATTAATTCAGCAAACCTGAGGAACTAATATTTCCTCTCATCTCTCGCCAACATTTTGAAGCCTAATGGTTCGTAGCGTTGGAACTTGTTTGTTTGTTTGTTTATTTGTTTATTTGTTTGGTTTCATTTTTTGGTCTCGAATAATTTATATCTTATACACGGGTACTGAAATGCACAAAGACGTATGAACTGCGCAATTTTGTTTTTCATCTGCGTGCAGAATTACATAAGTTTTAGGAGCTTGTAATGGGTGAAATTTATCTGCAAAATATCATATCATAATCAGTTTCACCGACACCAAAGACTACACAGACGCTCTATGATTTCACGGTTATCATTCTATTTCACATGTCCATATAGATGATGGGGATAGTGACAACAACTTGACAGAACATGAAATTTTGGTAAGATATCCAGAGATCGAACTAGGTTATGAAACTAGATTATGAATTTGTTCGCCTTGGAACACGTTCCCTCGTCAAAAAGTGATAATTCGACGCGAAGTATTTTGGCATACATTGATGAGTGGAATAAGTGTAATCTCACTCTCTTGCATTTCCATCTTCTCATGACTATTTCCTTAAAACTTTTGATTATGTAACCTATGATTGCTTGGAGTGTGAAGCAAAAGTTTTTTTCAATGCCACGCAAGTATTTCAACAAATGATACAATCATAATTATTGTCATTACTATCATTACTTTCATCACTATTATTGTACTACCATTTTTTCAGAAAAATAATCAATATATATCAAGTGATTTATAAATTAATAAGTACATTCTGTATCAACAGACGTGGGACAAAGAGAGATATCATGAAACATTTGGGAGTACTATAAAAATTGTTCTGTCGCACTGCTTTCACTTGCAGCAATCAACACAGAATATACACTAGTATTAGATGAGGACATTTCACGCAACCCAGTAGTAAACAAGAAAATATTCACACTTGACAATGCTTGATTGCGACATTATATACTTTACTTCAGCAACAGTCACGTTTCGGTACGATTTATCGCAAAACCATCTTGGCACAGATTTATCTCACTCCTGATGGGATTGTTATCTAACAAGTATTAAATTAGTCTTCTACAGTACCTACCACAAGATAACACGCTAATGAAATCGATGATCTTTGAACATCTCGTAAATAATTTATGCACGAACGCCCACATATTAACATATAATCGCACACACACGAATTTTGACTGTCAAGACGTGAATAATTGTAGACCCAAATACCTGTGGTACGAAAATAAATGGAAGTTCGAAAAAGATAAATACTTATGTTTCAGCCTTCAGCTTATAGAATACACTTGCATCAATGAACACTGTAGTGATGAATGATTTTCTCTTCAGCGCAATGATAAAAAATCTTTTTTTCTTTAAGAAAGAAAAAGTGCAGGCCATATCGCATTCCACAGTTAATGGAAGAATCAAAATGATGAACCAAACATATGGCTACACGCAATGAAAGATTAGCCGATATTGAGATAAAATGACTTTCAGTAAAAATGAAGATCATGTCGAAAACAGGTGACGTTCTAGTAGAGCAGATAAGCCCTCAAAATCACGTGAATTGTGCAAAATTTGACTAAAGCATGAAACTTTCACCAGTGTTAGTACATACCATAAGATTTATTTTAAGATCGGGAGGTAAGTCTGATTTGACCTCTGATGACCTCCAGAGGTCAATGTACTTTAGATATCAGAAAATCGATGTTTTTAGACATTTGCGAATGACATATGTGGTTATGTTGCACTAAACATGCATTTATACCACAGAGAAATCATTTCCAGATTCAACAGAGCACTGACAGGTTTTTACCTTTGACCTCTGATGACCTCCAGAGGTCAATGAACTTTAAATATCAAAATATCGATGTTTTTAGACATTTGTGAATGATATATGTGGTTATGATTCACTAAACATGCATCTATACTTCAGGGAAACCATTTTCTGATTCCACAGAGCATTGACGGGTTTTAACCTTTGACCTCTGATGACCTTTGGAGGTCAATGACCTCAAAATATATGGATCTGTGATGTCATTGGTTAATGGTAACGATTGTTAAGATGTACAAAACAAGCATATCTGTCTTATAATGAAATTATCTTCATATTCTAAAGAGCAGACAGGTTTCTACCTTTGACCTCTGATGGCCTTGAGAGGTCAATGACCTCAGAATATCAGAATATTGAAGTATGACATCATTGGTGAAAGGTCAAACATGGTAAAGATGTACAAAACAAGCATATATGTGTACAATGACATCGTCTTCATATTCCAAGGCACACAGACGAGTTTCTGCCTTTGACCTCTGATGATCTCGAGAGGTCAATGACCTCAAAGTATCAGAATAGTTTGGCATCATCAATGGTAAACATGATGATGTTCTAGAGAGCACTCGCAGGCCCTGTTTATTAACGAGCCATTGCCGTTCACCTATGAAAATCACACAAGGTCAAATACCTCGAATGAAATGTGAGGAAGTTAATATTGATAATTGTTTATAATGTAGGGCTTACAAACCATGCATTTCTGTTACCAAAAAAGTGACTACTCATTCCGCAGAACTTTTCAGGTAATTATCTAAGTTGGGTATGTGCACAGAGCAAGGGGTGTCGATCTGTTTTCACGTGGGGGGGGGGGGGGACTTGGAAAATATGTAAAAGCATAAGTTCATGGTGCAAAGGAATGAAGCGGAGGGGGAGGGGAGGATGTGGGTGGGGGATTGGATTTTTGCAGGTTTAGACCTGAAATCAGTGATTCAGTGTAGCTCTTGTTTAATGTGTGCGTCATCACTTATACGGAAGTTGATGGGGTGTGGGCGCATCTCACCTACCCTCCTCCCAAAGACGATTTTTTTTTTTTTTTTTTTTTTAAGAATCTGATGCATACGTTTTGGGGAATATGTGGAAAATTATGGATCACCAAGGTGTACCAAGTCTATATGGATGGGAACCCAGCAAGCGCAGCGTTGGCGAGGGTAGGGTATTCCACTCCCATTTGAGAGAGCTCTTGTATTTTGAGAAATGAGATTCAACGACCTGGCACACAGGCACTTTTGAAGGAATACCTCGAAATTTGTATCAAAAAGGTGTAGTAAGTCAGCCATCTATGGAGGGAGACCAATCGACAGAAGGATGTGGGTGGAGGTATCCCCCTCCCACATTATGGAGCTTTTGCATTCTTTTGTTTGCAATTCAATGATCTCGTGCCACTCTTGGTTGAACTACCATTTTGAAAAAAAAAAAGTCCATACCCAAATGTGTAGCCATAATCAATGCATGGAGGAGAGGTTGATACAGCGAGAGGAGGGTATGAAAGGGACTGTCCCCCAATCCTTCCCATGCGAGGGAGCCTTTGCAGTAAGAATAGAAATGTTAACAAAAAATCTAGTATACACATTTATGATGGAATATTTGGGAAATTATCAGTAAAAGGAGTGTACCAAAATAAAGGGTAGAAACCGAGGAGGGATTGTTAATTGAAAGATACACTACCCCCTCCAACAAGAGGGATTTTCTTTAATATGTCGGAACTGAAATTAAAGATCTAGTACATACTTTGTGATGATATAAAACAAAAATGGGACAAAAGCACTGAGCGTATATGGAAGGGGACATAACGAAAGATAGTGTGGGCGAGGGGATATGCAAAGGAGATTCTGCCTTTTAATCTGGTGCATACTTTAGCTGAAATGTTCAGTGGCAATTCATTTTCTGTCAAAAAAGTGAAGAAAAAAAATCTCCATCTCAGGAAATACTTGGAGGCAAAGTTTTATGTCCCCACCATTCCCCCTCCCATATTTTCTCGGGAGGCGGGGCAAATGCCTCTTGCCCTCCAAAATGAACAATCGTGCATATTTAGGAAAACCTTTTCATCTTTGGAATTCAAATAAGAATACCTCTTAAAAACATTTTTCATAGAATAAGGGAAATTATCATTCCCCGAAGTATGTTATATCTGTGGAAGGAACCAAGCAGGGGGAAGGAGTCTATCGAAAGGAGATATCCCCTCTCACAGAAGGGAGATTTTGCATTTCAGAATTAAATTTTAACAATCCGATGCACACTTAAAGTGAAAAACTTGGGCAGTTTTCTGTCTAAAAAGCAAAAAGCAAAAAACAACAACAAAAACTAACAACAACAAACATAGTCCACACGACATCTCAGAATTTAATGGGGTGGGGGTCAACTATCCCTGCCCCCACCCCACCCCTCCTCCAAACTGATGCCCCGGTATGTGCATGTGTTTTATTCCACTTGTTGAAAAGAAGACAGAGTTTTAAGAAACAATATTGTTCAGTGGTCGCTATCCCAGTCAAGTAAATTGTTTATCAATAAGGTGATTTCCTTCACCTGTATACCTTAATTAAGATGATGTAGGCCTGGTATTGCCTTGCACGTTATTACATCTATTTCTTTTTTAGTATTCTTGTTTATATTTTGATGTGAAAGTTGTTTACTTTGCCACGATTTTATTTCTACATGGAAAAAATAATCCAAGACTGAAAATGAAACTGATACAATATTTAATGATTGACATGATGCACATATTGTGTATTTCTATAGCAATAAAAGTGAGCAATTCAAAATGCGTGTACTCATTTCACATGAACATTGCGATGATCCTCTGACCTCTGGAGGATATTGAAAGATATGCATCAAAATGTAAGAATATTAATGTCTGGTCTCATTGGTTTGTAATGGCCAGCTGCTTATGAAATAATAATTATATTTAAAAAATGCATTGCGTGTGTGTGTGTGTGTGTGTGTCCAAAATTGTATGCAGAGTATTCCACACACAGTTCAATTTTGACTTCCATCTAGGACGAGCGGTTACTTTTTTCTCAACTACACTGTAATATCAAAATCTATTGAAAAAACACGGTGGCGGCTTGGTCTAACACATTATCATTCCTTTTCGTTGGAGATCCATGCGGGATGGTCAAAACAAACATAAAAACAGATATCTCAGACCTAATTGTTATAACAAAGCATCTTATCCTCATATACCCAACCCAACCCTCTATGCCCAGACAATGTAAAAAAAAAAAAACATGGACTTACTTGGAGCTTTAGAATATCCTTTGTCAACAGAGAGAGACATCCAAACCTTTGCACTGCCGACTAAGATCTGCCATGGAACTGATTGGTATTGGCTCTGCATCATTGACAGCAGATCTCGTTTCCTATTCTCCTTCTTCTTCTTCTTCTTCTGCATTATAATGTGTAATCTTGTAATATTCTGCCATGGAGCCTTTTCTTAATTGGTTAAAGAAGGTATCCAAAGAGCTATATGAAGCAAAAAACAACAAACAAATGCAAAAACAAAAAGAGAGACATAATGTATCTTTAATAACAGAGCTGAATATTGAGTATCTCTCTCCTGAAGTGTTTCAAAGAGATACAAGAGACAGTGGCCGAGAGTAGCCGCCACCTTTTTTTGGGAGTAGGCCTACTTTGTGTTCTTGCAAATGATGAATGACATTTTTGGTCATTTGCCCTTTTTGAAGAATGCAGCAATAGAGCCACAACTTCCTGCAGAGTGGATATTGTGGGGTTCTTGATGCAGAACATCATCGCTGAATTTGCCTGTGCTGTACTTTCTTACAGGGATTGCCATTGTAGTTTCGTTTTGTTTTGCTTTGTTTTGTTTTTCAAGTGTGGCTGTAACACTGCTTGTTTTGCATATGATGGTCATTGCAGCTAAAGAGTGCATATCTTCTCTGGATCATTCCAAACTTCATGATGTTTCACCTGGGTGAATGGATCCCAGATGATGCATGCATATTCCAGGACAGTCCTGAGCGGCATGGAGTAGCAAAACACCTGAACTTTATGATACTCGTATCTTCGTCAGGAGAGAGTCTTTGGTTGAAGTATAACCTTTTTAAGCTGCTGTGGCGATTTGATTCCAGCTGAGCCTCCTATTGGAACTCCAAAATATTTTGCACAATCCGCTTTCTCCATGGTTTGCCATGAATGCTTATCTATTCCCTGGGTAGGTCTCGGATGGCAATAGCTAGTTGCAATACACAGGATTGCTTCATGTGGAATGCATGTTGGGCCTCACAGTATGTCGAAGTTTTCAAGATGGTCCATGATGTCGCAGCTGTGGACTGTATACTCCAGGACCATGAGTCATTCATCGCAGTCATACTGTAACAACCCACCAGCTTTACACTGGCCAATACAGGCCCACCAGCTGGAAACTATGCAAATATTGCCCATGAGCTTGACACTTAGGCAAACCAGTCCCATAATGAGTCCGACAAATGGGGGAAAAGATCTATGAGACTTACACTGAATAGATTAAACACTCTGTATATCAGTCTCGTGGGCCTTGTTTTCCTCGAGTGTCGAGATAATGGCCATATTTGCCTATATTTGCTAGTCTACATAACTAACCCAAACATAACAGTTATATTTGAGGTCACTGCCATCACTCAAGAAACTTAAGCTTTATTTCTGAAGTAATTGACCTCTCACATTTCAGAGACCTGTTACTATAAACCAATGCTCTGTGGAATATGCATACATACTTTTATCAAAACGTCAATGCGTGATTTGTACATGATTAAGCATTTACGATTACCACCGCACCAATGAAGCCAAACATCAATACAGGTAAGCCTACACATGTGACCTCAGTGACCTCTCATTGTCCTGAGAGGTCAAAGTTGGATATAATGCGCAGGCTAATGACCAATGTTCCATGGAATGACAAGATTCTTCTATTATAGCATAAATGATTGTACATCGGGTGTTACAAAGTTGGTCATTGACTATACATAGAATATCAATATTCTGATATTTTGAGGTCATTGACCTGTCACCTTCCTCAGAGGTCAAAGGTAGAGACACGTGAGTAATTTCTCTTGCTCTGTGGAATAGGAAAACAATTCAATTGTAATACAAATGAATATAACATCTAAATCATGTTTGTCATCAACCAATTGCACCAAATATCAATGTTCTGACATTTTGAGGTCATTGGCCTCATCATAGGTCATCTGAGGTCATCAGAGGCAAAGGTAGAAATCTGACTCGAAAGGCTCAGTGGAACATTGAGGCAATTCCTCTTACAAAAATTAGTTTTTAGTACATAATTATCGTGTTTCAGTTACGAGTGACGCATCAAAATATCAATTTTCTGACATTTTGAGGTCATTGACCTCTGGAGGTCATCAGAGGTCAAAGATAGAAACCTGTCAGGGCTCTGTGGAATATAAAGACAATTTCACTGTGACAAAAATTAAGTTTTACTACATCATTACTGTGTTTTATCATTAACCAATGATGCAAAATATCAATTTTCTGACATTTTGAGGTCATTGACCTCTGGAGGTCATCAGAGGTCAAAGGTAGAAACCTGTCAGGGCTCTGTGGAACATAAAGACAATTTCACTGTGACAAAAATTAAGTTTTAGTACATCATTACTGTGTTTATCATTAACCAATGACGCAAAATATCAATTTTCTTAGATTTTGAGGTCATTGACCTCTAGAGGTCATCAGAGGTCAATTCAGACTTACCTCCCGATCTTAAAATTAATCTTATAGCATGTACTAACAATGGTGAAAGTTTCATGCTTTAGTCAAATTTTGCACAATTCTTCGGCTTATCTGCTCTACTATTCTTGCTTGAAGAAGATTATAACCCCCAAACAACAAAACGCCTTATCTAAGTACAATGGCATTGTGACCGCCATTGACTGACATTTCGATGGTCCCAAATATTCGTTTAATCCCATATGTATATGTATATGTGTATATATATATATATATATATATATATATATATACATATATAATCTTATAATGTTACTCTGGGATATTTATCTTGATCAGCTTATACTATCAGTGACTGTTGGTTTACAATTCGACATGTAAAAGTTTGGTATGCTCCCATTAATGAAAAAAAAACCGATATCACAATGAATCTTGAGTAGACACACTCTTTAGACATGTTAGATGCGTATATTAATTGCTCTCAAAAGGAAGCTGAATCTACCAAACCAAAATAGTCTATAGGGATGTGATGTTGTTATACAAATAATACACATGATTTTGAGAGAGCGTAAGTGGAGATGTACCGCGCTGGAAGGTATTTACAATGACGCATCATGCACGACATTGACATCTCCACTAACATCACTAGCTTAATCCTGTGCATTATCTGTTTTATGAAACAGGTCTATAAACTCTCAAATCAGGTGACAAAACTTTTTTTTTCTTTACAATGGAGCCTCTCATCAATTGGGCGTGCAGACATCAGAGCAGTCTTTTGTGTTCAGTAAAACGTATTAAACCCTGCACAAAGCAATCGGCAAGCAGCCACAGCTCATCAAGCAAGAGTTACCGATATGCCTTTTTTTTTTCTACACAAATTTGCACTACATAAGGTAAGCACACGTGACTCATTTCAGCCCCTCTGACAGGCTACATTATCAAGCCCTTATCATAATGTTTTTTTTGTTGTTTTTTTTTTATCAGACCACTGTTTATTTAGAGATTGCGATATAAACAATACTGTTAAACTGTGGCAGCGATTTTTTTTTCTCCATGTGAAAGAGATGTAGTCTACTAAATAACAAAAAGGTCAAAACAGCTTGTCACATTTACATGCATGTACTTGCTTTTTGATACACAATAGCACCAGTGCATTTATAAGCATAGAAGCACCAAATACAATGTTCCTTTGGTTATTTTTAACGTCTCTTGGATCATTCACACTTCTAAATAAAGTAAAAAGACGATGTGGCAATATTGACAATAAAATGATACACCCTGTACGCCAGTTCATTCAAATGACACCATAAGCTGGTGTACAATGCTTAATGCATGCTCACTCACATTGCACCAATTAGTCAAAGGTAAGTCAATCCAAACAAAAACCAACAACAACAACAACAACAAAAAGTACTCAAGAAGTCATTCGGTAACGGCATTTTGTCCCGATGTCACAGCCAACTGCATAAAGGGATAATTACCACATAAGTTGAGTTCAGAGTGAAAATGTCTGCTACTCGTTGATCGTAACCACAGACAAGAATGCTCCGTCAATATTCAACGGACATTCGGCGCACGTTGCTGTGAGTGATGTCACTGCATGTCTTGTAAAAAAAAAAAGGACTATAAGGCGCCGTTTCCTCGTTAGACACGCCATGGAGCAGTGCTATAACAATGGACACACCACACAACTTACAATGTTCAGCAGACAGTATGAATTAAAGATATCGAATATTTTAGGAAAAAGAGGTTCGTTTACAAGTCCAATAAACACCTGTATGTTGAGCTTGTCTATGACTTTACTCTGGTTCCTGTCAGCTGTCTATATGGACACGGGCACTGGCGACACTGATGGCGAATACTTGTGAGCGTACGCATTATCAGTTATACATTGGAGTTCGGGACAAGAAGGGGAGGTGAAACTCCGAGCCGATGTACTCCTTTTCCAACTCGTAGTCGACATCGATCGAGGAATGGTATTTTCGACGTTATGTCCCGTTTTTTCACATTGGTCATTACTCAATCTAGAAAGAACATTATCACTTTGTTCACGAATTCTTTCCTCTGTAGTGTGACTCCCTACACCTCTGTTATCAATACTAGGCTTACTCCGGCTCTCATCTACAGAAAAGGCCGTTCCGTTGTTTGAATTCACGTTTTCTGTCGAGCCATTGGGTGTCCTTTCTGCATCCTGTGGATCCCCAAGGAGCTCCGGGGAGCTCCGTTGTGGAGTTGCTCGAATGATTTTCACCTGAACCTTGGATTTGAACCGGATGTTAATTGAAGGCGAGATGCTCTGAGCGCACGAGTTGTTCGCGCCGTGACTCTCCGCTCTCCTCGTCAGCCTGTCCGTGATGCATCTTGGGAGGAGCTTGATGAATGCTGACCGGAAGTCTTCCCGCGTAATGGAGTAAATAATGGGGTTACAGCAGGGGTTTATGAAGCCGAACCAGGAGGCGGCCGTGTTGACGTAGAAAGGCACGGCTTCATTGTTGATCTTGATGACCTTTATAAGCTTGGTGAGTGAAAATGGTGTGTTACAGATCGTGTACGCCAGGATCATGACGAGAATGGAGCGGATGGCCTTGGTGGAGTAGAAGCTCGGCGTGTTTTGTTTGCCCCGTTCGTCTTTCTTCTGTCGCCGTGGCATACCAGGTTTCCTAGAGGTAATGTGCTCAGGTGAATGTCCATTTTCTTGGCGCGCGAATTCGCTTTGGGAGTAACTCGACACTTCCCCGCTCAGCGGTGAATTTCCCGGATCTCTGTCGACGAAGTACCCCATCACCTGTGGGGGCGCTATTCGCTTTGCATGACTGTTCGCCACTTTATAGATACCGACGTAGGAGTACACCATGACAAAGATGGGTGACATGAAGCAGATAACGAAGGCAGAGATGGTATAGGCAAGTATCTGCTGGTGATTGCTTTCCCAGTTAATGGCGCATATGATCTCCGCGTTGTCGTAAATCACCCATCGCATTAAAGGTGGCGCGGCGGCGAAGACAAACCCGACCAGCCACGTACAGAACACGAGCACTATCGCTCTCCTGTGCATCATCAGGCTGGTGTAGCGGAACGGATGGACCACGTAGATGTGGCGGTCGACACTGATCAGCGCAAGACTAAGCATGGAGACGATGATGAAGCAGTAGTTGAAGAAACAGGCGACGTCGCAGAGGAAGCCGCCGAAGATCCAGTCATCGTGCCAGACTGAGACGAGGGAAAAAGGCATAACGAGGCTTGCACACCCCATGTCAGTGATGGCTAGATTCACGATGAAGACATTTGACACCTGGATGGAAGAAACGGTCGACACAGAAATGAATTATATATCAGGAGGTGAAAGAACCTACTGACAGACACCTTCTTTGAATCCAGATGAAGACATCACATGAGACTATATCTTTACTAGGATGAACCCATTTGTCACTGTTCCCCCATAAATCTCACTTAAACGTTGAAATCACTGCGCAATTAATTCCATCTCCCCCTGAACGCCCGGAAAAATAAAACAGACATTTTGGGAGAGTGAGTGAAAATGAAACAAACAATATATATTTTTGATTTGGTTATCCTAGCTCTCTATGACAATATTTGCGGTAACACTGGGAGACAGCGCATTTGCCTGTGCAGCTCCCAAACTCTGGAATGATATACCATTAGAAGTCCGGAAATCCCCAACTGTAGCAGTCTTTAAATCACGACTCAAAACACATGTTTTCATTTAACTGTTCATTATTATCAAGCACATCAGAAGCTTTTGCAGCGCAGAAGAATATATGTCTATAGGTTTTGCGCTTTATAAATTGATATATTATTATTATTATTATTATTATTATTATTATTATTATTATTATTACACTTGTATTACTATTATTATTATTATTATGATTATTATCATTCGTACTTATCATTCGTACTTATCGTCCGATATTCTCGACCATGTGTCTTCTTGACACATATCTTTATATATCAAGTCACATACTTTCACCGCCGATTGATTATAACTCTCCAGTGTTAATAGGAGTCTCACACCAGGATAAAGCGGGCCTTGGGCGGGTGGAAGCACGTTCAAATTATTTGCGCCAACACATTGGGGAAATCAATGTCCTTCATTATTGCAGCTGTCTCGCACATGCATGCCATGCGCAGAGCAACATTTTAGCATCAGCGTCGTTGATCTAAAGTTGCCTATTGTATGACAACAGCGAGCTTTAGATCTGCGATGCGAAAGCTAAGGGCGACGTTATTCGGCAAAGAAACTGTGTTCCGCAAATGCGCGAGACAGCTGTTTGCATTGTCCTGCCAGGGAAAAGGGCGTCGTCTTAGCGTTCGCGTCGGAGATCTAAAGGTTGCTATGTAACTAAGTGACATTATGAAAACGTTGACATAAAATCTGGTTATAGAAGTCAGCAATGGAGACGAAAAAGCAATTACATGACAATTGTTGATAATTGAAGGTCACATCAATCGGTAGGCAATCAGCATCTCAGACCATGGTTCTCTACATTTTGAAGATTTAAACCCTGCTATAATCAATTAGTATTCTTCGGGAGTACACCTACCTGCGATCGGAGTGAGCGCGACCTGGACACGGCAATACAAACCATGGCGTTCCCGACGAGCGCCATCACTATGACAACCATGAGAATCAGCGTGAGAAAGATCTGCACCGCTAAAGGGAGGCTCATTGAGTTCGCTGTGCTTGCCACCTGTGGTATCCAGGATACAGCAGGGAGGAGGAGAAGGAGGGGAATATGAGGGGTGGAGAAAAGATGATTAGGATCATGATACAGATGAGGTGAACAAGTTTATTGTAAAAATAGATAATATTTTTATCGTAAGAGATAACATGAATGAAAATATAATGACATTCACCCTCATCATTATCATTATCATCATCATCATCATTGTTATAATGGTAATTATTATGAATCATATATAGGGGAGAAGAATTACAACAGAGATGAGAGGAAAGTGTTCAGGAGAAGGAGGAGGAAGAGGAGGAGGACAGAATGAGAAGATTGATAAATCTAATGAAAAATCAGTCAATTGATTTCTTGACCATTTCTTTGTTTAGGTCTTCTTGTTTATGCAAGAGAAACCGCTCTCCCCGGCTGCATCATGATATCGTGACAATGAGAATAAAGAAACAAAATATGTTCATCATAGTTTTTTAAATAATAATAATTCCCATTCATATAGCGCATAATAATCTAAAAGATGAAGATGAACATCTATTGAGAAATGAAGTTCATCAATATTTAGAGAGTTCATAAAGGTTTGAGTTTCTTCAAACCTGACAAGACCGTTTAACACACTGCCCTTGACACTTTAATACACATTTATTTGTTATGAAGCACTTACCTCGGAATATTTTTGTTTAAATTTTCAATCTATCTATGAATAAGAATCTTCTTCAAGTATAGATCAGTTCCTACATCTTTCCACCGCAAATGTATCGAAGACCATATGCCTAAAACTTTATGACGTTATATGACGTCATGACAAGGTTCATCATGACTAATTCACTCTTTTAGAAGAAGTCATTTACAATGAAGCAGTGTGGAATATACAATATGAAATATTTCACCCTCGGGGCGTTAACTGAGTAGTGCGTGGGGTTTCTCCTTCATGGTTTGATCCTGGAAAATGTTATTCACCTATTTTCTAATTTGATGTATTTTTTTTTTTTTTTTGAGGGAGGCGGGTTCTTTTGTGTTTTGGTCAGAAGCAGATCAATTTTACACCTCGTCACGCGAGAGAGGAAGTAGAGCTACAACAATTACATCTACAAGGTTGTGAAGCACGCCACCCTTTATACTCAGTGGCTGTGACTGCTTGGTGCTGCTTGTCTAAATTCCCTGCCAAGCCGTCATTGATGATCGCGTTTCCTCCCTCTGTCAGAAGTCTCATACGTAATTTACACTTCGGGGACCTGTTTCATAAAGCTGTTCGTAAAGTTTACGAACAACTTGATACGAGCGACTGGTGATCAGTTTTGATGTGCTATACTTATCAGAATTTCCATAATTCAGCGCAAGAACTGATCACCAGTCGCTCGTAAGTCATTCGTAACTTTACGAACAGCTTTATGAAACACCCCCGGGAGAGATAGCAATGATAGTGCGACGTCACGTGTTAAAAATGTTGCTTCGAAAGTTGACAGGGAGATGAAAGTATACATTGTACTCCTTGCCCGGATTCCTTAAAAATGAATTTTACTTTACATTGACTGGTATCGTTATCTGCCATTGGCAATTATAATATATAGATAAATAGGATTCTGGTCAGAATCGGGATAAGAATAACCTTTTATTAGTCATCGTGAGAATATGTGGTATCCAAAAGTTCATAACTCTTTGAGCTGAACATTCCAGATACTTCATTCAGCTGTATGTAGTTGTAACAGACATTTTCACTGCATGAGAGCGACAGAGAACACATCCGTTAAAGGATACAAATACTGGTACTATAGTATTCAACGTTAAACTAAAAAATGAGGCGCCTTGTGAAATGACTTGTAAGTATAGGCCATACAGGAAGTTTGTCTTGGAATATCATTTCTCACACAGAGAGATAGCTCCCTAATAGCTTTTACTTGTTCCATTACACCTTGACTTGATTGTACTCTTTGCTTGTTTCGCTTGTATCGCTTCAAATTTCTGTCTGTATTTTTATTGTACTTCATGAATGTATAGTTGTAGTAATGAAATTAATCAAGATATAACCATGCCCAGCTATTTGCTCTTTAATGATGCTTGTGAAACTGTTATGAAGGCGAGAATCAACTCGCCTATAGACAGGTGTCAAATTTAATTAGGCATGATCCATATCTGCAATCAAGTTACCTCTCCGTTGCTAGGGAGACTGAGATTTATTCCTTACCACATGACAATGAGGTTAGGAATCGCTGAGAATATTTTTCGGCGGTTGCTAGTTACAAGCAGATGTCTGAAATTAGACCGCCACAAGCCTCATCCACACCGTATCATATTCACAATAAAATGGCGGGGTAAAGCGATTGATATACCCAGATCTATTTAACAGCATTTTTACAATAATCGCAAAATTTCATCAGTCGATTGAACAGATAGTTCTCTGGTCGTTATACGTTTACAAAGTCATTTGCTCTAAACTCGTCTAAGTTATTGTGACATAAGTTGATAATTAACTTCACGTGGAAGATCTAAACGTAATGCGTCACTCCTCATTACCATCCTACACCTCACTCGAATTAATTGCAGCGCGGCCTTTGCAAACAGAAGAGTAGGAGGCTTTATTAGGATTCTAATCGTTATTCCCAAATTGAATAAAGCCACACAAAGACATGCGGTGCAACGCCTGAGCTGGTGAAGGACATGGAAAAGCCCAAGGGCATTTGAATTGGTGGAATACCCTTTCACACCAACCTCATCCTGTCCAAGTTTTGCGTCATTAACAAATACTATCTGACCCTTGTGGAAACTTGTTAGAATGCACGTAACAATATTACTAATATGTCTCAATTCCCTGTGGCACTAATTATTCGTAGAAGTCGGGACTGTTTCAAAGCGCTGCGTGCTTCTGGTAAAATTCCCCGGCTTGGGTGTGATGATGTGAGAGTGTGGCTGTGAACCAAGCAGCTAGTGGCCCAACTATTATGGACATGATCTTAGCAGCATTGCAAGACTTCCACATCGCTTACAGATGTGACATGGTTTGAAACATGGTCGCAAAGCTCATACATTTACGTTACATCATTTACTTTCAGAAAATATATCTCTGCTTGAACTTTCTTTTCTATGTTTCGCTTCTTTTTCTGGTACCTATTTTATTTCAATTCAATATTTTGATCAATAGATTCGTTCAAACTGTACGATAAAAGCAAGTCTAATAACATACTCTTTTTCACACACACAAACTTGTGACATAACGGTGGACTGATGATGGTTTTAATGTCCACATCATGGGGCGCCAGAACACCCTGATAAGCAGAGCTGGATTCCATAGTGGTCCACAAGGGTTAACATAAACATGTATGTGCTTTGAGTTCTTCTCTCTTCTCGCTCTCCCCCTGTCTGACACAATCACATTTGTTTTCTTCTTTCAGTTAAACAAAAAAAAAAGGTCTGTTTCAAAGGTGATCACTCCTATATTCACGCAATATGAAAATCAGTGACCCTCGCTGACTTCTAACTTTCCCACCTGAATTTGTGCGCGAGAGAGAATAATGGAGAAGAACTCAAATTTATGCATAATTATGCCATGAAACGATAGTTATGATGTAGACTATATAACAAACAGAATGCCCAAAAAATCAAAATAATTCAAACATGCAATGCTGACAAACTTAAATCAATCAAATCGAATGAAATCAAATTCAAATCAAATTAACTCACAGACACCGATTAATGTTGTAAAGATGGAGGAAATAACAGCAAACCAAAAGACCTGTTGAACTTTTCCTTCTATTTCTTCTTTTTTTATATATACTGTAATTTTTTGGATCGAATAGTCCTACATTTTTGTGAAGAACATACGAATAAAAGAAAAATAATCTGTGTAAGAAGAGAAATGTTTACAGAATTTTATCGGCGGAGAGACAAGAATATTCGCAAACGTAATGCTTTATTTACAAATTGAATGTATGCGCGCTGTTTTTTCCACACAACTGCACGACTGGAGACACCATTAATCTCATTTCTGACTTATACTTTACAGAATCAAATTCATAATGAATATCTGCTGACATCATTGATTGTACCTGTGGAGAAATTTTTATAGTGGCGATGTATACCGCGCGACATTACACATGCCAGGAATTCTATGATGGAAACTTTATCATATCATTACTGTGTTCTGTCACTCGTGTGGATATAGGTTGATAACTCTACCTTCGTCCTCCTTCGATATTCTTATCATTACTTGAGATATTTAGAAATTACATCTTGTCTGTAAACCAAAGAAGCTCAAGAAACGCACGAACACACAAAGACATGCGCGCGCGCGCACACACACACACACACACACACACACATACAGACGTGTATAACGTAATTGTACATGTATTTATAATGTACTGCGGCATAAATTGCTATTACATATACTAAAATATCGGTAGCAACTGAGTATGTAAATTGTACATTGCAATCACGTTCATATCACAAGTCGGATTTGGATGCAACTTTTCTAACTGCTTGCACATCGAGTGGATTTTTCTATAAATTCTATCCTTGTAGTAAATTTGGCACTGCCCCAATTTTCTTGGCAGAAACCGTAATAAGAGCAACAAAGAAAAAATTCCTGTTGTATTGTGTAATGTGTCTAATATATCATCGACAATAAGATCATCAGAATAAGAATATCATCGAGAATAATAATATATCACCGAGAATATTGTTGATACTGGTGCATTAATCTCACGGGATGTTATTTGTATTGTATGTTCTTAAAATTGTGATTTGTAACTTTCGACGTATACCTGCCATTATCTAAAGGGATAATTGACCTGGTTATGTATAGACATTTTCTTGAATAAAGAAATGATTCAATCAAACAAAAATATCCAAAAGCTGAGGCCAACACTTTCAGTGAGAATCCTGACTAAAGAAAGTGGGTTTCAGAAATGCGAAATGATAGTGGGTAATTTGCGATGTAGGAGGCAAATGCTTCATCAGATCAGAATGTTAATGGCAGCTACAGGAAAGGATCAACGCTTTATCGGTTTTCAGATTAAAATTAACAAAATCCACCGATCACCAAGGCCACTAAACACGTTTCCCGCGTAGTTAATGTTGCTTTAATTGTATGGGAATTGTGTCGCTGGTCGATCTTTAAATGGTGTCGAGTGATGCACTCGTTTACCCCACCTTGACACAAGGACGTGATCGATATTGGATATTTCATTTGCGTCGGGATTCAAACCTGTCAATGATCAATCCCCCTCCCCTCCCCTCCCCCTCCCCCTCCCTCCCCCTCCCCGTGTAAACGAATTCCAGAAGACCATTGCTCCAATGAACTCTTTGCAGTGGGGATTCCTGTCCTTGATAATAAGATAAGTTTCGGTTGGATATGACATACAGTAACCACTCGTGAGAAGGAAATAGTTATGAAAACAATTGAGAAGTGAGCATATCATTATGATATTAATGTGAAAGCGTCGTCATCGTTCGTCTGGTGACAGTGAAACGACGGTGAAATTCAGGTAGCGCATAGTCAAGACATGCTTTGATTTACGATGCTATTAGTTGGGGGCCTAAGGGCTCAAAATGGGCTGTTTGGTTCAGATTCTTCCAAAAGCACCAAATTTGGCTCATAGGTCCCTTGTACCATACTCTTTCGATTTTTGATGGGCGCCAAGACTAAAAACCGTTGGGGCCGCCATATTGGTGAAATCCAATATGGCCGCCATCCGGGTTAAAGAGTTACAAATTGAAAAGGTTGGTTAAAGTTATGAATCCCATGTGGAAGATTTTACGGGGTTAGAGAATGTGATTCTAAATATCATTTCTGCAATTCAAGGTCACTCTCACCTCTAAAGGTCACTTTCAAGGTCAAATAAGGGTCAAATCAGGCATTTTGTGCATTTTTCGAAATGGTGTCTGTGAGCATTAAACTGCAATTCACTGGTACCCCTATTTTGTCCCATTTGTCACCTCTTCCATACTCCTTCAATGATCAATTAGGGCTAAGAGCGGTTCCATCCCCCTACATATCAATAATGATATGACAAATAAATGAAAAAATATATTTAAGATATATATATATTGAAATCTTTGATCACAGAAAATGGGCTTCCATTGGTTTCGTTTTCTTTTCTCATTTTCTTTGCTCAAAGTTTTCACTATTTATCAATTGTTTCTGGTCCGTTTTTCCTTTCTTTGTTTCAATATATATATATGATATAGACAATGTATATGTATATATATATATCATCTATACGTATATATATATATATATATATATATATATATGATAATAATATACATTTCCAAGGTGCCGAATCAGGGTGCAATGGTAAAGATGGTAATAACACGCCTGATTTTATTTTGTCTTCGTTTTTCCTTCAGACGAGATAGCTGGATAGCCCGTATACTACTAGCTGGTCAGTTGTATGCACTTGGGGTGGACCACTTTACCGACTTATGCATCTTGAGTTTTCCGATAACGGAATGCCGATTCGGGATCTTTTCATGTGTCTAAGTTTGTGATTCTTTCACACAAGGGACTTCCACTTTTTTATATCCAATTGATGAGGTGCAAAGTGTTGTGCCTCTACTACACACACCATTGCTCAGCTATAATAGACTTGAGATAAGTGGGATTCGAACCCACGCCGGAACACAAGTCTTATTTGGACCGCAAGCCATATGCTACCGACTAGGCCACCTCGTTACCTTTCATGGTCAATTACATAACTTTCCAGCTGGCAAGCGATATGATTCTCCTCCTGCCGAAGTTGGTGTATGCCTGCTCTCCCTTGACAAGACAGCGTCTGCTTCTTCAGTGAAGGAAGCAATGGCCGAAGCTTCCAGGGAATCGAGCTCCTCAATCCAGGTCAGACCAGTATTCTAGGGGCAGTTAACTAAATTCGATCATTAAAGTCCTTTAATGGCAGTATATTATCAGAGTAGGTGAAGACAATTCAGCTGAAGGTTTTTTTCTTATCTTTTTTTCTTATCTTTTTATCAAACGCAACCGTTTCTTTACTGAAAGCGCAAATGACTAGGGAAACTGAACACCTATTGATGTTGTATGGGATACTGATCCTGAAGAAAATAATCTTGATATTTTTGCATAGAAACAACACTATGCAGTCCTCTGACAAGAGATGGTGATGGCACCACTCAAATCTCAAGTTATGATTGGAAGAGCGTAGCGTCTTCCTGAAAATTAGAATTGAAAAATAAAGAACTGCCCTCATTTATCAGCGCACAGATATCCAAGAATAAATGGGACGGACAACTAATCCTGAGCACCTGATTCGAGACGGAAATATCCAACAGGAATTGTGATCTCACAACCCTTCAGCTTTCCAACAACTTAGATGCGATCTACGCAAAGATATCCTCACAAAAGATGACATTATTTTCTGAAAGCATTTTCTGAAAACAGTATACAATCGCACGGATGAGCATAACATCGCATTTTCGGTAGTGTGCTTTTTTTAATCCCTTTAATCTGAGGGAGTTACGGGTGGGTCGTGATATTGAAAAGATAAAGACCTTTTCAGCTCTTTCCTGCACAGCATACCTCTCTTCCAGAGCCCAACAGGCACTGACAGGGTGCAACATTACTTCAGACTTGCTTTGATGTGGCATGCAAAATGCCTAAGTAGTATGGGTCAGCAAACCAGAGCTCACTGACACATTAACTACTTTAATAATCGTGCTCAT
The DNA here is from genome assembly GCA_033980235.1 of Diadema setosum. Classification (NCBI taxonomy): domain Eukaryota; kingdom Metazoa; phylum Echinodermata; class Echinoidea; order Diadematoida; family Diadematidae; genus Diadema; species Diadema setosum. The sequence goes on from CM067064.1 coordinate 1,425,450, forward strand.
GTCCAGCAAGGACTGATGAGTAACAAGGTATGGGGCAGCCAGCGTCAACGAGGGTAGGCATCATCTCGTCATAACGTAGGAGCAGATCATCAGAAACCACCCTATCTGCTCAAGCGGCGCTGTATCAACATTTCGAAGATGAGTGCTGCTGCAAGTGAGTTTCTACTGGAATCATGACAGCATGGGTCATGATGTGATCCCTGACTTCAGGGAGTGGAGTTGGAGGAAAGATGGCACAGGTACATGGCAATTACTAGTACTATTAGCCACTCTTCGCAATGCTTCAGTATCCATATTCCATTCTTCTGCACCATAGCTGTTTCAAGGCATGCATTGGGAGGTGGAAAACATGGAAATGGAAAAAAAAATAATGAAATGAATGAATGAATGAATGAATGAATGAATGAATGAAGGTGAAAATGCACAATGTAGAGCAGTAGTCAGACGAGCCATGGTCAGTAGTTTGAGATTGCTGCAAACTGAAATTGGGGGTGGGGGAGGGGATTTAGGGCCAATCTGACGGGAGGAGACATTGTCGCAATGCCAGCGTTTCGAAGACATTATTTTTGCTGTCACAACTAACGCGATTTCCAGGGCGACGTCCAAAACGTCTTCAAACAAAGGGACAACTTATTTGCTTGGAAGTCACGGGGATATTAGCACGGCTTTTGCAGTCGCAGGGACTTATCAGAGACGTCTTTTCTCAGCGACTTCTCCCTTTCGTCGCCATTATGTTATTACGGTCTCCACAAGATGCGGGGACATCTCGAAGATGCTGCACACAAATTTAGTACCCACGACATGGCCACAGTGATGGGGACTTCGCAGAGTCGTCTCGGAGACAAGCTGGAAGACGGAAATAGTTTCTGCAAAAATCGAAAATGTTCGATTCTCCTGCAAATCCTGGAGATTTGGCTCGTCTCCAGGTGCGTCGTAGAGATGTTGCGGAGAGTACAGTTGCAACCTATAGTCTGCAGGCCAACGAGATACCAACTTATTAAGTCTTGTGATATCATACCAATTTGCGTCCAAGCACTTTGGATAGAATCTTAATTGACCCTAGAAGGTGTCATGAAAGTTGTACCATATAGCATATCTAATCTGTACCCTGTCAATGGTATCACTGTGGCACCTGTGAAATATGCTTGTTCCGTACATGGCGTCACCAGGACCGTCATATTCTCTGAACGGCATATTTAGCTGTGGAGGCACATAAAATTTCCTATAAGGACTTTAGAGTCGAACTTTCTTACACAAGTTCGAAAATAGCAAATTGATGCCAACCTGATGTACTAAAATCTCTCTTAAACACGACAGATTTTTTTTTTCTTTTTTCATCCAGATTAGGAGTGAGCTTCATAATTGTTATTCCATTGAATTTAATTCTGAATTATGAATATCTATTGTGTTTGAGAATCCCTGAACTGCGACAGAGAAATAAAAACACTTCTCTTTTTAGTGGCAACGTCAAGGACGCTGGTAATACAGAGAGTAGCCCCCCCCCCCCCCCTTATTGCTAAACTATTAATATATTACGTAACAATAGGATCCTATTTCTCATATATGTATGTTTTTATTGCATTCCTTGCAGATGAAGATGAAAATAATAATCCAATAATCAAATCTTAAAAACTCTTTGAAAGGGCATTACCCGTAATTCAAACTAGCTCTTTTGGCTGTCATTAAAGCAAATGCAAATAGTGTATATTGAATTCCGCAAATATGACGAGCCGGTGAGGACATTTCTTCTTAGCGCCTGTAATGTAGAAATAATTAATGGAATGATTGTGACATGAACTATGATACAGTGCACTCCCGTTATAACGAACACGGTTATAACGAAATTTCGTCATAACGAAGTAAATCTTCTGGTCCCAAAATTATCACCATTAAAGTCTATGGTAAAAAATTCGCTTATAACGAACACGGTTATAGCGAAATTTCCGTTATAACGAAGTCTTTTCCGAGCGCCACAGACAAGGAAAAACAAAAGAAATGTACTCCGTTATAACGAAATGCGAATTGCTTTCGAAAATTCGTAGCGGAACAAGCATTTATAGCTTCTCTGCATGGGTGAACGCTTCACACCACTGTGTGTTCGCTCTTTGTGTCACGCACAGTTTCTGAGGGGAACTTGCGTTTATTATTGTGATACAATAATTATCCCATCACATTTCACATAGCTTTCCAGTGTATGATAAGTATTCAGCAAACAGAATATATGTGGTTTTCTTGTTTTCGTTATATATTGTATTTGTTCGGTTATAACGAAATTTCGTTATAAAGAAAGGAAACTGCCGGTCCCGAGCATTTCGTTATAACGGGAGTGCACTGTACTCCATAGCTTTGGACAGAACCTCACTAAAAAGCTTGTGTAGCCATATTATAACAGACCATAATTGAAATGATGCAGAAAAAAAAAATTACCGTAAGTAATCATTAAAAATGAAATTGAAGGGTTACTAAGTCTTCATATTCAATTGTGAAATAAGGATCTGAGTAAGTCTCTTAAACCTAATTGCTCTCAGAAAGGAGTTCTTATTATAATTCATATTATGTGTATGCCTAGTGTTTGAAATCTTAACACGAAAGCAGATGTATTGATGTTACTCGTGAGAAAGCCCACATCTCCCTCTCTCACAGCCCTCAACAACTGCAATTCTGTTAGCAGGGCTGGCATTCCTCCTATATTGACTATAGGCAAGCCATTTTCTAAATTACCTATTGTGAATATAATGGTTTGACCCCAAATGACCTTCAGGGAGACCTTATAAGGAAAAGTTGACATCAGACCATAAAAATAACTTCAGAATCGAATTCCTTGACCCATAAAACCTCTAGAGCTGACTTTTCAAATTATTGTAACACTTTAAAGGTTTTTAATTGTTATACTGGCCTTTAAATGTAGGAGGCAGCCATATTGGATTTTGCAAATGTGCCGCCCTGGAGGGCGCCCTTCACAAGAAATACGCCTTTTTTCAGCCGTCGACAACTGCAATTCTATTACTAAGGCTGGCATTCCCGGAATATTGACCATGGGCAAGCCATTTTTTCAATAAACTGTTATGAATACAATGGCTTGACCCCTATATGACCTTAAGGTGACCTTATAAGGAAAAATTGACTTCAGACCATAAAAACAACTTCAGATTCGAATTCCTTGACCCAGAAAACATCTTAACCTGACTTTTTAAATGATTGTAACCCTTTTATGTTTTCAAATGCAAGTGACCTTTAAACCTATATGGCGGCCATATTGGATTTTGCCAATATGGCCGCCCCAGAGGGCGCCCTTCTTGGCGCCCATCAAAAATCGAAATAGTATGGTTTGGGCTACATGTGTGCCAAATTTTGGTGCTTTTGGAAAAATTTGAACCAAAAATCCCTTGCGCCCCCTACTATATAGATAGGTCCTAATTAGAATGCAGATGTTCAGGTGACTCGCGCAAGACCGTATTAAGTGGCGGATGATATATTAGAACATTTTGAGGTAATAAAATATGAGAGAGGGGAGAGTCTCTCTTCCACCTCCCTGGTTTGAGCACGTCATGTCGACAGTGGATGGGGATGGAGATGTATATTACAAGGAAAGAGAAGAGAGGTAGGTTAAAGAAGAGGATTCTAGATGTAATTGTGAGAGGTAGACTGAAGGAGTGGTTTCGGGGGGTGGTGAGACCAAGGTAGGTCAAAGCGAAGGGATCTTGGTGTGGTGAGAGTAATTAGAGTTAAAGAAGAGAATACAGAGGATACTCTGGCACTGGAAATCAAGGATTGGTTTTACATTAGCAGCATAATTATACAACTTAATTCATTTGAGTCCTCCACAAGTGCATAATGGTGACATTCTGCTGTCGCGAACACTGTTTACTCAAGGCAAGCATCTTCCATACAATTACTTACTACGGAGAAGAATATAATTTGGTGGCTGTGGACTGTTTTTGTTTTCGTTGTTTTTTTTTAAGCCTGCGTGAAGGATGTCAAACAGAAGGAAAAGGGTGATGAGGATGGATATGTCAGATGAGAAAGGGGGGGGGGGGTTAAAGAGGAGATTATAATGGTTAAAGAGGCACCAAGCATGAGAATGATTGGGATCTTCTTTGTAATCTTCTTCATATAGCACAATGTGGTCGATACCATTTGCCTTCTTACCGGCACCAAGAAGTTTGACCATATCTCTCCAATACTTCGTGAGCTTCATCGGCTGCCTGTGCAACGCAGAGTGCAGTATAAGATCTTACTGCTTACTTATAAGGCTATTCATAACTTGTCTCCTGGCTATACGTGTCTGCACTTATCAGTGTACGTCAGCGACGACCAGGACTACGTTGTACTGGACTTACTCTCCATTTTCCCAATACCCGCCTAAAATGTATGGGGATAGAGCCTTCTCTTCTGTTGCGCCACGTCTGTGGAACTCTCTACCAGTCCAACTTCGGAATTGCAAAATCCTCAATACCTTCAAGTCTGAACTGAAGACTTATCTTTTCCAGCAACTTTGTGAATGATGTGTGACACTTCGTGGGAGCTGGGCGATTTTGAATGTTTCTACAGATAAATGGCGCTATATAAATGTTGTCTCATCATCATAATCATCATCATAATTTCTAGTCACCTGGGGCGAGCCACGAGGGGTACGAGGGGTCGGCATCATTCGCCCATTTTCGGGTGTGTATAGGTAGGCTCTACATGTGGGGTGAACCACGTTACCGGGTTTTGCACCCTGCTCTTTGCGATGAATGAACGAAGTGAGATCTTTTACGTGCTGGAATCATGACACCCTCACATACCTGTGGGTCCTCCATTTTTATGTCCTATCCGAGGGAGAGAGTGGTTTGCCTCTTACTATAATAGAGGAGACTGCATGATTACATGCAACATTGCTTAGCTATAAACTCGATGGGAAATGAACCCGAGCCAGTTGATTGCATGGTGGACGCGTTACTGATTGAGCCACACCACTGCCCAAGGTTGGAGTGAAAGCACAGGATGCGGCGGGATGCGGAAGGTAGAGTGAGAGCTAGGGGGTATTGTGAGACGATTCCCAAAGGAACAGTCCAATGAGATACATCGATAGAATGTACGATGAAAGTACTTTCTTCTATTCTCCTTTATAATGAAATAGAAATACAGTCCTCAGCATGAGAATGCAATCTAATTATTGTCGAAGAGTCTCAATACCTTGAATATGAAGAGAAATAAGACCTTTGTAGCCATGTACTTTCGTCCTTTTGCCGCATCGGCGCACAATCAGTATGCAAATCTGACCTTGTAGGTTTAGGGGCAGAAAAGGTTAAACAGCAAACACTCTAGAAAATTACGGCCTTTCTACTTCCAAACTACTGTACATTAAATCTATGCTTTTACTGAGATGGATGAAATTACTGCGCTCCAATGGGCCGAGACAGAGAGGATAAGAGTATTCATAGCACAGGCTTTAATTCCGTACACGGCAAATACAAGTAGTCACATACCAAATTGCACATCGTATATATGTCATAGAGCATAACTAAACAGGTCACACACACGCACAAACACTTAACACACATTATACACACACACACAAACATAGTACATAGAAATACACACTGCACACATTAAATACACAACTTCATCATTGCAAGCACGCGCGCGCGCGCGCTCACACACACATACACACACACACACACACACACACACGTGCTGATACACCTTCGAATAAAACGACTATAGCTGCTGTCGCCTCTATCTACGATCTACGTTAAACGTTAAATGTAAGACATAGTACTCGATGTCTAATTAAGCAAATGTAATTGATAAGAGTGTAGAAAGCCGTAACGTGTTTAGCTCTCATAAACTGAATACAACGATCTTGATTTTGACAAGGAAGGTTAACTATCTATTGTATTATATATTTCTGTTGGAAATGGAAAAATGAATGAATGAATGAATGAATGAATGAATGAATGAATGAATGAATGAATGATCTATGCCGTCGTTATAGATTCTTGCCATGGCAGAATGATTTCAGCGCCGATGATTTTTTTTTTTTTCACGATCACGACTCAGTTATAAAAATCGTCAATACACAACAGCAAAGATCCAGTATGATTGGCCCTTGTTATTGTATCATTTTTACTTCACTAAAAGTAAATAACGATTCGTTTCTAGGTAGGACATTACTGGCCATGGGACAGGGAAAATTATCTTCTTAATCTGATTGTTAATTTGTCATGTATATTGATAAATGCGCGTTCTATTTTCTTTTGTTGTATGAAACAATGTATAGTGCAAATGTATATTTTTATCTCGACCGGTTTCTTTTGCTCTCCTTAACCGCCTATGAAACTGACCAAACATTGAAAAATGACTCTGAGGATAGACTTGATCTTGGTATTTTTGATACTCTTGTTTTGATTCAGTACATGTGCATGGTACAACTAGAACTAGAATATCAGCAAGAGAGAAATACACTTGCTTTGCTTTTATTTAGGTCCCGCCATACTTCTCTTTAGAATTGTACAACCCGATTTCAATTTCGACCAGCAATCATTATAATTACTGTACATACCATCTTTTGCATGTACATTATTGACGAGGTACAAGAACTTGTGCTATTGGTTGTGTTTTATATTTTGATGTCATATTGATATATGACAAGTATGAAATAAATTGCAACTTGAAACTTGAAATTGAAACTTTAAGTAAAAATAAAAATACACCAACTTGTCGAATTAACTTGTTAAACTAATTATTCCCCTTTTTAAACGGAATACATGTTGAAATAAATATTGTAACTGTTATCACTTTTGCACAAGAACCGTCAGGCGCATTAATTATCTGAACCCTGACTGTAGAATACACATGCAAGGCGATGATGCAGCAGGCTCGGAAGCACGTGCGTATATCGTAGTTCTCGCGCACCCAGTGTTTAGGGGAGTGATACCGAAAAGAAATGACGAAAGATGGCGTTTGACTAGCTCACTAATTTGCTGATCAAATAGATATCCAGAAATGAATAAAGAGCTGTCTGCATGCCAGAAAAATCAACAAAATGAACGAATATACTCACCAGCCATATTTCATGAAGTAATGTTTTAGTCACGAGCACGACCGGTAAATATGGAGAAAGAAAGAGTACTTATTCCCATCGTGTTTAGTCTCATGTTATTTATAGGGGAGAATTTCGAAATAAATCCTTCATGCAGATATCCTAGTCATGCTAGTTTTCGATGTGTGTTGCTGCGAGACGAGCATTAATTATAGTATCCAAGGAGGTCCATTAATGGGCTCCAACGCTACAACTTAGGCCTACTCCTTATATCATAAAATTGACTCTTATCTCATCATTATGCAGCCGTTCTGAACAATGCTGGATCCAGACGTTGAATACAGTCATGGTTACCATAATAATATCTAATCAATCATTCCTTGCCCATTATTTATCTCTCTACAGACGATTTAATTAAAATCCAGTCGATAACTCTCTACCTATAAAAACATCTGACGCAAACAGACACACTAACAAACTATTGTAGGCATTAAAAAAAAAATGACCTCAACGCGACTGTTCATTGCAGAGGCATGGGGTATACGATGAGTAGGCATATTTACAAGACGTATAACACAAAACGCGGATAATGCACACCGGCATGGCAGTACAATAACCATTATCTTTAAGTTTATTAACCTAGAATGATTAACATCTTGGCTTATAGGGCAGCGTGCTTTGCATTTCACCTCGTGATTCTCACCGATAGTGGCCATTCATAATATATATATATATATATATATATATATATATATATATATATATAACACGCAGCTATCTATTCAAGATGTGAAATTGTCACAGGAGGTGTGGTCTCCATTTTCGTTCAAGATCGCTATACAACAGACATATCGAGTATATAAGCGTTGAAGCAAAAACAAAATAACCCTATCAAACAAGAAACAGATGTATTCATCGGAAGGTATGTACACCTACTATAGGGAAACATGTTTGAAAATTGAAAAAAAAAATGATGATGTAAGTAACAAAGATAATTCTTTGTACTACCGGATGAGATCGTGTGGATCAAAGTGATTTGCCTCGACAATCACATTAAAATAAAATGTCGATATTCTTATTCATCAATAATAAATTAACGGTCGGCGTAGATGACTGTACAATCGATTCACAAACTTGATTAGAGTGTGTCCATTCCTTATTATTCTACGTGGAATATCTTGAGTTTCTTTTGTTTTATTCAAAACAGCAGCTTTTAGTAGGAAACAGATTTCACCAACCACGCACACTGAAACGTGGCACTGAAAAATGCGGGTTACACATTTAAACTGCGATCAAGCATTGTTTCGTCCGGGGCATACTATATTTTGCGACTGCAGCAAGAATAGAGAATACGATATACTCGTGGAAACCCCGCTGATTAGACATGCGGCTGTCGAGTATAATATTAGAAAGACGGATATCGGAAATTGGGTGATTCAAGAGTACTTTACATACAGTGATGACATCCCTCGTTTCATAGGTTCTATTGTTTGTTTTCTTTTTAAACAATTCTATATACAACGATAAATTGATATGCTGTGGCTAATCCATCAGCCATTCTTATAGTTGTCTGTGTCAAGATTTATTGTTATACTTCACTATCATGTGGAAAATTAGATGAACTATCAAAAAAAAAAAGTACTGACTAAGGTCTGATGGCACTCAGCCAAGAGTGAGAACAGCCATTAGTAATATGCACGAGACTGCTTATAACACAAGTTCTTTTGTAGACTCATTTGTTGTTGATGTTTCGTCTTTGCCCCCGTATAACCCACAAAGCTGTCCTGATGGCCATTATGTTCATTATTCCCATTCCGTATAGTATACTAAATAACTGCGTGGATGCATATTAATATGGCTGAACTTAGCAAGCAAACGTGAGAATATCATCATCATAATCACTACGTTCAACTCTTTCGCCGTCAATTTGCTCTGCTAACGATGTGATGAAGTAAGGGGCAAAATCAAAACATCATGGCTGATTTTTTTAAATTCGTCATTTATCTACAAACTAAGCTCGTCTTTCTGTATTTTATCGTGTAAAAGACAATATTTCACGGGTAGACTTCTTATAAAAGTGACGTCAATGTCAATCGAAAAATGACGGTCAAATTGCAGTTTGGATGTTATTGTTTTGAAACGAGCTCCACATGACATAACATAATATTATGGAGTATAACATTCACAGACTAAGACAATAAACCTTAAACCATGAACATCTTAAATTGTTTTCATTTATATGATAAGGAAACAACATACTCACAACTCTGAAGAAGGAACTTTCAATAAAATCTGATGCTTTTAGGATTTTTCCTGATGCTTTGGACATGGTTTTATGGACTTTGACAGAAAGTTCTTTCCTTGCCCGAGAATTTTGGTAACGAATCCAAAATCTAAACTGAAAAGGATGTTTGGCTTAATTCCTCCCCGAACCGAGGCTAAAGGGATTGCACATTGTAGTGAGCCTGTTTATTACTGTATTGTGTGATACAAGATGGAAGGGTTAAACAATATCCATGATAATCTACCAGATAACCGCCATGGTGTCGAGGGGACAGTTGGCTCGTGGAAAAACATCTACGGATAAAGTATAACCTCGAACGGAAGTGATACTTATCCCCATATGATGCAGTTTGCTGTTAGTTGCACTATAACATCAAGTGAACGAAGTGGGAAATAACATTACGCAATAACGGCAGCTCTAACGAGGCCGCTCAAAGTTAAACAGTAACTCTAATGTCTCTTCTATCCGGACAACCTAAGTAAGTGTATGTGCATGATGTGGGTCGAAAATAGGTCTACAAAATATATGATGACGATGAAATCTAAACCCCCCCCCCCCCAAAAAAAAAAAAAAAAAAAAAAATGACCAAAAAAAAATCTTAGTGATATTTTCTGAAAAAAAAAACAACTAAACAGACCACAGAACTTGACCACCAGCACTGACCAGCATTGACCAACAACACAAGACCATTCATGTAGACGTAGCGAATCATATCCAGCGATGTGGGGAATGACATCCGATAATTCTATCAAAACAAGACCACCATTATCAGAAACTGACCATGCTTGAGATGCCTGGTGAGCAGACGACGTAGAAGAAGAAATAAACAATAATCGGTTGAACGATGCGGGTTAACACAGACAGTCCTTATCAAATCATGCCGCGATGATCTCCGAGATGTTGCAACGACATCCAGCCATTCTCATCCTGTCCATCAAAGTGAGTCGAAATGAGGTGAATCACCTGCTCTGTCAACACGAGGAGTGCAGCATCCGTCGATATTTCCTGGGTGATTAAAACACGTCACATATTGATGCCTGCTGTGCGATCTCAATATCATTTTGACCACCACTACGGTTTCGACCGCACGTGTGTGAACGCATCTCGCGAATGCGGCACTTCCATACGTCTGGCTTGATTTATCCCGTCTTTCGATCATAAATATCGCATTGAAATCCTCCATCGATAGGTCAAGGCTACTCAACAGCAGCCTCAAAAAATCTTGAGGCAACGGTAGTCATGACAGAGCAATTAAAGTCAACTATTTATCATACCGAAAGTAGTTGATAGCGTCATTAAGATCGCTTGACTTAATCTGCGACGAAAGTACAATAAAGTTTCTCCTAACGAATACCTCAGAGAGTCTTTAAACAAAGTGACAGTTTCTTTTGTTTTGTCGCAAACAAGTTGTATAGCAGTTGGCAAGGTAACGATCACCATTACTGCCACAGATGGCTGATGACTGTTGGCCCACGACCAAGCGATAACTTGGCACGGGCGAAAGAGGACGCGGTTTGCTCAAGATGTATTTCCAAACATGTAATCTACAGTATAATAAAATTATGGTCTGAACGGATTCGTTGTCATTCAACCCTTTTACCAATCTCTTTGTTGTGATATTGTTATGTACAGAGTCGTTTTGAAGTATTCAAACATTTAGAAACTTAGAGACATCCGGCAGATTTTCATGCATTCTTCAAGTCGATGTCATGATTATGATAAAACTCAGCTGTTGTTGGACGGAGTGTATTAAAATATCAGTCGATTCCAACGTCCAAGGGGTATTCGTAAAATGTCTAAATTCTGGGCAATTTGTTCATGAAGAAGATTCATGGTAAGGGAAAAGTTAGCCCAGCACTTGATTCAGTTAGCAATACAGTGTGCTGTTTATGACGTAGTGTGTAATATGATTTTTAAATGGCCCAGGGTTTTTGATATCAAAAAATCATATACGATTACCTCATTTCAGTTTCATTTCTATCGTACCATGTGCCTACTGCTGAACTGTTTGTTGCAGATACATGTACCGACTATTGCTAGGTGGGGCAAGTCTTTGAAAATTCCCGCAAATTATTCGGACGACCCGTCTTATTTTTCTTAGACGCTTTCTCTCTGTGCACAACATTAGTTTCCTGTCCATTAGTATGTGTGTGAGTATGTGTGCATATTTGACGTATTGGCAGAGAAATTGTTAATATATAAAGTACGCACGAAATTCTTTGGTTAAATGAGAATAATACCCTATTATCAAGTTTCCTATGTGTTGCTGAGAAGCGCCGCAGCCAAACCTGCAATGAATTTGAGCGACTTTAATTCGAGTAAAAATCTATAATCATCGTACTATACGAAGGAGATATATGCACTCAGTAATAGCTGACGTATTATAATAGCACAGTGTCAGCAGGCATAGCTGTAGTAACGTGTAATGGACAGCTGTGTAATATAACGCTTTTTATTACTTACTTCCCGTTTCTGTAATGTTGAGACACAGCACTCACTGTATCAAGAATAGAGCCCCGACCATAGTTTGTAAACACGGCAAAGTGTCGCCTTGCCTCTACAAGGGTGGATTTGCCAGCAGGTACAGTATGTTATTTGCACAAAAGAAATACTGTTTATTGCAACCGACTGCCATTTCACCTTCATTATTTTGAGTTTGACGTCACGAAAATCACACATCTCTCCTCCAAGGGCGATATTATTACATAGTTTTACGTGCCACAAGAAAAGAATCCAGAGACTGTAGAAGTGCTTTTTTCTGATTCACGACTGGAATTCGAAGCCTAAATCACGCCGCAACTTGTGAAACTCAGATTTTTTGATGTCATCGCACTAGAGGACAGAAGTATCAGTCCACACAAAGGAGATGCGACTTCTGCAGAGTACACGTCTCTAAATACTATACTGGTCTTAGTACAGATAGGCATCGCTACCCTAGCTTACAAGAGTTCATGTTATTTCCATACACCTGCTTTTGCTCTCCAAGTCATCATTTTTACCCATGTTGTATCCTATCTAAAATTCTAAGGCAACTTGGATGCTCGTTATAAGGAAAAGAAAGATTCCGTAAAATCCATTAAAAGAGCTACAATTAGTCATGTTCAGCCTGTTTGACACACAGCAAGCATAAAGTATATTGACTTTAAAAAATCGACCATGTGAGATCTTGCTTAGTCCCGCGAACTGCATTTTATATTGCAAGCATAAATATGATACATTGGCATCGAACCCAGCAAGATAACAATCTACATCACTGAAATTTTCATTGATATAAGAAATCAAAATATGACAACATTTGTGGACCACAAAAAATAATTTTTCATGAAAATTATACATTCCATCAACTTGATAGTGACATAATATGTTAAGGGTAGTGATAATTCCCCCTGTTTTCCGAAAGCGGTTAGTCAAGTGCTCTCTTATTACGCTAGAAAAGTGAAAGCATGTTTAATTTTCTTTATAGTTTCATTACATTGTTGTCCACACATGATATCATGAAGTCTAGTAGTCTCCTGATCCAGCGGTTCCAACACGAAAACTTTAAAAATTCATAAATTTTGCATTGATTATCCGATTTTCCTCAAATTTTATTCACTGATGTGTTCTACTATAATTACTGCTTTCACTCAATCCACATTGCTCTTTGGGTTTTGGTTTCCTTTAAAGAAACTATATTTTTCCGGTCATCCATGTCACAAAAAGTCAATGAAATGTATATCTCAAGAAAACCAAGGATGCATTGTCTTATACCAGACTCATCTTAAATTACCCCTGCTGTGTCTCCTCCTCCTACAACTCGCACGTTATATACATCGTGAGGGGTTAGAGGTTGCTTACTTCATTAATGTGAATACTAATTGCCCAGAACGTCTTCCGTTGTCAAGGTTGCGGCGTTTTATAGGGGATGAGAAAATTAGTTAGTGTAGAATCAATCTGCCACAGCAGAATAGTATACATAATGAGCTCGATTTCACGCAGTATAATCTTTACTAACAAATAGGCACACACATATTATGGGATAATTGTATCAACCTAGGCCTATATGTATCTATATCTATTAATGCTATATAGTACACACATGCATATCAATATGTGTCAATACAATGGATCCTATTATACTGAAACAGCTTTAAAATAGCAATTGGTTATTCTTGGTACTTTAATTTTCACTGGGCTTATAGTCACATTGTTTTATAAAGGGCGTGCAGCACGTAACTATGATACTGACAAGTATTTTTGAGACACAGTCTGCAAGGTGTGAACAGAAATATTGTTGGGAAAGTAAATGTGCAAGTTCGTCGCAATGTTTCAGAGAAATAACTTCTTAAAAAGTAAAAATCTTCTGGTTTCAATGGCTATCGTATATGACATGAGACATTCAGTTCTTTCAATTTAGAAGCTAATCACAATGGAGAGATCGTGTAATCGAGTTAGCAGCACGTAATGTTAAAAGGGATACTCTGCTTTTGAAAATTTACTAAAAATTTTTAGGGCCATGGTTAAAATGACTTTCTTTATATCCCACCTTTGATATCCTCCGAAGTTTGCGTTTGGCAGAATGTATTTCAAAAATACGGTTTGCTACAAACGTGCAGACCATGATTCATAAAATGGCCTGTGGCTATTGAATAGAATCATTTTCTTTATAGATAACAAAGCTGGTTTCGACATGGAGAGTTATGATTTGATTTGTCTGATGGTTCTATGTCTCACATACAGTTTACGAGTGGCGATTGATGCAGTCGAAAGCTGCTTCATCTCAACATCAAACAGCTTGCTGAAGGATACATTCGGCAATGTTTTGCCATATAATGTGTGACAACCTTGACATCTACGGACTGCCTCTAGTGTAAACTACGTTTACTTCCAAGGCATCGACGTTACTTTATATAGAGAAGCATGTCTAGCAGAGCTGGTGCCATTGATTGCGCGCATGGACGGCAAATAGATAGATGTAGACCTACTTGACAAAATTAAGAACAAATGCAAACTATCCTCGCTGTTTGTTTATTCCAGAAATACGACATCGTGCAAACAAATTCTTATAACCTCCACCTCAAGCTTTACACTCAGAACACACGAGTTAAGGATGCTTTCGCTTACTTACTTCGCTAGCATTGGGGATCATGGTGGGCGTAGCGGGACTCTGACCAGCTGTCTCGCGGTACCCATCGGTAGACACGTTGCCTGCGATCCTGTACGGCATCGCTTCAATTTCAGGCAGGAATCCCAGGCCGTCTGATCGAAGCCCTTCGCTCCGCTAATCGACAGAAATCACTCTTAAAATATCTCGCGTACTGTGAAGCCATTAATTGCTATAAGTCCTTCAGTGTCTTGAAAACGATTCAAGAGACAAAGGGAAATTATTTGGGACATCTTCGTAGCAACAAACGAGAGTCACTGATTTCCCAAGGAGACGTTTAAAAATACCCTGCATGGGTACAGGCTTTGTTGCAAACGTTCTAATTAACACTCCGCCCAGAGCACCCAGAATATCTTGTCCAATTAACAGTCACAACTTGGGCCATTAAAATCTCAGTTATTGATATGAGAGTTGATTTACTGTAAATTGGTGTTCATATATATCTATCTAATAAGAAGATCTCCACTACGGGAAATGTGGATTAAAAAGCCCTTTACGCTGCGAAAACAAAATTTCAATAGCACACTGAGACAAGACAAAAACTTGTGAGTGATTACCCAAAGGCGACCTCTGCCATCCGCTTTTATCCACGTATCGCCTGCTGCTGATACAAGCACAGGCAAAGACAGTCACCGCCACGCAGATAATGTCATACCGAGCACTCGAACTCATCTTAATTACACGACATGTTTTACATGACGTAATTGAGAAAGGGGTAGGAAGGAGGGGGGGGGGGGGGGGGGTTGGGGTGGATGACTGTCTCCCATCCGTGGGTTTGTCTGGATGAAAATCAAAACGTTGGTTCTATGTGACCTTGTTCGCCACAGGGCATGAAAGCACAGGTTTTAATTGTACAAGACCTTCAAGTATGCTTTTCCGCGACGAGGTGGCAGTCTGCTATGCGAACGAGCTCCAATATCTTTGATCTGAAACTCACAATACTGTAAAGATGTCCTGGGTGGACACAAGATTAAAACGAAGGTGGGAATTAGAAGTAAAGAGAATATTTTTGAACAGAAAAGAAGACACCGTGAATGCCAATAATATGGGATATTATATTGTACAATAGTTTTTGATGTAATAGGGTGTAACATAATTTTGAATGTCTTTTTTGTGTGTATTTGCTGTCTGAACAGGCTGATTTTATAAGACGAAATTGTTAACAGGTTTATGCATAGTAACTGGTGGTATTGTCATGATTGTTATGCAATGTAGATAATTCCCGATTATATTATTTACCAAGGTTGATAGATAGAAATACTTTCGTGTTTGATGGTTGTTCATTATGATTTCATATACGTACAGCTAAGAGTAGACCAGCCCGTCTAGACACGGATGTTGACTTTAAGCCAAATCAAGAATGATTAATCAATCAATTAGTCAAAAATCATGTTTAATTAATCAGTCTGCAAACCGTGATCTACTGCTTGGCGAGCTAATTGGAGTCTCGGAATTGGCAAAGCCCAAACTGGAATTAATTTTTTTAGTACACTTAGCTTTATAAGAAAAAGAAGTATACGTTAGAAAAAAAAAAAACTTTGGAAAGCGTTCTTTATCATGCTATAATGTACGTACGATTATGTATCTGCCAAATACAGGCCTTATCATATGATTTTTTTTTTTTTTTTTTTTTTTGCATCGTTCATAGATATTTGAAGACCGACCAGCAGCTAAATATTATGTGAATGGTTGATTGTCTACTTTTCTAGAAATGCTTAAAGGCATAATTTACCATTTGCAGATGAAACAAAAACCAAACATTAGTGCTTCAAAATAGTTCGAAAATGTGGGTCACAGACAGAAACAACCAATGTAAAAATTTGAAAAAGTATTGTCGATGTTAATTATTGTTAAATATACAAAATGTGGACAATAGTTATGATACAAATATTTCCAGACTAAACCGTCTACCGTTATGGTTTATTGAGAAAAGCAGTGATATCTCCTTATATTGTAGGCTTTATTGCGAAATTTTATATGGTAGGATGTTTGTTGATATAGAACTGACCTACTCATATGCTTCAAAAGTAATATCTTGAACATTTTTTAAATCACTGCTCCCAAAGGGAAAACAGGACCTTTAACGTAATACCACCCTATGCTGATATGTTTTGATGGGATCATCTGCACACGTTTATTGAAACATGACTCTTGTCTCATCATGTTTCAGTCCTAAGAGAGATGGAGGGGGATATCTGAGCCGGATTACGGGGAAATATCGAAATTTAGAACACTCTGGTATAACTAATAAAGTATATAAAAATACAAATAAAGTTATATATTAAAGCTACAATTACTTAATCACCATTCCTTCCTTCCTGCCAAATTATTACATAAAATTTTACAAAGCCAGATTTTGTATAGACAGATATGAGGGGAAAATGCGATCACGTCATCACCTTAGCGAGTGTCGAACTCTTGGCATGACAAGTTTGTTTTCCAATAATGCCTTCCAATAAATTTTTAGGTGTCATAGGTACATTTTTACAAAAAAAAAAGAGATTTTGTTTAAAGGTCTATCATATCATTATTTGACCTCATTTCTATAACCCATTTCTTCTTCTTCTTTTTTTTTTGAGTGGGGAGGGGTGTCTTCAACTCAGGATGTAATCTTTAATTTCATCGCATTATAGTTTTTACGACTTCACCCATGGTTATATATTAATTGAGTTTCGACTTTGCTCTCGTCTTGCATATTATTACATGACTCTTTAAATGTACAACATGACTTGTATGGGATTATTGTGCTCCGAAAAGACTACCGTAATAGATAAAAACAGAATGAATGATACAATGCATACTTGCACAGTGAAATTATACTTTATATACAAAGAATACCTTATGAAAGGGATCGTATAGTTTTGGCTGAGACCTAACCTCGGGTTTCTATAACATTTTGGGGGGAGATTATGAGAAACCTCTTATGAAATATGAAAGAGCATGTAATTCAAGAAGGAATTCAACGTTTATTTGATGAAAATTGGTTTTTGAAATGGCTGAGATACCCAAAACAAAGCGATTCCAATAAAACGTAGGACCCACCTTTTATCACGATCGCTTTGTTTTACTTTATTTTTGAATGTCTCAGCCATTCCAAAACCGATTTTCATCAAATAAACTTTAAATTCCTCTTAGAAAGGTACGCTCTGTACTATCATTTTACAAACGGTTTCTTGATATCTCGCAAAAAGTTAAAAGCCCAATTCTCACCTCTACAATACTGTACTATCCCTTTAAATAACAAAGTGTATTAATGGAGATTGAATGACATAAAATTCAGATTAGCATGAAACAATATGTTCTATATAATTATCTTCTATAAGTTTTCAGATTTTGATATGTGATAGGGCCTATATACTGCAACTGCCCAAAATGACTATCGCTTGCTTGATTTCGTCTCAGTATAGAAAAAGGAGTTGGTGCTTATATGGCAGGAGGATTCTAGTTTTAGTTTGTACAAAGTGGACATAATGTCCTCTTGTTGCTATTGAGGCGTGGCTAGAGCGCTTTGCATATTGTGGTATGACTAGTTGAGCTGTTGGACGGTAACGTGTACGTCGTGGTCACGGACTCCGATGCCTGAAATTGGTCGGGCGTGTAGCGAATAATTTCAGGTCAATCGAGAACATTAACGGCAGAAAATTTTCAGTCTATTTTCCTTGAATATTCTTGACACGATAAATGCATCTTATCTCTCCCTCTCTCTCTCTCTCTCTCTCTCTCTCTCCCTGCTTCTGTGTGCTATAGTGTCTCAATCCTACTAGCAAAGTCAAGTCAAAATCGTGTTTACCTCAAGGATAAATTCTTGGTCCTCTTTTATTTTCTTTGTTTATAAATGACATATGTAATTTGTTTTCTCAATCTTTTACGAAAATTTCTCATGACGCGGATGATACTGCTATCTTATGTAAATGTAAACATTTGAATGAAATACAGGAATCGCTTCAGAGTGAATTGACTAAGTTGATATATAGATTTTGAATAGATGTCCAGTACGAAAATTATTGCAAATAAAACTAAAACCTTTTTTTTTATAAAATCGGGAAAATCGTCATTTTTTTTAAATAAGATTTCCATGGTAAGCTTTTAGAGCGAGTTTCAAATTACAAATATTTAGAAGTCATTCTCCAACAATATCTTACCTGGTCTCTGTACATAAATGAAGTTATAAACAAAATATCTCGAGCTACTGTTTGTGTACGTATAGGATTCGCTCGCTAATGAGGAAGAAAATGTTGAAACAGCTATATCGTAATCTGACATTACCTGATGTCGAATGTTTTATTGTATCATTCGGGGCACTTGTTCCAAAATATTAATGTTAAAACTTCAGAAAAATCAAAAGAAGTTCGCCCGATTAGTGCTAAACGCTGATTTGGACACATCAAAATATGTCTTGTATTTATTAAAAAAAAAAAAAAAGACCGAGTAAATAATTGCAGGAATAGACAAATAAAAAAAAAAAATTGCTAGCAAAAGACATCTTAGTGAAATGAATAAAAGGAATTGCTGATGTGAAATGGATTTTTTTAACAGTAATAATTACTTTAGAACCATTCTTTTCAATATTATATATTATCAGCTCCAGTCAAGCCAGTTACTATTCTATACACAGCCAAATTAACGTTTGCTGCTTTTATATCTTATATCAGTTCCTATTAATTCGCAGTAACTCTCTCCTTTAATTGCCGACTAATATGAACACTTTATGACAAGTCACCGTATGAACGTTTCACTCGCGAACATGAATCAACAATTGTGCGGATGTTGTCAATTTTATCAATAAGGGGAAATGCGGGTCTTGTTGTAGGTTTTTTTTATATTTTTTTTTTATAGGCAAAGCAGTTGGCTTAACCTGATTTAGAGGGTAAACAAAAACAAATCCCCGGATTGCACAGATTGAAAGCAAAAGAAGAAGAGGAGGAGGTGGACGACGTTGCTTTGGTCGATTTAAATGTCATTTTTACTCGAACGATTCACTGCTTAGAAAGTCACCCATATATCACTAATCCAGTATATTAGTTAGAATGCTCACTCTCTTAATAAGAATGCTACAAATAGCCTCCCATGTAATTCAGATTAGGCCAAGGAAGCACTGAAAGACTATAAAGACTATTTAATATAAATGCTTTCTGAAAGAAATATGCAGTTAGTTTAGCCTTCCCGTTTATCTTATTACAGAACAGAAATATCTTAAGAAAGTATGGATGGATATGAGGGTATATAGTATTCCTATAATGTCTGGTAGCTATATTAGGTCTTGAATGTCGACATTAAAGCAGATTATATTCCGCGAGCATGAATCATACTCGCAGTAATCTACATAAGCTCCCATGATAGCACATCCAAAGACCAACTGCCAAGTATCATGTTAGTCAACATAAGCCTATACGTACAGGGAGTATTGCAAAATATGGATTATAGTAATGCACGACGTTTAGCATAGTGGCGGATCCAGAGGGGGTGCACCGAGCGCCCGCCCTTCTTCATTTTTTGTTAAAACAAAAGAAATAAAAAGAAAATAATGGGGGGGGGGTGCGCCCCCCCCCCCCTAATGTTGTAAAGACGCCACCCCTTTACGGAATTCCTGGATCCACCCCTGCTTAGCACATCAATACGTCTTCCCTGATCCTTCTTTTTCCGTGTCGCGGCTTTGCCACCAGTCTCCGACGCGTTATATCTACGTTACAAATGAATATTGAAACTACTCTTCCGAATCGTATGGGACTCTTCCTAACCTTTCATGGGATTATCAAAACGCTACATTGACTGATGACATGCTTTATTCTCTGACGGACATGACCTATAGTGTAACAAGAAAAAGCGCAACACCAAGGAGACTAATACAGTACGTTGACCTTTAAGAGAATCCAGAACTTTACCCTTGCCTGCAATTAACGGTATATTTTGATTCATAACAACTCAGAAACTTCTTTGGTTGTTAGAAATAAATGATCCATTCTTTTTCTAGTCCTTATCCTTTATTTCAGTTATCTTGGTTGTATGCACGAAAGCCTTGTGGCCTTTTTAATTCATTCTTGTTATAGATATCGCAAACATTAATTTCTAATATTATTAATATTATTGTTATCAGTAACAAATAATTCACAATTCCACAAAATTCTCTATGTCACGTCAAATTGCAAATAGAGTTCAATGTTCCGTCTGTTAAACTATATAATGTTATTCTAAACATTCTAAACATAGAGTGAACTTTACCTTTAAATATTGACAGCATTTTAGTAGTGATTAGTCCTTTAAATGTGTGTCCAGTCACAACATAGTGAGACAAGGTGTCTATTGGTGAACCTTTTTGTGGTTTGATTTGATGGCCGTGAGGTTTACTGGTCGAACAAATGAGTTGAATCCTGTATACGATGTAAAGACATAGTAATGTTGTGATCTGTAGGTCAACGGTCGTACGAAAACTACAGAGGGCGCTTTTAAGACACAGAGTGACATGATAATGTACATGATATAGTCTCTGTAAGCAGTTCATGTGCGCGCTTTGTCATCCAAACTGTTCAGCTAAAAGAGCAAAGACAGCAGTCAGAATAATGCTTAATAATTATGAAGGTGTATTTAATTGAAAAAAAAAAATCTTCCGTTGACAGAGTGAACAAATCAAAACAAAGTCGAACGAGAGACGTGGTGATTGATCCTGTATCAATGAAGAGAAAAAAATAACGGTATGCGGCTGAAAAAGAGGCTAAAGTGTTATGGCGCACAGATACAATAATGATGAAACATTTCCTCAATTAAGGTTCCAACTGGATGAATGGGATGAGTTCATGCACCTGTAGTCGCACAACAAACAGCAGCAAGTTATGAACATCGAAAAGTGTCGTGATATGACACAGGTGCGGCCATCCCATTATGTAATTTCTGCGAAAGACAACAATAATTCTTTCCAGCATGCAGGAGTCTCTGTTTGTGTCTGTGTGTTTGTTAGGGCGTCTGTGTGTTGTGCCTTAAACGAAACGTTTGCCTTACAGTTCCTTGATGACAAATCTAATGCGTGTGTGTCATTAACCGAAGTCAAAACACAGGATGTACATAAAAATTATCATCATATTAAAGTCATATAAGGTTATGATCATCAGTGTTCATTGACCTTATGTAATCAGCACTGACCTTTTTCCATTCACTACCAAGTCAGCTGTGGTTGACGTCATACATGTGAAAGTGGGATGTCGGAAGTCGCAGTCAAAAGAAGCGATGGCAATATTTGTTATGTAGAGTTTGATGATAATTATTGCCAAAATGTGTTGTAGCAAATTGAGTGAACGACATGTAAAATGATGATTTTTTTTTTTATTTCAGATGACAAGAATCTTTCTCCTTTTGTGACGAATGGAACATTCTACACAATGTAGACTTCATAAATAACGAGTGGTGTCATTTATCCTCAAAGGTCAACAAAACTCCGAGGGTTGCAAAGGTGGCTGTTAAAACCCTGAACTTGTAGCAAAATAAAGGGAAATGTGAAAGAAAACGAAAGATTCTCAATGTCTCTTTAGAAGCTCAAGACTATTCTTACCTCGCAGATTTTTATCTCACAGGTTTTAAAACCCTATATATGTCGAGAGCCGTAAAGAATTCACCTCACTGCACCTGATTATCATGTCCCTGCTTATAATGGCACAGGAGATTGCTATGATGCTATCACTCCGTGAGTCGGATTTTCGGTTGTCATGGTGATTAGATTACCTACTTCCCATATTAGCCTTGGACCAGATTAGACTTTCAATGAAGTCCTCTTTTATCCAATATTGACTGGTTAAACTTGTTGGCCAAATGGGCCAACACCCGAAATAACTTACCAGCAAATCACGTCCGTTCACTCATGTTGCTGTTATTTACGGTCTTGTTCCAGATCGGGTTCTTTTTAAAGGTTACTGTATTTTGTTACTTTTCACTTCAGTCATTGCTTCCATTTTTTTTTCTCCATTATCTTCCAAATAAGACCTCGACTCATTCTGTGAATGCAATATGAATAGGGTGACTATGCATTTTGAAAGTCAAAACAATTACATTTCTTTAATCCTTACTGTGTTTTCGTCGTCGATTAATTGGCACACACGCTGGAGTGATCCATTCTCAAACTGAGACAAAATGTCTAAATGATACTAATTGTCAATAAACAGAGATTACCTACTTCCCACTCCCATAAGCAGTGTAATACAGAGATTATACAGATACAAATAGCTAGCTAATGAGCTATATTGTAATATGTACCTAAATCTCTGATATAACGGGAGAACGAAAGCTTGCAATGAGAAAAAGAGCTAAGGTGAAGAGAAGCTACGGTTGATTTCTCAGTTAGATTAGTGACTAATTTGAAGTCTTACTGAGAAATACAGGGCGATCAAAAATCGCTGTCAGTGTGGTTATAGATGCGTAATGTAAAACAGCCTTATGCCACGTGGTGACTTACGATCAACACTTAACTGTCTGTCCACACATCAATCTTTACGGAAGACACCTTAAATTAAATGAGCACACGGAAGCCAACCTGTAGTGCCCTCGATTGGAATGAGCTAACATCCGGGGACTCTCTTTCATCATACAACGTGACGAAACATTTACCCCCCCCCCCCCCCCCCGGCCTGGGTTGTGGATTAATCAATGATAATTCTTCGTATAAACAAGGCGGGTTAAGAAGGCAATATATCAGTATTATATGATATTATTACTATAGCCGTCATAAATTGACATCATGCCAGAGACGTTATCCGCACACGGAGGTAAGGAGATCACTGACATGACTGTCATGAAACTCAGGTAGAAAAGTTTAGGAACTTCAAAGGAATCTCCATGGATACATATTCATCTATATCTATATCTATATTCATATATCGAAGAATCAAGAAATAAACTAGTAATGTATTATTTCGCCAATAAGAATGAGTTTGTTGAACAACCCGTCGAGACTCTTGGAGGCCACCGAAAATTTGAGTTGTTCAATAAACTCATTCTTATTGGCGAAATAATGCATTACTAGTTTATTTCTTGATTCTTCGTTATATTGCAGCCAATACGTGAATTCGCAACATGTTTATATTCATATATCTATATATATATCAATCAACCAATCAATCAATCATCAATCAATCAATCAATCAATCAATCAATCAATCAATCAATCAATCAATCAATCAATCAATCAATCAATCAATCAATCAATCAATCTATCTATCTATCTATCTATCTATCTATCTACTTATTATGTACATTATGAGATGAAACAAAACACATCAATCAGTTGTTAACACTTCCCTTTGATACTTAAGGTCGAGTCCGGATCAGACGCCACGTCACGCTTGCTTGTGACGTCACTCACACAGTACAATGTACTTTACACTTGTCGCTCACATACAACGTCTGTAGTATTTAACGTTTTAGAATGAACTGATTCTTGATATTCTTGTTCAAGATACATCAAAACATTGTGCTGTACCTTAATCTTGCAAGACAGAACAAAATTTCTTGAAACATTTTCAAGAAAAATCTTACTTTTGGTCATTTTTTTTTCTCTTTGTGGAGGAGGTGATGTACCAATGATGTCACAAAGGACAAACACATGTATCAAATACATGAGTTTGTCAAGTGGCTTTGTTGTGGAACGAAGATTTCATAAACGATGATGATATTCGATGATATACCGTCATGTAAACTGTCATCATAAATTCGTTCATACAGAATAATCATAGGTCTTGTTTGACACAGATTGATAGGTATTGAATCATAAATATTGTCATATATTATTTTCATCAGATAACAGCATGCAATCAACAAACTTCTTTGTAGCCCTCACCCTACTGGATGCGATGTGTCCCTCTCAGAGATTTCTACGCCATCTTTATGTATCTCAGCAAAATGCAAAGTGTTTGCAATTAAAACTTGCAATTTGTTAGTGTACTGATAAACGTTGCGTGCATTGAAAGGCGACAAAATGCATTCATGATAAAAGCTGGGTATTATACGTTTCTATACTTGATTTATGTTAAGGGCACACTCGTAAAAAATGTTGTTTTCTTCCTTCTAGACATGCTAGAGATGCATCCGTGCAGCATTTTCAAATTGATTGCACGTTATCTATATTTATATATTATATTTATATTTGCTGGAAATAAATGTCACTGAACTGAATTTAATTGAACTGATTTACATTGTATCCATGCTCTATCTACGCGTCCATTCGTGTAGGCAACTCACAAAATTTTTATATTTAATAATTTAAACTAAACTATTCAACTAGATACTCCAATCCTGTTACTTCTCTTCTCATCACGTGGAGTCGCACTTCTGTTACATTTTCACCACGTGTGCCGAATAAGAACTTATTAACTATATATACATGTATAAAAACTCGCTTCAATCATCCAGTGTAATATTTACGCAATGCCCTGGAGACAGGGGAATGGAAGGAAAAGGTCTATCAACTCTTCTAAATGGCTAAGAAAGAAATAAAGAAAGAAAGAAAGAAAGAAACGATGTTATGAAAACTGAGAGATGGGGGGCTGGGTCAAAATACGACATGTATCTCATTATATACCTTCTTATTCTGTTTCCACTTTACCTTCTCACGAATTCACACGGGGTTCTTATCTAGGTTCTACTCATCGGATTATAGAGTGCTGGTGAAACGAATAAGCTCTTTTCGAAGAGCTCATCAATACCCCGAACTGCAATAGCTGACACTATAAACATGAAGAATAGGGTGGAGTGTTATACTTGACGTCGAAGAAACAAGAATTTTCCTTTCAGTCCCTTTTCACCTTTGGTTACGCCAATGCCTTCTGAGAAGTACGAGTGTCTTAATTTTCATAAAACCTTGTAAAAACTAAAGAACTTTCTTTTTAAGACGACTTTTGACAATTCAAAATTCGAAACGAACAGTAAATTGTACATGAACAACAAAGGACTCAAATGAAGAAAGAATTTTTACGCCACCTCATAAAATACTAGCACTGCATATTAGAAAATAATAATGGTAAAAAATATCATCAAACCACATGATGCAGAAATATGGCTTCTTGGATCTTATTCCATGCCATGCCATATTGCGAAAACAATATTCGTGTTTTTTTATCTTCGACACATTTCAGGCACCGACCAGTCTGACATTCGAATACGGATCTATTTTATGATTGTTCCTGTCAGTCAGAGCGCGGCAAAGCGCATCTAATTAAAGACATGGTCTATTCATAATGCCATGCCACTCTACTTCCTGGGAACTATGATATTACAGAGTGAATTTCAAACAAAACGAAGGATATGATTCTCATATCAATGGGGAATAAACTAACAATCTTGTGGAATTTCAGTGTTTTGGTCACATTATTATTATTATTTTTTTTTTTTGGCCAGACTGAGACATTGGTCACAAACACACGTACAAATTGTGATGTGGTGATGTCATTACCTCATAGCTATTTGATTGATTGTACGCAATAATATAGGTTTTTCATCCATTTTCACATTCAATTTCAAAGAAGCACGTGGAACGCAAATCCTAACTTCAATTTCGTCAATTGTCATTGTAATTCGTTTTTTGTCAAACATTTTCGAAGACATAGCATTCGAAATCGTCAATTGTCATTCAAATTCATCCCTCCCGCTGACGGATCGCAGAATGTGAAGATCAAATTCGTTTTTGTTCACACAATTTCATGAATTTTTCATTCAAATTAGCCAAATGTTGTCGTATGCGAGACGGTGCGACACCCGTCTGTTTGTATATATCAGTGTGTACTCGGATTGCTTGTGTGTGTGTCTGTATCTGTGGTTCTGTGTGTGTGTGTATGGGGGGGGGGACACTTGTGTGTATGTTAACTCCTGAATGTAAAATTTGAACGCTTACAGAAAAAAAAAATACATGAATGACTGGGAAATCACACCGGATAGAGATATGAGACGAATATGAATGAAAATTTAAAGGGACATTCCAGATGATTTTCATAATTTCACATCATGTAGTACATAAATCGACAACTCCATGTATAGATTTGTGGAATTTATTGCGGTTCTTGATCAGAGAAACAATACTTTGAAAAACCTTAAACAAATTACACTGAACAAGGATGATGACATAGGAGGTTTACATATTTCAGAAATGTAGCAGTGCAATTCCATTACAATACCGCTTGCTTGCAAATTCACCTGTGTATAATCTATGCATGCCTTCTTCTTTTGTTCTGCTTCCTTGAGCCCTAACTCATGCATACTTATGGTGACTCCTCCATGTCATCATCCTTGTTCATTACAATTTGTTCTAAATTTTGAAAATATTCTTATTCTTCATCCCAGTTATCATAAATTCTGAAACTCTGTCCTCAGTATAACTAATGTATAGTTGTTCAAATGCAAAAATCTGAAAATCATCCGGAGGTATCCTTTAACGAAAATGATTGACAAAAGACGAAATCGATCCTGCCGTTTTGAGTGCTGCGAGTGAGACTGACGAATTTGAACTGTAAATGATGGAAATGTATGCCAAATGACTAAATTGAATGGACTTTATTTGAAAATGAAAGACGAAAGACGAATTTGAAAGTAAGATTGGCCTATTCCCGACATCCCGCGACGAAATTGAAGTAAAAATTTGTGAAATTGAATGAAAAAAGTTTGAAAATAGATGGGAAAACCTATATCATTTATGTCTTCATTTGATTGTGTTGCATTCACATCCTCTATACCCCTCAATGTCATCATTTGTAAGTTATGACAAAAAGTATGGAATTATCTCTTTGGTCTTGGGTGTTTTTTTATCTAGTTTTGAAAAGAGGCTAGTTACTTTCAGAATGTTCACGTCAATAATTAAAACTATTTAATGAAAGAAGAAATATCCGTTTTACTTACAATTTCCTTCACTGTTAAATTCGTCTTTACGTCTTCATGACATATGTCGATTTATTTCGTTATCACATTCGGACGTCTTGAACATCATATATTGTTATGATTCGTGGAAGTCGTATCAAGTTGCCGGCAAAAAAAAAGAAAAAATGAAAAAAATGTCTTTCGAGAGACTGGTGATATTTGACAGGGAACGGCTAAAGTCCTTTAAGTCGTCTTCCTTTTTTTTTTCTCTCTCACCCTCTCCTCACGGTTCATGAACCATAGCTGATACTCGTCTCAATTTAACCAGTGAAATGAAACCAATTAAATGAAATAAGTCTTTCCGCCATGATATCAAAATTAATTTTTTTCGCTGTGCATTGGTCACGGATAGTAGCAGTCTTCACAAAGAATTAAAAAAAAACAAAACTAAATGCCACACTTCGGCAACTGGCCTACATCTGTCGCTATATCGTATATAGTCTGTATAATCATCCGTATTATTTCACTGCTTTCTTCTTTCTCGGACATGTTGAAGTGATCGCTTCGTTATATCTGTTTAAAGTATGCATAAAGTTATATTTCCGAGATATTCCGTGAACAGTTCCTGATAGATATTACTACTTTTATGCTGGTCTGCAGAAAGGCTGGCTGTCAGCAGTGTTCAAGGGTACAACATAATACAAATACCAGTGAGATTATTATTGTGTGCCGTGGTATAGTGGATAAGACTCCCGACTCCCAATCGGAGGACACGAGTTCAATCCTCGCCCAGTGCCTATACGTCCTGGACAAGATGATTTTACCCAGTGTCCCTCTCGACCCAGGTGTATAAATGGGTACCTGGCAACGCTAGGGTAATAATGATGGCAGGGCCCTATGGTCATGCTGGTAGAGCAGACGGCGGCAACACTCAAGAGGCTACCCTGGATAAATAGGACCTTATTATTATTATTATTAATATTATTATCATTATTATTATTATTATTATTATTATTATTATTATTATTATTATTATTATTATTATTATTATTATTATTTATATCAAACTTGCATGCTACAAGTGTTATACTATAGAAACAGTTGATCAGGGAAAGAAAAGCTGGAATTAGTTTTAAGTAGTAGGTAGTGATGTGAACTTCCTGGTGTAAAGCTCAATGTATTTCCACGCATTCAGTCATTCTTCAGATTCTCCAAAGTACACAGCTAGCAGTTATTCCTCGTTATGGATCCCTATGGTAGAACAATAATTGTGGATCGAGAAAATGGGCCTACGTCACGAGCTCGACATCCACGAGTCATACATCTCATGAGTCATACAGACCATGAGCCATACAACTCACGAGTCATACGGCCCACGAGTCGCACAGCCAACGAGCTATACAGCTAACGAGTCATACAGCCCACGAGTCGATGCAGCCCACGAGTCACACAGCCAACGAGCTATACAGCTCACGAGTCACACAGCCCATGAGCTCGACACAAGACAAAAAAGGCCCACTAACTCGACATTACCCCACAGGGTTTAATGTGCGTAGTGTCGGGGATCTCGTGGGCCTTATTTGCCTGGTGTCGTGCTCATGGGTCTTAATTGCCAAGTGTCTAGCTCATGGGTCTGTTTTACTTAGCGTCTCGCTAGTGGGCCTGTTTTACTTGTTGTCTCGCTCGTGGGCTGTATGACTTGTGGGTGTGAAGTTCTATAAGGAATGACCCCCAGAAATATGACAGAACAGTCAAAGGTTCCTTCCCCCTTTAATTATCAACATATGGCAAGTAGCAGGAATGAAAATATAGGTAAAAGTTTTTCTATTACGTCGTAAAACTGATTGGTTTTTTGCTCAGTCATGATATTCCGAAAAGGGGTGGGTAGGTGGAGGGGGGGGGGGGATCATCGCTTTTTTAATTCCCTCTCTTTCTAAGACACACCAGTAGCGGCGACTGATCATTGTTTGTGGCTGCCAGACACTCAACACCCTCATACGACGCGAACTGTTGATAATAAAAACGAGACATTTATGCGCACTGATTGCACTTGAAACAGGGCCTCGATTCGAAATCCAGCAGCTGTACGTAATCATAATGCATACTGGTACAGTAAGATGAAAATAAGAGTTGTAGTCGATTTAGGAGAAAGAGTGGAGGAAAGGGTTTTCAGTGACATGATGAAGATACAGAAGATGACGGAGAAGCGGATAATACAAAATAAAGAAGTAAACAAAACGAGACATTAAACTCGTCACTGATGACGAGTTAGGTGATGCGCTCGGGGGTCATCAGATATCGGTTACCCGTGATCGACAACGAAAACAATGTAATATAGCGACCTGAAGTTATATTGCGATAATTATGTTCGTGAAGTCGAATTTTTTGTACCTTCATAATTCAGATCAAATTATTTCTATCGTGCAAAGCATAGTTTATATATGGAGATCCCGTGTGTGTGTCTGCGTGTGCGAGTACAGTGTATCTGTACCATATCGTCCTTGACACAAATAAATTGAAACATGATAGCGTATCACCTAACAAAATGATGAGGATGAAGATGATTGAAATTATGATAGTTTAGTGGCAGAATAAGGGGGTAGAGGTGTGGGGAACGAGATTTAGAATCATTAATGTTCTCACAGTTCGCTCTGTTCAACGTGCATTATACTCACTTAGAACTATTTCACTATTTATTCTTCTGCGTTCTCTGTAAATGCCCCGAACAGTTATAAATTGTATCATAATTCCAAAGTTGTTCCGCTGGAGTTCCACAGTTCTTGTACGATTTACTCCCTGGTGTGCTATACGTGTTTTGTTTTACGTGTACTGTACAACGACTATGTGGAACAGATTACAGGGTTATAATGACTAAATTTGGTTTTAAGCCGTAATCCTCCTGTAGAATCGTATCCAAATTCATCAAATCAAAACTCCACATTGTCGATCCTTAACCACTTAACTTCTTTCCCATGGGAATCTGATGATCCTAATGAATATTTATTCAAAATTAGGGAACCTTCAGAATTTCGTATCACACCGGTTAATACAACGTAATATGTGTGGATTTCCTTTACAATTCCACTGATTTGTTGTTGTTTTTTCAGTCATTGTTCTGACTGTACGTCCATCTCTCCTTGGCAAATATTCTCCCTTGGATGAAGCCACCGATCATCTGTTGAAGTCAAATCGATATCGACTCGACTGCCTGATACAGCACGATTACCTCTCTCACGCATGACTGAGGGCGGGCTTTCTGACTTAAGCACACCAAGAAAAGAAACCATCAGCCCCATCTCTTCTGGCCTGCACAAATCGCGAACTTACTTGTATGTATTCATCATACATACATAACAAGTCACATACTCTAACCAGCGCCCAAAATGCTCGTGCACATACTTCCACGTGACTTCTGTTCTGAAAAGTAAAAGAGTTTTTAACGCATAAGTTTTTTTTTTTCTGAATAGCTTAACATAATGAGCCGCTGAGGTTTTCAAAACACGCAAACGACTTGTCAATGTGTCAACTACATTTTGATTATGAGAAGCTATAATTCATCCAAACACCTAATAAAATACAAAATCATGCTTTCAGATCGACACAGAAATACATTAGGAATAACATCGATCACCCTTTCTTTCTCTCTCTTTCTCTCTCTCTCTCTCTCTCTCTTTCATAATAATATCATAGTGTGCACTTTGGTCTTTAAAAAGATAAGAAAATATTTTCAAAATGATCATTGTAATTGCGACGCGATATGTTTCTTCACATCGTATTCAGTGGTATTGGCGGGCACGTAACGAAGTAATCGACGCTATTCGAGCATAAGGAGCTGTAGCCGTTCGCCAGTGGCTGCGGCTTGTCCCCTTTGGGCGGCGCCGCGAGTTATGTGTGCACCTGCTTTTTTTTTTTTTCGTATCGCGTGTGCGACAACGAGAGCAGAAAACAAACGAGTCGTCCACCTCGATTTCGACCCTAACCTAAGTTAAGAAACTTTCAATCGCTATGCCCTATAAAGAACTTTAGCCCGCGTGCGTCGATGATGATTATGTTCTATGAAGAGGCAAATCAACCTTACACACGTCTTCACCTTGGCTCTCAGCTTTATTTCGTTTAAATATCGGAAGAGTGAGTAACTGATTTACCGTAAAATTTGCAGTTCACCTGACATGATCGAGAATTTGATTTTATGGGCACAACGTCAATTTTTCTGCAATCTAAAAAGTGAATCAATTTCATTTAAGATAAAATAATCATTTCCTATAAGGTCTATCCATTTTCTGTAGTGTTAAACTGTCAAATCAGAGGTGAGATCATTCCTCTCTCGCGATTTAACCGCAGAACATGTCGCCGAACTTTAATTAAATTGACTAAATTGAATTGAATAGAATGTTTTGTTGTTCAAAAATACGAATGTGGAATGTGCCTTCCACCAGCAGCGTTACGAACAAAGAGATATTACAGAAATAACAATTATTCAAAGAACAGCATCATGCATGACACACCAAAGAAAAAAACTAACATGATCAACTTTGAGAATGCTGTAACCTATACACCAGTAATTTCTTGAAGATTCGGTTGAATCGTAGCCATTTGCCGCCGCATTGGAAAACCAGGACTGCTATATGGAATAGAATTGCCAGTCAGCGAAAATGTGTATCCTGGCATACTCAGAAAACTCGAGATTGCACTCCAGATTCCTCGGCTGTTTTGGCTTTATCGGTAATCTCTCTTTCATAAAGATCACTGGTTTTAAAAGCATAACTTACATTTGCAGATGAAACAAAAACCCAGCATTAGTGCTTCAAAATAGTTCTAAAATGTGAGTTAGGATAGAAACAACCACTGTAAAAATTTGAATCCGTATAATCGATGTTAAGTATTGTCAAAGACACAAAATGTGAACAATAGCTATAATAAAAATGCTTCCAGACTAATCTATCTATACAGTTATGGTTTATTGAGAAAAATACTGATATCTCCTTATATTTCAGGTTTTATTACTGCAATTGTTTATGGTAGGATGTTTTATGATACAACAGACTACACGTATGCATCAAATGTGATATCTTGAAAATTTTTCATTCGAACATGACCAATTATGAGAGATCTCTAGTTATAAAACTTCTTGGTATCATTAAAGGCAAACTCTGATGAGAATGATGTCAACTTTTAATGAAATGATAGGAAATAAAAAAAAACAGTGGAAGCCTAATCCTAATCCTCAAAGCAGGAGAAAATATCCAACAAAGAAGTTCAAATGTTTCACAAAACACTCACATTCATGTAGAATGGACGAGGTCACGATCTCACTACTGAACATGTCAATGTAGTGATTTCGTCAATGATACAGCAATTGCACCTCGTCAACTTTACAAATTATCACCATACCATCTCAATAAGTGGTGCATGAACAGTTTGCGATAAAAGATGTCTGCATTTTTACATTCTCGGAAGTTCTCGGGATCAAACACTGCTGAAATTCCCTTCAGGGAAATCAAAACTACCCTTGGTACCAGGGCGTTCTTGCATGCTGCACCGAAATTATGGAATAATCTCCCTCTGTTTGTAAAGCAAACAGGTACAGTTCATGAGGGTTAAAAACTCAGCTTCTGAAATTGATTCTGAGGTTTCAATCTAATGCGCAGTAGAATATATCATATATTACAGCAGTTGCGCAATGTAAATGTCCTCCATTATTGTCATTATTCATTATTAAAAGCTTTGCTTTCATAACTATCAGCAATATCAGCGAGTTACAGTAGGCCAGTGAGAATCTCGCAAGGCTGTACAATCAACAATGAGGTGATCTCACTAAATTTGTCCATGATGTGATTTTGACTGACACTGTACATTTCCATATTTTTATGCTTTTTCTTTG
The DNA here is from genome assembly GCA_033980235.1 of Diadema setosum. Lineage (NCBI taxonomy): Eukaryota > Metazoa > Echinodermata > Echinoidea > Diadematoida > Diadematidae > Diadema > Diadema setosum. The sequence goes on from CM067064.1 coordinate 1,458,607, forward strand.
ATCTGAGTGAAACTCTCACTGTTAATTTGATTTTATTCTTTCAGTTAAAGTCAACTTAAACATAGAGTGGGGTTTATTTCGACAGGTGATGAGATCCGGTACGCCGCCTCTTTACCAATCATGTCATGGTCATTGTGAATGATAATGGCAAAAATGTGAGCAGGAACGCGTCTAGAAAGTCACGTGTCTGGTGACGTCATCTCCATAGTAGCACAAGTGCGATCGATTCAGGTAAGGTAGGGCAAATGTGCAGCGACCATGATTTTTAATGGCTGATTAGGTAACTGGAACAAGGGACGTGTAGCAGTCTACACTGCGTACCAGCTGTTCGCTTCAGTATTATAATCAACTTCCTTCCAACATGAGCCTCATTCAGCCTTGACACTATTAAGAAGCAAAACTAGTCTTAAACAGTACGTTGACCCAAGTAATGCATAGATCGTTATGGATTTTCTTGCTTTTAAGACATTGATAGTGGGAGGTATTAGGTATTGATGTTTCAGCTCATTTCAAATTGCTATGTGTGGTTATAATTACTTTTATTGATACTGATGTGCAGTGCCTGTTTCCTTTTCTCGACCGAATTGAAGAGATAGTCATGCGAAAGAAGTATAGATTATTTCATTTTTGCGATGCGAGGGCTTCATACTCAATACATCTCTGAAGTAATAAAAAAAAAATACTCCAAACTGCAGAACTCTTTGATTATTAGACTACAATTAAACAAACAGAACAATTAAACTTTCAAAGAATGGTGATAGAAAAGAGATAGAAGAATTAACAGTATTGTAAAGATAGAGAGGAAAGTAATGATAATGAGGATGATTGGTGATAATAATGATAGTGATTATGATGATGACAAAGATATGACAACAATTATGACAATAACAACGATAATGATAACGATATAAACTGGTAAATATGAAACCAAGAAAACATTTCAATGTGCAATTTGATACACAATATGATGAAAAGGAGCTAGGCAGGACTTACTTATCAGTTTTTATATTCAGGGTAAAACATACAAATTGATTATCTAAACGAGGAGGCAGACCGGAGAAATTTGAGACTCATCAAAAAGATCCCTTTCGTAATATATATATATATATATATATATATATATATATATATATATATATATATATATATAAAGATGACGAATAGATAAAAGATGACGAAGTAGGGTGGAAATGTATTTTAGTCCAACAGTGTGATTTATTCAAATCAAAATTTCGACGCAAACACTCGTCTTCTTCAGTGACGACAATACATTACTACCCTACATACTTCGTCATGTTCTATAGGGCCTACTGGTACCAACACGCGGACTACAAACATCATATATACACATACACATGGAACCGGATGGGGGAAAAAAAAAAGAACGTGTGTTAAAGGGTCATTGAGGCTGACAGTCCCACCCAAGAGGAACTGGGGAAAGTTTCCTTAAACAAAAAAAAAAATCTACCGAGGGACCAAAATCTGAACACTTTCATAAGTCCCTTTGGAACCAACGACGAAGGCGGAGAAAGGAAACCTCGCCAGATTGACCAGTCAGGGAACAAAGGAAGAGAACTTCAATGAGATTCTAATTAATCGCACCTTCTTTCTTCTCATTCTAAGGTATTGATCGATTTATCTGGGGTGAAGTGAAGTTGAATAGACCCTAATCACCGCCTTATCTGTAGAGCTCGCCAGACCTTGACGCGGTGAGGTCAGGGACCTTTTCGGTCAAGTTTAGCGACAGTCAGGGCCGGGGAGGGGAATGGGGAAGGGATTGGGTGGAGACAATACGAACGCCTAGAGATCGCAATTATAGGTATAGCAGTATATTGTTTAACACTCTCGGGATCACCACCTGTTATGTCACTACCATCGTGTAAAAGAGCGTAGGGATCCGTGCAGGGATCGGACTCGTACAAACGAACATTGGCGCCAATTTGGTTTGCTTCTTTCTCGGTGTTATGTATAAATCACTTCAAAGGGAGCGCATGCGCAGAACTATCTTGAATTCGATGTACATGTACTAGTAAACTTCGAAGTCAGTATACAGTAAACATGGAAAGTGTGTGATGGCAAAACTTTGTTTTACACTCTTTTTAGTTACATATATTTCATGGAAATATTGGGAGAAAAAAAAAAAAGAGCAGAAACGCCCTCACTGGAGAAATTATTCATATAATGGTAACTACAATTAAATTGGTCCGGCGTTAAAAAAGAAATTAAAAAAAATAAAAAAGAACAAAAAAAAAAATTTTGGCAGAAGTGTTAAATCGAACTGCACAGTGATAAGGATATATGAACACAAACACACATTCACGCACACACACTAACACACGCACATACACACCAACTAACTCTCCCTCTCTCTCTCTCTCTATCTCTTCTCTCTTAAAAAAAAAAAAAAAACCCAACACTGAAATACTCGATTTTCCTCTTGGCAAAAATTCTATAAAGTGAACAAGCACTTACTGTATCAATGCAAAATCTCAACATTAATGTACTCTATTACAAAATGGTGATAATTATATATTCATTGATCTATTCATTTGTCTCCTTTACACTGCAGAGTTGGTCTATCTATATATCTCTCCTGATCAAATCATTGGCTAATAGCTAGTACATGACTGATCAAATTCATTAATTCTTCATGTTCATTCTCATCTTCAATTCTTCATTCGAGATGTTTTGTCAATCAGATGCACAGTACGTGACTGGTCTTATATTCGCCTTCAGTCCAATTCTACTTTTCACCGGGCGTTAGTATGCTAATGGGAGTTACGATATAATCACGGAAGTTTTTAAACTGTACAAAAGTTGATCACCTACAAAACTAAAGGCGCCATTTACAGCGAGAGTTTGCTGTGTATGAACATGGAGTTACGGCTCCATGGTATGAACCTAGCGGCATCATCAGCCTGTGACTAAAGTAGTTACGGTGACAAAAAGGTGGTGCAGCTGAGAAGTGGAGTGGAGTGGAGATAGAAGTGGAGAATATTCTCTGAAATTTACTTAAATTATTCGGATAATTTCGGAATTCGGTTACATAGTAGAGCAGAAACACGGAGCATCGAAAAGGCGGTTTACGTTAAGGTAAGCAAACTCTGGGCTATTTTGTTGTTCTTTGCACAACTTGCACCAGTAACCCGAGGTTGAGGGCTGAATTTCAATTTCCCGCCTTTTGAAAGGGGGCACCGATATGGCCGCCTGTACGGCCTCCTCTGCCCCCCTAGACTCCCATCAGGATTCTGATGCGGGCACCACAGAGGGCATGGAGGAAGAAACCTATGTGGATTTGGAAAAAAAAAAAGCGCAAGGTGCGCGAAGAAAGTGTAGATATTGAAGAACTATCAACTAGCGGATAGAATCTTCCTCAGACGGAGAACATGAAAACTCTACATTTGGCACCCCTAGATCCAAACCTCCGGACTTGAAGGTGTACATTTCACCGATTGATTCACGCAAATCCTTGAAGAACATCAACCTAATAACGGTCGCTCGTGACATTCAGAAATAGTGGTTCACCCCCAGAGTTTATCAAGCCAACCAAAGATGGCATTATGGTAAAGTGTACAAACCAAAAGCAACGTCAAAAGCTTCTGGAAATTCAGTCAATTGGCAATGTACATGTGAAAGCTAGGGAGGAGGGTCTCAACGTAAAGGGTGTCATTTCTGGCGTGCCGATAGAAATGTCGGATATTAAGATACAAACAGAATTAAAGAAATAGAGAGTATCGCATGCAAAGCGAATCATGCGAAATCATAAGAAACAGAATCAAAGCAAAGAAGAAAAGAGTGACAAAGCAGCACCCACCCCGACGCGCAGTGTCATTCTAACATTCGAAAAGACAGAATTACCAGAAGAAGTGACCCTTTGTTTTCAAAAATTCTCCGTGAAGCGGTACATTCCCCCCGTGGTCAGATGCTTTCAGATTCGGCCACACCATCAAAAACTGCCGAGCTAAACAAAGATGCGTCAGATGTGGGGAGATGCATACATTTGACCAGTGCCAACAGAAAGACGACCCGAAATGTGTGAATTGTGCCGGAAAACATTCCGCGGCATACAATGGTTGTAAAATGGCTAAACAGGCTCAGGAAATTCAGAATTTGGAAGTATGCACAAGCAAAACGCATACAAGACTTTACGTCTGTGTACAGAGCTGAACTGATTGCTATTATTATGTCTTTGATCTGGTTAGAACAAATCTCGAATTTGTATGCTGGAGTGGTTATTTTTTGAGATTCATTAAGTGTTTTACAGGCTATAAATTCAAATAAGCCGGAGAATTTTGTAAGTGAAATTATTATAAGATGTACGGAATTGAAATATAAAGGAATAGATATAAATTTTGAATGGATACCCAGCCATTGTGGCATTAATGGAAACGAAGTCACGGGCAAAGAGGCAAAAGCTGCTTTGTGTCGAAATGTTATCGATATTGAAAATGGTTTGAATATGGCAGAATGTAAATATATACTTAGAGAGCATTTTATGTAAAAATGGCAAAAACGATGGGAAAAAGCAAAATCTCCACTGAAGTTGATACAAAGAACAGTTAAGAAAACTTTTCAGTGTTCCCTAAGCAACTGGAAGGAACAGTCTATTGTGCATAAATTGAGAATGGGAAATATTTCTTTGAATTATGATTTATTTAGATTGAATATCCATGAAAATGGAATGTGTCCGAACTGTCCACATATTTTTGTCACTCACTCACTCACTCACTCACAGTCACTCATTTTTTATGTGAATGTCCAAAGTATATAATAGAAAGAAGAATGTTATTAGCAGAAATAGATACCACCGACGTGCGTCATATTTTGCTGTTGGTAGGAACTACTAACTCAAAGCATATGCGTGCTTTTGTTCAGTATGTCCAGAGGACAAAAAGATATACTCAAACACATAATTTTACTAGATAAGTATTATTATGTCTCGATTTAATTATTTTGCACATTGCACACAGCCCAGATGTTTGCTTTATATCTCAGCGTTGTTTTGTTTTTCTAATTTCATGTACATTTTGTGATAAAATTCGCGTTAAATACTCCCGATTAATCACGAGCACCAATCGAGCCCCTCTCGTGTATTGGAGTGGCCTAGACAGGTGGACAGCCAATCACAGCCCCTCTTTGCCGAGAAGTCTGCTCAAGGTACCGAGCCGGACTGGCCAGAAAATACGATCGTCGATTGGGCAACTCGAACCGAGGCCAGTGAGGGAGATTTATTTGACTTGATACGATATATTAAGTTTGAATTATTTGCAATAAAATGAAAATAATATAGGGTAAAATTTGGAAATTTATAGAAATTTTATGAATATAGATTTGGCGTAAATATTCCTCAAAGAATGATAAACGCCAAATAAACTCAAATAACAACAACAACAACAACAACAACGAACGTGTGTAGGTGGTATATCATAAAGTTACAACGCTTTTATAAATGGTAAGGGCATCCATGATGCTTTTATAGATATTATACTCGATATGAACCAGATAGTTTAGTCAAGATTTGTTTTACCTCCAGATTTATATTTTGTTTGTTTGTTTCTGTTCGATTTTAGTTAGTTTTGTTCGGTGTGTGTGTGTGTGTGTGTGTGTGTGTGTGTGAGTGTGTGTGTGTGTTGCAATGGATAATTGTCTAGATATACAACATATACAATCTGACATACAGAAGGTTTGGGATGATTTTATAGACCATTATAAGAAACATTGCTTCAACACTTTGGGAAGTCCGTGATGGTGTGCAATATTGGGACCAATGCCAGAAAAAAGGAAAAGAATATGAAAAAGAAAACACAATAAAACCAGCCGAACAAGGTATACAAAATCGCTCCTTATGCGAGAATGACGTAATAGACACCATTTCCAACCTTTTTTTTTATGATCGTTAGAATAAAGAATCGCATGCATCCACACGAGATGGGGGTGGGGTGGGTTACAGGGGCCGCGGAACGTTTTTCAGTGTGGGGGGGGGGGGGGGTGACAAGATGAAGACACCCCCCCCCCCCCCCCCCCCCCCCCCCCGCTCAGACGGGAAGAATCTAACAGCGGAATCTTTGGGAATTGAAATTCATGAGTGTTGTGATTTTCCGACTTCTCGATTTTTTTTTTGACGAACCAAAAGTGTGTGTGGGGGGGGGGGGGGCTGCAGCCCCCCCCCCCCCCCGCTTCCGCGGCCCCTGGGTTAGGTATGTATACAATCAGGGTATAGGTTCTCATTAAGACTGCATGGCTTCTTCTTAGTTTTCATGTCAGTGATTGCTACCCCCTGCTGTGGCAACCTGGGCGTCTTTTCACAAGGAAACTGGTGAAATTAGATAAATTGGAGTTCTACGCATTCTTTGCACTAAATGCCGTTTTTGCTCGCTTTCTGATTCACCAAAGCACATCAGTGCTGTGGAGAAACCTTGGTCATTTGTTCTGGAGTGCGTTTGACCGTGCGATGTGTGTTCGAGAGACATTGCATAACTTTGGACTAGATCTCTACTGTGAGAGTTTGGAACACTGCTTGAGAAATAATATCGGACTTACAATTTGGTAACAATGTCCTACAGATTTTGTATTTATAAGTTATGCAAACGTAGGACCTACACTGCTGATGGTGTTTTTAAATGTCTGATGGTTTTTAACGTCCCATGTGGGAAAGTAAAATTGCATTGTATTTTACATATTACTATCCATAACAACATAATTGTCGATGTTGTCTCGGCGAAATCAGCAGGTTATCAAATTTGAGATTGATATCGTAAATAACGCAATTATAATCATTTTGATCTTTGGAGAGAAGAATGAAACGACTGGATTAAAAAACAGCAGCAACAACAACAACAATTTACCTCAATATTTGCCGTTGAAATGGAGCAAAAAAAAAAACTAGAATTGCAGGAAGATTTCCTATCAATTCTCACCTGAACTAGTGCTGCTGAAGGCATGTTCATCAACTGTGGCAATTACGAGATCGTCTGCAGCGATTGACGATAGCAGCTTGGTCTGCGACCGATCAGAGGCCCGGGCACTGTCCGTCCAGGTCAGACGCCGTAGTGTGAAATCAAGTGGCGTACGTGTCGTCTGCTCCTTTTGGCGCCGTAGATATACTCTGCATCCCAGTTCATCAGAAATGCGGTGGTTCAAAAAAATCAAGGAGTCATTGCTGATAAGTGGATGTGAGACGTTGCGGAACAAAGAGGAGGGAGGCTTAACTCGAGCATGGAAAATTCGGCACTGGAGAGAGCAAGAGGACGAATTCAGAAATCTGTAAAACTCATGCGACTGTGTTCTTACTTTGTCACTGTCTAATCAACCAAAATAACACCACAATCGTCTGTTATTCCAGTACCTGACTTCCCCCGGCGATGTTTTTTATAACCAAGCGGCGGCGATATGGTGTCAACTGCTTTAGCCAACACACAGTCACAGCGAGGAATTAGAAATCACGATCACCCTCAGTAGGTTTCTCTTTCTACACTGCTGTCAAGTCTCCTCTGCTTTCCGCCGAAAGCTCTGTCAATATTTTGCCGAGAGTCACAGAATTCCGTTCTCATCAAGGAAGAGTAAAAGGCAAGAGTATAACAGGTTTAGAAAAGAAGTCCATGGCAGTCAAGTCGGATCACGAGCCTTTACAACCAGCCCTTTTGTATCAAACTCTTAACCCGCACAAAAGCAGGTCGAACAATGCGTAAAATCGCACAATAACGCCCTAATGTGGGAGGATTTCGGTTTTAATGCGGGGTGTTCATGGCGTTCACTATCAGCCGTTCTGGTGGTTTGTTGTTTTGCTCCAGTACTTTTCTGCCTGATAACATTGTCTTCTCACTTGCTAAGCAGCGAAGTAAGACTATATACGGGATCAGTCATATTCATCACGTTTGACGAATGTACTTACAATATTTCATCTAAGTTCACATAATAGTATAGATTAAAATCTTGCAATGTATACCACACCATATATTTCAGAAACCACCCAAAACAAACAAACTTTTTCCTATTTATTGTGTATCTCGAGTTTAGTATCAATCAAAATCTTGCGATGTTATACCACACCACTATTTCAGAAACAACCCAAAATAAACGAACTGTTTCCTATCTATCTCGAGTTTCTCCTTTATCACTACCTTCAACAACAACAACAGCAACAACAACAACAACTTCATCATCATCAAAGACAATTACGACGACGACAACAACAACAATAATAATAATGACAACAACAACAGTAATGGCGACGATGATGACGACGGAAGTGACAATAGAGACAGGACTATAACCAGTTCCCCTCCCTTCATCTTATGCCATTTCCAGCATACTATTCGTCCAAGTATAGAGTTTTCAATGATGGCAAACATGGCAACGGTAATCATAACATATGCGTGAAAGTATTTGTAATAATAATAATAATTACACTTATAGTATCAATAGTTGGTTATTTTGTTAATGATAATCATATTTCATTTATTCGTTTCCAATAAGTACCTATCGTTATCACAACATCACAGCTATCATAACCGTAATTGTTTCTACGATCAATAAAGTAGTTTCTTTTGTATCCACTGAACAGGATATCATTCGAGTATTCCTTCCTCGTTTCGATGTTGAACACTGGGTATCGTGCACGATTGGAGTGTGTTAAATAGAAGCATAATGATTGTTATGGGAGTATTAGGAATTGCCAAGTTATGAAGCTATTTATCATTCCCGATGTACAGTAATGAACACAGAGATAATACGAAGATATGAAGGTGTAGGCGGGGTGTTGTCATTGAACATGACGTTCATACTCGGTCCCCGGGGAATTCATCGTGGTGTTTCCTGCCAATATTTCATTCGTGTTTTCAGTCAAAACACTTCATGTTCAATTTGAGTGCAATAAAAAGAGCGAAATATAACAAACGCAACAATGAAATTTTCACTGAATTTAAAAATGCATCATGAATATTATGAATTTATGTTTTCATTAAAGAGTATAGATAACAATTTACATGCAAATTAGAGGTGATGACGTCATCCCTTCTAAAGTCTGTCATTGGTCTGTCCACAAAGCTTGAATTTATTTCATAAAATGACACAACATATTAAGCTGTCCCTCAATTAACCATTGCGCTTTATTACCCGGCTTATATACTTGTGGAAGTTCGTTAATGACCACAATCATTACTTTTATTTCTATATCTTTGAAGTAAATTCCGATGGGTACATTGTATAAGGTAATGACGTCTTTGTTTCTTTTGATTCCCATGTAGTCACGACAAATGTTACTCCATCCCTTGAAAACATTAAAATTCCATAACTGCTTAAATGTATATCCAAGTTGAGTGAAACCTCCACCCTTTTCTTTGGTCGAATTTACTGGTACATGTCACGAGTCCGACACCTACGAGTCATACAGTCAACGAGTCATACAGTCCACGAGTCATATAGCGCTTAGCACAAGAACTCTGCACTCGGCAAATAAGGCTCATGAGCCCAACAGTAGGCAAACAAGGCCCACGAGTTCCACACTAGGTAAATAAAGCTCACGAGTGAGGCACTACGCAAATAAGGCCTAGGAGATCCAAATTACATCAGGGGGCAAAAATAACAACAACAACATATCAATTACTATATTACTTACTGAAAGTGAAGAAACAAAGTCCTTCCTGGGAAAAAAAAGAAAATCGATGGCAATACAGGATAAAGACGAGCATGTGCTATTCTACGCATATTCAAACTTTTAAATTTCATGTACCTGCCGTTCAAAAGACAATTAAGCGACTCTAAATACTGCATAATTGCAGGAAACCGTAATCATAAGCAAACGCTTGATGCTTGACGAGAACAATGGCTTCAGAAGTAGTTGTCATACCGTACGAGAAAGTAAAGGGACATGGGAACATGTACTCGAGTTATCACTCACTGATGGTTCAATGGTAAAAAAGTCTAGTAAAAAAATAGGCGCATAGTGCAAAAATATGAAGAGTTTTTAGATGTGTTATACATTGTGTATAAGTAATAATGAATGTATATTTTATGTTCATGTTTGTTGTGTACATTGAGTTCGGGGCCCTTTCCTGAATGATGATGGAAGAAGGAGAAAGAGATGAATACTTAGTAGTTAACAACATGCTCTTACCATCAGACATGTCTTGGTTTAACATCATGTCTTTATTAAGATCACTGCACGTGGCGATCCTGATCGACAGGCTTTGGAAGGAGTTCCAAACTGAGAGCAGTGTCGTGGATTCCTCAGCAGTGATATTATCATTATGACCGATTGCAAACAGAATCCTGGGAGAGATGATATAGCAACCTGGCACACTCACTAGCTAACCAAGAGATTTGATATCTTTGGATTGACCACAGAATTAAGACTGAAAATGATTGGCCTGATGCCATTGTAAGCAATTTTCCGATGAATGACTAATAGGGCAATGTTCCACACAATTTCCCCGGCAAGACATACTTAATGTCTTAATGACATCAGTTATTATATTTAGAGTTTCTGTCTTGAACTAGATAGAGAGCAAAACAGCACTGAAAATAGATCACAATTTCCATTTATACCAGACACACTAGAATTACGGGCAATCGGTTCATAATGCTGTAATTAGTCCCTTCCTTACCATGCTTACAACATACTTTCAATTTGTCTTAGACACTTCTCATTATGCTATCCTAATGTAACTTCTAAAAATGTCACAACCATCGAGTAATGCGCCTATTATGTGGATGCCTCACATTTCGTGTGCATTCATTCCCTTATTTGTTTGTACCCGACGGTTTGCACATTAAATTCTCGATATTTTCTACATACAATTCACTTGCAAAACATGGAACATGTAACAATTAAATAAAGGCAACCTAAACCACTTAATAACAAACAAACAAAGAAACATTTTTTCCGATATTTTCTTCAAGCAATGTATCAAGAGCATGCTACAGCTGAAGAGAGTGAATCGCTTGTATAACTTGTATAACTCACGCTTTGCCTTTATTATGTAGACCCAATATCCTGTCGCCAATCGTCCAATGAAAAGAAGCATCCAGCAGTGTTAACCACACCTCATTATCAGGAGTTACCTTCAGCCCCAAGGGGGAGTAGATGTACCATGTTTTCAAATCACAAAGCGGCGGGTATCCACCTATACTTCCATAATGGGTAATCATCTGTTCATTGTTATCTCTTTCTTCTTTGTCACTGCTTTTTTCTAAGTTTCTGATAAGTCATAAATGAATGACTAACAATCGTGGTCTTTGGCAACTAAGCATTGCAAGCGTTATGATTTTCTGAAAATAAACTCCTGTGAATTGACATCAGCTATTTCTGTAGCAAAATCCATCTTTGATATAAATATGTATTTATATATATTGTATATATATATATGTATATTATATATATATATATATATATATATATATATATATATATATATATATATATATACATATATATATATATGTATATATATATACATATATATATATATATATATATATATATATATATATATATATATATATATATATATATATATATATATATATATATATACCCTCATGTTGTCTCCATTTATTTCATTTCTATTTTGTGTAACATGTAGAGTACAGTGTATTCCTTTGTAATGTTCATTCTGGTTTTTGTTTCATGTTTGCAATGTTTATGATATGTATCCTATATTCTTTAACAGGTCGAATAAATGATAATAATAATAATAATAATAATAATAATAATAATAATAATAATAATAATAATTATTATTATTATTATTATTATTATTATTATTATTATTATTATTATTATTATTATTATTATCATCATTATTATTATTATTATTATTATAATCATATTATATATATCATGCATCATCGCTCAACAATGGCAGCAATAGAGTCTACTCATTTATTTTGTACCATTATTGCTTCGTAATGATGGTATTTGATTTTAACCTGATCCCCTTATGATAACTATTTACTGTGATGTTCTCATCTATCAAATACTGTAATTAACGTATGTCTTATCAAACCATCATGTCACAATATAAATGACATCAAAAAATAGCACAACTTACAACAACATCCCTTGTCCGTGGGAAAAATTTTGAACTTCGCCGCCTGCCTACCACGAGAAAATTAAACCGTGCCGACAATGAAGCAGCCCGGTGACACTGCCAACGTAACGTACTTTCTAGATCAATGAAATAGAACATCAGAGCAAATCTGCAGGGATTTCTTACATCACGCCCGTTGTTTCCATTATATTTGAACAATAATAATCACGACATAACAAACATACTCGAGATAATCAGGTCAAGAATCTTGCAGGGCACTGTCTTATGAAGAGTTATTGATTTCTATCATAAGTCTATGGCAGCCTGTGTGTTAAGGAAACTTATAATCAATTATATCTTATGATAAAACGGGGCCCTGATATCCCCAACTACTTGGACAGACAAAACATTCGCGATAAGAATAATAATCATCATACCAGCAATGCATGTTTTTTTTTCTTCTTTCTGCTATTCTCTGTACAATAACTTATTCTCATCACATAGCGGTATAACAAAAGATAAATACACTTTTAGAAAAATTGGGTTTCCACGCAGAAAAACTACCAAAGCAGCAGTTCGGCCTCTTATAGGAATTCGATATGACAGTCCGAAATATCTTATCCGGCCATGTCGAGAACGGCGCCCGTCCACCCGCTAAGCAATTTGGCCGGACATGGACGAATATTATGCATAGGACCCTATACAGTCATGTAGGCCTACATGTAGCTCCTGAACCGGTGGTAGTTAAGTGTAGGGAGCGTAATCATAGCAACAGCGGCTGTTACAACGCTAATCTATTTTAGCCTATACTTCCATTCAATTCCATTCAAGTTTATTTCAATTCAACATAGAATCATCAAACAATTCATACAGTGAAAACACATAGATACAAATATAAGAATATCAAAGGAAATATACAAACACATACACAAAACAACAAAAACAAAAGCCGATGCGTAAATTCATGTGAATGGGAGTCAGCGAAGAAGCGCAATAAACCTTGTAAATCGCTGACCCCTAAAAAAAAAAATAAAAAAAATAAATATTGTGTACGATATATCGGGAGCATAGAAAAGAACTAAAAGAGGAAAAGAAAAGGACAGAACAAAAGAGCAAATCAAAAGACATATTTAGGTGCAATTGAAATAATCATTCTAAATACTCAATCATTCTAAATGATTATTTTTATAGTGTTTCGTCTCTTCTGGGTTTTTTTTAACGAAAATCAAAACACATTACTGTCAAATTCATAGCATTTTTCTTTTGGAAACATCATAATGTAAATCGTGAGTTGTAATGGAGTTTAAAATCCCCCTTTTTTTGTGTGAACACGTCTGGAAGATGAGTAGACAGTGAATGGTCGGAGAATCAAGGTTAGACTGCACTTCTGCTTTCCGATGTTGCATTCACTTTTAATCTGGACATCATTCCCTTACACACTTGTTTTTAGTTTCGTGATGGTCCTGCTCCCACAATAACATAATTATGACAGCTACGGGAATCTCCACCCCATGTCCACGATTACTTTTGATAGAGTAAGGTCTAAAACAGATAAAAGAACCTTTCATAGAATCAGACAAACATAGAAAGTTATGGTACGATGCATTCTGAAGTCTCAAGTCTTACAATATTTTACGCACAGCATTAAGAAAATTTTCTTTCTTTGTGCACGTGAAGACTGCGTTCTACACAAGAGAGTCAACATTTTGAATTTGTTTTAATCGCCTATCACGAGAGAGTTATACCATGTCAATTATCAGAAATGAACTTTCACCGACGTAGTAGCGAGATGTGGCCTTCAGGACAAATTCAAGGTGTACTGCAACGTACTTTCTCTGTCAATGAGGAATACCCGAGTAAATCTGCAGGGATTTCTTCATATTAATCACGACCTGTTGAACGTCATAACCTGACGTAACCAACACATCACTCGAGATAATCAAGTCAAGAGTCCTGATATCCCTCAACTACTTGGACAGACAAAAGAAATTAAGAAGTCGAGAGGTGGGGAAGGGGGCAATAAGAAGATCTCGCTTGTGGTTTGGGATGAAATGCAGCTTGAGGATGGTGAAAAGATATTGGTTTTCTTTGATATCCTGATTGATGGCACTGACATGCGAACTTTCATTAGAAGCATCAAAACTGTTGAAGGTCTATGAATATAGTACATTTCAAACACATATGAGATATTGATGTCGACATGGAATTGATATCGTGGTAATCACTGAAGCGGCACCTCAGAAATTGCCATGCATGAAACGGTAAAATGGAGAGTGGGGTGCGCCCGGCCGGAAACATAGCGAAGGAGCAGGATAATTATCTGCAATTACGTTGTCACACCTTTCAGCGTGAATGAAATGAAACAGCGACCTTCCTCAAAATGAGGGATTGAAGCCGATTTAGGAGGAAAAAGGGCTTTTCAAATTAATATCCAGCACAGATGCAATCATATCAGCCATGTAATTTTTTTTAACCTCTCTTTCTCTGACCAACATTACCCTCATTCTCATCACATGGCGCTAATAAAGCTTAAATCTACTTACAGATAACTGGATATCATTTTCCGAAAAACAACATAAACAACAATTCGACCTTTCCAAGAGATTTTGAAAGAAAGATATAGTTCTACTGTCGGAAATTACATTCACCTTAAACTGGACATCATTCTCTTAATTCACCTATTTCCGTGATGGTTCTGTTCCCATAATGACAAGATTATTACGATAGTTAAAGGGTTCTCCACCCGATATTCACGTCCGTTTTTTAGACAGTAAGGTAAAATACAGATCTCAGTTGAATAAAAAAAAAAAAAAAAAAAAAAACACACCACACATTATAAAATTATGGCATTCTAACGTCTTAAGTTTTCACGATATTTCGTCGCAACAGCACAATCAAAATACATGTCATACCAGTAATGTATTCATAATAGATAACGTTGATATCGTCTTACAGCTGTGCTACTTGTCTGTACAATTTATAAATAATAACAGATGGATAATTATATCTATGACACACACACACACACACACACACACACACACACACACACACACACACACACATATATATATATATATATATATATATATATATATATATATATACATATATATAAATATATATATATAAGACAATCAACATAGTTTTCATGTCATTTCAGAAATGTTGAATGTTAAGTCATGGCGCCCGGGCACAGTGGCCAGGAGAATATTGCTATCCTTATCAACCTGTGCTAGAAATAGAATCGGTGTCTTGCTCAACAAAGTGTCTGTTTGAGCGTGTCAAATTCCTGCTTGTAATACGGGAAACTCCGTTGATAGAGTACACGCTCTCCTGATGTTTTGTATTACTGAGAGCTTTCAGCGGCACCATTAAAGTACCAAAATAACCAGTCCCTAAACTGCGATTAATGTCTCTTAAAGAGAAACCAAGGCCGGGCCGCTAATGTGGTCTCCATTGTTCTTAGACCCAATGGAGACCTTTCTGGCTACCAAGCTATCCCTTAGGAGGAAGAAGATTCTATAGTTACCTGGCGAAAGACAAGGATATCATCGAAGTTAATGAGAGGACCACAGTAGACACGTTGGCCACTGGAAGTTCTTTGAGCGCCAAAAGACATAGAAGGATTCGCTTCACGAGACGCCCATTGGTTCAATGACGCGAATTATTTCCATCTATTTTCCCGTCTCTCTTGATCTGCGTACACCCACCCTTAGGGGAGAGTTGTAATTGAACTCGATTATTGTATGGTTCAAATACAAAAATGCTCCTGTATAATGCTCACATTACCTTTTTTTTTCACTTGTAGCAGAAACATAAGAGTGAAATTCACCTATATAGGTCGCACATTAAGATACAGTAATAATGATTAGGCATATTATGGAGTTGACTTTCATGTTTTTTCACTTTACGGGGAGAGTAATCGCAACGTTGTTAGAGGATGAAACATCCATTTCGCAGATTTGCCATTAATTCGTTCGAACACTTCTTTCCTGGATTTGATCGTTTTAAGTATCACACTTCTAGAATGAGATGCCAAGGATCTGCTCTGCATTCAAAAGTCATTACGAATGTCGTGAAGATTCGTATCTAATGCATAAGTCAATAAGGGACGTGTATGGGTGAATTATCATCCAATTTGCATAAGAGGAAGTTATATTGTGACCGGAAACATTGTGAAAATACTTCTGAAAACTTTATGAGTTATTGTTAATTGTGATTATGATAATCACTTTTTAATTTCATGTTTTGATTTCACAGAAAATTCGATCGTTTTATTCCATTGAATTTGCTCTGATCATTGCGGTCAATTTAAGGTTGAAGTGACCTTTCACTTTGCTGACTAGTCTTCAATTCCATGCCTCATAATAAATACAGGTGCCTTGAGGTCGACATGTCCGAGATCTCATCTACTCACTCACAGCATTTTTTTCTCGCAAGATTATGCGCATTCTCTGCTGCCCTCTTCTTCTCGGAGGCCATGAGAGAACCTCACCACGATTGCCTTCAGTGAAACAAATTCCTTGAAGCGCACATATACTACTATCACAGACTTAAACTTTATTCACCCTACCCGAAGGGAAAATAGAATGAATGGCAGTAACAATATGGTGTAAGTTCGATTTTCTTGAATCTGGAGCGCGGTTATTATTCCGTATTTGATGTAGATGGTACGATATCTTTTCCTTCGTAATATTGTCGAAAATATCAAGAGACTCAGAGATAAATATAGTAACATACAGTTGACAATAATAACGACCCCACAAAAACACTGTCGCATTTCAATGACCATGCCAAATCTGACTTACTTTCGTTAAAAAAGTCAATGTATACCTACAGTTCAAGAAAACTGCAAATTAAGCGTTGGTTGACATAATATTACATAACTTCTGGTCTTCCTTGAAAACAACTACTCTCTCCATAGCATCATAATTTTGTTTCAAAATCAACAACAAAAAAGTTCAGTATTTGAAAACATCGAATCAGGGAAGGCTTGAGAGAAATCGAATTGACACATTTTACTACAACAGTTGCCACGGTGCTTTTGTTGTTTAACCATTTAAAGGCATGCATAATTTACAATTTGCAGATGAAACAAAAACCCAGCATTAGTGCTTCAAAGTAGTTCTAAAATGTGAGTTAGAGATAGAAACAACGAAGGTAAACATTTGAGTCAGTATAATTGATGTTATAAGTATTGTTAGATGTACAGAATGTGATCAATAATTAGAATGTAAATGTTTCCAGACTAAACCGTCTACAGTTATGGTTTATTGAAAAACATAGTGATATCTCCTTATATTTTGGGCTTTAGTGCGAAAATTTTATATAGTATAGGATGTTTTGTGATACAACACACAGAACATACACATATGCATCAAATGTGATATCTTGAACATTTTTAAATCACTGCTGCCAAAAGTAAACAGGACCTTTAATGTACATGTCTAACGGAGATTTCAAAATGGTCATTCTGGTAACGCAGTCATGAAATTCTTATTTGCGTAGTATTCAGAAAGACCATTATGCCTTCCCTAAATTAGATGTGATATGAATGGTTCAACTGCATTTTTTCTCTGTGAGCAAGTAATAACATCAGATCCTAGACGGATCTCGAGTAAACTCTTGGCAATAATTTTTAAAATTTCAAATCATTTGAGAATGATTGATTTGCAAGCATTTCATGCACACAGTAAAGTACTACCCTCAACTGACGTCATGGTCATGTGACTAAGACCACGGTCTGATGCAGTCATCACTCTTTGTAATTGGCATCCCTCTTCACGTGTTATGTTAACGTGTCGTTCGTAGTTATTAGGGACTTTTCGATTTGCACGTTGAGCCAGGCGTCACCCTGTTATGACGTAGTTTTTACGTACTGCGCATGCGCGAGCGTCGACCCTCGGCTCATCGCACAAATTTCGAACGCGTTAACCCCGGTTATCACCGTCCACCCAAATCGGTTGCGCCGCGCTCAACCCACCCTTGCTATGACGTCACAATCCTCTCGGGTATCGTGCGAAAGAGCACGATGACTCTCGGGAAATCCGTGCTCAGTTCACCTGTTTTCCTTTTTCTTTCGAGAGAATATTTATATTCTAATTACATGAAAGCTTATGATCTTGATACGTCACAGCAGCAGCGCTGACATCCAAACTACAGCCTCTGGTACCTACTTTATTTGCCCGTTTTCACTGTTTCGCACTTTGCAACTGCCTACCGTAGTCCCACACATCCATTTACACGTAATGCTGTACGCAAACAGATTTTGGTGCTTTTGGCCTAGCTAGTGCAGCAGTGCATTTGCCTAGTAGTCTTACCATGCATCATGTTTTAAAATCCACATAATTCCTCCCAGGATACGCATCTAGTCAAAGACAAAATAAATATTACAAGTACAGAAATGAGTCACAAATTCCGCTTATATGCACGCAAGGCACTGGGCCTGGTTGCCTCCTGCACACGCCACGAGACGTGACGCCGGCGCCCGAAATCGAAATGTGTTTTAGCAGCGGGTCAACGTACAGACGTGACGCCTTGACGTACGGTTGCGCTCGGCGGCACGTCCTTCTCGTTCACCCAATCGAAAACTCCCTATTCATACATAATTGTATATGCATGCCACTGTGACGCATTAAGAGAAATTGCACGCATACTGCCATTCAAATTATAACTGTATAGCTAAGTTGTTTTTCATTCAATGTATTTAATTGTCAGTAATGTATTACTAATGTCATATCTATATTACTTACTATTTCTTCATGTAGCTTCTCTTGAGACTTGTATAGTAACACAATTCGATCTGTTTCTCCCCCCCCCCCCATATGATCTAAATAGATACCCGTGCTCCCTGTACCGTATGTCAAAAAAAAAAATACAACGGGACCCTCCGAAATTATATCTTTAAAAATAGTGAATCAATCCAAATACAAATTCAGGGTATGAAATTATAACTCATTGCCCACATCTTACAGAAATCCCCATCCGATTTGCTAAAGTGGTCAAAGAGAAATGAGGAATTTTGTAGAGGATGTCAAGAATATCTTCCCTCTAAGTTCTGTCTATTGTTTTCACACACAAAAACATCGAAGTGCTAAACTTGGAAGAATCAGACTCATGACGTGCTTTACAACATTCCACATTTCTCTGTGACCACTTAACCAAATCGAATGGGGTTTTCTGCAAAATAGAGCTAAGATGTTATATTTTTAGACCCTGAAGTAGCATTTCGACAGTTTAATCATATTGGGTTTTATCCATGCAAAAATTTGATTGTAATTTTTTGGGGGACATACTGTATTTCCCTGTACCTGCTTTTACTCTAGAACCGACAACTGAACAAGTAGCTTTCACGTATGATAGGTCCCATCGTGTTTCTCCTCGTTTAGATTACAGTCAAATACTATACTGTTAACAGATCAGATTATCTATTTTCATATCGATATAAAATTGTCCAATTGAGGTGAAGGTTTCACCCAATTACGCTTTTTAATATTTTTGTTGCATAACTGGATTTTTTTTTTGTTTTGTTTGCATGGCATTTTCTTGGGGAATGTGAAAATAAAGAAAAATTAAAAACATATCAATAATGCAGGAACAATCAATTACAGTATTGTGATATGGATTTTTTCATCTTTCATTCTCCCCCCTCATGTTATTGCTGATATCAATTTTAGCTTCACAATGTTCGAGGACAATGCCTTGTACAATATCCCTCTTTGTATACATCTTCCTAAACTTTGGTCGAAGATCTGACGAAGGCTGACGAAGGCTGACGAAATACAAACTTGCGGTATCTCAGTGTACATGTATTTGACTTTATATACCGTCTTACATCCAGCAATCCTATGCGCAAGTACCTCGTGAATTTCTGCAAGCTGCAAAGGATTTTATGAAACAACAATCAAAAGTTTCTCTCCATCATACAACTATTGCAACTTTAACTTCATTTACAACATTTTTATCAGTTCATCTTTGCGCATGGTCACACAATGTTAACACAGACTTCGTTATAAGGTCATATTACTGATTACGTTACATTATGTCGGGGTAGCGATATGGAGTGGATGTATGGAATGAGGGATTGGACGTCAGTGGTATCCACCTTATTGTGAGAGGTTGAATGCCTGGCTCATGTAATTCTTCGAGTGCTTGCAAAAAATTTAAGCAACATGATCATATTTTGAAGAGTTTGTTGGTGACGAAAGAGTCAATTGTTTGTTGTTTCGCGTATACTTCACAGGCGAAGGCACGAGTCCTCTTCATTCATGCGCAGTTTGGCCACTGATCGTTCTTTCCTTGCTGCGAAGTGCGATTTTTCCCTGTGTATGAACGGTCGAAAAAAAAAATCGAAATTTGGATCGCGATTGAAATTTCGATTTTCGTTGTTTGTGAACGGGCCTATATCCCACGGGCAAATGCCATCTTTATGCTCTCCGACTCCAGCAATGCCGAAGGGTTAGCTTCTTCAAACACCATCTCATGATGGACATTATTCTTTCCTAGGTTAGAATGGAATATCTAGGAAACTCTTGCGAGACAATATTCCACTTGTCCGACCCCGTTACATTACAGAGTTTACCCCCTCCCCCACTTTATATCTTTCTTTAATATACAGTCTTTGTGAAATACCCATTAAGGAATGACTTTCTGCACGGAGGCCCCTGCGGTGTTGTTTCATATTCAACACTCAACACCACGTATAATAAACTGTTTTATGAGAGCTAAGTGGACTAGTGCTCGCTCCATCATGTTGTTACATTGTTTTGTCCTTGTATAGTGAACACAAAAGATAGTCCTGCGAGTTGCTGTCGTAAATGACTACTTCACGACCATCTATCCCCTTTCCCGCCAAAAATGCCGCACTCAAATGACACTCCTTCGTTCACAGGCAAGTGTTGTCATGGCTACCAAGACGAGATAATTAAACTCAAGGAGCAGGAATACACTCAAGTAGCTCCAGGCAAGTAGTTAAGCCGGCATAACACTGATAACTTCATTTTTAGATTACTGATTCATTCCATCTCAATTTTACCGAGCGAAACGTAGCAATCACATAACAGGATTGAGAGAATGAAATGCAAGGAGGCATACAAGTAATTATAATCAAGTAATCCATCAAAGTTTAAATTGGGGAATCTCAAAAATCTCAACAAAAAGACGCAGTTTCATTGGCCCAATCTTAATAACCACTTTGCGCCTTGTCATGATACATGTATATGGTAATTCCTTCAAGACATTGTTCGCCTTCGCTCCACGACGCTCTGAAGGAAACATTCCCCTTACAATGTTCAGAGCGTTGTTCTACTACAGTATTATGTCCTCATTCACTGTACAGTGTACTCGTATACGGCATTACCAGGGAGGTTGGACCACCTCCCTGGCATTACATTTCAACGACATGCTCTGCGCTACCAGATCTTTGCTTCGGTATTGATTCGGTATTCAATTCTGTTAAGATATCTATCAATGGCAATACATGTACACTATTTTGAAGTAGATGTAGAATATTTCGCTTATATGTAGGGCCTACATATTTTTCTCTGTTTGCTTGTTTCTTTGTTTTCATTTTGTCACATACCGAATTTTTATGATTTATCCTCGAATATTTGTCACATATCAATACGCAATATTGATGTTCTATCTTTCAACACGATTCATTTCCATTGCTTTGCTACAATAACAGGCTTTTGCTTGGTTCTCTGCGTTATCTTTCGCCACAACTGGTATCTTCTATTTTATGACATCTAATTTCGCAGTCTTCATGTATTCTCGTCGCAGTGATGTTGCATAATGATATACAATTATCAGTACAATCAATCTATGAATTCATCAGTGTATAATTAAGATTTTGTCTGTAGGCCCTATACTAAATCATAATGTATAAGCATATCTTTCTGGTTGTGCTTGTTGGACCTATGGAATTTCTCCTATTATGAATTCATCAAATTAAATTTGATGAAACAAGACTATTCATAGTGCATCCCACAGCTCCCATGACTCTGCTCACTGTAAACTCCGGGTGTAAACTCCGAATTTCTCTCAGAGCTGTGAGATTGCGATCTACGCGACCAGTCCTACCGTCCCGATGATTCTTCAGTTTTCTTTATTGCCACGTAAAATTGATCCAGACTAAACTGTACCAATAGATCAACAAATCCATTCCGTCAGAGTCATTCCGGAACGTCTTGTAGTATTTTACGAAAGTTGTGCCATGTACTTCCTCACGTTAGTCTTTTTGCATGTTACGGTAAATCAGTTTGATGTACAAGCGTATTATTCCTACATGTGGTGTAGCTTTGCCGAGTTTTCCTTCTTACAACACTCGAGTCTGTGTGTTATGGCATGAAATTGACGAAGACACCGTACAATACATGCTTTCGCTTTGCTATCAAAAGCAACAAATTGCAGGGCCGCCGACATTGGATGATTTGAGCTTGGGTTATCGTGCTTATAGAGTGAGATGGGATATGATGAGGAATCTTGCGACCGACGCGACGGGGTGGGTGTGTGTCCATCCAGCGACGCTAAGGGGCTTTACAGTTGTTCTTGTTTTGTTTTGTTTTAAGCTTGAAATGATGCAATCTGGTGCTTAAGGTGATGAGAATTCCATTCATATTTGGAAGTACATATAGCTTTTATGTGTCACACTGGAAGCTTTAATTTTCAGAGGGTCGTGCATTTCACACGACATTCCAACTTACTTTCTGCAAAACATAAAAGGTATCATAATTGTATGCGCCGTATTCATCTATCTTCTATTATTTTTTTTTTTTTTACTTTTTAGAGAGATAGACTTGAGAGCGTGCTGATTTGGTGAAATGCACGAGTTTCGTGCACAATGCGTGACAGTTGGCAGCCCTGAAAATAAGTAAGTTCATGCAATGTACACGTCAGACTCGTAGTGTTATACATAAACATGCAGAATACTAAACCACGTTGTGGAGGTCAATGTAGACTTCACTGATTAATACACTGTACATACATGTGTATATCATTGTGTATTTTTGCTACATCGTATCAGTTAGTGTATTTCAACCGACTTTACAGAAGAATTGGAGGGGGGGGGGATGTCTCATTCTCGCAATGAATGGCATGTTGTTTAGTGTCCCTGTCTTGTTTTTATCTGTATCTAAGGTGAGTGGTAGATGAACCAATTTTACAGAAGAATGGAGGAGGGGTTGTCTCATTCTCGCAATGAATGACATCTTGTTTAGTGTCCCTGTCTGGTTTTTTTTTTATCTGTATCTAGAGTGAGTGGTAGATGAACCAATTTTACAGAAGAATGGGGGAGGAGGTTGTCTCATTCTCGTAATGATTGGTGTGTTATTTGTGTCCTGGTTTTCTGTCTGTATAATTACCTAGGGTGAGTGGTAGATTAACCAGAACATGATAGCAGTATCAATGTTCACTTCAATCAAGATTGTATCAATGTTACAATGTGTTGCAAAGATCTGGCTTTCTTAGTCCCATATTCTACTGCCGTGCTCAACCCCTACCCACCACCCCCCCCCCCAAAAAAAAAAAAAAAAATTACACCGTAAATTCTGCAGATCAGTGATAATCTGCTAAATACAAATGTACATGTACACAAAAAAATGAACTGTGTTTCATTGACTGCCCGCTGGTGGAAGCTATCGCAGGATGTTATTATCATACTGTTACAATTACAATTTGGATGACGCTTTCAAAGGTGAAATAGGCCAGCGTTAGATCAGCTCACATGTTGATAGTCTCTGATACACATCATAGCCATGGCTGTGTTCATGATGACATGTATATCTTTGCACTCAGTTGTATACATGTACAATATTCAGCATCACAAACTTATTTGTTCAAGAAATTTGCATTTAGTAAGTGGGCTGGCATATGTGATCAAGTGAGCCAAAATCTGGATTACTTCTTAAACTCATTTATAACTATCAAAATGTATGTTAGTAATTGCTACCTGTCAGTATTAATTTGTAAGGATTAGTATTCAAACACTTTTTGCATCTCAGCATTTTGTCAGTTTGTGTTGAGCTGTTGACCATACATGTACGTGTAGTATTATGGCAAATCTCCCTTTCTTACCATAACACCTCCACCACCATTATAGTGACCATTAATACAACCAACATCAATACCATCACAACCACCATCATGATTGCCATTATCACCATCATCCCCATCAGTGTCAACATTACCATCACTATCATCATCACCATCATTGTCATCATCACTGTCATCACTGTCATCACCATCATCACCTTCCAAATCATTATCAGCATTACAACCTTCCACACATCCCTTAAATCATCACTACAGTGGAGTCCCATTAAAATGAAGTCCTCCAGACTGGTGTGTGTGTGTGTAAAGTACATGAGGATACATACCGTTAGGTACATGTATATGATAATTTTGGGAACTGAATTTTTACTTTGTTGTAATGACAATTTCGTTATAACTCAGTTCGTTATAACAGGAGTGCAGTGTACCAACACCCCTACCCCATAAATTTCACAACCTCGCAGCAGGGCCTTATGTGAGAAGGTTGTGAGAAATTTGCTAGACAAGGGTGAGCAAAAGCTCACTCTCTGGCCTGTAAAATGAATGGGAACTTGGCTTTGAACATCACAGGACCTTTGCCTCCATACGCATGTTGGCAAAAGGGGAGAAATACATGTATGTTTTGATGCCCTATACACTGTAACAGTATTTTGTTGTAATTTGGAGGAACGGGAGCCCCATATGATAGAACTTTTAGGGTTCTGTTGCTTGAAACTATGGTAACTTTGCTATTAATCAGGGGTGTGAGAGTATTTGCATTAAAAAATCTGACAAAATCAGGAACCTATTTTTTTTTTATTTAAAGTCTGAAGTGCATTAAGCTCTTGACATTTCAATGCATTTGAATTGCCAAAGTCTACAAAGTTGTTTTGGGCACGGTACAGAATATAAAATCAGTTTGATCTCTGAACTCTCACATCCCTGATTAATGGTAACTCCGCTATCAATGGTAACCATCAGTAATTCTTTAGCTTTGATTGGGTGTGGAATAGTGTTGCTATAGTAGCTAACATTGAAGGCAGAATTACCACTGATGTAAAGTTACCATAGTCGTATGCATTGGGACCAAGATCTTCAACACATGGCTGCAAAAGTCTAAATGCTGCTGTTGCTCTAGTATAAAGTTGACATCTTTATCAGCAACTTTCTCACATGCACTATATTGGCTTGTTACAATTTGCACACTTCAATGAAAGAACCAACACAATGTGTTTATGCTACACTGCCTTACATTTTATTGTACAGAAGAAATCTTTGACTTTATCCGGTCTACTTGATCTCCTTGACTTGAAGACCTGCAGAGAAGACACAAAGATGAGAGAGCAGACAGAAGTGAGTCATCTTGATAGAGCTAAAATTAGGAAAGATCAAATTAGGAAACTCCTCCTCACTCTTCCTCATTGCACTCTACAGTGGAAACTCGATAAAAAGAGATCTGCAACAGCAAAATACCTGATATAACAAACTAATTTCTTTGGTTCCAATGAATGTATTTCCTTTGTTTTGTATTGTTTATTGACAACTGATATAAAAAAATTAATAAAGATAAAAGAACAAATCGTCGTGGTCCCAAGGATCTCCCTATACCGAGTTTCCACTGTATTACAAGAATTATGTCACACAAACAGAAATATGAAACTTTCAATACAATCCCAACTCAAAACAAGTTGATTAAAGAATTTTCAAGTTCAGCATACTGTACATGTATTTTTTTGAGACAGTAATATAGATCACAGTCATACATTGTCAGACAAGGCAATTCTCCAAATGATTTCACACAAAAATATCCCAAAAAAGTCATGAAATCACTATTTCTCAGTGAATAATTCTGCCATAATAACCCCCTCTCATTTGTTAAATCATCACTGCTGCGGCTATCAAATCAATTTCATAAGGAAATAATTCTGCTTTTGAATTTACATCAAAAGGAACTTTGTAATTTAGAATAATAGAAAGTTGCATTGTAATTTTCAGTGCAGGCCGCCTTAGCATGACAGCACAATGCTTTGAATATCCCAGCTGAACAAAATCATTACTTCATCGGGACTTGAAGAAAACTAAATACTGGTATAAAGTCAGCAAGTTCTTTAAAGACATTAATGTATGAATAACAATGCTCACAAGGATAATTAGAAATTTAAAGGGGAATAAAGCACAGTGATCACCACGATGATAAAATGAAAGAAAGGCATTTCAATAACCTGACCCAACTTGAATCAGGTTACACTGGACAGAGTGATATCTCAAACCCACGGAATCAAAGCTGGATGTGTCTGTGCTTTACAAGTCTACAAAACCAATTGTTCCTGCTAATAAACACCAAGATGGAATTTGCCTTTACACTGCATTGTACACCGCCCTCTTGTGGCAGATGTCAAGGTAGTTTGGACTCACCAGGAGGGAGAGACTGCTTCAGTTTCTCTGCCTTCTCTGAATCCTTCTTGATGACAAGGGTGTAGAGGTAGCGGCTGCAGCGAACCTTGAACTTGGTGTTGTCTCGGTTCTTCTTGATCTTCACCGCTGCAATTGATTAAACGTATGAAGATGAGTCATTTCAATGTACAAAATACTATTACAAGTTTGGGCATCATTTACAATGATGCCAAGAACAGGGTATTCTGTTGAAGAAATGAATTCATGAGAATTGAAGTCAGGATGCAGAGTGTTAAACTAGATACCAATTACAGTTGAACCTCTATTATCCGGCCTCCCTTTATCCGGATCTCTCTATTATCCGGACGCAATCTCGCCGTGATTTTTTAAATCTTTTTTTAATAATTACGGGAGGAAAGGGGGATTCCCAACGGATACATTTCTTAATAATTATTTAGGTAAATCATCCCAAGAATTTATAAAAGAAAATGATTTCATTCTTGCAAACGCGAACCTCTATTTTGGGGTCTGTTACTGTGTGTAACAATGAAAAGGTTGCAGTATACACATTACTACATGTGGTAGTACAATGGGCTACATCAGTACATGTGTATGTATATCAAAGAGATTTTCCCCAGTGATGTATATGTAGACTCTACATGTATAAAGCATTGAGTCTCCCGTATCCGGCCAAATCCCGTATCCGGACGAGCCCCGGTCCCGACTTGTCCGGATACAAGAGGTTCAACTGTACTGCTAATGAGACATACAGTACAGACCTATTCAATGATGTACATGATCATAACAAAAATTTCCTTTACAACAAAGCAGAAATTCAGATCCCAAAATGTTTATCTATTTATCTTCATTATTACTGCTTGGCTATAAAAAAAAAATAATAATAATAAGAAATGAATAATAATAATAATCTGGCATAAACTGATCCGGAGGTCTGGACTTGCATGATACATTGTAACTTTGCGATCAAGATCCACAACAATGAAAGGACAAATACGTGGTGAGTACTTTGCCTTAAAAAAAAAAAAAAAAAAAAAAAAAAAAAAAAAAAAAAAAAAAACACCTTAATTTTCTGGGAAGTCAATTGCTGTACAGCGTACAACATTTGTGCTACCAGACAATACTGCATGTAGGAAAAAATAGGGAAAATGTTCTAACCAGCAGCAGAACAGACTGGTCCCTATGCAAGACCATGCCTAGCAACAGCACAGTCATAATGATACAAAGAGTTATTCTCTTAGTAACTGCAAAGAAGTATTCTCCCGTCAGTGTGTAGCAACATTTAGCGTGATATGACTTCACTGGCAGAAACTTCACGGTTGTTCTCTTTGTTTGTTTGTTTGTTTTTGAATGATATTACCTATACCGTTATGAAAACAAAGTGACTGTAAGCAAATTTAAAACAGCTTGCATGTAAATGCCTTTTAAGTGGGAACATTTTGTGGAAGTCTTCTCTTTTAGTCCACATCTAATGGTGCTTTATTTAATGCATGAACATAAGTATACATCACAAGCAATTACATTGTACAGTGGAAACTCGATATAACGAGATGGTCGGGACCGAGTCATTTTCCTCGTTATAGCCGATATCTCGTTATATCAGTAGGCATAAAAGAAGGCATAACATAAAGACATTAATTTGCACATGTGGGACTACCCATTATATTTCAATCAATACTAATAACTTGATATTGTGTGTGAGGAATTACTCACCTTTATGGGTAAGCAGATGTTTTTCGCCAAGGAAATCCAATATCAAGAATGTGTTTCTTATTAATTGTAGATGTTTGAATTTGTAAATTTATATAGCTTGAGATTGTATCAAGATCGTCTGTGGATTGGTATGTGGTTATCTTATGGGTGTGTGTTGTGTGGAATGCTTGAATATGGTCTGCACAATGCTGTGTGTGTATGTGACACATTCTGTATACACCATGACTGCGTGTGTGTGAAGATGGGGAATTCCCTACGTAGAAGGCCAATCACAGCATCAGATTGCCTCACACCTGATAAACGTCATGATGATGTCATGTATACATATGGCCGTCCCACCACATTTTCTGCATGTATCAGTGTGCACGCACACACACACTAACATGTACAACATGCAGTGTTGTATGTGTGTACAAGACAGTTTTTGGCGCATCAAGCTTTACAATCTCGGAAGATGATACCACAGGCGAAGTAAAGCCTTACCGAAGGCATTTTGCTTTACCTCGCTATAGCAGGTTTGATTGACGATGTTTTTCTTTGTTTGGAAGTCACAAAATTTATCTCGTTATAGCAGTTATTTCGTTATAGCCGATCTCGCTATAAGAGTAGCATTTTACATAGACTTGTATGGAAGGAAATTTGGGACCGGGAAAATTTCCTCGTTATAACCGATATCTCGTTATAGCAGTGTTCGTTATACCGAGTTTCCCCTGTATGTGTAAGAATACACTCTTTGGCCGTACACCATTTCATTCAGTGAATTGGCTCAGTCGGAAGCGCGTCTGCCTCCAACCCAAGCGACCCGGGTTCGATGTCCAAGTCTGGACTGAGCAATGTTGTGTGTAATCATACTGTAATCAAATTTAAAACAGCTTGCATGTAACTCTTTTTTTATGCCTTTTAAGTGGGAGCATTTTGTGGAAGTCTTCTCCTTTAGTCCACATCTAATGGTGCTTTAGTTAATGCATGAACATAAGTACAGTCAAACCTGCCTTAGCGGCCACCTGTCTATAGCGGCCACCTGTCTATAGCGGCCACTGCAAAATCCCCCCGAGAGAAAAGCCCTGTTAAAGACCCTGTGTATAGCGGCCACCTCTCTAACGCGGCCAGCGGCCACAAATTTTGTTTCCCGCAGGAGATATTAACCTGTCTATAGCGGCCAAGAACCCAATGGAGCCGTAGCCAAGCCGATAATTCAGCGTATTTTTCTGTTTGGTAGCTGTGCGAGCAACGTTCAGTGATCACCACCGCTGCATTCATCCCTCATTCAGTCATAATAATGCACGATTCTTCACGACAATAAACATGCTACTGTGCAACAATATCATATACACCAGCATGGTTAAATGCATGAAACACGGTGTATGCATACGTACACACATACACTGTACATGTACATGTAAGGATACAACGATGATACATGTACATGTAAGCAATGCACACAAAGTTGGATTACCTGTCTATAGCGGCCACCTGTCTATAACGGCCACTTTTTCCGTCTCCCTTGGGTGGCCGCTATAGACAGGTTTGACTGTATACATCACAAGCAATTATATTGTATGTGTAAGAATACACTCTTTGGCCGTACACCATTTCATTCAGTGAATTGGCTCAGTCGGAAGCGCATCTGCCTCCAACCCAAGCGACCCGGGTTCGATGTCCAAGTCTGGACTGAGCAATGTTGTGTGTAATCATACCGTCCCCTCTAGCAAGACGCAAAACACTCTGTCTCTGGGATAAGATATAAAATGGAGGTCCTGTGTGCGAGGTTGTCACAACTCATGCACATAAAAGATCCAGCTTCATTCATTCATCGCAAGAGCAGGTGAAGTGGTCCCGCCTCACATCCAACTGGACCCCATGGAAGACCAGCTTAGTGTAGCTGAATATGGGCTATCCAGACATCTTCTCAGATGAAAAATGAAGACAAACAAACAAACACACAAACAAACAAACAAACAACAAATAGTTGATGATAAAATATTTGCATCTGCCCCACAGATTTGATGATTCCCAGTACTTGGCAAGGTCAGTAGGAATTAGAGGTGGTTTTACTCACATTTGGCGTCCTTCCTGCGGGCTGTCAGGAGGAAGTCCTTGATTTCCATGATTTCCTTCGGCTATGTAGAAAGAAAAGGACAAAAACAAATGGCTGATTATATTTCTGCAACACCTCAGTTGTAATGGCTCTGAAGAACCATGCATATGGCTGCAATATTCTTGAACACTGCTCTTTTTTTCTTAACAAAATGCTTCACTTCATTTTAAAGGGACTGTACAGTACTGGTTGAGGTGGGGATTCATGTTTTGAACATTCCTAAGTGAGATAATGAAAAGCCTCTTATGAAATATGAAAGAGCATGTAATTTTAAGAAGGATTCAACGTTTATTTGATGAAAATTGGTTTTCAAATAGCTGAGATATCCAAAAAAGTGCTAATAATAAAAGGCGACATGCCACAACTTTATTAGGATCTCTTTATTTCACCTTGTTTTTGGATATCTCAGCCATTTCAAAACCGATTTTCATCGAATAAACATTTGATACCCCTTAGAACTGCATGCTCTTTGACATCTCATAGAGTGGTCTCTGAATATCTCGCAAAGTGTTAAAAGCTAAATCCTCACCTTGACCAGAACTGTACACGCCCTTTAAAAGTAGTCTCCTTCTCACAATTTTTCACTTTAATTTTCTCAGATAATTCATCCTGTATCAATGTAAAAACATCATAGTCTATATTCACTTTAATCTAGAAATTAATTTGTTGGTTTGTGCCGACACTGAATTGGTGAATGTTCCTGGTGACAAAATTACGAGCTGGACAATTCACTACAGCAGTGGCAAAGTGAGTACAAGCTGTATACACTGTAACCTTGTTACAATGAGCTGTTTGGGAAACAAGAAATTTTCTCATTACATAACGTATGTGTATCTCCTCATAAAAAGGAAAAACAAAACAAAAAAGTCTCAAAATTACCTTGTTTTATCAGGATTTTCACTACATCTGACCTCTAGAAATTGTCTTAATTTGACTTTATTCACTGGCTCCCTTATCTCTTTAGTCTTTGCGCCTCATACTTCTAGTTTAGGGCACTTTTACAGTAAAAATAATAAAAAACATTGGCATTACCTTGACCTTTTATTCCTTGCTAAAAACTACTTGTCTCTACAGCCTTCTCCACTTGTGGTTAAAGGGATCGTATAGTTTTGGTTGGGACCTAATTTCAGGTTTCTAACATTTTTTGGTGAGATAATGAGAAACCTCTGGTGAAATATGAAAGAGCATTTAATTCTGTGAGGAATTCAACGCTTATTTCATGAAAATTGGTTTTGAAATGGCTGAGATATCCAAAAAAGAGAGATTCTATTAAAGTGTGGGACCTACACTCTATTACGATCGCTTTGTTCTACTTTGTTTTTGGATGTTTCAATCATTCCAAACCCAATTTTCATCAAATAAACTTTCAATTCCTCTTAAAATGGTATGCTCTGCACTACATCAGAAGTGTTTTCTTGGTATCTAGCAAAAAGTTACAAGCCCAGTTCTCATCTCCACCAATACTGTACCATCCCTTTAACTTGAATCAAATCTGTATTGTTATTCAAGAAATAATAACTTTTCTCCTTTCAACTAAAGCAATTTTCAAGTAAAATTAGTCAAGAAATATCATAGAAACACCATTACACACAAACTAGACATAACCTTTGTTAGTGTGCAAAAGAAGCTCAAATGTAGAAGAGGTTACTTACCATCTTGCTTGATGGTGTGTCCTGTACAAGGTACAGTAGGCAGTCTTGGAAACAGGCTGAAACGAGAAACCAATCAAAAACTTCAATGTCACACAGTCATCCAAATGATAAAACAAGATTTGGTAATACACCATATCACTTTACCAAACTTTTCCCTTCCTCACCGGCTGCCTCAGGGTTTTTAGTGAAACGTGAGACAGCTTGGGTCTGATTCAGTACAAAGTTGCATTTCGGGCAAGTCAAAATAATTCTTGTCATCACAGCGAAAACAGATGAACCCAGCTGGAGAGATGCTATCTAATATCTGCTGTCATGGTAACTGCGATCTAAAGAAATATTTATTTCAATTTCAAGCAGCAGCAAAATGACCATCCAACATAATATGCTCTACTCTTTAATGTTCATATTCCTTGCTAATGGCTTCACATCCCCTCCCCGCCCCCCGTAATACTCTTACAATGTATTTTCATGAGAATAAAAATGTTTCACGTTTCAGTCAACCACACTGCTTTCCTGATGCAGGGTCAGCTACTTAAAAAAAGTTTGTATTGGTATTAAAATCACAACATTTGAACACAGAACACTTTGGCATGCCATTTTGACAGCCATGTTGATAGGTCAAGCGATTCAACCTCAAAGAGCCTGCTAAAGGTTCTCAGTATTGTTACCAAACCATGAACATATTTGCATAATTTTGCAATGGCAAAAACAACTTAAAATCCAGTATGCATCCTTCTGCCTGCTCATGTTGCATGTTCAGGACATACATCACCCTTTGAAATCTAGTCTTCGAACAACTAGACGGTGATATACTGGCAGGTTTTGTTCCTGATTTTTTTTTAAATAATAAATTCTAAAAAATAAAACTCCTGAGAAATACCTGGTAATTACACTCCATGGTAGGTTCATCAAGGCAGCAGGAGTTACACAGTATAACATTACAAGGGTGTCCCCCCCCCCCACACACACACGTGTACATAAATGAGCGTTGCCATTGTTTTTAGTCTTAGAAGGAAGTATCCGACTCCCAATAGATTACGTGCAACCACAGTACATGTATCTGGACATATTTGTACAAGATTTTGTATAAACCTTGCTAAAAGTCAATTGTAAAATTAAAAGATATGATCAAAAGCCATTTTCCAGAAAAAAAGAAAAAATCAAATTAACTCAACAAACTTCACAAATGTGAGTTCATCATAAGCCAAACAGCACTTAGTTTGGACTATCAACATCGGTCGAATGTGGTCAGTGCTACTCTTGGTAGTTAGGAACTGTAGGCCTACAGTACAGTAATGTAATACATCTAGATCTCTAAGATAGAAAAAAAAAAATAGCGCTAATATACTTTCGTATTGAAGTAGATATATCAAATTCCTCTAAACTAAATTGCCCCAAAATCACAGGATGTAATTACTAGCACATTTGCAATCACTCCTGTGAATGGGGAACCAATTGGTCATACAAGTGTAACGTTAGGGATGGGCCTGCATCAAATTTCCCCGTTGTCGCCCAAAATTACTGTCCCTTTGGCTTTGCGAGTGATCATGGTAGATGGCTAACTTCAGTACTTCTACTAGATTGTGTAGGCAGCCTATGCTGTGATCTCTCATGAAGAGCGAGTTTGTTTTGACTCACTTTTGAGCAATGTATGATTCAACAGCTGACGTTCGTTGATATCAATCAACAATATGGCAATGCTCCTGTCCTGATAGGCCAATGTATAAATCCCGATGACTGATTTGGTTCAAATTTATAGAAGAAATAAGCTAATAAATACATTTCGTGATTCTGGTGCGATTCAGTTCTGTGGAATTCGAAATATCTTCTACAGGGACAAAAATTCAAAGAAACTAACGTTACATAGCGCCGACATTCCGAATTCCCGAATAATGTTATCCCCAAATTTGTAATGGAAGCTTGCAAAATTCGACAATTTACAGAAAACTAACGTTACCATGTGTATCTGCCATAATAATTTGTTATGACTTCAAAATAATTGTAGACTAATTTTCTGCAATAATGTCGGTAATACCACTTGTATAATAGGATTTCATAAAGCAAGAAAGACGGCCATCAAAACTGGAGGTACCGGTACACTAGGTGGCGATTTACAGCAACCCCTGCACTAACTTGCATTGTCATAGATGGGACTACATACGTGTATAGGTCAATCAATGAACAAGACAACTGTGGTATCTATCATTTCATGATCTACAACGTCAATTGTTTGCTTTTGTAATGAACAGTTCATCATAATGAACATTTCATTGTGTTAATGAAGGCAAGATTTCGTAAGAAAAGTCAAGATGGTCCAATATTATTACGATTTATTACGAATACATGTAAATCATCTCTACCTGCTTCACAAGAGCAAAAAATGAGAGATCGACTACAGAGGGCGTTTTGCAAAGTCAGCTAGCTAGCTCACCACGACGCGTGAGCACTGTTCGGGCACCCGTCCCGCTTTCATGAAAATTCATCAGGCAGTAAGAAAATTCTTCGGTCAGCAGTTAAAGCAGTATCTTTTCTGAAAAAGCGATCTGACAAAAGGAAAGCTGGAAAAACGGCACTGGCAACCTACCAGGAAAATCTCTACAGAAAAGACTTCTGGAATTTCTCAAAACAAGCATGTAACAAAGACTTTAATAAAGTTACCCCCATTTTCCTTCTCGAAAGAAACAGCAGATGAGCAGGCCTACTATCCACAAAGATACTCCCGAGCTGAGCACATTGACTTTAATCAGCTCCAATGGTTCCCTTACATCAACGTAGATGAATTTGATTTAACCCTGGTTACAAGTAAAATTGGTATTACAAACCAAGAAGGCTTCTTCCTCTCCCGGGCCAGATGGCCTTATAATGTACGGCTTGCTGAGAAATACTCCTTGTGTTCATCATTTTTGGCCACTCTATTTTCTCAATTTCTTCTTGAAACAAATGACCCCCTGAGAGCTGGTCTTGTTGCCAAGTAACGCTCATACACAAGGCAGGGGATACAAATACACTGGAAAATTTCAGAATGATTTCGTTAACTTCTTGTGTAAGCAAAATTTTTCACCAAATACACGTACTTGCAAACCGTCTAGCAAGCTATCTGACTACAAATCGTTTCATTGACCCGAATGTGCAGAAGGCTTTCATCAATTCAATTGTGTTGAGCATAATCAAGTCTTATGAGATGATTCGGCACAGTAAAGCCACGAAACGCACGGTGCAGCTAACGTTTTTTCGATCTGGCTGATGCTTTTGGGAGTGTTAGCCACGATCGGAGTTGATCTCCCATTCCTTGCACCGTTTTCATGTGCCAATCAATGATCTTTCGGTGTTGATACGGCAGATTGCAAGGTAGTGTAGAAGGTAACAAATGGTTGTCTCAACCTTTCACGTTTAAAAAAGGTGTGTTTCAGGGAGACCCCCTCTCACCTATCATTTTTCTGTTATGTTTCAACCCCCTTATTGAATATCTCGGACAGATGAAGGATAGACTGGGGTATGATCTGAATGGCACCAGAATCATAACAACTCCGTACGCAGACAATTTCAATTTGATTACGAACAACAAAGTACAACATTAAAAAATAATTGCACTCATACACAGCAACCTGCCGTGGTGTCCCGAAAGAGATTGAGTATTCAATCGGCACTGAACGTATTCGTTCAATCAAAGAAAAGTCTCATAATTATTTCTGGGTTCGCATATTTGTTTTAGTGGCAAACCAGCCGAAGTATGCGAGTTCATGGTCTAGCTGCAAAGAATTGAAGAAACATCTGTCCGTCCGGAGTTTAAGGTTGCCATCTATTTACATTACCTGCTAAATTCTATCCATTTTTATTTTTTTTTTTATTTTTTATTTTTTATTCATTTATTTATTTATTTTTTGCTTACAATTCATACACTGCAAAAGATCCACCTATAGATAAACTCGATGTAATGACCGACAAATATCTGAAAAAATGGTTAGGTATCCCCGCTCGTGGTACTAGCATCGCCATTGTTCACTTACCCCATGGTCTCAACATCCCCAGCCTTTAATAATGTGACATTTACAGTCAGTCTCAATCTCTCGCTTTCACCAGATCGAGAGTCAAAGCTGCTAGTGTTGTTAACCAAGCGATTGATTCCGCCATTGAAAGAGAGTCAAAAATATGGGCACGGGCGGATTCAGTCCACTGTTGTGCATTGTATGAATCATGGTAAAGTGGAAAACTTTGTTAATGTGCAGACAAGTTCAAGGAATGCAGTAAAGAAAATGGTCAAGCAGGTAATAGAGGAGGATACATGAAATACTGGACTGATCGAGTGGCGCCACTCTTAGTGCAGGGGAAATTCACCTCATTACTGTTACTGGAAAATGAGAATCTAACGTGGAAATCGATCATGTATAACCTCCTCAAAAGAGTTCTCAGTTTCATCATCAATGCTTGTATAGATTCTCTGCCCTCCTACACAAATTTGCACACCTGGGATAAACGCCTTAGTGACAAAGTGTCTTCTGCCCGGGTACCACATGCACTTTGCATCATATACTCTCAAATTGCACAGTTTTTAGAGATTATACGAGTGGCGACATAACAATCTGCTGAGGTATATGTATAAAACATTTCTTGAAAATCTGTCCAACGGGACGATTTACACTGATCTAGAAGGGCACTCAATCGCCGGGGGCACCATACCTCCCCATATTCTCACTACAAGTCTGCGCCCAGATTTAGTTATCTTAAGGGAAGCAGAACAGAATATCACGATTGTCGAACTAACTGTTCCCTCTGAAATGAACCTCGAGGATGCACATCAAAGGAGAGTAGAAAAGTATAATTCAATTGTGCGGGATATCCAGGATAGGGGCTACTCAGTGTTATTATACAGTATGTCCCCCAAAAATTACAACGCGGCCCTCCGCAATGATATCTTTAAAAATAGTGAATCAATCTAAATACAAATTCAGGGTATGAAACTATAACTCATTGCCCACATCTTACAGAAAACCCCATTCGATTTGCATCAGTGGTCAAAGAGAAATGAGGAATTTTGTAGAGGATGTCGGGAATCTCTTTTGTCCAAATTCTGTCTATTATTCACACACAAGAGCATTGAATTGCTAAAATTGGAAGAATCAGACTCATGACATGCTTTACAACAATCCACATTTCTCTGTGACCGCTTAACCAAATTGAATGGGGTTTTCTGCAAAATAGAGCTAAGATGTTAGATTCTAAGACCCTGAAGTAGCACTTAGACAGGTTAATCATAATAATTTGGTGTTATCAATTCGAAAATCTGATTGTAATTTTTGGGGCGACTTACTACAGATGTCCCCCCAAAATTACAATCAGATTTTCGCATTGATAACGCCCAATATGATTATCTTTTTTAAACGCTACTTCAGGGTCTTAGAATATAACATTTTAGCTCTATTTTGCATAAATCTCCATTCGAATTGGTTAGGCGGTCACAGAGAAATGTGGATTGTTGTAAAGCATGTCATGAATCGGAGTTTAGCATTTCGATGATCTTGTGTGTGAATAATAGACAGAACTTGGACAGAAGAGATTCCCGAAATCCTCTACAAAATTCCCCATTTCTCTTTGACCACTGAAGCAAATCGAATGGGGTTTTCTGTAAGATGTGGGCAATGAGTTATAGTTTCATACCCTGAATTTGTATTTATATTGATTCACTATTTTTAAAGATATCATTGCGGAAAGCCCCGTTGTAATTTTTTTTGGGGGGACATACT
The DNA here is from genome assembly GCA_033980235.1 of Diadema setosum. Lineage (NCBI taxonomy): Eukaryota > Metazoa > Echinodermata > Echinoidea > Diadematoida > Diadematidae > Diadema > Diadema setosum. The sequence goes on from CM067064.1 coordinate 1,496,282, forward strand.
GTAGAATGGAACAAGAAAAAAAAATAGCACAGTCCAATAATCATATTTAGAGAGCTTCAAGGGGACACTAATAATATTAGTATTGTATAGGCACATGTAGGCCTAGATTATTCAGCTCAGGTAAAGAACATAATTATACGATGGGATATACTGTTGTTCATTTGTCTTTGATAACAATGGTGTACTCATCATAATACGTGCTGCGACTTTCTCGAATCGTGATTGGGCATGGAAGTGGCGTGTTGGTGGATAGAGGAAGAGATTATCAAACGATTTAATGGGATTACGATGGCATTAGCAGCAAACTGGAGATTATCGCTCGGTCTTTGAGAAAGCATCATAATAAATATCATGAACAATTCTGCTTTTGCTCATTTCTACGAATCAACTCTGAAGTGATTACTCTAAACGAGTAGGCCCTACCGGTTACTATTTAGACCCTGTTCTAAGGACGTGGATTATTTGTTGTTTGGGGGCATGTCTCTGTGGAGTCTTTGAATTATAATCGCACCTGCATCGAAGACATTCATAGATTCGTTATCTTAGCCATGGCGTTGGTAACAGCCTCTTCTACGCCATCGATGAAAGTTTCTGACATCGACCCGCACGATGACAAGGACCTGGTGTTCCACAACAGCTTTCTCGCTGCCGTGATCGCTCTCATTACAGTGGTTGGCGTGCTTGGCAACAGCTTCGTTGTCCTGCTCTTTTCGCTGTCCCGCCAGCTACAGACCATCACCAACATCTTCGTGGTGAGTCTGACCCTGTCGGACCTCATCGGGTGTGCCGCCCTCAGCCTCGATGCCGTGGCCCTGCTTTGGCTGGGCGGCTGGCCGCTGCCACACTGGGTGTGTCAAATGGTTGGTGCCGTCACTTTAGTGGCGTTCAAGGCTAGCATCGTTCACCTAGCCCTGATCAGCGTCAATAGATTCTACGTCATCACACGGCCGAAGGTGCAGTACCTCCGAATCTACAGCAGAAGGAACATGGCCATAATGGTTGGTTTAGCCTGGATGGCGCCACTCTTGGCAATCGTTTTGCCGCCGATGCTTGGGTTCGGCAGACTTGGATATAACGCCGATAACCACTTTTGCGTGTTTGATGGCACTAAGTTACAGCTGCGGATTATGTACGCCATTGAGGAGGTCCTCTTTGTGATCACGTTCTCAATCATCAGCACCAGCTACCTGAGGATCTACGTCTTCGTGACCCGACAGCATCGGAACCTTATGAGATTCTTCTACCGCAATTCGAGCATCTCAGCCACTCCAAGACAGCATCAAACCAACATGCAGATAACTATCGATAGGCGGGAAATTGAAATTACCAAAAATCTCTTCATTGTTGTCTGCGCTTTCTTCGTCTGCATACTCCCGCATACACTGTGCTTGTTCGTCGAGAAGTGTTACCTGACGTACTTCAAGTACACGGCCGTCATCTACAGCATCAATTCCTGCATCAATCCTTACATCTACTGCTTTAAACAACCCGTCTTCCGCCAGGTTTCCGAATGTGTGCTAAAGCGCCAGTGGTCAAAGATTCCAAAGCCATCTCCTTGGTTACAGAACATTTTGAAAAGTCCGCAGCTCAACAACTTGAGCACGGCAGACGTCCCCGTCAGGGCCACCCCTGCGCAGACGGCGGACGCGCGCAGCTCGGACGCAGAGTCAAGACTTACATAGGAGCAGAGTATCACTTTATTCGATGGCTTTCAACATACACTGCAACTTGGGCAGAATTAAAGAGTGGTAATTAATCTGAGACCGAGACATCATACTGGGATATGACAATTCAAATTAAAGATAATAACGAAAAAAAAAAAATATACCTGCAATTGAATGATAGTATCTGATATCAAGAGCAATACAGAACGATAGGTCTGTGGGAAATACTTTGGATAATGACAACTGAGTTACCATAAGCGGCATTAAAGTCAAGTAGTATTGAGCTTGATTGATTATAGTCCTCATCATCTGCCCTTATGAAAAGGGTCATGATTAAAAGCAATTACAAGTGCATTATCACTGATAATAAAACCATTACTTTGACTGCCGTTAAAGTATACATGTATTACCGCTTTGACATTATTTTGCAGATATACTTTGAGTAAAACAAATTTGAAAACTTGCTGTACCATTTACAACCTTGGCATTCAATGCAAATACGATTGACTTTTCTACGCCCAGAGGAGGCAAATATGAAGAGAAAGAGAAAAGGGTAACTATTTCAAATTCCTAATTTGGACCAACAATCCAGTACTCCTTTGCGAGTGCATCAGATATACTGTATCAGCAAATCTAGAGATATTGTAACAAGTGAATAATGATTGTATCGATAAACATGATAAGATGGTCGAATTGCATGATTGTGTGAATCTACAATTGAGAGTGTCATTGGCATCCGATAAAGAATGTTGCTTCAATTTTGCAGTGTAAATTTGATATGAAAAGATCGGTATGTATAGGATTGCTAGCATTGGAACGAATTCCTGCTATTGGTTGTTGTTTATGTTGTTTTCAAACTTTTGTCTGCTGAAAACATTATCTGACGTAAGGAAGGAAATATGCCGGGGTCAGAGATTTCTTTATACCATGTTTTCACTCGTTGAAAACGGTTACTATGCTACTAGCTGTTGGTTACTATGTAGCCAACGCATATTTGCATATCTCCGAAGCGGAATGCGGCAATGTTTGTTACACGATAAAGTGATAAATACTCACTGTGTTATTCATACATACCTAATACTACCTCAGTAAAAATTTAGGGTTACATAGTAGCTAATGACAATAAGTAAAAAGAAAAAAAAATGGAAATGAGTTCGAAATGTATAGCGTTATTATTTCAGAAAAGTATAGTTTCTTTCTTTTTTTGTATATGTTTGTTCTACCACGTTAGATCATAGTAGCAAGGTGGTATCAATGTGGAATCAACAGTAATATTTTGTTTTTCATTAATTTTGACCGCGCACTGAAATCTTGTTTAAGCACCTCGGCATAAAGGGGATTACTGGCGCGATGTAAAATACCAAGGCCGGGCGAGTGGCAATAACAGGAAAGTGTATTAGCTTTGTATATATACGTATACAAATGAATAGAATAGCATTATCTTGTGTTTACCAACTGGTCTTGTTGTTTCATTTCTTTTCATACCTATGTTTCGAAGCTTGTTTTTGTTTTATTCGAAAGAAATATTGCACTGACTTTAGAGCCAGGTTTAGCTTCTATGTACAACTAGGAGCAGGAAGAATCGGAATAGATTGTGCTTTGGTTTTAAACCGAAATCCGAACACTGATACTATGATAAAATATGGGCTACTAAGTGTAATGAATTTAAAGAAATACACCTATATACACGCACTAATGTTACATCTTGGTTGGATACAAACTAATCTTTAGGATTCTTTGTGTCCTGTTGAATGGGGGTTATGCAAAAAAAAAAAATATGACGTCAAATATTACATCACTTTCCTCATACAATGCTAATAATCACAAAATCCTAAATACCGCTGTTCCCTATAAAAAAAAAGTAATACGTTTTATCTTTAAGCACAAACAAAACAGAAGACGCGGATGATACAAAAATGTTTGTACACATGCACACCACATATGGATTAATACGTAACAAATTTATAATTATGCATTGCTAGTATCTTTATCTAGGTTGAAATATGTGGACTTTTTCGCGTCAAAAACTAAAACCCTATCACAACCCTAACCGTAAACCCAAGTCCTTGGAGAATATAAGACCGGAGTAACTGTCACATGAGCAAAAAATGTCGTATCACCATGGATTCATATCGTAGGAATGGGTAGGGAACTCTACCGATTTCCCGCACATTTCTCTTTCCTCTGCAGCAATCTTGGCAAGTCATGAGACATCCAACTTTCCTTTGGCGCCACCATCGACCATACCGAGGGGAGTCACGTGGTTTCTTGTAATGCTTCTTTTCACGCAAGGAACATCCTCCTACCAAAAAATTGTGTTTTCTAATAGGTGACAGGTAATACATGTACTGACATCACAGATGAAGTACTAGTGTATTGGCGGGGGTATATTCAGACTAACAAGCGAAAACATTAGTAGGGGCACCGTGGCACATTGGATAATACACTTGACTTTTGACCGAAGGCCGTGAGTTCGAATCCCGTCTAGTGCCTACGTCCTTTGACAAGACGTTTCAACCCACCACGTTTCTCTCAAAATGGGTGCATAAGCAATCCTATGATAGGGTAATAATAACGGTAGGACCTTTGGTAAGCAGTAGTAACACTTAAAGGGACTGTACAGTACTGGTTGAGGTGGGGATTCATGTTTTGAACATTCCTAAGTGAGATAGTGAAAAGCCTGTTATGAAATATGAAAGAGCATGTAATTTTACAAAGGATTCAACGTTTATTTGATGAAAATTGGTTTTCAAATGGCTGAGATATCCAAAAAAGTGCTAACAATAAAAGGCGACATGCCACAACTTTATTAGGATCTCTTTGTTTCACCTTGTTTTTGGATATCTCAGCCATTTCAAAACTGATTTTCATCGAATAAACTTTTGATACTCCTTAGAACTGCATGCTCTTTGACATCTCATAGAGTGGTTTCTGAATATCTTGTAAAATGTTAAAAGCCAAATCCTCACCTCGACCAGAACTGTACACACCCTTTAATGCCACTGTCACACTTTGCCGGATAAGGCAAACGCATGAGAAACGAATGTCGATTTTTGGTATCCATTGATATCCATTAAAATGCGTTTCATGTCCTTCTTATCCTTTGGACGGACGTTTATCTTCAGGTGACTTCCGTCAGAGCGGCCAGAAAACTTTGTGCATGCACGATAGTTGTACGTTCTCCTGTATCTGTACTATGCTTGTCGTTTCCCATTCGTTTCCATCCGGTAGGCCTCCTGTAGAGTCCGTTGCTGCAAAAGATGGAACGGATGGCACGGCTTTGTAAGCTCATCGAACGCTTACGCACGATTCTCTAAAGTTCGATGTATAACTGTACGTCTCATGCGTCACCATGTAATTCCTCGTACATTTTGTCATGTGGGCATGCGGTTTCATTTATCCTTTGCACAGTCCAATGTATATGCTTATGATATAATTCCTGATTTATTCAGTGTTATGTTTTGTTGGGAAAAACAAGAATGAAAATAAATGAATTGAATTGAATTTATATTCGTTTCTCATGCGTCTGCGCGCGTTCCAATGTCCTGTACACAACCATCCCAGGGCCGGTGTTTGTTCGTTTTGTTCGGCCCCTAGACCGTGCATATACGCTCCTCTAAAACGGAAACTTCACACTTTGTCCACCGGATTGACGACTTGAACATCGGATGAGAAAATTTCGCCCGTTTCTTGTACGGTGGGCCTATCCGGCAAAGTGTGACAGGGGCCTGCGGCTTAACAGCCTGTGCCTGTATAACATGGTATAATGGAGACCACATTATTTTTATAATTTCAACTTGTCCACTTCGCTCCATTTTCGTCTTGCTCGTTAACAAAAACTAATACAATTACAATAAACATCTAGACATAGACACTCACATACACACACGCATATGCATAAGTATGTAGTTTTATATATATGTATATATATATATAGAGAGAGAGAGAGAGAGAGAGATTCAATCTTTAATTCATTTTTCGAAAAGAACATAAACATTTCACTTTCTTTGGTAACAGATAATAAGGTTGCATAATCAAAACAAAGTAAATTGAGAAAAATATAATTGTGGAACCTTGGGGTAACAAATACGTTGTAATGAAAATTGACGGACTGAAGTGATAAAGACGATATAATACATAATTTATATACATATATGAAACAACGATTAAAAAAAAAAAGTTCTACAACAGTAGACCTGGACTTTATTGAGACATATTGTATACATACCAAATGACCTTAAACAATGCTAAACAAATAAAAAAAAAAAGGAAAGGACTTTGACCTCCACAAACTGCGATCAGATCTTCCGATGGGAACGTAGAATCTGCGTCAACAAATTAACAGAAAGTTGAATAAGGCCGAACTACAGTTAGTGATATGCATCCACATTGAAGAAATCAAATCAAACAATGTCCGCTCAGATTCATGAACTTATTATTGACAAAGGACTTTGTAATGACACAAATTTGAGAGCAACCTTTACTCCTCATGTCCCGGAATACTTACCCCTGGGTGCTGCAGCCTGCTAAGTTAACGACTTATGAGAAACGCATAGACTTTCCTCTCTCTCTCTCTCTCTCTCTCTCTCTCTGTACAACATCAGTAATTCACTGCAAACGTCCTTACAATTCAGTGATGCGATGTTATGAATAATATATTCATACTACTGTATTAACTGACTTAAACAAGCATTCAAAATACAACTTTCACATGAGATTCAAAGGTAGGTAAAAAGATTCAATCTGTTGCATCTAATCATGATGACAGATTAACAGAGCAAGTTATATAGCCTTTTTGCTGTTTGTTGGCCTATCACACACATACACGCGCGCGCGCGCACACACACACACACACACACACACAAAGTTTAGATTGTAAGCTATGTAGCAGGTATCGATGAACATACAGTCAACTCTGCGTAAGTGAACAACCCATGTTATGTGAAATAATCGCCTTTGTCGCTGAAACTAAACCAATTTACCAAATTACACTCATAGCCTTAAGTATCTTCCCCAATCCGGTCAATATCGACTAAAGCTGAGTAGACTGTACCCCCTTTAATGACATGAAATCAGAGGAGTACAAGGATACGAAGCTTCGGTTGAGATAGAACAAGTTAACTTTGAAACCCAACCTTCTATCTGTACATCAAATTGATTTCACTGTACATTTTGTGACTCCGTCACCATGGGAAGCTAATGCAGTTCAAGTCAGTTCTGTTTATTTCTGCATTTTGCTTTCAATACATAATTATTATAATAAAATATGAGAACTGTTCCAGTGCTTTAATACACATTACAGAGTACGAATGTGTGGGAAACATTTAAGAAAAATAAAAAAAAAATATGAAGATGTCGGACAAAGACTTCCTGACTCTTTGTAGAATGACCTTGTTCTCACTGTATTTCCATTCCATAAAACAAATACAGTTATACAAAAGGCACCTATAAGGGGAACATGGTTTGGGAAAAATCGGCTCAGAGGATTAGACGCAGTCAAAACGTGCAGGATTTTTTAGTTAAGTTAAGTCGAAGCACCATGGTATCGTGAAGACATTTTTGTACTTGGGCATTCTACCACGAGGTATATAACATTTAAAACTTTCTAACTATCAGGGCCGGCGCAGCCGTGGGGGCCGTGGGGGCTCGGGCCCCCACACTTTTTGTGCACCATACAAAGGAATACATAAGGTGTCATCACTTTGGGCCCCCACACTTTTTTCAACCCGGAAGTACGTAAGTGGCACTAAAATAGAAATAGATAGAGATCTTGAAGTATGTCAGCAGTAAGGTTATGTGTTTTCTCTGAAGACCTTTTTTTTTTTATATCACCCGGAAATGGAAGGGGAGAGAATGAGCTGAGGACCTTATCTTTTCTTTTTTCTTTTTTTTTTTTTTGCTTGTCAGCTGAAGAAACCCGGAAGAGGACGGGAAGAGATGAGCTGAGGACATTTTTTTTTTTTTTCTTTTGCTTGTTAGCTCATGAAACCCGGAAGTGGGCCCCCACACTAGTCTTTTGAAAACACTGCGCCGGCCCTGACTATGAACAAGAACTTGTAATGCAGCGACATGTCACATATTTAGTTTTACTCTAAATGTAGACAGAGCTGCAGACGATATGAAGATAAAAACGTCATTACGCGACAGGAACCAGGTAATCAACCAGTCGTCATGACTTCATACTTCTACGTTCAACTCGATGGTGGTGGGTCTTCTGCTGACACTGCTTGCTTTTCCTTGGCCTTCAGAACGCTTATGATGAGAGTGAGAAGGAGACCGACGAAGCTCAAACTAGAGGCTGAGGAGAACGTAGCAGTGTACTTGCCTGTGAGATCCTTCAGCCATCCTTATAGCAACGAACGAAAGGGTAAAACAGATATCAAGATTGTAATAGTCGAGATGTTTGACTAGAAAGTTCAAAATGCATCGTCTAAGGCCAATTATATCGGTCACACACTTATAGTCATACTAACACACGCCAACTTGCACTTCATGCACTAATTTTATATATAAACAATAATGAAAGGTAGACAATTGAGGTAGAAGCACAGCGATGTTCACCTCGTTATTTGAAAACTTTTTAACATTTTTTAAAGCTCACACTTTGAATAACACGACTAAATTAACACAACCATGTTATGGATTTTTACAATATGCATTGTCACTCTTCATAAAACATTCCATAATACAATGGTCTAACACAATCGCTTGTTTAGATTAACGGATGAAGATGGCAACGTAAACACAACTAAGATGACAACGTAACATATGATTGTTAGGAGCGACACTGTTCGCCGTTTGCCAGTTGTATCATTTTGTGTGTGTGTGTGTGTGTGTGTGTCTGTCTGTCTGTCTGTCTGTCTGTCTATGTGAATCACATAATGTGAGTATATTTTGTGTGTTCGAGGGGTTTAGAAAGGGACAGATTGCTACAAATTAATTTCAACTGCACTTGAAGCAACCCTCTCCAGCTCACCTAGGGCAAACGCACCACACGTTCCGCCGATTCCTTCCACCAAGATCAACCAACCCATCCACACAGGTTTTGCCTGCTCGTCGATTACTCTTTGCATGACGATATTGAGACAAATCAAACTTCCAGCAGCCAGACCAAAGCCCGAGGCTCCTAAAATAGCGATGGCGTAGATTTTCATCCAAAGAGCCATAAGAATGCAGGAAACGGCCATCAATATCTGCATACCTACATAGAGTTGTGTGGCCGTCGCGAGGCCCTTTGCTACCAAGATACCATTACCAAAGCGTCCCACAGCCTGAGAGATACCAACTGCTGACAAGACGCTGGCGGCCCGCATCGGGGTGAGACCACTGTGGGTAGCTGCTGAAGGGATGTAAACAGCCAGTGGTATGTAGCAGAAGGCAAGAAGGAAAACCGCGAAGAGCAAGATTACGTGGCACGTCAAGATCTTCCACGAAAAGTTTCTCGAATTCGATGATGAAGTTGCATCATTCTGACAGTTTTCTTCAGTTTTCCCGTGATAACTTAAATCACTTGATAGACTTACACAGCTGTCAGATTTCAAAGAGTCTATCTCGTCATCGTAGGGGCTCCTTTCTTCATAAGCAGATATATGATTAGTGTTACTGTTTAATATCTCGTGTGACCTACACCAGGGCGATGTTCTCATGGGTGCACAGTCTTGGTTGTTTCCAATATCCTCCTCTGATATTGAGGGGATGGAAAGCCATTGCTCTGTCCATTCGGGCGACGGGTATTTCTTTGTGTCATTCTCCTCATCCGATCTCAATCTTAGCGTTTGTTCCTCTGACAAACAACCGGGTAAGGAGCAAGAGTTCCCTCCAATTTGATCTATGCCTTTTGTTGTCGGATGAGCATGGCGGGTGGAGTCAAAACTTCTCGAAATGGAGCTTTTTGTAGCGTACGTTTCCTTTCTGTCCGAGTACTTCTGTGAACATTCAATTTTATAGTCTTTTCTGATGGCATGCTGCTGTTTTTGTCTCATCCTGATCAAGCAGCCCATCAGTACGGAGTGGAGCGTGATAGCCCCACATATGAACAGAGCTCCCCGCCAGCCGTATCGGTCAACGAGAAGGCGGATGACCGGCGGAAATACGAACATCGCTGTGGAGACTCCTGAAATTGTCACACCATTTGCGAGCACGTAACGCTTCTTGTCGTAGGATTGTCTGATAGTACCAACTGCAGCAGTGTAGACAGTCCCAGCTCCACCACCTGGCATTAAATAGAAAATTGGGTACTTTCGTTACAAAGCTATCCACCAACTGGATTTGTCCATATTGCAGCATGTACTGGCATCATAATTAATTAATTATTATTATATTATAGATTCTTTTGGGGGGGGGGGGTGGGGGAATAAAACTTGTTTAATTTCAGTAATTCCTCAGACTTTCGAACATATTATTAAGTACGAATTCGACGAATTAAAACTATCCAGCATCGTTCAAGAACCTCTCTTCCACTTCCTATGCTTCAGACCAGCTCGTATTACACAACAACATTACGTTGGGGGGGGGGGGGGGGGGGGGACTGGACCCCCCCCCCCCCACCCACACACACACACACACGCATTATTTTTGGCAATTAACTAAAAAAAAAGAACAAAAATTAACTTTCGGCGGCGCCAGCACCAATGTAGTTTTCAAAATCAGCGACACAGTACAAACATGATTTTCGAATCTATCCGGTTGGACGGCGAATGAAGATCAGCTCAAATCGGACCAACCTTTTTTCCCCACATACTTCCGGGTCTGCATCCTAAATTTACAATCATTGAATATTTCGCCTTGAGATATCTTGTCAATCGAGATCTGTTTCATCCTATAATCAGTGTAATTCGTTACCGGCGAAGAAAGCGTATCCGATGCCAACCAGGATGAGATGTCGGGCCATGGAAGCCAGGATTAACCCAAAGGATGTCATCATAGCCCCCATCATGATCAGACTTCCTGCTCTGAAGAACTTACTCAGGTATGTAGTCACGGGGCCTGGTTGGTTAGAAGGGTTAACAACTCATTTGCTGCAAAATATGCAAATAAAATTCAACAGCATTCCATTTCAGAAAAGTACACATTCCCTCGACTGTTATACCGACATTTAATTCCCCCTGAAAGAGATAAGTCAGGTGCTATTTCATTATGCTAGCAAAGTAAAAAATATGCCGAATTTTCTTAAATTAATGTCTCTTTATCGTTTTTCCTAGTCAAACTCTGTTGTTGTAATTATATAACTATACTCTTTTTCTCAAAATTTAATTCCAAGTGTCCCTCTCGTATAGTGCTCCTTCAATTTGACGTTTTATATTTTTCCTCTTTATATCAAGTTTTCCTTTGTACGATTGTACTCCCTAGTGTGTATCGATGCATAGGAACAATTCATGACATTTCTTTTTAGATTATGTTATAATCGTATTGAAAACAGAAATAAATTTAGCTGAACTGAAAAATATATGACGTCACAAACTATAGCAGTTTTCAAATCCAGCAATGGCTTCAACAACTCTTGAACGGATTGTACAATTTTCCTCAAACTTTCAGTGATGTGTTTTACTGATAAATCGCTGCATTATTATTGACATATATATTTGGGTTTCACCCCTCCTTTAAAGGTACAGTTTACCTTTGTGGGCAGTGATCTGAAGAATGTTCGAGATATCATATTTGATGCATGAGTAGTCAGTTTTATCACAAAATATCCTACCCTGTAAAAATTTTGCAATAAAGCCTAAAACTTAAGGAGATATCACTATTTATTTTTTCAATGAACCATAACATTACTGTAGATGATTTATTCTAGAAACATTTTTATTACAACTATTGTTCACATTTTGTAAATTTTGCATACTGATTCAAGTTTTTACAGTGGTTGGTTCGTTCACTATTTTGAAGCACTAAAGCTGGGTTTTTGTTTCATCTACAAATGGTAGATTATGCCTTTATATGAGCCTCCGTCCCCTTCGTCAGCTCGGTTATGCACACACACACACACACACACATATATATATATATATATATATATACTTTATATATATATATATATATATATATATATATGTACATATGTGTGTGTGTAAATAACACGAAAAGAAAGTATTAGCATAATGCACTCACTGAGAAGACCGAAGAAGATGGAGTACATAGTCATCAATAATCCCACCAGGCCCGTGTTGACTCCGAATTCCTCTACAATATCGTCGACGACCACGACGACGCTCACTATGAGGCCGCAGACGAAGACGACACTGAGGTGGCAGGCAGCCGCAAGCCACCACGAGGACGGCTGACTTGTGCAGGATCTCATTTCTATGTTGCAAGAAAAGAAAACATCAACGACGACGAAGACGAAGAACACACCCTGTTGGCCAATCAGATCAGAATGAAATACCAAGAACGCTCCTTTTCATGTCGGAGGAGTAGTATTCGATCAAATGGTAGACATGACCACTGACACTGAATGTTTTGCAAGCTGTAAACCAAGTTTTGTCGGCACGAGTCTTGTTTGTCGTTTGTTCCGGAGACAATGAGAAATTTCCAGCTATCATCGTGGAACGGCGCCTATTTTCTGAACTGCCTCATGTCAGTCAGCGTGAATCGAACACAATGTCAATTTATGGAATGGCTAGGGGTTGTCTGGTAGCGATCAGATATGATAACCTCGCAGGGTCACATATAGTTTGCAATGGCGATAAGATTAGTATGTGCGGCAGGGGCGGATCCAGGAATTCTGTAAAAGGGGGGGGGGGGGCGGCGCAACTAATGTTTCTGGTGCTACTTCCGGGTTTCATTTCAATTTTTTGTTTTTATTTCTTTTGTTTTTAACGAAAAATAAAGGGGGGGGGGCGTGCGCCGGTTGCGCCCCCTCTGGATCCGCCACTGTGCGGGACTACCGATCAAAAATCCTTTGCCAATTTAGCCAGTGACGCTTTTCCCCAAGACTACCTATGGACAGTATTGTAAGAGACACAGAGGCGAATGGCCGGGATTTAAAAAAAAAATAAAAAAATAGCCAAATAAAAAAATCCATCCTTAATATTCCGATACATTTACCCGACCTTCACTCTTTATGTCTGTACAAACACCTTAACACAAAATAAATGTGGGAAAAGTGATGTTACGAACTGAGATGTAGGGTCACTATAACGGACCGGTAATTATACAATGAACCACTAGAGATTTAAACCGAATCTGGTATGTACTTATAGATACGAGTGTATAGATGACGTAAAATGGTCGTCTTTTTTTTTCTCTCTCTCTCTCTTCTTTATATTCCTTTTTTATGTTCATTTCCAAAATAATATTATACACGGAGAACACAAGCGTCAAATAATTGTATATTTCTTGCAGCATAGTATCACATGATCAATAGAAATACATCTTGTTTTATTAAGGATTTGATGGAAATGGAAATTGAGGGGATGCTAAAAAGCGAACTTGCGGAGACCAGTCCCCTCGCTTATACTTGCGTTACATCACCACAATTATACAGCAAAACTACAATACCGAACAAATTGACAAGTGCAAAAAAAAAAAAATACTCGTCATTATATCGATGGTAACATGACGCAAACTTGTGAGATGCATTGTATCGGTCATGTGTCAGTATTATCACAGTAATCAGGGCGAGACATTACATTATACAATTATACAATACCCCGAAATCCTTGCGGCTGGAAGAAAACCAGGTTACAGTTCGTTATTCCGAAGGTTCGTTATTCCAAAGGTTTTTAGTCCGAAGATTCGTTATTCCGAAGGTTCGTTAATCCGAAAATGTGATAAGGTTTGTTATTCCGAAGGTTCATTAATCCGAAAATGAAATAAGGTTCGTTATTCCGAAGGTTCGTTAATCCGAAAATGAAACAAAGCTTGTTATTCCGAAGGTTCGTTACGGACATTTTCATTTTCGGATCAACGAACCTTCGGAATAACGAACCCTATTTCATTTTCGGATTAACAAACCTTCGGAATAACTAACGCTATTTCATTTTCGTATAAATGAGCCTTCGGAATAGCAAAGCCTATTTCATTTTCAGATTAACGAACCTTCGGAATAACGCCATAAATGTTCGGATTAACGAACCCTTTTTCATTTTCGGATCAACGAACGTCTAGGTATAGGGAATTTGTGTGTTTCGGATTAACGAACCTTCGGAACAACGAACCTTCGGCATAACGAACAGCTCCCGAAATACACTGGTATAGTGAGAACGCAAACAGTTGGCTCAAGTCTGGTTTGAACATGTTGGATGACAACCAAGCAGGACGGCATCAGGTTCATGAACAAGACAGAACAGAACTTCAGCGAACTTACATGTGGGAAAACGGCCAGTGTTCTGGCTTGAATACATTATGGTTCATTCCTTCATTCACATCGTTTCATTTCATTTGATTTTCATCTACCTTATAAGTGAAGATGATTATAAGGAAAACAAAATCATACAACTGGATGCCTGAACTCATTCGTATCTGATGACAAGAATTTCACAACATACTTTTACGGAAATGGAACTCGACTGCTCAACTACACTTCATATCAATATGCACTGGAAGTGCAAAAATCCTCTAGATATTGTCAAATATCATGTCTCTAATACGGTTATGGTGATCACTTATGGTGCCATTGGAAGAAAGAAAAGTAACAAAATGTTAGTTGTTAGTTTAAGCTGGAAAATATAGAGTTCCACATATTTCACTATTCGATATTAGTGCAGTTAAGTTTTGTGCAGTTTTACTTCTAAATTACTTCTAAATTACATTATATTTACAATGTAGTTAATTAGTTCATGTAGTTATTACTGTTATCATTATTCAATTTATATATGTTATATACATGTATATACAGTTTGACCTCGATTATCCGGCCAAGTCGGGACCGGCGCTCATCCGGATAAGAGAATTGGCCGGATATGGGAGACACAATGTTAATGTATGTAGCTGCCGTCCAAGCTGCCGTCCCAGTGCACTGGCAGCTATAGTAATAGGCAGGTAGCGTACCCCGCAACGGTGGCGTAATCTATGCTAGCTTGCGCAATATTGTAGTCCCTTCTTCACAAAAATAAAGTATATCTTTATGTGAAAATCATACATGTTTTACCTCATTATATATTGAGAAATCTATCATGCACATCTTATGAAATTAGTGAAATAGATCCATGAAAAGATGTTAAAATCACTGTTTTTTTCTCAATTTTTGGATGAAAAAAAAAGTCCTTCACTGCGTGAACGCGTCCGCATAAAAGGAGGCCGGATAATCGAGGTCGAACTGTACCCATATATATATATATATATATATACATTATATAACCAGATGAAACCCAGTATCATTTGACCTCATATACAATTCCTTTGGTCATTATTTGTAAGTCTATTCTTTTCCACTTTCCCATGCAAGTTTATAATGTAATTGACATTTTTCTCATTGTTATAACCTTACAATGTGTGGGTAATAATACTGACAGGATACTGCTGAGGAGACTATTGGTAAACTACCATGGTTTTCATAACCGTAACACCGATTTTATTATCATTGTTCGTTATCATTATCAATACTTCCTAAACACAGATGTCGCATGATCATCCTTCACCAAACTGAACAGATTATGAGTATAAGTAGGTTAGAAATAATAGAGTGTCATTTGTGCTTTGTAGTTAATGGGGAAAATCCAGCCCCAAATATAAGTTAGTCTGATAAAAAGAGTAACATCCTACGAATTTAACGGTAAGAATTTGACTAAAATCGGATAAAAAAATAAGAAAGTTATGACATTTTGAAGTTTTGCTAGTTTCTGCAAAACAGTTCGTGTACAGTGGATATGAATATGTAAATGAGTGAGCTAACCATGTCACAACGCTACAATTTTCCATTGATTGTTTACAACAACAACAAATACGAAAACTCAACGTTTCTGTCATTTAAGTCTGAAATATGGTGTTAATCCTGGTTGAATAGCTTCAGAATAGTGATCAATAAAATATACGAGGATTTGAGCCTCCGGCATAATTGGAAATTTCAAAATTCTATGTACAAACTACATGGCAAGTTGTGAGGGAATGACATACTCACATATTGTATTTGCATATTCAGATTGACCATTCTAGAACTGTTTTCCCCGAAAGAAAAAAATAGCGAAACTTCACAAATGTCATAACTTCCTTATTTTACATCCGATTTTTATCAAACTTTTACTTTTGAACTCGTAATATTTTACTTTTTCTTATCAGACTAACTAATTTGGACTGGATTTCCCCCTCTAAAGAGTTAACTGCAGGATTCTATCAAAGTATAGCTTAATAGTCCCGACCAGGTCGGCGGACAATGACTTCATCACCCGTCCACCCACGCAGCTCCTCCCCCTTCTCCCCACACAGTTACACGTCTTGACTTATCTGACAAGTTGTAAAACAATTTGATTCTCCTCACCTGCATGGCTTTGGATATCTTCGTCGATCCACGTTACTTTAAATGATTACTCCAAAGTCCGTTGAAACATAGTCAATAACGTAGTTTGGCAGCTGAACGTGAGGGGGGGGGGGGTCAAAAATATAACATTGCTCCCATTTAGCTCCAGTGGCTCTTTTATAGAGTATACTGGCAGGCTGTACTACTAATATGTCTGCCTTACTGCACGATGTCATGTTTTGGGGGCAGCAAGTGCGAACGCAGGTTGCCATTTATTCATTCAAGTCTACGTACAGATCAATGATCGAGATGTAATTTGCATAATTAATAGATGCTTGAAAAGGCTGAAGAGAAATGGAATCATTCCGTAGTGGCGACCAGTTACAGCATATCACTATTTTGTGAATGTAGAAATCATTAGTCTAAAATCGAGTGGCTGTAAATAGTGTAGTAGTAATAATAGAAGTGGTAGTAGCAGTAGGCCTTGTAGTATTAGTAGTAGTAGTAGTATTAGTAGTAGAAGTAGTAGCAGTAGTAGTAGTAATAGTAGTAGTAGTATAGTAAAGTAGTAGTAGTACTAGTAACAGTGAGAGTATTGGTAGTAGTACTATAGAAGTAACAGTAGTAATAGTCGCAGTAATAAAAATAATAATAGTTGTAGTAGTAATAGTAGTAGTAGTAGTAGTAGTAGTAGTAGCAGCAGTAGTAGTAGTAGTAGAGTAGAGAAGTAGTTGCAATAGTAATAGTAGTAGTAATAGTAATAATGAGAGTAGTGGCAGTAGTAGTAGTAATAGTTGTAATAATAGTAATAGTAATAGTAGTAGTAGTAGTCACAGTAGTAGTAGTAATAGTAGCAGTAGTAATAGTAGTAGCAGTAGTAGTAATAGTAGTAGTAGTAATACCGGGTGCTGTTCGTTATTCCGAAGGTTCGTTAATCCGAAACACATAAATTCCCTATATATATATAATACCTAGACGTTCGTTAATCCTAAAATGAAAAAGAGTTCGTTAATCCGAACATTTGTGGCGTTAGGCCCTAATCCGAAGGCTCGTTATTCCGAAGGTTCGTTAATCCGAAAATGAAGTAGGGTTCGCTATTCCGAAGGCTCATTTATCCTAATATGAAATAGGGTTCGTTATTCGAACCTTCTGAATAACGAACCTTCGGATTAAAGAATCTTCGGAATAACGAACTGTAACCGTGATATCAGTAGTAGTAGTAGTAGTAGCAATCGTAATATTAGAAGAGCAAGGTTTTGGAACATGTTAGATATAAACCCGGGTTCTTTAGATTATGTTTTCATGTGAGCATTTCTGCAATTACAAGTTTTGTTGTTTTATACCGACGCGTCGCTACGTAACCAGGGGGTGTTTCATAAAGCTGTTCGTAAAGTTACGAACGACTTACGAGCGACTGGTGATCAGTTCTTGTGCTGAATTATGGAAATTCTGATAAGTATAGTACATCAGAATTGATCACCAGTCGCACGTAAGTTGTTCGTAACTTTACGAACAGCTTTATGAAACAGGCCCCAGCCCTTCTTGCTCCTAATATAGCACGTACCAAAAGTACAATAATCCTTGTACTAGTGGCTTTTGTTGTTGTCTATCATAGATACAGCGCCCCGCCGGCAGAGTTGCTGAGGTAGACATGTGGTGAGTGTCCATGTGATGATCTCCTCAAACAGTCAAGGACAGAAGTCCTTCCGAAAGAAAACAATCGTTGGATATGATCAGCAATTCCTCGCAACTGCAATAGGTATAAAGTTCATCTTACTTCAGCTTCATGACGAAAGTTTTAAGGACTTTTAAAGGCACTGTATATACCATTGGGAGCAATGATTTAAAAAGATGTTGGAGGTATTTGATGCACATTTATTGTTCAGTTGTATCCCAAAACATTCTACCATAATTATTTCGCAATAAAGGCACAAATATATCAGGAGATATCACTATATAATTTTCTTGATAAACCATAACTGTCGTGGGTTTATGCTAGAAACAATCTTAATAAAACTATTGTTCACCCTTTATATATCTATCAATATTAAAGTTGATTGTCGGTATACTGATGAACATTTTTACATTGGTTGTTTCTATCCCTAACTCATATTTAAAGGCATAATTTACCATTTGCAGATGAAACAAAAACCCAGCATTAGTGCTTTAAAATAGTTCTAAAATGTGAGTTAGGTATAGAAACAACCACTGTAAAAATTTGAATCCATAGAATCAATGTCAAGTATTGTTAAATACGCAAAATGTGAACAATCGTTACAATAAAAATGCTTCCAGACTTAACCGTATACAGTTATGGTTTAGTGAGAAAATATTGATATCTATAAACTATATCTTAGGTTTTATTGCAAAAATTCTATATGGTAGGATGTTTTGTGATACAACACACCTACACATATGCATCAAATGTGATACACTTTTTAAATCACCGCTCCCAAAGGTAAATAGGACCTTTAAGGACTATTTTGAAGAACTAATGCTGGCTTTTTGTGTCATCAACACTGCTAATCAGCTGCTAATGGTAAACAGTGGCTTTAGAAGGATGATGTAGTTTTTGTAGAGATAGGAATTCAGGTTTTACATTTCTACAAAATAATTAGAAACAACTTATAAAAAATATGAAAGAGCATATAATTTTAAGAAGAATTAAAAAGTTTTTAATGTAAATCGGTTTTGAAATGGCTGAGATATCACACACACACACACACACAAAAAAAAACACGGCTTGAAACAAAGTGGTAAGGTGGGACCCGCCTTTTAATACGACCTCTTTATTCCTGTGTATCTCAGCCATTTCAAAACCGATTTTCGTCAAATAAACTTTGAATTACTCTTAGAATTGTATATGCTCTTTAATCTTTCATATAAGACGTTTCTAATTATCTCATAAAAAGTTGAAACCTGAATCCCTATGTAATAACCATCCCTTTAGGCTTGAAACTAAAAAGAAATGCTCAGGACAGTGGCGTAACTACGGGGGGCATGGGGGGCACGTGCCCCCCCCCCCCCCCCCCATCCGCTGGTATAAAAAAAAAAGAAAAATAAAAGACTTACCAAAATGGTAATTCAAGGGTTTAGTAAACTGCTTTTGAAATCGACATGAAAGGGTGATCAAGAAATAAGATATTTTTCTCAGATTTCTTGTAACCATAATTAAAGAGGTACATACTGTGAAACATTGTTCAAAAAACCCGGAGCCGGCAAAAGATTGTGATTCAGCGTGATTCCTGGTTGGCATTCTGAGTATGGGAAGCAGGATGTGCGCAGTGTACTCGGAACATCCGAACGGCAAACAGAGTCGCTGCAATGTTGCGCAATGTGATGTAGAATGTACACCTTTGTACCTTACGCTTCGTTATATCAAAGCTAGATCATTGATTTTGCAATGGTGCTTTACATACTTGTCTATATTAAAATGCCTTGCATTGCCAATAATAAGACTTGACCTGGGCTATTTCCTAACTTTTCCATGTATGTAAAACACACACACACAAACACAAACAATCATAGGGGATGCTCTTAAGTGCAGATTTTGGACATCCTTCCCCCGCTTGGTCACTTCGACGCCCCCTCGCTGGTCATGCCTCCCCCAATCATGAACATTAACCGACACCCTTGAGGCCTCACGCTCCTTTTCCGGGCTCCCATAGACACCTGTGTTAAATGCAGCATATTCCATGAATCATAAAAAATTAATCAAATCATAGATTTTTTTTAAATTGAAGCAGATGAAGGAAAATTTTCTCTGCTTTCAAGCAAACAACATATTTTGGGATGTTTTCTAGCTCTGAAAAAAAAGTTTAGAGCCTCCGTACGAGACTAGTCATCCAGTCACTCTCAAAAACGATAAAAATAGCAAATTACCTCATACATCAATAAAAATTCATTAAAAATACAAAAACCCTGATTCAGTCAACTTCTTCATAGCCTGCAGAAGCCTCTGTCCTCAAGCAATGTCAAACACTACCAAAGGTGGCAATTTTCCACTTGACTGATTTTTAATGATTTTTTTGGTAAAAAATAACATTACCTCATCTTGTACTGCCTTCCCGGTAGGCAATGCGCGAGTTGAATTAGGAGCGTGAGGCCTATAGAGCAGTCATGTGCTTCCAAACACTTTTTTAACACTTCCATCTTGTAGAGATATTAATTCCGACTACAACGATATAAAACTTTCTACATTTCATGCTTGTTTTCAGCAGAGTGGACCCCATCAAGCTACTTAATGCACCATGTACTGAAATCCAATCAATGCACCCTTACTGGCATTATACCTTGGGTTCAGTGAAATTGGGATGTAGGGCCCAAATGGACAATAATTCAATGACATTCATTCAGTCCAATTTGAAGGTTTCAGTGCTGGATACCCTGAACACCTCCAAAATATCACAATAAGTATTCATAACACATATCAAGGTAAATATTTAAGTTTAATGAGCAAGAAAGGGAAGTTCAATTTCACTGTTCCATGCAGCATTTGAGCCCACCACCAGGCCATATGATGTACTTTTACAATATAAATCAACGTAAAACTCAATATAAGGTAGGGATTAGAGTTCACAGAGGATAGAATATGAAGGATAGGAATAAGATGGGATGGGAAATGTGGGGGGGGGGGGGTTCCAGGACATGCCTACAGAATTGCCCTACCTACGGGCAACAACAGAGAGCATGAGTACAGGTTTATACATGTTATGTTTTGTGGGGTTAGTGAGATGCTTCTGCTTGGATCTGGAGTCAGAATGCAAGTGTTCTTTATTTACTGTTCTCCAGTATTATTATTCCAACACATTTACATCTGATACATCACTATCCATGTCCCGGTGACTTTCCGGTGTTGTTTACAGTTACATCGCTGATATCCTGTGATGATGTGAAGACAAATGACAGGGGGAGCAGAAAGGAAGTGGGAATAGAAAGTGGCTGTCAGCTTATCAGAAGACCTTGATGAGAGGAAGAATGCAGAGAAAGATAAGAATTAACTTGACTGTGGAAGGGTGGCGGTGAGATGGATGACTATGGAATGAATGAGACATACTCTTCACTGCTACACCATAGATAGACATGATATTTATTGTGCAGACACAATATACACAGAAAACTGTCAGGGTGAGATGGCACTGGATTGGTTGAAAGTTTGTTTGCACTTAAGATAATGAGATTCCTGGTAGACATCAACTTTGAAGCAGCATCTTCTCCAACACCCATCAACCCCCCCCCCCCCCCGAAAAAGAGAAGGGAAAAAATAAAAATAAAAAATAAAAATAAAACAACCATGAAAAACTGGTGACAGGAAGAAGGAGAAGGGCCTGAAATAATGCAAAGAAGTCTGAAACAAAGCATCATTATCGAAATCATGGTGTTTAAGAAGAGACGTGCTTGTTGGGGGCCTGGTCATGTACCATGGAACAAAGGCCAAACAGTTGAGACTGATGGGGGAAAGCCCACTGTGAAATATGTGCGTCTCACTGAAGAGGACCTGCAACGTACCATAAAACGTGACAAACAAGGCAATTTTCTGCACAATGAAACAGAAACTCCTCCGCATACCATAATGCTTCTTCGACCAAAAGTCAAGGAGGAACTGCAGTATGAAAAAAATGATGAAATCTCCTTCAGGAATTGCAGTGGGACATCGAATCCTTGATGTTGAGAAACTGTTGCAAGCCATAAACAACATCCACCGAGAGCATGACGTTGGCAGTCCAAACTGTAAACATCTAGACTGGCAGTTACCCGAAGAGAGAGAAATCATACATGGACTGGCAATAACAGTATCTTTCAGATGCCAGTCATGTCAATTTGTGAGTATACCACAAAAACTCTACGGGGAAATGGCAAGCAAGGGTCCTGGCCGGAAGAAAGCAGTACCAAATATGTCACTCCAGGTGGGGCTGTACCAAACAAACATAAGTGGTACAGCAGTCCGTCGTCTGCTAACTGCACTCAGTACACCGGCACCTGTGATGAGCACACTTCAAAAGACTTCAAATGAATGTGGAAATGCTATGGTGCAAGCCAACGAAATGGACATGATGACAAAGAGGAGAAAAGTGAGGGAAGTGATGGAGTACATGGGGATGGAAAGGAATGTTCCTGTTACCATTGAAATTGACCGTCAATACAATACCCCTCTTAGCCATGGCCGCAGAAAAATGCCCTTTCAACCAGCAACACAGGCAAGTGATGTTGTGATAGAAAACGCGAGTTGAATTAGGAGCGTGAGGCCTTGACTACCGAACCACTACCAGTGGCGGATCGGGGGAGGGGGGGGGGGGGGGGGGGCGCAACGGGCGCCCCCTCTTGTTTCCAAAGCGAAAAAATGTAGCTACAAACGGCAGTTTTAGGACTGTAAAATTTTCAAGCTAGCTCGACGCTCCGCTCGCTCGCATTTAATCGTCATCATGGTCATGCCATTCTCCTGATGTTGCTGCCAGTAATCGTAATTGCCAGCAGTTGCGCCCGGTGCGTCCCCCCCCCCCCCCCCCACCTTAATTTCCAAAGCGAAAAAATATAGCTACATTGTACAAACAGCAGTTTTTGGACTGTAAAATGTCAGAAATTTTCAAGCTCGCTCGCTTTGCTATCTCGCATTTAATCGTTGTGTCATTCTCCTGATGTTGCTGCCAGTAATTGCCAGCAGTTGCGCCTGTATGGTGCGCCCCCTTAATTTCCAAAGCGAAAAAATATAGTTACACACGGCCTTTTTTCGATTGTACAATGTCGAAATTTCTAAGCTCGCTCGCTTCGCTCGCTCGCATTTAATCGTCATGCCATTCTCCTGAAGTTGCTGCCGGGTAATTACCAGCAGTTGCGCCCGGTGTGCCCCCCCCCCCTTAATTTCCAAAGCGAAAAAATATATATATTTCATTTCATTTCATTTCATTTCATTTCATTTCATTTCATTTCATTTATTTCATTTCATTTCATTTATTTCATTTCCAACAACATTTATATTTCCAAAAATATTTATAGCTCCAAACGGCAGTTTTGGGACTGTAAAATGTCAAAATTTTCAAGCTCGCTCCCTTCGCTCGCTCGCATTTAATTGTTGTGTCATTCTCCTGATGTTAATACCAGTAATTACCAGCAGTTGCGCCCGGTGCGCCCCCCCCCCCCCCTCCTTAATTTCCAAAGCGAAATGATATAGCTACAAACGGCAGTTTTTGGACTGTAAAATGTCAAAATTTTCAAGCTCTCTCGCTTCGCTCGCTCGCATTGACTCGTTATGCAATTCTCTTGATGTTGCTGCCAGTAATTTGTCATTTCACACCGCCATTCCATAATCCATGTTAGGAAAACTTACAATGTTGCCCACTGGACTGCGCTGTGGAATGTATCACATTCCGTTATGTATTGTAGTCCCCATTAAGTTTGCAGACTGACAGCGCACGCACACACGCACAAGCATACACACCCTCAAAAATTACTTTTCCACGAGGTGCCCCCCCCCCCCCCCATGTCTTGACCCACGGTACGCCACTGACTCAGGAAGTCAGGGCATAGATTCGTTGGTGATATGTTTTCCTTGAAGATTGGTATATAAGTCATAATTATACTGACTGTAATGCCTCCTTTTCACAACATTGTCACAACATAACCTTACTTTGTCTTTGAGATAGAAAGAATGCACCTATATGAAGTATACACTTTTTCGCTACGATTCGAAAGCTCTACAGAGACTGCTTAAAGGCAACAGAAAGGACATACAAAATGAAATCTCTGCAACAAGATTTCAGGTTTGTCTGTGCTGGATAAGAAGAATTTTTGATATGGTTAAAATCGTATAATCATTAACGCGAAAGTGAAGATCTCTTTAGCAACTGTTTGTGATTATGCATCATTGTGTGAGGAATTTCCCTTTGCCTGTATATTGTATCCTAATCTGGTCCTGTCACATTGCACTCCAGTTCCTCTAAATACGGAATTAGCTGAAGGATATAGGAGTAGGGTAGTCTAAAGTGTGGATATGATAGATTTCATGTTTGCTACCCGGAATCATCTCCCTGCTGGAATAGAGATTTGTAAGGAAATAAAGCGATGTCATGTTGTAAAGAAATAAGTTTTAGGATAGGCAGGGAGGAGGTTCTCTGCCCACCTCCCTGGGATATGTCAGAATTAATCTAATGCTTAAACATTGAACATTGTTATCTACTGCAATCACAGTATTGTTCAAGTGCCCAAAATCACGAACATCAATAACTATTAACAGATTAAGATGATTAACAGCTTTCACTTCTCCGATCTTCTCGATATGGATACAAAATAAACGGAATTGTTTATATATATATATGTGTGTGTGTGTGTGTGTGTGTGTGTGTGTGTGTGTGTGTGTGTGTGTGTGTGTGTGTGTATGTGTGTGTGTGTATAGTGTGCGTGTGTATGTGTGTGTGTCTTCAGCATTGCGATTTCCACTGCTCTTAATTCGGTTTCTTGTCGTCCTAATTACAAGAATTCCTGCACTGTGACAGCTGATCATGACCGTCTCGTACAGTCTGGTAATCAAATTAAAAGAGAAAAGAACAAGTGTAATAGCGACGACATCACGATGGAGTACCAAATATGCTGTTTTATCAAGGAAAAGAAGAAAAAATACAACAGTGCAATGTACTACTCGACATCAGGCACCCATGTGATTGTCGGATTGTTGGCAGCAAAGTATATCCGCCACACGCAGTTTTAAAGGTCCTGTTTATCTTTGGGAGCACTGATTTAAAAAAAAAGAAAAAAAGATATTCAAGATATCATTTTTGATGCATATGTGTAGGTCAGTTGTATCACAAAACATCTTACCTTCTAACATTTTTTGCAATAAAGCCTAAAATACAAGGAGATATGACTATTTTTCTCATTAAACTATAACAATACACGGTTTAGTCTGGAAACATTCTTATTATAACTATTGTCCACATTTTGTATATTATTTAACCATACTTAAAGGGTCTGTACAGTTCTGGTCGAGGTGAGGATTTAGCATTTAACGTTTTACGAGATAGTCAGAAACAATTCTATGAGATGTCAAAGAGCATGCAATTCTAAGGGGTATCAAAAATTTATTTGATGAAAATCGGTTTTGAAATGGCTGAGATATCCAAAAACAAGGTGAAACAAAGAAATCCTAATAAAATATGTGGCCTGTCGCCTTTTATTATTATCACTTTTTTGGATATCTCAGCCATTTGAAAACCAATTTTCATCAAATAAACCTTGAATTCTTCTTAAAATTACATGCTCTTTCATATTTCATAAGAGGTTTCTCATTATCTCACTTAGGAATGTTCAAAACATGAATCCCCACCTCAACCATTACTGTACAGTCCCTTTCTATCATACTGGTTGTTTCTATCCCTAACTCACATTTTAGAACTATTTTGAAGCAGTAATGCTGTTTTTTTTTTTTTTTTTGTTTCATCTGCAATTGGTAAATTATGCCTTTAAGACGACAAAGACGATCAGAAATGAAATGAAAATAATTTGTATTCAGTGGTATTGCCTCGACTAAGTACATGATACGGAAAGAGCCGAGTGTTTCAATCGTTGTCACAGTTATACTTTACAAACATTAATCTTAAAAAGATGTGATACATTTTCTTAATTTTCCCGCTCATAAAAGGTTTCTCAATAATATCTCTAAGAGTCATCATCCAAAAACGTTGGAAATTCAACCGAAACTTAAGAGTGGGGCACTCTTGGATGATGTAGTGGGCAGTGTGTACGTCACCAAAGCACCACGTAAATGCAGTCTGTTCTGAGGGCGCGGCGTTGAGCCGGTGTAGTAGGCGATTATGTCCCCCCGGAGAAAAACTCCGAGGGACCAAATCTCCTTTTCAGATTGTCGGCGCGGGATGTGTTCCTTCTTCTTTCTTTCTTTCTTTCATTCATTCATTCATTCATTCATTCATTCATTCATTCATTCATTCATTCTTTCTTTCTTTCTTTCTTTCTTTGTCTATTTATTTATTTATTTTTGTAGGCAAGCAACAGATTATTCATGAATATTCATCTCACATGCAAAAGGGAAATCTTGGATTCTCTTTTGAATACGCATCCTGCAGGTCGAACAACTACTGTGCTCGTATGTTCACTAACTTTCATACGCGTCAGTGCCGTTGGTAGGCCTACTCCCGGGTGATACTACCAAGGAGGTTTGAGAAATTGAGTAACAACAGTATCATTCCCTTTGATCCCATGTTTCATGCCGCCACTCAGAAATATTTGAAGTATGTGCCAAACTGGAGCTGCCTCACAGATAGGAAGACAATTGATTCATGTGGCATTGCATCATGACTCGTCACTCTCGAAGGAAGATATGTCTTTATGATTGTAATTGCTTTTCGCCGTTCCTTCCTACAGAAAACAAGCGGCACATTAATAGTACAGACACGGGGATGTGCGAATAAAAATTGTTCAATAATTGATGAAATGAATATCAAAATTACTCGTTTTTACATGACTTTACACTAATCTAACATATAAATGAATAAAGAACTGTACTCGAAAATAAATACCATATCAGTTTCATTTGTCGGACATGATCGGAAAGATGATAAAATCGGCTTTGTAGTGAGGGTACAGTTTCAAATATTTTCATGACATACAGCTCAGGTTTACATTTTTGCACATAATCTTGGACGGGATTCACTTTTGTTTCATATGTTTTATCATTAAGTGAACATTCATTCTATTTGACAAATAAACAAGCAGAATAGACGATATAATGTTAGAGTTTAAAATGAATCTTCAGATTGCTCAAAAAGACGGCGGCATGGAACCCTGATCATCAAAGGCACAAGTGCACCCGTGGAATTCTTTTGTGCATCAATAGAAAAATGGCAGCTGTTTGAATAATTACAGCCAGTTGGAACTCCGTCTCTTCATTGACCTAATATATATGGACTGTTCACGACAGTCTTTCTTTGATGTAATCAATAGGCGTTTTCACATCAGCCCGATAAAAATCCAAGCTCGAAATATTTTCCGCCATTGCAAATTAGAGCGCTATTTCATTTCTTATTCACATCACCCCGAAGAGCGAGTAGCCCGAATAGTGAGAAATTTTAAAATAGCTAATTCGACAGCCGAGTATGTGCAAACAGTATCAGTAATTTGTGTGCCCTCTCAAAAATTCCTCATGATTTGTGTGCAGTGTGTCTCGATCGATCGGGTCACACACGCTAGGCATGATGGGATTCATCGCGCTAATTTCTCGAGTCGTTTTCACATTATCAAATAGCGCGCTACTATCCCGCTATTTCAGAAATTTTCGGAGTTGGAGACGAGAAATTTTCTCGATCAGAGCGATACAATTAGCGCGCTAATTTGTGTTCACATTATCAAATAGCGCGCTATTCCGCTATCGGGAATATTTCCCAAGTCAGAAAAGAGCGCGCTATTTCGAAACATCGGGCTGATGTGAAAACGCCTATTGTCACCGACACATGATTATGTGCATCTTAATGAGTACATTCAGGTGTCTGGACAATAACGATTGTGTGATCATGTATCGTCACTAACAAAAGAATCGTTTCCCTCATTTCAGTCTTGTTTCGCTGATGTGCTTTTTTCAGACGGAAATATCTTTGAATAAATGCAGATAATGAGGAGCAGCAAAACCTGAGATCATGACAAATTTTGTGTCAAAAGATGGGTAATTGCTGATTCGCACATTTTCGCACACGCATAAGACCTTGCCTATTGGCAAGATATACCTGTTCTCTACCATTACCGTCCCTTTTTTGCTCTGGAATAAGCTGCGGAAAAGTGAAATATTGAGGTCACAAATGACAATCATTCTGCCAAAACGTTAGCTTTCTTTTAAAAACTGCTTGCTTCTCCCAAGCGAAATTGTTTGAGGCATGATTTCCTAACATACATCACAACTGCACAGTCACTTTACCTGATTTCTAAGTGAGTTATTTTCTTCTGCGCATATAGTTTTAGATTTCTCGAATCTCCGTCTTATTCTTCTCCTGACTTGCTGGCGGTGACGATCATGTGATCAAAGCAGTGAAGCATGTTAAAAATGTCTTTGTGGCGCTTTTGAGATGTACAGGTGCATGAATTAATTAACGATATGATGAATGTCCTTGTTTATTAGGTCCATGGACAAAGTAATCTATACCAATTTGTCGACCCCGTGAGTGGACTGTCGGGATTAAAAGGCTTAACGCTATAGGCAAATGAGGGCCCAAATCGGGGGATATGAAAAAGCAGACAAAAGAAGAAGAAAAGAGTCCCGAATCGGGACTACCATCGGCGTCAAGTCAAAACTTATACCATCGTGACCATGGTGTTTTTCAGAGCTTCAAAATGTCTCACAGTCCTTGAGAATGAAACTGATGAGCTTGGAGAGATGATGTGGCAATACACTGCTACAGTCACGCAATTCTCTCTCTCTCTCTCTCTCTCTCTCTCGTTGGCTTAACCCATCCTGCCCACTCTGTTTGTCTCTGTTCGAGACATTTCACTTCACTTCATTTCATTTCATTTCATTTCTTTTCATTTTATTTTATTTTATTTCATTTCATTTCATTTCATTTCATTTCATTTCATTTTATTTCATTTCATTTCATTTCATTCCATTCATATCATTTCATTTCATTTCACTACATTTCATTTCATTTCATTTCATTCCATTCATATCATTTCATTTCATTTCACTACATTTCATTAATTTTTATAGCATTTCACTTCATTTCATATTCACTTCATTCCATTCCATTTCATTTCATTTCATTCATTCTATCTCATTTCATTTCATATTATCTCATTTCCAACAAGGTATTAGCAAATGTGATCAATAGTTATACAAAATGAAAAAGGCTCGTTTCTTTTACAATAAGGGAAAATATTTTGGCAGCGATGAAGTAATCGTCACCGGATGTGTCTCCTCGTCCTGAGAGTGGAATCCAGGATGGACAATGGATGATAGTCTTTTCTTCGTAAGGCTTCCTCAACCAATTCCTTTAAGCAACTCCTTAAATGAAGTATGATTGTTATAATTTCAGTTGTTTTTGTACACATTACTGCATATTTCGTACATGCTATGTTTTTCTTATGTTCTGAGATCATTTTCGTTATGTAGAGTAAAGTATTTTGTTTGTGTTTGTATTTCATTTGTTCTGATAAGTTATCGTATTTGAATATTGTATGGTTGTATTATGTACTGTTCATGCTGGTTATGTAAGAGCGCCATGAGCATCATTCTTGATGGCCTTCAGCGCATCATAAGAGGCCATTATTATTATTATTATTGTTGATCGAAGCATGAGGCAACTACTTTAATTGGCAGCACACTCCCTGACCCGACCAACTCTCAATCATCCCGAACGCAGACTTACCACACCTGGCCCTGACGTTCCTCGCAAGGACTGGGTCACACCAAATCCACGTCGAACGGGAGTTACCCGGTGTGGTAGGCGATAATATCCGTCCGGAGAAACACTCCGGAGAACCAAATCTCCGGGTTCGAGCATCATAGGACTGAGTATCCGTTTTGCAAGAATCAAATCGTCCCGAGAAGAGATCGAATCCGCGGGTTTAGTTCTGATACCGAAAAGCCTATTCGTTTGGACAAAATCGCAGCCGAGGGAGGACCGAATCGGCGGGTTTAGAAGAACGAGCCTACTACTGTAGTATTCGGGAGGACCAATTTGCCGCTGAGGGGAGGAACATTGAATCAGAAGGATAAATTTGCCGCTGAGGGGTTGGTGTTGAGAGATACTTACAAACTATTGAATGAAATATTAAAGAGCACGCGATTCTAGCAAGAATTTAGAGTTGATTTTGATGAAAATTGGTTTTGAAATGATTGCGATATCAAAAATAAAAAATAAAAAATAAACAAAGCGATCCCAGTAAAAGGCGGCACCATCTTTAATTTCGTTTTATTGAGATGCCTTTGTTTTGGAAAGGTCAGTCATTTCAAAACATATTATTTTCGTCAAATAAACTTGGAGTCCTCTTAGAATTATAAACTCTGTTATATTTCTTAATAGCTTTATCATTATCTCAAAAAACCATCATCAAAAAGCGTTGGAAAGGCTGAAGCTCCATCTCAACCGAAATTGTGTCACCCCTTTGCGCTCTTATCTTGTAAGCATATCGCTAGTTCTATTCTTATGAGAGTAACGTGAATTTTTTTTTTTTAACCGAGCGTAAACGTCTGATACATAACACACAATAAATATGAGTGTACGTATACATTACTGTATAACCATGAAACTACTGCAGCTCCATGGTATAACAATTGCCGTCGCTGATGGCGTAGTATGACGAGAACTCGGGCAGCGGTTCGGCGATTCCTTTCGATTTGTGATGTCTCTCGATCATGGTATACTCCTCGCGTGCTTGTAACAGCCAATAAGGACACAGATTGGGAAAAGGCAAAGGTAGAGAAAGAGAGAGCGAGAGAGAGAGAGGGACGGAGGGAGAGAGTCTCGAATCGGGAATACTGAAGTAAATGCTCGACGGCTAGACGTGGGGTTGGCAGGTGTCATAATACATGTACAAGATTGCTGTTAGGCCTGGTAAGAATTTAACCGCTTATCTAACAGAAGATGGCGCTATATCAATGTGTGATGACTCCGCCACCTGCCGAGTGACAGTCGTTCGATCGACGACTCGGCTCGCTGCCCCCAGCCGACTTTGTGCGGGATGATACGATTGCGACCAATGACCCAGCTTCTTGACAGCGCTAGTCACGTGTCATAATCAGTCCCCTTCATTGATGTCCGATCTCAATGAAACTTTCACTTTTTGTATCATTGATTTCCTTCCGATTTGGGGATTACAAAGTCGCAGTATTGAAATTTGCATTGTAATGGGATATTTTGAATTTCAGCTTAAATAACGTTAACGTACAATTCATATATGATTGCATATGTGTATGTTTATATATATATATATATATATATATATATATATATATATATATATATATATATGTGTGTGTGTGTGTGTGTGTGTGTGTGTGTGTGTGTCTGTGTGTCTGTGTGTATGTATGTATATATTTTAAAATGAAAACTTTGGTCAAAGAAAGTGGTTGTTGTTGTTTTAAAGAAAGAAAGAAGAGAGAGAAAAAATTGGGGCCCTATACAAATAATTTGCACCAGACAACACTAACATAAAACAAACATTATAAATCTAAGAGATATTACATAAAAAAATCCCATGCATGTTCTATGGGGTTCATATCTGGCGAACAAGCTGGCCATGGCAACTGCTCAACCCCCTCTGCCTCTAGGAATAATCTAACTACAGCTGCCCTGTACGGTCTAGCGTTATCATCCTGCAGTCGGAAATTGAGCCATACACACGTTTTGCATATGGAAGGCAGTGGAACTCCAATATCTCCCTGTAGACAGCGGCGTTCACGTTACCATCAGGCACCACCAGTGGCGTTTTTCGTCCGTAATGAATTCCGGCCCAGACCATCGCTGGGCCTCCTCCACCTTGGGTTGTCTCGTGGACACCAGTCATCCAGAAGGCTTTCCACAGTTAAACCGACGTACTCGCTGTCTCCCATCTCTACGTTCAAGGATGAACGGCAGGGGCGGATCCAGGAATTCCGTAAAGAGGGGGCGTGTTTACAAAATTAAAGGGGGGGGGGCGCGCGCACCCCTCCCCCCATTTTTTTCTTTTTATTTCTTTTGTTTCAACAAAAAAAAGGGGGGGGGGGCGTGCGCCGGTTGTGGTCCTCCCTGGATCCGCCCCTGGCAACCGGCTCTCGTCCATGAAGATAACGTGTTGCCAATGTCCCAGTTGAAGCGTCCTGTGCTGCCTGGCCCAAAGGAGACGAGCTACCCTGTGGCAAACAGTCAGGCGTGGACATCTAACCAATCATCGTGCTCGGTAGCCATGTTGTATCAATCTGAGATTGACTGTTGATCTTGAGACGTTGATTCCATGATGTCTCCTCCACAAGCGTTGAAGATGACTCGCTGGCATCTTCCGGTTTCTGAGGCTAAGATTCAACAGTTGGCGATCATGTCTTGTTGTCAGTCTGGGACGTCCTGGTGATTTCCGTGGCCGCACATTTCCTCTCTCACGATGACTGCACCCTGTGAAATCCCCAGGATTTCTCCTATATGAGTCTGCTTGTAGCCCTCCTGCCTCAGTGCTATACCACTCTCTCGCGCATTGCCGTTGGCATTGGACCAGGCACAGTCTATTACGCTGATGGAGAGGAGAGAGTACAAGTCCTTCCCCTGTGTACTGGGAAGGGAAAACGAAACTAGATAAAACATAAGAAAGTGGGTTTCCATTCATCCATCCACAGTTTACACAGTTCATTATTTGTTTCTAGTCAGTTTTCCCTTTCTTTGCTTCATATATATATATATATATATATCGCTTTCTTTCAGGTATTATTCAGACGAAAATAAAGGACAGGTTTGCATTCATCATAAATCATATCAAGATAAATAAATTGACAGACAATATGACTTAGGGGCCATTCAGTATTTTAGTAAGCTTTGGTATTAAAAAAGAAAGAAATACTACTAAATTATTTTTAACAAAATTACATGCATTATGTAGCACGACTAGAAAATACAATGGCTCCTCTTTATTTGCATGTCATTACACGTGATAGATGAATGGAGATGAAGATGATCTCGTCGAAATACAGCAATATATTTCATATGACATGGCACCAGTATATTATGTGAAAACATCAAAGGAATTCAGTGCGACATTGAATTGACTGCATACTCATCCATATTTCATAACAGGACTGTTGCATTGAATTTCTCTTGCGCAGGCATGGTATGGTCGGTAGGGCAATCTCAGCGGGGCTCAGGGGCATCGATCGATAACGACCAAAAGTTCAGTGAAATCGTTCCTCCAGCGATCCCCTACACGAGTGACTCGAGCCGTATCGATAGGCAACCCTCCTGGCGTCTGGAGGGCCATTGATTCCAATGAAGCGCCCACTTCACCGTATTCAAGGGCGTGAAGAAACCGTGTAGCTTGCATGTCGCCTGGCGTCGATATACCGCCGTATGAATTCTCTGGTTGAAGAGAAGTAAAGAAATCCGATGATATTTAACTACAAAATTATTCCGGTAGTATTCCATCAGTGAGTGGAGTGACAATTCGCACAAAATCATAACTTGAATCTGTACGAATAAGACGAGGATACCCTTTCACTGCGTGCTTTCCTCATGACAAGGAGGATCTGTTCACATTTAGACTATGATCGAGTAAGTTACAAAGCCCCTCATGTCTCTGCCTGACAATATACTGGACACTCCTAAATGTAATTCATGTTCGGTGATATCTGGGGTAAAATTTTAATGTCGTATCAAATCCAAACATAGTATTCTGGCATTTCTGCCATCAAAGTGACTATTCATTTCAACACAGAGATGCAATAATTACTGCTTGACACATAGGTGACATCCTACCCTGATGGGACCTATATGAAATTAAAATGAATATATAGGGGATTAATATATGGGTATCATGTATATATCTATCATGATTATACATTTTATATTACATATTACATATCATATATATATCATATATTATATATTATATATATTATATATTATATATTATATATTATATATTATATATTATGTATTATATATTATATATTTGTCATTGTAATGGTAGTCCGAGACAGTTCAGGTATCCTTAGATAACATCTAGTCCACGTGTCTATACTTTGCGATATGCAGAGACATGGCTGTGATATCCGTCATGAAATAATATAATATGAATAGCTTCTCGGCGCCGGCTATAATACCCTGGGACCATCACAACGTAAAAGTCTTATCAATCATCAGCAATATTACTGTTTTACACCGTAGATTTGTCACCCGTTGAATATGGACAATAGTGTTGGGTATAACCATGAATAGTGATATCTCTTTACTGCCATTTATAGGAGTAGGATATTTGTTCTGCCCATTTTTGTTACCTTTCTGAAATTCCAGTATACATAGTAGCCGAAAAACACAAAGAGCTCATTTCTCCTCTAAAAGAGGGAAAAACATTGTTAATCCAATGATTGCAATGATTGATTCGATTAAACGATCAATTCGCTGTCCTTTGCAGTCCTGGAACTATCTGAATCTATTAGATATGAAAATAACGGGATGAAAATCATGTAGATGTAAATGTATACAAACAGAAAACAAAAAATGCCTCTCAACTCTATTGCCTTTTTGCATGCACTGACTATACTATACTGCGTCGACAATAAGCCATACCATAACCAGCAAAGCAACCACTGGAGATGCTAACTGACAATCGCTCTCTCTGTCTTCTTTGTCCTGTCTCTTTTACTGTGCATTCATATTAATACGTCGCCCTCAGCCTGCTCTTCTTACTTTATCATTTGCAACGGTTCCAATCACGTGATCACACCTGATGGCAATGATTTAGTCTGAAAAGAGAAGAAAGTGTGTCCACTGGCACTTAAAAAATGCAACAAGACGAAATAAAAAGCAAAATGGCGATGATTTTTACGTCGCACCTCAAGGCGAAGAGAACAAAAAAAAAATCATCGCTCATCCGCGGAGAACATCACTCAAGCTAATTGAAACCTCCGCTTCACCGTGGAATAGGTCGCTTCTGCCCAAATCGAACCCAGCGGTACACTTTGTCTCCTACTTGTGTTCTCTGCCGTGAAATAAGATCCGAGAAGGCTCACACACCGTCTTTTCACCAAACAGAGAGAGAAGAACGTATGGGTTTAAAAGTAGAACAAATATGCACAGAATGGTACAGTTCTTCTTACCTGGTTGGAAGTTCGAGAATTCATCGCGAATCGTTGCCTACTCTCAATGAAATACCTGTACTAGGATATCATTTCATGAGGTGCGATAGTTGGATTTAGTCATATCCAAGACAAAATTTGATTATCACAGTACGTATGTGTTTTTTTTTTATACCTGTCTTTAAGAATAAAAGGCAGTCTACCCAATACACTCATGATTTATGACACAAGAACATAATGCGCGATAGGAGCTTTGCAGAAAGTCGAGGTGGATAAATAAAGGGAGAATGCAGGTGTGATTGATTCGGCATTTCAAACTTAAGTTTACTGTTTTCAATGGTTTTTAATACTTGAGCAACACAATATCACAATTGATCATATTCCATGAGCTCGAGTTATTAAGTCGACATTTTTTTTTTTTTTTTTTTTTTGCTGTGAAATTATTTTTACCTCTAGCACTAGCATCTTATAGGACATTATGTAAGACTGGAGCGCCATTTCGAGGAAGGGACATTTAAATCATATGTAAATCAGCAGAGCAAGAAACTTGGACTTGGGATGCAGACAAAAGAGATAGTGTGTGGGTGTGTTTGTGTAAGTGTGTGACTGTGTGCCTGCGTGCGCTTGAATTTATAGAGACAATATTTGATTTTGCCATAGGACACCCGAAAAATGAAGTTACAAAACAACTTTTATAAAAAGGGCTTGTTATCGTTATATTTATGAAATCAAGGAATGTCCTTGATACCATTTTACCATAAAAAAATCATGATAGTGTTGTAATAAAGCTGAGAAACGATTGGACTACACCTGTTACAACCATCAGCATGGACTTCATGTTACTTTTGTCGTTAACATTTTGGTATTCCGAAGATTCGTTATTTCGAAAAGGAGATAAGGTTTGTCTGTAATTCCGGAAGATCGTATGTGGGCACCTTTTTTTAATTCTCGGATTAACGAACCCACAGAATAGCGAACCTTATTTTATTTTGGATTAACCAAGCTTCGGAACGACGAACATTATTTCATTTTAAAATCAGCATAATCGACATAAACCTTCGTATTAGCGAACGCCACCAACTTTTGCCAATAGAGCGACTGGAGGGTTGTAAGATGATGACGTCATCGCCTCTAATTTGCATATGGCCCAGATCGATATCGCTGCATGCTTCGTGAAAACACGTGCAACTTCAGTATACCACAACTTTCGAACGAATTGATAAGAAACATCTTCCGGTCTGTTGATGTATTTTCATTCTGTTACTGATTCTATCAATCAAAAGTCTTTTGGTGTCCACACATTGCTCAAAAAGCACTTATACCCAGTTTGTGTCTTTTCTTACAGTTCGCCGCAATGAACGCGCCGCTTCTATTAAATTCCTTCAGCTCATAATTCAATCTCTATCCCAGACCCTGGCAAAACGATGCCTGCAAGCTTTTAAAGAGAGAGCCCAAGACTGTTTTCTCTCAAAACAATATACTACTTTGCCTGACTGGTCGGTCACGAGATGATATTTGCATTGTCTTAATTAAGGATAGTCTGTGTATGCATGGTGGGCGTTGGATTCTCATGAAGTATACAATCAATTCTATACAGCAGCTCGCTATACCATAACACTCTTAAAATGGTGCACATACGTGCAATTGTCACGTACACACACACACACACACACACACACACACACACACACACACACACACACACACACACACACACACACACATGCAAACTCTATATAGGGAGTTGATTAACAGTCGTTCTGAGTTGGCTTTACAGTCATCATTAAAGGGGCTGTACAGTTCTGGTTGAGGTGGGGATTTATGTTTTTTACATTCCTAAGTGAGGTATTGAGAAACTTCTTATGAAATACGAAAGAGCATGTAATTTTAAGAACGATTCAACGTTTATTTGATGAAAATTGGTTTTCAAATGGCTGAGATATCCAAAAAAAAAAAGTGATAATAATAAAAGACTATACAGGCCATGCCTTTTATTAGGATATCTTTGTTTCACCTTGTTTTTGGATATCTCAGCCATTTTAAAACCGATTTTCATCAAATAAACTTTGGATACCCCTTGTTAGAATTGCATGCTCTTTGACATCTCATAGAGTGGTTTCTGAATATCTCGAAAAACGTTAAGAGCTAAATCCTCACCTCGACCAGAACTGTACACACCCTTTAAACAAGTAGCGAGAAACCGAATGATTGCATCTAAGTGGCGCTATAACTTTATATACCAGCAATAATGTTTGTTCAAAACTTCCGACCAACGGTTAGTAGCAACACGCAAAAAGACAGCACTATTTTTCTCATTCTATCCAACAAGGGCCTATGGATACATAAGTTGCCTATTTGACAATGCATCCATGACTGTTTAAAAGACACGTTATAAAGATTTCAAACCATAGACCTAAGTATCTTTTGAGGAGGTGACTTCATTGGATGGTGAATATTATTTGATAAAGAAAAAAAAATCGTTCAAGAGGCTGACGAGAACTCACTTGGATGGACAGTACTAAGAAACAACAAACTAAGACAAGTAAAACACAAAAGGCGTGCCAATCGTAAGCAAATGCTGACAGAATACAGTTCACTAGGGAAGAAAGTAGTCGCAAATAGTCTATTATAAGAGTACGTAGCACTGATCATTGAAGATAATAATGATAGACTTTGTATTAATGTTCATGATGGTGATCTTTTTATTCGTATGTTAAATGTCTTTTGAATAATACATTATATATTTGTATACATATTTCACCGAATTGTCAATCTTGATATAGAATAATCTAGCTATGTATGGTATTCCAGCAAACTACAATCACTGTTCTTGGGTTGCTTGATATTGCTCATGTTGGAGGGAAATGATGTATGATTATATCTCAGATAATGAAACCAGGGTACTGTGGAATTCCCGACAAAACAAAAGTAAAAAAAAGAAAAAAAAAGCACACACACACACACACACACACACACACACGAGAAGTTGTCAAACAAACTATTAATGTAATATTTAGACTCTTTTTCTATAGAATTGGATTTGTGCACATTATGTTGAAACTGTTCATCACACGTGTGTTATGTATGAGCAAAGGTGGAAACAGATAGCCAAAGTTGTAACGTGATCTCTTCTTCTCGCCGGGGCGTTAAATCGCGGTAAAAATTGTCCCAGCTCAACTCGAACTTGCTGGGACAATGAACGCAGATTTAACGCTCTCGCAGGGGCGAACCCCGGATTCGATACACCACCTGTCATGCTTTCACACCCACAGAGTCCGCAGAGCGATTCAGAAAAACTGCCAGCAGTACACCACGGAAGTCGACAGACGGAGCACGCTGCTTCGTGAACGAAGCACTCCCCGAGTGCATTTCAGAGATACCGAGAAGCACCTTTCAAACACGGGGAGCGACCCCGCAGCCCCCTGGGGAACATTGCGCAGCTTGCATTGAGTTCTGACGGAGGAGCCGGGAAGGTAGAAATACGTTGATTCCATTGTGGAATGAAGATAGCGCACATATGGTGTAGATCAATAAGCGGACGTATATGGAATTATATCCGTGAAGTAATAATATGCCTGGCTCGTAGAGAGGGAGAGAGCACTTCACCTCGCTTAGTAAATGAAGAACGGTACACCGCACGGTGATGTGTCGTATATTTTGAGTCAACACACTCAACGTGATCAGCAGACGAGACCAGCCATGACCGTGTGTTTATTAATATCTGCGAAGTGAACTAACAGATCACTATATCCACGTAGAGTGCGAATAGAAATTCGATCGATCAGTTCTTATGATTTTGTTTCGAGCTATACGGATATCGGATTGACTTCAAAAGTGACTTTTGAGGAATAGGAATGCGTTTGTATCACACATGTACGTCGCAAGGACGCATAGTTGATCACTCTGGTTTATTGTAGCAGTATTGAATTTTAGCGACACAGGTAATATGCCGTTCTACTTGTACCGTCTATATCTGCCTGCCATAGAGCTATATAGCCTAATTCACGTATGATTGAACAGCAGAGGTTGTTTGTTTGTTTGCTTGTTTGTTTTTCCCGCAAAACCACAATATATTACACCTATTACACCAACTTTCTGAATAGACGGCCGGGTGATGCTAGAGAGAGCGAGCTGCTTTTTTCGACCTTGCCAGTGAAGGCCTTACGCCATGCTTCATGAAATGAGTTCAGGTAGTACTTGGGAACTTTGTTGCGCGCGACGATGATCTGTACGTCCTTCATACAGAATTTACGCCATGTCGCTTTCTTGCCATGTGAAAGTTGTCTACATGAATCGGGTCTAAAAAGCACACATCAACACAGTGACCATTACATCTATCTCTAAAAGGCTGCTTGGCGATACTTTAAGCTTCAAGTGATGTTCTTTGTGCAATGAGTGGTAATCATATCAAAGCTGTGGTAGTCTCGGTGTTTCAACCACGAACATTTGCACAGGATGTGACATACTTTCGTCTGTAGATCCACAGCGTGAACCTGTGATAGACAAACAACACGGAAGTTGTGAGTCACTATAGGTAACGCAGTCTGCATGCCTCCGATAGCCGTAAATTACCCCCCCCCCCCCGCGCGTGTGTGTGTGCTACATGTTTTCGTATCGGAAATAGCCGATTTCACCTTGGTCAATCACCCGTGTGTTCTCATAGGTACGCCAATTAAGATCATGAATGAGTTTATTATTAATATTGTTGCTAAGATTATCCCTCGGGGTAGAGAGAGAGAGAGAGGGAGACAATGTCCTTGGTTCAGTGGACCTGTTTCGTGTGCATTATAATGAAAGGTGTTCACATAAAAGGTATAATCATACTTCGAATCAGACGAGTTTGTGACCATCGCCTATGTAGCTCTTTGCGGAAGAAGTAGGCTTATAAAATCACAGAACACTGTGTGGCAGTGTTTTTACAACACTGCGCGAAGGAGATGTATAGAAACAGGCACAGATAATCGCAGCCTAGGAACAGAACCAGCGCTCGTTTTATTACTAAAGAATCAGTGTAGCGTGGTGACCCAAAACCTTCCTTTTGTTACAGAAGATTGCCTTTTGGGGCTATGATCCAACGTGAGCCACTGGGTGGAGAGTAAAGCGAGTGTGCACTCTGTTAAAAATGATAAAACTTTTGGTGAACGCGTGCCATTCCCCTTCCTAAGCGAGTTAATGATAACTTAATCATCTACCACACAGTGCCAATGCAGATACCGGATGCTAGACCCGGAAATACCCCGTTGTCTCAAATACCTCGCATGTAAAGTTCGAAAGTTGAAGGGTTAAAACAGGCGCGTGCCTGTGTAGGGGCCTTGTGCTTACCTCTATTTCCACTACTTCCGCAGCAGTCGAATTGCTGCTAGCTGCTTAGCCATTCAAAATAATTCTCAGCCAAATTTCTCCACTGATGTTTCTTGCCAATTATAATGTTATACCAAATGAAGGTCTATCTCTTTTCTTTTTCTTTTTTGATTAACTCTCTGCTTTTAGGAATCTGGACGGAGCTGTATCAAATCTATGGTGATCAGTGGCCTTTCAAATTATTTCTTTTCTATCTATCTATCTATCTCTGGACGCTCTTGATGTCTACCCCTGTCCACCGTTTACTTGTCCAGTTTCTCACGTAATAAAGATTTTGTCTTAAGTGAGATGGACTTAAAATGAATGCAGTTTTATATGTATCACTTTAATTCTAAAGTAGCCCCAGCGAATTTTAGGAACTATGAGACGCTCCCTTTAAGGAGTGAGCTAAAAATCAGGAAAATATGATTTATGCAGCAGGTGTACCATATTAATACATTCATGAACGCTAGCACGCGTGTTTATGGATAGAAAAGGTGAAGAGGTGCAAAGATGTTTTTCATTGAAATCAAGCAAGAGTGGACAGAAATATCGCACTTGAATTATCTTTATGTTCTATAATGATTGTCAGGGGGAAATTCGGAAATAAAGGAGAACATTCTACGTATTGCTCACGAGTGGTGTATATGTTGCGAGAGTTTCAATTATGTTCTATCTCCCAATTTAAAGTCGATTTTGACTTGTAATATTTTACATTCTTGATGTATATGTGCATGTGAGAACAAAAATGTTGCCCAGCTATTGCAATTTCCCTGCACCACAAAACTTAATTGAAAACTAAAATCGTAATAGATGTAAGTGATGAACTCTTTCAGTCTACGGTCATATTTCCGTTGTGTAGCATGGTTAGTGCATTTCAGTGTCTTAAGTGTTTCTATTTTTGTCTCTTTTCTTTCTCCATCTCTCTGTTATACTCCAGACCAGGAGCAGAAAGCGATGACCTGAGTGCAGCCGTTCCCAGACCAGTCTGTGCAGTTCACCAGGAGACGAAGAGCTGCTGATAATTTGGGGAGACTCCTGTATCCGGTTCCCAGGTCAATGCACTCTTCGTCTGTGTCGGCGAAGCCTTCTTCAGCCATGTTGGAGCGCAGAATCTGTCGCTTCCTCAGGCCGAATTGGCGAAAGCTGCTGGCAATTCTCCTACTGTTTTGTCCTTTTTACCTCTTTATATTATGGGCAGGGGAAGGTGGTGAAGATGTCAATAGTGTCCTAAAGGAACACTGCATCACAACCAGACCTAGCCTTCTCGAGAGAGGTGCTGACGTTCAGTGCCAGAATGGAGTATGCACGCGTAAACCGACAGCAAGGCTACAAAAGAAATTTTACGCGGGCCAATGGGATTCTTGGTCTGTTTCTCCAGGACACCACAAACATTACGATGTTAATTGTTCAGGCATTATACACAACAATCAAACCGTCATACGTAGAGCTTACGAATTGATACGGGATGAGAAAAGCAGAGATGCGGTACAGTTACCATGCGACGATAGTGTCCGAAACTGGACGAGAACTTGTGATGACTACAAAAAATCGCGAATGTATCCGATGCAACCATTGACTGACGAGGAGGCGGCATTTCCGATAGCTTTCATCCTCACGGTGCACAAGGAATCAGCGCAAGTTGAACGTCTGCTTCGGGCCATTTATCAACCGCAAAATGTGTATTGTATTCATCCAGATGCGAAAGCAACGAGAGCCTTCCATTACGCCATCCGCGGTCTCGCTGACTGCTTCGACAATGTGTTCGTAACCTCCAAGATCGAAGACGTGCAATACAAAGGATATAGTCGCGTCCAGGCTGACCTCAACTGTATGCAAGACCTGATGCCTTACAGCTGGAAATACGTCATCAACCTGTGCGGGCAGGATTTCCCGCTCAAAACAAACTTCGAAATCATGAGGCAACTTAAAGCATACAAGGGACTCAACGACATTCCAGGCATCTATCCGGAGCAAAATGAATGGTATGTCGGACGTACGAAATTTAAGCATGTTGTTTCGAACGGGGACGTTGTACGAACAAATAAAGAAAAACCTTTGCCTCCACATGGCGCGAAAATGTTTTTTGGCAACGCTTATTTCGCGGCGACGAAGCAGTATGTGGAGTTTGTCTTAAAAAGCGAAATCGCCAAAGATATTCTTTCGTATTTATCGGACTCTCTTAGCCCTGACGAACATTGTTGGGTAACCATTAATCGATATCCAGGAGTGCCAGGCGGTTATCCGAATTCCACGTGGAATTCCGTCGTACGGTTTATTCGATGGACAAATTCACATCATTACCCACCATGCGTGGGCAAATACGTACGGGCCGTCTGCGTCATCGGAGCCGGATACCTGCCACATTTATCCAACCGACCACACTTGTTCGTCAACAAAATCCACTACGATTATGATCCAATTACAATACAATGCTTGGAAGAGTTTTTGGACTACCGGACAGTGTTTCCGGATGCAATATCGAGGTATCTACCAAACTTTCCTGTAACGAATCTGTTCCCATAACATTTTCCACCAAAGCCTCTATAGCTTATTCGAAGTCCTTATTAAAGTCGACTGATTACGTTGTGAAATGAGATTTGCATTTAGGTCACAACATGAATTTTGCAGCTGTTTTTCTTAAATCGATGTGTAAACCAGCAAATGGAAGTTTGGTGTGTGCGCAAAAGTTTTTATGATTCTCTTTCATGATTGCTACAGTCGTGGTTATGAATTTTGTTCCATTTACTCGCGCGTCTAGAACTTTAAGCGATACGTAATATTCTAATGCATGTACACGTTAAACTTATTATGGAATACGACTGCGTTAATGTCATCGCTGAATATAAGTTAGCGACACCTCGGTGTAAAATATTTGAAGTCATATTGCTTCAAAACGATATCTTAAAGCGTTATCCAGGAATCATGACGACGACAATGAGTGAAACACACTGTCTCTTACACATGGGTTTTGGGGCTGCGTTGTGGAACTATAAGACTGCTAGATCCTTGCAGTTCTCTGGCGATTTAATCCCTTCAAATTCTCCGTCGAACAATTCCAGATGGATACCATGTCAATCTACAGAGACAGCCAAAACCGACAACACCAGCACGGCATCTTATACTGTTTGACACATCCTAAATCATCCTTAACTGTCCTTACTGAAAACTACAACATTTCACCCAAACACCCAACTGTGCAGTTTCTGTTTCTTTTAGCATTTTCAATAATCACATCTTGTAGTATTTAACCTCATAATCCTTTCTGCCGCGGTACTCTTGTGAGCCAATAAGCGTGGAATAGCCTATCATCGCTCTTTACGTTAGACAGTTTGAGCATTTCTACCCTTTTTATGAACTCAATTATGTTGATAACAATGTGCATTATTTGGTCGTGAAATCGGTGTGGGACCAGAGTAAATCCGCACACTTTTGACGCTGCTGTATATTCCGCAAAACATTCGCGTCAAGACCAAACTTGGAGTTTATGAACACGATTTATACAATGAGCATTATTTCAAAGTACGATCAATTTCATGGTCACCTTTTTCGGTACGCATATAGTGGACGGGCATGTGCAGTTATAACCGCACACGCCCGTCCACTATACCATGACGATTATCCGTCTTTTCCAGGTTTGTTTCTTTTGTTTGTTTATCTGTATGCACATTAGCTTGTGAACGCAATTTTCATCGACTTGTCAGCATAACTCTTGTATGGCTAATTGGGAAATGTATTTGTGAAAACGCGGTATCAATTTTGTTTTGAACACATCGGTATACTTTGAGATTTTATCATTTTG
Organism: Diadema setosum; assembly: GCA_033980235.1. Classification (NCBI taxonomy): domain Eukaryota; kingdom Metazoa; phylum Echinodermata; class Echinoidea; order Diadematoida; family Diadematidae; genus Diadema; species Diadema setosum. The sequence goes on from CM067064.1 coordinate 1,540,228, forward strand.
AGACTTTACATCAACATTTTGTGTGTCCGATTATTGCAATAATCGGGAATGGTGTTCGGGAAAAGGATTTTCGGGAAAATGGTCAAATCACACAAGTCACGTTCTTATTCTCGTTTGGTCCTGTTTAATTCCATGGTCATTTTCACAATTCGTTTTAAATGTTATAGGAAGTAAATAATACAAACGTGTGCTTTCTTTTGAGTTCTCTGATATTCATATATTACGTGTTCGGTTTGTCGGTAACTTTGATAATTTTTGTTCTGTGCGTCTTTTACTATGTTTTATTCTCTCTTGTGCTCCTTTATTTTCGGTACCTTTTATTATTATTATCTTATTATTCAAATTGCAATATGTGTGTTCGATTTGATTTTTAAGGATATACTTGTATTCTATTTCAACAAGCCTCTGGCTTTCACTGAATTGTACCTGTTGCATTTTGTAAACATTTTATACTGTATTTCCAAACGACTGTTATTACTGAATGTTCAGTAATGAAATTCCCTCGATTGCTAAATCTTTGTTATATCTATGTTATAAGGGTACCTAATACCCTACAACTGACAGAGCGTTCACGTTCAAACGTAACGTAACAAAGCTTAGTGACAGCTTAGTTTGGTTCAAACAAATTTAGTCATCCGTGCGAGAATTTATTGTGAATACACAAAGATATGGTTTCACTGATCAGGGCAAGACAATTAAACATAGGAGTTTAAGAATTCGCGGCTTTGAGATTTTGCTCATAGAAACTCAGAAGATTTGATTGAATCAGAGCAGAATCAAACTCCGACCATGGAATTTCCAAAACGAAGGGCCTCTAGAATATAGAAGTGATTGTCTTAGGAGCGAAAACAGGTTTGCAGCCCAAGAGCCTTGGTCCTCATTTCATTTAAGAAGTTGGAAAAGCTATTCTTTCATTACAACACGAGTTGCTATGATAGCAAACTTTTCGTGAAATGGAGTCCACAGGCTTTCTTTATAGCGACAGTTCTTATGGTGAAACCAAGCTGCAGGAATTCAAAATAGGTTCACAGACAGCTTAAATATAAGCATCATTGTCACATCGATAGATAAGGGTGTACTGAAAAAGTGACTCACCAAACCTTAATGCTTCTCATTCAGAGCGATTCGATTTTAATGACAGGCAAAGTGAGGCTTGGTATTCAGCAGTGCTTCATGGGATGGGGAGAAAAGCATCACAGCGCTGGCACGAAAATTGGGGTACGCGTCACGAGACTGACACCCACGAGCCATACAGCTCACGAGTCATACAGCTCATGAGTTATACAGCTCACGAGTCATAGCGCTCACGAGCCATACAGCTCACGAGTCATACAGCTCACAAGTCATACAGCCCATGAGTTATACAGCTCACGAGTCATATAGCCCATGAGTTTGACACTAAGCTAAGAACGCCCAAGAGACCGACACATCAAGCCCCGTGTTGTATCTGTCGAACTCGTGGGCTGTTTTTACCTTCATGTAGTGTCGAACTCATGGGAGTTATTTGCCTAGTGTCGAACTCATGGGCTGTATGACTCGTGAACTGTAGAACTCGTGGATCTCTTTTCAATGTCGAACTCTTGGGCTGTATGACTCGTGGGTGTTGGTCTTGTGGGATGACCCCGAAATTTGTACCTACCAAATGTACCTGTGTTCGAGTACAAGTTGATTGATATCTGAGGAATTTTGCAATGTCCGAAAGTGATGGGCCGATGTTTCCATTCACGGAATACTCGTCACATTCTATTTTCCCCCTCCTATTTCTCGTGCTTGTCTTTCACCGTTGTTGTTTTTTAAACTTACTTACTTACTTACTTACTTACTTACTTACTTACTTACTTACTTACTTACTTCAGTACTTTAAATGTTTATTCCTTCTGGCAGAAGATTGGGCTAATCCCTGGCGATTTCTTTTTTTAGAAGTGCCGTTATGATGTATATTGCATAGAGTTTTGAATAAGATTCTGGTGCAATAAAAAGATATCATATTTCAATATGAGAAAGAGGCAGGAGGAGGAGGTGAAGGAGTGGAAGAAAGAGATGACATACATGTTATCTTGAGATGCACTTACCGCCATCTCTCTTCTTTTTCTTTCTTTCTTTTTTTAAACGCAAAATCCTGCTCAGTTTTACGATGATTACGTTGAAAGGATCGTAGAGTTAGATCTGCATGGCATGCTGCCATGAAATAGGGTAGTATACAACTGAAATGGACGGATATAACTATACTTATCTTGATTAAAATGTTTACTCTTTGACATGAACCCAACCATTCGAATGGTATTGAGAAGAAGCATTGTGCATTATCATTTCTTCCATCACAACATTAAGTATACTGCTACAAAAATATGGTTATATGTATTATTTGTTTTTAACAAGATTCCACAAGTGTGTTGTGGTAAGAATTAAAAAAAAAATGCATGACAACCATGACAACACGTCAATATTTAGCTGCAGACTAATAGCAAGAATGAATGCGACATGAAAATCGTCTAAGAATGAACGAAATTTTGCTCGGCGTTCTGGCTGCAATTTATTGCACGCACTCCAGGGATGAATAACTGTGAGTATTATTGGGATACGACTACATCTGTTGTCATGGTTACCTCTTAAGATGACTGAATACGTAAGTTATTTTTACGCAGTAAACCAACGGATGCTACCCTCGAAATACAGGAAAATTACAATTTCTAGAGAAAAAAGGTCGAATGGCCAAGATGATGAAAGCAGACATAATTATATACATTTAGTTATGTTGACCGCTTTATGGATCTCTGAACATTAGGTGTTAGATTGATTTGTTCATACGAATGAAGTTTGACCGTTCAACTCTCGATTGCGTTCCTGAGTTATTATTATTTTAGCCTGTCTTCCCGGCTATTAGGAACAAGTTTTGTTATATACCTACAGTATTCGGTTTGGGCGCTAATTTTTCTGCTAATGTCCTGGCTAACAATAGTGCATTTATGCACTGACATAGCTTTACACCTGACTCATTGCACAACCCAATAAATCATCTTTTCTTGGGAGCTCCTCAGTTATGGCCGACATAGGTTGCAGTGTTAAAAAAACGAATAGGTCGATATGTTTGCAAAAGTCTTTGGTATAAACAGAGACTATAAATATATAGGTGAACTATTCCAGACAGATTCGCGTTAAAGAGAGGCACTTTGATGGTGTATGGTCAGATAAAAGCCCTCATCAGCATGATTAGTGTCTTCAATAGTGCAAGTCTAAAAGAAAAGATTAGAATACAACCAGGCAACTCTGTATGTCTCATCCGCTTTGAAAATTCTATGTTTGGAGTGAGTGATGGTCTCCTCTGAAATCATGTAGATAGTTCATCTCGTCCAACTTGGCCGAACTCGAGTTTCCAGGGAAGCATGTTCGTCGTCATTTCACCCAGTGAACACTCCATATTCAGAATTTTCTCTCTCTCTCTCTCTCTCTCTCTCTCTCTCTGTGTGTGTGTGTGTGTGTGTGTGTGTGTGTGTGTGTTGTTTGTGTGTTTGCGTATGTAAAATATTATTTTACATTAAACGGGCAGTGGTTATCATTATTGTGCTTCGTGTACATTTGTGCTAAGTGTCTCCGAGTGTAATCTGAAATAAAGCCTGAAATTTTGATTAAAAATACCAAGTTTGTTTGTTTGTTATAGTGTGTTTGTTTGAAACACTGCATTCCTGTGTCATCTTCATTTTCAGTTACATCTACTGTAATTGAATATTCAAAATATGATCTAGTCTGTTTTTGTGGAGTTAACCTAAAGATTAAAAAAAATCAAAATCAATTTAAATACATCACTCGTGTTAAGTGTGTCTGAATAATTTTTTTTTTTCCAATGTGCAACTCATCACTTACAAGTACATATAAATACAACTCATCGCATATAAGTAGTAAGTCATTCTTGATAACATTGCATTGATTCCTCTTCAAGTACTTTAAATGAAGATAAATTGATCCCTCCGACGGAGTGTTCAACGACAGTTTTTATTTTGTTTTCTTTTAATAATAGCTCTGCAATACAGTTCATACAGTATTTTGCATGAGTTGTCCACACTGTACAAGCACTGTTTTTTGGTGGATCCTCATTTTTATTTCTATTTTTCTCAGAGCATGGATTTTTGCTTGAAATTAGGAATACATGCTTTCAATTTGTTAATCACCTCTAATCATAATCGCACAGTGTTAACTATCGTGTACCCAATATCATTCATATTTTCCTTATATATTATGTTATGCTTTGTGGAAGAAAAGCAAAATGAATTGAACTGAGTTGCACAATCTCACACCAACACATAGAATAGAAAATCATTTGATTAAAGAACACTACCCCATATAATTGTAATAATAAACAAAACGTATATATTGAAGATTCATTTCAAATCCGTAAAGCTCACCATGACATGAAACTCGAACAAATTTACTTCGGAATAAACAAAATTAAGATATCAAAGACAAACAATGATCACACTATTATGGTGTTTTATACAACTTTCTCGATGTTTTGTTCTCATGAAAATTGGTCGCATTCTTGAAAGCATCGCAAGCAAACTTTCAACCCTTTAAAATCTTCGCATCGTCATTATCGCGTCCAATGTTCAAATTTCTAAGTCGAAAATAAAAACAGGTGCATCTCGAAATTGACATTAAAGAACGGTCGAGTGAGTCATAATTTTCAAGTGCTCGAGTTTTTCTTCTTTGCTGTAGTGGTAAGAAATGGGCAGGTGTCTCAAGAAGTGGAGAACAGTCTCTAGATCGATGCTGCCAATGTCACGTATAGGGTCGAGGTAGCTGCACCTTTCAATATCCACATTATCGTCAGCTATATGATGATACACACACACACACACACACACACACACACACACACACACACACACACACACACACACGTCCTATCATGTCTATCTGTCTATTCTTCCGTCTTCCTCTCATTCTATCCGTCTGTCTCTCTGGGATAACCCCTATAACAATGATTACTTCGTAAGTTATGTGGAGTTTGCAGGCACATGTCTCGAAGAAATCAATCTTAATGACCGATTAAACAAACGGAATGGCCGCAAATCGTTTCATGGGGGTTCTCAAAAGCTTTAGGGGAACCTAATTAGTAGGAGTGATGACACAAAGAAAGTTCGTCATCTTCCCGCGGTCACCGAAGAGGAGGCATACAAGAAAATATATTTCTTAGTTTATTGGGCGACAATATTTTACTAACATAAAGACACAGAGATAGAAAGATAGAGAGATTATACCCATATACACAAGTTATATACAAACAAACATAATTGTCATACATATACAAAAATATAAAACATAAATGCAGACGTACATACATACATTTATTCATACATACTTACGTACATACATACACATATACTTACATACATGTATGGTTCGTTAAAGGAGAGATCAAGGGTGAGAGATGAAGCAATCATGGAAATGCGATGCACCTTGCACTCATAGAGGTACATAAACATCGACACGAAATCAAGCTCGGTGATACCAGTAGACGTAATGGCCCGAGTTCACGAAGGTGGTACAAATGAAACCATGGTTTAAACCATGGACAAAAACCATGGAGTGCCAAGTGTCGCATGGAATATTTCGTTACGAAATCAGTCATTTCGTCGGTGACGAAATTATTTTGTAACGAAATGACAACATTTTGTAACTAAATGAACATTTCGTCCACGAAATGATAATTTCGTTAACGAAACGGTCATTTGTCGACGAAATGACCAATTTCGTAACGACACTTGCCGCTCCATGGTTTCATTTGTACCAACTTCGTGAATTCGGGCCAATCTGTTATAAGATATGTATACAGTATAATACAATATTGGGCGAGAGTTTTTCTTCAATTTGTCTCCCTCTCTACAAATTAAATTTTGTAAGATCGTAACTGCTGATTGTACATTTTTGACAAACGTGTCGGAAAAAGGAACCAGCAGGAATCGAACCTACCTGTCATCTACAGCGACACTACCACCGAGCTGTCCCTGGTTGCCGGCAGTGGCACGATGATTTTCATTAATATTGTAGAAGAAGAAGAAAGAAGTAGAGGGAGACAAATTGAAGAAAAGCTCATGCCCCATATCTTCATCCCCTCTGCTGATTAATATTTTGCTTTAACATTACATTCACACATATTTGTATACGAGTAGATATAGATAGATAGATAGATGGAGAGATGGATAGATATATAGATAGATGGATAGATAGACAGATGGATAGATGGATACATAGATGGATAGATGGATACATAGATGGACAGATAGATAGATAGATAAATTAGATGAGAGAGAGAGATAATGGATAGATGGATAAATAGATAGATAGATAAATTAGATAATGAGAGAGAGAGATACAAACGGGAGCAAAATTGCAAAACACTGGGCAGAGTAGGAGTAAACAATAAACATGAATTTGTGCAATCATAGGCATCTCTACTGTCCGAAAAAACTCTCTCAATATGCGTTTGTCTTCGTCATTGTTAGAGCGAGGGGAATAAACGAAAACAACTTGGACACAATTATTTTGATGAATTGCTCCCAGTTAAGCACGTTTTCACGCCATACAATTACCTAGTATAAAGGCGCTGCAGCACCGAAGTATTCCGAGACGACATTTTATGGATGCAGTGTGATACATGTAACACGGCGTTCCTAGATCATCAATGTTTAATTCTAAGACACTCCACTCCTGAGCTCCACACTCTTCTCATTAGCTTGGGCTGGCTGCTGATAACAGCGCTGCATTAAGACTTAATAACCTACCCCAATCAAGCAATTCAGATAATTGGGAACTTTAATTACAATCCACTTTGATCAGCTCACAGAGTCCCGCTTAAGAAGCGCCCGACTCGACAGCGAGGCGCTCAATCTTCTCTTTATGTGCCATCAGCTAAAGTAGGATGACATTAACCGTATACCGCTTTATACCGGAAATCAATCTTGGCTTCCCATCTTACACTCAAAGAAAGCGTCAGTATGCCGCTAAACACAGATACTTAAAACTATAGATTTTGACATTTGAAACTGCCACCCAGGATAACATTTTGGAAGACTTTTTGATCTGACATCTCATTAGTGAATTAAGCTGACCATACATGTATGTCCCAAAATCCATCCTCCTTATATTCCCGTGGGTGTGTAAACTAGATATTCTCAAACCAAGGAGAATGACACGACATTCTATCCCCTCCTTATCATAACATACGGAACTTTTACAGTTAATACACAAATCATTTTCGTCCTTCATTAATTCACTTGATTAAGACGTCTATTCCCGGACAAAGCATTACAGCTGTTGTAGGTAGCATTACAACCCCATTTTCTCCTTTGAGATAAAGAAAATACAAACACATATCAAACACACGTAATTATCACACACATCTACGCGCACCTGACACACACAATCCCATATACAGGTACGCACTCTCAGAACACATGGTCACACTACCACCCCTCCATCCTTTACGCCTCATTCACATTCGGCCTACGATTGGACCACGGAGCCCGTATGGCGCCCGTATTCCCTTTCTGTGCGGCCTTTTTGTACGGATACAATGCTTTTCGATTTTGTTGATGAAAATGTAACATGTTGGAAATCGTAACTATAGCCTGTGGACATTCCTGGGGGCGGGGGAGGGTTTCAATATTTTTTTGGGTGTTTCACAGAGGAATGAAGTCGATCTATAGCTCTAAAGATCAATTTACAATTATGGTATGCTGTGTGCGTCTTCAATGGTATTCTAAATTCCTAATGAAAATTACAATCTTAGAGACTGTTTTCATGCAGGCAATAAGACATAAAGCAAAATAATGGACAAATGAATTTTCTGTAAACTCTGATAACAATTTGAAGTAGATCCTGAAACACTACATAAAACTGCATAGGGAAACCAATGGCAAACCATGATTTCAAGTTGATCTTAACATTTAAGACAAAAGTTCTTCCAGAAACACCCCAGGTCTTTTTTTTTTATCTTGTAATTGTATACTTTAAACCATTGATTACTTATCACTGCCGTAAGTTTCCAACCTTTTTTTGTGTACATTTCTGTACCCGACTACTATATCCTATGACATTTTAAAACACATGCATACGCACAAATGCACAAACAAATGTATAAGTATATCCAAACATACATAAACACACACACACACACACACACACACACACACACACACACACACACACCAGCTCAATAAAGCATTACACTTTTTCTTCACAAAAAGTCTCAAACTTTCAAGGTCACTCTCTTATATGGCTAGTTGCAATATATAGCATCTTTTATTGTTCAAAGAATATGTCCATCTTCCCAATGAACTGACAACTTCTATACACACTATAATGCCTTCCATTCAAAATCTGCCTCAAAACAGTCTTTAATATAACTTTATCATGTCATCATATTCCTGAACTCATATGACTGCCCAACAAACTGGGCAAATGTTGCATGGTTCATTTATGGATAAGCTCATTCCATCATTATGCTCAGAAAAAAGACTTTTGCCACAATTTTCAGTCATTATGATCATGCCCTGCTGATAAAATGCATCAACTAATAGGAAGTTAATTTGAACTGTCATGGGGAGGAGGTGCCAAGATATGAAACATAAATGCAAATATTTCTTTTCATCTGTATAGAAGTGGGGGGGGGGGGGGTGTGCTCAAATCTACAGCATGTATTTTGAAACTGATCATTGCTTTACATAAAGCATACACAGTCCCAGTCAGTCTAGGTACAGTGCGTATGTGTACCAGACTATAGCAAGAGCTTTCATTGGGCAATATTGTGCATATGTTTACAGACCAGGCAACTCTATTCTTGGCACGGAATCAACAGTAATAGGTACTTCCTCAACTGTGGCAGCAGTCTTCTCTTAAAGCCAGGGAGGATGGTGCATGAAATCTTGATAACCATTCCTAAGTCAGAACTCAGAAGGAGTGGCAAATTGATTTACAATCTGAAACATATGCATTGCATTAAATTGTAAAAAATTGTCATTTTCAATAGGCGCATTAATTCACAGAAATCATTAGTGAATAAACACAGGAGGAACACTATTCACTCAAATACTGCTTTTGGTTGAACTCTACTAGGAATAAAGAAAGAAAAGGAATTTGATTAAAATAATTCTAAGAATCAAAATATCTCTACAACTGCATCACAACTGGCCAAAGCAGCAAAAAGTTGTCACAGCAGCTACACATATACATTCTTGACATTGTTTTTGCACTTGTTGAAATAAAATAAAACAGCAACAACAAACTGACATACAAGACCTGACGTGTGATATATGACTTCTTATCAATTCAAACCCAATCAAGATTACCAAAAATTATTAATTTCTCAACACTACCACATGCTATCATGTCTAAAAGAACATACAACACCACACACATAACTCAAATAAACACAAAATGGGCAGTGGCTTACATTCTACAAGCCCAAATATTATTACCTTGTACATGTATCATTCTTTTTTAAGGGGGGGGGGGGGCATACTTTGCAAGGAAAAGGCTACATTTTGTTTTGCTTGGTCAAATGTAAAACTATCCCAAACTCCTCATCATGAGGACTGTTTTGGTTTGGCCCATTAATTTCTTGAACATCTTGCTTGTATTTGACAAGGGTACTTGTACTGTTACTTTCCTCTAAAAAAAAAAAAACACCAAAAACAAATCACATCAGATATTCAAATATCAATAACTAGGGCTCAAAGCAACATTCTTGTCTTACCCATAATCATTTAAACAAAAGTGCCATGGTGTCTTCTTACTGGTGTTCGTGCCGAAATATGTTTTTATATACATGCATATTTCTGTTTTCCGTTCTTTCTAGTCGTTGCTGAAACTACATTAGCACTTCGAAGGTCCACTACAAAATTTGAGCTTTCGTCAAATTATCTCTTTAAGAATCCAGATTTCAAGAAATGACTGTATCACATGCAGTGGATGCACATTTCTCCTTTTACAACCCTGACATTAAATGAACAGAGTATCAACCACTGGGTCACATGCACTTCATTTGTGTAAGTAAATAATACATTACATAATATACCTCATAATCAGGTAAAAATACAACTTAATGACTGATATCTGATGCATTCTTTATCAGTGTGTGCTTCATCAAATTGTATTTACATAGAACTCAAACATTTGACACATCACAAATACATACATTTGTATCCTCCTAATCAAAATCAAAAGCAATATCATTACTATTGAGGGGTTAGCTGTTTTCTGAAAAGGCAATATTGCACCTGTGAATACCTTCATGGCATTGAAAATAAAACTTGGGGTACTTGTGTTAAAAGTCTAGCACATCAACTTTTCAGCTAAATTTGTCTACCACAAAATTTCACTGTAAGATCTATTTAAAAGTAACACATACACATTAAATGATTGTACACATGTATCAAATCATAAGTGACATATACATACACCTCACATGTAGGTAAAATATCACTAAAATCATTTACATGTATTGATGCAGACAAAAGGTAGTAAAAGAGCATAGTGGACATGGAGAAAGAGAGAGAAAGAATTGTATTCAAAACACTTGTGAGAATTCTTGACCGCAAAACAAATATGTGTACCTGGAAAAGTTATGTATGTCTGCTTAACTTCCTCAAGAAGACGATAAACAGTGTTCTGGTCACCATGGCAATGATTATCACTTAATAACGGTTAATAGTGACATAAATATCCCTCACTCACCACCCTCCCTTCTGATTGTATTATCCTTTCTGTGTCATATAAAACATTGAGTGAATGATAAATTGAGTACTTGTACATAGAGAAAACAGGAAAGGCACTAAATACTAGTAGACCTATAAATAAATAGTATAAAACATTAACTGCACATCGCCCTATGAGTACGAAATTCTTAACTACTTTTGGTTACACAAAACATACCTCAAAGCAAACAATCTACATATACATATCATACATACAGAAGGGTCAACTTTTTAACATAGCTCTAGGCCAAAATTCATCAAGGCAATTCAAGTCTAGTTCTAGAAAAAATCATGCAAATTTTGATTGTGTAAATGTTGATGACTATAGCAACAGACTTAAAATAATCAATGCAGACAGACAAACAATAAGGAATGCATGCAGACACACACATAGTCCAGGTATGCCTGTTTTGTGCTTACTTTAGTCCATGGATTAAAGTTAAATTCAAGTCATGGACCTGATTTAAACCAGCTTAGTGAAATTGGGTCAGGAAGTGTGCCACATTGTACATTCTTAACCTGTTGAGGACGAGTCCCCAGTATGCTCGGGCCGGGGTCTATGGGATATGTGTGTCATAGCAAAATCAGTCCGTCCTCAATGGGTTAATGGACTCTGAACACCTAGTTTATCATCTCCATCTCCACAGTCCAGCAGTGAACTCAAACTCCTGACACATGGTACGTAAAAAGTGCAAAGCTGCTGATTAGGACCATCTGGAGCCATTTCCTCTGACCAAGTACCGACCACAGCGGACAAAAACCTCACAGGACAAAATGGTGAGGACTACTTTGCCATTAAATTCACTTTCTTGGTGTGTGAGAACCTGACAAGAAGACAAGTAATTTTTATCTATGAAACACTAAAATGACTTTTCAGTTTCAAACGGAGCATTTGTCTACTGCTTGTACACTAAAGCAGCCTTAAGGAGTGCAATCAATCTAATATTATTCATAGATTGGAATTCACCTGGGATGCAGCAAAGGAAAGGGATCAATGACAACAAATTAAATACATAACTTGTGCATACATTGAAATATTACAGTGCATTCAGCAACCAGAAATCACATAAAGTAATATAAATCTTCTGTTATTCATAAATATTTCTGTTCTCTATTTTCCCCTCCTTTCTTCAGGCAAAGACACCTTTCCTTTTTGTCAACATGCCATGTCTAAAGTCAATTTTCACACAGCCATGTTTCAGACAGTCCCTGTTTGTCAGAAGTTCTCGTTCCATTTTTGAAAACCGCACTGTCCCTGTGACACATCACAAGATATGACATACACCTATCTAATAATGTAAAAAAGAAGGAAAAAAAAGACCCAACCCAAAACATAGGTGAATAAATACAGGCAAATTCCTCCAGCAAAAATAGTGTTCTTTAGCCAAGTAAATGTCAACTGTGATTTACTTTTCACTCAAATGCAACCATGCCAACGTGGGGCTGTATGATTATAGGTATTGTCATGCTTCCAACGTGTAGAAAAATATGCAGTGCCACACTGTATGACTCTATAACTAGCTGTTGTAGACGCAATTTCATGCTTGATTGGCTGGTGTCCCGCACAACCCTGTCCCTGCAAAATGCACAACACTATTGGCTGTGAACTGTGACTGACTAAACAACTTTCTTTTTCCACCTTGACTTGGGAGCACAGGAAATAGACATTACAGTCGAGCCCAACAAAGAAACAATGATAAACGCTCTATGTAAAGACATGACCCGACCGAGTTATCACCGCAGAGATTTTTTTTTCTTTTTTTTTTAAGAGACATTAACAATAACAAAGAACCAATAAAACAAAAAAGACACTACATGATAAAACATCACACTATCTCATGCAAGAGGAGAAGATGATTAAGTGCGCAAGAAATATTCCCACAAAGCACTAGAAAGTTCTGAAGAGATACACTGTATAATGCAAACCAGCCATATATTATCAGATATATAATTATATATGTATATATTCACCCTGTACCTTGTGACATGGTAGATAGAGGGAAAGGCAATATACAGCTTGGGAGCAGCATTTTACACTGATTGGTGTTCTTTTTTTTAAAATTCTGTCCCTAAGATATTCAGCAATTAAGAAGACAGTCAATGCAAGCAAAGAAACCTTCCTTTTAGGCAACTGACTTGGTGAGATTATGGGGAAACATTCATTGCAGACAGCCTGTACTAATCTATATATGTGTGAGATTTCGAGCTCCTAATATCACATACCTGAAACTGTACACTTAAGCACATAGAAGGGGAAATGAAACCATAATGCACACTATACAAGCAGACTGCCACATGAGGACAAGTTGATGTGTGTGTAGTGTTTGTCTGTCTGTCTGTGCGTGTGTTCAGTCTCCAGCCAAATGGTGTTCCATTCTAACAGTCTACACGCGTTGGATCTCAAAGAGCTTCACGTCTGTATCATACCAGATCGGTGGGTCCAAATTCCTGCCAAATATAATTAAAAGGAAATGAAAAATATGGGTGAGAATTCAGTCTCATGTACCCATGAACGAAATGCAAGACATACAGAATACTGTATTGAAACAACTGTAATATAATTTCTGCTCAGGCATCATTAGCTAAATTAACAAAGCAGGTTTCATTCTTTCATCTCAGCCGTGTCTTGGACTTTGGACATGGCCTTCACTGAAAAGCTGCCATTATTATTCTGTTGTCTACTGAGTGAGTTAGCCTCTATACCAGACTCATTGGCTCTAATGCTTAGTTTCTCATGGGTGAAAAATAGGGAAGTTATGGTATTGGTTGAGGTGAGGATTTCCCTTTTTACTTTTTATGAGATACTTAGAAACCACTGTATGTAGTACAGTCAGCCTCACCTAAGTCAAAACTATTTGGACTGAACAAATAGCTTTGACTTAGAGAAAATTCAACTTGTGAGGGATTAAAAGCAATAGAATATAAAGAGAAGAGGACTTGAAAAGACCTTTGACTTAGGCTATTATTAGACTTCAGCAAGGTCGACTGTAGAGCATACAACTCTAAGAGGAATTCAAAGCTTACTTGATTACAATCAATTTTGAAATGGCTGAGCTTTCCAAAAACACAGTAAAACAAAGCGATCGTAATAAAAGGTGAGTCCCACCTTTTACTAGGATTGCTTTGTTTTTGGTATCTCAGCCATTTCAACACCAATTTTCATCACTTTAAATTCCTCTTAAAATTATGTGCTCTTTCATATTTGATTACTTTCTCATTATCTCAAAAAATCACCATAAAAAATGTTGGAAACCTGAAGCCCCACCTAAACCAGAACTGTATCATCCTTTTAAATCTGACATCCTTTTTCAAGCAAACAGTGTTTTTCTTTTTTTCCTTTCAGCTAAGTTGGTGTCTTTCTTTCATTGTCTTTTTTTGCTCCAACTATACTAAAAAAAAAACGTATATATAACGATATAATTAGACTCGCTAAATATATAGCGTATACAGTACATCACTGGATCATGATCGAGATAAACACATTGACCAGAAGTCACAAGGATAGTTTTAGATCTAGTCAGGGAGGTGACCATACCCTGACGTAGTTCATGGATTGTGCAAAGTCTGACTGTGTACCTCTATAACACATCACATACACTAACAAACATCCAATGATGAATTAACAAACATGTCCATGGGCAAGGTATACTTAATTTGCACTGGGTTTTAGCCCACACACCAAATTCAAACCATGGAGTTGATGTAAACTAAGTTCATGAATACAGGCCATAAGATTAGATTGTATGGGAAACAAAGAAGGACATAAAGGCTGCATTTATCTGAAAATTTCTGAGGCAGAATCACGATCCTAAACGCGTTTGAGGCATTTTCAGGGGTTAGATAAATGCAACCGTGTTTTCAAATGTATTTAGAAACGCCGTTTTGAAACGCGTTTGAGACCACGATTGCCATTCTGTGAGTAGATAAACTCAATGCCGTTTTGAAACGCATTTATATCTCAAGGTCAAATCCCAGCTGTTTCTAGTTGTGCTCTCTACCCATTATTTGTGTGCGACTGATGAGACATGTTTGGTGGTATGCAGTTGACTTTTACTTCCCGGGTCAAACGGCGCAAAGCAGCTGCGCAGTGACAACACCTGAATCGCGATTGTACGATGGTTAGATAAACGCTGCACCCTGAGAATCGCGTTTCAAACCACGTTCGCAAACACCGTTCCAAACGCGTTTTGAAACATGATTCTCGCTCTCAAGTTAGATAAACACAGCCAAAGAGCCTGGGTGGATATCTCACAGAGGAGCATCATCATGAAGAAATGAATCTTCACATAAAAACCATGATGAATTTTGATGTTTTCATGTCAAATTAAGACAGGAGAATGAACATTAATCACACTTTGACTTCTGCAATGTCTGCAGGATCTTCCTTGGTGAAAGTCAGCAAACTACAACATAATAAATGACAAATTAAGGTCCAATTTCAAATTAAAGACCTGGTAGAATTGAGATACCATGGAGAGGGATGGCTGGCCCACCTTGGATATATTCAAGAAACCCAATAAGGAATTGTGTTCAGCTTTATCATCAATCTCTGTTTAAGTACACACACAGCCACAGGATCTTGAATGGAGTTGACCATTACTGACAAGCGTTCGCTTCCATGCACATTTCGCTGACCAGTGTTATTTGTGGTTTTGAAATGTACTCTCATGGGCAGCGAATGAATCAGGCCAACCATGAATCCTGTGGAACTAGGTCTTTAACCCATTGAGGATGGGCTGATTTTCCCATAGACAACTGCCCGAGTATACCCAGGACTAGTCCCCAACAGGATAAGGTCCTGTTTACCTTTGGGAGCAGTGATTTTAAAAATGTTCAAGATATCACATTTGATGCATATGTGTAGGTCTGTTGTATCACACAAAAAACAAGGAAAAGTAGAAATTACGCAGTGCGTAATATATGTCCCCGCCGGAAGTAGCATTTTGTAACAAAATGTGCAATATAGGTAAAAAATCAAGGTCAAAGGTCAAAGAAGTCAAAGGTCAAAATTCTGTGTAGAAGTTTTGAAGCCCTCACCTAGTGCCATCACATAAAGCAAATGGAATCGAAATTGGGTTAGAAATGGCGAAGGAGTAGCATTTTGTAGCCAATGTACAATATAGGTAAAAAATCAAGGTCAAAGGTCAAAGAAGACAAAGGTCAAAATTCTGTGTAGAAGTTTTGAAGCCCTCACCTAGTGCCATCACATAAAGCAAATGGAATCGAAATTGGGTTAGAAATGGCGAAGGAGTAGCATTTTGTAGCCAATGTACAATATAGGTAAAAAATCAAGGTCAAAGGTCAAAGAAGACAAAGGTCAAATTCTGTGTAGAAGTTTTGAAGCCCTCACCTAGTGCCATCATATAAAGCATATGGAATCGAAATCGGGTTAGAAATGGCGAAGGAGTAGCATTTTGTAGCAAAATGTACAATACAGGTCAAAAATCAAGGTCAAAGGTCAAAATTCTGTGTAGAAGTTTTGAAGCCCTCACCTAGTGCCATCACATAAAGCAAACAGAATCAAAATCGGGTTAGAAATGGCGAAGGAGTAGCATTTTGTAGCCAATGTACAATATAGGTAAAAAATCAAGGTCAAAGGTCAAAGAAGACAAAGGTCAAAATTCTGTGTAGAAGTTTTGAAGCCCTCAACTAGTGCCATCATATAAAGCATATGGAATCAAAATCGGGTTAGAAATGGCGAAGGAGTAGCATTTTGTAGCAAAATGTACAATACAGGTCAAAAATCAAGGTCAAAGGTCAAAATTCTGTGTAGAAGTTTTGAAGCCCTCACCTAGTGCCATCACATAAAGCAAACAGAATCGAAATCGGGTTAGAAATGGCGAAGGAGTAGCATTTTGTAGCAAAATGTACAATATAGGTCAAAGGTCAATGTCAAAGGTCACAACTGAAATTCTGTGTAGAAATTTTAAAGCTCCCATGTAGTGCTATCATATAATGCAAACAGAATCAAAATTGGCTCATAAATGACAGAGAAGTAGCAAATTGAACATTTTGATCACACAAGGATGCACACACGCACGGACGGACGCACGGACGGACGCACAGACACACACACGTACGGAGCCCGTTTCATAGTCCCCTGCTCGAACTCGTTCGGCGGGGACAAAAATCTTACCATATAGAATTTTTGCAATGAAGCCTAAAATACATGGAGATATCAATATTTTTCTCAAACCATAACTGTAGACGGTTTAGGCTGGAAATTTTGTTTATTAAACTATTGTTCACATTCTGTATATTTAACAGTACCTAACATCGATTATACTGATTCAAATTTTTACATTGGTCATTTCTATTCCCAACTCACATTTTAGAACTATTTTAAAGCACAAATGCTGGGGTTTAGTCTCGTCTGCAAATGGTAAATTATGCCTTGAAGATGAAAGAGTACCTGTAACATTACAAGTGGGCATACACCATATGGCATTACTCTGGGTGAAGCACTTGGGGTTAGTGCTGTATGACAGTGAGTAGCTAAGAAATATGGCTACTATGAGAGAAGAACTCTACTCCCCCGGTGCTATGATATCAAACTGTTTAGACATAAACTGACCAGCTTGGAGCCAAGTGGGGCTTACAGGTGTGTCATATAATGATGTCATGTGCCTTGGGGAATTTCCCTTCCTCACCTCTTTCTTTAATGAATAAAAAAATAATAAAAACAAAACTGATTCTTGGTGTAGTGATGCAATCACCGAATAAGTGGCAGTCCAAATAATATGAACAGCAATCAATCTAAAATGTATTGATGAAGTAGAAACTCAATGCCAAGTTACTACAGGATGCAGCTCTAATAGAAGCTAGTGGTGTAATCATGGAGCTACCTTTTTGGTAGCTCCATGGTGTAATCAAATGTAATGTGTTGTGAGTGTACAAAACTGATGAGGGCACGGCAAGTTTTGCTTAGCAATACTTCACTTTGGAGACAAAGCTTTAATTTGCTACTAACAAGGTTTTCACTGTGTGTGTGTGTGTTTGTGTTTGACTGATTCACCACATACATTCATGTTTATATGTTATGTCAACTGTTGTTCAGGCAGGTTCTATTTGTGTGCTGCTGTTAACTAAACTCTGCATTTGTCCATGATTATTTTACTCTTACCTTTGAGGTATATTAATTTGATATCTTAAAACCATCTGAACTTGGTTGATTTCCATACTAAAATCACAAAATTACAGATGAAGACAACACATACAAACAGGGAATACACTCTAGTTGTTATATCACAGCTAAATATATGAATATCATCTATTCATGGCTCAGTTTTGCACTGCGAAATTTACTGAAAGACCAAGCCTCTTGTGTGTTAATATCAGTCAAATTTCTGTCAAAACAGAATTTTTCAGTTTGAAACGTGTGATCAAATTCCCATGGATGCATTTCAAGTGGCAGGAACAAAGTTTTTCCTCTGGCTCATCAGGGGCCCGTTGCATAAAAGTTACAATTATGGTGACTTTGCCATCCAATGGTAACTTCCATGGAATTCTTGATTTTGATTGGCTGTTGAGTTTTGTTGCCATGGTAGTTACCATTGGATGGCAAAGTTACCATAATAGTAACTTTTATGCAACGGGCCCCTGGTATTCAGCTCTGCAACATTGACTGAGCCAAAATTGTCTGTGCATAAATGCACAAGGAATAATCAGGACTACCTAAAAAAAATTTCCTTCCCGTGAGGCAATTTTCTGCCCATGCCACTTTGACTCACGCAGAGATTATCACACTCCTCATCAGCTCTTGCCCAAGATCAAAATAAATGCAGCCTGAAGCCTGACTCTTAAATTAGTACCTCACCATGTGTAATAGTAGCAACAAGGAGAACGAAGATGGAGCAAGTTTAGGACAAATCTGTCTGAGACGTTGTGCCTGAAATTTCTAAAATTGGCTGGAAATTGGCTGTGTCAATGACTTGGCTCACAATGGGTGTGACCATGTCTGCTCTCTAATCACTAATAAGTTGGAATGTTTTTCACTTGTAGTGTAGGATATACATGTATATGCCACTTGTCCAAGCTTCTTTAAAGTAATATGTAATATTATATTCCCCAATAAGCAAACATCTTCAAATTTGTTTTAAAACGGGAATGATTTGTCTGAAGAATCTTTGTATAAATTGAGATTTACAACAACAACAACAACAAAAGTTGGAAATAAGTGAAAATGTTCACAGTGAAAACCAAATTTCTCTATGAACAGTTTGCAGAAGTTTGTTTTTGAGTTATGCACCATTTAGCGTGTGAAATTCTTTCCCATTGTCAGTTTCATCCTCTGACACACCTGCAACAAACCTTCAAATTACAACAATTCCACAAGCCTGGCCATTTGTTTAAAGACTGCTTTGAGGTTGCTTGCAATGGGGAGTGAGTTAGATTTACAAGCACAGTCTTATAGATTGATGATAAATGAAAACAAACATGTATCTCCTCATGATAACCACTTGCCATGGTGGCATCTCTCAACCATGTAAAACAGTGCAGTCTCTTTCTCTCTTCTTGGATCCTGGAATCACTCCAACCTACCTCAAAACCGAAACCTCTTACAATTCATCAAGATAACCTTTTGCACATCAATCCAATCACTGCCATCCTCTAGGTGTGCATCCTTAATGTCTTTTATGAACTCACAAGTATCAATGTGATATGTATATACTTGATAATCATTCCAAGAATGTTTCAATAGGTCCCCTTACTATTTGTTTTGAAGCACAAATATGGTGACCATACCCATATCAAGCTACTCCATGATAACAAACAGACTTAAAACTCGATGGCAAGTACATGTACATGTTTAGGGCTGTCAATATTCCCGCACCAAGATCAGGAAGGTTGAATTGTGCATGTATATTTCAATGGGTGAAAATAAGTCCTATTTTGGGGAGATATTCATATTCTTTTCTCATAACACCTTAAATATCAAAGGCTTAAGAGCCTCATGCACAGTCACGGAAACTTGGCAACTCTGCATGTAAACATATCATGCACAAAACACATCAGGTGTGCATCACAGATCATGTTAAAGTACCCCTTTTTTATCCTATCTAGAAAATTTTGTGGCCTCTTCAAGTAGGCACAAACTCTAAAACCATCAGCGGCACCCATTCTCTCTCTCTCTCTCTCTCTCTCTCTTTTCTCTCTGTGTCTACGAGGTACTCTTGTGGAAGCCTTGAAATTAAAAAAAAATAGATATTTTGAAACTGATTTAATAACTACAGACTTAGTCATTCCATTTGAATCTCAAATAATGAAACTAGTCATGATGTTGCTATGGCGACTAGTATGCCTCCGCCATGTCGCATTATTCTCCCAACAAGTCTACAGTACATACTGTATTGCCAATGTGAGATTAATACATAATTTCACATGATTGGCAAACAATCATCTGGTAATTGCACACCAGTTTTACTGACATTACTTTGAGCCACTTTCAAAATATGGAAAACTGGTGAAATTTCATATTTTCACTTCACCTTCATCTCCATGGTCCAAAAATTTCTTGAAAACATAATCACTGTGTGGTAATCCATTTATTACATGTATAAAATTGTATATTGCAGAGTCATGACCAAGTTGAATTACCCTACTACTACTTTGTGTACATAGCATTTCCACAGTTTCAGTTTGAGCACCAAATAGACGTGTAAATTTTACCATTTTGGCCAGATCATTGACTTTTGACCTCTGACCCCAAACTTCCAAAGAGAATCTATGTTAGACAATATCGTCGGCTGAGAATGATAAAGACGTTAAGTTGTCAGTAAACCCATAGTGTTCAATACAACTTAACGGCCTTCTCATTCTCAACAGACGATATATACAATATATGTACAAGTACCAAGCTTCATAAAGATACCTTAAGCCACTTTCAAGATATGCGGGGGGGGGGGGGGGGGGGTGAAATTCTAGCATTTTAAACAACTTGGCCAAGTTTTGTCTGGATATCTCAAATGGTTAAGTTTTATCATCCACAAAATTGATTACAGACAAACTTATGAACAGACAAAATGAGAACATAATGCCTCCACTGCCACTTTGTGGCAGAGGCATAAAAATGTTTTCCTAAAATGCAACTTTCCTCTGATGGCTTGATATTATGTTGTTAAAACCAGATCAATGTCACTTCGCAGTTGACAGTACAGTAGTCTCCACATAATTGGGCACTGCTTAATTGAGTACTCTGCTTAATTGACATACACTACAAAGTGAACAGACAGTTCCGATGCATGTTACATATAGTTACTGGATAATTGGGTAGCCATTACGGGTACAAATTTTTCAGACAAGCCTTCTATTCTCAATTTGTTTCCCGCAGAAAGTCTTTGAAACATGAAATTCTGAAGAAACTGTGAGGTGCTGAGAGGTGATGGAGCACTATGGTTTATGGTTTATGTCATAGTGGAAACGACTCCCGACTCCCAATCGGAGGACCCGAGTTTGATATCCGCGCAGTGCTTACGTCCTTGGGCAAGATGTTTTTACCTACCATGTCCCTGTCGATCCAGGTGTATAAATGGGTACCTGGCAATGCTAGGGTAATAATAATAGCAGGGCCCTCTGGTAGAGCAGTGGCAACACTGAAGAGGCTACCCTGGATAAATAAGACCTTATTATTACTGTTATTGTTATCATTATTATTATTATTATTATTATTATTATTATTATTATTATTATTATTATTGTTATTATTATTATTATTATTATTATTATTACTATTATTATCATTATCATTACTGTTGTTATTATTATCATTAAGGTGATAAATGTGCAGTGACGACTAATTCCACGTATCACTATAATGTAGATGCATTTATGCATGTTGCATGCAAACCTACACTACACTCACAGTGACACACTTATCATTACATGTGACTATCCAGCTCTCATTAAGAACAAAGAATATAAAAGCTGCTGTACCTCCACTAAGACTCTTTCTTTGAAATGTTCGTGAAAAAGTGAACTCACAATTGTCATTAATGGGGACAACATAATTTACAGCTGCATGTAAAGTTTACAATGTCAAGTTGCATTTACAATGTCATGATAGTACACTGTGTGACTTGTCTGTCCTACATACATTGTACTTTCATGAATGGCGAGTCTTCACTTAATAAGCAGTGCCTCGGAATGAATTACTGATAATCAATATCCTTTGCAGTTGGTCATCAACAAGGTACAGGAACACGGAATAATTCAGACGTTGGGTTTTTAAAAGTTGTTTTTCTTGAAACCAAAAGGAGGGAAATTGGGGTTCCTGCAAAGGCATTAAAAAAATGTGACTTTCTACGAGCTGTGGCTGTAGTGACATACCACGCATGCTGTGCATGTGTTGCAGATGGGTGAAAGATAAGTGTATGGGAGCTGCGACAAGAATGCAAAATATAATGCTCTCTGGCTAATCGAGTACTCTGCTTAATCTGGTAAGAAATGTTCTGCCCAACATTACCCGATTAAGCAGAGAATACTGCATTTACAGTTGGAAGACAACACAAATTTCAGATAATAAAACAAATCAAATCAAAAAACAACTCCATACTGTTTGCTGTAGAAGAGAGAGAGGGCTCTCATAAAAGGTTTCTATTAGAGATTACATTGTATATAAAGAAAATATAATTTGAACAATGTAATTACACTTTTTTTTACAGGAGCATTCATTCCTTACTTCTTATCATGCAATCAATTAGGATTCATTAGTGCCTGATCTGAAAGAAAGTTCAGATGGCGCCAACACAGCATGCAATGAACAAAGACTCGCTAAATTAAAGTGCGACATTAATTTCAGTTAGGGTCACACTCCACAACCTACCTTCTATTACTTATTAGATAGCATCAACAAATATTATCATCAATAATGAGGCTACGTCCTTGATGGATAGATTGAGGTGCCTGTATTTGATGTTCAACATTTATCCTTTAACAACCCAATCAAATGTAAGTAATCAAATTTGTATGTTATGGCGACAGCGATCAATGAAATCAGAAAAACTAATCATAAAACTCAAACTAATTGAGATGACAGCTGGTTTGAACAACCTTTACGAATGAAAATTAGGCAATACAGCCGTGCATGCATGAATATATTTGTGGGATTGATTATATACGATGTGTCTACAGAGGTATTGGCTCAAACAAATAATCATAATTAATGATTATATAGTCTTGTTTATCAAGGGTAGAATCCACTCTGCTAGCCCTGCTCTTCCAAGCAGACCTGCTTTTATCATCACGTCATTACTCCAACATGTGGCCAGGTACCCATTCTTACATCTGGGTCACAAAGGACAAGATTGTAATTAAACAGTTTGTCTAAGAATGAATGACCCACGACTATCTGTATACAAATCCAGAGCGTCCTCACTCACGATACCATGGTATTTCAACGAATGACTTATTGCACAGAGGACCACATTGCAATCACACGTATGGGTGACTCATTGATAATTACTACATTTTAATAGAGACAAAGCAAGAAAAAACACAACAAAAGACCACACAAAGTGCATTATTATTCTAATGAGCTGACCTTTGGACATCCACAACACACCTGTCATACAGACGTTGACATTTAAAGACTAAATACAACAAGGAAATGTAGAAATTACGCGGTGCGTAATATATGTCCCCGCCGGAAGTAGCATTTAGTAGCAAAATGTACAATATAGGTAAAAAGATCAAGGTCAAAGGTCAAAGAAGTCAAAGGTCAAAATTCTGTGTAGAAGTTTTGAAGCCCTCACCTAGTGCCATCACATAAAGCAAACGGAATCAAAATCGGGTTAGAAATGGCGAAGGAGTAGCATTTTGTAGCCAATGTACAATATAGGTAAAAAATCAAGGTCAAAGGTCAAAGAAGTCAAAGGTCAAAATTCTGTGTAGAAGTTTTGAAGCCCTCACCTAGTACCATCACATAAAGCAAATGGAATCGAAAATGGGTTAAAAATGGCGAAGGAGTAGCATTTGGTAGCAAAATGCACAATACAGGTCAAAAATCAAGGTCAGAGGTCAAAGAAGTCAAAGGTCATATTTCTGTGTAGAAGTTTTGAAGCCCTCACCTAGTGCCATCACTTAAAGCAAACGGAATTGAAATCGGGTTAGAAATGGCGAAGGAGTAGCATTTTGTAGCAAAATGTACAATATAGGTTCAAAAATCATGGTCAAAGGTCAAAGAAGTCAAAGGTCAAAATTCTGTGTAGAAGTTTTGAAGCCCTCACCTAGTGCCATCACATAAAGCAAACAGAATCGAAATCGGGTTAGAAATGGCGAAGGAGTAGCATTTTGTAGCCAATGTACAATATAGGTCAAAAATCAAGGTCAAAGGTCAAAGAAGTCAAAGGTCAAAATTCTGTGTAGAAGTTTTGAAGCCCTCACCTAGTGCCATCACATAAAGCAAATGGAATCAAAATTGGGTTAGAAATGGCGAAGGAGTAGCATTTTGAAGCAAAATGTACAATATAGGTCAAAGGCCAAGGTCAAAGGTCACAACTGAAATTCTGTGTAGAAGTTTCAAAGCTCCCATGTAGTGCTATCATATAAAGCAAACAGAATCAAAATTGGCTCATAAATGACAGAGAAGTAGCAAATTTAACATTTTGATCACACACGGACGCACAGACGGACAGACGGACACACACACGTACGGAGCCCGTTTCATAGTCCCCTGCTCGAACAATAATCTGTATGTATCACCATGACGATCACCATTAAACATTGAGGCATCTTCACATATACCAATTGTTACTTTTTCTCAATTGACAGTCTGAGATCACCCTACAAAAAAAATCTGTTGGTACATGATTAAAGTTATTCTTGTTGGTACATGATTAAAGTTATTCTTGTCTATATTTTGTGTGATGGCACCTTTAAGCATCAAAATGTCTTTAACAGAGAGTCTTGACCTCATACTGTCTCCAAACATTTCTCTCTCTCTGTCAATTTCACTATAGCCAGGATGAATACCGCAGCAGCCTCTCTGCACCATTCTCAATGGAAAGGTCAAAGGTTAGTAACATTTAGTGCTGTTCAGTAGCCTTATGTATTAAAACAAGAAATTGACACACCTGAGCCGATATACACGTAGATGCCGGTTATTCAATAAAGCTATCTCTTGAAGGGAAACCTTTGCACCATATCTAACACATGATATATCAAGTATGCAGATTTCATTCCTTTTCTACAGCTTGGAATGATCGCATAATATCCCAAGGGGAAAAACTCTGGACACCCAAGTTATTTCTCCAGCGAGATATTCATCCTTTTGAACACTTGTATGATGAAAATGTTCATACTGCAGGAATGCAGTTGCCATGTAGTCATCATAGACCATTCAAATACTTACTTAGAGTCAGGAATTGTGTTTGTGTTGTGTTTGCATTTTTTTTTGGGGGGGGGGGGGGTTCCTCCCCCCCCCCCCCCCCCCCCCCCCCCCCCCCCCGATGTTGTTCAGCCAATGAAGAACACTAATGTGAAAGTGTTATATGTCAAAAGAATGTAGGTTAATGGACAATATGTTATATCATTTCCCTCATTCAATACATTCATGTAGAGGATAACACTAAAGAAGAATTACAATGAAATCTTTGGAGAAGAGCTCTGGGAAACGGATGCTGCCATGTCTCAGCTGCAGTTGCCGTGACGATCAAAGCATTCCAATTCCCAGAGCCTTTCTCGCTTGGATGAACAAGGCAATTGTGCAATAAAGCTGCATTGAAAATTCATGGCTTGTTAGTGTTATGGAGTCAGGGCATCAACAATCATCTAGTGGAATCTTATTGCCCATGGTAATGAGAGAAAGAGAGAGAAATAGATAATATATCTCTCTCCTTTCTAGTATCCCTCCCACTCTCTCCTCCCAACTCTCTCCATCTCATTCTCTCTCTCTGTTTTTTTCTTCCTTCTCCCTTTCTCTATGAGCCACTTTTCTTTAATATCATTATTATCATTCCGGACTGAGTGAGCAAATATCAAATCTGGGGGGTATTTCATAAAGCTGTTCTCAAAGCTAAGAACGACTTAATAACGACTGGTGATTAGTTCTTGTGCTGAATCATTGAAATTTTGATACGTATAGTACATCAGAATGTATTCCAGTTGTTCTTAAGTCGTTTGTAACTTTAAGAACAGCTTTATGAAGCACACCCCTGGTCTTAAAATGTGAACATTTACATAAAATCTGACCTGCTGATGACAATGACAGTTTGTCATTGTCATCAGCAGTTTAATCCTGCTGCAAAATTCAGCATGAAATAATAGATTCAAGTTATTGGTTCTCTAGTGCTCATCTCTACAGAGTTCAAAATATAAGATCTAATAGAACAGACAACTGTTATGACAGTGAGCCGATTAAATGACGTTGTACGAACACAGTGTGGGCTGCAAACATTAGCTAAAAATTAGCTGATTTCTAATCAAATTCTGATTTGATTTTGTAAATGAGGACTGACATCCCTCAGCCTTACATTCTTTTTTCCTCTCAATGTAGTCTTTATCTTACTCTTAAAGGGTAATCATTCTGGTTTACACACAATTTTGAATTGCTCTCTCTCTCACAGACTTAAATCAGACCTGAGGTCTCTCATCTCGTTGCTACGCCAACGCATCATCTCATCCCATATTCTCACCTCCTCAGCTGCCACACACAGCATGCCAGGCCCATCCTTCATAAGCCATGCTTAATTCCCAGTCATAAGTTGACTTCTTTCACAACTCTTACTGGACTGCAATCGATATGAAAAAGGCTACTAGGGTATTGCATACACAGGAGACCTCTACCATACTCTTGTGAAAATGTCATAGGGGTCAAGCTGTAAAATGAAGTGATTGAATTGAGAGACTACAATCTCAGGAAAAATAATATCATCTGACTAGCAGTAATATTCTTATCTTATATAGTGCTCTCTTTTTTTTTTTCTCTCTCTCTCTCTCTCTCTCTTTTAATTGGGGTGGGATGGGAGCAGGACTTTGTCTGCGCATATTGCATACAAGACCATTCACCATGGCAGCTATAATAGAGTTGCTGATAACTGCTGAAAACAACAGATGTTCAACCCTTTTTTCAACTACTCATCGTTGAGTTGACACAATTTCAGTACTGCTATACTGCATTTGAATCCTGAAACAACAGTGTGTTGATAAAACATAATTTCGAACTCTCTGTGCTCATTTCAGGAAATAATCTTGACGTACTTCAGAGTCAACATTCAATTGTCATCCACCTAATCCACACAAACTGCAAAGAAAACATATCACTTCAAAATTTTAAAAAATCTTGATGTGATAAATGTAAAAAGACACAAAAGAACAATTTTTATCACACTCAATGGCATCTAATTTATCAAATGTTGTAATGACCAAGTGTAACATAGATTATTTCTCACTAGTGGTCTGAATTAAGTCACAGTAAAACTAAGAAACTTATGACTGGTAGCATGGGACGGCTAATTGAACTGATCTTTATTCAGTGTCCACCAGGATACATATGAAAATCATGAATAGCGCCCATCAGTAATTACAATGTGTATGTGCATCTATTAAGCCTATGCCCATTGGTAATGGTCGACTTCAATTGGGATTCTTCAGCTGTCAGTGATAAAGCTATTGCCCACAATTCTTTTGGGGAGATTCTCGAATGTATCCAAACTGAGCCAGCTTTCCCACTCAATGGTATCTCACGCTACTGGAACATTAGGCGTTTTCACATCAGCCCAATGTTTCGAAATAGCGCGCTATTTTCTGACTTGCGAAATTTTCCCGAGAGCGAAAAAGTGCGCTATTTGCTAATGTGAACACAAATTAGCGCGCTAATTGTATTGCTCTGATCAAGAAAATTTCTTGACTCCAACTCGAGAAATTTCTAAAATAGCGGGATAGTAGCGCGCTATTTGATAATGTGAAAACGACTCGAGAAATTAGCGCGATGAATCCCATCATGCCTAGCGTGTGTGACCCGATCGATCGAGACACACTGCACACAAATCATGAGGAATTTTTGAGAGGGCACACAAATTACTGATACTGTTTGCACATACTCAGCTGTCGAATTAGCTGTTTTAAAATTTCTAACTATTCGGGCTACCCCCTCTTCGGGCTGATGTGAATAAGAAATGAAATAGCGCTCTAATTCGCAATCGCGGAAAATATTTCGAGCTTTGATTTTTATCGGGCTGATGTGAAAACGGCTATTAAGGCACACAACTTTACGAATGCAAGGTGGGGGGGGGGATCTCCTTGAAAACTATGTCTGATGGCTCAGAGAGAGTGAGAGGGCATCCGATGATGCAGAGATGGACTACTTTTGCCCCCATGGCGATGCCTCACCACTTTCATTAGCTTGATTGCTCCCAGATTTGCATTTTTATTGTAGTGGAGAGGGAACATCAAACCCCCTGTGGCTTTCCCAGATTTGCCCGTTTCGCTGCATTGATCCAGCACTTGCACACAATGGGTTTAAGAATGGTGTCACTGATACCATTCTCAACATGTAGAAAACCTCTCAAATTACACCTTCAGCCTGAGGAAGTAAAAAACAAACAGACAAAACACACACACCATACCAGACAAAATGAAGGGAAAAATGAATGTTAGTTGGAATGAATCAGAAGCGAAATGTTAGAAGAAAACAGTTGATCATGTCAAAAAGCAAGAAGCGTCAAATATACCAGGAATGTGGAAGACATTTTGTTTGTGAGTTGCTTCCTTCTGTGTGTTGTTAGCTCTCATTGATGCGTTGGACTTCAAAGAGCCGAACGGCCGTGTCGTACCAGATGGGGGGCTCCAGATTCCTGTCACATGACACACAAAACAAACATTATAAAACATTTATACCACACCAAACACAGATATCTTGGTTTCAAGCCATGTCCATTCACTATAAGATATCAATTAATCACAGGCCTGAGATGGCAGAATAGGTATATGAATACTGTTAACTGCCTTTGAGTCCTCAATTTCTTTCATCCTTTACTTTGACTTTCACAAAAGAGAATGTCAAGATAATATTCACATAGCAAATAAGCATGCACACTGTAACCATAGTTACTCTGTTTACTGGTGTATTGATCGCTCATTTTTGCTGACAGGAAAACCCTCAACATAGGAAGCATGGTTGATACACAGTAACAGCAAACTTTTGCACAAAAAGAAGTCTTAGACCCTGTTTACAGTGCGAGGCTCGGCCGCGGCTGAGCCCAGCCCCGCTTCAGTGTAAACATGCAAAAGGGCAAATGCGAGGCCAAAATTGGCCTCGCATTTGGCCTTGCTCTGGAGGTGGTCTCGGCCGCGGCCGAGCCCGGCTTCTTCTTGGTGTAAACGCAAACTGGGCCAAATGCGCGGCCAATTTTAGTCTGGCTTCCAGACCCTCTGCCCGTACTATTTCGCTATTCACGATATTAACCCCCTCAACGTGGAAAACTAGTATAGTTTAAGGTGGTTTTGTCCTGCAAAGGATTTTTCCATCGGCAAAGGCCTTTGCCCGAACGGCGATTTCGTCGCCACGGAATCCAGTTGGCAAAGGGTCTGAAAACCAGGCTATACCAAATTGTGTTTGTTTACAAGCAGAGCGCCACTACGATGAAATATTGAAAGGTTTGAATTAAAAGCGCGGCTGAGCCCAGCAGTGTAAACGGACAAAATTGCGAGGCTCGGCCGCGCAATTGAGGCCGGGCTCGGCCCAGCCCCGCACTGTAAACGGGGTCTTATTCAAATTCAAGAAATTCTTCTTAGTAGTCCTATGTCTACAGAAAATTTGCTGCATAGTACATTTTGGCAGCAGACATGCAAAAGCCAGTTTTCTAATTCTAGGGCAGATTAGATGGTGCATTAAACGATGAATTACGTAGGCTTAAAATATTAAGTCACTTCCCAAGTTCCTGTCATGCTCCTTAACACTCAAACACTGCTGTATACATTCAACAAACAAGGAACCAACTTTGAATACAATGAAAATAACATCTCAAGATGCAATAGAAGATGCCATGAATACCAACACATACATGTTCTCTCTTTTGTTTCTACCAATAGATACGGTAGACTACTGGTCAGAACTCAGGGGTGCATCAATATGGCTGATACAAGTTATATAAGTTTCAATTCAAGATCACATCAAAGCAACAGATCCCAAATTACTGAGAGGTGCACTATCAAAGATTCGAAAGAAGAATCTACATAAAGAGGACAGTCATTTTGACTGAAAGTACATATCATTCCGCGACTGGAAAAAGACTAGTCAAAGGGAAGTAAGATACGTGGACACAGAAATTGAAACTGAACATTAACTAGCCATTGACTGAAATGTTTGATGCTGGCAAATTGCAACAATGTGTCTGCGAGGGTTGAGTTTCTTTCTGCTCTCCACCAACATCTCACAGCATGGGAATTTAATCTTCTCAACTATACATGGGACGACCAAAACATGACTTCACAATATCATCATTCACGATTCCTTCATGACAGCATGGGAATTTAATCTTCTCGACTATACATGGGACAACCAAAACATGACTTCACAATATCATCATTCACGATTCCTTCATGACAGCATGGGAATTTAATCTTCTCGACTATACATGGGACAACCAAAACATGACTTCACAATATCATCATTCACGATTCCTTCATGACAGCATGGGAATTTAATCTTCTCGACTATACATGGGACAACCAAAACATGACTTCACAATATCATCATTCACGATTCCTTCACGCCTGCTCCCAAACCACATACTCATACATCCCTGCATCTCCCATTAAGTCAGTCAGCTCAATTATCATCACGGATAAACTAGCATGAGGTTGATTCCCCGCGATATTGCTTTTCTCCTATCGTATTTGATCAAAATCCAGCATGCCGCCACTGTATGCTGAAATAAAATACTGCTCTGTACATTAGATACTTTCAATAACAGCCCTTGACGATGACATGCTTGCGTCATATGATGTATTGCCTGGGTATGCCGGCTGGTTCCTAGATAAAGCCACGAATAAATGACTGAAACAAGTTACCACGATGCTGTAACTACTTCACCATCCAAGGCATAAATCATATATCATAATGTAGATCAACTAATACATGGTATCCCCAAACACTAAATCCTTGATTAATGTTTGATTATTTTTAACATTAAATGATGAATATATGGATATTAACAATACTGACATACAAATGCCTAAGATGTACCCACTTTAAAAAACAAACACACACACACACACACACACACACACATACACTTACATCCTAGTTCACAGTATACTGAAGCTGACTGTGTACTGCAGAATCTTTTCATCCTTTGCATGGTTTCCTTATTGTAAAATAATATCAAAGATAATGTCTGGAGACCTATTTTATCAATCACTCAGTAATGTTTGTGTGATTAACCCCTTCTCTACAAGAATTCAATTTTGCAGCCTTTCTTCAGACCCCAATAATAACTCTAAAATACCCTAATAATAATCCTAACAATAACCATTTCAAACCCTAAAATAATATCAGACATAATGTCTGGAGAACTATATCATTGATCACTCAGCAATGCTAGCTGTGATTAACCTCAGTCTACAAGATTCAAATAGACTTTCTACAAACTCTTAGGCCCGAATTCACAAAGATGGTACAATCTTGTCCATGGTTTCAACCATGGACAAAGACCGTAGTTTTTTATGGCGCGCCAAGTGTCGCATGGCCTATTTCGTTATGAAATCAGTCGTTTCGTCAATGACGAAATGGTCATTTTGTTGACACAGGTGTTTTTTTTTTTTTTTTTTTAGATGACTCTGTGTTTGGTGAATGAGGTCAATCGATAGATTTACTCATGTTTTGAAATGTACCGAAACTATTCTATCTGACTTCACTCAATGTTACTGTGACTGTAAACCCCCCCCCCCCCAAAAAAAAAAAGAAAAAAAGAATCTTGCTACTTTCAATTCTAAGTTGCCTAGATGTCATGCCCAGTTGAAAAACTATCAAGGCAAGTTTACCGCAAACACCAGAATCTTATTCTCCATGCAGATTCACTCTGCTATGATGAAAAAAAAAAAAGAATAATTGTTTCTCATTTTCTTTGAACTTCTGGTTTCCTGAAATGTTCTCTGTAAACAGACTAGGAAATTAAGCACTGCTTGCAAATCCAGTTTTATCGCTTGGTTGGGGTCTTACATGATCAAATGAAAGAGTCACTGACATCTAGCTTTTTTCTACAGCATAAATGAATACCACTACGGAATTAAAGGTACTCCTGATAATCCATTAAGCAAGGCACACCTACCGCTTGTCATGCATTATTCACGAGATCCTAGAGGACCACTCAAAAATATTTCATGAAGCTCAGTTACAGAATAATATGCATCGGCAAGTAAGATTTCTGTCACCTGAGATATGCAAGGCACGATCGCTTGCTTTAAAGAGTAAAATTAGTTTGAGTGACTTTGTTGAATATTCCAAGATAAAACTTCATATATCATAAACAGAATACAAGTCATTAGTGAAGTTCATGGACAGAGAACTGTAAAACAGGACATTTTCGTAGCATGAAATTTTTGGGTTTTTTAACGGGAGCCGACGGCCTTTTTCGTGGCATGAAATTTTCGCAAGTTGCCTCTAACATTCAATGCATATAGTGTAGACAAGAACTTTTGTGTGCATTTTTACTTCGCAAATCTTGGCTCTCGTGAAATTTGCAAAATTAAAATGCATGTGACCAATCCTTGTTTTTCAAATTCATGAAATATCTCTTTTTATAGTATATCTCATCTACAGTGTATACAACCCTGAACTTACACTCTCACAATTTGTTTGCTTGTTGTTGGTTTTTTTTTCCAATTCAATCTCAATATACTTTTAGTGATTGTCAGAGAACATGGCTGCAACAGCAATACAGATCTAAAAAAAAACCAAAAAACATGCAAACTATGTTACAAGGCAGGTGGTGTAAATATCTGTGAAGTCTACCTTCCTCTAGACCTAAAAACTACAAATCTGCATTCCCTTTACTGAGACACAGTTAGCAAATTATTTTGCAATTTTAAGGTGAAATATACAATAAAAAGTTACTGTATATGTCACATATTTAGGGAGTCTATATGTCAAATATTTAGTGAGTCTATATTTTCGCAAATCGGGACTTCCCGACAATTTGGCGAGCAGTTAAATTCCCAATTGTGGGGTACATTACTGAATGGAGAAATGTATGTGTGCACATCACATTCAAGTCAGGATCAGAGTTTATATTTTCATGTCTTTTTTAAATTCGCAAATAACACCCAACTCGCTAATTCACAAAAATAAAAACATCACGAAATATTTGGCATTTGTACAGTACTTACTTGACTCTGATCACAGAATAATCTTAACTCATCCAGGACAGACAAGGCCTTATCACTCAACAGATGTGGCATTTCCCACTGGTCTCACATACTCAGATGTTACTAAAACACAGCACTGCCAATCTTAGAATTACAATCATTTAAGTAATTGCTCTCACAATGATGAATATTGGAGAAGTGAGAAAAGATTTGTTGGGGTTCTTCTGGGAAATCTGACATTTATTTAACTAATGATGAAGATTAAATGGTATGCTACAATAATACTGTCAATTTCTCTAACACTTCATAGAAAATATCTGAAAATATCACAAAGACTTTAATTCTTGCTTTTTATTTTGTTTGTTTGTTTTGCAGCTCAACTTTAAGGTTTGAGCCAAAATTAAACACAAGCTTCTCTTCAAATAGATGCCTCTCAGTGCTAATGATAATAATAATAATTGGTTCAAACAAATTCTGTTACAGTCTATTCACAAAATGGATATATTTCAATATGTAGACTAGAAAAAGCACTTTCTTCCTTTAGAGGAGATATCTTCAGATAATAGAATAAATAAATTATCATTACTATACACTGTCAAGCAAACCCAAACATGTTAAGGTAAAATGTCATGTTTTGATAGTGTTGATCTGACATTGCATCAATGTTGGAGGAGAAATGAAAGAATGTTTAATGCTTTCATGTTCTCCTAACATATTGACTTTGTATTAATACATCACAACTTTAAGACATTTGTATTTGAAGTTTGTGAGAGGATATCCTTGACATGCATACAAATCGACTCTACTGGTAGAGGTGGATTTCATTCTTTTATTGAACACATTCAAAAGAAAAGACAAACAAAAATCCTTCTCAACTTTCATAATTTTTATGAATAGATTGTACCTTGCCTCAGTGAATTAAATTTTGGCCGGAAAACAAGCGAGGTTGCTGGTTAAAAATCTGAAGGTATAGAGTGCGATGTGCTGGTATTCAATCCTAATTTCGATTCAATAGCATGCAATCTAATCGTTTCTGACTCTTGTTGAGACCGAAGATGACCTTACTATACCACTCTTGACCAGAAGAGGGGAAATAAATCTGTTCCCGACTTTCTTCGCGTTTTACGCTGCCACACCAAAGTGGAGCAATTGAGGTTAACATATGATAACAAGGCAACGGAAGCAATCCCGAGAAACGGTTTCAGTTTCCGGATGAAATTACCAATAATGTGGCACTGAAACACAGGGCATGTCTCCGTGAGGTTGTCTAGACCTTGTTGTCTGTCATTATTTTCTCCTGGGGAAGAAAGCTTGTCGTATTGAAAGCAGCAGAGCTGTGGATTGGGCACAGAATGTGGCAATTCATTTACAGTTTGTCCAGAGATCCTGGTTCACTGACAGACTTGTGAAATGTGAGGGCACTTCCTAAAGCATGATTAGTGTATATATGCCAAACATTTCGCAGGGTTTTTATTTGACAGATTTTACAAGTCAGGTGCTTTTTGCGAGATTAAACACACATGAAAATATCAATTCTGATCCTAACATGAATGTGACATGCATGCATACATTTCTCCATTCAGTACTGTGCGTCACAATTGCAAATTCAACAAATGAAGTCCCGATTCGCAAACAAATTGGGACTCACTAATTATGGCATATACAGTATATTAAGACTGTTACCCATTTGCAACGTTGGACAAGCAAACCAAATTATTCTACAACACCTTGTTATGTACAAAGCACTTTATGTTATCTATCGTTTTGACGATTTAGTAATGGCTAAAAATAAATTTCACAGCTTTCATAATCCCCATATCACAGTTACATATTAAAATACGCATACTG
Source organism: Diadema setosum (assembly GCA_033980235.1). Taxonomy (NCBI): domain Eukaryota; kingdom Metazoa; phylum Echinodermata; class Echinoidea; order Diadematoida; family Diadematidae; genus Diadema; species Diadema setosum. The sequence goes on from CM067064.1 coordinate 1,575,129, forward strand.
TCATTTCCATGGTTACAAAATCATCACATGGCATTCTTCCAAAATAAGTACCCAGTAATCAAAAAAAGGAGTGTCAAATAAATAAAAAAAAGTAATAGCCTGGTGTACAAAACAAAGACAGCTTTTTTTCGACAGGTAATACATGTATGATCATTTCCTGCTTTCCAGCAACTTTGTCAATTCATGTGACATAGCTGATATAAAAACATTTTAGTGAAGCCTTGTGATCTGAACAGTGCTGCCTTTGGTTTCCCATTACCTTTTGCATTTTTAATTTTAGAACTTTGTTTCAGGTTTGCCAGCTCAGTGTGGCTGAGTCTGCCAAGCGTAAATGCATTTTCCTTGTCCCTTTCAGCAATCAGGCGTGTAAACTTGTTAGTTCTCTTGATTTTTTTTTTTTTTTTTTGGGGGGGGGTTCTATAATACAGACCCCTTGAATAATGACTGTGTTCTTCATGAAAGGTTTGACTTGTGAAATGAAAATGCTCATTAACACTTCTCGATTATCCTCACAAGATTTGTCCTGTTCGTCAGAGCAAGAAAATGTCTTGCCATGGCTGTCAGACATGCTTGGGCGAGTAGTCCCTAATCATCCATATCCAATACTAGTATCATTTAAATGCAATCGTATGTTTAGCTCCTCATTCCTCTGATTCGTAGAGGATCTTGGATCTATATTCCTTTCTTTTAATTGGGAAATGACATCATATTTGCCCATTTCAGATCCAACTGCACATTTGCGGTGCTTTGAAATAATAAACAGTGCCTTTCAGATTGGACCAATCAAAGGAAAAACTCTACACTTTTTTTATCCTGTTGAATGTGCAAATGGGCTAATAATTGGAGCAAAAATTCTAACCATTGAGTAATTGTTCAAAACTACTTTAGGTAGTGGTATTTATTGACCAAAAAAGAAAAGAAAAAAAAATAACAAAACAAAACATTTGTAATAGAGCACATTTCTCCACATAAACATGAGGAGAAAGATAAAGTCACTTCCTAGTATCTGGTATTAAAAGAAAATTCATCCAATCTACACCTACTGGACTTATGAGAGAATTTGCTGATATTTCCTCTTTCCCCCCCCCCTCTCTCTCTTATGCACTTAATAGCCAAGTCTTTACAGAGTCACTCACAACACAAATCACCTACACACTTCCATCTTTATAAAGCTATAGCATATCGTCTTTTATATCATAAGAGATTTCATAGTCTTTCTCTTAATGTGTTAATGACTGGCGACAATTAACAATATAGTTTGTGATTAGACTTATATCAAGTCTGATGAAATTCTTCCTCGGCTTTCATATCTAGGGTGTACAGAAAGCATTGTAATCTACAAACCTAGTGAGTCCTTCTTTATGATGCAAGGACATATTAAAAAGACTTTGATATATATCCACAACCCCCATTGAGAAAAAGTGTGGAAAGCATGGCTGGGGGAAGCTGTAGTATTCTCATTAATTCACAGCACATGGAATGCTTCAGTAATTAACCTGCTGAAACATCACGATGTGGCTTTAAGGGTGTGAGTCAGCCAGCGTTACAGCAGGTTAGCTGCTACATGAGGTATACCGGTATGAAATAAAAAAGGAAATGCAGAAATGCATGAGCAAAAGTTTTCTGTGCGAGTATTTCATCCTTAGATAAGGCTCCCATATGCAGTGCAATACTGCAATGATCAACATGCTCTCAATGTCTCAATGTGAGATTAGTGGTTGATATGAAAGCAAGCCAGCTAGCTACTGAAATGAAATTTTTGAGGATTAGTATCCTTTGTCAAGATGCAGCATGATAACATCACTGAAACTGAATAGGAAGTGATGAAGGATGATTAAAAATGACGTTAACATTTCCTTCCAAGAAACTGAAATGAAATGGTCAGTGGTTAGTTTGACATGACTCACAAACAAATGTGAAGAGATCTGTAAATGAAGAGAGAAAATGTTACAAGGTGCAAGAAAGAAAGTTAAAACAGGCAATAAAGAAACATGTGTCACTTCACATGCTGAAAAGAGATAGTGAAACAAAAGGAATGAAAGGTAATGCTCACCTTCAAATAAATGCATTTCAAACGAGGCCAATATATTTCACTATTGGCCATATGTGGCAAGCAAAACAATTGTGTCTTTGACGATGCTCAAATATGCCCACAAACACCACTTCAAACAAACACATAATATGCTAATAACACACTTCAAAGGGTTTCAATGTATAAATCTTGTCAAGTTTGTATGGAAAATTTCTTTCTCGCACACATGTGAAACCAAAGACCCAATTACGAAAGTCTACAGTGTCTATCAGGAATCCATGAACCTCATAAATTCAAGACAAACAGGTTGTAAAGCAATAATTAAGTACAGAACTTTGGTAAAATGGTGACAACAACAAATATTAGAAAACAACTCTGAAGGATAAATCATAATGTGCTCTGAATACCATGACAACAGGCATTGTGGAGAGCACTGTACCATTATTGATGTACTTGCTTTCATGCATTGAAAAATACTTCTGTAATTCACACTCTGGTAAGAATACAAGAGAATGAGTGAGAGAGGAAAAAAAAGAAAAGAAAAATAATTTGTGCTCACTCAAGCACTCTGTATGAGATCCAAGGCCTATTACACACAAACAGCACCTGAGCACGGATGACCATGGACTACACAGACCTGTTCACTTTGGGTGCTGTGTTTTATGTTAATATGTAAATTTCAGCCATAACTGAAGGCCTTTATTCAGAAGGTAGACCTACTGGTATTATATAGTTAATTTATGCACGGACATAAAAATGCACCCCACTCTTTGCATAGCCAACTGAGTCATTATTTCTTCTTCATATTGGAAGCTCCCCAGTTATAGGTCCATCAAAAGTTACAGTGCTTTAAAACAGAACACATATAGTACAGTGTAGATCTGTAAGTCTGCCAAATGCTGGTGTGCATAAAGTGTATTCTGAGAATTTGAAGATGATTTACAAATACAGGTACATGTAAAATACAAAACAAAACAAAACAAAACAAAACAAAACGAACACACATACACACAACCACAAATACATGCATATATGTATGCCTAATCAATACATGCATATATGCCTAATCACATATCAATATGATTTCATTAAACCCCTGTACTTAAAAAAGCCTTTGATCTTTCAATACAGTATAACCCCCCCAAAAAAATTACAATAAAATTTTCGCATTGATAACATCCAGTATGATTAAACTGTCTAAATGCTACTTCAGGGTCTTAAAATATAATATCTTAGCTCTATTTTGCAGAAAACCTTATTCAATTTGGTTAAGCGGTCATAGAGAAATGTGGAATGTTGCAAAGCATGTCATGAGTCTGATAATGCCAAGTTTCACACTTCAATGATTTTGGGTGTGAATACAATATGAGACAGAACTTGGAGTGAAGAGATTCCTGACATCCTCTACAAAACTCCTCATTTCTCTTTGACCACTGAAGCATATCGAGTGGGGTTTTCTGTAAGATGTGGGCAATGAGTTATAGTTTCATACCCTGAATTTGTATTTGGATTGATTCACTATTTTTTAAAGATATCATTGCGGAGGGTCCTGTTGTAATTTTTTTGGGGGACATACGGTACTGCTGGAAACTTGAAAACAATGGGCTTGTATCATTTGATTTATCAGAGTTGTTCAATTCGTCGCCGGTCACACGAACCGACGAATCACTCGATTTTGGGTCAAATTTTCGATTTTGAGATTTTCAATCATTTCGATAGTAGACATTCCTTACTACATATTCTGAAATTCTCAGTGTGTAATTCGGTGTAATTTTTACGTAGTTATCACTTTTGTAGAAGTATGTAATTCCATTTGTGAAAATTATTTGTTTTCCCCATAGAAGCGTGTGTTAAACAATCAGGCGATTCGACGGTTCGGTGACCGCGTGTACTAGTACGCGCAGTCACCGAACCGACGAATCAGTGCGCATTGACTTGCGTGTTGTTTTTGAGATTCAACAGTTCATTGACCGCGCGCATAGTGCGCTTACTATGTAATACATGTGTTGACAATGACAACGTTCAATGTACATGTACATATGGACACACATGGAAAATGACAACGTTCTTTGCAGACCGAAAATACATGCATGCAGCTCTTTGACGATTTCCCGCTTATTTTTTAACAATACAATTCGATAAAAACTTCACAAGTAAGAGCAAGAATTGAAGTCTGGTGTACTACAAAAATAATTGGAAATTATAGACATGAAAGTGTAGCAACCATAAGTCAAAAATGGGCTAACTTCAAACGCGTTTTTCTCGAATTGTCATTCTTACGCAAACCTGAGGGATTCGTCGGTTCATGTGACCGGCGACGAATTGTTTCAGAACTGAAAGAAAGCAACTTTCTGCAACTCACTTCCTGTACACATGGGTCATTAATGTTACAATGTGTGCATGACATGACAGAATGCTGACATTAAAGGCATAATTCACCATTTGCAGATGAAACAAAAACCCAGCTTTAGTGCTTCAAAATAGTTCTAAAATGTGAGTTAGGGATGGAAACAAGCAATGTAAAAATGTTAATCAGTGTAATCAATGTTAAGCATTGTTAAATATACACAAAATGTGAACAATAGTTATAATAAAATTTTTTCTACAATAAACTGTCTACAGTTATGGTTTATTGAGAAAAACAGTGATATCTCCTTTAAATATATTTTACACTTTATTGCAAAATGTTTATCTGGTAGGATGTTTTGTGATGCAACTGACCTACACATATTCATGAAATGTGATAACTCGAACATTTTTCAAATCACTGCTCCCAAAGATTAACAATACCTTTAACTTTGAATGAGTCAGAACTCACAAGAAAAACTAATGGAGTGTGAGTCAAGGAAACAGCAACTCCACATGTGGTATTCAGTACCATGAAAAACATGCCATTTGAAAGCACATGTTCTTGCCATAATCATGATTGTGTAACGTACACATCCAAAGTCATTCTTTTTTTTTCTTTTATAATTCTGTTTCAAGCTCAAAGTCATGTTGACAGGAAAACTTCAATTTAGAGAGAGAAAAGTTCAGGAAGAACCCACTATAAAACTTAATTTCTTTGGGATGGTGTCAGGCTTCAGACGAGCATAATTTTAGTTGGTGCCATAATTTGTCATGTGATACTTGGGGCTCACACAGCTTTATGTTTGTGATTAGGAAAAAGTGCAATGGACATAATTGGCATGAAAAGTTCTTTCTTTTTAATGCAAGACAATAGTGCTCAGTGATTTCATGAGCAATTCATATTCTTTCACCAGACAAATGATACGGTAAGGAAATCAGCAAAGCACTGCTCAGATATGTTGTGCACTGTGGGGGTGGGGATGACTTCATGTTCACTTCATGAAATCGCTTAAATCTAACAATATTAAAGTACATGAACCTTCAATATGGCTCAAGAATGAAGGCATTAAAATAATGAATTTTCATAATATGATGTCAATGAGTAAATATGTCATGTACCAACACCCATAACTCTATAGTCATCTATCCCATCAAGCATTGCATCTTCCTGTGCCCCTCACAATGTTGCATCACATACTTTGTGAATTCATTCATTCATTTTATTTAATCATGGTACTAACATCAGCCATGGCTGTTTTTCGGTCAGTCCATGCAATAAAAACAAGTATACATGATCTCATAAATACAATACACAAATAAAAAACTACATAAAATGACAAAAACTAATTTACATATAAAGGCAAGACACAAAAACAGGCATAACAAAATATAAAACCCAAAAATGAAATTACATTTCCATTTACAAGCTTAGGAATATAAAATTTTCCAAAATAACAATAATTTCATTGCATGTTAGGGTGGAAGATTGTATCAAAATTTCATCAACTATGGATGGAAATGTAACTGCAGCAAACAGAGCTTTTTCCTTTAAATGTGGCAATGAGGCAATTATAAGATGATCTTCAATGCTACCACAAATAACATATTATATATTTTAATATATCGTGCAAAGATAAACATGAGCGTGCAAGAAAAATACTTTATAATTAGACTGATCTTCCATGAATAATGAAAGCAAGATAAAAACATGCACTATAATCAGCTTTTAGATCCTAGCCCTAGCATGAAACAGGGAAAGAGTTAGATTTCAGATAAAGTAAACGTTTTAAAGAAATCACTCTTTAAATGCCACCCATTAAAAAAAAAAAAAAAAGAAAAATTGAAATCTCTCAAGGAAATTGTGTGGAGCCAAATCGCCTAATAATGGTTCCCCCAAAGGGAATGCTTCTCTTTCGTAAATAAAGACTTAATCCTCTTTAGGAAAAAAAATGCACTGAAGGTTTGATTAACTCCATTCCGAACACAAATCAGGTGAAAAGATGAGCTACAGAAGCTTACTTTATGGTTAGAAGAGTAGAGCTATATTCCAGAGCAAGCCAAGAAATCACTCTTTAATGCCATTCTATAAACAAACTTTACATGTCTCAAATGAGCTGCATGCAACAAAATTGTCTGATAATGGTTTTGCATAAAGAATGCAGTGAAAACCAAAGCAGAAAGGAACTGATACCTTGAAGTTACAAAACTTTAAAGGCACAAACAAGTATCACTTGGACAGAATGAGGTATGTTCCTACAGTTTAGTTCTTACGACTTGTCAATTGACTATATCATGTCCACTCCCATACAAATCTAGCGCTCAGCAGAATCATAAGAGACTTTAAGAAAAAAAAAATACCGCTAAACAGATCAGAACATTCAAATCAGTGAAACTTGGAGTTGCAAAACTTTTTGATACTATGTTCTATAGATGTAAAATGGCTTTCAAGAATCATATGTGACCATGCATCACAAAACCAACAAAAAGTCGCCAGACATGGATTTTTAATTATGGGCAGATTCTGAAAGAGCAGTCTCTAAGCTTTAAAATGATGTATAACTCAATTCAAATGGACTCCCCTCATCTGTCTAACACTAGAAAGAAAGCACCCACTCTGGAAAAGTGTGAACTGAGAAAAGAGGCTCTGAAGTACAGGGTGTATTCAAGCGCTTAATCTTTACCAAGAGATTATTAGATTAAGCTGAAATTGAGCATGTTCTATTAACACATTCTGTCCATGATTAATGCCAACTTTCAAAGTGGTAGTGTTATCCTTTCAACAGTTATTAGACTTGAAAGTGAAGAGTGTGCAAAGGATTTCAAGAAATGAAAAGGGGCCTCTTAAAGACATACCTGATCATTCTACTCTCTTCCCCCCCCCCCAAAAAAAAAGGGTTGTAGAAAATCTTGCGGAAACACACTTTCCCATTCATGTTATGATCACAAACTAAAGAATAACACAGAAGAAGGATAGCTCTTTCAGAAAATATGAAAAACTCAAGATTGACTCAGTTGACCCATTTCACCTTTTTTGAATCCTCACGTAAAATCAAGGGATGCGACTTTTTGTTGGTTTTTGTGATGCACGGTCACATATGCCATTCCTTGTCCGACAAATGAAAGTATGATGGGATTTGCCTTTTGAACACTTACTTGGGTGATGAAGTGTGAAATATTGGTGCTTAATGGAGAAAACTGTCATAATATGTAAGAAATCTGAACTGTTTCTCATGTTTGCATGACCACTGCTAATATGTTCTACTCATTTCACTAGTAGGTATATGTCACTTGAAGATTTTGACATATTCGTTTATGTACACAAATTGTTTGCACTGGCAAAAAAAAAAAAAAAAACTAGATATATCGCTATGGCGACTGATATGCCTCCGCCATAATGCATGGTTCTCCTAATAGGTCTATAGTGCAATGTCTTGACGATGTGTGATGACAGTTTCAAATAATTGGCAAAATATTAAAATGACAGGTTTGACACAAATGTGCTGAATGTTCACTTTCCTAGAACTAGGTTCAACTGGATGAATGATTAAAATGTCAGAGTGCAGGTATTTGGGGAACTGATGATTTTTACTTGACTTTTGACCCTTTTATAAGTTTATGCATCGAGTAATTTTTCAAGGTATTGAGAAAAAGTATAATTTCATTATCAAATGGGAAAATAGCATTATCTAAACCTGGCCTTTGACCTTTGACCTCACAGTTCCAAAGAGAATCACTGTTAGGTTGAACATGCATAAATATGTAAGTTTCATGATGATACCTTGAGTTACTTTTGAGATATGGAGGAAAAAGTGCAATTCAGCACTCTCACTTGACCTTTGACCTTTTGACCTTTTGTCAAGAAACCTCCCACAGAATATATATTGGGTAATACATGTATACATCAAGTTAAAAAAAAAACCTTCATTCATTGCATAAATATAAGGAAGTAGTGATATTTTGAGAAGTTGACCTTGACCTTTGACCCATGACCCTCAACTTCTCTAGATAATTACTGCCCATCGGTACAAGCATATATACTAAGTTCCATGAAGATACCTTGAACACCATTTGCGAGATATGGAGAAAAACATGAAATTTCATTTTTTTTTCACAAAATAACCTGTGACCTTTGACCTTTGACCCTGTGACCCTAAAATCCACACAAAGTATTATCCCCCAAGGATATACCCTCATACCAAGTTTGATGTAAAACCACCACACGGTTCTTGAGATATCGACAAAAACAAAACGGGACGGACGTACGTACGGACGGACGGACGGACAGACGGACGGACGGACGACCCGAAAACATAATGCCTCCGGCCACATCGTTGCGGAGGCATAAAAACCTTCAGGCATATTGCATTTTAAGGAAAGTAGTAATATTTTGAGGAGTTGACCTTGACCTTTGACCCCCCTGACCTTTGACCCATCACCCCCAACTTCCCTAGATAATCACTGCCCATCGGTACAAGCATATATACTAAGTTCCATGAAGATACCTTGAACCATTTGCGAGATATGGAGAAAAACATGAAATTTCAAAAAAAAAAATTCACAAAATAACCTGTGACCTTTGACCTTTGACCCTGTGACCCTAAAATCCACACAAAGTATTATCCCCCAAGGATATACCCTCATACCAAGTTTGATGTAAAACCACCACACGGTTCTTGAGATATCGACAAAAACAAAACGGGACGTACGGACGTACGGACGGACGGACGACCCGAAAACATAATGCCTCCGGCCACTTCGTGGCGGAGGCATAAAAAAACTAAACCAACCACCTGGTCAGGTTGCTTGAGGCTGTTCTGTGAAATAAAATCAAAATACATTTTATGTCTGATATAAGTCTTTGAAGCAAGCCTTCAGTGCTTAACTTGCACACACCCTGAAGCTTACACCATATACACATATGTAGACCATCATGAACACCAAATTTCTTTTAAGTTTATTGCCTTCTCTTATGTTTCAATTCTATACACGTTAGCATTGGTATTGAGGGGGTCAATACAAACTAGAGAGAAATAGCATAAGAAAATTAAAAGATAAAGAATCAATACAAGGACAGTGTATCTGATACTCAAAAAAGAGAGAGAGAAAAAAAAAAAACATAGCAAGTAACAATCATAAGACATCACATTCCACTTTCATGACATCAGTGAATATTACAGACCAAACAAGTTATGAGCTGACATGAAATGGCATTTCAATATACACCTCCCTTAACTATGTTGTGTCAGCAGAAAAAAAAAATCCTCCACAGCATGCCCATTAAAATGAATGCAGTAGAACCATCCATTGAAATGCAATAGAGCATATCCCCTCCATGCATAATAGTGTGGTGTTGTGTAGAGAAGTTGGGTATTATTTGGTGCAGTCAGTGCAGGGCAGTGTAATGCAGACCAGGCAGTTAGTATTGGGAAGTCAACTTTTGTGTTTACTAGCACAGAGTTATTATATGGGATGTATTTGTTTAGCATTGTCTGTACACAGTGCATGGTCAAATGCAGTGCAGTCAAGTGTAGTGTAGCATGTTGCAATTGTTAGTGGTTATGTGCTGTCAGGCAGTTAGCAATGCTGGAATACACACATAAGTGCTGCGCAGTGAAGTGTAGTAAATCATGGTATAGTTCAAAAGAAAAATTTACACCACCTAAATATGCCCCTCAAAATAAATTCTGCAATTAAGGTTTGATATCATACTTCTCTTATACCGGCATTAACTTCATTAAATATGACATAATAAGAAAGCCTAATCAATTATCTTTAAAGTGACATCTCACTCGTTTTGACTAGGTGTTCCTGGAATGTGCAAAACAGGTGGGTATGGGGACAGATCAAAAACAAAAAGTCGCTATTGAAAATGAAGAGTTTTGATGAAAAAAGGCCACTGGAGTAAGCAATGTTGACATGTAAGCACTTACAAAAACTGCCATTTCCTAAATATTAGGTGCTTATTTTTGGTGAACCTTATTGTCTAAATCTGCTGGTACTACTGCAGTTTTCAAGTCATGGATAAAGCCTTGAATCTAATGATAATCTCACAATACATTATTTTCAAGCACATGCCTCCCCTAAAAAGATAAAACAAATGGGGATTTATAAATACACAACATGTTTGCTCCATTTTGTAAAGTTTAACATTTGACCTTTCCTGATACACAGTTGTACTGTACATTCCAGGAATGCATAATGTAAACAAGTGAGTTGTCCTTGTAAAGGTAAAATGAATTACTAGGCTTTGTAATGATACCACATTTATATAAAATGATGCAGATTTAAGAGAAATATGGTGCATCAAACTGGACTTGCAGGACTTTTTTTGAGGAGTTTATTTGGATTCAGTAACTTAAGAATTATAAGTAGAACACATCAGTGAAGTCTGAGAAATGTTTGAAAGTTTGTTAAATCATGTCTGGACAAGAAGCCTGGTACTGTGTGATTTCACAGTAGGGGAACAATATTATAAATATTAACAGAGAATTCAATATCTTTTCATTTGTCTGACATTAAAAAAAGGAGCTTACATTCTTCAGAAGACAGAGAGATAAGATTATTGTTAACATACGTCAGTAACAAGTCAAGGGAATGTGTAGATAACACATTTTGTGGAATTCTCGGAACATTTTGTTTACATCATTCCACTATTGTAACATCATATTTTGTCTCAGCCTTTTTATCCAGCAATGACAGCACACAGTTTTAACAACACTTTTCAAACAGTCTAAAACACCTGAGGCAATAACCAAGAGTGTGGGAAATTATCCTAATGGCTGAATAAATCTGTTTTATAAAATAATGAAGAAGATTCTCATTGTCAAAAGAAGTTCAATTGTAGATATATCACACTTCACAGCAGCCATTTTCGCAAGTAGATAAAGCAATAAAATCTCACACGGTCACCATTACAAAGTGCAAGTGCTAATTACCAGTCATTACACTTTAATAATGACCAGTCATGAGCAAAATTATGTATTTAGGCAAAATAAATGCCTGGTCACATGTGTGCTCTCAATCAATCATTTGATTAGGATCTACTTCGTCATTCTATAATCTCACAAAATTACCCTCTAGTTTTCTCGTCTTAAAATCACTACAGAGGGAGGGTCCTAGGCAAAACCAAGTATAAGTGTGACACCATGCAGTAAGCATTGCCATAAGCTGCGTTTACACCATGTTCCCGCCGGTAACAGCAGCCCCATTTACCCGAAACGCAGTGCGCCGCAGGTAGATGAGACATTCTCCTGTTTTTCCCCCCTTCGCATTCTAGACTTGTTCCTTCCAGTCCTCGCCCGGCGAACATATAGCTATCAGACGCTGTTCTCATGGTGTCTGGGGAGGCTAGACTATCAATATTTTCCATCGCGTCCCACTACGGCCCACCTCCCAGTTTTGTTAACGGTCTATTACGTGTCGCCGTGTTTCTTTGCGTTCACCCCGTTTTATCACGGCATGCAAAAATTCCTCATGAGCACTGGGACTGCTGTGACAAATTTTTTGACAGTTTAAAAATCTGACACAGCATCCACGTTTTTGTATCCTGTCTCACTGCGTCGTTTCACGTCCATCCCGTTTTTTTCCACGGTGGCCTGAAACGGGGCTGCTGTGGTTGCTGGGAACATAGTGTAAATGCAGCTTAATTCAGCAGATCAATTACTGATACAGTCAAGTGCAGTGAAGTGGAGCATGGCACAATGTTAATCATGATGCCTCTCACCCAAAGGGTGCCAGATGCATTGTGATGTGATGCAGTGGGAAATGTTGAAGACTTACCTGAGGTAGATGACACCCCACATGTAGGTGCGGAACCAGAGGGTGGTCCCACTATTAGCCTGGTACTTCCTGATCAGGATTGGGTGGGGCACCGGGAGGAGACCCACCAGGGTGCCATGCTGCAGGAACTTTAGGATCTCACTCTCATCTGTCAGACCCCTGGCAAATACATTGTAGAATGATAATGCAAGGTTTAAAAATGTCATTGCCCTCAAAATATATCTAACTGGATCTATCTATCATCTACCTATCTATCTATCTCTCTCTCTCTCCCTCTCTCTCTCTCTCTCTCTCTCTCTCTCTATCTATCTCTTTATCTATCCATGAATCTATTCCTCCATCCATATACATAGATACCTATTTAGCCATCAATCTATCTATTCCTACTTACATATCTATCTATCCAGGTAACTAATTCAATGCAACGAAATGCTCTCTTATGAGAATTTCTAGAAAACGCGACCCAGGGCATACCAAGTACACACTCCTTGGCGAACACCTCCAAGAAGTCGACAGTCACCAGTACCTAGGGATCTACATAGAAAACAATCTGAAATGGGATAAACGGACCCAACACTCCATCAACAAGGGTACAAGGGCCTTAAACTTCATAAGAAGGAACTTCCACCACTGCTCCAAAACAATTAAAGAATGACTCTACCACACCTTAGTAAGACCTTATCTTGAGTACGGATCCATAGCATGGCATCCGGGCACCGCCAAGAACACCAAATCACTCGAAATGGTACAGAGGCGTGCAGCTCGATTCATAACAGGAGATTTCTCTAGAGAGTCTAGTGTCACTAGTATGATGAACACACTTGGCTGGATTCCCCTGGAGGATAGAAGACAACATCTACACTTGTATGTCTCATCAGCTTTTACAAGCTCATCCATGGTGAACTTGACCTAGATCTCCACAAATACACCTCAAAGAAAGTAACCAGGCTACGGCAGACACACGACGAGCAGTACAACGCTGTATCGACCTTCATCTCCACAAGCCAGCTAGCAAACTCATTCTTCCCAGACGTAATTTCCCTCTGGAATGACCTCCCAAAAGAAAAAATATTATCCAAGAGTACAGAAGTTTTCAAAACCAAACTAAAAAATCAAAGTTTTCACAAAGAAAAATAAACTTGTGCTACCACTCTCGTCAGTCCTGAGCTACCCTTCCTAGCGGAAGTCTTCGGGGATAACTACTACAAGGTACATGGTATAAGGTACCTAGATACACCTATATCTTTCTTTCTTTCTATCTATCTATCTATCTATCTATCCTAACTATCCATCATTCTATGTATCTTTCTATCAATAGACATGTGTGAGTAATAGGTAAATGTGACTGTCTTTACAAGGTAGATGCATATGCAGGGCACTGACAACACACCATCATAACAACTCAAACATTACAGCAATAACAAAGAGAGACAATATGAAGGGACTTGCAATTTGCATTCAAACCTCTTACCTTTAACCTTGTTAACTTTTTAACATTTAACCTCTGATGGCACTCAATTCTGTGCATTGAGTGCATATTCCTGGTACCAGATACAAAGGTGTTTTTGCTTTTACATTGCAGTACTTTACAAAGACCAATACAGTAGTCCAATACAGGTCAAATTTGCAAATACTCAATTGCACAGAAGGAAAGAGCAGTAATTATGAAATATCTCTTTTCTTGAGAAATCCTTAACCCTATAAACAAAGCCGGGCTTTTTGGCTTGTTCTGTGGCCAGGGGGAGGATTGACTTAACCCCCCCCCCTCCCCCCGAGATCTCGGCCATCAATCGCGCAATCACCCTGAAAATTGGCACATACATATCACTGTCGCGTAATCTACCAAACTATAAAAGGAAAAATTGAATTTTTCATTTTTTATATTTTATATTAAAATTAACATACATAAAATCGTAAATTTTGCTCTGATTCAGAAAATAAAGCTAATGGCATCCTAATTTTTGGTGACATTATTCCTTATAGCATTCCTAACAATGTACTTAAAAAAAAAAATCTGGTATCAAAGTTATTTTCTAATGTAATATATTGTTTTATGAATTTCTAATGTATTTCTTTGTTATTCGACCTTTTGTGTGTTTTTTTTTGTGATTTTACCACAAAATTCATTACAGAACCTATTTAAGTCATAATTATGCTGAAATTAATTGATTTCAGCCCTGTAATCATATCTTTTTGAATAAGGTGAGAAAACTCTATTTGCATAGACTTTGTACACAAAATCACGTTTTTGAGCCATTAAGGCTGTATGAAAAAACGAGACAGAAACATTGAGCCAAACAAGGTGAGTAGAAGCTAGCTGTAGAGGAGGTTTCTGTGCTATTTTCTGCAATAACATAAAGTGTCAATGAAATTTTACAGTATGCTACTAAGAAGACAGCAATAACAAAAATACAGTAACACAGCCATAGGTCAGTATTTTGAGAGTAAATAAAACAAAACTTTAACTCTGACATATTAGCACGACAGGTTACTGTCTGCATAACAGCAAACAAGCAGTAAGTGGGAAATAAGTCAGCAATCTCTACTAGACCCAGTTAGTAGTTGTATTTCAGAAAAGGCATCAAAAGCGCCGAATATGCAGTCTGTGATAGTCAGAAAAAGAAGTGGAAAAAAAAAAAAGAGTGGCCAAAACGACACAAAATGATCCACGATGGTATAGTCAAAGACAGGACATTGCAGGGCCCTGATGTATTAATGGGGATAGGAGGGTGCCCCAACTGCCTGTGCTTGCAGAGAGAAATGGATGGGACGTCTGGTCTGCCTGCTTGAACAGATTAGACAAAATGACCTGGATGCCCTCAATAAACAAGGCCAGAACCTGTGCGGAGTACTGGATGGGTGGAGTGTAGTGACTTGAGAAAAAGACTGCTAGAAACACTGACTCCTATTTGGTTAAAGGGATGGTACAATATTGGTGGAGATGAGAATTTGGCTTTTAAGTTTTTGCAAGATACCGAGAAAACATTTATGAAATAGTACAGAGCGTACCATTTTAAGAGGAATTTAAATTTAATTCAAAATCAAATTTATTTGATGAAAATCGGGTTTGGAATGACTGAAGCATCCAAAAACAAAGTAAAACAAAGCGATTGTAATAAAATGTGGGGCCCACACTTTATCAGAATCGCTCTGTTTTGGATATCTCAGCCATTTCAAAACCAATTTTCATCAAATAAACGTTGAATTCCTCATGGAATTACATGCTCTTTCATATTTCATAAGAGGATTCTCATTATCTCAACAAAAAATGTTAGAAACCAGAAATTAGGTCTCAACCAAAATTATACGATACCTTTAATAACAAAGGAGTCTTTTTCTGAACTTTAAGTAGGAGACTTCTGAGGATGTAGTGACAGGACATGAGTGACCATCAGGACTGGTCAAGGAGGATCTCTTCTATTTGACCTTTGAACTCACTTGTCAATGCAGATTTTCTCCACCTGTGGGACCAGCACCTGAAGCAATCTCATGATCGTCTGCAGTGGAAGCTTCTGTTTCCATGACTGCACCTGTTGTTATGGAAACAAAGGAAATAGAAATCTCACCATAGGGACGGCTATCTTAGTTCCTATTTACATACTGTACAACCAGACACATACGCTGCATGAAACTTTTGTTAATTGGAGCTGACAGCCCTTTTCGAAGCATGAAACTTTCACTAATTGCCACTGGCATTCAATGTACTGTGTAGACAGGAACTTTGGCATGCATTTTACTTTCAAGAGTCTTGGCTCCTTGCAAAATTGGCAAAAGTTTCATGCACACGTTTCACAGTAGCCTAACAATCTATGTTTGGACACCAAGATTATTAACATCTTTATCACATGGTCCAAAACTGAGATATCACATTAGAGTTAGCTTCACATTATTTTTATACACTTAACCCTAAAAATAAAGAGAATACTGCTAACATGTCCTAATCATTGAAAGATCTGGTCCCTGATACAGTGTGGCATAGAAAGAAAATGACACAAAATCATCATTGTCTGATAACACATCCAAATACAACACCAAGATTGTATGTAAAGTCCCACACACTTCAGATTAGCTCACAAAGAATTTGGTAGCAAATTTCTCAGGTACATTTTTTTTCCCCTACCCATTCTGGTGTTGGCCTCCACTCCCCAGACATGCTAGCAGCAGCACTCGAGGACGTGGATCCAGTCCTCTGCAGCTGTGACGGTCTGTATTCCTCCCTACCGGAGCCTGCCCTTGCTTGTTGGCCATCCTGTGGTAATCTGCCAGACTCTGAGGAATGGCTTTCTGTGTCACTGTGTGGGGACACTGCAGCCTGAAGCTAAAAATGATAGAGAAACATTGAAATGTAATTCACAGAGTACAGTCTATCACAACACCAAGGAAAGAATCACTATGACAACAATGTATCCTTGAAAGGAAAATGGTACTATTAAAAAAAAAAAAGTACTGTTAAGCAAGATATTTTCAAGGCATGAAATTTTCGCAAATTGCCTTTGGCATTTCATGCATATAGTGTCGACAAGAACTTTCGTGTGCATTTTAATATCCAAAATCTTGGCTCTAGCAAAATTTGTGAAATTAAAATGCATGTGAAAAGTCCTTGTTTTACAGTATTTTTGACTGAAGGACACAGGATAGAAAACGATGGCTGCATAGAGGACTTAGAAGTAGGTGAGCTTCTATTGCTGTGTACCACTGGTAGTATGCCATGATAGGCCAAGATATTTACTGCATTAACCGCTGTGCAATCACACACTTGGATTAACTTCCCAAGTTTTTTATCAGCATTCAGTAATCCATCCAAACTTGATATTCTAGTTGTAAAATCAGCATGTTCACTCAAGTATAATAATGTGCCTCAGTCGAGCAGGTGGGTGGACCATTATGAGAGAATAAAAAAATGGGGGGGGGGGGGGTACCTTATAATCTTTATTCACTGACAATTAAAGTGAAAACATAGATCTGGTAAGTACAACATATTACAACACTGTATAATGCAGAGGGACAACTCGGCCTGCCGTCAAAGTGAGGCCGAGTTGTCCCCAAGTCCAAGTTAGCGTGACCCCGATCGGGTAAGTTCTGAGATTGCGACTCCGGCGAACCTTTTTGGTTAATACTTCACATTTTCGTGGTTACCCAACGAATATTTTGTTATTACAGCGTTATTCCACACATTTCTTCGGCATACTTGTTCGTTTGGGGTGAAATTTGACAATTTTTGCAGGCGTACTAGAACTATGCATAGGTTTTAATTCCAAGACATCTGTGCCAACTGACCATTTCATAATGTATTCAAATCTTATACATGCTTTGTTCACAAGAGATTGTCATAACAACTGCAAAGTTTGCAAGTGGTTGCCCTGTGTAACAGCAACTGACGATGCTAAGTGAATTCCTACAAATTTAATTGGAGGAAGTTGGAGTATGAGATTTGTTGCTGGGCTGCAGGAAAAGAAACATACATGAATTTCAATACATTACAGAGATGGTCTATTTATTGGCTGAGAAAATTCAGCATAGTAAGAGCTAAATCATACAGCTGGGGGGAAAGCTTGGCTTACGTTCTGGGCGGCGTTGTCTCCTCCTCCGCCGGACCCCGCCCTGTTCTCTCCACTGGGCCCCGCCCTGTTCTCTCCACTGGAATGCTCCACACTGGCTGCTGCTGCTGCTGCTGCCTCGCCAGGCATCACTTTGGATGTTTCTGTCATCATGGATACACCTGGCAGGGAGACAGGAGAAGATCATTCACAAAATCTGTCAAAGAGCTTCGACAACTTTCATGAACGAACAGTTCATGAAAGCACAACAAACAGTGGATGCTTCGCATGCATCCACTATTCGTAGTCTCAGCGCATTAGAGGTATTGCTTAGGAAAGACAATAGTCTCGCCGTATCCAACGTTTAGCGTAACAGTAAAGACAAATAGCCGCATCCTCCGCCTAGACTAAAGGCTAGTATCAAACAAGTAATGATGAATAATTCCACTATCATATAGTATCACAGTCTACATGAAAATGATTCAGTTTATAATAACATCAATCATTAGGTGTAACCATGTGCATTATAAGGACATATGAAGCATTTTGTAGGAAGCTGTTAGATTTCATATCAATCTCTGCCTGCAACATGGAATATGTGATCACAATGCAATTTACATGGCACAACACAGCATGCTTTGAAGAGTTAATCACTATTACTTCCGTGTTTTGCTTTTGAGTTTTTGTTTGTCCAAATTCAGGCTACTGCAAATAAAGCTGGGTATTCAACTGATCATGTGAGCTGGAGCCAACTTTGAAATATGCAAAGACATAATCACTAGCCAAGACTATCAGAAAAAAAGTTTAAAGTTTCAATCTCACCAACACAGACCTAACATGACAAACTGTTATAAAGTGTGATATGAAAAGGTCTAGTCACTGGCATATCTCTCCTTGTGGTATTTTGTAGGTTCAAAGGTCAAACAGGTGGGTTACCTGGAGTGGCAAGAAGGGTAGCCTTCAGCGTGCCTGGCTCGGCATCAGCCGCCTGCATAGCGCCCTCCATGGTGGCAGCCTCAGGGAAGTCAGCGCTGGGGGTGGGGTTCAGCTTCTTACTCCTCTTGGCTAGAGCCTTGGAGATTGAGACGTGGTCTGATGGGAGGTTTGCCAGTTGGTGGAACACAGTACGCTTCCGGATGATGGTGTACACCAGGTTGGAGTTGCCTAGCAACAGAGATGCACAACAGGTGTGGCTTTAAAAAAATCACTCCATCAAAAGTTTACAATGTGACTGCTATCATCACATTCACACAACATACAAAGTAGTAGGCATTCTGATGGATCTGATGTCTTTCCTGGCAGAGCAGTGAATGTTACTATATCAAATGCTGATCTGGACATGCACAAGGTGTTGACATGAGTAACAAACTAGGGTCCAGCCATAAAACCTATACATTCGTCAACACAGAGACAAGCTATGAATGGAGTATATTAACAACCACTGGGGCCTCTCTCTGTACCTGACACACCCAGCTCTTAAGGAGCTTGCTGTATCAGCAGCACAGAAATCATCTTCTTACTCCTCTTTTTTTTCCTCTTTTTTTTTGTTAGCAAACAAACAAACAAACAACCCAAAACAAGGTAAAATAGTACAATCAGGACAGTTTCTCTATATCAGAAGAACATAACATTTTGACTTGTATTCATTATTTGTTTCTTACACCAGAAAAAAAAAATCTGCAGAATTCATAGTATGTGATACACACATACCCATATTTTTATACATATTGCTCTCATGTTTTCTTTTTCATCATTTTGGTCCTGTTCAGTCGCCATTTTGAAATTCCTGTCGCCTTGTTCATTCCATACCAAGAGATGACAAAAGTCACTGAAAACTAATTATATTCATAAATAAACATATTGAGTCAGTGAAGGAACATCAGAGATGCAGCACAATAAGATTCTATGATGCAGTAACCCCCCCCCCCCCCAAAAAAAAAAACAAAACAAAACAAAACAAACAAACAAACAAACAAACAAAAAACAAAAAAAAACAATGCCATAACCTAAGATTCTATGATGCAGCAGCTTGGAGACTCTACGATGCACTCACCATCAAACTGGTACTGGATGATGTTGTTAAAGATCTCCAGGAGAAAAAAGACCAGGTGATGATTAGAGGGGCTGGAGAAGAGAAACCATGGAGTGGAGAATGCCTCCAGGAGATGAAGCAGCTTGTTGGCTGATACCATGGATAGGCTCTTCAAGTAAGGGGACACTGGAAACAAGAGTCAAACAGGTTTTGTGATCAGTCACATGTGTCACTTTTATCCCTAGAATTTATATTACACTCATAATCATATCATAGTATCTTTTTTTATAATATGTCAGAAGTGTTTTATGACATTTTTGTTTTTGATAAATAATTGCTTTCTCATGGCCGAAAGGGAACCAACTGTCTATAACTGCAATATCACTGATGGCAATGTGTTGAGAGTTTGACAATGAATAAAGGGCTAGGATCAAACAAAACTAGTTTGAAATATGAGATGCGTTTAAATTTGTAAGACATGGACATTTTGACAGCACTGGCTAGTCATTCAAGATATCTTGGCCATTTCTGCACTCAACCGCAATTAGGCAAACCGAGTTTTGATTGCTATGTATCTCCTGTTATATGACATGGGTTGATTTGAATCTTGCGAATCGATACCTATTGCCTGTATGGGTGATTATCTCAAGAAGGACCTGTTATACTTATGAATGGGTTCAATGGTAGTTTGCTTTGGGTATTCATGATCTGTATAACCTAACCTTTTGGTATTATGGGTGAAAGGAATATGTATTGATCTCAAAATAAACTCTTTTGTGTGCTTGGCATATTATTGACTGATTTAATGGACACATTTGGTATTCAAGAACTTTCACAGCTGGTCTTCAACCCAAAACATCCTCAGATAATCATTCAGTATGTTTTACAAGGAGCCAATGCTGATTGAACATGATGATGGAATCTCACAAGTGGTATGTGAAAGTAATCTAATGCAAAAACTACTCTACACAACAGAATAGATAATTGGCTCATGGTTCTCTTTATGCACTTTAAACAAATGTGACATCTCATTCAAAGGAAAAGAAATTGGATATTTCCAGTTTAGTAAAATGGTTTCACACAGAGATGCATGCTTCAAGTTATTCATCTCATTACATGTACATTTCTGTATGAATCACACCTACTCACCATTCACACTTACTTACCACTCACTCCTAATTACCATTCACACCTCCTCACCATTCACACCTACTTACCATTCACACCTACTTACCATTCACAATGATAGTAAGCAGACAGTCATAGAGAGGCTGTAATCTCTGGTGACCAGATGTGATGATTTTGTGAAACACCTGAAATGGTTTGACAGAAGAAAGAATATTTTCGCTCTTAGATATCACTGAATCTTTTTTAGTACAGCACAATGACAACTCCAAAAACAACTACAAAGATAATACATCTCTTCATGCTAATGTAGCCTGTCATTGGGCAAATTTATGTCAGTCTAGAGTGAATCAGTTTGACTTTTCTGTAGCGTTCAGTAGCACTTAATTTTTGCCAGCCCTTTAAATTGGTGGAGTTCTTCAGGAAGTGTCAACCAAGCTAATAAATATTTAATATAAAGTGTATGCTTTGTGTTTGTGATGAGCCCTTATCTTACTTGTACAACATGCAAAAAGCAAATTACAAGTCTTGATAAAAGGGTATTGGGAATGGTTTGAAGCCCCAATGGGAATTGATTTATCTGCACACATGTATCATTGACATATGATGTCAACACTCAAAATGAATAGATGCTCTTAAACGAGGAGAATATGTCAACATTCAGAGATCCTCATCCTTTAAAATGTACAAAAATTGCAACCTGTAAGGAGGCAGCACAAGCATATTCACCTCAAGCATTAAACACAATGTAGTTCATTTCTGCCTGAAAGACTGGACTCATAACTAAATATTTGATTGAAATCTTTGAAGGCCTCCGTGGCCGTAGGTGGTAGAAGGCTTAACGGTGCACCACGTATTCTTTCTTGGGTATCTATGTGGTCCTGAGGGAGTGGGTAGGCCTCTCAAGGAGCGGGCAGGTGCTTCTTAGGGTCACATGCATACCCAAGAAAGAATATGTAGTGCCCTAGTAAAGGGATGGTATAGTATTGGTGGAGATGAGGATTGGGCTCTCAACTTTTTTGCGAGATACCAAGAAAATACTTTTGAAATGGTACAGAGCATACCATTTTAAGAGGAATTCGAAGTTATCATATAGATGACAATCAGTTTTGGAATTAAGTTGCTGAGACATCCAAAAACAAAGTAAAACAAAGTGATCATAATAAAAGGTGGGTCCCACCTTTTATTCGGATTGCCCTGTTTTGGAAATCTCAGCCATTTCGAAACCAATTGTCCTAAAATACATGTTGAATTCCTTTTGGAATTACATGCTCTTTCATATTTCATAAGAAGATTCTCATTATCTCTCCAAAAAATGTTAGAAACCTGAAGTTAGGTCTCAACCATACCTTTAAGCTTTCTACTGTGAATCCACACTACCAAGGAGCAATGCTAAGAGGACTTGAGACAAAGATAATCACATCAGCCATGGGATGGCGATGACTGGAAAAGACTGACTTACTATGATGAGAAAGTCTGCGTGAGTGCCAGTGAAGACAGGGATATCCATAGGGACACGCACACTATAGGGCTTGTTCAGACGAACCCCAAAGTTCCTTTCACCACTCAGTAGCAGAAGGATAAATACACCAATGTGCATCAGGCCAACCCGGGCTGGAAAAAAAAAAAAAAAAAGAGAGAAAGAGAAAAGGAAAAAAATCATGACATGGAATGAGTGAATACCATGTGAATACCGTAATGTACAATGTACAAGAAATGTAATGGAGATAATCAGTTCATTAGATGCAATGATGAAAAAGTTCAACAATGAATGAAGTGTTTTACTTTGGTAGGTAATATGCGTGGCTCCATTCCTTCACTCAGACAAATGTGATAAAGCGTATGGCATATTTCAGCACTACACACAGATTCCTTCAATTTTCCACTTCCTGAAACTCTGAAGTTGTAGCCATGTTTCCATCAAGTCTAAAGTTGCTCTTTGGTTATTGCAGGTAAGTCCACAGCAACCATCAGGTTAAATTGTAGATACCAGTAATGAATATTAACAGAACTGGTAGAAATTCCTAATCATTGCTACTGAATGGCTGTTTTCAGGTCAACTTTCCATATGCCAATATATGACACAACTTTTTGGTTAGCACTCATAGAGACTCACACTGGTCTGCTCTGGCGTCGTTGAGATGGTACAGAATGGGTACTAGCACCTCCAGCACATCACTGCTCTTGAGGACATAGAAGAGGAACTTCTTGTTGTGGTCACACATCTTCCAGAACAGCACCAACAACTCCTGATGAAAGGCAATTTTCTTTGTAGAGCCTGGGAGGTAAGTCTAGATCAGGGAAAGGTATAAGATGAAGATCTGATTAGAACATGTGCAATTTTTCGTACATGCAGCAGCTCTCATTTTTTAAATGAAATATGAAGGGGTTCGACAAGTACCAGCTTCTCTGACGAAGGCTAAAACCCTATCTCACTGTGCTGCAATCACTGACTGGCTCATCTACTTAAATCAGGGCTGGTTCCGTGATTTGCACAGATGTCTCTAAAAAGCGATAATACAAGTGAAAGAGATAATTCAATCATCCAATTTCTATCATAATGATCCACAAGTGAACAAGAGCATAATCATACTTGATCTGGTTGGGGCAGCTTACATTATGGCAAATATGTGGACAGAGCACACCAAAACTGGCCAATAACTTTGCAAGGTATAACTATGGCACTGCATGGACCTATCGATGGTTACAAAATCACCTAGAGGACTGTCACATCATAATTATGATTTATGGTTGTATTGTTATAAATGGGTACAAACTTAATCACATTGACGCAACTGAAAGAAGCCTTAATTCACTGCTGAATAAAAGGCATAAAGCCTATAAGATAAAAGGTTGAATGATCAGACTTTGAAGGTCCTATTTAACATTGGTAGTGCTTTAAAAAATGTTTGAGATATCACATTTGATGCATATACGTAGGTCAGTTGTATCACAAAACATCCTACCATAAAATTTTGCAATAAAGCCTAAAATATAAGAGGATATCACTATTTTTCTAAATAAACCATTACTGCACACGGTTTAGTCTAGAAACATTTTTATTATAAATAATGTTCACATTTTGTATATATTTAACAATAGTTAACGCTGATTATACTAATTCAAATTTTTACACTGGTATGTTTCTATCCCTAACAGACATTTTAGAACTATTTTGAAGCACTAGAGCTGGTTTTTTGTTTCATCTGTAAATGGTAAATTATGCCTTTAAGAGTTGGTACAAATACTACATATATAGATACAAGCCCGCATAGATAGATGATGTGAGATAGATGTCACTGTACCTGTATGAGAGGATTGTTGAGAAGTCTTGTGAGGCCTTTGAGAATAAAGTGAAAATCTTCCTCACGATGGATACGGGACAGATAGTTCACAAACAGATTCTCTGGCAGCACCCCCTGTTTGATAAAACAGCCAAAGGGAACAACAAGCTGACAGTTTAAAACTTCTTCATTTAGGAAAACACATACAAAATAAAACTGAGATGCACACACAAATAAAAACTTAAATCAGAGCAGTGGATATCTTTAGAAGATTCTCATTAGCAAACTTTCATGGGGTGGGAAGAGACTTTTATTTTTGTTCTTTATCACAGGGCAAGGAGTGCTTTGAGAAGTTGTGACAGTATGTAGGAATACCAGTAGATGAATTGAAGTTGCATTCTCTTAATCGTGTCACATCCGAGCCCTGTTGTATAATATATGGCAAGATGAAATATTATAAGTTCCTTCAACTGAGAGTTAGCTGTTGAGATACTGTTGATATTAATCTTGCATTAGACTTCAGGGAGGCTCTAATCAAGTGATTCTGAAAAGCAAAGTGATTCTGCAAAATCTGGAAGAGAATATGTCTACCTGAAAAGGAAGTTAAATTTAATCATTCATTAAAGCATACGGCACAGTGTGCCTGGTTGATACCATTTACTGACTATTTCTAGTCACCTGAGACGAATCACAAGGGGTCGGCATCATTTGCCTGTTTTCTTGTGTTGGTGGGTGGGGGGGGACCACTTTACTAGGTTGACACCCTGCTCTTTGCGATGAATAAATGAAGTTAAGTTTACAATATGAATCGTATCAATAATTATTTCCTACTCCAGTCATGGGCAGAGTAAGTGAAAAAAAGGGGAGGGGTCCCATTTTATTGATTTATATTCTTTTTCTTTACTGAGGGGCTGGGATCTTCGATGTCCAACTAACCATGTCATGCCCTTCCTCGCCTCCATCCACCGATGAGGCGACATTGTGGGGGTTGGCGTGGTCAAGAGTGACCACCAGGATCTGGGCAGCCACCTCCACCAGAGGCTCACGGGTGTCCGAGAAGAGGAAGTGGTTGTAGGGTACGCCATACCCCACGGGGTCGTAGGCACAGGCGATGTTCAGCAGGGAGGTGAAGAGTGGTAGGGCATGTCTGGGGGAGAAGAAACCAGAAGAGAATGAAATGTGCCATGCTGCAGGATTGTGCTAACAACAGTAATGTATACATCTATGTTTCTATGAGAAGTAAGTACCACAATTAATAGCTCATGTAAAACAATCATTTTCACAACATAAAGTCACAGTTTCACATGGTTGTATTT
The DNA here is from genome assembly GCA_033980235.1 of Diadema setosum. Classification (NCBI taxonomy): domain Eukaryota; kingdom Metazoa; phylum Echinodermata; class Echinoidea; order Diadematoida; family Diadematidae; genus Diadema; species Diadema setosum. The sequence goes on from CM067064.1 coordinate 1,600,583, forward strand.
CTTGGACAATATATCCATTATACCACCATACTTTCACAGACTTGGTATCCTACAGTATATTCATGTGCTTCATGGGACTGCTATCCAATCAACTTTTGTTCATCTTTAGTGATTGCTTTATGACAACAAAAAGACACACAATGAAGACCTATTATTTCTACACATGTTTCATACGCTGTCATGTTTTTCCTTGTTTCATTTTTTTTTTTAATCATTATGTTTGGTGCCATGACAGAAATAGGAATAAATAGTTATCAATGCACTCTGGCTTAATAGCTTTATGCCATACCTGTTATCCGATGAACAAAAGAAACTAATCCATTGATTTGGCAAGCTGTGAGCATCACCTGTTGAAACAAAACATACAGAATTAAAAAACAAAAAACAAAGAGAAATTACATGTACTTGACACAATTTACAAATGTTTGCTACCATTAAAAAAAATAACTAGTATCAATACCTTAATCAACATTAGACATCCTTCATATGGTAACAGTGTGAGTATAACATTCAAGAGGTCAGTTGTATATAACTCAGTTAGGCCTAACTAAAAGTCAAACTTTGTGCTTTGAAAATACAATGTAAGCAAGATGATATTGCATTTCTGCACTGTCTTGATGATGAAAATGATATTAGATATAAATGGAACTTTGCACATGAGCTACAGGAACTTCGTTATTAATTTTTCAATCTTAAATGGAGTAACTGCAATGGCATTGAAACACTTTTGCAAGATACAATTGTACACTGATCTGTGGTTGCTCCAAATGGTCAAAGATTACTACAGACAAGTACCAGCATTCCTGAGAATTTTATTCAAAGCTTTGTCAATAAAGTACTACAAAGTACTTAAAGGTCAAGCCCCGATGGCATTACTGAAATGCTAAACCCACATTCTGTAAAATAACCACAACCTTTGTAGCTCCCAAGAGATACTACCATTGCAATCCAAGCCACGTAAGACAAAGTCGACTTTAATTTCATATTTGCATACGGCCACATAGCACCCGACTTGCAAAATACCTGGTAACTTACCTTCACAAATGAGAAATGTGACAATGTTAAAATATTGTTTAATCAAAGCTTAAAGCTTAACTGTACAGCCAAATATTTCGGTAAATTGTAACATCACAGATATCAGAAACTCAAGCAACAGAGTAGAGTTTCTATATAGTTTCCATTCTTGAGAAATATGTATTCATATGTGCCAGCAAGCTGTCAGGGCACACATTGCTTTAGTAACTGTTTCTATCAGCAGAGAGACACACAGAGAAAGGATGAAATACTTCATGAGTGTGTAGAGAAAGCCAAGACTCACTGGCTGGTGGTAGGTACATCGTCTCCGAGAAGCATGTGAGGAGGAGCTTTAGGATCTCCGTCCGGTTCTGGTCAAGGTGGGCAAAATGGGGCGGGGCCGTGGCGCACCCCACCCCGGCATCCCAGATGTACTCACAGCTATCAATAGACTGAGGGTCATCTGGCTTCTCCTGGGATATGGGAAAAAATTTAAGGCCGTGGGTAAGAGGTTGAACCTCAAAAAAATAATAATAATAATAATACAGGGTATTTATAATGCGCCAGTTCCACATAGTTAACGTGCTCAAGGCGCAGTAGAAGAAGTAAGTTATGAAATACAAAAATCCTTACACAAACATGCACATGAAAATGAATGACACAATAATGATAATGAAAAAATATACATCATAATATACAATTCTACTGGAAAATGGTCATGAACAAATGAGTTTTGAGGGCAACTTTAAAGGAGTCAACATTCGAAATGTGACGGATAGCTTGAGGCAACTGATTCCACAGGTAAGGTCCAGCATGTGCAAATGACCGATCCCCTCATGATTTCTTCGTTTTTGGAACAACAAGCAATCTACTATCAGATGACCTTTAACATCTGGAAGGATTATAAAATGTCAGTAAATTAACATTGTACTCTGGGGCAGATCCATGTATGCAATGAAAAACAAATAGTAATAGTTTAAATACAATGCGAGATTCAACAGGTAACCAATGCAATGAGGACAAAACAGGGGTAATGTGAGTATTTCTCCTGGTAAGGGTAACAACGCGGGCTGCTGAATTTTGCAATTGTTGTAACCGTGAAAGTTGAGATTGTGGTAGCTGAAATAGGAGTGCATTACCAAAGTCAAGTCGTGATGATATAAGAGCATGAACTATTTTTTCTGTGGCTGAACGAGTTAAATACTTGCGAATAATGCCCAAATTTCGTAACTGATATCTCACGGATTTACAGACAGCAGAGATCTGAACAGACATGGACATTGTAGAATCAAATAATACTCCAAGATTTCTACATGATTTAGATGGAGCAATAACCACATCATTGTCAACCGTCAAAGAAGGAAGACTAACCTTGTCAAGTAGAACCTTGGAACCAATAAATAACAACTCTGACTTTTCCTGATTTAACTTCAATGAATGCGAGCTCATCCACTTTTTGATATCATGGATGCAAGCCTTAAGTTTCTGAATGATGTCAACGACATTTGTTTGGGTAGGTAGAAACGATGTATATATCTGGATATCATCAGCATAACAATGATAGTTAAAAGAATGACAATGTAAAATCTCTTTCAAACCAGTCAGATAAATCGAGAAAAGCGTTGGGCCCCCGACAGATCCTTGTGGGACACCACAGTCTAATGGAGCAGGATCAGATTTTGCATTATTAACACAAACAACTTGAAACCTTTCAGATAGGTATGACTTGAACCACTCAAGAGCTTTACCATCAACACCTAATGACTTCAAAGTATTCACCAGAATCGTATGATTAACAGTATCAAATGCTGATGATAAATCAAGCAGTAAGAGAACAGTAAATCTTTCCATCATCCATATCTCTCAAAATATCATTGGATAAGTTAACTAGTAAGGTCTCAACACTATGATGCGGCCGATATGCTGACTGACGGTTATCTAAGAGATTATTCTCCAGCAGATAGTCTGATAATCGTGAAAAGACAACACGCTCAAGGATCTTGGACAGAAATGGAAGGTTCGATACAGGCCGGTAATGCTGCAGAGCCTCAGGATCAAGGGATGGCTTCTTTAACAAAGGGTGAATGTAAGCCAACTTCAATGAGACTGGGACTGATGCCTGCTGAAGACTCAAATTAACAATGCTGGCTATTATAGGTGCAAAAACTGTAGCACACTCTTTCACTAAGATGGTAGGAATCGGATCTAACTCGCAGGACTTTGGTGATATGTTGCGCAGAAGTTTCTCAATCTCAGCTGGAGTGGTAGATTCAAATGATAACAAAGATGCACTTGTTGTTGGATAGTTGATGTTCATGCTGCTGCTGTCTTCTTCTCCTTCTGAAGCCCTTGCTTCCACGATGAGTCTTCCTTCTGCGATGAATACCCAAGGCTTTGATTCTACTGAACAGTTCATCAGGCAGTCTGGTGTAGAGCACACGTGGAAAAGGCTGTAAATCACGTAGAATGGTACCAGTATATATAATACGCTGGTTATGCTTTGGAGCAAGGGGATAGACACTATCATGAGATCCATCATGAGGGTCTGATGGACCAGGGTTGGTGCTGACATCTCCAGATTTCAGAAGTAAGAGCTCAAAGGTGGCTGGAGAATTTGCATAATAAACAACACGTGTTCCATAGCATTTCTTCACATAAGTTACCTTGGTATAGTCAGTGCACTGGCTATGGTGCTCTTTCAGGCAAGTCCCCTTGCACTGCAGCACAAAGAAGACAAAGAGAGTGAACTTGACCAGATCCATTGTTAACAGGAATGTTATTGTCCAAGGCCTTTTGTATCCCAGGGAAGGTTGAGTGAGCAGGCTCTAATGCTGAGAAAACATGGAGTACAGTGCCAATGCCTTGCAATGTAGCAAGGGCAAAACATCTTTCCACGAAATCTGAAGGTTGGAAGTGAATTCTTAATCCAAAAATTGTCCAGCAGGATCTATGACATATATACTAACATGTGGCAGAGTCAAATGAAGACTGGCACGATGAAATACAGCAAGAGCAACAACAAAATGAAGAGCAGAAAGAGAGGGCAACCAGGGGGTGGTGCACACTTCTCAAAAAAAAAAACAAAAAAAAAAATGAATAGTAGATGCATAATGAGCAATTACATGAATCCCAAAAGGACTGGAACAATCTTCCCCCTAGCATTCCCACTGATCAGTTACTAGTCTTCCCCTTTAAAATATGCCATACAGCCCCAAACTAATTTGATCACAACACTGCTCAGAATGACAAGACTATAAAGGATTATATACTTGTTAAATTTATAATTACAGTTTCTACAGATGAAATTTTGACACAGTGCTCCTCTTATTAACATGTCATCTGTTCTTCACTCACACCTAAACCTATTATATTCAAGTTTAACATCTTGTAGTTGTATGTCAGTATGGGTTGGATGCTTCTTTTTTGTGTTGGAACAGTCAATAAGGCAGTTTAGCAACATCGGCAACATGCATCATTTCCAGTTTCAATGGTAGCGGTGTAACAGCAACCAATCTACTGCCAAGTATTTTACTTGCCGCTGTGGCAACTACAATGTTTCTTGCAATGATTGCAAGCCTTTATATGAAATGGGTCTCAGTCATTACATAAACTATATCATGAAACTTTACAATAATAATGGTAATAATATTTCATATTCATAAAGAACAAAATAATCATCATTAATTCTCTAGCACTTGACACAAAATAAACAATCATTAATGCCATAAAAGGTACGTCAATTTTGTACTAGGTTTTCAGAGCCTAGTTCTCTCTCTCTCTCTTCTCTTCCATTGTTTAGTAAACTCACCGGTCCTGCTTTCTTGGCGGCAACCACGGTGAAGTCTGGACAGAAGAGGAGATCAGACAGAGCAGCCAGGAGAGACTGGGCCAGGGGAAGGGATTCTTCATCACTCTGAGTGAGAATAAGAGAGACATAAAAAGTTAAGAATAATCTCTTTTTCTTTTCTTTTTCTCTTTAATATTCATTTCATTCATCCTCTGATTTACTCATTACTTAAATATCCATTCATCAGTTGTTTTTTTTTTTCAGAGCAACTGACAGAAAACAAAAAAAAAAAATCAACGTTTTTCATAAAGACAAAAATCAAACATACAAATTTGTAATGCTACTTTAGGCTTGTCTAAGAGTATTGACCGAGGGTAGAGATGAGAATACAGTATGTCACTTTCTATAAAATGAATGACTCATGAATCGTTTATTGAGTTGTTGGTGTCGTTTTGTTTTTTGGTTCATTTTTAATTTTCCTAAAAATTGTGCATCAGAATAGGACTTGGTGATAAATATAGCCAATAACATTCTACATGTATATACATTTGTAATGACTGGTCCGACAACCAAAACCATGTTTAGTGTATTCGATACTATCATCTTCTCTTAGTAACCTGATGTAATACTATTTTGTCTCTGATTTTATGTCATTTTTTAATCACTGATTGGGATTTATTGTTGTCTAGATCACTTTTTGGCATGTCAAAATATCAATAGAATGGCTCTTCTTCAAAAAGGAACTACAAGTAATACTACTAATAGGAATTCTTCTATCACAATGTACAAATGTTAGTACATGCTTGGCTTAACTTTTTGACTGCTTTTTTAATGTCATTTTTTTTTTTCACAAAAGGAAAACTAGTGATATGCCTCTGCCATAATGCATGGTTCTCCTAGGGAAATAGTGAAATTTTGAGGAGTTGACCTCGACCTTAATTGACCCATGACCCCTAAATTCCCTCGATAATCCCTGCCAGTCAGTATATGTATGTGTACCAAGTTCCATGAAGATACCTAGAACCATTTGCGAGATATGGAGAAAAAAGTGAAATTTTCATGTTGGACCTTCGACCTCATGACCTGATAGTACATGTTTACACTAAGTTTCAAGAAAATACCTTCAGGAATTGCATCCCGATATGGTGAAAATAGTAAAATGTTGAGCATTTGACCTTCACCTTTTGACCTTTGACCTCTTGCCGATTTCATTCAAAAACTCATTAATTAATTGCCCCATCAAATCATCCTTGGACCAAATTTGGTGAAATTTGCTTCATTATCATCCAGTCTTGAATTATGGCAATATAAACAGATATATATTTTAAGATTTGACCTTGACTTTTGACCTTTGACCTCCGGCCGATTTCACTAAAAAACTAATCAAGTAATTGCCCCATCATATGTCATCTTTGGACAAATCATGAAATTGTATCCATTTGTAGACGCAATAACTCAAGAATGGATGACGCAAAGTTTACCAAACTTTGTCCAAAGATGACATATGATGGGGCATAATTGCCCCATCATATGTCATCTTTGGACAAAGTTTGGTAAACTAAAACTTTGTCCACAGATGACATATGATGGGGCTAGTTTACCAAACTTTGTCCAAAGATGACATATGATGGGGCAATTGCCCCATCATAGGTCATCTTTGGACAAAGTTTGGTAAACTTTGCGTCATCCAGTCTTGAGTTATTGCGTAAACGGATACAATTTCATGATTTGACCTTGACCTTTGATCTTTGATCTCAGCCGATTTCACCCAAAATCTACTCAAGTAATTGCCCTACCATACTTTACACCTGGACCAAGTTTGGTAAAATTCCACTCAATATTACTCAAGTTATCGTCTAAACAAATGCGGACGGACGTACGGACGGACGGACGGTCAACCCGAAAACATAATGCCTCTGGCATCCTTTAGGCGGAGGCATAAAAATAAGTACATGTATAAAAGTTTATGTCTATATCACTGTATCTTTAATTTGAATGCATTACATTACAATTTAGAAACAGCCCAAGTACTATTGCTATGAAATGTCACTGAACTGTGCTCTCTGACATTCCAAATACATCTCACAATTCAAAGTTATCTGGCAGTATCTTGATTCGGCAATCTTGGTTTGATAAAAAGTCATTTTGAACTACAATGTCCGTAGATCACGATGGAGTGGAAATCTTGAGACAACATAATATTTATGTATTCTTGGACAAGGTTTTAATTTTACTGTTACATCTTCCTCCTTTTATTTGAGAAAGCAAAAAACATTTTGCAATCTCTTTTCAGTTCCAGGAACTCCTAAAATGGCTTTCACCTACATCACAATCTGTACCAAGCATGAAAAATTCAACTTCTTGAAATGATATTAAACATTTTCTCTGTCCTGCAAAGAAAGACTTTGATTAGTATACAGAAATGCACTGCAAACAAATCACACAAGGTGCAGTCAGACTGGCATACGTTCAAAACGTCTTTGTGATCTTTCATCAACTGGTCACACTGGCAGCCAAACTTATTGATGTCTGGATCGAGAAGTTTAGGTCACTCGTGCTACAACTGTTGTTATTGTGAACAATAAACACAGGTAATAGATGCATCAAATCACAATGACCAAGTGCTTTGGAGGCACTGACTGCAAACAGATGGAGGACTCATCACATGACATACTTCACACGGTTTCAGTTTCTAGCGTTCACACTGGCAAAAGATCTAGAAGTTTGGCGGGGGTGGGAGAAATATCCCTGGTTGGAGTGGGAAGTTTTGTGAGAAGTTTTGCAGAAATTTTGAGGTCACACTGGCAAAACTTTGCAATCTTCTCAATTTTTCTTCTCAATAAACTCCTCTATCTTCTGTCAGTCTGACCGTGCCTACTGTAACACTTCTTTTGATCATCAATACTTGTATTTAGTGCAACAGGTATGCTGTACTTATAGTTGAAAAAAAAAAAACCACAACACAAACAAACAAACAAACAGGGAAACTTTGCAGCTCTGCACGTCTCTGTATCTTTATCAAAGGTAAACTTGACAAAACTTAAAAATTTGGGACAAATTCACGCAAAATCACAGCAGATAGTGAACACATTTTAAACACACACAGACAGATGCAGATTTGATGATGCTATTTCAATTTGCAGTATAGAATGTGCTACATATATCATGTATAGCAGAGGGGAAAGGGCTTTAGAGCCAACTTGCAGTAGACCATTTCTGTCATGATTTTAAATGGCTGTTTCTTTTCTTACAGCCCAGTAGCTAACCACTTTCAGCACATGATGCTCCCTTGTATTTAGTTTCTAAAGCGGGAATTTACTTTGCCAGCATTCATTAATCAGTCCCAGGTATAGTGAACTAAGGCAAGTCTCCTGCAGATTTTTGTGGTTGTTATGGCAATCTTTTGTGAATAAAGCATCTAAAATGTTAATACATTACTGAAATGGTCTATCATGAGTAACAACATTATAAACTGTATTCCCTACTAGGTTCTATCATAAGCTAACGAAGCTTGAATTTGAGGGAAGAAAAACATAAGTATAAAAGTACAATGATGATAATTTTGAAGAAACCCCAGGTATGCACAGAAAATACTGGTAGAACCTGATCTCAGTTTAAGCTAGAATCTATGACATGCTGTACATCTCACATCGAACATTAAGTGGTCATCACTAGACACCAAAGTGCATGTGAGTTACTGTCCAGATCATTTAATGTTGTGCAAACTCTACACTATCAGTCCATATTTTTTTAATGTAAGTTGTTCAAAATTCTTCAAAATTCTCTGCACACATGGTTAGACGGTTTAGTGTTTAGTTAAAAGAGTTGCACTTCATGCAAAGGCAGAGCCAAGGGTCAACAAACCAGATGTGGAAAGTTTTGAGGAAGATCGATGTCATTTAGGAGCTGTGACAACTGAGGCCATTCATTGTTTGGGGAAAAAGGAAGAATGAAATTAACAAAGCTTGTTTAAACCAATACAAACACATGTAGCTCATCAAGGTACTACAGCCTACCTCATAGCAAAATGAAGACAAACAACCACACACTGAACAGCAAATTATCATCCTATCTTATCACTATGCAAATACAGTTGAACATGTGCAGCATGTGTACATAATGAGATAAACTGCAGGGTCCTTGAACAAAAATACATTCGGAGTCTGGGCACACATGGTTGTTGATGCAGGTATTTAAGTGCATGTATACATATGTATCAGATACATGTACGTGCCACAATGCTCTTTGAAACATATCTTGGGTATTTTTGCAATCTGTACTCTACACATATTGTTGAGGGCAATTCCATTTTCCACCTACAATAGTACTAATCTGTATAAACCTGGTATCATACATATTGTATGCAAAAAATAATAGCTTTACAAGGCATTCTCAAAGACCCTCCAATTAAAAAGATACCTGTATCGTCCATATCAAGGTTTATTTCATTTACATGGTATACTCTACCTCATTGTAATTAATGTAAACTGAAATCTGTCTGAAAAGGTATTGGAGCATGAATGAGCTGCTATTGTACAGAAACCATGAATATATTGATGGGTAATAAAAAGAATACTCACACACAAATTCATATCACTGACTGTAATTTCTGTAAAGTGTGAGTTCTCAAAAATGTCTATGGCACTGTGGTAATCATTCATTCATAGTGGCTGTCTATATAATCCCATTAATACCTTTGACTGATTGTTATATCAATGCCCTATACTGTAGATTATTAAAAAATTATGTGTGATGCTTACCCTTAAATGTGACATTTATTGCTGATAAACCATGGAAGCAATCATCAACTTGTTACAAGTACTCACATAAAAAACACAAAAGCATTTGAACTATTCTACTCTTCCCAATCAAAACACACCAAAAAACAGTAACAGATAATTCAGGATGTACCTCAATATGTGTACACACAATATGCTGCTTTGCACACAGACAGCTACAAGTAACAATGCTGAACTACATACAAATGTGTACCGTACTTCAAGTACTTCACTGCACACACAATACAACTGCAAATTACGTAGTGTACCGTATGCCAAAAAAAAAAAAAAAAAATTACAACGGGACCCTCCACAATGATAACTTTAAAAATAGTGAATCAATCCAAATACAACCTCAGGGTACGAAACTATAACTCATTGCTCACATCTTACAGAAATCCCCATCCGATTTGCTTCAGTGGTCAAAGAGAAATGAGGAATTTTGTAGAGCATGTCAGGAATCTCTTCCCTCCAAGTTTTGTCTATTGTTTTCACACACAATATCATCGAAGTGCTAAACTTGGAAGAATCAGAAGTCACTTGTGACATGCTTTACAACAATCCACACTCTGTGACTGCTTAAAGATAATATAAAGTTTTGGTATTACCTCAAAAGTTTCCCTGAATTTCCTTGTCTTAGTTTGTGTTTCAGGTTAAAGTACCTTTCATATAACTAACACTGAGACTTACTCGCCCTAAAGTGCTCTCATGTCTTAGTAATCATGCAATAATGGTTTCGTACCAGAGCCGCCGCCGTACGGCGGCGGCGAGGTAGTACACGTATTGTGAGAAACCATTTATTGCATGATAACTGCGACCAGCAGCGTGCAGCCCCATACGCATACTGTGTAGCTAACTGCGACCAGCAGCCCCATACGCATAGCTACATGGGGCTTCGCATTGTAGCTAACAGGATCATGACAGATTTAGTATCGCGGGTAAATATCAACTTAAAATCCAAAAATTTCTTCAATTTGAAGACTTACCAGTTAAGTTGAAGTATTGAAAACAGGCTTTGGGCAACGTTTGGTTTTGCGAATAGTCCCTTTCTGTTCGAATTGATGACTGAATGTGACTCGGTCGAGAGGACCTTGGGAGAGCTACACTGAATTGACGGTCAGCGTATGCGCACACAAACATCTTATCCGTTCATGGATTTGAAATTTGTTCGCATGTGATGTGTGCGTATGCGCTGGCCGTAGTAATCAGTGTATGTAGCTCTCCCAAGGTCCTCTCGACAGAGTCACATTCAGTCATCAATTCGAACAAAAAGGGACTATTGGCAGAACCAAACGTTACTCGAAGCCTGTTTTCAAGACTTCAACTTAATTGGTAAGTCTTCAAATTGAAGAATTTTGTGGATTTTAAGTTGATATTTACCCGCGATACTAAATCTGTCATGATCCTGAATGCTACAATGCGAAGCCCCATTATGCTATGCGTATGGGGCTGCTGGTCGCAGTTAATTGCATGATTACTAAGAAATGAGAGCACTTTGGGGCGAGTAAGTCTCACAGTGTTAGTTATATGATAGATACTTTAACCTGAAACACGGAAATTCAGGGAAACTTTTGAGGTACCAAAACTTTTTATTATCTTTAACCAAATTGAATGGGGTTTTCTGCAAAATAGAGCTAAGATGTTATATCTTAAGACCATGAAGTAGCATTTAGACAATTTAATCATAATGGGTGTTATCAATGTGAAAATCTGATTGTAATTTTTTTGGGGACATACTGTATTACATTGTACTAGTCTACAATATGTACTCGTCATTAGCAACACAAGACTGGTAGTGAACGAACATACGTACATGTACATGTACACGTACATTATTGTACATTGTACATTGTACACACACACACACATACATACACATACACACAAACTGTACACAAGTCTTGAATCGGAGTGGGGCATTCTTCATAATGTATGTTGAAATATGAGCATACAGTGTTAAAGTATATGTATCAACAAGAAATGCTGTTATATTCCATTTGTATGATTATGATAATTTACAATGAAAAGTATACAAGTGTATAAAAGTTGTCTTCCATTTATTGTATACAAAGTGCAGACTGTAAAAACTATGAAGCCATGTAAATATGCCCACAATCAATATACGATGTACAGTGTATGTTATAGCGATGCAGGATGATACAGTGTATGTGTGTAACATGTTGAACGATGTACACATTTGTATACACTTCTGTTGGCGCAGTATAAATACACCATTATCAGAGCACAGCAACCTACATGGTGTATTACAGGCAGCTGATAAACACGTATGTGATCTTGTGCCTGTGTGTCAGTCTATGTATACAAATGTGTACATTGTACATGTAATTACGTGTATATTGAGAATATGAGAGTCCTGCAGCATAGTTGAATTTGCAATATGGGCAAAGATAAGAAACGTGGCACAAATTCACAGGGCCAAAATCTAATGCATCTGTTTAAAAATATTCTAAATGTGGAAAAAAACAACATCAATAACACATGTGCAAAACATGGAGCATTCTACACACACTCAGCTCAAAATGACTTCTAAACCTGCTTTGGTTGGCATGGCAGCAACATACAGCTCAACAAAGGTGTGAAGATACAATGTATACATAAAGTGTTATGTGTATTCTAGTCTAGATAGAAGTACACCCATCAAGAAATAACATCCATTTTTTTTCCATTTTTTCCCACAAATTGGACTAAAATACTGAGATGGCTGTACATACACGTACAAAGAGATATCATTAAACCTTTGCTCTTGAGTCAAAGTCAATGCCCTGTAAGTTTGTGTACTGTAGATAGGGCTGAGGGATAAATTATTGTCAGTCCATATTATACATACCGGTACTTCCAACCATATGCCACATGCTGGTACTTACAAGTACCAGTCATAATATTTTGCATATATATGTGTACTTCGGTACACACACATCCATGTGTAGTCACTCTATTAACCTGTTGAAGACAAGTCCCGAGAATACTCGGGCAGGTGTCTATGGGAAATGTGTGTTATAGCAAAATCAGTTCATCCTCAATGTTGAATGTTCAAGTTGATACTCTATCTTCTTGCAGCATTACACACAATGGTCATAAAGAGAGATTTACGTTGGGTAGCTGGATTTGTTTTGGACTCATTTGACTGGTGACAGTTATGCTATAAAATTAAAACGGACAAAATACCATTCATGATTACTATAGTATTCACAATTACTGCCATGCTTTGAATCAATCTTTTATCAAGATTTTACTTTGTCATTCTTAATGGGTGTGCTTTAACATGTGCAGAATCCCAATCACTTACAAAGTCATCCAATCCCTCCATGTTTGACTATAAATAAGAGAGGAAGGCACAATATAAGAATAAGAAAATTGTGTTCTATAAAAGAGGTAGAATGAAAGGGCAGAACAAGAGAGCAAGAAGCAGAAATTTCATCAGCAATGAGAGTATTAGAACCATTCAAAATTATTAGCAAATGCAAGAAAAACCTGTCAGGAAAACAAGATGTCTGAATTCAAATTCTTGCCTGCTTGCAATTATAGAAGGCACTGAGACAAAAAGCCAGCGTAATCATGTACACCTAAGTTTGGAAGAATGCCATGCACAAAACAACACATTATATGGAAATTCAGAAAGCTATCTCAAAAACTGCAGTAATACATGTATTATAAGAATGCAGCATTATACCAGTATGAACCTACACTCTGTAGACTACCATAAGAAAAGTTTTCACCACAAGGCTTAACTTGCTATATTGGCAATTGAACTACCTCTATGTTCTATGCTTGGAATAAAATGGGCAACTGCTAAACAGCCTTTGTTGCTTTGAATTCTATTGCTTCACTCATTCAAAATTATTTTTTCATGCAAAATGTGTCTGTACTTTTCTGCAAATACTGCATCAAATAGTATTTTTCCAGGACACATTTCTCTATTTTGTGTTTAATAAATGTATTCTGCTCAAATACAATTTATTTGTTACAAATACAAGGACAATACAATTTTTACTCAAAGGTACCAGTACATCCTCTCTAACAAAATTGGTAGTTGAAGGAAATTGCACTGTGGGTTTTTAGAGCACATAAAACGTAAGTATGATCATGTCTTGCTTCTTGGTTGCACATAGCCATTTCATAAAATCAGGTCTCCATTATATACTATAATTAGATAGGCTTACAGTTCTGTTCTTGTTTTTAATTTGCAGTGAATAAACAGTCCATGGAAGCTATATATCATGAAACAAGTCTTACTTAGGAAATTGTTATCATGAAACCCTACAAAGCCCTTCATTTCTAATGAATATCATGAAACCCTACAAAGCCCTTCATTTCTAATGAATATCATGTTCAGTTTAATGCACTGATCGATCTCTAGAAGAAGCATGCAATCACCGTGCAGCTGTTATACATGATATCAAATGACATGCAGAATCTTGTGAGGGTGCGTCTCTCAAATAGTCAGTATACTACTCACTGATTGGCCGGGAAGTGTCGACCAGAAGAATCCCCTCCAATCAGGGTCTTCAAAGATGTACGGCAGGATGCGTGTGAGGAGACGGACGGCATTGAGAACCACCTGTTGCTCTTTGGGCATGGCACATCCTGACTCGGCTGCTGACACCAGCTTCTCAACCGCCTGCATCAATAATTGAATTACTTGACTGGTAATGACTTGCTCGTACCAAGGAAGGAGCTCCTTGTGTTTGAAGCTCCTTGCTCGTCATATATATGGCATCATATTCTAACAGCAAGAAGATGTCATTTACAGATATTTAATTAAGCAAGAAATGGCATACTACCTAATTAATCTAGCACAAAAAATACGCATAGCGTCACTGTGGTGACAAGACCTTGTATCTCAAATTTTGGTGAAAATGAAATTTTTGGATAAAAAAATCCATGGTCAAATAATCAGTGAAGTGATGGTGATAAGCACAATCAGGGTATGCAATCATGGTTTTCTCACTTTAAACGGTTGTATGTTCTTCTAAAAGAATGCACCAACTGACTTCAAAATTCCCATGCAGCATGCTGAATAGACATCAATAATCACATCGATGGTAATGCAATAGCTAATTTCTTCTCATTTACTGTTAATTACTGAAGATTAATTACCAAAATGTCCACCATAACCCATGTACGTGTACATGTAATGCATCAAAAATAGCATTTTACAACTTACGTAGAATCAAGATTTGAGGTCCGAATTTTAAGTCTGTAGACCCCTATGTGTTTGGTATCAAATTAATGGATTATTTTCCTGTCATTGCTTGCATGCAATAGAAAACAGTGGTCCTTTCTGCTGGAGAAAGTTATGAGGTCCAAAGTCACATCATGGTAGGAGTGTAATGCTGGCTTATTTCTGTGACATTGTGACCTTTTAGCCCATGCTGTACAGCTATACATGGAGAAAGAGCTTATTTTTCTGCTTTTCCTGAAAGTACTGAATATAAACTACAATATGGTGTGCTGTTTGTCAATAAATGTTCAGCCAGTTTTGAGTTTTGAGCCTTTTTTTCAGTATTTTCAGCGAGGTATTAAAGCTAATTTGACAACTTCAAGGAATCTTTTCCTTTCATTCAATATCCTTTGGGGGGTTTTTTTTAGCCATGAATGGTACATGTATGTAGTAATCTATTGTCTGAAAATTTTAGCGAATTTGAGCAATAAGAACTTATTTTTTAATACATATTTACAAATTGCCGAGGAAGAATAAGACTGATCCACGCCTATCTTCTACTGCATGAAGGTCATATCATATGTTTACATTCGGTGTTCTAATTTCTATGCTTACAATCATTTTTTTAAAGATATCATTTATAAGCAAAAACATAGTATTTTCGCTTAATATGTCATTGTTTGAGTGTCACAGATTGGAAATCAACTCAAGCCAACATAAATCTCATATTCATTCCTCTACCTGTGTTTACAAATGTGAGAATGGATCCAAACACTATGCGCACGTATAATACTTATGAATATTCAAGGTCAAACTGTAAAAGATATTTTTTTTTTTAATGAAAAATATCATATCTTCCAACATACCAGCCCTAATTTCATAAAACTTTGTTATAATGGCCAGCATATGTCTGTTACCTATTTCTGAAATTTTCACCTCTTCACTCTATGGCAAAAGTGAAATATTATAATATAAAAGTGGTTTCATATGAATTCAAAGTAATGCCTACGAAATTGAACATCAATTTTGAGTACCGGTAGTGAAAATATGACATTATTTCATATTTTGTGATAGGTCATGGTTATGTGCTAGTGGTGAATGAAAGGGGTATTTATCATGAATATCTAAAAGCAATTTCAGATGAAAAAAACATTTCTCCTTTTTTTACTGAATTTTTCCAATATATTTTTCATTTTAATGTAATTTGACACCTCTAACTAAAATGCTAATTTATGTGCATTTTAATGCAAAATTTTGACTCTTTCTTTACATGAAATGAACATTTTTACACCCAGCTACAACAAACAGCAAAAAACACATTTTCACCAAGTTTTCTCATTTTTCCCCTCTTACACAGTTGCATACCCTGATTGTGCTATTGACCTGATGTCCTGTCCAAATCCTAGCTGTCTTACCCCCCAAAATGAAGTGACCACAGTATGTCAAAGGAAACGCTATCCCATTCGCTATATAGTACTTTGGCCGCCATGTTTTTTGGCTCTCCTGAACATTTGAAATTTTGTAGTTAAATGAGGTCTTTCCGCCCCAACGACAATAAGTTGTTCAACCAAAGTTCATAGTACATGACATAATGATCACAGAAACATTGAACGATTACAGGAGGGAAAAGAAAACCAAATCATGTTTTATGCCCAAGTTTCCTATCCCATAATAATATCATACAAAAAAAAAATGTTACACAAACATTTTCTGCTGTTTTTTACAACACGTCAAATACACAGAATGCTCTAAGCTTAGTTACCTTGTAGCAGAGGGTAGCCAGATTTGACGGGGACTCTTCTCTCAAAGCCCTGATCTCTGCTGCTGGGATGAGGGCAAACACATCGGTGACGCTGGTAACGCTGTCTGCCCAAAACTGGTCCCAGAATGCATCATCTCCTGCCTCCACAGGCTGCAATTTGACAACATATTTTTGAGAAAAGATAAATGAAATTGATAAAGACAATTACAAAGATACAATAGGTGATCCGAGAGGATACTCGGATAACCTAATGATATCAATCGGCAATAATACTGGTATTATCAACAGATGATAAAGATGAAATTGATAGTTATCATGACAATAATTCATCATCCAATTATAGTAATTGCAAATTAGATAATTGTAGAAACAATGGTAACTACAAAGGCAGTGGCAGAATCAAAGGCAGCAATAACAATCACAGAACTGCAGTGTATAATATGTTATGGTGTTGTAAGTTTTGAAAATGGTTAAGATTCTATTTTTGTTACTTGACACTGTGCAACTGCAATGATGACAATTTGTTTTACTCATCAAAATTAAAGGGAGACACACTTTGTGCTTGACTGGAACATACACTGTATTTTAGTGCAGTCCAAGATGTGAATGTTTTAAATCCCATTGTAGACTTAATTCTTTTTGAAAACATTATCATAGAGTGTATAATCATCAATAACAATGAACTCTATGCTGTTATGTACTAGGCTGCAAGATCTGTATGTCAGAAAACCTGGCAGTCAGTATACCATACTGATACAGTACATGGTAATATACCTAAGTTCATTGAAAATGTACATGTATGAAAACCTGTAGTGCTTTCAAACAGTAAACTGATCAGACCTTTGCTGAGGGGAATCTGTGCCCCATGTTGTCTTTGAATTCTAAATAACACCCACTGCCTTGGCTATGGTCTACTTGTAAGAAAAAGTTGTAGAGCTAGTCAGTAACTAGAAACAATCGTGCATGGAGTCAATATTCCCTAAAATGTATTAATAAGCACTAGGCACTGTGGGACAGTACATTGTACAATTTGTATGTGTTCCATGACATTTGCTCCTGAGACAATTGCTCCCATGAAATATCTGCACGCTACACTACATGTACATTGACGTACCCACAAATGTATTGTATAACCCTAAATTAATCCTAATTCTCACATTAAACTAATTAAACCTAAAACTCATGACAATCATAAGTCCCTGGAGAAAATAAGACTAGAGCAATTGTTGCAGAGCAAATGTTGTGTCATCATTTAAAAAAAAAAAAATTCTTTAAAGAGATGGTATATTATTGGTTGACGTGAGAATTCAGCTTGTAACTTTTTTGCAAGATACTTAGAAACCAATATGAAATGTTTAAAAGCATACAATTCTAAGAGCAACTGAAAGTTTATTTGATGAAAACTGGTTTTGAAACAGATGATATATCAAAAAACAAATTAAAACAAAGCGATACTACAAAAGGTGGGTCCCGCCTTTTATTAGGATTGCTTTGTTTTGGACATCTCAACCATTTCAACAACAACAAAAAATTATCAAATAAACTTTGAATTCCTCTTATACCAGTAATTATATGCTCTTCTATATTTCATGAGAGATTTGTCATTATCTAAAAAATAAATAAATAAATAAATAAATAAATAAATAAATAAATAAATAAATAATAAATAATAATAATAATTATAAAATATGTTGGTAATGTCAAACCCCACTGAACTGAAACTGTGCCATCCCTTTAACCCATTGAGACAAGTCCAAAGAATACTCGGGCAGGTGTCTAAATGCATGTTTAATTGTTATAGCAAATTCAGTCCATCCTCAACGGGTTTTAAAAACTCAGATTTTATACCTCAGATAATCTCACTCAGCTACAGTTACACAGAGCTTGTCTTCTGGAGAGTAATATTATAATAGTAACACATAACACAAACAGTTCCTCAGACATACAAACACGTAGTACAATTGTACGAGCACTGTAAATCAAAGTTGCACTGTTCTTTGCTGGTGAAGTTAAAGGGGATGGCTAGTAACCGATCGTGGGAATCAGTGGGAATGCTGAGGGATGATTGTTCCAATCCTTGTGGGATTCATTTAAGAGTACATTATATATCTACTGTTGTGTGAAAATTATTTGCTTCAGAACGGTCTCATATGTCAAGTAATGTGCAGTTTAATGTTTCCAGGTTAGCGTCGTGCCTGGTCAGTGACGGGACATTAATCTGCACATCACTTGAATATGAGACCGTTCTGAAGCAAATAATTTTCACACAACAGTAGATATATAATGCACTCTTAAATGAATCCCACAAGGATTGGAATAATCATCCCTCAGCATTCTCACTGTTTCCCACTGATCACTTACTAGCCATCCCCTTTAAATCGTGAACCATCCTATGAAAAGTGTATTTTAAGTCAAAAACTAAATTGAATCAGTATTGCCAATGCCATGGCATAATGTGTACATGTACAATGTAAGTCTCTTCTCATTTCTCAGACCAGAAATATCACAAGGCAGACTTTTCAAGCCATACAATGTAGAATCTACAAGCACTTGAAAGTCTGAAAGTAAAATGTCAAATGATATCAAACTTATCTTGCCTTAAACACACTATAACTTGATTTTAAAAGATTATCTCTGCAGAACAATCATAATAATTTCTGAATGGTTGGAAATACACATACAGTGTAGTATGTGTACAAGATATTGTACAGTGCAACTGTAGTAAATGTCCAATTTGGCTTTGATACTGGAGTAAATACAACAATACAATTGCACATGATTTTGAATGAACGCCATTCTTTTAATTCATGACATACAACTGTACAAGTACAAATTTTGTACATCTACAATTCAAAGAAATACATTTGTAATTAGTGCACTCACCAAAAAAAAAAAAAAAAATGCTGCAGCTGAATACAAGCATTCCAATGGTGTTGTTTTTGTGGGTTTTTTTTTTTTTCAAAATAAACTCTCTCTCTCTCTCTCTTGAAAAGACTGACTGGTAATTTAGAATGAAGAACCTCACTTTACAAAATGGTTCTTTGTTTTTATTTTAAGTTGTCTATCAATTTGCTGTAAAAACCTACCCCTGCCTCCCCCCCCCCCCCCCATGTTCTACCCAAATCTAGCTCTTGGATGCCATGGAAATTTATACATTCATGACATTTTTTTTAAACTGCATGTTTCTTCATTTCAGAAATTACGGTTTGTTGGGTGATAGCCGGCCATTCCCAAACTGCTGTTCTAAGCGAGGACATCAAAGTTGACGTCTTTCCCAATATGAAATCCAATTTGGTTCAAATTCATGTGAGTGACATGGAAATATAAAGTACATGTACATGTAGCTAAGCTAGTAGAGCACTGTACATTGTACAATTGTATACACCATATTTTAGCGAGTGTAAATTTTCACGAATCGAGACTTCCCGACGATTTCACGAGTGGTTAAATTCGCAATCATGGAGTCATGTACAGAACAGAGAAATGTATATGCGTACGTCACTTTCATATCGGAGGGATCAGAGTCAATATTTTCCTGCATAGCAGCTGACTCGCGAAAATAAAAACCTCATGAAATATTCAGCGTATTTTATAACTCCCTGTGATTTTGGTGAAATTTGGTTGAGTGGAATTTATAGAGAGATATTGACATGTCATGGAGATCTACAAAACTTTGTACATTTGTGTACTGCAAATTGCCAATTACATGTACATGTACTATCTTACTGGGCAGAACAACAATAACAACAACATCATCAACTCTCACTTTGACGACAGGGGCTACCAGAGTCGATACAGACACTAGACAGCCTATATAGCCTTCACATGTACATACCACCATTCTAGGCCTATATACATAGGCTACTCCTAGCTCCTTACACTACAGTTTGACAGACTGCAGTACAGTTTTGGTCGCAGATGATCCTGCCGTCCATAAATTTACTCTTACTTACTAACTAGGCCCTGGGAAATAACATTGATAGACGTCTACATTCTGCGGCATCCCCACCATAACCCTCTAAATATAGACTATAGTATAGAACTATACATTCACACACCGCATCGCAAGAACGCTTACATGCACACACGCAAGATTCACAGCTGTTTCTGGACATTATTCAGTGCAGTGTTGTGTTGAATCACACATCTACACGAAAAACGCACGAGAGAAAATCTCCGGTTTTCACGACTTCGGCATCACCTACCTGAGTTTTTGTCGTCAGCTGCACGACTGCTTTCCGAAAATTTAGCTTAGAATCCGATCCTCCCATCTCTGAATAACTGTGAATTGCTTCGTTTGTCACGCAATTCTACTTGAAAATATGGGAAAGCAGGTTGTTATACCGTGAGTCGTATCGTTCTTGTGTTATCGGCAACGTAGCACGAATTATACACAGGTGTCTGACGTCAGTAATTTGTAAATGTGAAAGGTCACCAGCTGACCTTTTCCCCCTCATTGACAAACTTTGGAGGGGCGGGGTCTAAACAAAAATGCATTCTCTCGTCCAATCACAAGCGACGACGCGCATAACGGACGTAAACAACAACGGCTGGGCATGTGCCTTGCATTGGTTTGTAACGCGCTAAACTTGAAATCCCCGATAACTGATTATGCGTGTACGTACGTACGTGTACACGGCCGGTCGGTGTCGCCGTTGGTGCTTGCTTTCGTGTCCTATGAATACACGCAAAGAAGAGGGATAGGATTACCATTTTGATTACCACTTCGGAGTATTGAACGCGAAGGGCTGGTTTTCTTCAGATTTGTTGCAGGCTTTGCTTCGTTTCTGCGCTATGAAGAGTAAGTATGTTGGCGACGTCAATTATAACTGCAATATAGTAAGGCAACTAATGCTTGGCATTTCGGTAACCAAATCAAATTCGGTTCTAGACTCTCTTCGTATTGTCGCCGAAAAGCCAATGTGGCTCGTCGACGAAGCGGCAGTTGTGTTTAGCGCCGATACTACCCATGCCAAAGTTGCAAAGACTTGGCGTCCCCGTTTAACGGTCGCACCTGAGCGTAGCGGGACCGCATCACCCCAAGAACACAAACTGCATTTTGAAGTTGCTTAATTTCTTAACTTTGATATTGTGCATTGTCGTTTCTTTTGATAAGATAGAATGGGTATAGATATTTAGCAATAAATTTAGTGGTATTCATGATTAATGATTGCAGTCAGATTTGTAAAATTTGAGTGAACACTGGTGAAGGATTTGGAGTGGCATAGACTTTTTTTGACTGACATTGACAAGTAGATCTATGACTATGTCTAATTTTAATTCCGCGAAAAACTTCTCATTTATAATAATGACATTTGTTGAATCAGTTTTACAAACTGACCCAGCAAATGTCATTATTATAAATGAGAAGTTTTTCGCAGAATTAGACATACTTGTCGGTCAAGCATAGACTATGCCATACCCAGTATTAGATAGGATCGAGAGGAAAGAGTAAACTTGTTAGATTCTAGACCGACTAGGAAGAGTGTTTTTTTCTAGACGAACGTTAGAGTCTAGTGTCTAACTAATTTTTAAAGAATTTACCAATCTGAGCTCAGTCATACTTGGTTGGAGCTGACTGCAAAGGACAAATCTATGGATTGAGTGAATGAGTATTAAATGTTAAAACTTTAAATGAGAGTGAGAGTTTGTTTGAGGAAAATCGGACAATCTGTTCAAAAGTTGAGAATTTTTAAAGTTTCTCCTCAGTCACTGCATACGTGGTCGTGGATGAGAAGATTACTAGCGGCTTGTACGTTACAGCACTACAGCTTGTGATGTCACATGTGTAAAACGATATAAGACTAAATTAAAAAATAAAATATATAAAGAAAATTCAACATATTGTCACTTTTCTCGCATAAGTCACAGTGATAAGTAGACGGAAAGATCCGTCTGTCCGGAGGAGTCTTTTATTTTTTTTTTGACATTTATCGCTCTCCTCCAGAGGGGATCCATGAAGCCAGACGCAATCTCCGCGGAACATCCCCGACGACCAGATACAAACCAATCTTTCGGTCAAAGTGATAAGCTGAGGAAATGTGCACTCTAAAAAAACAAAACAGAATTTTGTAAAATTCTCTTAATTTCCTTAATAGCTCTATATCAACCTTCATTCTACGCATGTGATGTGACATCACAACACTCCACAGTTTGACTGATAAATCTGCCTCTTGTTCGATGGTCTTGTTAACTGTACGGTAATGCTGTCGGCCCTTTAGGCCTAACCTATACTGTATTAGACCGACTGTACACCTAACAAGAAGAGGCAGTCAGGCAGATTCATATCAGTCTATCTCTTGTTATGCTGGTAGCCTGTTCAAGTGATGAAACATGTATGTTTATTTCATGACATGGCATAGTCTCACACATGATACATGGCTAATCGTGTCTCAATTGTTTGTTTGTTTGTTTGTTTGTTGTTTTTTTTTTGCAGACTCTTGCAGCCGACCTTTGCCCTCCCGGGCTGGGAGGTCACCTTCAACCACAAGCAAACCAACCAGTCTGCATGTCCGAGTGCTGAGAAGCAACAGTAGACTGCCAAAGACGATGCTCTCAGACCTTCCCAATGAACTCCTTCTCTATCTACTGAAATTTCTTCCTCTAAGTGATCTGCAAAATGTGTACAGGGTGAGAGGCATGATCAGTTACAAAGAAAATGAATTCAGAACTACCACAAGTCTCATGTAGGCCTACAGATGTACTGTTGTGTAGCTACCTTTATTGATTCCAGGAATGCACAAGATTACACAAAAGTCAGGGTGGTTGACAAGGGGTTTGAGCATGTCGCTGCAACATGCTCAAATTCTTGTGCAACATCCTCAAGAATTTGCAACAAGCTCAAAATAAAATGTATTCAAACATGTGAGAAACATGTGCAAAGCATAACCAACATCAAACTACCTGGTACTGAGATATTTGTGTGCAAAACATAAGAGAAAACATTGAATGTAAGCAGCACCAAAAAAGATACATTGTAAGTCTGCGAAATATTGCTTACTATGTGCTCGTGCTGTGTGCTTGGCGCACATACAATTTTTTTTCAATATTCTCATATTCTGACCTTGCAATATGCTCAAATTTCAAGTTGTGAACCACCCTGCGAAAAGCATGAGTGCTGTGCCTATTTGTAGGCACATGGTATGCAAAGACTGTCTGTATCATGTTACTCCCAATGTTTCTACAAGATGTGAGTGCAGTTTTCTGGGGAATGGGGGAGGGGGGTCTCTTTCTCTCTCCACCCCACCCCTGGAGTACAACTTTGTCACTTTGTCAGTCCCAACATTGTGTCATTCATATTGGACATTGTCATGGTCAAAATATGTGGCGTATTTATCAAAGCATCAAAACCTCAAGTGCTAGTTTTGTGATCTTTACATCTCTTTCTTGTGTTTTCATTGTTGTGCAGGTAAACAAGCAATTCAAATGGCTTCTGGACAGCACCCCCAGGATATGGGCCAATGCCAGCGTTGTTGGTCGATGGCCGTCCAGCTCGCAGGAACGCAAATGCTTTGAAGAGTTAGTTTCCACTATTTTATAGTCCTCAATATAACTGTGCATGATATGTTTCTGAATTCACCTACGTAGTTATTACAAGCATTGAGGGGAAAAATGAAATGCTTTGTGTCAAGACAATTCAAGAAATCTCGTAACATTTTGAATGTGTAAATTTGTATTTTCAATGTTCTACAAATAGAACATAGAGGAAATGAGGACGGAGCAGAAGAAGAGGAAAAAGATGGGAAATGAATGAATCAGGAATGAAGTCTACTAATATGGTCTTTAGGTAATTAAACAGATACTGATGTTGAGTAGATCATTGAGCTTATTTATAATGACAGATTCTGATTGCCTTACTGTATAATCCTTTGCGGTTCTTTTCCTCTGTAGGGTAGCTGACCTTGGAAATGTTGAGGCTCTCATAAAGTTAGGTGTGGCCCATCTCTACAGTGAAGGAGGTGAGTTGAATACTTGGGGAAAATTCAGGGAGACTATGGTATCCCATAATACAAAATCAGAATTTGGCAGGTGATATCTGCCTTTTGTATGTCACAGTATGCATTTAATTGTATGTATATCTACATCTCTATAGACTGTTACAACCTTTCTTTTGCAATTGCTTCAGCCCTCATTTGTTCTTTGTGTGATGGTGCTTCATTGTTAGACTGAATCAAACTGATGTAATACTCCACTAGTTATAATGTGAATTGTGCCTTCATTTCTTTTCTCTAACATTGCTGTTTCTGTATGTATGTTGCAGTGGATTCCCAGATGTGTAAAGATGGAAGCCGCGCAGCTAAGTACTTTGCAAAGGCAGAGAAATTAGCCCCAGGAGCCAGCCCCTTCACTTGGCTCCTGATTCGTCCCCCCTGGAGCAACAATGGAACATGCTGCAAAGCGAGAGTGTTTAGCTGCCTTAGGGACATTTGTACTAATTCAAAGGTGAGAATGTTATCTGATGAAGACAGTATATCACACTATAGATGAGACCTGGATATATAATTTATCAATGATTCCTAACTCTGAACCATGACTTATACATATTCACCAGGAGTACTCATTTTTTTGAACTTTTATTTGCTCCTTTCCTAAACAGGAAGCTGACCAGTCAGTACTATTTTGCCTTGCCAAACTGCATTCATTTCTTGAGGTAAGATTTGGTCTGTTTATCTCATCACTGCTCCATTTTTGTCTCCACTGCTGTTCTAAATTCATTGAAGAAATTACTGTCTACATTAATGATTAATTACGTAAAGTTGCTATGTGTACAGTAAATAGTTAACAGCTAATTTTATGTGAATGTGTATTCCACCAAACTAAGTGCACCCTTGAATACAATAGAGTGCAACATTCTCTTTGTGATTATTTTCAATATTTTTTGTTTTGATCTTGTGACTGCTTTTTATCTGTTGGGTGCATTAAATTTCAAAGTGTAACTTTAAGAAAAAATATTGGCCACTATTTTTTTTCTTAAATGTTAATTGCAATTGCTTGTGATTTTGTGGTTATTCATTTTTTTTTTCACAACAAACTTTCTTTCTGTGAAGCATTTTTAGTTCCATGTGTCATAGAAAATTGTACAAATTTTGTTCAAACAGGAGATGGATTCGACCAAGAACAGCAGAGTGAGCTGTGAGTCTAGAGAGTGGCTCAGCAAGGCGGCCGAGAAGGGAAGCATCGCAGCAAGCTATGAACACTGGAAAAATAGTCTTACTACCTGTGTGAGTAAAACAAATACTATGTACAATTGGGAGTGGGTCATTGGTTTGTCTGCCTACTCCAGATCTTTGAAAAGCAGTGCCCACAATAAAGAAAAACATTTTATTAGATGAACTCACCTCCCTGCTGTGTATTCCTCATTTTTATGAAGCATTTTGATGTTTGATATGGGGTATCTTATTGATATTGTGCTTTTGAAGTTAGTGCAAATATTACTGCTCATTGACATTTCTAAAACAGAACACCTATTAGAACAAGTATTCTCAAATGAAATAAAACCCACACATACATTACCATGAGTGAGAGAATAATGAAAATTAATTCAGTCATATCTCACAATATAGAACCTTGCATCATGATATTGTTTTTATTTTTGTACTACATACATGTATTTTCTACTACGTCTTATATTGCATCAGATGAACATCAGACATTGATAAAACTTTATAACGAAAAAGGAAATTTAGAAGAGAACAGGAAAATGCAGGGTATTTAAAAAGTTCATTCAGCTCCATTCATATGATTTAAGTCATGCTAGAGTGGAAACCATTGAGTCAAGTACATCTGTTAGAGTAAAGAGTACTGTACTTTATCGAAAGCAGAAAACTATACAGATATGTGCATGTTGTTTTTTACATCACCCTTCCTCTCCCGCTCTCCTAGGCTGAGGATGCTGCAAGCAATCTGAACATTTTACGTCAACTCAGGGAATTTGCATCTCAGGGATGTTTGGATGCCAAGGTGAGAATAGTTAGCTGAGTTTAGGACTTCTTCAAACATTATCTACAAAGTCCATTGCTTACTGAGACAAGTGATGTAAACTTTGTAAATATGGAAATATCATGCAGTTTACTGTCTAATGAGTAATCGTATACACAGATGACTTGTCACCAGATCAGAAAATGTATTATTTCACATGTATTTGTTGTGTTATGTTGTTTTGGGGTTTGTTTGGTGTGTTTTTTTTTTTTTTTTTTTACCACCATCATTTTATTTCTGGATGATTTTACAGGGTAATGGAGGACAAGATACACCTGAAAAAAATAAAGGTATATGACAACCTTTACCACATGATATGATGTTATAGCTGGATTGCAAAAAGAGTATTCAAATTTTCTCCTTCATCTGTTTTTCTGTACTGTATATGTCATGAGCCAGTATATTTCAGTAGTATTAAATCTAAGTTTTATTTTCTCTACCCCCATGCCTGCCGTAGCTACGGTTGTATTCAGAGTATGCCAAGGGAAACCTCGGGGGAGTGTCCAGGCTGCAGGGCTGTGAAGCCATCAGGAACTTTGTGCAAGAGTCACGGCCAACCAATGTCCACTCACTACTCAGGACACAGAGTGGACTTAACAGTGCAATGAGGTTTGTGGTCATCTCCACCTTCACGATTCAATATATATGTCACAACAGTTCTAGGGCAATTACCTGTTGGACGGTTACCCCAGATCCTGACCCTGACCCTGAACCTAATCCTGAACCAAATCCTAACCCAAACTCTAAACCTAAACCTAATCCTAACACTAACCTTCACTCTAGTCATATTACTTACCAGTATTTAGCTGGGGTATAATTGCCCTGATACAGTCATGACTATTAACCCTAATCAGGCTGGGGGGGGGGGGGGGGGGAATCCGCCCCCCCCCCTCGACGTTTCGCGCAATATCTTCGCAACGCGATAAGCTCCCGCCGCGATGTTTCATGACTTTTTTCTTTCAAGTATCGCGCAACTTTTGACACCCAAATTGTTGCGCCCGCGCGTACCGTTTTGACGCGGCGCCCGTTCGAAAAAAAATTGTCAACCCCAAAATTGCTCCAAAACGTGATTTTGTGTACAAATCCAATGCAAATTGTGTTTTTTTTTCAATTAATTCATATAAAAATTCATATCTTCACTTAGAATGGCCGAAATTAATTCATTTTAGCATAATAATGCTTCGAAAAATGTCTGTGACAAATTTTGGCCAAAAAACAAACAAAAACAAAAGGTAAAAAAACAAAGAAATACATAAGAAATTCAAAAAACAATAAAATACATAAGAAATTAATTTCGATACAGATTTTTTTTTATCCTATGTCTCAGAAGAATGATACAAGAAACATTTTAAAAAAGAAATTAGCTTAATTGGAACATTAATAAGTGATTTAGAGCCCAAAACTGATTTTATGCATAAATTACAATAATTAATTAATATAAAATATAAGAAAAATGTTTTGGAGAAAGCAACCATACATTTTGATAGAATATGTCGCGGGCGTCGCGTGTGCCGATTTTCGGCGCAATCGCGCGTTCCATAGGCGAGATCTGAAGGGGGGGCGGAATCCGCCCCCCCCCCCCCCCCCCCCAGATATAGCATAGCCAAAAAAGCCCAGCCTGATTAGGGTTAAATTTTGCACTCTTTTTCTATCTAATAGGTTTTATCTGTGCATTTTGGTACAGGCGCCACAGCATGCAAAGCTCATTTGTTTGTTTGTTTGTGTTTGTTCATTTTTGTTCAGAATAAGTTTATACATGTATGGCATGCATATTCCATTAATACTACTGCAATGAATTCAGTGTATCTTATTCAGTCCTACACAATGTGACTTAAATTTGCACAGTCCTGTTCTCTTATCACTAATGTCATATTACAAATTGTATATGAATTCGACCATTCACAGTTTGAACTTTCATTGATTGAGGTTTACCATTTTTTGTTCCTGAAGAAGTCAAAAATATTGAGTAGAATGTACATTACAAAACCAGACTTGATTACAGGAAGCTGTTTTCCGAGTGCCCCAATAAAGCCTTTGACATTTTCACTATAAACTGCAGCATGTGATGCTGTGATTTTGTTGTTCATCTTTTTTTCTTTTTTCTTTTATCAAATCTGCAACCATTATGCAGGTACTAAATAAGCACATCACAAGAATAAGTTTTGATTGAATATGGAGATGGTGACAAATTTGATATCTTCAAGGTTGTGACATGAATAAGGCTGCGTTCATGCGAAACTAGAATTGCATTTCTAAACGTGTTTAGTCGCTAAACGTGTTTAGTTGCATTTAAATGCGTTTCAAAACGCCGATCTGAAACGCGGAAAAAAGGGCGTTTTGAATCATGATTCTGCCAGAATCAGAATCGCAGAAACCGCATGAACGCAACCGTGATTCAATCATGATTCTATGACGTCATTGTGCGCTGTGCACATGCATGTCTCACGGGGTATCCCACAGCTTCTGGTTCTGTTCGTGCGCGTTTCGGTACCATACCTGCACTAGTTTGTTTACATCAATGCCATACACCGATTCTGTGCTATAGTATCTAGCTAGCTATTTATTATAATAGTACATAATAATACATGTAATTACTCTCCAATTGAGTCGATAATAGTAATGGCTGCAGCTGTGTCTACCAAGGAAAACGACGAAGAATTAAGATTTTGTCCTCGATCTGTGGGCAGAGCCTGAATGCCACAGCTTATTGGAAGGTATTCACCGAAATAAAACGGAAAGGCATACAATAAACTGACTGATCAGTTGGCAGAAGGATTTAACAGGAGGTCAGGCTCGAGTTGCAGAAGAGACAAGGTCAAACTGCGCAGTGCGCTGCGCAATGGCAATGGATGAGCTGAGCCAGAATCGGCGTTGCAAAAGCCCGCATGAACGCTCTTCCGCGGAGATCGTGATTTGAAACGCCGTTTTGAATCATGATTCATGTTTGTGATTCTGGCTGCAAACTTCGCATGAATGCGCCCTAAATGACACTCTTTTTTCCTACTTCAATGAATTTCAGATACATCCTGGTGGACTGGCTAGTTGAGGTGGGCAGTATGAAAGACTACTCCTGTCTGACCATCCACACAGCTGTCCAGTTGGTTGACCGCTACCTAATGGCTCGGAACATCTCAAGGGCAACGCTGCAGCTCGTCGGCATCACTTGTATGGTCATTTGCTCCAGGTAATACTCACTTGACCCACTGCAGTGGTCACTGACACTCAAAACAAACAACTACCAGGATTTCTTCATGATCTCATTACATCCCATGATGCCTTGTATAAAATCATGATTTTTAACTTTTGCATGTCTCTTTTCCATGAATTTGAATTACGTGACAAGTTTAGTGATTTTCGTCGTTCTGTGATTTGTTAAAACAAGTTTGTATTCATGTGCTTGTCTTGCTGACACACACTCTCCCTGAAATAATTGTGTGTGTGTGTGTGTGTGTGTGTGTGTGTGTGTTTTACAGCAATAGTAGTTAAACTCTATATTTCTCTTAAACAAAGGCATAAAGCTAATGTTTAGGTTACGATATTAGTTCTGATACAATTCCTCCCCATCATTCAATCTAAGTGATGTACTTGAATTTTTTGTCACGTGGATATGCCTAGCTTTCATTGAAATTTCAAAGACTACATCTACATCTCCCTCTGTATCTTCCCAATCATCTACCAGGCTTCTAGAAGATGACATCATCACCATCCGAGAGGCGGCGTGGCTGACAGACGGAACCTACAAGTATGAGGAGGTTGTGAGGATGTTGGGTGATGTGGTAGCAACGCTCAAGGGCAACCTCAGAGTAAGTTTGGAGAATGTTGCGGGTAAACTGTATTGCAAGCTACAATCAGGAATACTGAAGAGTTTCACAGTAACACCATGTAGTATGGTCCTGACAGATTACCACCCACCATAGAAGTTTCACCTACATGAATGCAAATGTTCTAATACAAACACATGCCATAAGGAAACACAATGTTAAATGAAGTTAATTCCAGACAAACAAAGTTGATTCTGACAACTTGTCAGATTTAGTGTTGTGGAGAAAGATATTGTGCTTTTTTGTACTTTCACTTATTTTCTAGAGCATTATTGAAACAAGCTGTTAGAGGGTATGGCAGACCATTTGAGCTGTTTACTTAAATGCAAATGCAGCCTCCAAGTTTTGCCATTTCATATTCATTTTTTTCCTATTAGAAATTACATAATTCATCAGACAGAATGAAACGATATAATGCAAAAAAATGCCCAAAGTAAATGTGTTACTGTACTCAAAGTCTTTTTTTTTTTTTTTCTGTGCAGTACAATATAACAAAGAGCAAGATTACTCCTCATTTGCACATTTACTAAACCAAGCATACAGGACAGAAATACAAGCTAAACAAAATATTCACATTTGTATGTATCTTACCCAATACTTTACCTATAGGACCTGACAGTTCTGGACTACCTTCATCTGTTCTGCCAAGTGGTGGCAGCAGACAGCCGAATGGAGTACCTGGCGCTGTACATCAGTGAGCTCTCTCTTCTTCATGCCGACTTTGGCCTGTTTTCGAGGTCACACGTAGCAGCCTGCTCTCTCTACCTGGCTAGGCTAATGTTGGGCTCAGGTAAGCTAAAATCAGACTCTAGATGTGAAAAGTATAAGACTGTGACGACAAGATTGCTGTACATAGATGAAAACCTAACCTGTTGAGGACAAGTCCAGAGTATACTCGGGAAGGTTTCTATGGGAAATGTGTGTTGTAGCAAAACCAGTCCGTCTTCAATGGGTTAATCATGCTTAATTTATATGTGTGCATTATGTTGATGAGTTTCATTTTGTATTTGTAAAAGTGTGATTGTGTCAGAATTGATTCAGTATTTCTGCTCAAAATCTAAAGCTTGGTAAATTTGACATTGCAGCATTTAAATCAATCTGAGCTTGGGATGATAGTCTGCTTGATTTACAAGTCTTGTAGAGTTGCTGTGTACATACATTCCTCTGTGGACCAAGTTTACAAGTCTGTTTGCAAACATCTTACTTCCCCAGACTTTCCCTGGCCTACATCCATGGTGGAGCACACCGGACTGGAGCTGAAAGACCTGGTCCAGTGTACTTTGCTTCTTCACAACAAATGGTAGGAAACCAGAATACTGTAAAAGTTGATATTTTCGCACTTGAAGTAATTTTTTGCGCTCGGCTGGGTAAGATGGACTTCGCATGTTTTTAAAGTCCATGGAATCAGGACACTAACTACTGGAACATGTGGCATGCAAAAATATTCACATGCTTTATTTTCGCGCTAGTGTCTTATATTTGTATTAAATGCAGGAAAATTTCCACACCGTGAAAATTTTCATTTTTACAGTAAATTGAATCATAATAAAGTTCTTGTCATTTCAATATCAAATAAGTGAATTTATTCATGCCCTGCAGCACGTAGCTGAATGAAGACATACACTGTCGAGCTAAAAGTATGAGACAGGCATGTTGTGTGCCAGTAAAGGGAAGACATCTGTGAGGGCACAATTGTACTTCACCCTTTCTTTTCCTCATCAATGTCGATACAGTGAACACCCGTCATAACGAAGTCCTCGCGACCGGCAGTTTTCTTTTGTTATGTTGAAATTCATTATAAGCGAGCAAATAAACAAAAAAATAGAGCCAATAATGCTGCGGCCTGAATTTTTATTTCGTTGTAGCCGGAATTTCGTTACGACCGTGTTCGTTATAACAGGAGTGCCCTGTAGATGTAATCTGTGAACCAGTACCTCAGGCCACAGCATTATAAAAGTTATCAACCCGTCACGCTCAATTTAAGGGTAAAATTGATCCATTTCTTTCTCTCTATGAGCACATTACTTCATGTCTTTGTCTCTCAATCTCTTTAACCCACTGAAGACTAGTCCCAGGTATTCTTGGGCTGAGGTAAATGGGATATTTGTGTTACAGGAAAATCAGTTTGTCTTCAACAGGTTAAGCATTGACGCTTTTAAATCTGGGAGAAATTTATTAGTGTTCATAATCAGGATTTTACTTTAGTCATTAAAATGCATACTTGCCAACTAATAAGATTTTATCGGATTCAGTAAGATTTTTTACATTAAAAATAGCAAAGTAAGATTTTCTGTCAGAGAAATAAGATCTTAAAAGAATATTTAGACAAACCTTTCATGTGTATTTTCTGAAGATTTGACTGAAAGTAAGATTTTTAACTTCAGTTTGCATATAAAATAAGATTTTTGCAATCCACAAGTAAGATATTTCATCTTGAAATGTTGGCAGGTATGAAAATGTGATATACGTAGGATGTATAATATCAGGATTTTACTCTTCTTGTAGTTTCCTTGAGGAGCCTGTGAAGGATCATCGAGACGTGACCCTGTCAGCGGTCAAGCAGCGCTTCTCCGAGGACCTCTTCCTAGGGGTCAGCAAGCAGACGGTCATGGACCACGCCACTCTCAGGACGATGCTCTGTGTTGAGGAAGAGGAGCAAGAGGAGGTCGATGACTCCGCCAACACCAGCAAGATGGATCCTCTACCATCAGACAAAGACGGACTGGAAGCTTTCCTTCTTATGTCTCCTTCAAGGAAGTCCAGAGGTCAAAGGTCAGTAATGAAATGTCCCTCTTCTTGGTAGTCTTATGATGACTTTTCTTTTTTGTGTGTGTATTAGAAAACTCAGTCTTTCACTTAATTTTCGGGCCTTGCAAAGTTACTGACATCCAGCCAGAACCTTGACGTATTATCTCTTGAGCCACTCGCACATCAAGCTAGCAGCCAATAATCATTATCAGTAATGTATCTCACATTCACAATTTTCTGTTCGAATCAAAAGTTCTTTAAAATCTAACATTGACCGTCACATTTCATGACATTTCTCTTTGTAAATCTGTTTGTTTGTTTTTTACCGCCTTCTCGGTCCCAATTATATAAGACTATTCATTTGTATGTTCTCCAGAACCATTTTTACCTCTTCAGCCAGCCAACTGTATTACCTCGCCACGCATACAGTTGACCTTGCTTCAGTCCACGTCGCATAAGTCGAATATTTGGCTAAGTTGAAGGTTTTTCCAAGGCCGCTTCTCTTTATCCACCTTTATCTATCTTTAATCCCTTATAAGTTGGAGCTATTTCATTAGTCAAAATAGATTCGACTTAGGCGAGGTTGACTGTAGACCCATAATTTGTTAAACACGGAAAAGAAGACAGCTGCCCAGTCTTCCTAGTTCTACAGGAAGATCCCTGTAAAGTTCAGTCTCCTCTTGTCCTGACTAGATAATTTGAAAGGCTTCCAGATTTGCCAAGTATTTTCACCTACTTGTATTGACATGCATGTAAATAATATACAAGCTTATCCCTGATTGCTCATTGAAACCTCCCTCATTTTGATGCCTTAGTGACACAGCAGCCCAGTGCATACCATTAGTCACACAACTAGTGGTCATGTGACTGACAATCATGTGACTAATCATCACACAGGCAGCCTATGGTGTCATACCACTGTAGGATTAATGTAGTGCATTTGAGATACCACGGCGTGGTCACTGATGTCGTGAGGCATTCATTGTGGAAAGCGATCTTCTTTTGTCCAATCTAAATTACAGGAAGCCACGAGGCGATTACTTACAGGAGCGGCATGACAGGGTGTCCACTCCGACCCACGAATTCCCCGATGATGACGAGATCGATCTGGACATCAAGCCCATTGAAAAGGATGCCAATGAGTGTGATGTCAGCGCTCCGTCACCAGGTCTGTAAAAATTACATTATGTAGAGAATTACCAGCAATTTGTAGTACAAAAGACCTGTTGCTGAAATGCATCCCAATGTAGGATTTTGCCATGTTTCCAGTTGGAAATTTACGATTTCTTTTTCAAAGGTCTTCTTTACCTTTGGGAGCAGTGATTTAAAAAATGTTCAAGATATCACTTTTAATGCATATATAGGTCAGTTTTATCACAAAATATCCTACCATATAAAATTTCCTCAATAAAGCCTAAAATTTGAGGAGATATCACTATTTTTCTTAATAAACCATAACTATAAACAGTTTAGTCTGGAAACATTTTTGTTATAACTATTGCTCACATTTTGTATATTCAGCAATACTTAACATCGATTTAACTGGTTCAAATTTTCACATTGGTTGTTTCTAGCTGTATCTCACATTTTAAAATTATTTTGAAGCACTAATGCTGGGTTTTTGTTTCATCTGCAAATGGTAAATTATGCCTTTAACACATTAAAAATTTTATTCGGTCTGATGTGTTTTAACTCGCTTTGAGAATACAGGGTATGAATTATGGTTGTTTTCTTGTTACTCTTTCAGAGTATTCGGAGCCATCTCTTCCAAGTGCATCAAGGCACTCAAAAGGTTCTAGCATCCAAGCTGAATCCTCAGCATCGTGGGTTGTCCTTGATGAGAGTCCTTCCATCTCTGCTGTTACGAGCAACTCACTTCCTGCCTCCTCCAAGTTACCAGTATCACCAAGGACAATACCATCATCATCGTCGTCGTCATCATCATCATCATCATCAGTAACCAAAGATGCCTCGTACACCAGTAGTTGCTTCATGCCCCTGGAATCTTCATCGTCATCATCATCCTCGTCATCATCAACATGCCCGGCATCAAAGACCAACAAGCCAGTAACTTATACCATCAGCTCCAGCGGGAGACTCTGCCAACAGCGGGTTCGAACCCGGAAGATGGGAGCCTCGCCCATCGGTGGTAGGCGGAGGATGGCCGGATGCGGTGGCAGCAGCAGCGGTAGTGGACTTCAGGGCCAGCTGACACCGGGTACAATGCGATACCAGTTCAGGCAGCGCACTCCTCTGCAGTCCTTCAAGCGTAAGACCATGGAGGACTCCAGTGATGAGGGTGCCTTTGGCCACTGACCTACCAGACTTCTTATCAACAGTACTTTATGTTACTCAATCATTCCCCCCGGCAGTATTCCTGCACTTTATATACAAGACATTTTAGTGCGTGATACAAGTATTGGTGCATGCTGAAAACCTGGAATGTATGATAGTTTATATTTAATACAACAGTCCTTGCATATTTGGTGCTTATGTACTTGTTATTGTGTTACATCACCTTCCCTTTTACTCCAACAAATTGCTCGTGTCTATGTATGTGACGGTTGGAGAGGGTTTGCTTTATATGTTGCGACCACCTAATATAGAATGGAAATGACCAGTTCTCTGAGATGGACTTATAAACCCACTTCAAGATGCTGGAGAATTCTTTTCAAATAATGTGGTCAAAACCATTATGGAAAGTATTCTTTTGAAAAAAGAAAAGTTGTCAAAAGACTATATTTATAAAGTGTTATGGCTCAAAGCAGTGAAGCTTTTGCTACGATCCTTGGTATTCCTTAAAAGATGCATTTCAGGACCTTACTGCTCCTCACAGGACAAACCTTTCTACTTTTTTGCCAAAAAGTCTAGTACTTATCACTAGTATTCCTGTGACATTGCAAATTATAAATACAAGACTTTGAATCTACCTCTTTTACTTCAGAGTCAACAGCAGAACCACTCTTAGAACAGGAATGCAGATAGTCTGTACTGATGGTCTACTATCCCCAACCCCCCCCCCCCAAAGAAAAAAAAGAAAAGATGTGAACAAAGCCTTTTCTGATGTGAGCCTCTAAAATCCTTTTGTTTTTTATTCGTAATCCATCCACTGTCCATTTGGAAATATTTTGTTTGACCTTGCCTTAATGTTTTTCTATCTTAAAGGGATGGTATAGCTTTGTCTCACTTTTCATTAGGACCACTTTGTTTTAATTTGTTTTTGGATGTCGCCCATTTCAAAACAAAGTTTCATCAAATATCTTGTAATTCCTCTTTGAAATGTATGCTCTTTAATATTTCATATAAGTGGTTTCTCATTATCTCACAAAAGATTAAAACCTGAATCCCCATCTCCACCAAAACTACACCATCCCTTTGAGTGTGTTTAAGTAAGAAGAATGCCTCACTACTGTAGACACAAGCTCTCAATGGGACAAGACACAATTATTATTTTGAAGAATTTGAGTTATTCTTTTCAGTCTCTATTCAGTCCCTCTTAATGTTTTGTTTGTTTGTTGTTTTTTGTGCGGAATATTGGTCATGTATTAAACATACAAGCAGGTTATTTTGTTTGCTGTCAGGATTAGCCTTTTTGTGAGTTCACTGATTATCCCACCGTTCCATCCTGACTCGATGATTCTTTTCTCCAATTTCCCTGGGGATTACATAAACACACTTTGTGGCGATGTTTTCAGAGACAACTGGGACTGTATACCTTTTGTCTGGTTGACTGTAAGATTTCCCAAACTGCTGATTCCAACCCATTTCCTTCAGGCACAGCCCAATGTGATGCTATTGTGATTTCCCAGTAGGGTTTGTGTTGTGTTCGCATTTTGCTTCAAATGATATTCATGTGCTATTAGAAAAGCTCATTTACAAGATAAACCAACACCGACCACTGCAGCAGTAGACAAAGATGGATATGACGGCGCACCATTCCTCTTTGTTGAACTTCCAGATAAAGGGAAAAATCATCTAATAAAGATATTTATCTGGATTCACAATTTGAAGGAAAATGAATGACCTGAAGTATTTCAAACTGTGAAATACTTGTGCATTTTATGTGCTGGTTGATACAAAAGCAATGCAAGCGTCTTTAAGTGCCAGATGAGGACAGAAGCCAGTTTACTTTGTCATGAATTCATAACTTGTTTTGTTTGCAATGTTTCATTGCTTGGGATGTCATATTTTAACTGCAAACATGTGGATTCAATCCGTTTTCTTTCTCACTTATGAAATGACCTCGACGAGTGCAATCACTGCACTGTACAATGGGCACTTCATGATGTACTCATGTATAAGAGGTTATGAGTAGAGCTCTATCACCTTGACTTCTTGAACTTCGAACTTTTGTTGACACAGAGATATGCTGCTGATTTCATGTGTTTTTTGTTTTCTTTTCATGCAATGATGAGTTTTCTTCTGCAGGGATTCACAACAGATTACTGGTACATTGCAGATTGCACCTATTTGCTAGAAAATAGCATTCTGTTTTTTTATGCAGTTTATGTGGATTCTTCTTCAGCTCACTTTTACAAATGTAATCACCTTTAGTTCAGTGCACAAATTCATTTCTGTTAGTTATTGCATTAGAGAAAACAGTGTGGAAAATGAATGTTTCTGGGATTGACACAAAATAGAAAAGAGGTAAGGCAAGATGATAAAATAGCTTTTTTGAAGTTTAGCAGGTGATTTCACAAGTATTCATCTGCATTTAAACCAATGTCATCACCTACTAGTCGTGTATTTGATTCTTATCATGATGCAAGAGAAGTATATATTGTATTTCACATTCTGAAACTCAGCACTTTGAGTCTTGATACATATTTTCCCTCTGTTTTCTTGATCTTTTTAAACTTTGCTATGAGAAAGCTATTTGGTTTTGGAAAGTTTGCTTGCCTGACTTGTGTTGTGAAATGCAGAACAGGTACCAATATTTTTCTCTTTATTCTTCCTATCCTCCCCCCCCCCCCTTTTTGTTTTTTTGTTTGTTTGTTTTTTTTTTGTAGTGGGGGGGGGGGGGGGGTGGTGGATTGACATTTCTACAATGATATATCGTATTGCAAAGATGTCACACATTCGTGGGCTTGCAGCATACTACAGTACATTGTAGTTGTGTTTGATATATACTGATCATAATCCCTCAGGGTTGATTCTTCTTTGTTTGTTGATTCTTCTTTCTTTGTTTTTGTATGTTTATTTGCTGAAGATGTATTCTTGATAGTCATCATTATCCCACAAATCTGTCTTCCAGCGATGTCTGTCAAAAGAGACATAGCAATTACTGTCACATTGTGTTTTGTTCACTAACCATGTTTGGTTCAAATTTTGAGACACCTCAGTTTATCAGTTTATATTTTTTTTTTCTATGTTGTGTATATATCTCTCTCTGTAGCTCTTTCGTGATCTTCTGTTTATTCTAAACAAATTATGGAAAATGAATTTTAGAATGGGAAAAAAAGAACTGGTTATTGTTGGTGTAAAGATATGGCATGTTACTATGGATTTCTTGTTTTCTTTTACTTGGGGGTAGAAATTTACGTGTGTTTGCACCAATTTCTAACATTCCACTGGGGAATGTTTCCACGGAGATTTGTGCTTTGATATGTGTGTTAGAGGAATACACTGTTGTATTCAGAAAAGATTCTTCACTTTTGATGGTGTCCTCACATTTGCTTTTCTGCCACAATTACATTGTACAGTGTAGTTGAATCAGATTTATTGCAAGTGTTATGTTTCAACATCATGGTGCATGTTTTGTTTCTTTTTTTATGATAATGTGTGTACATATTCCAATGACATTCATTTCTAGTACAAGTTGTACCTTTAAAGATATGATGTAAATTGTATTAAATGGTACACATGAAGCATGCCTCAGTACTAAAAATTGATGAGATGAAATTTCTTTTGATATATGCAAATGATTGTTCTGTGATACTGAATGACAGCTGCATAAATCTATGGCTGTAAATTAGGCATGGTATCTATTGCTGAATATCTGAATTGTATGTACAAATTGTAGTACGTACATATATCTGTGTTAAGTCTTAATGTGGAGTGCCATGAATTACTGGTAGTAACTACTTTACAACGCCAGAGCAAAATCTCTCTGGTAATGAAAGACAGCACTGAAAAGAGGAACTATAATTTCATCTTTGAATAATGTTTGTTGAGATGGTGTATGTATGCAGGGCTGCACACTAAGCCATTTTTTTCTACTGGTCGGACCTGTCTGTCTAACCAGTAGGTACCCAGTGTTTCCATCTTTTACTGGCCCATTTGTGAAAAAGTTACTGATCTGACAGTGATTTTTACTGGTCAGGGAGCGTCGGACCAGTGCCAGTGTGCAGCCTTGATGTATGTTTATTACTCATACACGAAACATACGTAGCACATTCCTTATCTATATCAATACTTTTTTTGTTACTCTATGACCAAAGTACTATCAAAATCAACTGCAGGATGGTATAGGTAATTTTTGTTTCTCGAGGGCTATCCCTTTTTATTGTTTACCAAATGGACC
This sequence comes from Diadema setosum, assembly GCA_033980235.1. NCBI lineage: Eukaryota > Metazoa > Echinodermata > Echinoidea > Diadematoida > Diadematidae > Diadema > Diadema setosum. The sequence continues at coordinate 1,640,176 of CM067064.1, forward strand.
TTAATAATTACCTTATCTCTGGAAAGCCCTATGATATACATGTATGCTGCTGTTAGATTGATATTATTCATTCCATTTCGTTGTTGCGTGTTTTCTCACAATAGAGGTAGATTCAGTGAACTCTTCTATTTGTTTGTTTCTGATTTCGTTGCAAATTGTATCAAAGGAATACAGCTATAGCATCCTGCACAAGTGCCGTCGCGATTTTAAGTATTTTTCCGTGAGTTGTACACTGTACAGGTGTACATGTGGAATACATGTACAATTTGTATTTACATCATGGAGATCCTCACTCACAGCATTTTGAAATACAATGTACTCAGAGAATTGATTGACTATGAATTTCAGTCGTGAAGAAATGCATTAGGTAGCCTGCAGCTGTTGTCATTTTCACTTACTTTCACAATGTGCCTTATGAGATACACTTCAATATTTTGATGAAGTGTATTGGAAAGTCAGTGTGTCAAAATACAATTTATGAATTATCGCATTTCAATTGGTTGTATGTAGACAAAAGTTATTCTATTCATGTATTTCTTTATGTAGAAGTACTTTTTTTTAGTATAACATTGCTTCCAAAATAGGGATTAGATTGAGCATGCTGTTTTTGTAAATATACTTCTTTTCATTTTTATGTTTGTATACTGTCAAAGTTATTTTCTTTGCTACAGAAACAGTTCTACATTTTTTACATGCATGCATACCAAGAATGTGTAACGTTCGACTCGCCCTATGCAACTTTGGCCATAAGATGGCGCCCTTTTTGTTTCTTTCCTCTTTTGTCAATTTTCTCAAGGTGAATGAATCGGAGGTAGAGAGAAATAAAGGAGGGCAAGTCACGATGCCCGATGTGAATATCCAAGTTTGAATTTTGCTCCCTCTAGTGATTCTACGTCTTATTCAACGGTTAGTGTTTGTTTGTTTGTTTGTTTGTTTGTTGTTTTTTTCTCTCTCTCTTTGCCTCCTCTCCCCACCCCTCCCTCACTCTCATCCATTTGGATACCGACGATCGCACAGACGCGATTCGTCTATATTTGAAACATGCCCTCTACCGTGTTATTCTTTCATTTTACCTGCAATTAGGCCCTGTTGTTTTTCCTGCCAATCGTTCGTCATGCGTCGAACCGACCACGGAACGGCCAAACAGTGAGGAAATTTAGAGTTTCAGTGAAATGGAATGCCTTTTAGGTCCACTCTCAGAGCATTCCACAGTTTTATACCTCTATGGTGCAGGAGGTAGAATTAATGGAAGAAATATTCATCCAACTTCCATCAATTTTACTCTTTTCATGAAAGCTATCTTGAACATAGTTCAAGATAGCTGTCGAGCTGCACTTTCTCCTTTAGTGTCTGCACATAGATGGACATCCTAAGACACAAGGGAATACCTCCTGCACCATAGAAGATTCATTCTTTTGTAGCTATCTTTAATACATCCAAACATACAAACAAACACGAGCAAAATGTCATATACATGTACTTTTAAATCTTTTTCTTTTGTTCTTTCTTCTTGAACCCTCTTCTATCAACTCTTCTCTCAGTTTTTTTTCTCCTACTTTGACTTTTATTTCTTCTTTTCCGTGATTGAGGCTACAAGATATAAGCCATACATTCAAAATAGGATTACAGCCTCAAAACAGATCGAGAGAACGCATGAGTCGCAATATCTTTGTTCAAGGGTGTAATTTTCACTGGATTTCTTTTCTATGAATATCACACCAGAAAAGAATCGGGGGCCATACAATAATGGTTCACATAATTCCATTGGATTGTGTGGTACATTGAACCTATGCTGTAAAGAAGCTTACACTTACGTTTCGCCACAGATGCTGATAATCTTTCATACATTTGTACAGTACAGTGTATTTTCAATTCTTTCTACATGTACACTCGTATATCCATAGCCTTCTGTGGGAAATTAAGCACTCATGTAAACGAGTTTTACTCTTTTTTTTTGTAAGAAAACATCTATTGAATAGAGGAAAAATATGTTTTACGTGTGTGTTTGTTTCTTTGTTTCTTTGTTAGTATATGTGTGTATGAAAGACATCGTGTTTGCTATATCGTCTGAGCAAATAAAGTGCATGAGCAAATGTGAAATATCGATTTGGCAAAACCAAAACAAAACAAGCAATCGAATAGATGTGTGGATTATGTCGTTCTTATGTCATGTATGAATGTAGACTCTATCTTTAACCCTATAACTAGGCCGAGCTATTTAGGTAGATGAGAGAGAAATTATCGTTTATGCTAATAATTTATGCCAATTTATGCATAATGAAACCAGACTATTTGCTATAAATCACTAATAAAGCTCCAAAAAGCATCTTTTGGTGTACATAATATTCTTTCAAGCGTCCTGAGCAAATGTAAGTGAAAGAATATTGTGCCAAGAAAAAAGTTATTCAGTGTTTGTATTGTTTTCTAAATTTCTTACGTATTCCATTGTTTTTAAACTTTATGCTCTTTACTGTTTTTTCGATGATGATTTGTCGGCGACACTGGTCCTATAGCATGAAAATATGTTATTACTTGATTTTAATCGACGAAAACAAAAAATAACCATGCTTTTATAATATTAGAACAAAAGCTCAATTTACATTTAAATTATATATACAGTTGTATAGATTCACGTTTTGGAACAATTTTAGTCCGATGTGCGTACATACATTGTACAACTTTGAAACCGTGTGCCCAGGCGTCGCAAATTTGGAATCAAAAGATGCGGGAGATTTTAAAGAAAAAAGTCTAGAAACATCGCGGCGATATCGCGCGGATTGCGGGGGGAGGGGGACGGGGGCAGGGGGAGGGGGTAGGGGAGCTCCTAGCCCCTAACATAGGGTTAGATACATGTTCGGAAAAACAAACAAACAAACAAACAAACTTGTGGAAGTATAAAAAGCTTCAGAGAACTGGAAATACTCCCTCTTCCATGAAGAAGAATATTTAATATCACACGCAATCTCGTTCGACTTGCAAAAGTGACAAATCGCTTTCGAGGGAGAGAAATGGAATGGAGAACCGTCCATTAGCAGAGGGCCCGAGGACAGTGCGGCGTTCATAACTACCACCTGGAGTGTGATATATCGATAATACAAATATATCATTATAGTGTGAAAATACTGTTTTGGGTAAATTCCAGCAGAGCCCCTGCTTTGCTGTTCTAGTGGCTTTTTGTGAAATTCTGGTTTGCCTTACTGTTGGATGCAATGCAGTTAGACTGGCGGAAATTCAACACAAACAGTACTGTTTTCTGACCACTTACATGCATAACACATGTAACATGGCTGATGTCCGTTATTCTGAATATTCGTTAATACGAAAATGAAATAAGTTATTTTTTTTTTATTGCCTAGTTCGTTATCCCGAAAAACACAAATTCCTAATATACCTATAAGTTACCTATATAGTTCGTTAATGAAACATGGTTCGGTAATCTTAATATTTGTGGCGTTATTTCGAACATTCTTTAATCCGACATTTAAGTAAGGTTTCGTTATTCCAAAGGTTCGTTAATGCGAAAGTAAAAAGAAGATGCGCCCTAGCGAACCTCCGGAATACCAAACCTTCGGAATGATGGACCGTCGGAAAAACGAACTGTAACAGATATAACGTGCGAATGAGATCCGCAATTAGCATTTACTATACATCATCGAATAACCGTAGAATGTATCGTGGGGTTGACGGATGTATCACTCTTTACATAATATCGACATCACAACGAGAAATGACAGATTACAGAGGTAGTAGCGAGCTGGAATTATTGTGATAATTGACCAAACATATCCAAATCAAAACCATTTAACGTCACGATCACAAAAATCACATATATTATGTACAAAATCTTTAAAAGATATTCACACCAAATAAAACCAGTAAACCATCACATTAAGATGATCAGATCTTTGGGGAAAGCGTCCATGCATTAGCAGAATGTTGTAGCACTTTGATTTCGATTGTTAGTTCGGTAGTAGTAGATTGTACTGGGTAATGAATCCAACGTGGAGAAATCTTGTCATATAACCGGATAACCTCTAAAAAAATGTATGAAAGGTCATTATGTCTACTACACGTGCATTTAATTATTTCAAAGGAAACATCACCTGACAACTTATCCTCCGAAATGATGTGAATTGGAGAAAAAATGCAAGTGGACATTGTAGGCCTATTTGTAGTAGATCATTTTGCAGTGGATGCTCGAAAGAGATTTCTCTTACCATTGCTTACCATGACAATGAAAATACGCTTTTAAAATGTACTACATACATATACTACCATAATTATAAGTCAGTGAAATGTCGGCGGAATAAAATAACTCGTCTTCAATACATGGACTTATTTACGAAAACTTTCCTACAAATTTTACTATGGTATTCTATACCTCTTCCATTTTCAACCTATAAACAACGTCTGGAAGGATTTTTACTTTTTCTTTCGAAACGGATAGAATGGAAACTAACATGTGCACACTTTGAGAGTATTTTGACAATGTGATATGAGTTATATTGTCTTTTTTGATAACGAGATGAATCAGGAATCACTCTGTGAGCAAAACGTATCAAATCAAATTAACGACAAAGACTGTTTTCTCCCTAAAAACCCAAAGAGCTTTAAAAAATGACCAATACACTGTATTCTTGTTAGCTGATTTGATTCAAAACACAATGCATCTATATTTATATGAAATATACCGAAAAAGTACATGGCCTGATTGTAACTTTCCCTTGGTGATTAACAGACAACCTTACCATACATATGGTTTACTGTTTTGAGGTTGTTTTCTTTTTTTATATTACTCACGTCATTAGATGACGTACATTGTGCTAGTGCATATTATTATGCCAAAGAATTTTCATAAGTTGCTACATTACAAGAATAGCTTTCAACATCATCCCCGAGTAATCATATCAAGTAGATGTCACCAGAGCCCATGACAATTTCTAAATTTGTTGTTAACAGAAGACAAAAACCTTAAGAAAACTAGGTCGTCACCATCATAAATTCAGATATGTGAGACAATCAACAATTTCTGTTTCCTGGAAATTTTGGAATCGCGCCGTCCCTCGTCGCATTTAATGAAACGCAACCAAAATTCTGCTCGCTAATACGTCCGTCCATATAAGTGTTAGCGAAAGGTGAGCACTATTCTCGGTTTGTTGGCTTTTGCTGCAAATGCTTTCGCTCCCAACAACGTTTAATGCGGCGTCTCTCATCGGTTTTCCCCGGGCTGTGAATACAAAAAAGGTAATCAATACAAGTCTCTGACCTGTTTTCGTTTTGTTGTGTCAACGTTATACGGGCAACACATGCAAGTGAGATCTCTCTCTGGATCATTAATAGATAGGATGATAGAAGGAGAGAAAAAAAAAACCAGCAAAGTTTGAAGAACTTACATTAGTGATGGGCAATACTTTAGCAATTACCATAATTCCGATTGTCTCTGATGATCCTTGGAGTCACTCCAAACTTGTTTAGTAGAGAATCATTAGCATTCTGAATCGATCTTTTCATACTATCTCTTATTTGGTAGGCAAGTTGACCACCGCCAATATTATTTGCAGCGTTTGGCGCCGTATCATTATACGTTTATGTTAATGATGAACGCGAAGCCTAATGTTAAAAACTTGTTAAGACAAGATCTCTTCTTCTCTGTGAAGCACGCCTTCTATCAATGGAATATCAAAAACTATTCAGGTGTTTTATCGTTCGATGACATGCAAATCATCTGTTATCACAGATCATAGACAAATGAAAACGGAAATAACATGTGCCTTTTCATCGAACACAAAGACTAAAATGGTTAACTTTAGCCCTTAGCATTGTGTCCTGAAGAGTTGGATGAGGAACTAGCCTATTTGTGTTAATTCTATGTTTGTTCTATCTTTTTATTTTGTTTTAAATTAAGCACAGAGGAAGTGTTCTTTACAAAGAATGCCACAGACGTGTGACAGACGCAACAATTCAGACGCTTACAGGTATTTATCAAACTATTTATCTATTCACTCATTCTCACATGCATTAATTCATCTATTCCTATTCATGATTTTGTTTGTTCATTTATCTATATTTTTGTTTGTTTGTTTGTTTGTTGCCTGCTTGTTTGTTTGCCAAAGTTTTTTTTTTTTTCGAAGTGACCTGGGCCGACTGCCACAGAACTTGGCAGTGATCATCATTGATCATGGTCGATTGAAGGAAGCACTCCTCGAGGTCTCGAGGTGCGTTGACCGATTCGTTGACCATCTGACCTTGCTCAGGAAAAAAATCCTCTGTTCCCGGAAAGGTCAATGAATACGAACAGTATCTCGAAGGAAAAGGAGATTAAAGTCAGGATTGATATCAGACATCTCAGAAGGAAGGCTAGTGGGATGTATTGTCCCGATAGAGACCTGCACGGTTCATCTCTTGCCTGCTTTTAATTCTAATTTTTACTGGTGCTGATTTAAAGTCATGCTACGTTCTGACGTTGTTTCTTTTCTCTAAACAACAACAAAATATCAAATTCTAATCTTATGACCTTAGAAAGTGGTGTTCTTCAAGATGAATTTGCATATGGATACGGCAAGACATGTCACTAGCGATCTTAAAAGGTTTGTTTCAATCTAAATGTATACAGAGTTCCATCTACTCCTCGCTCTCTGCAAGATAGATGAGTATCCAAGATGATGGTCGAAGACTTGTTACTTCTTGTGTCAGGAAGTGAATTTTAATCAAGGCTCTGCAACATCTTCACTAAAGATCGTGTTCTTCGTTCAAAGCAAGAAGCTTCGCATACAACTTCCACTCTGCGCATGCGCATTTTTATACCTTCCAAAAGCATCATCAACGAAAAGCACGTATTATAAATATAAGAACTGCTTTTGACCTACTACATAACTGGGATAGTGACATCCTATAATGAATGATATGAATATGAAATTCGTTGCGACAACACTCATTGCAAGAAACGCTCATGAGAAAGAGTAATGTACTGATATTAAAAAAGATAGTTCTACTCTGATTCTTTCTATACTGTATAATTACACATTGTGTGATTTGTGGGTATTTCTATAGAAGGGTTTTTTTGTTTTGTTTTTTTCGTACTAGAGTCCACGCGAGCCCATGGTGCACCTCGTTGATTTCATCATCATGATGCATGATGTAATCTAAAATGGCCCAATTCAGGTGGATTATATCCTGTCTATCAAACTTTCTCTCTTTCTTAATTAAAATAAAAAAAACTCTTTCAGAGGAGGGAGTTGGTAGATGTCATCGTTCAGTCGTGCGATGAAATGATGACTTGGATTTAATATCCTCGTGAACTTTAAGAAGGAATGGCATAAAGTGACGTATGCTATAGTTTCTCTTCTTTCTTTGCTTTTGACATGATTAATGTGGTGGGTATTTCACTTCAAGTTCGAATATCATCAAGACATGTATGGGTGCTTAAATGCAGATAGTTTAAACCATGCACTCATAGAAGAGTGGCTAAAGTTGCTTGGTAGAAATACCAGAGCCTAAAGAAAAGGAAAATATCTGATGTTGGCAAGTAAAGGCCATAGCTGTCAGTTGTGAACCTCCCACACAATGCTAATATTCAATTTCTATTCAGAAGGTATCCTATAAAACCCATACAGGAAAAAGACAGTAAACTGTAACTTGAACTGCAGTGCAGCTTTGAAGCTTTAGGTTTTCAGAGAGAGAGGGGGGGGGGGGGAGAGAGAGAGAAGAAGAAATACATGGCGTGCTTTTAAGATGATTAAATCGCCAAGAAACCGACCGAAATAAGAGGTAAAACATGTAAAATGTAACTGCTTATTTTCACAAAATAAATAATTGCAAAAATTGCGTGCATTTCTTATCCGACAATGTATGTTTGTTTAAGTCTATGGGCACATACTATGTATGTCTACATATACATAGATACGTACCTGCAAGAATAAAAGAGAAACATTATGAATAACATCAATATCATCTCATGCATCATCTACACCGTCTCCGCCGCTGATTCATTTTCTGGCTCATCCAAACTGCATTGCTTGTACTGCAATTCCACATTGCTAAATATTACAATAGTAAACTACCATCATTGATCTAATACATCTTAAGGACGCAGACGTTCAGATATTGTTTCATGAACACACCGTGGCATGTTAACGAGGAACTTAATTGCAAAAGGATTCAAAGAGAAAGACAAGAAGAGAAAACTGCTTGGCATGATGGACCATAATGTTTTCAAATCATGCTATTACAGCTTTGACCAATACTTTTTCAGTGGATTGGTAATGCATACACGCGGTGCAGTAATTTATTATCTGTGTATGACACTATCATCACTGGTGTAATGTGTGTGATGGACGCTTGACGTTTTGCTCCTGTGAGATATGAGCTAAGCTCATAGTTGCAACAATATTATTATTATTATTATATTTTCTTCCGTAAAGATCTAAAAATTCCTTTTACCTATTCTTATTTAACCCAGGGCACAGTGCTTGAAACAACAACAACAAATGAATAATTCAAGAATATGACGGATTTCTATTTGGTACCCCAGGGTACCGAAAACTGCATCATATTGGCGTTTACATTGACATGAATTATTAGTTTATTTCGAGGATAGTTCTCTGTCGTCAGATGCACCCTTAGGTGGAATTATTTCATATCAACACTAAGTTATATTCTCAGCATTCGCACTCCCATATTCATCACTGCCAAGAATTCTTATCGCTTATGGATTTTAAAGTGAGGAGACTCAAGCAGAATGGGCTCTTGACGTCAACTCGAGGTGTGCTCTCTCTCTTGCTCCCCGCCCCCTCCCTTTCTTTCTTTCTGTCTTTCTTTCTTTCTTTTTTTCTTTCTATTTCTCTCTCTCTCTCTCTCTCTTGCTTTGTTACGTGGGAAAGATCTCAAAATGTATCATAAAATAATGTCTTGAAACATGTCTGCATTCCTTGCAGAGAGTACTAATATTCCTTTATGGCACAAAACACCTAGACCCGCGCAACCATACAGTGGACTCTTTGTGGGTTAACTTTCTAACGTAGACGCTGTGTACAAATTGTTAAGACCGTCAAAATCAATATTTTAAATTCCTTCACAAGTATAAACTTCTTTTAAGGTAAACCTATAGATTTTTTTTTTTTTTTTGGTTGTGTGTGTGTGTGTGTGTAAGGAGAAACTTGACAATTCTTAACAACAAGGTATTTAGGACTGATGCACTATAGCCAGGTCTGTATTCCTTACTATCTATGAGAAGGTGATCAGTGTCTTTAAAGAATATTTTATTGGACTCTCTGCCGAGGACGAGGGATTGTCTACTTAGAAGGGAAAGTCCCTACAGCGTGTATACACGTGTGTGTTTTATTCACCAGATCAAGAATTGAAATTCAAGACCCCTTCCCAAGGGACCATTCGTCAGGAAATCTTTCTTTCAGCATGGTTTTTAGGTCGTTTGGGGAGCACCAAGTCAGACCATGGACCCTACTTTGTGGTAGGGTCCATGGTCAGACGTAGCTATCTAGTCAAAGACTGTTTTCACACGTACCGAGAATTCTAATTTGAAACACGATTGTCAGGATACTATAGAATCATGATTCAAATTACGAATTCTTTGCTGTGTGAATGCAAATTGGACGGTGATTTGAATCGTAATTCCGATCTTGTTTCAAATGACCGTCCGGAGATGTTTTCTAATCACGATTCGCTAGAATTAGGAAACGAAACAGTCGTGTGTACAGATTGACCTCCAAAATCGTGATCTTTTATTTTGAACTTTCAACCACTTCCGCAGGAAAAAACAACAACAAAACAAAACAAAACGCGCTCCTCAAATTATCACACTGATTGCTGGGAACTCGGAAAGCAGCCACACCTCCTTTCCTGATAGCTCTGAAATTCAAATCGCAGAGTCCGCGAAGCCTTAACATCGGTCGTCATACGTTTTTCAACCGATGTGAAAACGTCCCCAAGCTTCACGTCAAAGTGAGAAGTAAATCTAGGGGCTAGATGACCAGATACGAAGAGGAGCTTTAAAGGTTGGAAGAAAACGTGTCCCAGATATGCGAGGTCACGCATGTGGGTATAGATAGATATATAACCTAAATCGCGCTCTGTACATGGATCACTTACCCTCATCTATCTGTCGCAGATAATGCTCTACTCCCTATAGGCAACACATCTCTCCTGTACTATAGGGTGATAAGGAGAACCATGACGCTGAATTGCTCTGTCTGTTCACAACATCAGGGAGGAATAGAGAGTCAGACAGACATGCAGACAGACAGATATAATGCCCTAAGTATGAGCTGCATTGCAAATTATTCACCCTATACATCGTATACCAGTATTTAGCTCATCGTGCAGGGGTTTTCTATTCACTTCTCTTGGAAAGGGATCGAGAGCACAGTAGTGGTTGAGATGAGATTTCAGCTTTTTTACTTTTTGCGAGATACTTAGAAACCACTGTATGGAAAGTTAAAAAGCACACAATTTTAAGAGGAATTTAAAATTTATTTGATGAAAATAGGTTTTTAAAATGGCTGGGAGATTCAAAAAGAAAGTAAAACAAAGCGATCCTATAATCAAAAGTGGGCCCCAACTCTCATTAGAATTGCTTTGTTTTTAATACCTCAGCCAGTTCAAATCGATTTTTATCAAATAAACTTTCATTTCCTCTTAGAATTATATGCTCTTTCATATTTCATAGGATGTTTCTCATTATCTTAACAAATAAACATTAAAAAGTTGAAAACCTCAAGCCCCATCTCAATCAAAACTGCATTATCCCTTTAAGTGGAAGAGATTCACGGAGACACCCCCTTTGAACCAATCCAAGCAAACAAGATATCATGTTGAAACAACATGTTATGTTCATTTATTCCTATCATACCTCGTAGCTTTGGGGCTAAATTGCGTATAACATCAAATACTATGCACAGACAAATTCAAACATTCAGACAATTACAAATAAAGCATTTATGATTATGATTTATGATAAAAATGAGTGAGAAAATATCGTAATTGCACAAATCGATATGTTGAGCATGTCCAATAATTATACACAATAAGGACGTATTACACATCTTTGAAAACAAATAGAACTATTAAAAAATACAGTTGGCAGCAGTATTCAGAGAAAATTTTTCCTTGAACCTGTGTCATAGTATACATCCCTCTTTTCACTTGTATAACATTTTAATACCATATTTTCTGAACCCGTTCCGTTAGACAGTTAGATCCTAAAAGGACAAACAAGAAGGGCCCACATTCTACAAGCTCTGTCTTTTTAGTGGGTCTCTCCATTTTTCGCACTTTAAGCAAAGTTATACATGTACTTAATTTCGATCACTTCTGTTAATTACTATAAGGTCCTCAATTGTTGTACATTCTTTTCAATACATAATATTCTGTTTACCTTATTCTCTGTTGTCAAAAGAAGTGTAACTTATGTTTTGTCGGAAAATGAAATAAACTTTTTGAATTGAATTGAATTGAATGACACAGAATAACCTTGCTTCACATAGTCTAAAACATAAACAGAGCATGATATGACCAGCTTTATAGATTGTAACGTTTTTCTTTCATTACAAAAAAAATCATAGACTTCTTATCATAATCATTGCAACTTTAAAAACCTTCCTAAAATTATGTTTTTCCAATATTTTCAATTCAATTCGATTCAATCTTTATTTCCGATTAATATACATGTATAGATCGAAGCAAAAATACATGTTGAATTTGAGCAAATTATGTACAAATGTGTAAATATAAAACATTGAAAACGTTGACAAAACAAGTAGAAATTATGAAAAAGAAAAAAACATGGGAAAAACAGATAGCATATAGGTACATAAAAACAAGCTCAATATCATTATTCTGTGTGTGGTTGTGTGTGTGTGTGTGTGTGTGTGTGTAGTTGATCGGAAAATGGTAACATCAAAAACCATTATTTTACCTGTATGGCTTTGAAGGATCATAGATTAAAATGTTCTATTTGAAAGAGCTTTTAAAGAGCATGTAGGCCTATACAAAAAAAAAAAAGAAGAAATGCCAGGTTCCGCATGGAAGTACAACGTCCCATTGTCGTGATTGTTGTTTTTTCTTTTGTAGTGACTGACGGTAAACACCATCAAGACATAATCCTCTGGCGCCTGAAAAACGCCAACTGCTCAACAAGTCAATTCGTGACATAAAGAATTAATGCTCTCCCTCGTTTATACGTGGATAAGGCTTAATAAAGAGTACAGGAGCTGTATGCCGGGCCACTGTAAGCTCGATTTACCTTTAACTTAAGTCTACCAAGTAGCACTTGGCCATGCCGAATGTCCTCAGGTGAAAGATTATTCATATTTACTCCTGTCCTGATTTTAGAGAGATGCATGTTTGATGGCAAATCAGAGGCGAAAGGAAATAAATGCATTTCAGCCAGCGTCGGAAGATCCCCATCTACTCTTATACGCCTTGCGAAGAACCCCCTTGTCTTTCCGCCAGGTTACACCGTGTTAGTACCCGTATTGGTGCATGGCGACTGCCTTCACAACGCGTTGAGAGCATTCACACATACCGCTTGAGACACACTTCACGACGGTTTTGAGAACTGCCGCGGCGTCTGAAATAAATACGAACCGCCGATGAGTGAAAGAGGCTTCATTATTGATTTGATAATCTTTTTCTGTTCCACATGATTTGAACAAGGGAATTATGAATTAACATTCTCACTTTCACTCTTACAGGTGGTCATAGGTCAATACGAACATAAATCGGTGACTTTATCAATGGTTTTTTTATACTCAATGTGCACTGTAAGTGTTACACATGATTACGATAATAGACAGGGTTCGACCTTATCAAAGCCCGGTGACTCGGGGCTACTAAGTTTGATGTCAGCCCACAAAATTTCCAGTAAGGCTATCTTTTGGTGGCCCCTATCGGGCACCTAAAATTTAAGATGGATTTTTATTCCCTCCGGGGACACTGCCACGTTTCTCTTTTTAGGATTTCAAAATTTCAGATTTAAAGATTTTAGAGGCCAGAATTAGGCACCAGAGAAAAAAGGATGTATAGTGTTGAGCCCTGTAACAGATATACCTGCTTGCTATCGTTATCCAATTCAGTTTCTTGAAATCGAAGTGTATAGGTCTATATCTTATATATATATATTATATATATATATATATATATATATATATATATATATATATATATATATATATACGCGCAGCTAGAAAACTCCGTCTGCAACCTAATTCCCATGACCAGACTAAAGATTTCATCTGTTCTACCTGTCAGAAGAAATGTAGATCAAGGATTGGTCTCTACAGCCACTCCAGGACACATTGACAAGAATACATCATACAAGTATGTTCAGAGGGATAGCTTAAAGAGAAAGTGAGAGAGGGGTGGGGGGACCTGGGGGCGTTTCATGAAGCATTTTGTCGGACAAAGTTGTCTGACAAATTTGCTCTCAGCCAATCAGATGCAAGGTATAGTAGCTCGTAACAGTTTGTCAGAAAAAATATCCGACCAAAACGCTTCATGAAATGCCCAGGTAATGTTTACTTAAAAGATTCTTGTAATGTTAAAAGAATACATACGATTAAATGCACAGGTTAGGCACCTGTACCGATGATTCTTCTAAAAAAGAAAGATCCTTCCAATGTTCGATGAGACTCGATTCTCTCAGCTATAGCTGAGGTGTGTATATAGGCCCAGTTGGCATTGCTTGATCGCAATTGCTAAGTAGATGGATCCAACGCTTAGCGACCCGCTGCGAGAAGACACAAAGTCAGCAGAACGTGTGTGGTTTCTTGGCTTTAAGATCGAGACACTTAAAATGTGAATAAAAACAAGGTTTTATTTCTTCAGGTTGCAATGAATTTGTATTGAATATTGAATACGGATAAGTTTCAACGCAGTGTTTCACTCACAAGAAAGATTGCATACAACATGTACAATTCAAACAGATAACATTGTTTACACACACACAAAAAAAAAAAAACCGAGGTAAGAGGGGAAGATTACCCTTTTCTAGGAGTGTTTCGCAGTCAAGAAATTACTAGATTAAAGAAAAAGAAAAGCTGCTTTCAGAGAAGCACACATCAGCTGACGGCTTTTTCACGTCAAAATTTCAAAGCACAGGTTAAAGTTTCAAAACAATCACAGTCTTTTAATAAGTAACATCTGCCTGCTCAGCAGCCTAGGCTTGCCTCCAGATGTTTGTACACGGATGGATTTCCTGAAAGAGGAACGATTTCCCGGCGAAGTAGCCTCCCTGGGGTGTAGTGCACTCACCTTCCATATTGTTGCAAGTTTACGGTCCTTGATTTGAGTTCTTAACGCCCTTTGAAGAGTTAATGGTCTGTGGTGACGCTTTGTAAGTTATATCTCATCGATATTTTACGATTAATTTGACTTGAAATCAAATGTTGGAAGTACATGACCCTCTTACACATTACGGTGTCTGTCTTTAATACTAACTTAGTGAGTATACGCTCCTGCTTGTTCACACGAAGGAGGTAAAACGTATTCTACTCGAATCTTCGACAATAAAAGGCTGTATGATGGTAATAGCCTTAATACCAACAACAGTAATAACAATGGCCATTACAACAACAATAGTAAGGAATACTATAAAGATATGATTAGATCAATGGCATGCGATAATCAATCTCTTAAGGCCTTTGTGGTAATTTCATGTAATTATTCATCACTTTTGTCAACATCATAAACAAAAAACATAAAAGCAGACGGGATACACTTTGAAGGAAAAACTGAATCCAAGTATAGAAAAAAAGGAGGAATGAGACTTTATCAAAGAAAATAGAAGGTGAGTATAAATTCTCATTTCTATGCTTATTACTGCTATAAGTGGAACCAGAAACCGCTGATTCAAAGCCCACAACAATCCACATGATCCAAGGCTGCGTTTATCATCTTTCCTCTGTTTGAAATGGCTTTCTAAAGCCGTTTCCAAAGCCCTTTAGAAACGGCTTCCAAATTAGTTGCGTTTATCAACTCATCGCGAACACGAAAACTGGCCTCGTCACTTCGCAGCTGCATTGCGCAATTGACCCGAGGAGAAGGGGTCATAATTATACTGTAACTGCAGTACAAAGCCGTTTCAAAACAGCTTTGCGTTTATCTTGCTTCAAAGGCCGGGGCTTCTAGAAACAGGTTTCTGGAAACCTGTTTCGGAAACCTGTTTCTGAAAGCACAAATTTGCGGCTTTTCCGAACCCCATAATCAAAACAGCTTTGCGTTTATCATCTCGTAAAAATTCCCTGAAAGCCGTTTGGAAAACCTGTTTCTATACCGAGAAAAAGAGTTGATAAACGCACCGTAAGACAACTGAATACCCAACCCTGCATTTATAATGGAAGCTGAATGTAATGGAAAGTGATATTTATTTTCAAGGCATGTGATAAAAATGAAAATAAAATGAGACCTGACAAATTCCTGTCAACCATGTTGACATAAGGGTGCTGTTCGTTATTCCGAAGGTTCGCTTTTCCGAAGGTTCGTTATTCCGAAGGTTCGTTAATCCGAAACACACAAATTCCCTATACCTAGAGGTTCGTTAATCCGAAAATGAAAAAGGGTTCGTTAATCCGAACATTTGTGGCGTTATTCCGAAGGTTCGTTAATCCGGAGATTTGTTAATCCGAAGATGAAATTCGGAAAAACGAACCTTCGGAATAACGAGCTGTAACCGACATAAGTGTATACGACTATTCCCGCAGTCCTTCTTTCATAAAAGAAAACAAAAATGAAGAGGCAAAGTGACCGGGGGGGGGGCATTTCATGAAGCATTTTGTCCGACAAATTTGTCGGACAAATCTACTCTCGGCCAGTGAGATGCAAGGATTTCAGTATAGCTTTCAACAGTTTGTCAGAAAAATATCCGACCAAAATGCTTCATGAAATGCCCCCCTGATGTACATCAGCATGTCCGAAACACCTTTTTGCTGACGCTCGACAAAGTTCGTAAGTTGTCACCATTAATTCTCCTTTCGTGTGAATTCTTTTTCTGAACTGTTTTAATTTTGTTTGCTTAATGTGTTTTGTGTGAGAGCTTGTTTGCATCCAAGAGGGTCGTGGTTACGAGGATTTCGAGAAATTACACCCATCTGGACAACTCTTAAGAGACATCCTGAATTGGTAACAGAAACGACCGTCCATGCTCACAGCGTTCGTTCGACTGCATTGATTCCACCGAGCGATATCGCTGCCGCAAATAAGATCAGACGGTTAGAGGAAGTTGCTCGAATTTCCTAAGATCTTTGCGACTGAAGATATTATGACAAAAGTAACCATGGGACGGGACTTATACTCCTCTGACGTCAGTGGGTGTTAGCTTCACACAAAAGGTCTATATTCTTGAGTACCTGCGAACCAACTATTTCATGTGACATCATCGCCAAACTAGCAACATAATGTCGACGAACGAACTACACGTTCACGGAAAAGTGCGAGCTATGATAATAAAAATAGAGAATAAAGAAAATAATGCGGGTGGACGAAAGTGACCGAAAACGGGCTCACTTTATTGATTAGCATGTCGCTGAACAAACAGTGGGAAAATCATCGCTATAGTCCAGTTGAAGAAAGGGTGCGGGAGGATTGGGGGGGGGGAGGGTAGGAGGGGTACCTCTCGTTTCTGAAGTTATTCTAAAATTCTGAGTGCCAAGCGAAGATTTAGTACTGTTGCACATGCACGCCTCATTGGGCCCATGTTAGTCATGATCATTCACGTTTTTTCCAAGAAATCTGATCATACTAGCACTCTTGTGCCAAGACGTGCTTAGATTGCAAACCATTGCTCAGCAAAACAACAGAAAAAAGAGTAAAAGAAGAAAAGAGGGGGAAGGAGAGAAAAATCCCGAGAAATCAAAGACATAAATAACTTTGGGGGCGAATGTTGTTCTGTATGCGGACCACTCGCTGACCGGGAGAAAAAAAAAAGTTTTTGTTTTGAAATACTTTTCAAAACAGCAGTACAAAAAAAAAAAAAAAAACTATCGAATTATGAAATGGAAAGATCTTACACAATAATGGTGATATTTCCCAGGAAAGTCATAACCGCAGTCTTTTTTTTCAGTATTTCCCTGCAAGATCGGAGATAATGTTAGACATAATAGTGGCCAGTGGTTTTCACAAAGTAGACCTAACTACGTTGCAAACAGGTGAATATGCATTCGGCATTCTTTGCGGCGAATACACAAGGGGTAATTTCCAAGTCTTTGCCCGCTACATCGGCTGCGGCACTCGGCCTTCTCTCAAAGTGACTAATTTATGCAACCAGCCTCAAAAGCCAACCTTCGATTTCAGTATCACTTTCCGATGACGCATAGCCTCATCAGTATCAACCGCTTGATGCATCTGGCGGTTATTTTGGGGCGAGCAAGTTTTGGCCTAGGTGATGACCGTACCACCGACTTAGGATTTTTGCCCTAACTTCCTAAAAATGTTAAAACATCCGTAAAAATGTTAATTGTGTCTTTGTTACCGCTTTATTTTTTCTTAAAAGAGAAATGTCAATGCAGTATATAGTTGTTTTAAGTAAATTTAAAACAGTGAGCAGAAGAATGTTGTCAGTATTACAAGTTTGAAATGTAACACCGATTATGTTGACCTCTAGCAAACATGTCAGGTATTACAGATGTACATGAATGAACATTATACAATCTATACATGCAAGCAAAATGAAAGAACTAAGAACAAGCAAAGAAAATTGCAACCTGTACCTTAAACCGTCTCTAGATTTAACACCCCCTCCCTTTCCACCTGTCGGTACATACTGCATGCATGTAAATCCATTTTCTCCCCCACTACCAATGTAAGATTGTTGACACATATCGAGTGTTAGTGTAGCGCTGGTGCTTTACAGTAACGACCAAGAAGATTAAATGAAATCGGCAAGGAATCGATCAAGCTTACCATAAAGGGAGCGATGTTCCATAGATACAGACACCCTGATAGTGCCCCGTTAAAACTGATAGCATGACGAACACCGTGTGTCTATTGCCACTTTGGAAATGTCGCGACCGCGGAGGTGATGATAAAGAAATCCGAGCTTACCCTCCTTTTCTACTCTCCTGGTCGTTACTAATATCATGAAATGAAACAGAAACAAAGAAATAAGTCCCTAGTCCAATATATCATGTTAAGGACAGAATCTGATCGTATATAACTATTTCTCTCGGTGATTGCAAATCACATCAATCATTCGGCCAAAGTGAACTGAAAGTGATAGCTGGTTTTCAACATGTAGAATATGATGTTCACTATTAGCAAAAGGCAGTTTTACATTTAATATATATATATATATATATATTTATTTATTTATGTATACATGAATCTATTTCCTTCTCTCTCTCTCTTTCCTATATGTAAATATGAATATATACATATAGATATGTATATATGTATATATATATAGATATGTATATCTTTATATGGATAGATATACATAGATATTTCATTGTGTATGTATGGGCAGAGAGAGAGAGAGAGAGAGAGAGAAAGTGTTATTGTGTATGATGATTATCATTATAATCAATAGATGATGACTGGCGGGGGAGGGAACATACCGATGGCAGAGCTACCAAGTCTCACTAGATGATGACTGGCGGGGGAGGGAACATACCGATGGCAGAGCTACCAAGTCTCACTAGATGATGACTGGCGGGGGAGGGAACATACCGATGGCAGAGCTACCAAGTCTCACTAGATGATGACTGGCGGGGGAGGGAACATACCGATGGCAGAGCTACCAAGTCTCACTAGATGATGACTGGCGGGGGAGGGAACATACCGATGGCAGAGCTACCAAGTCTCACTAGATGATGACTGGCGGGGGAGGGAACATACCGATGGCAGAGCTACCAAGTCTCACTAGATGATGACTGGCGGGGGAGGGAACATACCGATGGCAGAGCTACCAAGTCTCACTAGATGATGACTGGCGGGGGAGGGAACATACCGATGGCAGAGCTACCAAGTCTCACTAGATGATGACTGGCGGGGGAGGGAACATACCGATGGCAGAGCTACCAAGTCTCACTAGATGATGACTGGCGGGGGAGGGAACATACCGATGGCAGAGCTACCAAGTCTCACTAGATGATGACTGGCGGGGGAGGGAACATACCGATGGCAGAGCTACCAAGTCTCACTAGATAATGACTGGCGGGGGAGGGAACATACCGATGGCAGAGCTACCAAGTCTCACTAGATGATGACTGGCGGGGGAGGGAACATACCGATGGCAGAGCTACCAAGTCTCACTAGATGATGACTGGCGGGGGAGGGAACATACCGATGGCAGAGCTACCAAGTCTCACTAGATGATGACTGGCGGGGGAGGGAACATACCGATGGCAGAGCTACCAAGTCTCACTAGATGATGACTGGCGGGGGAGGGAACATACCGATGGCAGAGCTACCAAGTCTCACTAGATGATGACTGGCGGGGGAGGGAACATACCGATGGCAGAGCTACCAAGTCTCACGCATTGCGAGTGAGACTCAAGCATTTAGGGTCTGTCTCACGATCTTACGCATGACACCCATTTTTCTCACGCATCGGGAGCAAAACTTAAAGGGGATGGCTAGTAACTGATCAGTGGGAATCAGTGGGAATGGTGGGGGATGATTGTTCCAATCCTTGTGGGATTCATTTAAGAGTACATTATGTATCTATTGTTGTGTGAAAATTATTTGCTTCAGAATGGTCTCATATTCAAGTAATGTGCAGCTTAATGTTCAAGTTCAAGTTCAAGTTGATTTATTTCCAGGTTAGCATGCCTGTACAGTGACGGGTCGATTAAACTGCACATTACTTGAATATGAGACCATTCTGAAACAAATAATTTTCACACAACAGTAGATAATTAATATACTCTTAAATGAATCCCAAAAGGATTGGAACAATCATCCCCCAGCATTCCAAATGATTCCCACTGATCAGTTAGTAGCCATCCCCTTTAAAGGATTAAAGTGAGAGTTGCAATTGAAGGCATATTTCCCTTTTGTAAGTAAAAAATACACCAGTCACATAAGTATGCACCAGCTTGGCTAAAAATTGAAACACCGTGGGAGGACGGACACCCCCCTACAACACCCTCCCCTCTCTCAGTCGCTTTGCTCCCTCGCTCACGCACATGCGCGCACGCCGAGATGCGGAGTCATGAAAATCTCACTCATAAAATTTTTTTTGAACTTGGCATCTATGCGAATGTTCCACCCGAAGGGTTTGAAATGCTATTGAGGGAGGTTATAAGTCCCGAGACGAAGTCGAGGGACTTATAACCTCCCGAAATAGCATTTCAAACCCTGAGAGTGGAACGTTTGGTACACTACGATGTTCCCGACAACGAAAGTCATCATCTGTTATATCATATGGGTTAGTCATCAAATACCAAGCCATGTTCGCAAAGTCAACCACCAGCACAACGCACTCCAGCGCTCGCGCAGAGCCAAATTCACTGTGCACGGGTCCTTCTGTCATATTTTGTTACGTGAAAATGTTTTCCCATGGGAGAACATTACACAAATAATGTTCTCCCGTGTTCGAACATAACCAATGTTCCTCCATCACATGACTGTGTTTAACCAATCACTGACCGGCATTTGACTAACCCATTTGATATATAATTTTGTTTTTGTTTTTTTTTTTAGTAGAATTAGCAGGCTGGCTATCAACGTACGCTTTCACTCATCACCCCTTGAGTCCGTCATGTTCAGAATAAGAGGAGCATAGAAAGAGACACTGCGACTATTGATTTTCACTTTTTTGAGATCTCGATTTACTAACTAAATCAACACAATGTGATTGTGATGAGGAAGATGGTTCAATCTACTCACTTTCAGAAGGTGTATCCTGTCAGAATGACCGGAAAAGGGGGGGGGGGGGGGGTGGAGAGAAGACAACACTGATATAAGTCATATGGGATCCTCATTTTAGCGTTGTGAGAACGCGGTCTCCTCTTCTAAGGTCTCGGACCACGTCCCATCAGAGTGACTACTTTATACATACCATCCCTCATCCTCGCAACAACATTGCTGTTTTGTTTTTTATAATTCCAAGTTCACGTTCAAGTTCAAGTTATTCATTTCATTTCTAAAGAAATGCAAATACAATGAAGTGTTTAAATACACAAAATGACACGAAATCGGTACAATAATGTAATAAAAACAAAGAAGTTGTGAGCTTAGATACTAATTGTAAATTTTATGACAAGTCCGAAAGTTCCGTCGACGGACAGGTAACGTGCCTGTATGTATCTGTGTTTGGGGGAATTTAAATGTAACTTTACACATCCCAGACAAACACCTTTCGTTCGATCGAGCTATGATCGTGGCCACATCAAGCAGATAAGTAGGTGAGACATCATGCATCATCTAGACGGTTTGCCTTTGGTGGTCTACTGCGGTAACGTAGGCTGACTTCTGGCTGATAGATTGAAAGTCATGAAATCCCCCCCCCCCCCCAAAAAAAAACAAACAAACAAACAAACAAACAAACAAACAGCAAACAAACAAACAAACAGGGTTGGCAAAATATTGACACTTTGCCTCCCTTCTGGAGAAAGTGCAACGATTTATCTCTTACGCCAAAGCAGTCAACCATCTTCCACACAGAGATACACAGACAGACAGACAGACACACACACACTATATATATATATATATATATATATATATATATATATATATATATATATATATAATATATAAATAATGCACCTTTTTGTTTATACGTATAACACGCAAGCACATCACATCATGCATAAAAAATGCAAAAAAAAAATTAAAAGTATTCATCAGTTCTAGATTGGTAAACAAGCACCAACCATATGAACGGATATTACCATATTTACAGATGTAAACTGGTCACATTAAGCTATCAAGACCACATAGATCAACCAAGGAGACTCTGCAACATCTGTCTTCAGTCATGGTCGGAATTGCTTAAAACAAAAGCCCAAACTTTTATGTGCAACCTTAAGAGAGAAAGTGATAAAGTATTTAAGGAGCAAGAAGATGGTGCGGTCCATTAATCTCGGAGAATGGGGTGCGTTTTCGTAGAAAGCGCAATGAGCCGAAGTGTTACCACGGCGATAGAGATGAATTTCGTCAAGGTCTAATGTTTGTAGATTCTCTATCGTCTAACAGTCTCCCTGACAGTCGCTTTAATAAAATACGACATTTACTTCAACATGGCCGACTTTTTCTGTCAGAGAAAGAAATAATGGGCCGTATCATTCAATTCTCTAGCCACAATAACTGAAGGAGAAATCGTTTTCCTACAACGTTGATCATTCATCGGAGTCTTTTTTTTTCTTTTTGATCAAAATTCTTGGAAGTCTATAACCAAACTTTACAGTACACCACAGGCATTTGCTAAATACTGATGGAATTTTGGTCATCAGTTTGTGCAAACGTCAATGTCATAAAATATTCGGTAATGCACGAATCGTCTTGTTTCAATCAGATCCACTCCCCACAAACTTGACCATGAAAACAATATTTGTTACTTGAACCATTTCATAGAATACAAAGTGGTCAAACTACTCTATATAATCATGCATTGATTACCCAAGCACCGTCCATTTCATATGAGTATCTTTTCCACTTAACTTGGCCATATTTCATTTCACTGACAATATCTTATAATTACCTGTCAAGTTTGTTGACAACTTTGTTTACAAAGTTGACTGATAATTGCGCTGCGTAATTAGACACAAATATTACTTCAATTCGCTCTATTTGGAACACTGGATAAGTGATTTCTGATCATGTATACGTGTGGGTAATTGCATGTTTGTTGCTCGTAATTTTCAGAAAAAATATTGTAACAGACACACAAACCTCAGGAAATGATACGATTTCTTGACTCCTCCTTTACACAGTAATGATCTCGTGTGAATCCATTGATGTAGGAATGCCCATCGCTGACATACTTCACATTTTGTTTCTTGACTTTTTGAAACAGCTGATGGAGATGGATCTGAGAATATTCATTGTCAAGTAATGAATATTGAGATTCGATAAATCCCTCAAACATTCCACTGTTACGATTTCTGCGTTGAAAGTGATAACAAGTAAAGAAACAAGCAGAATAAACAAAATCATGCTTTCGCCTATAGATTATATGACTACCTTATACACGATCTTGCTTATCAATCTTCAACAAAGGCTGACAAGTCATTTCACGGCCTGTCGAGTTTTACACAAATGTTGATCCCCTACCATCGTTGCATTTACATGCATCTGCAGTAACAGATTAAATTAAACGTATACACAAAACAAGAAAGTATTTTTTACCCGTTGTCGCAAAAATAAGGATCTAATTATTCTACACCCACGAGGGCCTAGATGCGTGGTAATTGTGTTTCGACGTATGAATATTTCTGACTCAGTCTCCTGGAAAACTAAATCAAATCAAAAGTAATTTGAATTTTTTTCTATCTCATATAATATTATCAAGACAGGAAGATTGAAATTTAAATGAATAAATAAGTATCTCTCTCTCTCTCTCTCTCTCTCTCTCTCTCTATATATATATATATATATATATATATATATATATGTGTGTGTGTGTGTGTGTGTGTGTGTGTGCAATATGTATTTGAAAGAGTAACTTTGGTCAGGAAATGACCGTCCTTGACCTTCTGTATCTTGGGTCCTGTAAACATGACGTAGCAAGAAATACCAACTGTACAAAGGAAGTGATCTAGGCTGTCAATAAGAAGATATACACAAGAAGAAGATAATCAATCAATGACAGTTAGATATTGATTAGAAAAGTAAGACTTAAAGGTACTAGCCCACATTTGCAAACCCACGAAAATAAAAACTGCATAAAACAGGTCCAATATGACTTCAAGTACAAGTTATAACAGTAACATACCTCACCTGTCGCTCTTTGTCTATACCATTCGATAAAAGAGAGAAAATCATCGTTTTAAAATCAATTTTCAAACCTGGTCAACCCGACCCAAAATCGAATTACGAGCGCGGGCTATAGCTACGTACATTGTACATGTAACACGTACCTGGTCCGTATCCGGGCAATTACCCCCAGAGGGCAATTACCCCCCGGCCAAATACTGGTTAGTGGTAAGGTTAGAGTAAAGATTAGGGTTAGGGTTAGGTTTAGGGTTAGGAGCTTGGAATAGGGTTAGGGTTAGGTTCAAGATTAGGATTACGATTAGAGACAGGGAAAGGGTGCGGGGTAATTGCCCAGGGGGTAATTGCCCTAGACCCGTTTGTACTTCTAAAAAACTATCTAGATGCGAATGAAAATTCTACGCTGCAAAACATTCATCTCAGTATGACAAATATTATCACAGTATACATTTGTATTGCCCGAACTTAAAGGTATTAGCCCACATTTGTAAACCTGCAGCAATTGGTCTCATAGTTAGCATGGAGTTTGGGTATGATTGCAGTAACACCTGTGCAAAATTTCGTTCCAATTAGTCCATTACTGGGTTAATATTTGTCATACTGAGATGAATGTTTTGCAGCGTGGAATTTTCATTCGCATCTAGATAGTTTTTTAGAAGTACAAACATGTACATATCAAGGTATGTAATTCTGTATGGGAACCATAACATAAAAGATGTTTTATAGGGTAACACCTCTTGTTGGAATGGTAACTTCCCATAGTAACAGCCAATCAGGAAGCTGGATTACTGTCGACCATGACAATTACCATTTCAGCAAGAGTTGCTATAATTTCAACTTTTTATAAAAGGGGGGACTAGACTTCACGATTTTTTGTTATTATTTCTGTAAACGTATTGACCAAGGGGAATTTATCGCAGGAACTTGAATTTCCATCATATTTCACAGTTCCAGCTATGCTCGTGAGGGAATAAGAAAATATCGCTGGTTATAGTTAAATTTTGTATAAAGATCTGGAATAAGGTTTGATTTGATATCAGATGAGTTTCGCACATTATTGATCTTCAAGAGAATACACGGTAAACCTTACTTACGGCAGTGCAATAAGACATAATAATCAGATATACAGTGTGATATCAAATTAGTCCCAGAAGATTTGAATTTCGTTTTGCGTATGAATATTAATTCCTCCTCAGTTGTTTATCCGGAAATGATGCTTTCCAACCATACAGAAGTTCAGCTGTAATGTTCGTTATAATACTCAGGGTGTCCAGTATCATGTTTGCATTCTGTAAGGATTGGGTCTCTCTATTAGTTTGATGAGCCCCTTGGAAAACTGAGAAGATGACAAATAACATGTTAGTTTAATCATAGCCCGGAAACTCGGTTATCTGCTAGCAAAAAAAAAAAAAAAATCAAGTCAGGATACCCGAATCGATGTAAAGATGCATGAGAGCGCAATCAGTGACAATGGATTTTTTTGTTTTGTTTTGTTTTGTTTTGTTTTCAACGGCCGTTTCCAAGTACAGAGAAATCTCAGTAGACGGTTACTCATCTTAGATTTAATCTTTTAAAAATAGGCTTTCATCATTCATCAAAAAGATGGCGTTTGTTTTCGGATCTGTCGGATTATAATTCTGTGTCTGATTCTCCTGTATCTGCTGGCTACTGCAAACCTGTACTTTACTCCTAGACAAAGTGGTACAATTTTCATTTAAGTGTTTGTAACTGCTTGTATAAATTAGTTAAGTTCAAATCAGAAGTCTTAAATCTGACAGCGTTTGACAAGTAAACATGATTGTAAAAATTCTTTTGTTCGCCCGAAGAACAATATACTATAAAACGAGCCTACAGTAATATTTCAGTGTAGTAACAACGACAATAAACAGCCTGATGAAAGAATTAGAATGAGCTACACTAAAACATAAACCGTAACCAATGTGAAATATTTCCTGTCTTTGAACATCCATTACCATGTGTATGTGTTTCAATCATTAATAGAGTCAGGTAGCGTGGTGGAATTAATCATACCTAATAGTTAAACTATATGTATAGTGCATTCACACTCCCACCCCCCCCCCCCCCCCCCCCCCCCACCTCGCTGCTCTGTCTTTAACAACTCTGTTGATACCTGGGATAAATGTTTACTCTGACTTGATAACACCAGAACGATACACTTTGGACCACTAGGGTTCTACATGCATCTGTTGTATATCAGTCAACGAAACGAATGTCAGATTCGTCCTAGTGTTTTCATATCTTCCTTAGATCATGTTTTGAATCATCCACATTGAGCACTTAAGCATCAAATATGTATCTTCTTCATGGCATTGCTTGTAGTTAAAAAGTAAAGACACGGTTCTTGGACACAGTTCTTAAGATTGATATAGTTTTAAACTGGTCACATTTTCGGGAAAGCTTACAAGTGGTCGACTCGTGTTTATAAACGCGGAACGGAGACGACTCGACCACTTCAAGACGTCTATATGCGCTCTTGTTAAATAAAGTTTGATAGGGGACAATCAAAGGAATAAAAATAAACCCTGTCCAAAGATCCTCGAAAGGAATTGATTATTCGATTTACGGCACAAGAATTGTATGATTACTTGAGGCAGATTCCCCTAGAGCTGAGAGTAGGTATCGTCCAAATTTTCTTGATTGTGAGTGTTTTGATTACTCTTGTCTTGACTAATAATAAATGATACGTTAAAAGTCATCTACACCTGTTTCGCTAAGTGCACGAAACATGTAAAATGCATGAAGCAAAATTTCAAATGTCTGTAAGATGATTGGAGTGATAATCAGTTTATATGCTTTTACTTCTTATTCAGTGAATTTTTATATAATACATAAAATTGTTTTGTAAAAGGAATCGGAAATGAACGTATGCATAAACATAATACCATTGGTAACTTTCTTCAATATTCTAATGGAAAAAGAGAAAAATATCTCATCACATTATGCTTACAGAATTATAATGTTAAAGTGTTCTGCAAAATATGACAACAAAATCTTGAGCAGTACTCTCACCAGGTTTGCAAGCTTTAAAAATCCTGTATTCAAGTTGTTCATCCCCCCAGGACTTCGGTATGACTAATCATTCGACTCACAAAGAAAGTGATAAAATATTCAAAGAGAGTACTTGCCTCTGGCCAAATTTGTATTAATGAATGCTTTTTGAGGGATGATTGGTCTCTAGGTAGTTTTCCTCAAAATGTCAACAGCAGGTAAGTGTCAAACTCACCTAGGGATTTCATGAACATGACATTTCCAAACCGGTTATGCAGTAGAAAATGCAGGACTTTATAACGACTTATTGGTAAAATGTTTTAGCAAACTTCGACTTGTGTGTTAAAAAAAAAAGCAATCATGTACTTTAAACTGAACTACAATATTTTAGATATGTACATGTATACTGTATAAGTATGTAAAATATTCACATATACTTCATTCTTTTAAGGTAGAAATGCATTTTGTGTTCACAACGCCACATTAGTAAAATAACATAGTTTTGTTTTGTTTGTTTTATTTCCTGATGCGAAAATGGCTGAATATCCCATATTCAGCTACACTAAGCTTGGGATCCAGTTGGATGTAAGGTGGGACTACTTCACCGGGTTAACACACTGCTCTTTAACCGATTCAACCCATTCCCAGAAGATTCTTGGTAAACTTAGCCATGATATTGATAATTATTTCCAATGCAGGGGTCACTGTTGTTTAAGATATCTTTGCAAATCATCTAACACATAGATAGGAGGTGTGTATATGGTAGGTGTGTATCAGTGAAATGCGGCCCGCATGCCGTGAAACATGAAAAGTAAGTATGAGGAGATGACGTATTGTAATTAAACGCACAAGACATAAAAAGTCAATGTATTCTCTCTTGTTTTACATGCTTAAAAACATATAAATATACATGTAGTTTGATGTTCTAGTTTGCAGGCAAAATGTATGAACGTCTGATAAAAAAAAATACAAAAACAGTTGTGTTATAAACCGAGGGGTTTTTCTAATGATCTACAAGTCGAGCATGAAATTGATCCTTTAAGGGAGAAGACCAGAGGTCCATTATTTCTTTCCAGAGGTCTATTATTTCTTTTCAGAGGTCTATTATTTCTTTCCAATCGGAAAAGGGTTGTATTTCACAAACCTCCCATCATGTCACCTCTGTGGAATGAGATATTGTGCAGGATGAGCAGTTTATACCAAAACCGTGCTCCATTCTCGATAAACGTGTGGGAGGCAAAAAGGTAGAAGAAAACGAAGAAATGCGAGACTTGTCATCATGATTAGGGTATTTACATCCCTGTCCTTCGTTTCTGCGCATTCAGGTTTACCTCCATCTTTCGCCCCAATTTGCAGACCCTAATTTCGGGTCGAATTTGACTCGACCAATCCTGAACTAGGCCTTTAATCTTAACAAGCTCCAGGGTTGTCCGACTCTCTAACGATGCGTTGTAGCAAAATGCAAGACCCGCGGAATTAGGCGAATAATCCATTTTCGATTACCGCTTCAGCAGCTACCTGTCGACACGCTGAGAGCATTCGAAGGCTTTGTTTCCATCACGTGCTTGAACGAAGGAGCTGACAGCGTATATATAAAGCAAGTTTAAAGCAACCGATGAGAAATAATTGGAATTATAATACTACGCATCAACGTCTACACTTTCGTTCCAGACAAGATAATTAACAGGGGCCGCTGAACGTTTGTAAGTGTGCGGGGAGCTTCGGCTCTGGGGTGTGTGTGTGTGGGGGGGGGGGGGGGGCGTGGGGGTCGAAGGTTGGGGGGATGTAGAGCTCGAAGTTTGTTGCGTGTAGGGTCAATGTCCCCTCCCCCCCCCCCCGTTCCGCAACCCCTGACTGGTCTATGCCGAGGAAATGATGCCATGAATAGAAATTGTCTGCTTTGATTGGCAGGACTTGGCTTCATTTAAGAGTCTCCCGATCTGTACTGATTTATAATCTCCTTAGCGTTTCTTTCCTATTACATAAGGCATTGACATGAAAACTTATGCAACCCTTGCATATTTGTCAATATGTGAACAATACAAGTCATTCATTTTCAGACTAGGGTCCTATCATGTGGAACAAAAAGAAAACTTGGAATGTGTATGCTAACCAAATGAAAAAAAAAATGAACGGAATAACAAAACACACATAGAACACATACAAACAGACACAAAGACACAAAGTTTACATAACTAAAGATATTGTTTTACACTCCGTTGGGGAAATCCCCCAAGCACAGAAAGTAATTAAACAAGTCAACTGTCAAACAAATCTCAAGACACAACTCAAATTCAAGGCAGGAAACAAATTCCCCGTAAAGCTAGTGTTGACTAGAAAAACATAACGGAAATCAGATTTGCACTCCACGAAAGGAGATTGGCGTTACAAGTGGGAATTCCAGAAGAGAAGATTTTGAAGCTTCCCAGAGGCCATAAGCTGAGTAAGAAAACCTCATTCCGCTTTCTCCAACCAGTCAATTCACGTCAATAGATTTCTGCTGCGTCATACTAATTTCAAGGAGGTGTCAAACTTTGAGACGAAATCGATCCATTGTCCCACTTTTTAGTTAGGTTCACCAATAATAATGATAACATGCAACGCAGAGGGGTAGGCACGGACCTGTCATGGTGGATTTTAGAATCGAATAATGGGAGAGAGCGAACATGGTTAGAATTATCGGGCGTTAGAGGGAGATTGGATATGAAATGCGCTGTCACGATTTCCTTTCAAGGTGAAAACTGGAGGATAGAATGTCAGATTGTTGTGTCGAACTTAAACGAAAGAGAAACGTCCTTTGTCTTTTACAAGATATAGATAAAGAAATTAGAATGCAGTGTATATACGCAACGGGTAATGATTCAATGGTGTTGATATAGCACTAGAGAGTGCGTAGTCTAGTTTCGTTTACCACCACGTGACTACTCTTCCACAGTAAATTGGTTAAGGCGTGTTACGTGTAATACCCTTATCTAAAACGAAGATGTTGTTCTTAGTATGTTTCAATGAGATTGAGTGGAAGATCAAAGAAGCAAGACGCGTGAATCTAAATACACAATAATCTGAATAAGGAAATGTCGTTTCCCTTATTCAGAACAACGATTTGTGTGTGTGTGTGTGTGTGTGTGTGTGTGTTTGTTAGAAAGGCTTAAGAGAGGGACATCTTGGGTCTCTGCCTTCCGTCCACTGCTACTCAATGTCCAGTTCGTCACCATGACAACTAATCCCCTATCCTGAGAGCTGAAGCTCTTTTGATTCTTGGCAAGGTAATCACTCCTTCTTACTGACTTTCAGTAAATCTCATCAATTCTTGGCATCCGTCCTTCCGATCAGATCTCCTTGTGATCTTCTCAAGAAGAGTAGACATTAGATAGCGTCCTTTGTAGAGGATGTCCGAGAATGTCGAATAGCTTCATCTATCTGAACCTCGGGGTTTATCCAATCGTCGCTTGTCACTCTACTCAATTAACTCTATTACTACTGCCAACAACCTGTTCGTGGCTAAATCTTAATATCAGGGTGAATCTTGGTTCTTACAAGGTTAATGGTAGTAATGACATACACCAACTCACCTCTCATATATTCAGTCTTATCGGTGAGATCAACTCCTCTTCGGAGAACTCAACCACAGGGCAGGCATAATCTTTAATTCTCAACTTGCACTTTCACTGCCTTCTGGGATTTCAATCTTTCAAGCATTCCTCCTGTACCTCTCAACTTCATCTCTTAATTCTCAGGAGAAAAATTTGGTATTTTTAACTGGGAAGTAAAGTGTTCTGTTCGCATTCCCGGGAGACGTTAAAGTGTTGCCGTTTTAAGGAGGAGTACATCGATAATGACTTCCTTTTCCGATAAAGTTCTCTATAGAATCCCTTAAATCACCTTACTTTTTGTAATGATACTGCTGTACTAAATAAATACTTTGTCTGAATTACTTTTGCAGCTCCTTTCATTGTTTCATCTATTTCTATTTCATTCATTCTTTCGACTTCCTCTGATCCTTACAGCTACATATGAAAATGAATTGATATGCGCGTTAACATATTATGTGTACATAAATTTGTGTTACATTTCTTATTACATACTAAATAAAGAGAGAGGTTGGATACGTATGCCTATCAAAATGACTTGATTTCCAGTGAATCGAATTCCAATGGTTTAAAGATTTTGTGACACGATGGCTTTTCTTTTGCTGTTAAGAATTGCATAATAATTTGCAAAATGTAAATGCACACACACATTAAAATGCAAAAATGTATATGTCAATAATATTATTGTGTTTATGTCTACGTTTGTGAGTGTTGGTGTGTATGTGTGAGTGTGTGTCTGAATGCACCATAAGCCCGTTAAAAGAAGAAACCGAAAGAACAATTCAAAGAAGAATTCTGAGAAATGAGAAATTAGTTGAGTATTTGAAGGGTGAATGAAAAGGAAGTTCCATTGCAGTATACAGCGATAGGAGTATCGGGAAAATCAGACAGAGAGAGCAAACAACAAAGAGACACAGACAGACAGACAGACAGGCAGACAGAGAGACAGACAGACAGAGGGATCGAAAAATAGTCTCAGATATGACGAGACAGTTTCTGCTCATCCTCTATGAATAAAAAAGAATTTGGCGGATCGATAATTCTCTGAACATTGTTAAAGGTTTCGGATTTCACTATCTTGTCATGGACGTCGTAATTTGCGGAAGCTTGAGTAGATATGAAACTCTCCCTAAGCATGCCTATTTTTTCTGAAATTTGGTAAACGAAACTAACAGGATTGTACTTAGTCCGTGACTTAATCATAACCATGATTTAACTGGAATTCTTGAGTAATCTTTTATATTGATATCACACCAAATGGCTATTTGATTACAATATAAGGCTATCCTGAAACCATTGGTATAACAACCGAGAGGCTGGCTCTTGTTGGTCAATGAGACAATCTCATTATCATCACGATCATCATTATTATTATACGATCATCATTGTTATCATTATCATTGCTACAACTACTAGTATCTTTCTACTTCTTCTGCTTCTTCTTCCTCTTTTTTTTTTCTTCTTCTTCTTCCATTTGTCTTTCTTTCTTTCTTGTATTCGTTGTCATTCTTATTATGATGATTTCACTTTTTATCATCGTTTTCGGCAGACTTATCAACTTCTCGTTTTGTTTGGATCTATTTTATGTTTGTTGCAGTTATGACTACAGTATTGTCATGTTAATATCAGATTCTATACTTATGAAGCATATTCTATATGCATGACTGTATTGTTTATATGGACTGGTCTGTGGTGCCACCAATGCTTTAAGCCGATTTACGTCATTGCTGGGTCCAAGTATAGCATACAAGACAATCATGTTACTCTTGGGAGGTTGGACGGGAATGGGAGGATGGGACGCTTCATTATAAGACTGCCAATCAAATTCACTGCCAGGGTTTGTCGGTGATGTTTTTCTTTTTCCTATTGTCATCGTTCGTGGTTTATATACCAAAGATATGAAATTAAAACTTGAATTAGATGCACAAGGCCTACACAACAATTCCAGTATCACCTTGTGTGTTATTGTAAGACAGATACAGTTTAATTTTATTATACTTTCCTTCGCCTCAGGATTAGCTACGGGCAATCAGCGCGGAATTACAACCAGCGTTGCCATAGACACCATCTCCCCCCCCCCCCATTTTCTCTTCCCGTCTCCCCTCTTCTTCCTGCTTTCTCTCCCCCCCCCCCCTCTCTATTTACCTCAATCTTTCTCTCTCTCTCTCTCTCTCTCCCTCTCTCCATGTGTGGTGTCATCGAATTTCCGTTCTCGACCCTTTTTTAAGCACGAGCTGACTTTACGTTGTTTAGAAGTTTGTTTGTTTGGTTTTTTTTTTTCCATAACTCCGAGACGTACTTGGCATACGACTAGCTTACGACAAGTGGGTATTGTAATAGGATTGAAAATTGCATTGGCCTTGCAGCTGGCACAATACCAATTGCAGAAATGAAAAGAGGAAAGGAGTGGAGAGCTCTGAGGCGTTTGTGATGTAAACAAAAGTATCTACGGGTTGTTTTTTTTTTCCGAAGAACAAAAAATGTTTCTTAATATCCGGGGTTAATATCTCTCTAGCTACAATATGTGCTGAAAGTATTTATAAACATATTTTTTAAATTCGTAATTTTCAAGCTGATAGCAATGTCTAGTGGAGGTATACATGACTTGTATTGGCATGATAGTTCTGAATATATTTCTCCATATTTGACAACACCTTACACTTCCTTTTTATTATAACGCATTGAAAATGAATATTGCATTACAAGAATATCTTGAATGTATGTTGTTGGGTTTTTTTTTCTCACCGTTGTTTATAATGAACAACACATTCTACTCAACTCGTATTGTCTTTCTATTCCATGAGTGATCTTTTCTGTCTAAAATTTGGAAACAAATTCTAATTCACAATTCTAATCGCCAAAGCAACAGGAAAAGAGTTAATGGTGCAGACACGACGTGAAAAGAGAAAAGAAATAACAAGATACTGTCTATTTGCTCCATTGCATTACATGTGTACGGAGAACGTTCGTCTCTTTTTCTCTTCTTTTTCTTTTCCCAGTTCACTGTTTGCGGTCACCATACAAACCAGTGTCAATGATATATCAGCCACTTGACATTAGCGAACCTCACCCTCCAGGATTGCTTTCCCCCACTTGAATCCCGGATGACGTCATGTCTTACACATTGAAAGTTTGAATAACTTTGAACGTCATTGAAATTTTGAATAACTTTGAATACCATAGATTGCAATTTTTATTTCATTTATCAATTTGAATATTGCTTTTATCTGTAAATAAGAATTATGCTGTTCAGTCAAACACAATGAACGGATTAGTTGTGTTGTTTGTTTGTGTGTGTGTGTGTGTGTGTGTGTGTGTTATGTATCTGCATGCGTTTTAGCATAATCTGGGAACGTAAACACTGGCGTATCACGAGTGCTTTAATCATATTAGTGTAGGCTCTACTTACCATGGGGAATAGATGGATAGATATACGGAGAGAGAGATAGATGAACATCGAAGGAGGGAAGGAAAGAGAGGGAGAGAGAGAGAGAGGAAGAGAAAAGGAGGAGGAGGAGGAGGAGGAGAGATAGAGCGTGAAGTTTCAGTGGACGTGGCTGGCATGCTTGATTGGTAATGCGCCCCTAGCGTCCGTGATGTGATCGTGACTTGATGGGATCACTGGGTGTTGTGACTTGAGGCTGACCGGAGCATCACTGAATAGCCCTTTCCATCTTGCAGAAAGAAATCTGTTTCTGTCCGGGTGAGAGGCAGCAAACTGTGATTTTTAGAGAGATAGTCTCCCCCACCCCCATTCTCTCTCTCTCTCTCCCACTTTCTCCATAATATCCTCCCTAATGATGGAATCGCTTTCACCGAAATATTTTTGTAAAACAGGAGCCCATATTATACAATCTTTGCTGAGCTCGTCCTAAACCAAGAGAGTCTTCTTCAGCTTCTTCTTATTCTTTTGCTACTGCAGACATGTTGCTTGATAATTAAAGAATCCTGCAAGTTGTCTTATATACTTTAATGTGGTAAATTACTATAAGAATGCGGGTCATTCTGTTTAATGTTTGCCCTTTTCCGATTCCTTCGGATCTTTCCCTGCAAAGCGACTGTTGAGGAAGCATGACGGTGTATGCTTCCATGGCATGCACTAACCTCATTAAAGTCAAGTTCCCAACATGCCTAATTTTACTAATCTGCTCTGTGATGATTTCGGGCTGCTTGTCAATCAGAATAGACTCGTGTCTTATACGTTTTGTTGTTGTTGTTGTTGTTGTGTTATTGTTTGTTTGTTTGTTTGTTTTTGCTTTTTTTATTAGGCTCAATAACATGAGTGCTGGTTCATATCCATGCTCGGTGTGAGTGAATTCGTTCTTTAATTTCTTGAAATTGTTGTCAAATGATTATCATACTTCATAAAAAGATGTAGTCAATATTAGCCTCTTTTAAACATTAAATATAAGAAAGCCAAAAATTTGTTTTGCTTTGTTTTTGTTTGTTTGTTTGCTTTTTGTTTTTTGCTTGATACTGTGTCTTGTTATCACACTTTTTATCATTCATTACCAGCAGTAAAATGACTGAGATTGTGGGAAGCACTATTTCTGTTTTATTCAAAACCTGATTTGGTCCTACCATTCTTTACTTCGGTTCCTGATTTGTCACACTAAATTCCTAAATTTATAACTGATTATTATAATGTGTACAGACCGGTGTTAGAAGATTGAAAATATTTTGGTCTCTTAGGTAAACAGCGCACAGCTTTAGATAGTCGCCTTTCCATCAACCACAAATTTCCCATGGGTGTCATATCGCAAGAAATAGGAATACTCTGTGGTAAATCTTCAAAACCTTGATAGCCATGAGAAGCTGCCCCATCTCTAAGGTCACTCTTCCCGAGGAGTTTACGGGGGATGCTCCCGTCAAGACAAACCATGATGAACGACTACCACTCAGGGCTCGGTGATAGGTGGACAACGCCTGTGTGTAAATCCGAAGCGTTGGGGTTTTTTTTTTCTGTCGAAAAACTAACCAGTTGTTTCTCGAGTATTTGTCAAAGTCTTTTTCGTATATGAAATGGATTCACCACAGCTTATTTTTTGTTTTGTTTTGTGTGTGTGTGTGTGTGTGTGTGTGTGTGTTTTGGGGGGGATAATGATCGTCAAGTTACTGTTTGTAAGGAAGCCTTGAGTGGTGCTTTGGGCCGTACCAAGCTTGATGCCCGTATAATAACGATTAACTTGCTACATTCTCGATCCAGATGAGCTATTAAACTTTGTTCTTCTTTTTCATTGAATTTTTATTGACTAAAACAAAAGGGTTAATACATATCACAGCATGATTCAAAATGATCATGAAAAAAAAGAAAAGAAAAGAAAAAGATCAACAGGTCATAAAAATTGAAGCAAATCAGTATATAATAAAATCAATGAGAAAGTTAAACAAGCAGCATAGTGTACATTAGGAACAGAGATAACGGAGAGCATCAAATCGCCCCCAAGATGCCCAGAAGAGAAACCACCTGATTCCACACGAGACAACAGAGTAGAAACATAAATGCAAGTACCTGAAATTATAAATGGCAATATCATGCCATTTGTAAAAATGTGGCACCAAGCGGATACCCCCAGACGCCCCAAGTGGTCCAAAATATTGGCACCTATGATTTATGGCATTGTCATTACAATGTTATCACATCTAGAGCTTTAAAAATCTGGTAGTCAAATCAAGGCCTCTGGTCCTGGGGAAAGGAAAATAACAGCATCCATCAAGAAAGTCTCTTAATCTATCAAGGAGTGAAAAACATGCCCAACTGATGATCAGGTATGGTTATTCATTGAACTTCCAAGTAATAAAGCTGGACATTAGACTATTCAAATCCCGAGAAGAGCATATTGAGCCTGGGAAGGCCCTGTTGCATAAAAGTTGAGATCAAACGTAAGTCAGAACATCAAACATACGTCTGTGAATACTCAATTCTGATTGGCTGATACCGGACTATTACGTTTGATTTTTTGACTTAGTCCTGGTTATCCTGGTTTGAAATGTCCGGCAGCAGTGGTTGCTCTTCATCCCCATTTCACGCCAATGGGATTTATACAGCAGTCGACGTCGATTGCTTATCCTCATTGACCGCGTCAAACATTCATTATTCAATTAACCGCTAATCAACTTAAAATGTCACCGAAAAAAAATGAATGTAGATTACACTAAACGTTTATCGAATATACAAATAAATGAATCACGCTTAATTCAACGCAGTGGAAACTTAATGATATACAATCTTGCACCAAAGTCGTATGGGGGAAAATAGAGTTTTGCATACAAAACAAAAACAAGCAGCTTCGTATAGTAGTTGGCCAGCGGCGATAGCATTACTTAAAGGTCCTGTTTACCTTTGGGAACAGTGATTTTAAAAAATTTCAAGATATGACATTAAATGCATATGTGTAGGTCTGTTGTATCACAAAACATCTTGTCATATAAAATTTTTGCGATAAAGCCTAAAATATAAGGAGATATCTGTATTTTTCTCAATAAACCGTAACTGTAGACGGTTTAGTCTGGAAACATTTTTATTATAACTATTGTTCACATTTTGTATATTCAACAATACTTAACATCGATTTTACCGATTTAAATTTTTACAGTAATTGTTTCTATCCCTAACTCACATTTTAGAACTAATTTAAAGCACTAATGCTGGGTTTTTGTTTCATCTGCAAAGGGTAAATTATGTCTTTAATGTCGTCTTGTATTTTACTCAAACATTACAAGCAAAGCGCTTCTCCGAAGAAAGAGTGAAAAAATAATTCAACAAAGTTCAGCTCTCTGCATCTGCGTCACAACAGGTACATTAAGGTAGGAAAGTCATCCGTTCGTCTGCCTCAGGGACGGAATTTCGATCTTCATGAAAAAACGCTCAGCTACATTCTCGACAACTGAATAAAACTGCGGGCGGAATACACTTTTATAAGTCCAACTCACAATGTTTGTCATTGAGGGGGAGTTAGCGTGTCATGTTTCATAAGCATGGTATATATATAGGCCATACTCCATTTCATCACTGATTACGTGATCAAATCAAATGCAACTTTTTTCGCATTTATTTCAATCCCCCAAACACAACACAATATCTGTTTCGAGTGTACAATATATCTACTTAATCGGCTTTCACTGTGTCGTGTTAAAGAGTAAACACAAATACAATGTAACGGTAATAACTTTGCACATACTCAGCAAAGACCGAGTGATACTAGTATATGAAAGGGAATAAAGTGTGTAACAATCATGTCATTATAGCTAGCTTTAAAATGAGGCGATAAAGAGAGCATGGTCTGTTTTGTAAATACTACATCCTCATATTGAGTGAGCGCCTTTGTTTAAGAACAGCCCCCATGACAAAAAAAAAAAGGAATGATGTGTACATAGCCTAGATCCTACACGGAGAAAGCGACGGAAAGAAGGTAGACATAGTGGAAAAATGAAGGCAAACGACTTGTGATACGAATTTAAGGAGGAAGGAAACTCGAACCACTATCCCGTGTCGCTTATCTTCATACATATTTATGAATGTCTCGCGTGATCATTCAAGTTCCAGGTCAGTCATATTGTATGACATGAGTGGATTACCCAAAGACGGTATTCAGCCACGCAACGACTTAGGTGTATGGACTCTCTCATAAGTACACCTGGCTCGTTGGTCAGATTGATCGATCTATCAAATGTTCGATCGATGAAATGGAAAATTATTCATGTTGATTAGAAATCATGGTGTGCTGAAAATTAATTGTTTTCTTGTCATCGCCAGTGATCATTGAATGTCAATATTGAGTATACATTTGACTATGTTTGAGGAAAGATAGTTTTGTGCTTATTCAGTTTTTGTTCGGAACAATCGTAACATTGTGTCCGTATGACCCCCTTTTGGCATGGATATAAAAAAAATACTGCAATAGTCACGATAGTGATAATCAGTGTGAAGTTGAATGCTGACTCTTTGAATGCAACATTGTTATCGAAATTCCTCATAACAAAGGCTCAAATTATATGATTTTTCTTAAAAGAAATTAGGTCACAGAAAAACCACAGGAAGTGATATCGAGTAGGCCTACCGTGTTCTATTTGAGAAGTCACAATGATTGATTGCATTTGGGGATAATTTGCGGGATCCTTGCTGAGCGCGAGATAAAAACCATCTTGGCACAATTCATGCAGCAAACATTTGCTAGGACCTTAAAGGGGAAATCCAGTCCAAATATAAGTTTCTGATAAGAAAAGAGTAAAATATTATGAGTTCAACTGTTAAATTTTGAGAGAAGTCAGGTGAAAAATAAGGAAGTTATGCCATTTTGAAGTTTCTCTAATTTTTCAGAAAAAAGTTCTAAAACGGTCAATATGAATATGCAAATGGCAAAGTGAGCATGTCATCCCCTCACAACTTGCCATATAGTTTGTATATAAAATTTTGAAATTGCCAGTTTTTAATTCAAACACAATTATGCCCAAGGCTCAAATCTTGGTATATCTAACTGATCACTATTCTAAAGTTATTCAACCATGAATAACATCATGTTTCAGACTTAAATGAAAGAAACATTGAATTTTCTTTTTTTTTTTGTACACGATCAATGGAAAATTGTGAGGTTATGACATGATTAGCTCACACATTTGCTTATCCATATCCATACTGTACAAGAACTGTTTTGCAGAAATTAGCAAAACTTCAACATGTCATAACTTCCTTATTTTTCATCTAATTTTAGTCAAATTCTCGTAAGATTTTACTCTTTTTATTAGACTAACTTATATTTGGACTAGATGTCCCCTTTAAGGAGTGTCCACAATCGTGACAAGATGCACCCGACACTCCGGGACCGCACGCTCCACTTCAGTGCCCCTGACACGTAGCTCTCTGTCAGCCCTATATTTTGGTAAAGCTGATACGAGCCGTCACACGTGATCGACGACGTCGGAATGCAGCGGTGATCACGGAGGGGTCGCGATGGCGGTATCCATTTCACCTAATAGTTTCTC
Source organism: Diadema setosum (assembly GCA_033980235.1). Taxonomy (NCBI): domain Eukaryota; kingdom Metazoa; phylum Echinodermata; class Echinoidea; order Diadematoida; family Diadematidae; genus Diadema; species Diadema setosum. Next base: position 1,679,643 of record CM067064.1, read on the forward strand.
GAGGATGCAAATCATATGTTAGCTGTTCAAACTGGAGGAGTGATGGAAAGGAGAGAGAGAGAGATGAAGCTTGTATTCTCTCGGCTCTCGGTACTATGGATTTCTGGATCTAGTTTTGTTTACGTATAGCTCTTTTGCAGTGCATAATGGTAAATTTAAAGAAAAAAAAAAACAAGAACATTTGAGACAAAATCTATAGTACCAGATTCTGTCAGATTTAAGCTTGCTGCTATCTGAAAAGGTGATCATCTTTAGTTTACATGGAAGAATTTGATACTTTAAATGCAAAACCCAATTTCATCAACTTGACATATGACAAATATGAAGATGTTGAAACCCCCTCCCCCCCCCCCCCAAAAAAAAAAATGATTGAAATATATGTAATAATCTCATAATATCTTAAGGCATATTTCAAATTGCGTAACGAGTGCATTGACATTGAAAAGATCTAATTTTTCCGTATTTTGTGATGACCTTACTTACAAAAACAAAACTCTTAACTCTTCATTATGCATACATACTTACAGGATACTTGCGTAAACCTTTGACGAGATCACCCTTTTTCTTCACAGTTGTTGGCGGGGACTAATTTCTCAGTTCTTCTTTCCTAATCAAGACTAAACTTCTTATTATTGCTCTCTCTCTCCCTCATACCTCTTTCCCAAAGGAGTCTGTGAACCAACCCGCTTCTTCTTCATGTCCCTGCTTTTTCGTAATCTTCGAATCGGCGCTCCATTGCCGGGTGCTCAATATCGTTTATGGACTTCGTTTTCTCCCTTCTGCAGGGCCGGCGCCACCGGGCCGGGGGGGGGGGGGAGGGGGGAGGGGGGAGGGGGGAGGGGGAGGGGGGAGTGGGGAGGGGGGAGGGGGGAGGGGGGAGGGGAGGGTCCCATTCCCCTTTTTTGCAGAAGATATACAGGGTCTGACCTTTCCCCCCCCCCACACACACACACATTTCTAATGAAAATATAGGGTATGGGCAAAAGGTTTTTCTTTTCTTTTCTTTTCTTTTCTTTGTTGTTGTTGTTTTTGTGCTGCTTCTCATGCGATGTTTGTAGAAAAGTGTCGGCCAAAACTGTGAAGACTTTCTTTTTTTTTAACAAAAGTGCTAGCAAAATCCCCCCTCGCCCATCCATCCTGAAAAAAGAATCGTGTACCTGTTTCCGTAAAGTCGGCCCCTTACGTGGAAAAAAAAAACAAAAAACGTAGCGCCACGCCTGCTTCAAAGTCGTTCGAAAATTCACGTTCTCTTATCCCATACTTACCTTCTCGTTCCCCCTCTCCTCACTCCTTTCTGATTCATCTTTCTTCTCCCTCCAACGTTCAAACCCTTTACCTGATTCTCACTCTACTCTTCCTTACAACAACTGTTCCCGTCACCTTTCCTCCTGTCTCCCTCAGTGCAGCATCAACTTCCAACTCACCGCTGCCCTTCCACTATAGTCCCTATGTCCCTTCCTTCTTCACTGTTTCCTCTTTGTATATGTATATGGCGTCTTTTCCGTTGTCCTGTCGAGGGCTATATAAGCATGCTTGCGTCGCCGCAAACCTCCGTTGCTCCTTGTTATCGATCTATTTCACAGTCACAAGTATCGAACGGTACTCACAAAGTTAGACAACTGACCGAGAACGTGAACAGGAACTACTATAGCGTTAAGATGTAAGCAAATATTGACGCCATTTTACGTCTTTTTTAGTTTTGATTTAGTTTTAGAATTAATCGCATTCACTGGCATAAATTTAGGATATGCATATGTAAACTGTGTAATAACATATTTCATCTACAAACTATGTGCATATTTGTGAATAATGTATGTATATGCATTTTTGTAAATAAATCAAATCAAACCAAATCAAAGAAATACGTGACTTTACATGAATGTGTCTTTTTACTTTATGGATAGATAATATCTAATTGAAAAGATACATCTGGCGATGACGTCACGACAGATTTTTTTTCGCCTCGGATATCAATGAGGATTGTCTCATAAACCATTCTACACATGAGAACGTGATGCAGTCTAGTGATTTCAAACTGTGGATGCTCCATCATCATCTCATAAGAAATAAATAGTCAGTTTGACCAATTCTCCTTCGTATTCAACTTCTCTGTTCTTTTTTGTTTTTATTTCATTCTTCCCCTGAGTGTTAATGTACCCACTCATAGCAAGGTAAGGGGATGGCATCACCCCCCCCCCCCCACACACACACACACACACACACATTATACACCTCACCTCTATTTAAAGGTCCTGTTCATATTTGGGAGCAGTGATTTAAGAAAAATTCAAGATATCACATTATGCATATTATGTGCAGGTCTGTTGTAAAAAATTTAAAAAAAAATCATGCCATATTATTATCCATTTTTTTTTTGCAATAAAACCTAAAATATAAGGAGATATTAGTATTTCTCTCAATAAACCATGACTGTAGATGGTTAAGTCTGGAAACATTTTTATCATAACTATTGATCACATTTTGTGTAATACTTAACATCGATTATACGGATTCAAACTTTTAGTGGTTGTTTCTATCCCTAACTGACATTTTAGGACTATTTCAAAGCACTAATGCTGTTTTTTTTTTTCATCTTCAAATGGTAAATTATGTCTTTAAAAAAGAAAAAGCACAAGAGTTTTTAGCATACATTCTTTGCAACACTTTGAAAAATCTTTATCAGCCCTTTAACTCTGTTGTAGCATAGAAAAGGGAAAAAGTTCGTATCATTTATGCACATTACGTCAGCCATTTCTAGCACCTGCTGAGCTATTTGCATAATACGAAGAGGCCCTGTGACGTCATTAATGCTAGTCTGACCGCTGGCTCCGCATAAAGTGCGGATCGATAGGGAAAGTGCTGTCCTACACTTTGAGGTGTTCACCGCCAGGATGCTTTGGTTAGATCGACCTTCTCAAACTCCCTCAACATCACTTTGATTTTCTGCAAGACATTCGCATGTCAGAAAAAAAATCCGGATAATGCATTTTAGTCAATAAGTTATTTTTATTGTCGAATTTCGGGTGCTTCGACATTTCATTTCTGCAGTTAGAATAACTAATTGGCAAAATGCATTATCCGTTTTTCTCTGAACAATCAATGTGTAATATTGCTAATGGGTGGATAAATAAAAAAAAAATCTGTAGATACTATATATATATATATATATATATATATATATATATATATATATATATATCATATATATATCATATATATATATATTGCTCCCACTCTTTGGAATAAAACTCCCTCTGTATATTCAGAATGCCTCATCTGTCGAATCATTTAAAATTCTTCTTAAAATTCACCTGTTTAATCAGTTGTAATTTTTTTTTTCTCCTGGAGGCGCACACAGTTATCAATTGTTGTACCATTGTATCACATGTATTTTTCTTTTCTTTTCTTTTCTTTCTTCTTCTTTTGTTACTGTTAACGCTGATTTTGTTAATGTTATTGTGTTTTCTAATCTATTTGTATGAGTAGAAAAGTGCACTTAGAAACGTCAGTATGAAGCGCCATATAAATGCAATTATTATTATTATTATTATTATTATATATATATGTATATATGTATATATATATATATATATATATATATATATATATATATATGCGTGTGTGTGTGTGTGTGTGTGTGTGTGCCTTGTACCTGTACGTGTGTGTGTAGAGAGAGAGAGAGAGAAAGAGTGAGAGCGAGACGATTACACAAGAATATTTTCATAGTCAAAAGGTTGTCTCTTTATGACAATATAACAATCACATAATTCTATGATTTCTTATTATAATTCGCAGCGATATATGAAAACCTTTGGGACCAGGAATGAAAAAAAAAACAATTTGAGAAATGCAAGCAGTTCAAGTTCAACATGGAGACCTAGGTTTGCCCTGCTCCAGACGTTGTTATTTCCTTGGTGTCCCGGTGTCTCACAAGGTGCAATTTATTGTTTGATGAGCCTTACCCTAAAAACCACTGCTCAACCTGTGGTCATATCCGCACTTCCTACACTAATATCAGGGAGGTAGGAGGAGATCTCTTCCCAAGTCATTGCTAATATCTATTAATCCACAGAAATACCTGCCCGCACAACAAGCAAACAAACAAACAAACTAATGGACAGTCTAAAGTCTAGACATCGCATGCTAAAAGTATATTAGAAATGAAGCTCTGGCCTATGTTCACATGCATGTTTTTTTTTATTTTCATTTCCAATCAAACACAGGTAATACACTTTGACATGATTACATATATTGTGTTATTGTGCTATTGTGCTATACCAGCACTGGCTAACATAGCTAGCTGCACATGCTATAGACTCTGTCTAACTATTAAAGCCTGAGAGCATTGATTGTACTGTGACACAATCACAGTCAAAATCAAAATCAAAATCAAAATCAATCTGTGACACAATCAAAGTTCTTATTGCAAACGAGAAACAACAACAACAACAACAACAACAACAACAACAACACAAACAGGTAATAAAAACATTTTTGGGTTTCCTTCAGTGTTGTAGTTAATAACTTGAGGTTGCTGCATCCTTAAGTCGAATTTGAAAGAACTTTAGCCTCTTCTGAATGTGAAAAAAAAACAAACAAATGATACCAATCCTGACACAATCTAACAACATTCACCCAGAAAATACTGAGAGAATCAAAGATGAGCAGAAAAATGCCATAAAATGACACGCAAAAAAAAAGAGTTTTGTGGATTCATTTTATGAATAATTTTGACAAGATGAAGAGGGAATATGCATACTTTTGCCAATTTTGATGATGCTAAGCTTTCGCAAGGTGCAAATTACAATCAAATCTCAGAGTGCCGAGAAGGAAAAAAGAAAGTAGTACGAGTACTTGCCCTCTGAGAGTATGATATAAGTACATATTTTTGTAAACAACAACAAAAAAACAACAACACATGAATAACGTGATTTATGATCGGTGCTAAAAAAAAGAAAAAAAAAGGATAAAGCTGCTGCGACGCCTTCAGATTTCAGAAATAAAAGTATAAAGAAGTAAAGCAGGCGATGGATGCTCTACTTTTCTCATTTCTTTTAATGTAGGACGTTCTTCCCAATTGCGGGTCATGATTAATAAATAATACATCAACAAACATAACCACACCTTAAACTGGCTGCTCCTACTTTATTAGTAAAATGTACAAAGTAAAACGTTTCCAGATGATCCATGTCAACAAGATCCAGACTGCTGACGTCATAGAAATATCTGTTTTTACCTGTGATTTAAAATGCATTGACTAAAATCCTGCATTAGATGAGCTTCGAACCAACGAGTAATCTGAGATAGGAAAGAAATCCACGGCAAAAACCCGTCCGTATCTTTATGATCCCTCTGTAATCCTGACTTTATGAGGTTCAGTAATCAAATCTCAAATATATGTCAACCGGATTGATTTGTTAAACGGGTGTGTCCCTCTCAAAACACAGGGCGTATGAATTTCCTTAAAGGCATTATCTACTATTTGCAGATGAAACAAAAACCCAGCTGTGGACCCCTTTGAAAATCAGTCTTGTGCTGAAAGGGCTATCCACCCTGTGAATGGAAATAAATAAATGAATAAAATAAAACTTAAGCTAGTGCTTCAAAATAGTTCTAAAATGTAAATTATTGATAAAAACAACCAATGTAAAATTTTAATCAGTGTAATCAATATTAAGTATTGTTAAATAAGAAATGTGAGCAATAGTTATAATAGACTTGTTTCTAGTATAAACCGTCTACAGTTATAGTTTATTGAGAAAAATAGTGATATCTCCTATCTCCGGTATAGTTGATACTAAGACTGTCGACAAACAAAGTCACCAAGGTAGAAATGAAGGGGGGGGGGGGGGGGGACGAGGGACGTATCCACCTAAATTTTCGGGAGGGGGAGGGGAGTACCATTAGCCCCCCCCCCCCCCCTCGATTTTCAAAGCAGAATATTCTTATACTTCTTCTTTTTTTCAGCCTTTTGAATAGAGTTATGTATCTGCGAACCTGTTCATGCCACGTCTTCCAATGCCTGACTTTGGCATCCTTGTTCTTTCGATGATCTTTCCCTCTTCTCCCTCCCCCCCCCCCTTTTTATTTTTTTTTTCTATTTTTTTAGGATGGTTGATGTAGTTTGCCTGTAAGGGCTTTACATTTGTCATATGCTTTGAAATACATTGGCGCGGGGCATCGGAGTAGATGAAAAGCTTACCTTTCAGTAGTACGAGAAACGCTAACGGCTGGTTGGAATTACTACTGGCGCCCCAATCAGAGGTACATGACCATGATGACCCTGTTAGCTGTCTCAGAGTTACATTTTCTTTGACATACCCCGCCAAAGGCATGGCTTCTGTCGCGAGAGTGATCTGTGAGAGAAACCGAGAGTTCTTATTCTTATTCTTATTTTGGAATATAGTTCCTGATAAATAATTCACACCTTGTTTCACGTACCTGAAACCGAACTTTTTTTTTAATGTTATAATGGTGCAAAGACACATGTTTCAAAACGTGAAACTTTGCAAAAACTGTTCTTTTTGTTCTTTTTCTGAGGGCGTAATTTTAGGGTTACTATAGAACTAGGCAAGGATAAGCAGTCACAGGAGAAAAAAAAATAGAAGTAGAGAATAAAAGACAAGGAGAGAAAAAATGATGAAGGGAAAAACGTGGGCTTAATGAGTAGGAGAGTTTTTCATTGTGGAGTATAAATCAATCCATTTTCAATGTTTTCAATTGAAATATTTTAGGATTTCTATACACTGCCGCCATGATGATCGTGAACCTTGTATATGGTTATGTCTTTCAAAAGCATGCGCTTTGAAGGTAGCATAAACTAATCTATGTTCCTGGGGAACGAGAACATGGCTTTGGATATAAATAACTGGATTTTCAGCAGCATGAATAAAACATAAAAAACAGGGTAAGACACAACAGGAGCAAGATCAAACTTGTCTGAATTTTGCCCCCTGCATCGAGTATAACAATCCCTTTCCAGATCGACTGAGCTTATAGTTTATCTCAAACGTTATCCCACATGCACACTCCATCACTTACAAATCACTGAGTACTGTACATAGTTAGTAAAGAAAATACCTGAATAGGTTTCATAGTCGAAATTGCCCCCAGTGTCTAGGCTATTTGTCCATTATTTCGCGGAAAAGAGGTTATTATCACTATCAAGAGCATACGCGGAGAATTTGCTCCCGATGTGCCTTTGAAGATTAAAGGGATCGTAAAGTTTTGGTCGAGACCTAATTTCAGGTTCTAACAATTTTTGGTGAGATAATGAGAAACCTCGTATGAAATATGAAAGAGTATGTAATTCTATGAGGAATTCAATGTTTATTTGATGAAAATTGGTTTTGAAATGGCTGAGATATCCAAAAAAGAGCGATTCTAATAAAGTATGAGACCCGCACTTTATTACGATCGTTTTTTTTTTACTTTGTTTTTGGATGTTTTAGTCATACTAAACCCGATCTTATCAAATAAACTTTGAATTCCTCTTAAAATGGTATGCTTTGTACTACATCATAAGTGTTTTCTTGTTATCTCGCAAAAAGTTAAAAGCCCAATTCTCATCTCAATCAACACTGTATCTTCCCTTTAACATCAGGAACCACACAGTTTTTCCTTTTCCGCGTTATTTTTAGGAGCAATTTCATGGTGGCTTGATTGTCATATTATCCCATCTATATCCACCGAAACACAATTCTCACTTTCAATGTGTCTCTCTCTCTAGAGAGAGGTAGTAATGAACAAATTTAGACAGATCGCTCTTTGAACCACCTCAAGATTTCGGGCTAAGTTACACGACAATGAGCTGACATGTATACGTTGACGATGTGATATCACGTGAATAGTCATCATATTATCTTTTTTTTTTTCTGTTTTCAAAGACCACTTCAACTTGAAACGAATACCGGAACCTTGTATGAATATCTCAATTTCATTGCTAAGCCAATAAATAGCCCATGATCTGATCATCTCATGAAGTGGATTTAATGTTTTGGAAGTACTGGATTATTGGTGGTTTCCACTTAACAGGGAGATGACACCACCCTGGACTCAACGAGCGAGTGCACAATGGTTGGCGTTGGTGTGTGGACAGGAGGTGGTACCAGGGTCGCCAATGAGTACATACAGGTGTCTCGAAGATGATGATTGCGTAATCATGCATCGTCATTGACAAAGGAACTGTTTCCCTTATTCCGGTCTTATTTGGCTGATGCGTCTTTTCAGGCGGAAACGTCTTTAAAGAAACGCCAATGACGAAGAGCAGCAAACTTCAGAGCATGACTAAATTCGTGTCATTTATTTTGCTTGGATATTACAGATTCGTTCGCAATCGCTCACACATACCATCTTGCCTAGCAGTGAGACATTATCCGCTTCCCTTATACTGTCTCCTTTTACACTAGGAATAGTGTGCGGAAAAGATGGAAAGTGAGATTACAAATCATAATCAATCAGCTAAAAGTTAGCTTTCTCTTTAAAGTATTTGCACTTCGCCAATGGAGATATCTGAGCGGTGATATACTGAATAAGATACACACCACAACTGCAAATGCATTTCCCTTGATTTAAAACAGTAAATATCTTCTGCGCATACCGGTTTAGGGAGCTGCGTTGTGTTTTGCTCTGGATTGCCGGCGGCGGATATCACATGATCAAAGCAGGAGAGAATGTTTAAAATGCTTTTGTCACACTTTTGACATATACAGAGACATGCATTAATGAACGAAATGATGAATGTCCGTGGGTAGTGAATCCATGAGAAAACCAAGTATCGAAAGAGTCAACTACAGTCAAACCTGCCTTAGCGGCCACCTCTCTATAGCGGCCACCTGTCTATAGCGGCCACTGAAAAATCCCCCCCGAGAGAAAAGCCATATTAAAGACCCTGTGTATAGCGGCCACCTGTCTAACGCTGCCAGCGGCCACAAATTTTGTTTCCCGCGGTAGATTTTAACCTGTCTATAGCGGCCAAAAACCCGATGGAGTAGTAGCCGAGCTGATAATTCAGGGTGTTTTTCTGCTTTTTAGCTGTGCCAATCATTTCTGGGCAACATTCAGTGATCGCCACCGTTGCATTCATCACTTATTCAGTCACAATAATGCACTAATTCATGACTGTGCACATGCTACATCTAGTGTACTGTGCAACAATTTCATAAACACCGGCATTGTTCTATGCATGATACACACGTGTGCATACGTACACACATAAATGTACATGTATATACAACGATGATACATGTACATGTAGGCAATACACACAAAGTTGGATTACCTGTCTATAGCGGCCACCTGTCTATAACGGCCACTTTTTCCGTATCCCTTGGGTGGCCGCTATAGACAGGTTTGACTGTACTTTGTAATCCAGCTGACATCCTAACTGGACAGAACACAGTGTCCCACAGTGTGTTCACAGTGTGGTCATATAGTCGAATATGTGAAAACTCTCGAATTTAACAGTGTGAAGATGACTTCACACTGTGGTGTGGTTTTCACAGAGTGCTCACATAGTAATGCTTTGTTTCACACTGTGAATTGACGGTTCACATTGTACACTGTTAAAATGCTCGAATTTAACAGTGTGAGGAGATTTCACACTGTATTCACAATGTGTTCACACTGTGTTTACGCTGTAGATCTCACACTGTGGACATTTTGTTCTTACCAGCAGGGATCCTACGATATATCTGTCATCATTTGTCACAGTTATTTATAATTCGAGTCTCTCGATGTTTCCGAGAAAAGAAAATGATAAAATGTAGATCTGTGTATTTCGTCTGATCAGTTTCTTTCTATATCTATTGCAAGCTGGTAATTTGTCTTCACATTGTGGAGTTTTAATTTTAGCTTGTGTCTTTGTTTCTCTTTTGTTATTTGTGTGTGTGTGTGTGTGTGTTTAAAATCCCAAGTTCTGTAATATGACTGTGATTTTAGTACGCCGTTTCAATGTTCCTTTCATTTTCTTCTGCCTATTCTTTCAGCATTAGGGAACAGCGATATCAAATATATAGAGATCTGGGTCAGGTCTCGTGTATTCTCGCAGGCGGACCTCGCTCCATCTAGAGGTGCCTATCAATAGCTCCTTACTTCCACGCTCCTCCCGTCCGAACGTCAACAGGAAATTCCGAATCCTCCGGCCACGATTATCCTTTTGTCAGCTGAAACGTCAAGAAGAGGAAAATCCGCTTTCTCCAGACAAAACAACGTCATGGATGGTAACAGTCGCTGCTTTGGACAAAGAGTAAAATTGCACCTCTGCCTGTTCCTGCTTCAATAACAAACACACGTGTTCAGCAAACTGGAATCTGGATTTTAGTTATTTTTTTAATGCTTTCTTAGAGGGTATTGTCAGGAAATTGATGTCTGGAAAATTTTCACTGTTACATCACTCATATTGTGAGTCAGTTTTTACAAGGTGAATCTATATTTTAGGCGGCAAGGTGGCTTACAATAGACGCAACTAGTCGGTAGGGTATCTGTCATGTATGTTATGCTCGGGGTGGGGCGTAGATTCAAATCACAGGGAGTCTTACTGGGTGCACGTCACGAGACCGACACTCACGAGTCATACGGCCCACGAGTCATACAGCCCATGAGTTCGACACTAAGCAAACAAGGCCAATGAGGCGACACATTTAAATCCCGTGATGTATCTGTCGAACTCGTGGGTGTTTTTACCTAGTGTCGGTCTCATGGGCTTTATTTGCCTAGAGTCGAACTCGTGGGCTGTATGACTCATGGGTGTCGGTCTTGTGGGATGATCCCGTCTTACTGAGCAACGTTGAATGTGTAAATCAGGGGTCATCCCACGAGGCCGATACCCACGAGTCATACAGCCCACTAGTTCGACATTGAAAAAAGGTCCGTGAGTCATACAGCCCTCTCGACCTAGGTGTATAAATGTGTACCTGGAATGTTAGGGTAATAATAATGGCAGAGCCCTCTGGTAGAGGCTACCCTGGATGATAACACCTTATTATCATGACATTAGTAGTATTATAATGCCCACAAGTCATTACAGCCCACGAGTTCGACACTAGGCAAATAAGGCCCATGACTTCGACTTTACTTTATTTACTGCCTTTACTTTACTTTTTCCTTCCTCTTATACCCGGGGCGCTGCGGGGAGACATAAACGTCTATTTGCTGCAAGGCGGGAGCCTGGAGAAGGACCATGCCGTGGGCATTTAAGCCGTGGGCATTTAGGGTATCTGCCACAGCGTCACCTTGGTCTGCCTCTGGCTCTCGTACCAGAATATCTCAAGCTACGACGGGCCTGCCGCCTAGCAAGCCGGTAGCAGATAAATATTGCTCGAGACCAACATGACTTCGACACCACGTACAAACAGCCCACGAGTTCGACATTGCAACGTGTCGGCCTCGTGAGCCTTGCTTATGTAGTGTCGAACTCATTCGCTATATGACTTGTGGGCTGTATAACTCGTGGGCTGTATGACTCGTGCGTGTCGGTCTGGTGAACCTCAGAATATTGTTTGCTTTAGTGTCGAACTCATAGGCTGTATGACTCGCAGGCTGTATGACTCGTGGGCTGTATGACTCGTGGACTGTATGACTTGTGGGTGTCGGTCTCGTGACGCGCACCTATATCATGCCGTTTCCTCCAGTAGAGGCAAACACTCTGTCCTTCGGATAGGACATACAATGGAGGTCTCGGCAGTGTGAGCTAGTCACAACCCAATCACATAGAGGATTCCGCCTCATACAGAAATTTTGTACAGTAGATCAATGTTCCTGACTGAATCAACCACGTGATAAGTCAGTCAGCTGATATTTTTTTCTCTCTCTCTTCATCATGTGACTCACCAGAAAATCGAATATGATAGCTAAGCAGAAACGAAATTAGAAGACATTGCAAAAGCAAACAAAAGACAAAATACAAACAAACCAACAAAATTTTATGATTAGCAACAATGCCGATCGTTGATTGGAGGGGGGTTCAACATCTGCTGGCAAAAAAAAAAGAAAGAAGGAAGGAAAGAAAGAAAGAAAGAAAGAAAGAAAGAAAGAAAGGAAAGAAAAGAAAAGAAAAGAAAAGAAAAGAAAAGAAAAGAAACCCAAGGTGGAGAAGAAAATTGTAGAGGACATTCGGTTAGAATAGGAGCAGTTTTAGAGGTCACGAGAAAAAGGGAAGAGAGTTATGATAACATTAAGAAGGAAAGAAAAGACCAAGGAAAATGTGGAGAAAGAAGGACGAAGTAAAGAAGGAGGAATAAGTAGAGAATTGAAGAGATGGGAGACAAATCTTACTTCAACTCTAAGCATCTCCCGGACAGTGATGTGGGGTGGTTTCCTTCATAGAATTTCGTCAACTCCTTTACTTTCAAAATTACCTTTGGCGACAAACAAGGCATGACCAATTCAGAGAGTTCAAGTTTCTTCGCTGACCACGTTTTGACGACCTTACTTTGCTTGTTTTAGATGGATTTGTTTCTTTGATAGTAAACAGCGATGGCTATTAATCTTTCTGATCGTCGATCCCTTCTGACGTGCGTCGACTCGTTGGGCTCTCATGAAACGTGATTGTTGTTTTTGTCGCTTTGATGTTTTACACAGATTGACATTTGCTGGTGTAAGTGTAAATTTATGTTTTATTTTGTTAGCTGCAAGAATTATCTAAGGCGCAGGACTCTTGCAAACATTGAAGTAATAAATCTCCATTGTATATTTTGGTACACTTTGTTGAATGTTTATATTTGTGTGGTTGTTTGTTTGTTCATTTTTTTTTAATCCAAAACATATTCGCCGTTCACGCATGTAGCAGACAAAAATAATGGAGAGATGTAATCAAAGTAAGGTACCAAATCAGTGAATATTTATAAATGGGAAATAAGGTTTAACGATCACTTTTTGGGCTCTTTCTTCTCAACTCATTCAATCTCTGTCTAACGGTTGTAAAAGACGATATTGTTGTAATACCTCTCTACTCCTCGCATCAAGTTCCACAGGATTTCTTGAAAAAGTTACTAAGCAGGACGTATGCATGAGAAGACAATTGTAATATCAAAATAAAAGGGACAAAAATGTCAATTTGGAAATGGGCAATCAGGGCCCTGTTTCATAAAACTTGTTATCAGTGACAAGTTGTCATAGTTGTTATAAGCTACTGAAATTCTTGCATCTGATTGGCTAAAAGCGAGTGTGTCACAGAAATTGGGCAGTTGTCACTGATAACAATTTTTATGAAACAGGACCCAGGTGTCAATATTGAGTCCGAATTTTAGAGTGAGATCAAATTAAGATTGTCTGCGATTTGGAAGCATTTTATTATGATTATGATGCTTACAGCAAAGACAGGAAAGTAATCTTTAAGTTCCAATACCACAGCTGTTATAGGCAGTGGGGATTTGCAGCATACAGTGTACCACCGGAGGTCTTGAGAATGAGAGTACCATGGAGCTACAACGTATAGTTCCATGAACACACACTGACTAATCAATCAAGCCCCTGGGAGCCGGGGGTGCTGGGGGTGCTGCAGCACCCCTGACTTTTTGAGCAGGGGGGCATAGCACCCCTGTGAAAAATAAAAGTTGGGGGTGCTTCTGCACCCCCAACTTATATCTTTTTACAGGGAAAATTGCTTGTTTTTTTGATAGAAAATTGTCCAAATATCCCAAAGTGTGCATCAGATTGCTGAATTTCACTTCTGAAAATGTGAAATCTCCATAGCGTGGAAGGGGTATCCCCGTCCCACGCAGAACAAGTTTATAAGTGCAGACAGCGCTATTAAAGCATTTCCATTGTCCCTGGATATTTTGCTTTTCCTACTTTTCTATTGATTTTTTTTTTATATGCTACCTGAAGGGATCACTACATTGTTGAATTTCAAATCTAAAAATGCAGAAGTTCCCTTATTAGGGGGGAGGGTACCCCCTTCAGGAGAGCATCGATGGAGGGGCAGCATATCATTTTGACCCCCCCCCCCCCCGTAATTTCCAAGATGTGGGATTTTTTTTTATTCGACACTGTCCTAATCTTCATACAACGTGTGCACCAGTCAATTCTGAAATGCGAAATCTCCCTTGTATTGGAGGGAAATACCCCCTCTCACGATATTTTCCTTTCTAATGCTAAAGCTCCCTCGTATGCAAGGGTGCGGGGCAGTTGCCATGATATAACCCCCCTCCAAATGATTTTCGGGATGTTGGAGATTTTCTTGCTTTTTGTGATGGAAAGCTGTCCAAATATTTTACCGAAACTGTGCAAGGCATTGTTGCAGTACAGTTCTGAATATACAATGGGTTTATACCCCCTTCCACATCCTCCCCCTTTGCTCCTTTCCCATAAGACTGGCATATCTCCGAATGATTTCTTTCATCAAAAGATCTGTCATTTCTGTTTAAAAAAAAAAAATGCAAGATAAGTTTCCTCGTGTGGGAATATAATATCCCTCTTTCATTTAGGCCCTAACCATTTCCCCGCTTAGTTCCCCTCCACACTTCGTGGATTGATTATTTCCCTAATTCCACCAAAATGTGTTTGCGAGACAATGTCAATTGGTTTCTAAAAATGCCACAGCTTCCTCATATTAAATAGCATCAATCCTGGAATAAAGATATTGGGTGGGAGCTATGCAAACACATCACTTTGCCCCCACCCTCCCAATCCCCCCCCCAAAAAAAAAAAATCCCCACGATGTGGAAAATGTTCTTGCTTTTTTTTAAAATAGAAACTGTCCAGATATTTCACCAAAAGTGCACAAAATGGAAAATGACCCTGGGAGGGATACCCCCCCCCCCCCGTTTAGGTCAACTTCCATCCACTTAGTAGACTTTTGAGATCGACACTTTTTGAATATTTCATCAAAAAGTGCGCACCAGATCTGTCACTTCAATTAAAACGAATCCAAAAGTTCAAAAATGTGGGAAGGGGATATTCTCTTTCAGTTTACCTTTATTCCCCTACTACATTTAGTATGCTTATGCTTCTTTGTTTGACAGTTTTTCAAATACTCCATGATAAATGACTATTGGGTAGAGATAATATATTTTCATTTCAACCCTTGAAATACAAAGGCTCTCTCGATTGGGAGGGGTTAGGGGACACCCCCTTCTAAAATCATCCACCTTGCTGTATTAGCCTCCACCCCTTGCATTGATTATGGCTACATTACATTACATATTAAATCAAAAGTGTGCGCCAGAAATTCCACATCTTTGAATCACAGTCAAAAAGATGCAAAAGCTCTCTCTTGTAGGAAGGGGATACATTCTCCGACATCCTTCCCCCGCTTGGTCTCCCTCCATACATGTCTTAATACACTTGTCTGATACAAATTCCAGGATATTCCACCAAGATTTTGCATCAGATCATTAAAGATTGTATTCCAATTCTAAAAATGCAAAAGCTCCATTGTTTGGGAGGGGGCTACCCCTCCCAACCCGCCTTCTCAACTTCCTTACATTTATCACACAGTGATGATGCATACCTAAAACAAGAGCTGATTATACCCCGATGTAGTGGTCATTCACATTTTTGTGAATATTTATCTTTCATACTTTTTTTTTTTAAATTTCACCAAAAGTGTGCACTAGATCGCTGAATTTCAGGTCTGAAAATCCAAAATCTCTCTTGTGTGGGAGGGGGATACCCCCTCTCACACCCTCCCCCATTATGTTCCCTTCCATGGACTTATACAAAGTAAAGACCAACAAACGATTCTCTGATACATACAAGTATGTATATGGGGATAGTCCACCATGATTGTGCATCATATCGTTGTAATTAAATTCTACAAATGCAAAATCTCTGTCGTATGGTAGCCCCCTTCCATCCCCGCCTCATCAACTTCCATACAGTAATTTCACAGTGATGACGCACACATGGAACAAGAGTTGATTGTAACCCAATTTATTGGTCATTCACATTTCTGTGAATATTTTATTTTTATACTTTTTAAAAATGTTCACCAAAAGTGTGCGTCAGATCGCTGCATTTCAGGTATGAAAATTCAGAATCTCTCCAGAGTGGGAGGGGATACCCCCTCACAGTGATGACGCTCACACGGAACAAGAGTTGATTGTAACCCGATTTAATGGTCATTCACATTTCTGTGAATATTCTTTTTAATACTTTTTAAGAAATTTTACCAAAAGTGTGCACCAGGTCACTGAATTTCAGGTATGAAAATTCAAAATATCTCCAGTGTGGGAGGTGGTACCCCCTCCCACACCCTCCCCCGTGTCCCCTTCCATGGACTTATACAAAGTGAAGGCACACACACGAATCAGGAGGTGGGGCGTTCAACTATTCATCCATGAGCATAGTCCACGAGTATTCACTTTTTTATTTGCTTTGATTTAAGAATTTCAAAATTTACCATATAAAGTGTGTTCAATTTCACTAAGAGTGCAAAAGCTTCCTTATGTGGTATTGACACGTTAGTAGAGGGCTTTCTCACCCTCGCTTCGATGTCCCCATCCCCTCCCTTCACCTCCCCTGCCCCCCCCCCCCCCCCTCCATATACTGAAACGCTGCTATATGGTCCGGCAACCGGGGTGGGTCAGGGGTTCAGCACCCCTGTGAAAAAAGTTGCTCCCAGGGGCCTGGTATGGTACAGCAATTGCGACAGATGGCAAGAAAAGAGGTGCTCCCGCCAAATAAAGATACCGTATGCAGGAGCAGTTGATACTTTCGTTGAACTTATTTCACTTACCTTCCCATCATTAAATTATTTATCTATTCTTTTCTCTCTACTGAAGGTGGGTTGCCCTGAACCTCCGGCCAATATTCCTCACTATCCATATAGCTAGGAACAAATACTGTGACAAGGAGTACAAACAGTCCGAATTTGTTTGGATGCCTTCATCATGAAATAAAAGAAGGTGGAGGGGCTATTTTGCCGCTGCTAACAAATGAAGTAATAAAGAATTCAGAGGAATGATGGACTGTTGAGGAAATCCCTTAGGAGCTGATTCCTTCTCGTCTTGATGAGTGACAGAGGGCTTTTATCGTACTTCTAAAGAGGCTCTCGAATTCTCGCGTCTCCCAGTTTCCAACGGTTCAATGGCGGGACAAGAGGTTATCCTTATACAGGATGAAAACAATCCTAAAGTCAATAACCGTGAAAACATTTACGTAAAATATACAAAGAAAGTATTCAACGTCATTGAAAACACCAGCCATACAATAGAGTTGTGCAATCAATGCTACGCCCTTAATTCTTCCTACGCAGGGTGTCCATTTCGAGAGACGAGGATACGAAAATACGATACTAGTAACTTTTTCCGAAAAGT
The DNA here is from genome assembly GCA_033980235.1 of Diadema setosum. Lineage (NCBI taxonomy): Eukaryota > Metazoa > Echinodermata > Echinoidea > Diadematoida > Diadematidae > Diadema > Diadema setosum. Next base: position 1,696,901 of record CM067064.1, read on the forward strand.
TATATAGGCAGAGCCTTGATCAAGACAAGAAATGCTAAAAAGAAAATGGAAAACAACCAAATCAAAGCCTTGAATTAAACAACATCAAATTGTATAAGGAAGAAGAAGAGACAAATACTTCTTTCTTGTGGCGATTTTATCCAGTACAATCTTTGTATTTTGTTTGTGTGTGCACAATATTGATTCTGCATCACATTGTATTTGCTTTCATTGCCTGATATTTCCTTTTAATCATCAACGTAACATTGGATACTATTACAGTTGTCACACGAGTTTAAACACTAAGGAAAATTTGGTTTGAAGGCTGTGTTATCGAAATACAGCTGTATTGTGAAATCAATGAGTTCTTAAGACAATCCTGTTAGGAAAGAAAAATTAAATGGACTGGTATTCATAACGATAATCCTTATGTTTAAAATCTGACGTTTGAACAAAATTTGAATGCGTAAAATATGAAATAAAATGATATGTTTCTTTTGTTAATAACCTGCGTCAATCGACGTTGCGTTACACAGCAGTGACTTTTTTCCTCTCTCTCCCTCTCTCTCTGTTTCTCTGTCTTTCTCTCTTTCTCTCTGAGACAAGTGGTAACGGAGAAAGGGATGGAACGTGAGAATACTGATAAGGTATAAGGATTCTTTTTTTCCAAAAAAGAAAGAAGTTATCTTAGTTGTTGCAGACGCTCAAGGACCATTTGACATGAATTGAGTGCTTGTTTCGAGAGGTTTTCGGCATAACTGAGACTCACTGACGTGGGTGCATTCACATCTTAAATGTCAAAAAGTGTCGAGGGCGTGTGTAAGATCGTTTCTGTATTTAGAAGCACACTTAAAAGAGAGTGACGCCCTCCCAGTATCATTAGCATAATGTTTGCGTGCTTGCTAAAGCACAGCCAGCCGATGATGCAGGTTTCCTAGAGCACAGATAGCCAATGACTGACGGCCACGTGGATCTCATCCCAGTCTACAACAACCTTTTGCAGGTCACACAGATAGACTTACCGAAAACTGATCCAGACGAGGAGAGGAAAAGGAGACTTCGGTTGAATGCAAACTGCTCAGTTGATAGACCGAATAACTTTTCCATTTACCTTTGAAGGTAGGCCCTACTTTTTTTTTAAATTCAAAGATTGAATGACCAGTGTCCTTTAAACATCGTAAAAAGGTATCAACTTTACTCGCAAAAAAAAAAAAAAATCAAGGTGCGAAGGCATTTCACACTCTCCCACACACAAACACACACACGCACACACACACACACACACACACACACACACACACACACACACACACACAGGCACACATGCACACACACACAAACTTAGACACACACCCACATCCGAAAACACAAACGTGACACACACTTTGTTATATCACGAAGAAGCACACTGGACAACAATGTCTTTAACGTCTCAGCTTGCAACAAACATTAACGTCACGATGCGTTTTCACATTCTTAGTAATTATTAAGAAACAAAGTATTCACAATGTATGAAGTGCCGGTTCGAAAACTCCCTTACGATATGTCAGTAAGTCACGTGTATTATTTTACACTTTTGTGAGGGTACGACGGGAATCTTCTCATACCTAACCCTACTTCGCACATCTACTGAAATACTCAAAATGTGATGATGGTGATCGTACGTAAATGTTAGCCCATTTGCGTGTGTAAATTATGATGCTACTATGTCTTTAATTCTCTTGATTTCTCGGAATGCTGGAAAGGGACCAATATCAGTGCACTGGAAAATCATGAACCTATGGTAGCTGTAAAAGAGGCACAGGGGTGCATTAAGGAAAGCATAGCGATCACATGGTGAACATTTTACAGGATTGAAGTGCCCCCTGTGGGGTCCTTCAAAAATAGACGCAAGTCACTCGCTCTTGCTATATCTACGCTTTCCGAACACCAAGGTGTGTAAAAACCAGTCTATCTTTCCTCTTTTAGGTGCAAAAAGGCATCCACACTCTTTGCACAATCAAATGATTGGTGACATGAATCGAAAGCCCAAACTCCTATACGCCATTCGAAAACGATTCCCCTGAGCCCTATGAACCATTATTTTCACTGTGCCCGAGCCAGAAGCATTTTTGGACACAGTGCACGTCCGTAACGCCCCTCGATATTCGGCATACTTCAGGCGAACATAATTGGCTGCAAAGAGAGTTATGTTAAGATTAGTTCTAGTTAAGATAAAGACTTCTGATGAATACTATAGTTTCCAATTATTATTGGTTGAAAGTCAATCAATTTTTCTAGTGGAGTTCATGGTGTTTCTAAGCCCCCATTCCACTGACCATCGTGACCATTTATTGCATTTTGAGGCTTGAGCTCAGCTGAGCCTGATGGACAACGAGAATGGAGGCTAGCTGACCAGCTAATGCAGCTGAATATATATACGGGCATATTGTGCATATCGAAAATGAAAGCAAACAACCAAACAAACGCCGACGTAAGCCGTATTGGGAAAGGAGAGGGGGAAATCAAACTATCAAAGTTATTTGTATGGTTTGATTTTGGAACATTTGAAATATAAAACAACAACAACAATAACAACAACAACAACAAAGGTCACACACACACACACAACCCAATTCGTCTGTTGCGTTCGAAAATGTCGTTGACGAAGCTGTTCATGATGGACATGGCGCGAGTTTTGGGAAGAAGTTTTTCACCATTTTTTTTTTCTTTTTTGCTATATGCATGCTAAATGGACACCTATTATTATTGTTCAATTAATAGGATGTTACGAGCAAGAGTTCTCAAGTATTGAATAAAACAAGAATGTCTTATGTGTTTTTTAACCTGCAAAAAGAAAATTAGATTTGAAGTTTCTCTTAGCATTGGAAATTTATCAAGCAATTGTTGTTGTTGTTATTATTATTATTATTATTATTATTATTATTATTATTATTATTATTATTATTATTATTATTATTGTTATTATTGTTATTGTTGTTGTTGTTGTTGTTGTTGTTGTTGTTGTTGTTGTTGTTGTTGTTGTTGTTGTTGTTGTTTTGCGGGGAGGGGGAGATCGCCACGCTTGTATTTCACCATAATCATTTCAGGAGCCTTATATCTTATGTAAGGAAAAGCCAACAATCCTGTCAGGTTCGACAATCTCGAAATGAATGAATTTTTGATAACTGCAGTACGCGGGCACACGCAATGGAGTAACCCTGCTCAAAATCTTCGAAACTCCGACTTTGCCTAATCTCATCTCGCTTTGTCCCTGTGCTGCAGCTTCCAGCGGGATCTAGCTTGTATATATATCAAAACTGGCGAGTTGGGCGACAGCGGCTTTTCCCGAAGTCATTAAGTTGGCCTGCCTCTTATTCTGATTATAGCGATATAGTATTGCCCTAAACGGCGCTCTCGTAGATTTGCCTCCTCATATCACGATACTCCTCAGACACAGATTCCCTTAATTGCTCGATGGCAGAAACTGACTCCTACATTAAAGTGCCTTGCTATTGCTGCAGAAGGCAGGAAAACATGTTAGACTCTTGGAAAGTTTAGCATTTAGTCTGAAAGAAGCTTTATTGGACGATTCATTGCTTGAAACCGAACTGACACTCTTGGATTAATGGTTAAACAGGTCACTTGTCATTTACAGACCTTTCGATATGGAGAAAAGAGCTTTGTGAAAAACAAGAATGCATCCCCAGATAAATTCACACAGGCATTTAGGATTTGCTGGTTGTCAATACTTAGTGTACTGAGAGCTCGTGATGAAAAAAAAAAAAAAAGATGACCCGTCCGCCCAGTCTATATCCGGTGAGAATGGTCAACAGTTATCGACTTTGCAGCGAGATATCACTTACTAGATTGCCTGGCGCCTGTCATGTCTCCCTCTACGTCTCGACACCGTCATCCTTATCTCTTCCTTCCTCAATATGCCAGCTTAGTCAATTTTGTGTCCTCCTCGTGAACAGTCATTTCTTTGATGTACACAGAGATGGTATAAAGCCAGAATCAAACACAACGGTTGTTATGTTGTAAGGTTGTAGCTTGGTGTCAAGACGTAAATTCCACTTATCATTTCACACCAGCAGCTTAATTCTGTTTTCCCTTTGCAGCATACCAAGGGAATGTGGATATTACTTGTTCATTTTTTTTTCCAACTACAATCACAATTCTAACTGAGTATGGTGACTGACATTCCTTGTTTGGTACTCTTTGCATGTTCGAAATCTGTTACACGTTCAGTCGTTGATCTCAGGTCAATACCAGCGAAAAGTACAAGTATAATGATATAATGATATAATGAGTTTCTGTTGAGCAGTGATGATTTCACACCTGTTGTTAAGGAATATAGCACGAGAGAAGATAGAAATAACGTATTGATAAACTGAGGAGCGCACGCAGGTGAACCTGTGAGACCATCTTATTCGTCTGTGTAGGCACATTTATCACTATGTAGTTCTTAAACCAGCAGAAAAAAAAATTAAACGCTTGATTAATTCAGTTGCCCAAGTGTCACAGCTCGATAAACTGGACATTTATAATATCGATATGATTTGAGTTTTTTTTTTTACCTCACTTATATATCTGTGATATGATTTTGTTTTGCTCTAGTTAACTATTTTTCTTTTTCCTTTTCTTTTTTGTCTTTTCCATGATTTTTAATGTTCATATGTATTGTTTTGTAAAATCACTGTACAGTGTATTTCGTATTTTTTTATCTCTGCACGGACATGCTGGAGAAGAGCCATGGTTGAAGCTTGAGCCATGCTGAAATGAAATGAAATGAAATGAAATGAAATGAAGTGAAATGAAATGAAGTGAAATGAAATGAAATGAAATGAAATGAAATGAATGAATGAATGAATGAATAAAACAGGCGTTTCGGCCCCCATGGCTGTTGCAACGAGACTGAAGTACATTGTATATATTGGAATATAAATTCATTATCAAAGCAGAGGATTGTGTTTATTTGTTTGTAAGTTTTTTCGTTTGTGCATCCAGACGAACCTTCTTTGCTTCATTCTAAAAGCACTAATTCCCCAAATCTCGACGTCTGTATTGAGACTTGGTTCGTCACCTGATGAAGTGTTGATAATGCAAAACAAACAACATCAAAACTAAAAAACATGAATACATACAAACAAGCTGCACGCAAACAACAAAACACAGAAGAAAATTCTTAGGGAAGGGCCATGATGTCCAGTAACTGTGCAAACACATTGTGATCACAAATGTCCTCATGTCCTTAGAAGCAATGTAGACCTATATTAAATCGTCTGTGGTTCTCAGATTGTCGACATACAATAGTTTTCCAAAGTACTTCATCTATTATACTGCACATTGCGCAGCTGTCTGATTTTCCATCCAGTATGCGTCGCCCGAGAGTTATGAATACACTGGATTGGATAAGGAAATGAGAATGTTTGGCGATAATCTCAAGATAAGAGAGCCTGCGGCAATTTACAAATTTTCTCCTATTGTGGTATATTAGCCGATATTGTCATCTTTCAACTCTCGATAACACCCATTAATATCGGTACAGTGTGAGATCAGTCAAGCCTGGGAATATGTATTGCTTGTCGACATGCCATCCCATTATCACGGCTGGATATGCTCTAAACACGATATCATGAAGTTACTTATTTGACCGCACATTCTGGGCGACATTTCCTGTAGTGTTCTCTTTGTATCGAGTGCCGTCGTCTAGCCTCAAGCAAGTCTGACAAGTGTTCATATCCGTCTCATCGAATGCCCCTTAACGCAGATATCATGGTCTCTTTTTTAGTGACTAATGTGGCTAGATATGCCGATAACACGACTACGAACATCTTAAAAGGACTGTACAGTACTGGTTGAGGTGAGTATTCGGGTTTATGACTTTTTTTGTGTGTGTGTGAGATGATGAGAAAACTCTTATGAAATATGAAAGAACATGTAATTTCAAAAAGGATTTAACGTTTAATTGATAAAAATTGGCCTTGAAATAGCTGCGATATCCAAAAAAAGCGATCCTAATAAAATTGAAAGGCCGCGACTTTTATTAGGAGCTCTTTGTTTTTCCTTGTTTTTAGATATCTAAGTCATTTCAATACTGATTTTCATCAAATAAACTTTTGATTCCCCTTAGCATCGTATGCTTTTTTAACATTTCATAGAGTGGTTTCTAAATATCTCGCAAAACGTTACAAGCCGAATCCTCACCTCAACCAGTACCGTACAGTCCCTTTAAGTACGATCATTTCACAGGCAGTCAACCGCAAGAGATCAAGAAGACACAGGTAGCCAAGTTTCCTCTCAATACAAGTCCAGGTGCTTGGGATCAGAGCCGACAATATTGGTGAGCCAGAGGGCCTCAAATCAATCAAAGGAGAAAGAAGAAAGCTCGTAGGGCTTTTCAGATACATCTCCTCCATGATGGAAAGCGAACCGCAGCGAGAGGGAAATTACATCTATGTGTGTGCCATCATCCCGATGAGCTTTTCCAAAAAACCACAGGGCATCAGCTGATAAGGTAATTGAAAAGGAGATAGTTTTGCCAAATTTTAATCAATGTTTTGTCCTAAGAGCGAAGTTAAAACTTGCTCTTTATGTTTGAAGTATATTATTATTGTTTGGTGTGTACGCTTTAAATGACCTTAAGTTTACAGCCTTTGCTGTATGATAACCACCGAATGATGAGCATTATTTTGTTGAATATTCTCTCACATTGTATACCTGTGAGAGATATCCGCAGAGGCCGTTATGATTTTATCTTTGTTCACTCCGAAAAGGAGATGAATAATAGGAGAGAAAAGATACCCATATTGTTGTATTACTGTATTACTATTTTCTCCTAATATGAGACAATGGTCGCAGTGAGGTGGCGCTGATTTACTTAATTATCCAATATTGCTTTCTCACAATGGGGCAGACATTCATTTTAGCAGAGCTTTGTTTTGGGGAGAAACAATCTGTGTCCTGTTTCCTAGATAAATCCATATAAAATGACCGTGGTTTAGGGGATCGATGGAAACCGGTAGCGTCTATATGCCAGCAATGTTTTACTGTTGTCAATCTATACCTCTCGTACTCAGAATTGCCGGACAACCCAGTCATAGGGTGCCCGCCCCCCCCCCCCCCCCTCCCGATACATGATATTTCACCCATTTGAATCCTTCGTTTGTATGCACCAAGAACAAAATTGAGATTGGTAATACGTTACACCATACAGTTCCTTTCAAAATAATGTGAGTTTATTTCAGTAACAACCACGTTGACAATGCTGCATTAATGTTAATACATAACCTCTGAAGTCTAGTTGTAACCATGGTAACAAGCCTTCTTGAAATTATATGAGTTTCTTTCAGTCACAGATTCTCTTCGTGCTTTTGCAAGCGATGCCCGAAGGTGTAACATAATGTTATGTAAATGCATAACCGCTGTTGTCCTTTAATTGGGTCAATTTGTTACCATGGTAACAATGTATTTTTAAATAATGAGAGTGTATAAAATTACAGATTCTTTAAATGCTGTTACAAACAATATTGTATTGCCACATAAATGTCAATTTAACGGCTGGTGTCCCTCAGATCAGTTTGTTGCCATGGTAACAATAATTTTTTTTGAAATAATTTGAGTTTATTGAAATTACAGATTCCCTTGCTGTCATCGCAAATGATGCCCTAATAAATGTCAATCAGCCTCTGGTGTCTTGTGGCTCAGTTTGTAACCATGGTAACAAGCCATTTCAACCGCATATGATACGAGTTATCACAATGCACTTAAACTCTTCCCATCAATCAGTCGTTCGAGACTGGCAGAAATAAAAGCGTGTATAGAAAAAGCACGAAAACACGTCAATGAATTGATAAAGATAAAAGACGCTGATCATGTGCTGATAAAGGAATAGAGGGGATATGATGATGCTCGTAGATAAAAATATCACACTTATAATCACTTCTTTCTTTTTTTAGATTAGTAATACATTTGAATGATGATAGCGACATTTTTTAAAATTGCAATTATTATAAACAGTAGTGGTACAAGAAATCATTACAGACATAATTATGCTTACAGCACCAAAATGTGCTGGACGTAAATACATTCTGTGAACTGCCATGATTAGCTGAAATACCTTGATTTTTTGATGTCATAAACAAAATAACAAAACTTTTACTCGCTGTATATAGAAAGAAATTTTGCAAGGTCTCATAAAAATTGTTCATGTGAGGTATGTTCTGTTACACAAAATTGACGGTTATACATAAATCAATATTGATTATCATAATTCAAATACATTTTTGTAGCTAGCAAATTATGACTTTTTTCAGGAGGATTCCAGGGGAGAGGAGATGATCAGTTCGATGTCCAAATAGATGCTATCGAATTAACTGTCTCTTTATTTTGTTTTAAGGCAAGTTTGTATTCAATATATTTCCTGCACTCTTTCCATTTTCCCCACAAATTCTGCTTTGATTTCACAGAATTCGTCAACAGAAATTTGTAATGTAGTTTTTCGGGTGAATTCGTCTCAAATCTTATCTTTCCATGACTAGAAAATGATTTTATTCACACATTACACGACACACTTTTTTTTTTTGAGAACGAGTATGAGAATATAGCATACGCACTGACAATCTCTCTCCTTTTGTCTGTGTGTGCTTTTGAGTGCAGAGTGGCGCAGAAACACAGAAAACTCCATGCATTGCGTTGTACACATGCAATGTCCAAAATACCCGAGCAAAGAAGGGTTTAATCACGCCTTCGTTGTAGTAGTACTAGTAGTAGTTATTGTTGTTATTGTTTATTTTGATTGAAGACAGAGTCATCAGTTTTTAACCACACAATCTCTTTCGAGTGTGTCATGATCTCGCTGGAATGTTTGCATATTCGGGGTAGGTAAACATAAAGAAATAGAGAATCCTAAAATGTTACATGGTTACTTTTGCCACCTGCGGACCTGCAGACTGAGTATTTCATAACCCATCTCATGCTCAGTAGTAAGAATGACAATGATGCATCATAATACAAATGTATTATAGATGCATTATAATAATACTGATTTATCCCGAGAAATCGTGCTATAGGAGAGGCTCAAAGTGCTTGATAAAAGAAGAAAAGGAAAAATATAAACTGATGAGATTCAAAAGTCGCGACTGATATTGTAATGTTACCTCAATAGCCATGTGCTGCTTTGACATCTTTGTAAGTTAATTTCCAGTGTGACAATTAGCTCAAATGTAAACACATGGACAGTTAAAATTTTGTTATCAGACCCATACACATTTTCATCATATGAAATTTCAAACAAAGTGCACTGAAAGTAGTGAGGTAAGGAGCAATAATGATTAGGACCGTTTTTTTTTTCAACATACACATGCAGAGGCAAGGCAAATAGGCAGCAAATAGTTGGTGTCTTCTTTTGAGACACATATTACGCACTTGTGATTATAGGCGTACAAGATATCATGTAAACACGGGATAACTTTAAAATGTTATACATTGACGTTTTAATGCACCTACGTTAATAGCATATGACTAGTTCACTCTGCGCGTTTTTATGGCGAGTGTTTAAACAAATCTGCTGATCATTTAAATGCCAGCAGACGAGAGGGCAGATGTATGTATCATATAAATTTACAGAGAGACAAGAATATGAATAGAGAAAACCCATGAAAGGGCGATTGTTCCAAATACATGTAGGAAAATGGCGATCTTATACTTGATAAAACGAGTGTTACTTTATCCGCTCAATTTATAAATAACACTGACAAAAATGCAGAGTGCTACTCGAAATTACACTAAAATGTTGCGCTTTGCAACCACAAACTTATGGCAATACGTGTGTTGTTGTTGTTGTTTTTTTTACATGGCCCTTGTTGATATGCATTCTGAGGCAATGGTAATTATTTTAGCAATAACAAGAAAGAGAGAATGCCGACTCGGTGGCATGACGACATTCTTACGATCATCATTATTTTTATTACAGTCATATTTCCACAAGCTTTAAACTCTTAGTGTCTGATTATTTTGTGTCATTTTTTACAATATCCAAATCCTATAGTCACTATTTTTCATGTCACAATCTTACGTGGAAAGAGAAAGTTAAAAATTCTTTCTTGTATCCTTTGACATTCTTTGTCCCGTAAACAGCCGCTAAGGGTAACAGGAATGAATCTCCTGTGTCAGTAATACACACCATCTTGCTGGGGTTTTTTGTCACACTTATGACCCAGACGGATAGATACACATTCAGCTCGAATATTCACACAATAATCAGATAATATATTGTTCATACCCTGAATGCAAGTTGCAAAGTTAGTTGACAAGTTAGCCTAGAAATTCTAACAAGGCACGGTGTAGCTGAAGATAACCTGGCATGCCAAAACCACCTGTTGCAGGTGAAACTCCGGCAAGAAGGGAAAGTACCTATCAGTGTAGAGAGTGGCTCTATCGTCTGATTAGAGGTGGGATTTCAGTCATACAATGTAATAATATTTGATGCCCCCAAAGTTCCATCTTGATCCAATCTACATCTTCAGATTATCACGTTGCATGGGACCTACTCCCCCACCCCCTCCCCCCCCCCCCCCCCCCCCCGGCTATATAACATTATCAGAAGTGGTTGAAGTCCCGACCTTTATACATAAGAGCTTCATGAACTTTGTCGTTTTGTTGTACTTCAGTACCTCGTGGCATTTACAGACATAATCGTGGTAACATCAGGAATAAAACTATCAATGTCACAGGTTGCAGACATCACTGCAAATGATCTTCCTTAAAGGGAAGGTAAACCCAAAGAGCAATGTGGATTGAGTGAAAGCAGCAACATTAGTAGAACACATAAGTGAAAGTTTGAGAAAAATCGGACAATCGATGCAAAAGTTATGAATTTTTAAAGTTTTGGTGTTGGAACCGCTGGATGAGGAGACTACTAGAGGATATGACGTATGAGTGGACAACAATACAAAGAAAATATAAAGGATATTCAACAAAAATTCACTTTTCTAGAATTATGAAAGAGCAGTTGACCAACCGCTTTCAGAAAGCAGGGGGAATAATTGCTACCCTTAACATATGTCAATATCAAGTTGATGGAATTTGTAATTTTCATGAAAAATGGATTTTTGTAGTATTTTCTTTATATTTTCTTGATATTGTAGTCCACTCATACGTCATAACCTCTAGTAGTCTCCTCATCCAGCGGTTCCAACACCAAAATTTTAAAAATTCATAACTGTTGCATCGATTGTCCGATTTTCTTCAAACTTTCACTGATGTGTTCTACTAATGTTGCTGCTTTCACTCAATCCACATTGTTCTTGGGGTTTATCTTCCCTTTAAATAATTATGACAAGATTTTTTATGTACGTGTGACTCCCTAGGTAGACCTGTTTGCTTCAGGGACGCTAATGAAAGCTCGGGGTAAGGGCCGCGTGTGCCCAGAGCATAAACATGGACATAGTTACAGCCGTTGTTTAATTCAACGTAGTGAATACACTGCTTAAAATCTGGAGCTATACACTCGCGTGATGCGCGGGCTTCTTCGCCGCCGCCAACTGTACGTGAACTGGGGTGTAAGTGCGTCGGCTGCGGCTGCTGCAGAACTTCCTCCACATGTTATACCTACGCGGGAGGAGAGTGTAGAGGAACGGGTTGACACAGGAGTTGAGATAGGACAGGACCAGTGTTGCCAGTCCCATGATGTTGTTGGGGTCAAAGGTCTCGTCTTGAAGGATGATCAGTTGGTAGGACCAGAAAGGAATGTAACACAGCCAGAACACAAAGACGATAACAAAGATGATTTGCGCCACCTTTCGCTTTGAGCGTTTGATCCTGCGGTTGGCTGAGTGAGTGGGACTGACTAGGTTGATGAAATGACAGAGGAGGAGGACATAGACGGTTGCCGTGACAACGGATGGGATGAGGAAGGTGATGAGAAAGACTGCCAACATGTAGTTTGGGAGGGAGCTCTTCGTGTCTAGCGTCCACTTGCACGAGTATTTGTCCCGCCCGTCGAGCTTGATTTGAGCCATATTGATCACCATGGGTAACGTGAGCATGACGCCAGTCAGCCAAATGACCGCGCTGATGCGGCGCGCGACGGTAACGCTGCGGTAACGCAGCGAGATCATGGGATGGACAACCGCGATGTACCGCTCAACGCTCATGATGGTGAGGATAAACGTGCTAACATGCATGGTGAGGACGTCTTGGCCGAGGATGAGGCGGCAACCGATATCACCAAACATCCATCCTTTCTTGTTGTAGTTTGTCAGTGTAAAGAAGAGACACCCGAAAATATAAAGCAGATCAGAAAAGGCCACGTTCACTATGTAAGTATTTATGGTGTTCACACTCACGTTGCACGTAGGGCGGAAAGTCAATAAGATCACAATACTGTTCCCGAACACACCCATTACAAAGATACATAAAAATCCCGATACCAGGAAAGAGTTGAACATCACGTCATCATCATACTCTTGCGAAGAGTTGCTAGAAGTTGAATCATTTGTGGCGTTATTTGACGAGAGAGAGTATATCCATAGCCCGTCATTGCCCATTTTGACCGTAGATATACTTTCAGGCTATCCACAAACAGGAGATCTATCGCTTTCTTGCTACGATTCAAGCTGAATGTAGTGACACAAATCCGTTTGATTCAACAGAAGAAATGAACAACAGTTAAGAACAGTTAAACGTCCATCATAGACAGAAAATGAACAAAGTGATGAAGAGAACAGACGGAAAAGAAGACGATATTTTGTCCCGATCGATAAACTTCGAGACAGACACTTGGCGGATATACATCTGCTTATCATTTTGAAGAGAGACAATAGTAGAAGTCATGGATCGGTAAATATGTCACGCGCAATATTGGAAAATCCATCAAAGTAAGCATTATATTATTGGTCAATATGATGGTGAACACTATTAGCAGTCGTCATCTATTTGGTTGCTTGAGGAAAGGAGAGGAAAACGCATCACAAGCGAGATACAAAATCAATAACCCGAGAGCACAGAACAATACGCGAGCTCTTCTTCATAACTTGACTACAAACTGGAATTGTAAGCTGAGCTCCTTTTCCGGTTGTGGATGCTTTTAAAACTGGAAAATATCGTCACTGTCGGGTAATGGAGTGCTTCCACTGAAAATGATATCTTTGGTCAAACTATAATGGCACGGCGTTCAATATATCAACACAAACTGGAGATGGGACGTTACTCAACTCTTCATAAAGCATTATCCGTTGACAACTCTCCATGAGAAATGGGAGTTCCGCACCCTTGCTTTAAACGAACCTTTGTGATTCGTATCCAGTCTGCGAATTTACCCCAGTCTGTTTTCCGCCCAACGTCTTTGAGCACTCTGATTGGTTGACATACTGGCCAATCGCTGTTCCTTGGATACACGGAACGCAGGCTCTACGGCATTGCGTTTCTGTGGACACACCCCACGATGTGGCGTCACTACGTCAATTGTAGATGTAAACTCACCGAAGTGTTACTCAGTGTGGTTTGCAGTTGACTGTTACAGTAGAGAGGTCTGTTTTAAGAACAGTTATTCCAATGACTTGGCAATGTGCCCCTTTCTACCGCGACTAGTCATCTTGCTTGCTTTCGCCGAGAGTAACCTGCAATTCTAGCCATATTGCACTTCCAGGGGCTGTGTCGGACTGTACAGTCGGAAAAAAGAGAGACTTATTTAGCTCACGTCAGCGATCATCAATTTATATTTAGCTCGCGGCCGAACCCATGGCACTCAACATTATGACCTGAGTCACCGAAATGTGAAATGTACAAAATAAAAAGATGAAAAAGAGTTTGTGAGTCATTGTTTGATGTGACGAAAGAAGTTCCCAATTGAGTGAGTCTTCCGATATTATTTTGTATTACGAGATGAAGCAAAAACACGAGCTCCACGATAGATTTGCTCATTCTGTACATGATGTTAAGGAATATTAGTTACTAAATGACAAAAAAAAAAACAAACATCCCAAAACAAAGTGCTGAGCTTCCAGGTAATATTAAACAAGCTCTGACTTGATGATTTATGATGGAATGATAACGAAAGTCTAACACTTTAGATACACTGACAATGGGGGGGGGGGAACATTTCATGAAGCATTTTGTCCCACAAAGTTGTCAGACAAATTTACTCTCAGCAAATCAGATGCAAGGACTTCAGTAGCTTGTAACAGTTTGTCAGAAAAATATCCGACCAAAACGCTTCATGAAATGCCCCCAGGACTTACATAAACGTGTCAAGATCTATATCATGTATATAGTGGTATGTATGTCGACCTTTGGCAAGGCATGTCGTAGATTCGAGCCCCGACCATGGCGCTGGTATTGAAAGTAAGACTGGCATCATTCTTTAATGTCGGGCAGGAAGATGCCATCTTTTATTTACGGGATCCCACGTTTCCATCGTCAATTCTGAATTTATATTTCTATTCATCAACTAACATGGCTAATAATGTGCAACGAAAAGAAATGGCAGGTTTGATGAAAAAAAAAAAATCTAATCTTTTACGAATGGATAGAAATCTGGCTTCCAGGAATTTAAAGGGGTTATACGAGCTGTGATCGTGCGCAAAATAAATTATTTGCGCACACTTAGCAGACGCAATGAAATAAATTTGTAAACAGATAGGAGACAACGCGCGAGGACGGAATTGGCAATGATAGAAAAAATATGGGAGATACGATGAGAACAAAAGCTCTGCCTGATGACGTTTCGTTGTTACGGGCAACAGAAAAAAAAATCCGTTATTTGGCATAAAACATGTAAAAAGAAGATCTGCCGAGAAAAACGCGGAAGTCACAAGAACACGTGATGGATGATTTAAGTCGACCACGGATTTTTTTTTTCTTTCTAATGTTTAAAGAATTCCGCTGCTTATGATCAATAAGTGTATTCCAGTTACTCAACCGAAAACAAGATGAAGAAATTGCCGAGTAAATCGCAAGTAAGAATTGTTTATATGAATAACCCCGAAAAGCAACGTCTAATGGACACTGAGTATTCCAGAAAATGAGAAATTAGTTCACATTATTTCCGAGATGTTACTCACAAAGAGTTTATATCCATTCACTCTATATTCGTTTTATTGTACAGACACAATCACGATTACAGGAAAAATCTTGTAATCACATGTGTTTTTGCGCTGTGTCAATGCGATCTGGCAAATTCACATCGTTGCAAGCTGGTCAAGACGCTTCTCATGGATATTGTATTCCTATACACCCACCTCCCACCCCACCCCACTCTTTTCCTCGTTACCCTTTCTCCATCTCGTCTCTCCCCCTCCCCGATACCATTATACTCTCTTTCTCTCTCTCTCCCTCTTTTTCTACTCTTTCCCTCTATACTCTCTATATACTCTCTCTCTCTCTCCTCCCTAATATCACAAGTTCATTTAGTGACAGAGCTAAAAAAAAAAAAAAAAAAAAAAAAAAAAACTGGTTCGGCAGAGTATACTATGCATCTCATGTGTCAACGCCATGCAGGTCAGTGTAAAGTAACCTTAGGCTCGTTGTCTCTTTTACTTTGCGTTGCAGACTCTCATCGATTGATCATTCTCGAGAGCTAAGCAATTGGACGGGAGTAGCGAAATAAATTAAGGTCATCGTTGGGTCTCCGGACGTACTTCACATTCTATCTGCTTTATCTAATACTCGGAACCGTCGAGAAGTGGCGTTGCAAGACCTGTCACGTGACTTACCATGTATCATGCACACCCACTGCGAGGGAACGTCAATTTTAAATGGGAAGTCCTGTACATATTAAGTTGATAAAAAAGAGTAAAATCTTACGAGTTCAACGGTAAAGATTTGACTGAAATCGGATGAAAAGCAAGGAAGTTATGACATTTTGAAATTTTGCTAATTTCTGCAAGACAGTTCGTGTACAGTTTATATGAATGTGCAAATGGGTGAGCTAACCATGTCATAACCTCACAAAATACACAAATTCAATGTTTCTGTCATTAAAGTCTGAAACATGATGTTCTTCCTGGTTTAATAACTTCAAAATAGTGATCTAGATACCAGGATTTGAGCCTCGTGCATAACTGCGTTTGAATGAAAAACCGAAAATTTCACAATTTTATGTACAAACTGTAATGACAAGTTGTGACGGGATGACATGCTCACTTTGCCATTTGCATATTCATGGTTCATATTGACCGTTCGAGAACCGTTTCCTGAAAAATTAGCGAAACTTCAAAATGTTATAACTTCCTTATTTTTCACCCGATTTTTATCCAAATTCTAGCGTTGAACCAATAATATTTTACTATTTCTTATGAGCCTATAACTTTATTGGATGGGTTTCCCCTTTAAAGAAGACGAAGAGAAATCGAAATGAGGATGTGTAAGAAGAGCTGATGGCAAGGAGGAAGAAGATGACGAGATAAAAGGCAATGATGAGGGTTGCTATGGTAACCACGGTAACTGGCAACAGCAGGAGATTTTAGGGACCACTTATACCCCGTGAATCGCAGTAGCCAGATGTGTCGGCAGAAAGGTAAAAAAAACTAGAAATGTCGCTACAGCGACTGGTTATACCCCCGCCAAACAACATTTCATAAGCTTTGGTCAAAACAACATTTCATAAGCTTTGGTCAAAAAACTGAGGAAGTAGTTAAATCCGCAAGATCTTTCCTTGATCTTCTGCCATTAATATGCCGTTACCATGGCAACGTACTTTCGGGTACTGTCGAAAAATGCGTCTTGCACATCTACAACCAAAGGCACACATCTGTACCAAGTTTCATGGAAATTGGGCAAAAACTGAGGAAGTAGTTTGCAACACAAAATTTTCCATCATTTTGGCTCATAATATGTGAGCTGTTACCATGGCAACATACTTTTTGTCACTGTCAAGAAATGTGTCATGCTGACCTATATCCTAAGACAAACATTCAATATGAATTCCATGAGAATTGGAAGAACACTGATGAGGCAGTTTTGCCATGAAGCATTTTGCCCTATATTTTACCAATAACATGCCGTTACCATGGAAACGCACTTTTTGCCAGTGCGGAAATATGTGTCTTGCACATTAACATATTCAGATGAACATCTGTACCTAATTTCATAAAAATTGATCAAAAACTGTGGGAGGAGTTCGCGACGCAAGATTTGTACCCATTTTTGCCCATAATATGCCGTTACCATGGCAACGTACTTTTGGGTACTGTCAAAAAATACGTCTTGCACATCTACAACCCAAGGCACACATCTGTGCCAAGTTTTATGGGAATCGGTTGAAAACTGAGGAAGTAGTTCGCGACGCAAGATTTGCAACGGACCGACCGCCCGACCGCCCGACCGCCCGACCGCCCGACCGCCCGACCGCCCGACCGACCGCCCGACCGACCGCCCGACCGTCCGCTGATTCCTATATACCCCCTTCAAACTTCGTTTGGCGGGGGTATAAAAATATATATGTGTAACCACTATATGGACTACATGAATATCCACTGTAATGATTTGATTTTCTAATATTTGAATGCTGACATTAACTTACTATCTAGAAATTTTCAGAATGTATATGTGAATTCCCACAGAATCAGGACAGTTGCCAGCGCCAACATATTTGTAACAGTTTATCGTGTCACTGCCGGCAACCAGGGACAGCGTGGTGGTAGTGTCGCTGCCCGGAAAGCAGTAGATGACAGGTTCGAGTCCCACTGGTTCCTTTTTTCCGACATGTTTGTTAATTTACAGATCGGCAGTTGCGATCATAAGAATATTCAATTTGTAGAGTGAGACAAATTGAAGAAACTAACAGCTGAACCTTCACCCCCTGATTAATGTCTTTCTTTCAACTTTTAAGTTTGTTATCCCCTCAGGGCATAGTCATGCACAATCAACGACGATGGACACGCTCCTATTTTCTTTTCCTTTTACAGTGCAGTCTTCATGTGAGGAAATCTCGTTAATTCTCGTCTTAGTCATGTCAAAAAATCGTTTGTTTTTGACGTTTAGCAAATTCCTTTTAGTAGACTGAGAACATTATGTGATATCAAATTTACTTTTCTGACCTATCTAAAATATTTCCTTTGGGTATTTCGGCTTCAGAACTCTCTGGATCAATGTGTCCCCAGTATCAATGACTTTCAAGAGGCCTTTGTTAGTGACCATTTTTTAAAAGACACATTGAAATGCCACGATGGCTATGTGATTAAGATTTAAAATGGACGTAGGCCTGATTCTTTTCTAATGCCACTTTTGTCTTTACACTTCAGAAATAAAAACCCTTTCTTTACATCTCAAACAACTGTTGTTGTTTTTCTTTAACCATGGGAGTTGAGCTTTGTTGTTTGATGAAAGAAGTTATTCATTAAAAAGAAAATAAAAGACTACAATGTCTGTTTGCCCATTATCTACGTTTTTTTATTCTCTTTCCTCAATCTTCATTTTATGTCTCTATCAGAATAACGATTATAGCTCTCGCAAACATAACCGCCGTCATCATGTTCGTCCTGGTGTCATTCTTCACGTCTGTGTGAAAGGCTGCTTTGTGGTCTCCAGTCGGCAATTATCGGAGAAAAGCTAATCGGGAAGACACATTCTACATTTTTCTTTCACCTGCAAACATAGCTTTATCTGTCACATCACCGAAACATTTTCCCACTTTGGGGACGCTAATGACATCTTGCCGAATCACTTTCACCTTAGGTTGTAAAGATTCAACGTCTGATACTTCGTGTTTTCTCGACAGCTGCACAAACAGGAAAGTCTTTCAGCGGACCCTGGGAGTAGATCGTCCCAATAGACTCCGATGACGCCAAAAACCGTCCATCAATCAGTGCAAGCTCTATCGTACTTATTATGACGGTACCTTGCAAGTGTTACCACCATTGTTTTTCCCCACATCATGACCGAAACGATGACGAAAGTAACATGAAATTCTTCGCGATTTAAATGTACACATTTTTAATCAAATCTTGCTTCGTCTAAAGCTAATTATAGTGCTTGCTGATAAACACTTGAGTTTTAAGTTGAAGTTATAATAGTTCATATTGTTTGAATACGAAAAGGAGAATGAAGATTATCACATTATTATGATGGAGATTAAATCAAGAGACGACTACATTCTGATAAATGATTAAATGATGAAAAGTGTGTGGGGGTTTGGTCCCGGATTTGGTGTGAAAATAATCACTTTAGTAAAATGTTTAGCTAATGAATAACATATCCCTATACTTTAATAACATTAATCAAATCATTGATATTGACAACTCTATATGTTTTATGCGGTTTGTCACATTTTTGCGGGGACTTATTTTCAGTGTCAGTAAATCAAGGGGCGCCATAATTTCCATTTTAATCCTCTCCATTGGAGCGCATATAGAGACACTACGATATAGAGTAATATGCGCTATAAGCACTGTATTATTATTATTATTATTATTATTATTATTATTATTATTATTATTATTATTATTATTATCATTATCATTAATAATATAATTATTATTTTTATTGTTATTATTATTATTATTATTATTATTATTATTATCATTATTATCATCATCATCATCATTATTCCTTTGACATATCATTGAGTTGACTTGACATGAAATCAATGCCATATATTTCTCAGTGAGATAGAATCTGAGCAAGACCATACCGATAGTAACTGGTAGATCTGCATGGGCCCAAAGATATTTAGGGCAGCTTTCAGCTGAACCTATATCATTTTGAATGTGAGGTTTGGGCACTGTAAAAGATACACGGAGGACTTGTTAAAACATTTATTTCTTTAAAAAAATGAAACAAGTATCCAATACGCATAAAAGTTTTTGCCTTCGACCTTCTAATCAAGCACTGATTTTCGATTTTGATTTCCAATGTAGGCTGTTTGAATGAAGATTATCTTCGCACCTAGCGGGGGTGTCACACAACGCGACAGCTAACTGTCCCGTATGGAAAGAATGGACTCACTTTGTTCTTTTCCCGTTGGCGTCTAAAGGATTCTGTTGCCACATTTCAGACGACGGGGTCACATGGGGTTTGCTCCTTTAGCTAAGCCCCTTTGCAAAGAAACAATTTTAAACATTTCAATCAAGCGGAAATAACATGACACCTCCCACCTAGAATTTAGATCATCTACGCCTTCATGGACAATCAACATTAGTCTTCTCTTTGACACCCCCCCCCCCCTTTCCTCGTTCAAATTAAGATGATTTTATGTCTGTACACCCTGACGCAGGTGCATCTTCAATAGATAGTGGAAGACATGCTAGGATGAATATAGCGAGTACTGGGCAAGACAGTCCCAGTAATTGGAGTCCCAGTAATTGGAAATTATCCGTTAGAGTCATGGGTCTTACCTTACATGCAGAGCGCACGAGCTAGTTTTTGACAGTTTTTAAGACAGGATGAGCTGCGTGCGAAGGGGAGAGGTTGAATAACCAAACACCGTGACAGACTTATGATTATTATGGTTTTGATTTCAATGAGCGTTATCATTATATTTTCGGAAAACGAACCTTCGGAATACAGTAACTTGTTAATGTTCGGATTCACGAACCCTTTTTCATTTTTCTATTAACAAACTTTTTGTTGTAGGAGATTCGTGTGTTTTCGGAATAACAAAGCTTCAGAATAATGAACCTTATTTCATTTTCGGATTAATGATCCTTCGGAATAAAGAACATCACCAGAGGACGCTTTCTTCCCATATTGTATTTCGTTGCAAGCCAGGAGAGGAAAGCTCGTTTTTCCGAACTTCACACAAATTCCGTATATACTATAAAAGCTGGATGTTCGTTAATTCGAGAATGTTCTAAGGTGTAAATCTGAACGTTTTTGTCGTTAAGATTCGTTATTCGGAAGGTCTTAGTCCGAAAATAAATTAAAGTTTGTTATTTCGAAAGTTCTATAATCGACAATAAACTACGATTCATGATTCCAAATGTGAGGTAACGATTGTTATTCCAAAGTTTCGTTAATCCGAATATGAAAAAAAGGGCTTATATCCTAACAAACCTTCGAAATTACGAACTTTATCATAATAATCGGATTACCAAACCTTCGGAATAACGAACCTTTTTTTAATCATCGAATTAACGAAACTTCGGAAAAATGAACCTGATGTCATTTTTCTAATGATCGCAGCCATCATAATTATAATTGGCTGTGCGCATATATAGCCGTAATGAAAACTGTGGATAATAATGCCTGGAGGACTATATAAGCTTTGTGAGAAACTTCCCTCGTTTGATTTTGAAAAGATTTAGCATTTCTGAGAATTTGACACCGTATACCAGGTTAAAAAAGCAAAATGGCCTGAAAGGTAAAACGTGATTACAGTTAAACCCTTTTCAGAAAACATCTGCATGATTGTTATAGAACACCACGGGTAAGACGACTGCATTCATCTCCCATTGAATCATAAATGTTAGTGATCACGGCCGTAAAAAAAAAAAAAAAAAAAAAAAAAAAAAAAACCGCCTGCACATGAAAACTGCTTCACTGTCCCTCGAGGGTGATCAGAGTAAACACTCTTAAGTTACTGCAGAAATCGTAATGATTTCTCAATAACAAGAGACAATGTTCCCCGTTTCTAATCAAGATTAGGGCAACCGTGTCAAGCAGACTGGTCATCGAATCTTTCCAGAGTGAGCCTCTGTGATGACTATCGCAGATTAGTTTACTGCCAGGGGGGAGAATGATGTTATATTCTGAACATCCATCTGGAAAGAATTAAACAAAAACCAACAACGACAATCACACAACCGAACTAACCTTATTTCAGAATTGAGTCTTAGGTTTCATTCTTAATTTGATTGCTAAAAGACTATGGAGAAGAAAGCCTAAGCATCCATTGGGGAAATGTCATAAAGATGGTGTTACCATGTGCAGTACTGGGATATGTCGATAGTTTATAATCAATGGGAGCTATTTGTAGTTGTAATACTATTGCTTGTGGTTTTGCAATAAAGTGTTTTGTGCCTGTATTATTTTGTTTGTACGGCTAAAATGGCTGTTGGTGAAAAGTACGACAAAGTTACGCAAAGCCGCAAAATCTGTGCTTGGAGCACAAAATGAATATCAGCATGAATGAAAATACAATATTTGATCAGGATAGCAAATTAAATATTACCGTCTGTACTGGAGAATGATTATTGGTAAAGAATGATCTTTCTTCACACTGTTTTTCCAATGTAACCCTGAGGACCTATCTACTGCGTAGTCATAATCTTACTAACAGCAAAGAACTAGATTATGATACTTGATAAAGTATTGCATTATTGTTGTTGCAAAACAATGCAGTGTCAGCGAAGGAATTCGTAGTATATTTCATTTCAGTGAATGCATGAAGGGGATACGAATGTAAACCCAATCATAATATTCTGCAACTGAGCGATTAGGACCGCATCATTGGATTTAAAAGCTTTAAAAATTGAATTTACTCTGTATTTGACTTTCGTTGAAGCATAAATGACATACATCTCGGGGATTTGAGGTATAGGATTCAATCTTATCTTAACAGCAAGCGATCTCTTCACGGTTTATGCAAAGTGGGGTATTTATGTGCCAAGAACAGCATGGCTATATAAGCATCAGGTATAGGGAATATTTCATAAGGCTCGATCTTTATTACAGAAACATGTCGTTTCAAGATTGGGCATATTACAGTTAACAATTATGATTACTACAGTATTATTATTATGCTAAAAGACGGAAACCAGATTAAAGCCATAACTATTGGGAAGTTTTTTGACAAAGTTATCATTAATTTGCTTATCATTCATTAATCAATAGAAACCTAAATATAGAAAAATATTATTATGCGTCACGCGAGGCAATATAGGGTGGCCGTCATTCAAAAGAAAAAAAAAATCCTTTCTTGAACTAATTTATTCTTTACTCCTACAATGTCCTAGAACAGATGCACTCTCTTATATGACGCACATAACTTCTAAAGGAACTCAGGAACCTCCAAACTTACACCGATGTACCACATAATCAGTTGAGGTTGTTGTTGGTTGCTGTTGTCGATGATGTTGTTTCTGACGTTTAAGAAGGATAACGGACGAATTTAGCCAATATTGAGCATCATCGATGTATTAAATAGATACCACGGTGTGGCCGAACATGCAGTCCAATCCCAGCTAACATTGGGACGTTTTCGCTCAGTTTTATGAACGTTCTTGAAACGTTCCAAGTTCGTTATTTGGACATTTTGTCAAAACTTTCTCAGAACGTATTTTTGTGGAAGGTTTTCAAATGGGCGTTTGAAATTCATTTTTTTAACGTTAACAAAATGGTTAAAAACCCAATTAAAAAAAACTTTCAACATTTTTTTAGGACCTGCTGAAAACCTTTTGGACGTTATAGACGTCAGAAAACCATTTAAGAATATTCAAAACGTCTTGTGGACGTTCTGTGGACATCCAGAAAACCTTTAAAACCCGTCTAGAACGTTCAAAACGTTTTAAGAATGTCTGAAAAAGTCTAAAGATCCTTTCCAGAACGTTTATAGAACCTATTATCCGTCTAGAACGTCTGTAATACATATTTTTATTGGACATTAAAAAGTACAGTAAAAGGGACAATCTGGGATTATTGTACCCTAAACCTATTCCTAACTGCTCTTGATGTTCTACCACCTATGCCTACTACTGGACGTTCAGAAAACATTTAAAAACTATCTAGAACGTTCAAAACGTTTTAAGAATGTCTGAAAAAGTCTAATGATCCTTTCCAGAACGTTTATAGAATCTATTATCTGTCTTTTTATTGGACATTAAAAAGTACAGTAAAAGAACTAATCTGGGATTATTGTACCCTAAACCTATTCCTAACTGCTCTTGATGTTCCTTCACCTATGCCTACTTGGATCCTATTCCTAGCTGATCTATCTGTATTACATTCTTTTACATACCGGCAAAATGTTGTAATGCGTGAAGACATGGTTACTAAGATTAAACATACCGTAAGTATATAGGCCTATTAGAATATGAAAACACCGCTTCATAACACAATCTTAAATCGTGAATAACTGAACAATAACGTGAGTACAATTTTTAACACAGAAAGTTTTAACCCAGCATCAATACTATAGATTTCAATGTCTACTAGTTTTCAAATGTAGATATTCCTACTTGGATATTCATAAATTCGCGTGAATATATTCATGATATACGTTAGGTATCGGGCGTATAATTTTGTAACGTCGGATAACGTTTACAAACATTTTGTAAAGGATGTTTCATTTTGTAACGTCCATTGACGTTTTAAAAACGTTTTCCAGTAAACCTATGTGCTTTGTGGTAAATAGTAAGTCCAAACTTTGACGTTATATGTATGTTTTAGAAACGTCCGTTTTAGACGTTTTAGACGTGCGGAACCTAAAAAAATGGAACGACTATGTGCAGCACATCAAACGCGTACGCACGGTTATCTGACGTTCGATGTACGTCTCATGCGTCATCCATGCGTTCTGTCCTGTGGGCATGCGGTTGTTATTCGTTTCTCGTGCATTTGCGCGCGTTCCACTGTCATGTACACAATCGCCCAGTGCAAGGTGCGTTTTGTTCGACCGCTAGACTGTGTATGTACGCTCCTCTAACAGAAAAAAAAAACGAAACAAAACCCGCCGGAAAATTTACACTTTGTTCACCGGATTGACGATTTGAACAACGGATGAGAAACATCTCACCCGTTTCTTTTACGGTGGGCCTATCCGGCAAAGTGTGACAGGGGCTTGACGCAGCATGCTATCCCTATTCATGACAATTTTGGGCGAACTGTCGCATTTTGGTCAGAACATGTAACATGCGTTCATCGCTATATAAGTCTAACAGTGGTACGAAAACACATGTTGACAGTGTTCAATAGAATTTAAGGACTGTTATTATGTTTGCTAATCTATACCCAGGCCATTCTGTTTATAAGCAACAAATTTTCAATGAACATCAGCGACTTTCATAATTATGTTAGTATATAGATGCTAGTTTAGTTTTACATATAAGATTGAACGTTCGCCCCCACCCCCCAAAAAAATCCTTCATTAATACATAAGCTCATAGGCGCAATATTGATTGATTGTTTGAAGTAATTTTGGGGCAACGTTATTTCCCATTTAAGTGTCCTAAAAGATTGTATTGTACGGGGGGGGGGGGGGTGGATGTATATACACACTGGAATCAGAAAATAAATCGACCTCCCTGAAAAGTATATCTTTTTTACTGTGGAAATATCCACATCGCATCGCAAGAAATCCCACAGTGTGTGGCAGGCTTAATTGCATGTGGGTCGATGGTTACAGTAGGGCCTACATAATATACTTATTTACCAGTAAAAACTACCAATGATAACGTGACCATGTGAGCGTGTACCTAGATTTCGCTCGTCTGAGATTTACTGAAATTCCTTTCTGTAAATCCTTTCGTTGATTGCCTTTAGCGAATCTAAATTGCTAATATCTTTTTTTAACATAATTGTAATTTTGATTTCTCTTTCGGGGTTAAACATTTCCAAGATGAATATTCATCCCGAGATCCCTACCCAGCTCAATATTTAAGCCTGAACTAATCCATTGTCATCTTCTAAAATTTGGCGCCTGAATGATTTTGGACAGATTATGGGAATGAAAGGCGGCGTAAGGCATGTAAGGAGAAAATAATATTCTGCAAAATTTGGGGGAAAGTCCATGTTAACTGTAGGCCTTGTTCACATTAACTTTGTGGCATAGAAATTAAGTCATTGATATTTTCAAATATCATTCACAGATTTCCTATAATCTAAAAGGCCTGATTTATACTTGAGATTAAACATTATCAATAAATATTCAAACCTGCCTTAGCGGTCACCCGTCTATAGCGGTAACCTGCACACGCATGAGAAACGAATATGAACCACTGCCCGCAGGACAAAACGCACATGGTCGAGGAACAAGTGAAAGACACATGAAACATGGTCCAGCCTACAACGAACGTCAGAGAACCGTGTGTATGCGTTTGATGTGCTGTATACATAGCCATTTCATCCGTTCCATCTCTTGCCTCTCCAGAAGGCCTATACATAGCGGATGAAAACGCGGTAAACAACAATTTAATAGTATAACTGCTATGAGGGGCACAGTTAAAATTATGGGCCCAAGGTGATGTGAAAACCATAACTAGTTATGGTTTTCACATCACCGAGGGCCTACATATTTTAACTGTGCCCCGAATATCAAACTGTCATTATCTGTATTACATACCGAAAATATAGATTCCGAAATATAGATACCGAAAATATAGATTCTAGTCTCTTTTACAACACTCGTACTCGATCGATACCGCGGCGGTCGTATCATTGGTGCGTACATTATGAGTGATCTATGTATACGGGGTTGCGACTGTCTCCAAACATATTTACAGGGCACAGTAAATCATGACGTCATTTTGATAAAAAATGGGGCATAGCTATTTTCATGACTACACTTTTAACCAACCAGATGAGATGAATCTATATATGAGGTATATAATACAGTATAGGAATATTAGGTACCTATAGGCTACATTATGTAGAGAAAACGTACAACTATCGGACAAGGGTCATATCGCGCTGTCCGTTTTCGGAGATAGAGGGAGAGGGGGAGAGAGAGAGATCTGCATGCAATAAGTTTTATGCCGTTCTGACGGAAATCACCGGAAGAAAAACGTCAATCCAAGGGATAAAATTGAAATGAAATGCATTTTAACGGAGAGAATCGGCAAATTGTATGAGGCTCAAATTTCGTATTATACGGTAAAAGGTGTAACATGAACATTTCGAAAAAATCACGCAATAAAATCTTGTGATAAATCGACATCTTCTTCTAAATATGAGGTGAAAATTTATTGGCGTTTTTTGACATTTTTGTGTCGCACTTTTTGCGATTTCGGCCCACACAGCGCTCTGTGAAGTCTACGAAGTTCCCCTGCACTTTTTTATGAGGAGCTAGCTAAACAGTAAATGCGCGCGCGTGTGATACGGCCATGCCAGCGCGGCGCCACGACCTATCCATACATATAAAACGTGTAGTTTGTAGAGCTAGAGCGTGGGGTAGCGAGCTATAGCTCGTACACTCTTTGAGCCCCACTGGAGAGCCCATGTCCACGAAGTCATCGATGCTGTGACTATTAAAATCTTTGGAATCGGAAAATTCAGGTAGGCCTAAAATTAAATATATATATATATATTTCCAGAAAGCAGACACTGTTGAAATTTATCCAAATTTGGGGGCAACTAGGTCTAGTTCTAGACTTTCTAGGTAACCTACGCCTCCCACTACCAGCTAGGCAAGATTCTAACGTTAGGCTTAACCAACGTTAATGTAGGCCTAGCTAGGCCTAACGTTTATAGTAAATCTAGCAGAACACGTAGGGCCTACACCTATGTCTATAGTTTTATGCGTAGCACTAGTGTACGTTATACGTGTAGGTTAGTGGTATGGTTGTAATACATCGACACCCTTGCGTTTTTCTATCGATAGAAGCTTAAAATTTCACACAGTTCGCCTGGAGTTTTACCCACATGTGGAGAAAATACTCCGCATTCACAAGCGCGATTTGAAAATGCAATTTCGAATGCGTGGGGTGTTATTTTTCCCTAGGCCTACTCAGTGACAGTGGCGCTGAACTTTGAAACCAACATATGTACATTGTACCTACCCTACCCTCCATATTGTCATTGCTGTTGTAAGCTGGATTAATGATGACGCTGACAGTCTCCAGTTGACGTTGCATGGATTTTATTAAACAAATCAAACAGTCTCAGTCTGCCGATACATGTATAAACTCCGTATCATCCGCATTATCCTCAGCTACACATGTCGTAATGCGTCTAGACTCTATACAGAATAACAGATATAGTCGAACTTTTGATTATTCGACATCAAAGAGCTCGCAGAGACTATGTCCACGTCCATTTGTCTCACAAGCCAAAGTCAAAGTCTAGAATTAATTAAATCTGCGTCATCTTATCTCATGAAAATAAAAGTTGCGTTGTGCCCATGCCAACCACACGCACACTGCGCCATTGGCATGGACACAACGCGCATCAACGCATTGACGCAACAATAACAGACCGCATATTTCCATTTACCACAAACTTCCCCGCGATTATATAACACAACCATGGGTTATATAATCCCAATTACATCATAGCATTTTCATAACATTGTACATAATAATACATAACAAAAAATTCCCCGCTCTTCATGTCAAATCATTATACACTTTACAGCAATTCCATATAAGAGCGGATTAAACAGCAGATAATTACAAAAATATATTTCAGGAAAGCGTGAGTTCCCCGCTTTTCCAGTCAAATATAAAAACATCAAAATACTGCAAGATTGAACTTTATACATGAAATCTGCCAAAATCTGAAACTTGTAACCTCTTCCAAATTAATAATAAATCATGAATACTCATATTTAATACATGGCATAAACGTTCCGGGCCAAGAGAATAACACATCATGTTACAATTTTCTTCAGTTCCGCTTCAATGTATAAAGCTCAGTTGTTCCACATTGTCAGTTATGGACAGATTCTCCGAGAAAATGGTCCATATTATAAGCCCAGAATAACGTCAAACGTGCCGTAACAGAACATGTTCTGCGTCGTATATAAAACCATACATTAATGTCTGCATCAATTAAGATTTATATCGAGGCACAACATAGACAGGTCTCTTAATACATATGCAAATTGTACATACAACACGACAACTTCCCCGCGATTATATCATACGACCCGTATGATAATAATCTATTTCCTAAGAGTAATATTTCTCAATTACTCAATATAACACATATCAGGAAATGCAACACTGAGTTAAAACAAAGTGAAGTCACGGAATATTAGAATTCACTACTAACAAACATGAGCTTCCCTGCTTTAGCAAACATATAATAATAAAGGTAACTTCCCCGCTTTATGTGTCATATCGTCACAGTCAACAATTTGCTCATTGACAAAACTTCACACAAATTAAGGGATCATTCAAAGCATGAATTTTCGACCAACTATTCTCATTATCAAAAGTTTCTGACTCACTGAACAACCACTAATATTGTCAGAATGCCAAGTTGTTCAGCTTCCAACAAAACAATGAAAACAATGGCTATAGTTCCTTCATTTTTCCACGTAATAGTGATTTCAAATACTTTCTTATCACTATTCCAATATCTTATTAAAAACTTCTTATCAATCACATATCAATTAAAACAACCATATTGATAATCATTTCTTGCATTGATATTGCATCTCAAATGCGCAAAGTTCCTAATTCCATTGCTACTTGAGATGGTACACAAGTTTCAGCTGCAGTCATGAACGTATAATTATATACACTGTAAGCGAATCAAGTCACAACAAATTCCATGGATGGACAACGAATTTCTAACCTGCAGCGACCAAGCTTTCATGAAAATTCGGTCTCCAATTGGACTCCCAGGGCCCCCATACCGTTCTCTGAACATGACATCCATTCTTCCACACGTTACAGATAGGTATGCATGTCTCCCTTGTTATTACATCATTGACAACAATGTTACCATGAGTAATATTCCCCTCTTTTGAAATTGACCACTCCTTTGGCGCTACGTGAGTGCTTGGTGGCTGCACTTTTGCATGCTTTTGGACATCCTGACCTTCATGTGATAATTCGGGACCCCTCTTGGTACCCTCTCCCACAGGTTTTGCAATTAGACGCACTCCAGCATCTAAAACCTTTGCATCAACCTGTTCATCACATGACTCATGTCCATGTCCCCCAGCATCAATTTCTGCACCACCCTCTACATCAACGCAACCCAGAATCTGCGATCCCCCATCCAAAAGAGTAGATATGGCATCCTCCTTCTCCTTTTCAGCTGTATCTGAGGAAAGATCTAGCAGCTGAGCAACCGGGTCAGTGAACACTACTTGCGTTCCAGCATCAGCACTCCCAGTTTTCAACCCATCTCCCTCTAGCATACAGTCATCACGGAGAACTAATAGTGCTTCTCTCCTAAGCACTTCAAATCGGCATCCCCGATTTTTCATGTGCAAACGCCTCAACAAAATACGTTCCCTCTCATCCCGTGTTCCACTGACAAACTGACTGGACAGAGCTTCGTCTCTAAGCTGCCTCAGAGCCGCAGCTTCCTTCTCATCGTCTGCAGCATCTACCAATTTTGCATATAGACGCATGAGAGCCCTACTGAAGCCTGCCAAGTCTTCATCATCACGTTGAACACGTTTATAGAACAAACACCGCAAATAGTGAGAATTCTCTCGACTAAAACACAGACGGAGAGCTTTTACAACCTCTGTAAAACTCCTCCGCTTTTCGTCCGACAGACAATAGCGAATCTCTTCTCTTGCTGGCCCTATGAGGTTGTTCACTAAAACTCTAGCCTTTTCCTCATCACTTAAATTGAAAGGCTCAACTGTGAGATTAAACATTTCCATCCAGTTAGAAAAAGGTGTTTCAGTGCCATCTTCACAATACCCACTAAACTTTTCAATTAGTGCATGGCCTAGAGCGAGAGTTACACACAACCCTTTCATTGCCTGTCCAAATGATGTCGAAGAGAAATTATCAATTCGCACATCCTTATTTGAAACAAACTGTTCACACATGACTAATTACGCAGTTAAACTGACCAATTAAGACACGTCATTTTCAAACATGAAACGTAATGCCCAAATGGCATCATGAAGTCCAATCGGTTAAACGAAAGTTCAGCATCATCCATTATTTCAGTTACAAAATACTTGCTCAGTGCGTGAGATGCCATATCGCAGCTCTGTGACCGTCGATTTCGCATCCCGATTGATGTTCAGCCGCCCCCGACGCACGCCAGCGCACTCCGACGTCCACAGCAAAACTCCCGACGGACCATCAGCTCCAGTCTCCAGCCCACCATCGACGAGCCTGATCATCATGAAGCTGCCTCACAGAGTAGTGCTGCTCTACCAGGGCTGATCAACGTAGATCGATCTACACCATCAAGATCAAGGTCAAGATTACCCATGGCAGCACTCCTCCATACTCCTGTCTGCTACCAGTCAAAACAGCAGGTCTCTTCGGAGCGAAACGTGGACCATTATTCCGTCATACTCGAGGCTGTTATTCGTCGATCAGGGTTCTTCAACTGGATGAAGTGGATCACTCCGTCAGGCTGTCATCATCCCACTCCTGACACCATTTGTTGTAAGCTGGATTAATGATGACGCTGACAGTCTCCAGTTGACGTTGCATGGATTTTATTAAACAAATCAAACAGTCTCAGTCTGCCGATACATGTATAAACTCCGTATCATCCGCATTATCCTCAGCTACACATGTCGTAATGCGTCTAGACTCTATACAGAATAACAGATATAGTCGAACTTTTGATTATTCGACATCAAAGAGCTCGCAGAGACTATGTCCACGTCCATTTGTCTCACAAGCCAAAGTCAAAGTCTAGAATTAATTAAATCTGCGTCATCTTATCTCATGAAAATAAAAGTTGCGTTGTGCCCATGCCAACCACACGCACACTGCGCCATTGGCATGGACACAACGCGCATCAACGCATTGACGCAACAATAACAGACCGCATATTTCCATTTACCACATTGCTAAGGACGTGTGAAGCGCACAAAATATTCCAACGTGTAGGGCCTATTTATGATTGCATGCATGGTAGGCATACTGTAACCGTTGGGACTTGTTTAATGTTACCTTTAGGAGATTGGATTGTATCATCGACTGTAGGCCTATGTATTATAACATTATTGTACTTTTTAAACAACTGTATTAGCCGAAATCGGGAAAAATGCGACACAAAAATGTAAAAACGCTAAAAAAACGCTAAAAAAAAATCAAATTTCACCTCAGTCCATCAGATGTCCGAAGAAGATGTGGGTGGGCCGATTTATCACAACTTTCTATCACGCGATATTTTACTGTACAATATGAAATTTGAGCCTTACCGGTAGCCTACTGTATTTGCCGATTTTCTCGTTGTCGTCCGCTCGGTATAACTTATGTGTCTAGATAGTAGATTCTAAAGTCTAAACAGTGTAACATTAGAAAAATCAACAGTGAATCGTGGGTATGAATTGTGATTCTGGTGCAAGGACATGATGTCAGAGACGTCGATTTTTCCATTACGAAAATCGTGTCCGGAATTTATAAATAATATGATTTTACATCGCGCTAAAAAGACAACTTTGAGCAACGTTAGTGGGGTAGGACTTCACTTAGAACCCCGTTTGAATAGGCATATAGCCATGGGCTTAGATTGAGGGTCTAGAGTTTTTACCTATCCAGATTCTTATGTTCTAAACAAGTTAATGCTATGCTTGTTGTGGTAACTATAACTTGGAAAAGAGTCAGTCGCTGGTATTTTTATAAACATTTCCGTCTTTCTTTCTTTTTTTTTTTTTTCTTGTGAGCTCAAGACAAAACGTGGCTTCCTGACGGTGGAACCAGAATCCACCGGAATCGATTAAAGGCACACACCTACTGTTGATCGCCAAATTACTGCCAAGACATGCCAGGTACTCCAGATTGTATAGCGCGCCTCACCGAGTGTGTCGCTGCCCAGCTAGTAGACGTGAAGGAGAAATGGAAAGCATCGCGGGAGTTTGTGCGCACCCGTCCGCTGACCGCCCTGTTCCTCACGGCTGCATCCATCGCACTCCTGCTTCCTCTGTCGTGTTTCCTCTTCGTTGTCAGTTCGTCGTTCATCTTGTCGCTTTTGGCGTTCTTTTGCATCCAGGGTGAGTTTCTCGTTCAGCTTTTTAAGAGAAGCCATGGGACACGTAGGATTCTGTTTTAAGTTCTCCACTGATCGGGACTTAAAACCTCACAAAGTGAAAAAAAAAGATAGGAAGAAAAGAAAAGTAGAAAACTTAATTGAACAAGATATGAGTCATTTTCATTTATGATAAAATGATATCTTATTAAATAATTGATGTTATTCAATATTCATCAAACCCACTCTGTGGAGTTCTCTTTGGGCACATAGAATATTTTATATAAGAAGTAAAGAATATAAAAAAAAATAAAAACATGAAGGAGATACATTAAACAAATGGGTTCTTATTAATTCATTTAACGCTATAGTAATAGTATACTCGGCATCACTTTACAATGGCATTTTAACTCAATACAAGTTTAAAATAATGATTTTTTTTTTTTTTAGTTTTATACTTTTTTTTTATTTTCCATCCAACCACTAAAGAAAGTTGTGTTGTTGGACAAATTCAGCGTTGATAATCATACATCTTGCAATTACATTGCTAGACTCCGTTAAAGGTCCAGTTTACCTTTGGGAGAAGTGATTTTAAAAATGTTCAAGATATCGCATTTGATGCATATGTGTAGGTCTATTGTATCACAAAACATCCTACCATATGAAGTTTTCGCAATAAGGCCTAAAATATATAGAGATATCAGTATTTTTCCCAATAAACCATAACTGTAGACGGTTTGATCTGGAAGAATTCTTATTATAACTATTGTTCACATTTTATGTATTTAACAATACTTAACATCGATTTTAGGGATTCAAATTTTTACAGTGATTGTTTCTATCCCTAACTCACATTTTAGAACTATTCTAAAGCACTAATGCTGGGTTTCTGTTTCATCTGCAAATGGTAAATTATGCCTTTAAGTGTGCTAGCATACTTTGTGCTTGATCACAGGAAAATGAATATTTTTAACTCGGTGTAAATATATTGAAGTGGAGCTATTAAAAATAAATGGCATGGAATATGTGTTTTTTATGTTATTGCAAGTGCTGGAATGTTTCCATCCACTGCTTATGTGTAACAATACCTACATATTGAACCTTTCTCTCATTAATGTTTGTTACCTACTACTCTGGTGCAAAATTTATTGAAATAACGTATGTTTCATTTTGATATTGAAACAAGACACTAACACTCCAAGCACGCAATACAATTAGTCCGTGATCAGTTCGCCTTCCATCGGACAATGCCTCCTCCATTAAGTCAGTGAACTCGATGGCGAGCAGAGATTCGATGGTAGCCACTGGCAATTAAAGATGTTGTTGCCTCTGTTATGCCTGGCTTCCAGTCGGTGAAATCGATTTCAGTGTGATGTGCAGAGCCGTCCACAAAATCCCCGACAGTCGCCCCAGTGCGAGAACGAATGTTGTCATGTTACACTACGTACAGAATGTCACACGCTTTTAGCCCTTGGAGGGGATCTGCATGCGTTTAGTGTTTTCTATGTTTGTTTTTGTTTCCCGCCTCTGTGTTTCAGGTGCAGTATGTCAATCACTCTACTGTGAGCATTGTTTAAAGTGACACAACGCATCGAATGACTGACTAGAGTAGTTTATTATAGCGTCTCTCTGAGTTGCCAATGGTGTATAATCAGCATGATTATGTCTGGAGGATGAAATATATCTTACCAAATGACATAAAAAAGCAAGGTTGTAGGAAGTTCATACACTGTCATATGACTGCAATACGAGATTGCACTTCCAATAAATGCAGTTGGTGGTTTTCGCAAGTTACAGATAGACACACGTTCATGTCAAAGTAAAGTAAAAATGAGTCATTGCTAAAGTGTCTTCATGTAATGAAATAGCTATATCGCTCAAGAAGCATATGGCATGTCGTGACATTAATCGACAGAGATGGAGGGTAAGTTGCGCATTCCTGCCAATATATAGCCATTTCTTCGATTCTGCCTTAATTCTGTTAATTCTTGTTTCTTTATCAGCGCTTTCCAGAAATAACTAAAACAGAAAAGTGTATAGGCCTACTTGTTTTCGCATTGTATCTGAAAATGACTTTCGTTCACCCCCACGTCTGCAGCATTAAATACGATGTTTCTAAGGCGCACATCCTTGCTGTCAGCTTCAATA
Source organism: Diadema setosum (assembly GCA_033980235.1). Taxonomy (NCBI): domain Eukaryota; kingdom Metazoa; phylum Echinodermata; class Echinoidea; order Diadematoida; family Diadematidae; genus Diadema; species Diadema setosum. The sequence goes on from CM067064.1 coordinate 1,731,728, forward strand.
TACAAGTCGTGAGTGCAGAACACAGATTTTTCGCTACCCGGGAGCATGCCTTGACCCAGATAAAACGAGTCCTCGCAAGTACAAACACAAGATATCCTGCGCGTCCAGGTACCTACTAACACTCCTAGAGGCGATGAGGGTGTATGTGCGAATCGTCTTTAGTCAAATTACATACATATTGATAGGATTCGAACCATGAGCACTCAGGTCTCAACCAAAAAGAGAAACAACAACAACATCAACATTTTGCTGCGATATTTCAACATGTTCAATAACCAATGAGTGTTCGTTATTTTTTACTCTGTTTAAAGGCACCGTCGTGGCGATAGCCACCGTCGTGTTGATTCCAAGCCTGATCATCTCCGCGCTCTTCGCTACTGGGCTGGTGGTCTTTGTCAAAGGGACTCGTTTGGTCTGGGACGCAGTCCAAGCCGCCAGACGGACAGTCGTTCTCGTCATCTGGCCACGCCTTGTCGAGCTGCGAAAGGACGGTGTTGGTGGGGGCTTCCAGGGAAAGGTATGATGTTTGTAAAGAAACAGAGCACCATACACACACACACACACACACACACACATAAATATACACGCAAACATGCAAACATCATTTCCTTCTCCCTCTGTCTCTCGTTTTATCTCTCACAGGTACAACTTACTCATGCAGCCACCAAAAGCAATACCGGACGCCTCCATTGGTCTTTTCAAACATATATATTATGTATGTTGACATAATTTATCCTACCAAGGAACCGATAACAAAAGAAGAAGAGGAAGAGGAAGAAAAAAAAAATCTCTTCCTGGAATACAAACCATATATGCATGACTTTTTATGTCTATGTCCATTTTACTCTCCTCCTGTTTAAAACTTTCTTGAACTATTAACGCTGTCCACACAATGACTGATGGTCAATTCCCTGATGTTCAGTTTACAGAAATTGATGTGTGTATGGAATTTAATCTAATCAAATGATTCCATTAAAGGAAAAACACGTATTATACATCTATATACATATTTATATACATATACATGTATATATTAAGACATGATGTCAATTAAATAATTCCTCTTGTTATCGGTCGACAGAGCGTTTTTGATAGACCATGTAGATCTATTCTGAGAGGTAAAGACCAAAGCAATCATTATATTTACATAATCTCGGAGATCTGCTTTAGTCCTATGTGAGTTTTCTAATCAATAAAATGGAAAGACGTGAGAAAGGAAGGAGTGGGCTCTACGCATTCAGAAGGTCCGTTCTTTTAAACAATTTTACATTTACTTCTCTGTGTGCTCCTATACGCAGTACAAATTCCAGCGCTGTCCCAACAAGAACACCGACCCACTGGCCAAGGGGGACTTCTCCCGACCTAGCATCAAGACGACGTTCATCGACAGCGACCCGCTTGCTGCTGTCGATGAAGAACGACTCGACAGCAGACTGATGGGCGAGGAGAACCACCATGATGAATCGGTGGACGAACAGGAGGTTGCAGATTACTAGGACAGAAAGCACCCAGGGGGACACAGGCATCCACGGAAGAACACGACCGGCATTCGCAGCTCCCAGATTCATTCTCGCCAACATCGTCGAAACACAACTCCCAATGCCGTTGAGCGCTCCGTGTCCCATGCAGGATTGGATGGAACACCAACGAGCTCTCACAAATGCACTAACCTTTCCAGAATACCACGACGCGCACAAAGTACCATTGATCGCCAGGTCCGTGCCGCTCGCAAACACCGAAGTAACCGGTACCACTTGCACTTGGACAGCTCTTGGGGGCGTGTGGATATACCCACTGACGTCGATGAGGACAGAGGCGATAGATTTCCTTCTTCATTGGTTATTCTTCTCTGTTTATCTCTCACGTTAATCTCCTTTCACATCGCTCTTCCATTTTTACGAGTCATCGCCTGGCTTGCAGATCGCTGATATATTTAAACGTTATGTAAACCCCATAATATTTCTGGTCACATTATACAATATGATTGATACACAGTATCCAGACTGACACTCTAATCTTACGCTAACAGTGGACGGTATAGAAACTCTGAATTTAACATTCCTTGCCTCAATGCCGAGAAGTATGAAAGCACAAATATGGATAAACTAGAGAAGATAAGTAGTCATCACATTCATGCTTCTTTCTGTTTGTGAATTAGAGTGATATTAAATCGCATCGGACTTCTCACCATATAGCTGCGTTCTATGCACATATTTTCTCAGCATTTAATGACAACTAAAGGACCTCAAAACGAAGAAAGTAAGAGAAGAAGAACGAAAACGTATGTTTTGCGTCAAAAGGACTTCGATTTCAGTCACGAATGATTAGTTTGGATTCCCAGGAAGTGCGTTCGCGGTGATCGTGCTTTGTAATGCAGTATCTGAAGAGACGTTAGATTGAAGATGGAACCCATGCCAGCTTAGTTAAAAATGAGAACCTGATACAGCAGGATTTCAATTACAAACTGAACTGTGACGTAAACGTAGCTACGAGCAAAGTCATCCAGGTCCACCTACCATCTGAGCAGGTGGTATTCATGGGGCGTTTGCTCTTTAACACGTCTCCCGTTTCAACTTTCAGAAACGACCGCAGAGAACGCAGAGATGCGCACACTTGAAATTCAAACCGATAATCACTAGAAATTGAGCGCGTCTTCGCAGGACGGCCGGCTTATTTGACTACTTAGCATACCAGAAGCTCAATGAGAAGGTATCTCAGCTCATAGGAATGTGTAAGCAGCACCCATCCGAAGCACCTCCACCACATTTTGTCCACATATACGAGCAGTCTGCTGGCGCCATGCAGCACGTGTTCCGCACGCTTGGAAAACCGATCCGTTTACATTCATGAACCCACCAGAAGGCACTAAATTTGTAAAGCATCTTGGGCGCACAAACTTAAATCAAATCACCGTGTTAGAAGTTTTACTTTATTTAGACCTTATCGATCCTCTCACTATTGTTTATGCCATTACGGGAATTTTGAGGCAAAGGGGGAAATCGCACCCACAATATTGTGGATGCTTCTCCTGGGTGCAGTAGCGTTACATGTTTATCTTTAATACAGTGTATCTTGAAAGTTAAAGATTGACCCATAGGTTGTCAAGCCTGATTCATAACCAATAGAACCTGCCGCACAAAATGTGATGTTCCTCTACTCTGCAGGAGTTTGTTCTTGTTTGTTGAGGGTTTAAACAAGTTGGCGATCTCTGTTTATGCTGAACTGCTGTTAAAAACATGTTAGAATCTTCAGCTTAATTCGAGGTTTTAACTTGACCATTCAAGAGTTACTATAACCCATTTGGAATATTGAATCATCATCATCGTTATATCATATACTACATGAATGTATATTCATGCTGTAAATCAGTATTTTTTTTTTTAGCTGATTGAATTCCCCGAATTTTGGTTTTTATCTAAGTCACTCGTGTGTTACAAGTAGATAGAGTTATTGCCATACTTGTTTTTAGTAGTGCACTTTAATAGAATTTCTCCTTTATTACATCGAATGAATTTTCAGGTGGAAATGAGTAGTTTTGAACGTGTACAATAAAATCCTATTTACTTGGCATTCCGACCCTCTCGGAAAAACAAGATTATCAATTCTACTATTTTGCGTGATCCTTTCCGTTGACATTGTGCAATGTTGGAATTGTTTAAGGTTGCAAGGTCTTTTTCTTCCTGTGAGGCAAACCAGCAAGTATGTGCAGCGTAAAGTGGGTATCATTGGATTGGAGACTAGCGACTTAGTAGCGACTCGAGTCCCGCTGGTCACTGAGTGGCCGCGGAGACGTCCCCGCGACGTCTCCTGGAGACTAGCCAGGTCTCCGTGGAGTCTCGAGAGAATGGAACATGTGCGATTTTTTTTTTTTAAAGACTTTTTCCAGTTCCAGCTGGTCTCGGATACGTCTCCGTGACGTCTCCTTGGTTGCAGCCAATTCGCGGAGGCTAATTTTGTCCGCGAGGTCTCTGAGACGTCTCCGCGAGCTTAAAACCCATTGGCGACGTACCGAAGACGTCACGGTGACATTTCCTCGGCAGGGAAGACGTCTCGGAGACGTCGTGGCGGCGTGTCCGTGACTTCCGGGTAGATAAATTGTCATCTTGTTTGGATAAAGTCTCCGACGTCGCCCTAGAGTTGCCTTTTTGGTGAGAGCGCAAAGCATTTCTTCGTCTTAATAGAGCCGCACGAGTCGCAAAAACGATGTGTACGTGTGCACATGCAGAACATTGATTGTCATTATACAGTGGTCACCGATTTTTGGTACATTTACTTGTACTAGATGTTGTGAATACCAGCAGATCACTTTTTTTTTAGACCTTTTCGTCCATTGTCAAAACGGATGTGTTTCTCTCTATGTTTTGAAACTTGAATAAGAGCGAACCTTGTGCTTTGGTTATGTTAATGACATTTACCGATAAGCATATTTTGTGAGTGTGAGTGTGGTAGATAATTTCATGGCTTACTGTGTATAATGGCGTGAATCGTGCTTAAGAATGGGACATGAACACTACAGAGGGATATCCCAACCCATTAAGCAGAGAGAGAGAGAGAGAGAGAGAGAGAGAGTGTGTGTGTGTGTGTGTGTTTGTAGGCCTTTTGTATTTCCTTTTTAATCATTGATGGCAGGTAAGGTGTTGGCGCCCTCACCGATGAAAGAGGGCAAAGACCTTTTTCCGAAGCTTACTGGGAGGGAAGCTTAGCCTTTTGCTTTTGCCGGAGACGTAGCAGTCCAGTTTGCTGATCACGTCTCCCTCACACGTTTCAGAAATAAAAAAGAAAAGAAAAGAAAGAAAAACATGCGAGAAGAACCAGCAAGATCAACAAAGACAGAAAAGGAACAACGAATGGATTGTAGTGCTGTCCAAAGTTACACTGACTATCAGCAAAGAGCAAAGGTTTAAAAGAATTTACAATATATATATATATACGAGGTAAGGTTGCTTAGTGTCGTTGGGATAATACTACTGCAGCATTGGTTTTGAGTTCTAACAATTAAATAAATTGACCATAGGGTACTCGGTAGTTGTCATTTTCAACGGCGTTATTGAAGACTTGTGATGACATAGGGAACACACAAAACAAATAAGTTCATTGTGGACTAATTGACTGCCTTACTACTGCGCAGTCTGATAGTGGTTACAGGGAAGCTGCAAGTCTGTAAATATAGGGTTTACATCATGTAAAAGAACTTCATTAATGTATATATATATATATATACATAACAATGATTCGGGGGAAAAAAGTAGAGTGCAAAAGGAAGCCAAAGTGTCTCTGGTAGTATCCCCGGGTAGCGTCTTTGCTTCAAGTCATTTAAAATTCCATAATTTCATGTTGCTCCTTCTCTGTTCATGCTCACATTTAGCGTCAATGTAATGTGACAAGGGAATCAAAGAATGATCTCTATGTAAAATATCGAAAGTTAACATAGAGATCAGTAAGAGTTACTTCAAGACTTAGAAAAATGCGCCCTCTTACAAAAAGAAAAAAAAAAAGAATTTTATAACTTCACGCGAAAGAGCCGGAGAGACTTTCAAGCGGTCGGGATAGCACAAACGTGCAGAAAATAGTACATGTATCTCAGAAATTCGAGATACTACTGGCTGTAAGGGGTAGTTCCTTTTTGCAATTGAATATTTCAAAATGATTACAATCTGAAGTTTTGTTTTTGTTCTTTTTTCTTTGAAGTCGGGAGTTTACATTGGAATTAGAACAGGGCTTTATTTTTTGATCAATCTAACCACCGAAATTCTTTGTTTTACATTTCCCTTTTGTCTTCTCTGGACGAGTATTTGATTAATGCTGTGTCGCTGCAGTGAGCCTGGAGGGACTGTGTACCAGGCAAAGATTAATCTTTTGGAGTGGCGAAACATCAACAACCCTCTATCTTTTCCAGAGTTTTGAGAGTATATGCGGTTTTCTTATTGCTTGATATTGACTAAAAGTGTGAAGCGTACTTTCTGTAAAGACAGTACAGAGAGTTCCATGCATCATTCGCTCCGAGCTCTTCGCCCAGCCCAAGATGAACTGAATTATTCTTACCCGTATTTATTCCCTCGGGCCGCAACACACACAAGCACACACACACACACACACACACACACACACACAACTCTCTGTCTATATATCTATCTACCGATCTATCCATCCATCTATTTATCTACCTAGATATAGATAGATAGATAGTTATGTGCAGACAGAAATAACAAACATATCTTTTATTCTTATGCAATCAAAGTGTGGCAATTCCACGTTCTTTGATTTGTTCCTTGTTAGGTTGATTGCGCCTTGAGCATATGTTTGGCACATTATAAGTCACATTATTATTGTTATTATTATTGTTATTATTATTATTATTATTATTATTATTATTATTATTATTATCATCATCATTATTATTATTATTAGTAGTAGTAGTAGTAGTAGTAGTAGTAGTAGTAGTAGTAGTAGTGGGTAGTAGTGGTAGTAGTAGTATAGTCGTAGTAGTGTAGCTCAGTAGCAGCAGCAGTAGTATAATACTAGTATTGAAAACTGGTATTGAAAGATCTCTTGCCAGATACAGCATGACAATGCAAGATGAAATTGCCTGAAATGGTTAAGTAACAATTTTGGTTGTCATTACAGGCAAGTGCAATCATAGATGAATTCATGGCGATCGATCTCTCCATCATCCGCAAATCATATTAAACTGAATCGTTCTCGTTGAATTTTCATGTTTTCCTTGCTATTGACATAAATGGTATGTATGTGAACAACGATGCTTCAAGCAAAACGTCATAAGATGGCGTGCTGTATGATTTGTTTCCGTTTACACTGTAAGTTTACGTCGAGTTGCACCCTTTACTTTTACATCATCAGAAAACTGATGAGGTAAAAAAACAACAACAACCCTCTTATGAATAGGTTGGTCATGGTATTGATGAATAACTCCTTTGATCGTCATCAGTAAACGAGAAAACAGAACTGACACATTTAAATCTTACTCCCACATCAATAAATGCGTTAATTTACAGTATCGGTTGAGATGAGAATTGGGCTTGTAACTTTTTCCGAGATACCAAGAAAAAACTTATGAAATAGTACAGAGCATACCATTTTAAGAGGAATTCAAAGTTTATTATTTTGATGGAAATCGGGTTTGGAATGACTTAAACATCCAAAAACAAAGTAAAACAAAGCGATCATAATAAAAGGTGGGTCCCACACTTTATTAGAATCGCTCCTGTTTTGGATATCTCAGCCATTTCAAAACCAATTTTCATCAAATAAACGTTGAATTCCTCATGGAATTACATCCTATTTCATAATATATTTCATAAGAGGTTTATCATTATCTCATCAAAAATGTTAGAAACCTGAAATTAGGCCCAACAAAAACTATACGATCCCTTTAACAGCAAAGCTATGCATTCTGATAGAGTCACGACACTGTGTAATCACACATGTGATCCACCATGCAACTTCTCACAACCGTGGTATATACTGTGGGTAGTTATGATAACATTGCAGCTAATCAGAAGCAGAATAGCATCTCAATACATACGAAAAGTTTAAACGTGTAACATTCGCAATTAAATCATTATTTATTCGTTCCTTAATATTCTTTGATGCAATACAACATTCAAACTCCACACTCACAACATTAATACTAAACTTAACACTTTCCTTTAACATTGCACATTATGAAATCACTTAAAATATGTCATAACATAAATATATTGTTCATAGAACGTCACGGCATGTTACTCATATTATGTTTATTTATATTGCTTTGCAAATTTTCCACATAATGGCACAATTTTGAAATTTAGCAGCATATACTTTTTTTGCTGTAGCGCGATACGAACACCAGTAATATATTTAGCCAGCCAGGACAAAGTAATCTTTTTGGGGGAAAATTCGGGCTCCTTGCAAACTCTTGATACGCAACATAAATGTTACACTGCTGAAAATATCACTTCATGAACATATCGCTACAGCAATGCTGATAAAAACTGATTTTCGAAGAACTTTTAGGATTTCAAGTGCAAAGCGTCATCTCGTTGTTTGTTTGTTGTAACTTTGCTTTATGATAGAAACTCTATAAAGTTGGAACGTTAGAGCTGAAATGAGTGTGTCTGTGTCTGTGTATATGTATGTGTGTATGTGTATGTGTATGTGTGTGTGTGTGTGTGTGTGCATCTGTTTGAGTGTCTTAAAGGCGAGTGTATTATTATCAAGTGCTAAAAAGAATACAAAGTAAAAGGTGTGATTATTGTAACCACTTGTCCAGTTCGCATATTAGAGACTAGATTCAAAAGTAATAATTTAGGGTGCTATATACCCACGCGAGAAGAGATAGAGCAAATAACTTATCCTCAGACAAAAGTCCTCAGTAAGTGGAATTACATGTATCACGCTTGTCGACAGAAAGGTAAACGATTCACATCATGTAAGGGGACTGATGGAGTGCATTAATTTACAGATACAAAGCAAATTAAGAAATGCGAAAGCTTTCAAGTAAATTGGCATTATACAGACATTGTTTTCAAACAGCTTTTCAAACAGTTTTTGTACTATTTTTGAAATACATTGTAATCGCTGAATCCTTAAGCCAAGACTAATGATTTGACGTAATCAGAATCCAATGAGCTTTCACATAGAAGTGTAACGGATGTTTATTGACGATAAGAGTTGGAGATTGGACCGCCCCCAATATTAATCCGAAAAAAAAGAACATTTCAGTTTGTTTATCTTATACACGTAACACATGCAGGCCTACTGCATTTCCGCTCCGGATTTGGGTTAAGAAAATCAGAGCTCAGACCACCAAATCAAACTTCGTAATTAGTTTCCTACGATGCTCTGCATCTTTGTCACCATGCCAACGTGGACTCTTTTAGCCCATGATGTTACGTATTGTTGGAATAGTCTGTTGCTAAGCATTTATAATAATCGCTATACACTTGCGTAGATGCTTTCTGCGATTTTTTTAAAAATTAAATATACAGGACTAGTTTCTGTATAAAACATGAATGTGCGATGCTATTTTTTAAACTACTCATCTCTCATATTTCTCTAACTCATGATTTAGGACCAAGCTAAACAGACACGAGGTAGTAATCTTACCACATAATCCCAATTTGTAGGCAAATATATTTTCGACTCGTTCTCTGCATCCTACGCAAGAAGACCTAAATGTTGTGCTATCGATCTCCAACAATGGGGGCAGAATCGGGATAACCTCGGTATGCATACTAAGCGGCGATGTTACGATAAGGTAACAAAGCAAGAAAAACGAAGCAAAGACAAAATGGACTCGACCCTTTACTGCCGGTGTATAAATTGTGATCAGCGTGTTTGATGAGCAGGGAGAAACGGTGACGACAGAACCAGACATTGTTTATCTGGTTAGCGTTCACTTTGTTAGCTTGATAGGTAACGATACTCAGAGACTGTTCCCTGCTTCAGTCGTTTGTTTTTCATGTACTTACTACTTTTTGCAGCACATTGCTACTTCTTTTCCAAGGCCTGACTTTTTTTTTTTTTTGAATGACGTAATCTTCATCTTACAGTATCTCAATTCATATTCGATTCGATTATCTTGGCTCACTCCAAACTCATTTTACCTTCTGAGAGATGAGGCCCAATTTCTATCCATTCATTCTCCTGAGGAACAGATAAAAGTTGATAAATTGAATAGAATGATTGTCAGCAATCAAAAGTTGCATTCATGCATAATATGCACATTGATTTAAAGTTCCGATGGGGCAATTTCTCTTAAAAACTTCATGTATCTATCAAAGGCAAAAATTAAATCAATGAATACATTATTCTAACGAAGTTCGTAATAATTCAGGAACATCTGCAAAGCACATATCCTAAAACTTTCACAGTTTTCACTTTCCTAAAGGAAAACCCATATAGAACCAAGGTGTCGCAGAATAAATTTTAGGATGACGAGAAAAATAATCCCATAAGTCCCCGATGTCTATATTCGTGTAAGATGTGACTAGCGGCAATCATATCTCGGCATCGTTTTCTGATTTTGTTACAATCAACCTTATCATGACGAATGTATAATATAAATTCAAGCACTTAAACATGGTGAATAAAATTTAGAAATGCATTTTCTTATTGCATCAACGTCTGAGCCGTTGCTCAATCAAAGTCAGACTATTACAAGCCTCTAGTTTCCAGAATTATTCATAATGCCCTCATGAAAGACATATTTCATGACCAAACCGGCAAGGAATTTGCATTTTCATGTCTCATTAGAAATAACATTTACAGAAAACATGTTCATAGATGGATGGATTGTAATGCTTTTTGACATCGGCGTTATGAAGAAAATAAATTATGGGTTTAGCAGTGTTTAAAGAGAATATGATTCCTTAATATATATCAAGCCTCCTTCTCTGAAAACATTTACAGAAAACATGTTCATAGATTTGATGAATTGTAATGTTTTTGACATCGGCGTTATGAAGAAAATAAAATGTGGGTTTAGAGAGAATGTGATTCCTTGATATACATCACGCCTCCTCAGAAAACATTTTCAGAAAACATGTTCATAGATTGATGGATTCTTGTGGGTTTTTTTTTTCATCGGCATTATGACGAAAACAAAATGTGGGTTTAAAGAGAATGTGATTAGTATACATCACGCCTCTTTCTCAGCAGGGACCTCTTCCTTCTTCTTGCTTCGACCGAATCGTTTGGCGGCAAGCATCCCTCTAGCCAAGGCAGACAGCTCTCTTGATTCATGGTCCTTGACGATGTCACTCGCCAGTAATTGCTGTAATTTGAGAAATCGGTCGTCAGCCAGTGGGTCGTCGGACTCGTTGACGGCTCCTGATCGAGTTCGAGGATGTCTTTGACGAACCTTGGGCTGTTGAACCTTAGAGAAACGAAACTTCCTCGTCATCGGTTCGCGAATCTGAATTCTTGGCAGGTTATGGGATAGGACAAAGACTGGAGTGGGTCCATAGTATGTGGTCTCCTCGATCTCCTCTTCTTCTATTGCACTCACTTTGGACTCCCTACCGGTTTGAGGTGCGTTGGGGTCAGCAGGCTCGGTGGACCGCACGTTGGCCCGTTTAGTCGGGCTCTCGTTTCCCGCTGCCTCGCCGCTCGTTGTCCATTGGATCTTTTTTCGCAGGGCCTTATCATCAAACATTTCATCGATGTTACCCGACGGCTGGAAGCCCGATCTCTTTGCTTGGGTAATCGGTGGCAATCCCACGAACATCCTAGGTCTCCGGTCGTACGGTTCGGGTTCTTTAAGAAATGAAGTCCCACCGGGGTTTGTTCCATTTCGAGGGGAGTTCTCTGAGTCCTCAGTCATGTACGTTATATTAGGGAGAGAACCATTGGCTCCTTGTTCCCCACTAGTCTTTCCGTCGTTTGGAGCACTCCTACTAGACTTTCGTCCAGTGATGTCCGCACCTTCCAGGAGCTGCGATTTTGTTGTTTCTCTGGTTGGTGGCACATCCTCGACCAGATCATCCGGGGGCATGACGAGGTTGGTATTGTTGGAAAACCTCGAGTGTTCGCGGACCCAAGTGTTCTGCCGTTTCTCCATCTTGGCGATAAAGGTCTTCTGCTGGTGTGAAATGAAGATCTCCGCCTTGCGTCGCATCTGCTGGATGTCTGCCAGCTTCATGTCCAGGAGGCGATCCTGGCTGTGGTTATCATTCAGCAGGATCCGCCCCACCCGGCTCTTTCCTGGTAGTGTCTCCCGCAGGGTCTTACTCTCGGCAGCTCTGGCTCCCTGCCCGGCAAAGATGGTGACGAGGCTACCGGCAAAGCTGGGACGCTCGTCCACGTGCACTGTCTTGGCCTCCGTTCTCATGATTCCTCAGTGGTCTGCTCTACAGACCTAGAAGATATCTAAGTAGAGGGCGCCCTTCGACGTCCATTATTTTCATCAGTCGCGCAGGTTACATAGAGAGTCTTGTCGATGGTCCGTTTTGGTATTGGAGTTGTCTCGTTACACGCCCAAAGTCAAACATCCAACCGGCAATGAGGCTGTGTCAGTAATCATGCACCTGTTGCAGTCCTCGGAGTAAACACTCTCTGTATTGAAAAAGACAACGAAAGAAAAAGAACACGGAAACATCGATTAATCATTGTTTGCTTGCCGCGCCATTCAAAATGCATAGTATAAAAAAAAAACAAAAAATACAAAAACATATGTTGACATATCTACCTACACGATACACGCATACAATGATACAATTACACAATAAACAGTCTGAACGATATTTCAAAGAAACAAATTACATAAATACACAACAAAACAAAACGGAAAGGGATCCTATCAGCCCAATATCATTTTAACTCTATAAAGCTCAATCTCAGTTACGTCAAAGAGGGCCGACTATTTTTTTTTTCAGTGACGGAACATGAGAGGAAGTTTTTATTACAGAAAAATAATACTGATTAATCAGGAGAAATGTAATAATATTTATTTCCTTTTTGCGTGACAGTTCATTCCTTTTCGTGCATTAATCATTGACCAGTTATTTTCATGTGGTGTTTAAGCGGCTTTGGTGTACACCCCTTCACCCGACACAGTATCGACAGACGATCCACTCTACCACACCCCAATGGACTCAATGGACTCGTGGACTCACTGGAATCGTATTTTGCCGTCGAATCTTTTTCAAAGAGCCTTTTCTTTTTTTAATGTTTGGCTGGTCTACTACACATGTATCTATAGCTGAAGGAGGTATAGTGGTATCGCTATAGACCTATCCTCCATCTTTCTTTCTTTTTTTAAAGTAGCCATCATGCAACAAGTTCATTGTATTAAGTGCTTATCAAAATGATGATTTTTCTCTTGTTAACTAGCATAATTATCAGATTATCATTGTTATTATGTAACCATCAAAAGTATGATATAGTGGAGCGGCATAGCCGAACAATTGTGCATTTTGTGATAAAAGCACCAAATTTCGTACACAGGTTGACAATCACGTTCAGATTAAATTTAGATATTGGGCCATCGTAAATAGCGCCCTCAACGTCCATGGCAGCCATTTTTCAAAATGGCTGCCATAAATGCCATGTTTTCGTAAAATTTGCTAATGTTAGGAGAGAAATGTAAACAAGATATTGGTTACAAATGGGAAATTACATTCAAAATAAATCTAGATATCGAGCCATCGGAAATAGCGCCCTCAACGCCCATGGCAGCCATTTTTCAAAATGGCCGCCATAAATGTCATTTTTTTCAAAACAGTTGCTAACTTCAGAAGGGAAAGCCAGTAAGATTTTGCAAACAAGTGGGAAATTACATTCAAAATGAATTTCAATATTTTGCCATTGTTAACTGCGCCCTCAACGTCCATGTGCCACTTCTTCGATGATTTTGCAAATTTCAGAAGGGAAAAGTTAATAAGATTTTGCCTATAAATGTTCATTACATTCAAAATAAATCTAGATAATATTATTGGGCCATCGGAAATTGCGCCCTCAACGGCCATGGTAGCCATTTTTTCAAAATGGCCGCCATAAATGCCATTTTTTGTTAAAAAATGCAAATTTCAGAAGGAAAAGCCATTTTTTTTCTCTTTTGAGCAAACAAGCGGAAAATTACATCCAAAATAAATCCAGATATTTGGCAATTGAATATTGCGCCCTCAATGGCTATGGCAGCCATTTTTTTTTTTTAATGGTCACCATAAGTGCCACTTTTTTATTTAAAAAAAAATGCTAATTTCAAAAGGAAAAGTCAATGAAATTCTGGTTATAAATGGGAAATGACATTTAAAATAAATCTCTATATTGGGCCATCGGAAATTGCGCCCTCAACGGTCATGACAACTATTTTTCAAAATGGCCGCCATAAATGCTATATTTTCGAAAAGATTTACTAAAATCCGAAGGGAAAGCCAACGAGATTTTGCAAACAGGTGGGAAATTACATTCAAAAGTAAACTTATTGGGCCATTGCAAATTGCCCCCTCAATGGCCATTCCAGCCATTTTTCAAAATGGCCACCATGAATGTCTTTTTTTTTTCGTAAAGTGTTGGACTTTTTATTACTGAATTGTCACATGTGACGAGACATTTTATGGAAGCATAGCATAAAGTAAATTAACTTTTTTCGTAAAATGACAGGCCATTAAGAATGTCTTAACAATGTTTAGGAAGTTACATTTTAGAATAGATACACGTCATATAGTCCCATATATTCAATGATATGGTGTTACTGTCAAAGTTGATACATGGCGCCATTATCCCTGGATATTCATATTACCCTTTTTCGGAAATTTTTCATGTTTGCCACCTAAAATATGCATTTATCATTGGTGAGATATAATCGCTAAGCATTTGCCTTGTTTATTTTAGTTGTTCCTCAAATGATTTCTTTAACACCATATTTCAGATTACACAATGTCTCTGTGAGTATTCTACTCCCTTCTCCTTCTAAAGTTAAGCAAATTTTCAAAAAAAAAGAAAGAAAAAGAAGAGTGTATTGTAGCCATTTTGGCAAATAGCTGAAATAGTCATTGAGAACACAGTTATGATGGCTCAATGTTTAACTTCTTTGTATATAATTGTCAACTTGCGCAAAAAATGTTTATTGTCTTTTTCCGGCATTAGGACATCTTCATAAAAGAAAAATGGCATCTATGACAGCCATTTTGGAAAATGGCTGCAATTACCGTTATTAGCATTTTTTCTTCTTGAAAATTTGCGATGGAACAATTTCTAGAGTTAGTGCAACCTGGATATTATATTGTTTGATTCTAAACATGATTTTCAATTTATGTACACATTTGTTGACTTTTCTTTCTGAAATTACCATTTTTTAAAACAAAATGATTATGACAATTGCAGCCATTTTGGAATATGGCGGCAATGGCCGTTGAGGGCAGTATTATAATAATCTAATACAAATATTTATTATAATAATCTAATACAAATATTTATTATAATAATCTAATACATATATCTATTTCAAACATGATTTTCAAATTGTGTGCAAAATCTTATTGACTTTTCCTTTTGTGAAATCAGGAAATAAAAAATAATGGAATCCATGGTGGCCATTTTGAAAAAATGGCTGCAATGGCCATTGAGGGCGCTATTTACAATAATGTAATACATAGGCACAAGATATATTTCAAACGAAATTTTTGAATTGAGTGCAAGAACTTAATGACTTCTTGCGGAATTAGTAAATTCAGAGAAAAAATTTCATTTATGGCGACCATTTTGAAAAAACATGGCTGCCATGACCATTGGGGGCACAATTTGCGATGGCCCAATATCTAAATTTATTCTAAATGTTATATTCCACTCGTTTGCAAAATCTTATTGATTTTCCCTTCTGAAATTTGTAAATTTTTATGAAAAATGGCATTTATGGTGGCCATTTTGAAAAAAATGGCTGCTATTGCAGTTGAGGGCGCTATTTACGATTGCCCAATATCTGAACTTATTGTGAATGTTATTTCCCACTCGTTTGCAAAATCTTACTGGTTTTCCCTTCTGATTTTTTTAATTTTTTTTTGCGAAAAATGGCATTTATGGCGGCCATTTTGAAAAAAATGGCTGCTATGGCCGTTGAGGGCGCTATTTACGATGGCCCAATATCTGAACTTATTTTGAATATTATTTCCCACTCGTTTGCAAAATCTTACTGGTTTTCCCTTCTGAAATTTTTAATTTTTTTTTGCGAAAAATGGCATTTATGGCGGCCATTTTGAAAATGGCTGCCATTTCCGTTGAGGGCGCAATTTGCTGTGGCCCAATATTTAAATCTATTTTAAATGTTGTTCCCCACTCGTTTGCAAATCCTTATTGATTTTTCCTCCTGAAATTTGTAAATTTTTACGAAAAATAGCATGTATGGCGGCCATTTTGAAAAATGGCTGCCATGGCCGCTGAGGGCGCTATTTACGATGGCCCAATATCTGAATTTATTTCAAGTGTCATTGTCAACATGTGTGCGAAATTTGGTGCTTTTATCATAAAATGCACAATTCCTCTAATTTTTCAAGCTATGCCGCTCCACTAATAATGATTATGGTAATGATACTTTAATAATGATAATAGTATACTTGACAATTGCAACAGGGTTGAGGAGGTTTCGATGATACATATTTTGTATTTTTCATACTATATATAAGTGTACCATAAAAGGGATTAAGCGCCATTTTGTACATATTTTCAAGTGAGTTCATCAAACAGAAAAAACTAAAACTTCTCTATTGAAGTTATGATAAAAAATATTCCACATAGATATAGTTTCTTACTATTTTCTGTTTTTCATCAGCTTCAATAGCAAATATCTTAAATTAACATAAATGGAGTTAACTCGTTTTGGGACCAAACTCTTCACATATGCACACATAGTCGGGACTGACTAATGGTAGTATAAAATAGGCACCTGTTAGGGGGTCATCCCACAAGACCGACACCCACGAATCATACAGCCAACGAGTTCGATATTGAAAAGAGGTCCACGAGTCATACAGCTCACAAGTCATACAGCCGCAAGAGTTCGACACTAGGCAAATAAAGCCCATGAGTTCGACACTAGGTAAAAACAGCCCACGAGTTCGACAGATACAACACGGGGCTGAATGTGTCTGTCTCGTGGGCCTTGTTAGCTTAGTGTCGAACTCATGGGATTTATGACTCGTGAGCTGTATAACTCATGGGCTGTATGACTCGTGAGCTCTATGACTCGTGGGCTGTATGACTCGTGGGTGTCGGTCTCGTGATGTGCACCCCCTATTAGGCCTTGTTCCCTGAAATCATGCAACCATCACCTTCTGTGGCTTACTTCCAACCATGCCAAATGTGACTGACTTACAATCTTTTATACATGTATTCAAACTGTTACATGACCTTGCCACAACAACTCTGTCCTCTAGTGTTCAATACAGGTCATTTGGAAATTACACTCTACGAAACTCAAATCATTCAAATTGTGATGTCAAAACCTCATTCAAATTTAATCCAAAACAGTCAATCTTATTTTACAGGTAAAACTCTCAATAACTTTCCTGTTCATTTAAGACATATCAGTGACATTCAAAGTTTCACGAAAGAGATCATGAAGTTAGCGGAAATCCCTTAATGTGTCAAAAGAAGTAGGCCTATATCATTTTTTCATGGTTGTAAACCTCTCTGAATGTTTTTCTTTCTTTTTCACTGATTTTTTAATCCATATTTTGTAACTTTTTTAATGGATGTTGTTTATTGTGTAGCGTCATGATTATGTTTGCAATTTCACTATGTGTATATGCTTTGTTACTCGATTTAAAACACCTTAATTGCTAAATAACAGCTATCCAACTGAAAGTAGGCTTTTAACCCGTGCATTAATAAAATAAACTCAACTCAACAACCAAAGACACGAGAACATTATTTTGGTAAAGTATCTAATAAGAGATGTTATTCATAGAATACCTTCAAGATTGGCATTAAAACATTTTTTTTTTTAAATATAGAGCGCATCGTGTAATAAAATGAATTTTAAGAAATCGTTACGTGAACCTAGAGTGACATTTTGCAAGGGTAAAACGCATGTTACACACGACATGCTACACATTCTTCATGAGTTCTCAGTGGTGAGACATAACTACCTTCATGTCGATAAGAACAGTATTTACCCTCCTCCAAGGCTCGGACGAAAACTTGACATTTGATAAACAACCTCATATAGACCAGTCAGTTTTACAGAAATATCACCCGCGGCAAACATTGACGGAGTTCCTAATGAGCTGGATCCGGGCAATGAAAATGCATTCACCCCTCATTACTGGTGCCATCGACGAGATAAGGTCTTTTTTATTACAGGTTATCACGATTGTCCCACTCAATCAGTGCACAGGCAGGTCTGCTTGGTGGTTGCTAAGGACGCCATGTTTTGTCCCAGCCTGCAGACACACCGGGTATAACAACACTCCGCCTGTTCCACTGTTCACTTGAAGAGACCGTTATGAGGCAACGTATGTTGCTTCGCCCGAGATGATCACCCCCTACTTTTGTGCCGGTGGTGTCAAATTTCATACCCATAGTTTTCCTTCATCGTGTAACTTCTCATAAACTTGACCCTTGACCCTAAACCCTTGCGTGTTCGCACTCCGGGACGCATAGGTTTCCACTAGAGTACCAGTACATGCTTGCATCAAAACAGTCAGCTATATGCGACAACTTGCTTTCTATTAAGGATGTCTATACCGTGTTTGTTTTAATTTGCGCGTTACCAGCTCAAAATCTCCGGCCGAACAGTAAGAACCTCGGCTGTTTAAATACCACTTGAGAGACACCTTAATAACGCTACTGATGCCCCTTAGAGCCCCGGGATAAATTGGAAACCATTATACGCACAGCTATACCAACAGTGTATTCTTCGAGCGGGAACTCTATTCACACCCATGGCAACCTTTATTTCCGCGGGGTAATTTCCTTTCAAATGGTTCCCTTTATCCGAATTATCTCCTTTGCCAAAGATTTGTATTGTAAAGCCGTTGTAGTTCATCGTTCTAAAAGCTACAATGCCTACGAGTTCCAGTCATTGAGACGGCATGAAATAAAATAGCTCATTCCCCGTATCTTTCCAATGCCACAACGCACACCATGAAACCAGACTACTTAAATATACGTGTGGCATGATTCTGCATGCATACAGCAACGAGTAGCGCTGTTACCTTCATAAATTTTAATTAGAGTGCAGAAGTCTTTCAACAGCGTAGATCAGGAATACAATAAGACACATCACATTATTTTCACCCTTCCCTGAAACTTTTCCAACGAAATCAACTGGAAAAAAAAAATATGTAAGACAAGATATAAGTTGTTGTGAATTCCTGTGAAGTTGTTGGTTGAAACTGTTGTACAGAGAGCGCATAAGTTAACAATTTTCTGACTTCGGGTGTACGTTTTTGTAAGCACTAAGCCGAGAAACAATATGTAATTTGAGACCGTTGCTGCATGGCTATGAAAATTTCACCAAAAAATAGACTGTTGGATGTGATGACAGCTGAATTAAAAATGATAACTCGAATGGATACAATATGATTAAATTTATGACGAAGTATGTCACTTCCTCATGTCAGAATTTTACAACAAGATCTGAAAAAGAATCCGTCTGCACTGACATTGTTTTTCTTGTCTCCTAAAGAGAACATTTTTATCTAGCGAGTCTTTTGGAAAAAATAATGAGAGAAATGTGATCTATGGAGTCTGAAAAACATGAAAAACAATTTGTTTGGCAAGACGACATGTTGTAGACTATGGTTACCACCACAGCGCGCCAATCGGCTCAATATGTCATTGACGTTTACTCGAAGACATTTCTAAAGAGGCTGTGTTCCTTTTGTATCATCCTTTAATGAACAAGGTCAGAATGCAGACCAAATAACAGGTCGTTCATCGTACATTACACAACGCAGACTCGTACTCCAAGCTGTCTATATTCACTCATGCAGGGTACAGAAATGCGAGTGAAAACCTCTATTTCCATTGACCATGATGTCAGGACCACTCTGTCGAAATGTCCATGACACCGTGTGCAATATAAGCTGCCGATGGTAATGACAGCTATTTATTGTATACAGACGGTTGAGTATTCACTAATTTCTTGATCTAACGCATTTGAACACTAACATTTTATTCTAATGTTTGAGATCCTACAAACAGTGTCAATCTTGACAATGGCAAGCTCGGCAGCATTTTTTTCTTGAAGAAAATTTCTTGCGATTAATTTTTTATTTTTATCTTGGCGGATCATTATTTGAGTTGTATATATACGTTACTGATCATGAAAATTCGTGGCAATTCTGCCTGAATGTCGTATCATAGAATGGCAATTAAGAGCTATAGTCAAAAATATGTAGCTCCGTGAAGTGAAACTGCTCCTTAAAAACCGACGCGCGTCAACTATCACTAACAATATTAAGTTATTGTTCGTTAAGATTTGTATTTTTACCACGACGTGAACGTCATGTGCGAAGACTGAAATGATAAAATTGTTGCACAATGATCAGCAGTGAGATATTCGTGATGCAATTTACCATGATTATATTTCTAGTCATGACCCCGATATACTCCGTCCCGCGACAACACGGGGAAAACCTCTTTGGACAGGTAAAAGCACAGTGGTTGGGTTTTTTTGTTTCTTAACAAAAAACAAAGAACAACATCAATAACAACAACAAACAGTCACCACCAACAACACAACAACTTTCGAATGTATGTGCTGTTTGAAGGTTTTGAATGACGAATGAGGGAGTGAAGTTTGCGGTAAGACGATATCACCCTTCTTTCTATATAGACTCATCTTCTGCCAAGCAACGGTCCCTGGTACATGGTGTTACTACAAACCTCTCTCCCGCAACTTTCGCACTCTAGAAATATCAGACATCATAACTGTGTCTATTAATAATGACAGTTTGAGTGATTCAAACACTGTTGAAGTATGGAGAATATCAAATTAATTGCATTAGCATTAAAAATGGTTGAGGTGAGAATTCAGCTTATAACATTTTGCCAAATACTAACGTCTTAAAAACCACATTATGAAATGTTAAAGAGCATAATACAAGAGGAATTCAAAGTTCATTTGATGAAAATCGGCTTTGAAATGGCAGAGATATCCAAAAACAAAGTAAAAAAAAAGCCATCTGAATAAAAGGTGGGTCTCACCTTTCATTATGATAGCTTTGTTTTGGATATCTCAGCCATTTCACTACCAATTTTCACCAAATAAACTATAGATTCCTCTTATGCTCTTTCGTAAATTATGTCATGAGAGGTTTCTCATAATCTAAAAAAAAATCATCAAACACGCGGGAAAACCCCATCTCAACTGAAACTGTACCATCGCCTTTGATGTGTTCTTGGGCAGTTCCAGACAAGATTGAGGAAATGAGATGGTGAAAGCATACTTGGCACCATTATTTATATTCAATTATGCATTACCGGATAAGACAGATACATTGCGGTAACGTGGGAGTTTTTGATTATTCTGTTCGTGTGAATAAGACAGCTCGATCTGTGCCAATATTGCGCTATAGATTAAGAAAAGATCATGCGCATTTCAAGATCATGTCGTAAATTCCTTTTGCAGTATTAAGAGTTTAGTCAAAATGATCTCGATACTCCATGTATTAACTGCGGACCAAACAATACATCCCATCAACTGAAGTTTGCTAAAAGTTCATGATGTAATGTGCCTCATTGCCAAAACCACTGCAGACACATCGTGAAAGACTGCACATTTCAATCTTAAAAAACAAACAAACAAACAAACAAACAAACAAACAAACAACATCCTAAATGACAGTTACAACCGGCGATACTATAGGTTGTGGTTTGTGGATGTGTAAGTTAAGACGATAAAACGATAAAAACAAGTGATTCTGTAAAATGCACTACATTAATTAATCAGCACGTCCCCCATTATTTCGAGCATATCATGAATACATTCTATGTTGATATAATCATGATGTGACATAGATTATTTTCAAATAACTTTCAAACGAAATATGCAAGAAATCCCACAGGCAGTGAGCTCATTTGCTGAAAATGTCATCAACTTAATGAAGTGTTATGCCGATTATTATGCTTACTCAACACTCCATCAAATTTATTTCACTAGACACATTGCCGCCACCAAGACTTCATTGAGCGACTTCTATAATCTTACCTAATCACAACGATCATTCTCTCATCTTGAAGTTGGCAAAGTATTCCTTATCCAATCCAATCACCTTTTTCGCTGGTGTTGAGCAGTTTTTTTTTCCAAGTTCCACCTATATCCGTCTGCTCGCATGAAGTATTCATAGGTTGGTCAGGAATACATCGCCTTAATGCTGCGAAAGATGTCCGCTTTAAGAGAGCTATGCGAGAAGACAGAAATGCTCATTAATATTTCATGGTTTCTCCAAGCCAAGGACTCACGATATCTCCGTTACGGCGTGGTGAATTCATCGCGCTTTTACGCTCCTGTTCACCATTCACCTCCATGGTGTCTCTGGGCTTAATCTCTTTCTCGCACTGTGCTGAGTGTGTTTGCTAAACAAGTACAGTCAAAAGACATACACAGGCGCCTTTTGAAATATACTCTTAACAGACCCCTCGAGAGCTGTTGGGATTTTGTATCAGTTTTGGTCCGTTTGAGCCGATTTCGCTACCTCCTGACCTGATGGACAGGAAGACGTTCAGACCCTCTTGAAGTCCACTTCAGCGGTGGATATCAGATACCCAACAAGTGGGGATTAAAGAGTAGACTCTTCCCGGACGAAGCGACCCCCTCATAACCCCATCCTATAAAAGGAAATCGCATAGGCATGTGTTGCCAAGCATCCTCCATTCCAGGATTTCCATATCAATGAGGGTTGTAGCTGTATCAAACCACCAGGGTAGAACGCCTTGATGAATAGTCAGGCAAAACGGATCAATAGAAGACAAGAATGTAAATCGATTGCCAGTGTGTACGGGATGAAAGCGAGGAGGCCCCCAACGACACAAATCTATTTGGCCTCCTGCGGGCTGTGAAACATTCGGTGCGATTGTCTCTTGGGAGTGACGGGGCGCCCCGCATACTAGTAGTTTGTTGCACCCCTGGGCTGCACTATGTAGCTCTGAATGGATTTAACACCAAGATGAACACATGGGATCGAGGCCACTTCTCTTGTGAAAACACGAAAAGCCATCATGCGGTATTGAGTCTTTTGTTCCCTTACCGGCTCACCTCTTGGAACGTGGCAACCGCAGTGGATCTAATCGATCGTTTAATTAAAATGAGTTATCGAGTTCAACTTTCCTTTTGAACAATGTGTGATATGATTTGCCCCTCTCTATCTCTTTCTCTAAAACAAACAATAATAAACATACAAAGAACCTAAATGACCTCCTCCCCCCCCCCCCAAACAAGGAACTTTAGATTAATGCTAGGATTTACCCTCTGTGCCATTGACTGCCGAAGGAAAGTAATACACATTAATGACATTATTAGCCAACCCAAATACATTGATGCTATAATTACACCGTCAAATTTGATTTCATTGGAATCAATTGCGACGTATATTTTGTATTTCATTTTATTTGTCATTAATATTCCTCGACACAGTTTGAAGAATTCAGTAGCTGACCATTTTCTAAGGACACCAACAATGAGTTTCCAAAGCTTGTTTGAAGCTGAAAGTCTCGTGCATGGCAGCCTTTATGACCTGTATAGCATAATCATGTTGTTATTTCCATTAATTTCTCATTAATTTCCTTACTTACTCTATGGGGGGGTATGTTAGGAAAGGATAAAAGAAAGTCACAATCTATTTGACAATGCAACTTGTAAACAAGATCAGTATATGCACTTTATGATAAACTTGGGGTAAGGCAGTGCATAGAAGTGTCATCTTACCCCACAAGAACAACCACCAATCAAAAAGCATTATACTCGCCGGATTTTTTTTTCCTTTTTAAATCAGAATAAAGCAAATTCTTCTATCGTGGTACAACGTGATCATCAAAACCCACTAAATCTACCTACCCTGACAAAAAAAAAAAAATGACATGATTTTGTCTAATGTTTGTATGAACCTTTAGGACTTATAGGTACTTTCCTTACACATCGGGTGGTTCTAAGAATATATATGTCGAGTATTTTTCTCAGATTTCAACGTTCTGTTGTGAAACTGTTGTATAAACTTCCTTGCTAGACATGACTGTGCAATCATCAAATACCTTTGATTAGCCGCGCAAGTATTAGAGGTGGTGGTCCGTTTCACCCGCTCTGATCTGACCTCACTTTCCCCAACTTCTAAATGGAGATGTAGTATATGCATCTTTCATTCGAAAAAAGAAAAAAAAAATCTGTTTAATTCTTAGCCTGCTCCGCTATTTTGCAGCTTTGGTAGAATAGTGGGAGACCTTCGTTTCAGCCATGTTATATTTACGTATGTAGATAGCACAAGGGTTCATTTATTCTGCTTTAAAAAAAAAAAAAAGCGCTTCACAACCACATTATGAATAAGAGCTGGAAGAATCGATTTAAAACATCGTTAGGCCTATAATTATAGACATTTCTTTGATAAAGTAGCAAAGCCTGCTAATAGCGAATAGTGCGGTTCTACATTGCATCAGCATTGACTAATTCGATGGTCTAAACCCGCTCGTGGTTTGTTACCGATGGCTGTAATTTAAGTTCAATTATCAACAGTGTGACTATACGTACAGCTACTGACGCAAGCGTCTTGTCTTTCTTTTATATGACCCGAGTTTTATAATGAATATGTTTCAGCATTATTGTGTTCATTTTATTTGTTTCAGCTGCCTGACAGGATTGCCACGTGAGACAGTATCTATGGTTACCGGCTGAGGTAAATCAGGATGTGGAATGTTCGACCCAACTGACTGTTTGAGGTGTTGAGAAGAGCAATATCTGCTGCTTGCGATCATAGTCCTACCCATAGTAGTGCAATTACTTCGCCGCAGAGGGCAGCATTGTATTTTCGGCTACTCTAGCAGATTGCTTTCTGCTACAGTGATAGAGATATCAAGTACATGTACTGGAGTACTATGAGAAGGGAATAGTACGCCTATAACACAGTGTAATATATTTCGTCACCTTTGATCACTTATCATTTAATTTTTGTTGCGATTTTATGTTCTAGTGTGCTCCCATTATAACAAACACAGTTATAAAGAAATTCCGGTTACAACGAAGTAAAAATTCCGGACCCAACATTATCAGCTCCATACCATGCATTGTTCATTTGTTCAGTTGTAGTGACATTTTGATAAAACGAAAGAAAACTGATCGTCCCGAGGAGGACCTTGTTATAGCGGGAGTCTGTACTGTACATATAACTGTATATAATTATATGTATATATTAACATACAAATAAAAAAAAAAAAAATCACCCATGATATTGAACACAGCCCTTTCGGTTTTTCAAACAAACCTATAAGGATGGTAAAATAAAAATTAGACACCAATTTCAGCATGTGGTGAAAAATGCATGCAATGTATCTCCACTTATCTCCTTGGGCAAACTAAATACTTGCCTGACCTGGTGATGTACCAAATATATGCAAATGAAGTTCATCAATACGGGTGGAGTAATAATCGACCTTGGCAGGAGAGGACAGCTGGTCTTCGAAAGACATTTGGATAAGAAGCATGAAGAATTTTGACTTCTTTGCCTGGCACACCGGCCTTAGCCACGTGTCTCATACAATGTATTTCAAACCAAACTCATCCTAGGTGGCCAATGAGGAAAAAAAAATCGTGAACCCTTTTTTTTTTTTTTTTTGATAATTACTTCCATGTTGCCTCACATTGGATACCAGTTTTCTGAAATATGTTATGAATACGACATGAAAAGCTGCCATTAAATCTTTGCTGAACAAGTAGTCATTACAGTACAGTCAACCTCATGTTTTCACCTTTTCTTTTTTTTTTTCAGTAAAATTTGTGCATCAGTGGTAAATAGTCTGTCACTTTTCCCCTTCGGTATTTGACACAAACCACACACAAAACTGAGAAGCACTCTGAGAGCGCAGACCTCTGCCAAGCAGCTCATTTCCACCACTTATATTGTTCTTCCATGGAGATCCGTGATTTCTAATCACACATACATTTATACATACATGCTGAAAGTTGCCCTATTTCCAAATATAGCAGCCTTTTGTTACGTCATCAATATCCCGTTGCACGGCGCACCTCACCCTAGCAGAAGCTAGAGCAGGCACCTTAGTGCGCGTACAAAAAAAAAAAAAAAAAAAAAAATGTGAAGCCTGAACTCCCTAGTTCAGTGACCCTACCTGCCAAAATATTGAAAATCCTTCATAAAATCCCTGAAAATTTCTGGATCACTACCAAAATTTAATCATCTGTTCCTTGTGTCATTCTCAACCTTTCCCGTAAGTTTCATCTAAATCCGTTAACAACTTTTTGAGTTATCTTGCACATGGACAAACAAACAAACAAACCAACGCCGATGAAAACATAACCTCCTCCCTTGGCGGTGGTAAGAATACACACGACATTCACAGTCACATTTGCTATGACACCAAGTACATGTAATCACAGACTGTACATCAGGGCTGCCAACATTGGAAACTACTTGAGAGTGGGACTCCCATAGGCCAATGCTATAATTTCGGAGTCAAAATGAGTGAGATCAATAGAAATGCATGCAAATGAAAAAGAGTTTTAGAGTGAGTCTCACTCTCAATGAGTGAGAGTTGGCAGCCCTGCTGTACATATGGTGGAGATCAACAGAAAGGATTTAAACAAGCAGATGGTTTAATGTCTACAACTTTAATTCAAATAAATGGTGAAATTTTGATAGTTTGCCATTCTTGCTCCATTCATGAAACAAAACATTTTTTTTTTTTTAATTTGGCATAATAATATGAAAATATGCAATGATATGTACATTTACACACCAAAAATAAAGATGTCTAATTCTTGTCATCTTGGTTCTTGTGATTCATCAGCTCTTTGCTTGGTGTGTGTCAAGAACGACCAATCACACAGCACAACGATGTCACATGACATCATACTGCTGCTGAATACAGAGTTGTATGTATGTCTCAAGATAGACTCTGTACACTTCTCATCATACATTTCTGTGTTTCTCGTCACATCCTAAAGTCCCAAGGACTATGGTATCTTCAAGTGATCCAGAAACACAAGTCATACATTTGTGCAATATGAATCTGATTTTGGAAGGTCATGCCACAGAACCCGCTATCTCACTTCAAACTGATCCAATATCATTGTAATGCCACCTGAAGGCAGTGTCACATTTTCATAAAGATACAAGAATCTACTGAAAGTGGACACATTTCAGCATAAGAATACCTTTCTTTAGAACACAACGCTCCTCTTTGGATTGCCCATAAGCAAATGTGCTGCAGGTTCCCTATGAAACCTGCCATGTCTATCTAACCAATTACTTACTCCATCCCCGCCAACGAATATACATTTCTGGCCAACAAGTCTGTAGCATACACCAGGAGTGACAAAATTGACATTTCAACCAATTTCATTGGATCTAAAACAACTTTTGAAAATGGCATCTACAGTGAAATTTGTAGCTGACTACCTGTACTCAGTATAATAAAGTACTTAACTCACTTTAAACATGTTAGGAGATATTTAGTGCTAGGGATGTACACACTGTCCCTTCAACTTGCTGTATCAGTGTCATAAAGGCACGACACATGAATGAGGCAAATCTGGAATTTATGACCAGAAAAAGCTCTTTTCTTAGACAAGTTTGAGTGCAGTTATGGCATTGCATTAAAATCTTTTGATGTAATCAAAGGGCATCAATAATCTATGACTTGGCATCAATCTAATCCTCGGCATATACTTGAACATTTTCAAACTAGAAATGTCGCTATGGCGACTGATGCCTCCGCCATAATGCATGATTCTCCCAATAGGCGTATAGTACAATGTCTTCACAATATGTGATCCATGACAGTTTCACATAACTGGCAAAATACTGAAATGACAGGTTTGTCAGAAATGTCTTGAACTGGGTTTGCTTTAATTTTTTAAGAGTGCAGGTACACATATATGGGGAATTGAGAATTTTTACTTGAATTCTGACAGACCTTTTCATAAGTTTATGCATTGAGTAATTTCCAAGGTATGAAGAAAGAGTGTAATGATGGTACAAAATGGATTTTTTTTTTTTTTTTTTTTTTTTGGGGGGGGGGGGGGGGAATTGAAACCTTTGACCTTCTGGCTGGAAATTTCCCAGAGAATCTCCATTAGGTAATGCATGTATTAAGTTTTGAAACTAACAATGCAAGCATTGCATATACCAGTATATGAGGGAAATAGTAAAATTTTGAGGAGATGACCTTGACCTTTGACCCCTGACTATTGACCCATGACCCCTAAATTCCCTAGATAATCCCTGCCAGTCAGTACATGCATATGTACCAAGTTCCATGAAGATACATTGAACCATTTGCGAGAAAAGTGATATTGCAACATTTTCACCTAAGCTTTGACCTTTTGACCTTTGACCTTATGACATGAAACTCTCTCTGGAGAATCTCTACGCAGTAGTACATGTCCACACCAAGTTTCAAGAAAATACCTTCGGGCATTGCATAGATATGGGGGAAATTGCAACATTTGTAGCATTTGACCTTGACTGTTTGACCTTTGACCTCTTCCCAATGTCACTAAAATCTACTCAACTAATTGTCCTATCATACATCATCCTTGGACCAAGTTTGGTGAAAGCTGCTTCATCCAGTTTTGAGTTATCACGTAAACAGATAAATTTTAGGATTTGACCTTGATCTTTGACCTTTGACCTCTGTCCGATTTCACTGAAAAACTAATCAAGTAATTGTCCCATTATACATCATCCTCCAACAAAGTTAGGTGAAATTTGCTTGATCCAGTCTTGAGTTATCGCGTAAACGGATACAATTTCATGATTTGACCTTGACCTTTGACCTTCAGCCGATTTCACCCAAAATCTAACCAAATAATTGCCCCATCATACTTCATACTTGGACCAAGTTTGGTAAAATTCCAGTAAATATTACTCAAGTTATCTCGTAAACGAAAGCGGACGGACGGACGTACGGACGGACAGACAACCCGAAAACATAATGCCTCCGGCACCACTTCGTGGCAGAGGCATAAAAATGGTAACAACCAATGGGATATTCAAGAATTACTTCAAACAAATTTTACAGTATTACTGAAATTTTCATGAGGTGAGATGAAACGAAAATCAAATGCACACTTGAGCATGCAGCAAACCAGAAGCCACAGACCCAACACTACAGTACTGTCAGCATCTGGCCTTGATGCATAAATACAGCAAAAATAGCAATAACATTACACTATCCATTCATGCATTGCCTGGTAATTATATGTGAATTGATCAATATATACATCATGTGAGATACAGCATTCTGATGGCACACAGTTTCTGCTACCTCCTGCCTGTAACGCATTTGTCTGCACAGATGAGTGGCCATATCTGACGAGTTATGTAGAGAATCATGTTGAAATATCGCACTCACACAAGTCAAGACACGAAGTATTAACTTGTCTCCAGTCCTTGTGGTTACACAAACTAAACCTGGGGTCCGTTTCATGAAGTCATCACATACATGTACAAGTCTTTACATAAATCTCAGAGAACGGTCATAGTTGCTCATAGATAGCTATGTAGAGAAGTAAAATCCATTTTATGAAGCTTCTCATAAGTGTGTCTTACGAGTGAACAGTCTCTCATGGAATTTCATGAAACAGACCCCAAGCGTGCCTTCAAGTTTTGGTAAGAAAGCTATATTTTTTTTCTTTTTTTTTTTTAAAAGATTGTTTTATCAACCTAGCAACACCAGCAAGAACCAGCATTCAAACAGCAGCCGTAATACCAAATGCTAATGGGGCTTCCAAATATGCATCAAACTTTGTCATCTCATCAAACAGTATCAACAAGACTGCACTCAAATTTGAATTCTGCAGTCAGGAAAAGGTCATATGAATATAAATCAATAAAGATCAAATGTTAAGACATGCACTCATCACATACATAATGAAATGCTTTCCTCTTTGAGAAATTTAAATGAAACAGTCCATATTGTCTTGGTACTGTAAAAGTGGAAATTTTCGTGCATTTCACGCTACTAGAAACAAGAGCAAAAATATAAACATGCTTACATTTCTGCACGTCATACGTTCCGTTAGTGCGTGTCTTGATTCTGCAGAATTAAAAACACATGAAATTCATCTTACCCAGCCGAGCATGAAAGATTACCTGCACGAAAATACCCACTTTTACAGTATATGAAAACAAAATAACATAAACTCTGTGTAAATCAAAGTTATGTAATTAAGAATATTATCCTTAGAAATAAAAGTAAATACATGTACTTAGGATCAAGAAATGTAAATATGTAGTATGTATAGTGAACACTGGCTATATTAGAACTTATTGCCAAGTCCTAAGTGATTGAAACCAAGTAGAATTGATGTGCAAAACCGTTATATATCATCATACATGCATAACTCAGCACAGTGTGAGATGTTTAGCATGGCTTTCTCAGTGCCCTTAAATTTAAGTGTTTCTCTTCATACAACATAGTATTTGAGCTCACAAGCCAGCTGTATTGATGATCACAATTCCTTGCCACCCATAACACCCTTAGTCCATGTTCTCTTTCCCTGCTTCTAGCAAACCATGTGCATACTTTAGTACCTTCCTGTCCACTAAAGACCATGTAGCATGGAGGTTCTTAGAGTGGGAAGGGGGGGGGGACGTTTTTTTTTTTTTTCACGAATCCCCTTTATGAATTGTGTATAGCTTTATTACTGATCTCTACATTAGTACACCCACAGCTGAAGAATCTTTACTGGTATCAACTGTTGCCGATGAGAGTGCACTTCAATTCACATATTCACTGACATGTGGCTAACGGGTACTTTTCATAGCTTTGAAGGTGCCCCTGTGGGCAGCAAATGAAGACCAATTCAATCAGACCACAACTAGTAATGTTTCCCCGCGCTACTGACTCTTTACAGAAGAATACCACAGCACTCCTCTTTCTGTCAAAAGTGTATAACTACAACTTTAATCTTGACTGCAATGTCATAAATATATTACAGCAAAAAAGCCTACAAAACAATCACTGTGCAGAAGTAAATCTATATGGTTTGTTTTCAATAAAAAGCATTAAGAGCGGATATACAAGAAATTTCAAGATAAAGTAACCATTCTTGGGACAGCAACCGAAAAATGATGCAGTACACTGCACCATTACCTACCAAATACGTAATTGCTAAATGCTTATCCCACTTTTGATGATACGAATTCCTATACTGTCAGATTTTTTTTCCTTCAGTATGAATGCATGCTAAAGTACCTGGTACAATGCAGATCATTGTAATTACAGTGACCACAACTCAAAAATTTCACTGGTCTGTAGTATTCTGATTACAAGTGAAATCTGTCAACATGGTAAAGAGTCCACATGACTGCGAAAAACATCGCATATACATGGAATTTTCATTTCGTAAGATATAGCAGACAGGATCAATCACTTCAATGATGTTTTCATGGAAGTTTCTAAAAACAAAGACATAAAGAGATATCAAAGATGAACTAAACAGCATGAAAGGAGGGCTCAAAATATTTCTATCTACATAAGGCTAGTTTTCACTATTTCAGCACATGGTATAAAAGTAAGGGCTTGTTATTACATACAGGCTGTATTCAGTATCTCTGACTTCCTACAGTGAGCATGTCATTCTGATACATGTACATGTAAACAAGGATAAGGTATGATTATGAATTATCATATTGTGGTTGCACAGGTGTGGCCGTATATTACAAGTCCTCTCATTTTTTCCCCTACAGTCAGACGTTGGTATAGCAGAAATATACAACATATGATTTTTCCATTAAAATCATCTATGCATTTCAAAGAAGTGTACAATGTACATTTTCTGCAAAATCATTTTCCCCCTTACTATTTCTAAAGTGTATCCTAGTTACCCTTGCTCAATAATTTCTTCTTAAACAAATACAATTTAGTTTGCCAAGGAGAACTAGACATTATTAAGTTAAACCTGTGTACAGTGACCACTTACATTTGTACATGTAAGAGAAACAATAACAATAGTGTATGTACTCTAAGTAGCTTAGTGGCCACTTGCTTGCAAGGCTTTACACAACAGTTAGTCTGGAAAATGGATCTTTTGTATATAAGTAATATTCATCTACCCTAGCAAAATGGGCGAGAAGTGAAAATATGGTGATAGAAAGGACTCAACCTTAAATGGTTGGTCTCTACAAACTCGTGTACATTGTGAAATACTGACCATAGGAGATCAATACAGTGGCTGCTGTCTCCAATAAAAAGGTGACCATTGTACACAAGCTCTTATACTTAGTAATTCTCCACGAGGAAATGTTTAAAGCCACCTGAAACAGGTGGAGCTTAAAGCAGGTCAGTGTTAAAGCCAAAACATAGTTCTCGTACGCCTGCAGGAGTGTCAATTATAGCTCCAAAATGTCCACAGACTATGCATAAGAAATGAGTGAAATCATGGTGTAATAACATGATTTCAGTTGTGCGTTGACATATATATGTGACATATTATTATTAGCCAAAGAGGTTCGCTGCAAGTCCACAATCTCACAGCTTACCTGATTGCAGCTGCTACAATATGTATGTAATTTTTCATAATCAATTATAGATAATCCACAAATCGGGCCACAGCAATATCCACCAATCTTCTGCACTAGGGTGAATCACAAGCAGATTATGATTACAAGGGCACAATTGATCATCATGTAGAGTGTAACATTCTACCTCCTCACAATGGTGAATGAAAAGCACAATCCCGGAATAAAACACTTTTATTATTTCACACTTTTGAACTCAAAATACTACCAATAAAAAAAAAAAAAAACTTGTTATCCCGGCAAATCCCATCAGCCACACAAGTTTTTTGGTAGAGCTTTCCGATACACTGCAAGCAGATTTAAATCAGTAAAAGATGGATTTTGAGCCCCTATGAGTACTATGTTTTAGCTTTAAGACACAACTTGACCAAATATCGCGGAAAAAGCAGGGAGGTGTTACAGAGATGGAGTGGCAACTCTTCGATATTCATGCAAACACATGTTTGGGTTCAAGGCGTTACAATGGGATGTCTAGCATTCCATTATGCTTTGAAGTCATGCTCGGCACCGCTCTAGTTGCAAGACGAAGTTCGGAGACGAAGAACGCATTTCACCTTTCGTTGAATTACAAGCTTTATTTCACCGCAAAATTTTATATGAAATACTCTATTTGATATAGAATAGTTTAGGAGAGAATTCAGTATTATTAACATGTATTTCTAGTTTCTTCGTAATTCGCAAATCGAAAGGAAATGAAAATTAGGCCCTCTTAAAAACCTAATTTTTTCTATAATGCGCACATTTCCGCATGTTAATTTTCTATCTGTTAATAAGGGGATATTTTGATCTTTCAAATAAAGTACTCTGTTAAAGCGTGTTCCAGCGTGTTTTTAAACTATTTGTTGTTAAAATTGTGAGTTTTACACTGCATTTTAATTCGCTGCTCCAATTCAAGTTACACAAATTCATTGTTGCCATCTCATTGAAAGAGAGAGCGAATTGCAGTAAGAGCAAATATTTTTTAGATGTGAGAGCGCTAGTCCCGATTATTGATGCTCTCTTTTGTCAAAGCACATGGGTAACACCTGTAGTTGAACGCATAACTTCTCGGCGGTGCCGCGCATGACTTCAAATGAGAGCTTTAGTTGCCTCTCCTTCTCTAGCACCTCCCTGGATAAAGGCTCCCACTGGAATCTTTGATGGGCCAAGTTCTTTCGGATAGTCTTCTAAAATATTTAATTACCAGTAACACGGGCCACTACCTCTGTCATACCTTGTGTGCACAGAGCAAGCAATTTGAGGGGCAAACCATCAGTTTTCTCCTGTCCACTTCAGATCAACAGGCTTCAGTTTATTGATCTACTGACACCCACAAATTGAAGCAATCAGTGTACTGATGTTTTCATTATAATTATGAAGTAATTTTGACATCACAAGATCTTATGCAGACTACAGAGGTGTCGTGATCAATGTAGAATTGTTTGGAAATACTTCACAACATCTAATTTGGGTAATTCTGAGCTCACAATAAAAACAATTGAGTCCAATACCAAAGTCCTCAAACTTCTTGCAGTGCAAGAAATACACAAAAATGTTTGCTTCCAAAGATGAATCAGAAATGAAACACATTACATTTGTCTGTCCACATACACACTTCATCTTAAAGGGGACTTCACAAAGGAGGCTGTCTGTTGATTTTCACCTTCTTGTTGGAGTTGTGAGCTGTCCCTTCTGGTTCCACACTAGCAGCAGCAGACCTCTTGCGAGACCTGCTGTGTCCATTCCTCTCTTTCTCAGTGGTCATCTCTGTATTTCTGTGTTTCTCATGATTGTTATTGCCTGTAAGTTTGTTACCTCCGGTGTCACGTCCCTCTACCTCCAGGCTTCCTCTGGGCGATGCCCCCCTCCGCACTGACCTCCGAGACACACTCCGCCTCTCTCCGTCCCCCTCACCATCTTCCCTGCAGGTTGTTTGAGTCTCTTGTTTGGTGGAAGGCTCCCTATTATCACAGGGGCCAACCACGGCAACCATGGACTTCACTTTGGCTCCACCCTCATCCGTGTCTTCATCCTGGTGGTCGCCATGGTGATGGCGATGATGATGGTGGTGATGGCGGTGGTGGTGATGGTGATGACGTGATGAGTAAGATCTTGATGGCAAGGTTGGGGAAAGCTGCTTGTCTTTGGATTCTTGTCTTCGCTGCTTATGGCTTTGCTTCTTCTCAATGGAGGATGCCATTTCCTCCGTGGACAGTGATGGCCCTGGTGTTGGCTCTAGTCTTGGTGCTTCTGGAAGAACTCTGAGTTATATAGAAATTCAACGGATACAAAATGAACGGGATTTCATGGTTATTCTTCAGGCATATATTCATACAGAGCAGCCACATGCCTGAAGACAGCGCACATGTGACACAGTTACAACGATCTGTACATGTAGATTAAACATGCAAAGAGATATGCTACTAGTTTCTTGCCATTTTTTCATGTATTCGTTCAATTCATTGAATGTTGTTTTGCTGCCATTTGCTTTGTTTTAGCACCTCATCACCCTCCCAGACAAACAGAAGGTTAGGATGTCAGCAATATTCACTCCCCCACCCCATCTCATCCCCCCCCCTCACACACACAAAAAAAAACCCTACTATAAACAACAATAACAACAATCAAATGTTCTAATGACACATGTTTCAGGAGGTGTTTAACAATGTAGTGCTTGGGCAACAACTCTCACCCTTTTACAATGAAATAAAGCAAACTAAGTAAAAACAAATGACAAGACTGTAGCATGTCAAGATATGTATTCCTTGCTGTCCCTTCTAATTTGAATCTGTTATATCTATCCATGCGTAATCATTTCAACTCAGACTGTGGTTTATAGGATGATCATGAATTATGCAGCATGCCTGAACTTGACCTTTGATCTTTGATGACTTGTCTCAAAATGCAATCCCCTCGGGTGAGCTTAAAACACCTTGAACCAAATGTGCGATAGGGGAACACACACACACACACACACACACACACACACACACACACACCTACACACACGCACTCACACGCACATAAACGCACACATACACTCACACGCACATAAACGCACACATACACACACACGAACACACACACACACACACACAAACACATAATCAGTAAAGGTCCAAGGTTATTGGCAGACAGAAACAAGAATGAATAAAAGGGGAGAACCTTCACACAATGTAATGATTACAGAGACCTTGGCCCAGTGAGAGAAGGGCCTGTTAAAAAGATACAATGTTCGGTAAAAATCAGTATTGAGTCCCAACGGGCTAACCTGCGTAAGATGATCACTGCCCTCCTGGATTTGACATCCTGTGGTCGGATACAGTGGGTCACCTCGTCAGCAGCGTACCCACTAACATGAGAATGTCACATAAAAAAGGTACACACCATGATTAAAGGACAAGTTCACCTTCATTAACTCTAGGATTGAGAGAATGTAGCAATATTAGTAGAACACATCATTGAAAGTTTGAGGAAAATCGGACAATCCGTTCAAAAGTTATGAATTTTTGAAGTTTTTGTGCAGTCACCGCTGGATGAGAAGACTAAGTCCTGCAGTGTATGATGTCACATGCGTACAACAATATAGGGAAAATATAAAGAGAATTTCACAAAATTTCATCTTTGGAAAAAAGTACACATTCCCTTGACTCGTTACTAATATATGTTATGGGCAATATTATTCCCATTGCCTTTAGAAAGAGGCAAGTCAAGTGCTCTCTTATTATGCGAAAAAAGTGAAAATATGTTGAATTTTCTTTACATTTTCTTTATACTGTTGTACTCATATGACATCACGAGCCTTAGTAGTCTCCTCATCCAGCGGTTCCAACACAAAAATTTTAAAAATTCATAACTTTCACATCGATTGTCCAATTTTCCTCAAACTTTCACTGATGTATTCTACTAATATTTCTGCATTCTCTCAATCCTTATGTTTATTAAGGTGAACTTGTCCATTAATGAGATTGACATTATAAGCATCCTATGAAAGAAGACTATGTCTCTAAAAGAAATAAAACTCTTCTACGAGTAGAATTCATTTCAGTTATGAAGCAAATTACAAAAACACTTCCGAGGAAAGAAACTCTTGAAATAAGAATTCTTTTTCAGATGACAAGTCAACATCAATTCTTTGATATGAATAATTTACAATTTGTTTTGTGTCACTTTAAGATGAATACAGTACACTTTATATGCCAAAGAGACAAATTGCTAGTCATTTGATGTATTAATACAGTTACCAATACCATCCCACTGTCATCCCACGGATTCTCCTGCATTTCTGAATTACTTGAAGACCATATTATCTAGGTAATCTCTGACTAAAAAGCATCTTTGCTGCTTCAGCAACAAAAAGAAAGCTCCAACACAGAATTACTGGTTCAGATAGACACGAGGGTGCTACCAAAATTTACATGTACTTGCTGCTTGCTTAGAGTAACTAAAATTCTCCGTCTGGTTGGTTGATGTGAATGGGCACCAGCCTGTTGGAAGTATGAGGCTCTTGCCAATTAGGGCAAGCTGGAAGAATAACATTTTGTATACACTACTACCTGAATTCATTTAGGTCAATGTCATCTTATCA
This sequence comes from Diadema setosum, assembly GCA_033980235.1. Taxonomy (NCBI): domain Eukaryota; kingdom Metazoa; phylum Echinodermata; class Echinoidea; order Diadematoida; family Diadematidae; genus Diadema; species Diadema setosum. Next base: position 1,768,487 of record CM067064.1, read on the forward strand.
GGCCTCAACGCGTGGTACACAAACCACTTACTAACCTGAGGGTCATGACGCAGCCGCGGGGAAGAGGAACAGACATTTTAGGCTTCGACACCCGGATGGGACGAAATGAGAACTTGCATCCAAAACTCAGGGCCGAGTCGCTGAGAAAGGATGCAGAGATGATCGGCCTGTCAAAGATGTGAATGGGGTCGACGTGGGACACAATGCATCCACCCGGCTGGTAGTCGTTGATCACGGCACTGTTTACAAACCCTGTGAGCATTCATGGTATAATAGAAATAAATTGAGGTTTCTTTTATGTTGGAGAATGCATGAATTTCATTGTAAAAGTGAGGTAATTCAATATGTCTCTTTAACAATGGAGAATGCATGCTTAGGACCCACGTGAAAGAATCATCTTCTTAAGCAAGGACTGTATTGCTGTCCTTTTCGTTGTTTTCGGCATAGACTTGTGTAAACAGTGTTTTTAGGGCTCCTAGAATTAGAAACATTGACCAATGAAAATGGGTAGAATCAAGACCAAATCTACTAAAAAAATGACATCTAAACAACTTAGTGTAAATCGTGTGGCAAATTTCATTTCCACAGTGTTACAGTATAGGTAAACAATAAGTCGAGAAAAAACTTGGAAAAAATGACTTGACAAAAAAACAAATATATGCACTTCTCACTAATAACCTTACAACTGAGATGTCTTTCTGAATTAATCAAGTGCTGTGTGACAACTGCTACAATGTACTAAAATTGTCATCAAACATGAGGCATTGTACCAGTACCTTTAAAAACCAGAGATTCTAACAGCCTTTTTTGAAGGACTCCTTAATTTATACATTATTACGAAAATGCACACACCATTGGGAATGATTTCAGCCTGCACCAGCTTGCGAATCACCAGATCCTCAATCCAGTTTGGGATTTCATCCACTTCTCCTCGCGGGTAGAGTCTCTCTTGGCCGGGCCCCTTCCTGGTCAGCTGAGACCCATACGTGTAGCCCTCCCCAAAGAAATACTTGTTTCGCAGAGGTGCTCGATCAACAGTGTGATCACGGTAGACTCCCTTGGCTGCGATTTCAACCACCTCATTGATCTTTTCCTCAATCACATGACATTCTTCGTCAGAAAAGAGCTGCCTTTGGGTAACCCCTGACTGAATCTTTTTGACTTCTTCTATCTCTTCCTCATATGATTTAGGGTGCCAGTATCTTTCACGACGTCGTTTCTTTCGTCGAGACGATGTTGAGGTGAATTTACCATTATCACCACTTGGCATCCGCTGTTGATCATGATGATTCGAGTTGCTGTGTACGTGCCGATGGTGGTGCAAATCAAGTTTGATCCGCAAGTCTGTCTTCTCGCGGGCCATTGACATTGTGTTGTTCTGGTTCCCCAGACGTCCACCTCAGATAGGTTATTTTACGGGTTAGCAGAATACCGAGAATGGCATGCTTGATAAACACGCATATGGCGGCATATTATGAGTCGGACATTGCACTTTTCAATTATGTGAACTGAGCAAAGATGCAATTGTTAATGATATTAACATGCAGAGACCAGTGCATCGATCTCTGTGTATGGAGAATAGATAGATCTAGTAATGTAATTTTCAAAGTTAGAGTCTAACTAACACTCCACAGTAAATTTAGACCATTGACTTGTAGACGGTCTAACGAAAAGCGGTGCAACATGTTAGAATGGCAATGCAATGTCCAATTCATCATTACCAGACTACAAAAAGGAAGTAGAATCTACAGTCAGTAGACTCGAGACTACAGCGTTGTTAGATCGAAGTTCCACACTTCTAGACTATTCGTATCTGCTCTTCGTTCTCGAGTTCACGTAAGAAAACTTGAAATGAGCAACAATGACCATGTCCTCTCTTGCTCAACAAACTGTTCGTTTCTTGTACAACCATACCATAAAAGTATTAACGTTTACTCAACGATCGATGGGCATGACTGCTGAAGACGACGGAGTGCACTCTCGGAATCACGTCCGGTCTCCGACTCCGAGTCTGAGGAATATTTCAAATGCCTGACGTTTAGACTAGTCTTCAAAGATCGTCGTGTCTGTGAATATAGCTGAATTCTACCCTCAGTCAACGTTCCAACTGCAATATAATTAAGTTCCTGATCCTGCCTAAGACCATTCCACATCTCAGTTTCTGGTCCTCCTGCATTGTAAATGTTTTCTAGTATCGTAGGCACCTATCATGCCTATAGTAGTAGCATGCATGCATACGATGTTTCCCCCATACGATACAGCATGCATGCAGTGCTAGCAGCGCAGTGCAGGGAGCAGCAGCAGCACCGAACCGTGGATTGGCCACACACTGATGTCTGCAGCATAGCACGGCCAGCTACCTCGGGCCGGTCCGTCAACACACCACCGTTACACATTACAAAAATCCCTCACTTTTTGGGATCTAATGTTAGTTCTTCTAGCATGCACTTTCCGTCGTGTGAACGGCAAGAGTACGCGCGTGAGAGATTCAATGTGCGGGCTGAGCCTAGCAGAGCTACTGATACGTCCATTCGTAGTGTTGCCAAATTTTGTTTTTATCAGGAAGACTATTTTGATAAATTGTACATTTTAGAAAACAATATTTGTTAAAAATTGTGTTAATACATTTATAAAATTATTTTGGTGGACAAAAAATGTTTTATTTTGTAAAGAAGGAATGTATTTATACCTGTGTAATGTGTTTAAAAATGGGAGTCAAGACGGCAAAACTTTACGTGATTGATGACGCCGTACGTATGTGCATGCAATATGGACCACAGAATTACAGTTCTGTATGGACGACCCTAGCGTTTACACGATACACAGTACCAGCGTCCACCATTGGCGCGTGTGCAGTACTCAGTATGTGTATGTGGACCGTGTATGTTGTGGTGTGCATGGCAAACCTTGTGTGGTGCGGTGTGTGCCTATGGCATGGGAGTTTATGAGGGGATGTGATCGTAAGTGACGTGCGTACACTCGACACTGGTCGACGACTGACGACTCATCACACAATACACACACCAAGGTTGTGTGGTTGTATGGATGTGTGTATTGCATGCATGTAATGTGCCAGCTAACTACTGTACGGCAAGCTAGCCCGAACGATACGAAGGCTTGCCACCAAATTCCTTTGGTCAATGTTGCAGTGAAAGAACACCATCGTGATCATGAAGGATCTTCTCGCCCATTGCAACTAAACTGTGAATGATGAAGTACCATCGCTGAACGCACGTAGAGAAAATATGATCGTAAACCCCCGACAGACAGCGTAAGGAGAATGAGCGACAGCGCGACAGAAACTGGACCGTCTTGTTCGGGTGGATTGCCGTACATGCGGGCTCCTCCACCCGTGATAAACATCATCGCTCCGAGTGACTCGCCGAACACTAACAACAATGTTGAGCCGGGCCCGTCGGGCGAAAACCACAGTCAACACAGCGTTGCTTCTGCCTCAGATATGTTGAGTTCTTGTGTTTTAGGACCAGGGGACAACTTTAAATGCGACTTTTCAAACTGGTCTTCAGAAACCTCCAAAGGGTTCACTCTTGGAGGCGCTGTAGCATCATCAGCCAGGGGTGCAGGGGGTCCAAGTCTTTCAACTCTACAAGTGCAACAGCCATACTTAGACCTTGAATATGCAATTTCACCAAATAACAATGAACTTACAGAGTTTCATGGCAAGATAAAAAAGAGACGATTGCGATGCCGCAGAGGTGCAGTGGTTCTCCAGCGATCACCCGTTGGTAGATACTTTCAAGGTATGCGATGCTTATGAATCCCCGTGACGTGTGATGACTGTTTTTTGTATGTGCATGCCATGACCAGGAATGGACCAGACCTTGACAAGACCAAGGCAAGGCTAGCTGTGGTTTCATAGACCATAACAATCTATGCATGATTTCATTAATTCACAGTTCTAAAAACTCAATGTATTGTATTGTCAAGGTAATGTATTGTATGAGTGACTTGCAGCTAAGCACTAAAGCAGTGGAAATACTAACCGCAGCAGCGACCCCATACGGACAAATACGTACCGTAAAGGGCTGTTACTGTGTTACAGCGCCCCGCGACGGGGTTATGGAAATACAAGTATTTGTACACTTTAGTGACTACAGTACAATTCGCTAAAGCAAAAATGCCAAGGTTTGACCTAATGGCTGGGTACTGTGCCAAAATTTGACCACATGCAAACATTTTAAGTTTTACATGTAGCCGGCGGTTGAAATTTGGACGGCGTTATTGTCGAATCATGGTGCAGCTTGCTTTATTGGCTAGTTGGACTTGGACAGTTGGAGTAGTATTGGTATTGCATTACCTTGCCGGACAGCATGGTAATACAGGACGCGCACATCTGTGCGTATTGAATATTAAATGACATTCAATACGCCCAGGACTTTGTAGATTTTAATACCATTACAGAGCATTGTATGGCCGTTTGGGCCTAAATCACTAAAAATGTGACACAAAAATGTAGAAAGGCTGAGAAATTCACCTTCTAATATTATAGAAGAAGATTTTGATTCATCACAAGATTTTAGCGCATAATTGTTCGAAATGTTCATGTTAGACCTTTTCCCATGCAATACAAAATTTGAGCCTCATTTGCCAATTTGAGCCTCATTCGCCAATTTGAGCCTCATTCGCCAATTTTCTCTTTGTCGTCCGCTCGGTACGAATTTGTACGGTGAATCGTGACGTCGGTATGAATTGTGATTTTGGTACATGGACAGGAAAGACGTTGATTATTCCATTGGCAAATTGTGTGCGGTATTGTAATGCGATTTTACCCCGTGCTAAAACACACAAAAAGTACATGTACTTTCTTGCAGAAGTCTATTTTCTAAAAATTCGAGTGAATGATGTACATAATTTTGCAAAATTCATTATTCACAGGACTTTGTGAGTAACTAGTGGCTCGTAGTGCCATATTTGGCCGAAATTTCATCTTCTGAGTAAGGAATTCAGCAGAGCCACACACACACACACACACACACACACAAAAAAAAAAAAAAGGCGTCCGGTGATATGATCCACTCTCCTACCTACAACGTTTGTATTTTCTGGATCTAATAGATCTTTTGATTGATATTTGACAGTGCACCAGTTTGGGTTTATTTTAATTGAATATTTCTCTATACATTGCTGTTTACTGTATCAGACTCAGAGGTGCGTAGATTACCAAGCAAACAACCAATAATACTATTATAGCTGTATTGATACATTTAGATCGAGCTACAGTGTAGAACGGGACTTACAAAATAACCAACACTTAAAAGTGTCAGAGGGTTCTGTATGCCAGCAATGAAAGCTGTTGCCTTTATCCTTGTCTTGTAACATTCAATTTACCCATAACCAAAGTACTTTATGGCAAATGAAATGCTTAAAGGGGTCGTATAGTTTTTGTTGAGACCTAATTTCAGGTTTCTAACATTTTTTGGTGAGATAATGAGAAACCTCTTATGAAATATGAAAGAGCATGTAATTCCATGAGAAATTCAATGTTTATTTGATGAAAATTGGAGTTGAAATGGCCGAGATATCGAAAACAGAGCGATTCTAATAAAGTGTGGGACCCACAATTTTTTATGATCGCTTCAAAGATTTACTTTGTTTTTGGACGTTTCAGTCATTCCAAACCCGATTTTCATGAAATAGACTTTGAATTCCGCTTAGAATGGTATGCTCTGTACTATTTTATAAGTATTTTTAAGTATTTTCTTGGTATCTTGCAAAAAGTTAAAAGCCCAATTCTCATCTCCACCAATACTGTACCATCCCTTTAATATACAAGATTGTAAGTATATAACCATGACTGGGTTTAAATTAAATAAGCTTTAGAAAGGTATACAATGTATATGGCAATCTTAAAAATTATTTATGACATTAATTCCAACAACCATAACATTGGTGCTTTTTTTAGAATTTGTCAGTTCTACTTTTATCGCGGGGACTATTTATTGTATTTATCAGTGATCAAGTTTTGAAGAAATACTTCAGATGTGGCATGGTGCTAATATTACAATCTCATGTTGTACTGCTTGCCTGCCATCAGACAAATCAAATGAATGGGCATATTTGTTCCATAATACAAGTCCTTACCAACACCAGCTGTACACTCAAATGTCTGTACACAGGCAAGTAGGAGTGTGGCACCAGGGTGTCACTGTGTATACATCTCTGAAGTGCAATGCTTCTTGTAAAGCTCTGTGGTGTAAGTTAGCCCAACCAGACGCTGTGTGTAGCACATACAGTGACAGGCCATTGTATAGCTACGTGCAAGTAAAAAGCAATGTCACAGTCATTGTGTGGAGACAATCGAGGTGCTTATAATACTACAAGATTCTTACTATTTGATTTGTGCTCAAATTATCACAATTTATATATACAAATGATGTGGTTCTTGTTTTATTTCTTTTACAGATTAAATCCTTGTTGTGTCTTCCTCATACAGTAGATAAAACAGTCAAGTACGTAAGCCATAGATGCACTGTACCTCCTTTGGAATTCCTGTGTGGAGGGCTGCATACATTGTATACCTCATTAATAAATATGAGATGGTAATGAAGTACCATGTATTATTCTCCTATATTACAAAAAATGCAAAAAAGAAAGGAAACAAGAATCCATTGTTCAGTAGTTTAGCCAAAAGATGAGTATATGGCGTAGTTCTTGGAGTGCACTGACATGTCACATTGACTTTGTTATAAAGCAATGACGCATTGATGACTTACATTGTAGGGGTACCATGCTTTAGTGTGGGTGCAATACACAATGTATAGAAGAACAAGCAGTATTTTACAAAAAAAAAAAAAAGATGGTGAGGAATTTCATTTGCTCCGTAAATTCCATCTGAAAATAAAGGAATACATACAGTGTATGCACATTGTACATGTAGGAGAGCACTTCCAATCTTATAGAGAGCACCGTTACGAATTATATACTAAATTTTGAGCCGTAATTTGCGTAATGACCGGCAATTACTATCTGTCTTTTAATGAGAAAATTTCTCCAAACTCCAACCTGTAATACCCATTTGTAATATTTGATGACAAAGCAAAGTTTTAAGAAGACTCAACCAAAACCAATTAAATGGGAAATCAAATGCATTTATGTACACTCTGTGTTTCCACACAATCATTTAAGGGTCAACTGCAAAAGAAAGTACAATTGTAACAACATTAAGTGATCTTGCATTTTTCTTGTAATAACACAGTGTTTCTTTAGGGAGATATTTCTCATTTATAAGATGATTTCCCTGTCTGAGTATTTATTTTCTGCACAATTTCATCATGACACATACTGAATTTTCCCTCAAAATTAAAAGGAAAGCATAGCTCAAAGGCATTTTTTGTGTACAACTTGTATTTGACTAAAATGGTTTTCACAATCTGTATATTTTGTGCACTGAGCACAGGGCTTCAACACAAGTGGCTGTCAGGGTAGTGATAGATGGTATTATATTACAAATGAGGTAGGATCAGTGTTTTAGTGCATCAGAACATTTCTACTTTGATAGTTTGTCAATGGTCTGCTTGCATTATGTGCTTAGTCTGGGTTACTGTGGACCCTATTTTCATCCCTAAAGCCTGCTGCGCACTACACACCTTTAGGTTACACGACTACATAAGCAACTTTGGATCTGAAATAAACTAGCATGTTTATTCTGAGGCTATTGTTATTTATTTCGGATCCAAAGTCTGTTAGTCATGCAACCGAAAGTCGTATAGTGTGCGTCGGCCTTAAGCAGATGATTTACTAAAACTGAAATCCCATCAGTCTGCACAGCATTTGTAATAGAACCTAGATCCTGTTTCATATCTTAAAAGCACATTTTTGCTTAAAATTGTGTCTATGATTGAACTACAGGCACTGTTTCTGTATTCACTTTCTTCCTGGGCTTTCATTTTATAATTGATGAAATTGACTTGCACTTGATAATCTTGCAGTGATTTTGAGAGCTGTGTTTTGTTCTTTTTCCTCATCATCATCAACTCCTGATATCCTAAAATAGTGCTTAATGCTTTGTGGTTGTTTTTGTTTCATTTGCCTTACGTGTAGGGACTATGAATGCTATTGGGCATCAATAAATCTTTGAACCGTTGAGTGAGTACTGTACCTGGTTTACTCTCAAGTAATGTGTTCATACATTTCATGAAAGTTTTTTTAAGCCAGAAAAGCCAGAATAGCCAGAGTAATTGCTTCAATATCAGCCTTCCCAATGGTCCAGTGTATAGATGTTTAAAATAAAAAAGTGGTAGACCTCCACTGTGCAAGAGATGTGTAGGAAATCACCTTAGAAAAAATACACAAGTATTTTAGTGCAGGTCAAACATACTATAATGAGCAAGTAATATGATTCAAGGGTTCAACACATTTTTTTTTTTTTTGGGGGGGGGGGGGGCACTGATGTCATTAAATCATTTGTTGGCCCAAAAAGATATGTGCTGTAGTGGCCCGAAATCAAAACAAAAGTAACAATTTATTTTGAAACTTAAGTTTCCTGAGTGGGCCACCTAAAATAACCCGCTAGCCCAGCACCAATTTTTAGTGGCCCTAGGCCACAGGGCCACTACTGATGTTAAATCCTGGATTATGTATTACATTGTTAGTAAATAATGTTCATGTACAGGAGCATTGTATCTACTCATATGTGATAGTAGATACAATTTTGTACAGAGAATGCTAAGTCTGCCTTGTTCTGGACTTTATATTTCAAAGATAGTGATGAAAGTGTGACCTATGCATGACCCAGCCACCATCATCATTGGTCATTCTCAAACCAAGCACCAGCTGGTAGTGGGCAAGTGGCTGATTAGTGAGCTGGTGTGAATCTCGATGAAGATCCACAATTGAATGTAAATGGTGTCTTCCAGGCATGGCTCATGGGAGGTGCGGAGATGTTCCCCGTCATGTGTGTGGTTTTGTGTGGCAAGCAGATCCAGGAAAGACCTGTCTGGAGTGGAAGACACAAGTAATCAAATGCCAGGCGGCTCAGTGAACTGAAGGCCCCTTGCTAGGGTGTCTAATGGGATGAAACAGGTGCCTGACAAGCCTAGTCACTCCTTGGTTTAAAGGTAGTTGCCTAGCAATCAGTTCGCCTGGGCCTCCCAATTCATTACCACAAAATAATTCAGCCCATCGAAAAACAGGATTTGTTCCACTGTCCACATAAAACTGATGTCATGTTTGGCATGGATATGCAGAAGAGTCTTGAGAAAAGTGTATCTTTGGATTTTCTTTGACTATGTACCCCTTATCAGTCTATTGCTCTAAAACCAAGTACAAGTTTATAAGGTAATTCTTACTGTTATGGTCTTCTCTTTGCACCCATGCAGTATAGATTTGTTTGTGTGCATTGCAATAATGCAACCTTAAAGTGAACATGAAGCCAGTGCTGTTACCCACACATATACATATTTTTTTTTTTCTGATGTTAGAAAAGATATTTCACAGTCAGTATACAGACATTTTGCATTAACTGATAATGCTTAATATTACTTTGATGATGGAAAAATGTATGTAATAATTTGTAACAAAAACGGACATTGATTTGTGTAATAATGTTGAGTATTGCGCTTAAAGTAGGCCATGTATAGAAATATGTAATAGCGTGAGCCCAACTTTGGCTTGATGAACTTTATATTTTTATGCCACTATTAGCAAGGAACTAGGCAACACTTACTGGAGAGATTCTCAACCATTCCTTCTTCCTCTTAACAATAGTTTGATGGCAATCTCTTGCAGAAGTAATGTAATAATGCAAACATTCAACCTATAACTATGTGATCATATTAAGATATGTGCAAGTTAAATCATTTTGAAAACATTGAAAATATCAATCATTTCAAGAATATTATTGGAAGACCAGAATTGCAGCAATCATTGTTTTACTAACAAGAAAAATGAGTAAATCAATGAATAGAGTTGGGGAAAATAAGGAAAGAAAAGAAGAACATCAATTCAGTATGTGGTTACATGCATCCCTCTTCCCTTTCTGCCGAGCATGTTTAAGGAGCCTGTTTAACTGACTGCTGGATTTTGTCATATTTTTGTATCATTTCAGGCAATCAAAGGGATTCAGAATTCAAGCTTAAATCATGAAAGTGATGGAGTACTTGTAACAGCATTAGGGCAACAAACCATCCAAAATGTAACTATTGACTGCAAATAATTATATTCTAGGGCTTTAAGGAGACCAAGGATTTTGCCCTGTGCTTGAACCGCGATTCTTGGAGCAGGAAGAGCGTGTTTTAAAGCCTCACAACGCCGTGTAATTGCACTTCCCTTGCCTGCGTTTTAAGCAGGACTGTGTATTGAATTAGCATTCTGGGGTCTCTTGGTGCAGGCAATGCCAATGACTATTTACATCATCTTTTGGGGGGAATAATTGTCTTGTTTACAGGTGTACTGTTCCAGGAAGAGATAACTGAGAAGGAGGAGGAGATACAAAGAGAGAATGAAGGAAGAGAAAGAGGGAGGAGCAGTGGGAGAGAAATATGAGAGGAAAGAAAACCAATACTTGTCAAATGATATTTGAAGCTATTAGAAATGCTTGTGCATTTCATGAGGTGTGAATTCAGATTGAATCTGTCATCCGTTATCTTGGGCTGATGATATACGATAAATCAAGCAATTGGATAGAAAGAAAAATGCTCTGTTTTCTTCATAATGCCTGAAACTCAGATCAATTTTATGCTTCTAGAATGCAAATAACTTGTACACTTATACGGTGTATTACATGTATGAGTTCTGTTTGATACATTTGATGTACACCGTAGTAGAAAAAAAATACTTAAAACTAATTTGTACTTGTTGGAGTATTTCATTGTAAGGAAGCTAGAGTTCATACCTGGTGGTTGGTGATTTTCAGAGCCTGCTTCTGGAGTAGTGTTACCTTTGCTGTGATTAATTCATGAAGCTGACTACACTGTATTTGCTTGCCTGTGTTTTATCACCAGGGGAAAGAAAGCTGAGACTTGCTGCACAACAAGGGGAATACCATGAAGGTAAGTCTGTTGAACACTTGCCAGAATTTCACTGTGGGAAGAATCATACAGAATATAATAAAGCCCACACATCCTTGAACATCATGCATGATGTTTGTTGATCAATACTCACATTGTGGCAATCTTTGTGGGTTTTTTTTCTCCCCCATGGGAATGGGAGTGGGAGATAAACAATAACATACTTTTTAATGATGTAAAATGTCAATACAGTATTAAAAGAATGATATTTGGTCAAGAAATGTAGTCTCGAAGACGTATACAAAATGAATGATGGAGATTAAAAGAGATAGCTGTAAAGAACATGAGTTTCACATATGTTTACAGATCTAACAAAAGAAAAGAACATTAAATAACTTTTGTGATTATTACATTTGCTAACATAAATGATTGTAGTATATTTGAATATGTCATTACCATGATATATTTCTATTTCGTTTCATCTTTATCTTTTATCCATCTGTCTACATATCCAGATATCTATCTACCTACCTATCTAGATCTGTCTCTCTATATCTCTATCCATCTCTTTATCTCTTTATCTAGCTACTGTTTGTAGTGTATGCATCTATCTATCCATCCATCTATCTATCCTATTTTATCTCCATCCATCTATTTGTTCATCTATCGACTTTTTTGACAAGATATTCATTTATTCCTTTATTCTGTACATGTCTACCAGGATTCGCTTGTCAATGATTCTCACCATCCTTCTCTCATCTGCTGATTAGTTTTAAGGTTGCTAGACGAGGGCATCAACCCAAACAGAGGAGACGACCGAGGAAGGACAGCTCTTCACTTTGCAATCACCAAGGGCTTCCGAGATATAGGTATGACAGGGCTGCACACTAACCCATTTTTCCTACTGGACCAACCTGTCTGTCCAACCAACAGGTACCCAGTTTTTCCATTTTTTTTTACTGGTCCACTCCTGAAAAAGTTACTGGTCTGACAGTGATTTTTACTGGTCAGACAGTGATTTTTACTGGTCAGGGACCATCGGACCAGTGCCAGTTTGCAGCGTTGGTTTTGACAATACTGCTACCAGGGGGTGATGAGTTTAGTCAATGCACAGATCCATGTATGCTCATGTACAGGCAGAGCTCTAGAAATGACCAAGCTTGTCTGTTGCAGTGACATCTATCTGGTGTCTACCACACTGTGTGAAGGGTTTAATGGCATTGGTCTTGTTATGCCATATATGAATAAGTGCTTGGTACTGCAAAATCGGAAAATAGCATTCAACACAGACATACTAAAGCTTTTCGACATGCACTCATCAGAGTAAAATCGCATGAATGAACAGAGAGCCAGAAACGAAGCAATATAAAGGAAGCGAAGGAAACCATACGGGCGAAATGGCGAGCTGTGATTGGCTGTCAAGATGAACAGTATTGTTCCACACACTCTTGGTTGTTTATCAAGTGGGAGCAATGGCCGAATTGCCACCATCCTCTGTTCTCTGTTCATTCATGCGATTTTACTCATGCGACATGAGTGCATGTCGAAAAGCTTTAGTATGTCTGTGTTGAATGCTATTTTCCGATTATGCCATATATTTTGCAAGGTCTTTATTTTCTCAAATTTTTTGACTTGAGTGATGAAACTTGTAAATTTAACAACATGCTAAAATATTAACTCTGAACCAGACGTGAATGTGACATGCACGCCTACATTTTCTCCATTCACTTCTGTACCTTACGACTGGGAATTTAGCCACTCAGGATATTGTCGGGAAGTCCCAATTCACACACACACACACACATACACACAAAATAGCCTTGCTAAACATGGCGTACACAGTAAATTTTTATACCCCCGCATACACAAAGTGTATAAGGGGGTACAAAGTGTATAGGAATCAGCGTATGGTCGGTAGGACGGTCGGGCGGTCCGTTGCAAATCAGATCTTGTGTCGCGAACTCCTACAGTTTTGAAGTAATTTTGATGAAACTTGGGTTACATGATGACATTGAGGTGTAGATGTGCAAGACATGTTTTTTGTGTTTGTCAGAGAAAACGTTGCCTTGTGGAGTGAAGTACTTCCACAGTATTTGAGCAATTTATTTCAAATTTGGTATGTACGTATAATGATCTATAGGTGTAGTTATGCTAGACACACTTTGTGTTTGTACCCAACAAGGCATTGCCATGGTAACAGTTTATTTTCTTAAAAATCTTGATGTAAACTACTTTCACAATTTTGAAGCAATTGCTCTCAAATTTGGTGTACATAATTACATTGAGATGTAGATCTGCAAGACATGTTTTTTGTGTGTGTGTTTGTCGGAGAAAGCATTACCATGGTAACCACAATTTCACCGAAACCTTGTGGAGCAAACTACTTTCACAGTGTTTAAGCAATTTATTTCGAATTCATATAGGGCCTATAATGATCTATAGGTGTAGTTATGCAAGTCACTCTTCGTGTTCGTACCTGACAATGGTAACTGCATATTTTCTTCAAATCTTGTGGAGTGAACTACTTCCACAATTGTGAAACAGTATCAGGTACTCACAAGGTACAGTACTACACACATGTATACAGACAGACACACACACACATAACTTTTTTATCAAACCCAGGTTTAATTCTTTTTCATAGGAATCTGGGCTGCAGGAGCGGGGATATTAATCACCTTTAGTGATACTTCTAGTTTGGAATGTCTTTGTATTAGTTCAAGATAATTAAAAAACATCATTTTGCAGTGCAGCATTGTGAACAGATGGAAGATTTTAGTGCATGGTTTAAGGTACAGAAGAGAATGATGGTATGTGAAGATGCCAGTGGTAAAGTTACATATGGCAAGTGTTGTCTCATTGGTGGATGGAGACTAAATCCACCTGTCTTCATATCAGACCAACTTGCATCTCCTTGTGAGTGTTTTGTTTTAAAATGTTTACTACACTTTGCAAGCATAATATTTGGGGAACTAAGACTTGTAAGACAATGTTGCTAACGACGGAATTCATCATCTACTGTAAACACAGAAATTTTTGTGGTACATGAATTTTCATGTATTTCGCTCTACTTCTGGAAAGCACGAATTCTAAAACCTGCGAAAATCCGTGAAAATATCTTCACAGTTTTCTCTGCACATTTTGAATGGGTTGACAATTGTGCAGCGTGAATTCAAGAATCTGCGTATATGTCTTTGAGAAGCTCAGCGAAAAAAAGAAGAAAATAATCACATGAAAATATTGACTTTTACAGTAGAACAGAATGAAACATGAAAGAATTGTCTTTTTTACTTAGGAGAGAAGTTGGTGATTTCTTTCTTTGGAGACTATGTACACTGTACAGAAGATTTGTCCTATGGGAGGCAGTGGTTAATTAGTATATCAGCAAACTTGGGGATTTTGTGAAAATAAAGAACATCTTAGAATATATCACATATTCAGTAATTTTGTTTTTTTGTGAAAGAAGCAAAGACTGTGGGACAGTATTGACTGTCTTGTGGCAAACACCACCACCCCCCCCCCCAAAAAAAATAGAATGAATCAGCAAAGCTTTGTAATATCACAAAACAAGATTTAAAGGGTACATGTAACTGAGCAGGAGTGAAATGCCCACTGTCGATGCATGCCATAATCCTCATACCACAAATCAAATTAAGTCTTTGATTTTATGATGAAAGACGTGACTTGGCTTCACCCATCAAGCTTCTGTGGAATGTCAACAACATATTTTGTACATTTTTCGAAAGATAAGATACATAACATTCAGATCTTCAAGACATCAGTGGTGTGCTGTTAATGAAGAGCCGGAGACACTGATGAGATAGGTTCCCCTCCCCCTTCGCCCTGAAGAGAAGACGTGTGACGACTGGCTGTCGATGATCCCATACCCTATAGGCAGAGCTGTGACATACTTTGATTGATAGCATTCCCTATGTCACATGTCACATCAGTGGTTTGTGTCACGAATAGTTCCTTCCCAAGGCCTGTATGTTTACGTCACGTTCAATGTCGGGGGAAAAAATGAAAGTGCGTCACTATATTTTGCTTGCATGCGCAAGATCAAACTTTGTCATTTTATTTTTCTCAAGGCCACAGCTGCTTCCAATATCGTAAATGACTGCAGAAGATTTAGCTGTAGAGAGTTCTCATCAGTCGTTTAGAAGAACTTTCATAATTCCGATTGTAGTTGTAGAGTTCCCTGTTGGATAGACCTGTGATAAACTGTAATGTGTACACTTTATAATCACTTCAGGAAAAACTCCCCACACACCGCTATGATATCTCCTTAGAAGTGGCACATTACAACTTGTATGTTGTGCCTTTTCATATCCATACATGTAGGCTGCTCCGTTGTACAATGATAAAGGCCTAAGTGAACTTTCTTTTGCAACTGACTGACAGATTGCCCTATAATCATCTTAATTTACATTGATATGACAATTTGTCAATCAGTTGCAATGAAAACAACTCAATGGAAGAATTTCATGTACTTGAATGAATGTTCTAGTTATGTCATTTAAAAAAAGAAAATTGCTTTTCTAGTTTTTGTCCTATTATTACAATAAAAGCAAAAAATATTTTTATCTAATTTGCATTACATGATGACCATGAATAGAATTTTCATTATACATGTGGGTGACATATTAATTATTTTAAATGAAAATAAGCCTTTATCAGTCATAACTCACTCTCCCAAACTTTTGTTTGTTTGAATAATTGACAAATCCCTTCTCTAGCCAAGAATTATTATCCAGTGTTCAACCAGCTTTTGTGATCTGATCAGAAATAGTTGTTTTGTTGATTTTTTTTTTCATATCAACCTGATCTGAGATTAGGAATTAATTTTTTTTTTTTTTTTTTGCTGTTACTGGCATGAAATGATGAGAGTTCCTTTCTATTCACAGAAAATGTCTCAAGTGTATGTAATTCCCTTTTTAGCTTGAAAAAATTTCTCTTGTTCCTCTACACATCACAAAGAATAATCACACTCCTCATTGCTAGGAAACAGCCTCCTGTAGTAACTTCAAGCACACATCAAGGTTCAGTCTCATTCCATCTCGGATACTGTAAAACCAGAAATTTTCAAGTGCTTGAAACTTCTGCAAATTTTGCGAGGAGCCAAAATTTGTGAAAGTAAAATGCACAAAAATTTTATGTCTGTGCACAATGTGCTGAATCGCTAGTCACTAATTCACGAAAGTTTCATGCCACAAAAAAAAAAGGTCGTTGGCTCCAATTTCCAAAAACTTTATGCCGAGATGATGTCTTGCTGTACAGTATTTTGTGCTCTCAATAACTTTCCACAGCTTTGACTTATGATCACAAAACTCACACCACAGTTATATCACCTAAAGATGCTAGTCAAGTTTGAATATTGGTGAAGTCAGACAATGTCAAAGGGCAAAGGTTAATGAACTTACAGCCCCCCCCCCCCCCCCCCCCCCCCCGAGATCTTGGCCGCTGACCGTGTGATCACGACGCAAATTGGCACGCGCATCACCTACAATGTAATCTGCAAAACTGAATACGTAATTATTCTGCAATTGTTCAAATTTATTTTCAATAAATTAATTATGCTAATTTATCCATGAAATTAAAGAAATTCGCTGTCAATCTGTAAATAATGGTCAGAAACTGCTAATTTTTGGTCTAGATACTCTTTGGGATTCTTATTGAATGTAATTTAAAAAAATGGCAGTATCAAAAAATTTTTCTTTTGTATTTGTTTTTAGAATTTCTTGTTTTTCATTGTTTTTGAGTTTTTGTTTTTTTATCATTTTTTTCGATGGAAATCATCAGCGGCACTATTTCAATCATAAACAACATGAAATTCATTGATTTTAATTATTAAAAGTAAAAATAATGATACATTTATGAATTTTGGCTAGAAACATAATTTGCATTGGATTTGTACATGAAATCATTTTTCAGGCAAATCGCGAATTTGGTCACAAAAGTTGCGCAAGACTTAAAAGAAAAAAGTCAAGAAACGCCATGGCATAATATTTTTATGTTACAGTTTTATCATGAAAAATGTCGGGGGGGGGGGGGGGGCCTCAATCAGCCCCCCCCCCCATCTTTTTAGGGTTAATAAGTACAACACTATTCCTACTGATTTACATCAGTTTAGAACAAGAGGGTTTTGCATTGAGTGGGAGTGGGAATAGTCAAATGTTAGTTGCATATGTCATGAAATTTATGACCCTTAGTTAACACTTCCTTCACTACCAAACACTTAAATGTGTTATGGTTCTGACTTGGAGCTTAGCGTAAACACACCATGCTGGAGGAACAAACATATTATGTGAGACGTAACTATGTCCTTGGTGGCGATGCTTTAGTTTAGTCATGACCTCTCTGGTATTTACTTCTCGCTGGAAAAAAAAAAATTCCGTCGGCTGCAGTTCGTGAAAATTTCATGCTGCAAAAATATTGTGTTTTACAGTACTCTGCTCAATAATGTAGTGTCATTGTGTTATAGTGTTACTGATGATTTAAAATTTTCTCCAGTGTTTATTCACACAAATTATCAGCATTGTCTGCCTCTTTTCCTGAGGCTTGCAAAATGTCCTCTGCTCTGTAATGAGCTACTCAGGAACTGATATGAATTGCAACCAAAGAAACTGACATTAAATGATAGGTAGATTATGACTAGACCTCTATCCATGAAAATTCATGGTATGACTAAAAACTGGCTTCTTGCCTGCCCTGCGCCCCATGAATATGAGCGGTATTGTCAAACAGCAATCTGTGGCATAATGACTGCAAATCAATGTAATCAGTGTAGGTTGAAGAAGAATAGGAGAAGAAAATATTCACAATGGGAAGTAATGAAACACAAACATCAGGTAATGATAATTGAACAGAATACAGGAGCCATCAAAAGAGGAGCATGTGAAGGGTTGCTATGGTTACTAAGGTTGCTAGGGTGGCTGGAAGGATGCAGTGAATTGATGGGTAAGGAGTAAAAAGATTAAAGTGGGTGTGAGAAGGATGCTCAAAGCCATGAAAATGGATCATGTAAAGTTCATTCTCCTCATTGGTTAATCGTGTATTTAGCTAGTTTCCGTGGCGATGTTTATATTTAAGCACCAGACGACAGGAAAATGTACACTGTTGCCAAGCTGAAGAAGTTGGTTGATTCTGGCCGCTCAATGTACAAATCTAGTCCTGCAGTGTTTTATCTTGTTCTGGCGTTGATCTCACCTGACTGTGTACCTCTCATTAGAGGAAGGAAGAAAATGAGCTGAGAATCACCTCGTAGTCTGCAATCAGGACTTCTTTTAAATGATATCTTTATTTCAGCTGCTAAACCTGAATGCGTCAAGTTGAGTGATGGTGCGATTCCAAGAACCAAGACAAAAAGAGTCTAGACGGATTGCTCTAAGCTGATAACTTTCCCATAGAATATTGATGGAGCATACTTGTGAATTACAAAAGCATGAACTTTTGAACTCTGCTAACATCTGAGAGCGATCGGTCTGGACTCTTTTTCTTCCCGTTCTTGGGATCGCGCCATCAACCAACTTGACGCGAGTTGGTTTAGCAGCTCCAATAAAGATATTGTAAAAAGATTCTAAATCCTAGAATATGACTCACCAAATTTCATGCCAAGATTCTACACATGGCTGCCATTTTCTTCTCACATCTATTGTGGATGTGCATGTGTGTGTGTGTGTGTGTGTTTGTGGGATCTGATGCTAGTTATTTTTCTGTACAGGACTTTGTTCATGTACTGCCCAATGAAAAGGCGAGAGAGAGAGAGATGGCTTGGTGGCCTCACTATTCCCCCATTGTGATAAAAATACTTTTGGTTTTATTGTTTAACAGTCATTGTTGCTCTTCTTTGTAGTTGCTTACAACTTTAGATACTATTATTGTATAACAAGAAATTTTTGTGTGCATGAAATTTCGCAGAAGCTAAGAATCTCGAAAGTAATTATGCAGGCGAAAGGTTTTGTCTGAGTAGACACAAAGCATTATGTGAATGCCAGTGGCAATTTGCAAAAGTTTCATGCTACGCAAAAGGCTGTCATCTCCAGTTTGCAAAAGTTTCATGCCGCGAATGTTTGTGGTTTTATATTAATTACCCCTTGGTCGTTCCTGAAATATGGGCAAATATGATCTACAGCCATATTCCATGAGGCAGAAGGCCAAATGTAATATGCTGTTATTTTTGCGCACAGATTTTTTCGCAGATGAGGAGGTCATATACATTTTCACGAGATGTTGTTTTCGCAAATTGACGCCGACGCTAGCTAGCATAAATGCACTATCACCCAAGCATGTCAAGACATTTTCGCGTGTTGTAAAAGTTATGATGCAACTGTGTTTCGCGAAATTCATGAAAATTAAACCCTTTGCAGAAATAACAGCCTATACAGTATGTGGTACCACAAATGCAGCTGAGATGCATACATGCACATATGTCAACAGCAATGTACAACATGAAATACAAGACCTCATTCACAAAATATACAGAATATTCAGTGGTTGATTGACCATTTTGGCATTACAGAATTCATGATCACCATATATTGTAATATTCCTTTTAATTTTAAGTCAGAATGTGAAGTTTCTTGACCATATGTGGCTAGTTTGTTGGGAGACTTGGTAGGCAACATGACATGGTCTCATGTAGTTATAGAATATGACTATGAACAATATTACTATTTTGTAAGAATATGTGTATGAATATGTGTGACTGAAATTCATACATATTTGTATGAATATGTGTGACTGAAATTCATTACGGTTTTGTCCTTGTGTGCAAATCAAACCCGTGCGTGGGTTTGATTTTGCTCTGTGCTGTTCAGTTGACATTAAAATTGAGTGGGTTGAGTGGGCACATCATGTCAACATTTTGTATCCAATGGAGAGAAGAAAGGTAGCCCAAAGGTCTTCTACCATTATGTCTGTAGTATACAGTAGTTTTGCAGCTATTGTTTCTGTCTCTGGTAAGAATTATATGTTGGCTAGTCAACAGTTACATATTTCTGTCAGCATGCAAGTGTGCATCATCCAATTTTTTGACTTGTAGGAAGAGCCAGGGGGAAAGTGATGATGTCATATGTTATGATCTTCTTTTTTATATCTTTATAATAAATAATAATACAGGTTACTTATAATGTGTCAATTCCATATGATGAATGTGCTCAAGGTAAAGTGGGAAAGAATCAGTGATGAAATACAAAATTCATCTCGAGCACATAATGTGGAAGTAAGTAAAAAGAATGGAACAATAAAGCTGTACATACTGTACATATATTGTAGATCTACTAAAAAGCAGTTTTAAACAAATCTTGTGTGTATGCTTTGCTAAATACTGTTCACCCATGCATAAAAAAGTTCACATTTATTTATAATTTCTTTGAGTTAAATCACGGAGATAGGTATGAACACAGTAATTGAATGTTGTTCCCATGGTAACATCCTCGTTTTATATCTTGTGTCTTGATGTGATTCTTCTTTGCCACTTTACAATTTGTCACTTTAACCCAACAAATGAAGAGAATATGTGCTAGATTAAAGCAGGCTGTCCATTGCTGTGAAAAGTATGAAATCTATTTCAGTTGTCAACTCCAGTTATGCATGTCTGACATCAAGACATGATAGGAGGAAATGAGTGTGACAAGAACATTTAGTAGCAAAATCAAGTCCATCTTATATTTGAAAGTATTCAGGGAAAAAACTATGTTCGCTGCCCAGCTAAATCATACAATGTTGATGAAAAATTCAGTGTCGGGGATCTTTGTTTTCAGTGGTTTTCTCCTCTTTCAGCTATTCTTAGGAACTGATTATTCTTTTCCTGAGCTTGCCTTGCTCTTAATTGTTCTGTCAGAACAATTTTCCATCATCAACTTTGATTTTAACTGCAGAATTAGAACATTTATTTTGCTGGAACATTTTTCATGTGTTATTCATATTCATGATTCACATTCATCTATGACTACACATCAAATGCCAATAACTACCACAAAACATATTGTTTCGTAACTGTGATTTATTTGTCCACTTAATTTTTGTCTGTTCATAATAGAAATTGATAATTTGCCATCAATCAAAATATACATTCACTCATTCATCAAATCAATCATTCATTCATCCATCCATCCATCCATTCATTTATCCATTCATTCATTCATTTATTCATTCATTCATTCATTCATTCATTCATTCATCCATCCATTCATTCATTCATCCATTCATCCATTCATCCATTCATCCATTCATCCATTCATTCATCCATTCATTCATTTATTCAGTCATTCATCCATCTATTCTTTCATTCATTCAGTCAGTCAGTCAGTCTTTCCTTTTTTCATTCATCTGTGAATGATTCTTTCAATCAATCACTCTATAGATCAGTCAGTCAGGCAGTCAGTCAATCAATTAATCAAATGATCAGCCAACCAGTCAAGCAATCACTAAGTCAGTCATTCAGCTAGCCATGTCATGTCATCATGCATTCAGCTGTCCATGTAATCATTCATTCATGATTGTTTGTGTATTCCTGCAGTGCAATTACTCCTGGACCGAGGGGCTGATGTGAACCAGAAAGACGGTATTGGCAATACACCGTTACACTTAGGTGAGTCCTCTAACAGGGATAGGGAAAGCAGGTATGTTATTATCATACAATTTGTAGCTCCTCAGAGCCTGGAGTCATATGATATGTTAAGCATAGTCTTTTCCAATATGTACATTGTAGGTCATACTTTGTAAGAAAAGAACCTTCATTGTGACTTATTTTGTTTCTGTTGGTTTTTTTTCTTTTCAGTTCAGTGCTTGAATAAACTGTGTCATTTTATCTTATGCTGTGTAGTATCGTAGCAATATAATTTTGCCGAGTCCAAAAATAAGGGCTTGCAAAGACAAAAGTTGGCAATAACATGTATATGCACATGTATCCTATTTGAGGGGTGGAAATATTTTTCCTCGGTGGCATTGTTCATCAGAGCTCCTTTTCTCGTATTATATTCCTGCCCACATTAATCTTGGCTCACCCATTATCTTTTTTTCTTTCTTTTTTACCAAGAAAGCATATTCTATAAATATGGACACAAAGATAATATGTTCACAGACATCATGTTTAATTATCATCTATATAGGACGTTTTAGCGGCGCATTAAAAACGCGTATTGTAGTCAACTCAATTTTTACCGTTCAATATCGGAGCATATTGAACGAATCGCATAGACCAACGTATTAATTCCCCATAGGCTACCGTTGTTACTTGCCGTTCAAGATCACACGATATTCAATTCTGTCTCGTTTATTGCGTGAGCGCTTGCTGAATGCGCAAATACTTGCTACTAGTGCGCGTCATTCTGTTACATTTTTCACAAGCGCGCAAACATCTTGCTAGTTGTTTGTTTCAATACGCAGTTTTAGGGGCTTCCCCTTTTCAGCGCTGGGATGGGACTGCCGAGTCAACTTCAAAGACGAGTAGAAGCCGGGTAATTTTGTGCAGTTCATGGTTGCTGTACTTGATTGTATAGATGATAATAATTATATTGGATGGCCTTGATTCATGGAATACCAGGGAATATTGCACTCGTTAGAGTCAATATTGCACTCATCTTCGATTCGTGCAATATTGGCCCTAACTCGTGCAATATTCCCTGGTATCCCATTCATAGCCATCCAATATAATATAATTATTGCATGTCATGGTCACGTCGTATGCCAACCACATTTAAGACATCGAAAGACTGTGTTATGTTGTAGGTGTGTAAAACTTAAATATGTGGCTCCATTCAAGTGTAATTTTAGTAAAAACGTTATGTTGACATTCATTCCTGCATTTTTGTCCATCTCCGAACAGCTGCAATAGGGAGTCACATCTCCATGGTAACGACCCTCCTCCAAGCTGGTGCCAATGTGCAGGTCCTGGACAGGGGTGGCCACACCCCCTTCCACCTGGCTCTGAGTCGGCTCCAACATCTACGCACCAATCCCTCCCTGGAAGGGATCCAGTTTAGACAAGAGATACTCCAGGTAGGCCTTAGTCCCACACATGCATTTTCATGTGTTCTGTTTGCATGCTGTCTGTGATTTAATATATGATTTTAAAAGGTACTCAGGCAGTGTATGCAAGTCATCTGTTGTCTGATTAATCCTAAGAACTGGCAAATCATGTTGCCTTGTTTGTAGATTTACAGGAAGAATGGAGAACAGAAAAGTTGTATTATGATTGGCAAACATGATTCCAGAATGAGCAGATACTATCTTGATATCGTTTTCTGTGTTTGTCTTGGTACATTGTATATCAAAGTATTTCATCTAGCATGTATATATTGAGCAGTATTGATACTATTGACTACGGTACTACCAAGATTCACAAATCATATTATGCTGTTCTTTACTGCACCAGTGCAACATGCAGCTGTACACTGCCGAGGTACTGTAGGGATGGAAAGTCTTGTGGTGTTCAAATTTTCATGCATTTTGCGCAACCAGAAACTAGCACAAAAATAAAAGCTCGCGAATATTTTTGCTTGCTCTACGTTCCCGTAGCTGATGTCGTGATCCCGTCGAATTAAAAACAAGCGAAACTTTTCTTACCCGGCAGTGCACAAAAAATTAGTTGCGCGAAAATATCCACTTTTACAGTACGTTGTGTACAGCAGAACTGGCCAAGTTTAAAAGGAACAAAACACTAATCTCAAGTGCTTTTAAATCAAAGTACAGGCAAATGCAGTTATAATGAAGTCTTTGGGACTGCCACTTTTCTCTCATTATATCAGAATTTCTTTATTCCTGAACAAATAGAGTATATAATTCATTTTGGGACCTTAATTCTTACTTTGTTGTAACAAAATTTCGTTAAAGCCGTTTTCTTTATTACAGGAGCGCACTGTAATATGATTTGCTGCCTTCAGTAGTGGTCACACTGTATTACACCTTTAATACTGTAGGTCTTGCATACAATACTGTCGTATACACATCATTGCAAGCCATGTAAGCACAGCTAGGTGCGTGTTTTTGCGTGTCTCTGTATGTACGTGTGCCCAAATTGTGTAAATGATCTTACAACAAGAATGCTACACTCTTACTGCTAGACATGTTTTGCATGCATTGTATCAACCATGTGCAGCTTATGTCGTGGTGAATTCCTTAATTAAGTTAATTAGCCAAGACCGCTAGCAAATGCCTTTGGCTCACAAACACTATTCATGGCTAGATTGCCTGTTGCCAAAGCTAACACTATTTGGAAGAAGGGAACCGAGTTAAGTGTGGGGTGTGTTTCTTTGTGATTGCACCAATGCGGGGATGTTGGTCCTTTAACTGGGCAGGTTGGAGTGGTAATCAAATTACATGGAGAAATGCCAGCAGTCTATTACTGATCTATCTCTGGATGGTTTTTATCAAAGCAGGTTAAGTGAAAATAATTTGATTAGAGATGAAATACCACACTGTCTATTCAGATATGAAATAAAACTGACTTTAATGGTGTTTTACCTACTTAGTAGAAGAGCAAATTGAATAATTCCAGGGTGACTGTATATTGCCGAAAAATTCAAAGTGAATATATTATTGCTGAAAGATTTAAAGTGGAAGAAAATTACTTTTTTAAATAAATTTTTTTGTTGACATAATGAGAAATCTCTTATGAAATGTGAAAGAGTGTGTAATTCCAGGAGGAATTCAAAGTTTTTGCCATGAAAATTGGTTTTGAAATGGCGGAGATATCCAAAACAGAGCGATCCTGATAAAAGATGGGACCCACCTTTTATTATGATCGCTTTGTTTTACTTTGATTTTGGATGTTTCAGCCATTCTAAAACCGATTTTTATCAAATAAACTTTGAATTCCACTTTGAATATCATGCTCTGTACTATTTCATAAGTGGTTTCTTGGTATCTCGCAAAAAGTTAAAAGCCCAATGCTCATCTCCACCAATATTATACCATGCCTTGCTCAGGGAAGTTGATACTTTAGGTAATGAAGATTTCCCATGCAGTATTAAGTGAAATGTAATACGCTACTGTCTTTCATTTATTGAACTTGGATTGCTGTGATTGACTTTGGTCCACCATAGATCATGGGGATGCTAAGGGTGTACGTGTCGTGTCGGGGTCAGCAGGAGAATGCCATGCAGCTGGAACAGATGTCAGCCAAGCTGAAGGAGACGGAGAGAAAAGAGGAGGTGGGTACCATGGCAACCATGTCATGATTTGGTTCTTATCTCAACAGCATCCCTTTGACTGGCCCCCGTCCTCCATCAGTGTGGAAAATTAGGGGAAATGGTCCTTGTAGGAGATTAAACTGCCCTCTTCACGGAGTATGAAACAGTGCAGACACTTGAATAAATAGGATTGGATGTTTCTGTTCATTGTTGGTGTACAAATGTCAGAAGATAAAAACGTGTGGGCCATGAAACGAAATGATGGTTTGTTTCATGATTTCACAGGATGAATATTTCCTTCTGCTCTTACTTGGGGTATATAAAAGATTACATTTCAGACACAGATTGAGTGAATCATCTTACAAGATCAGGCTTTTTTTTCTTTTAGTCTGTGTGCAAAGCAAATGTTGAGCCTTACACAAATGACATTTAAGCCACATAATCTAGAGGACTACTTGGGGTTTCCATGCTTAATGATGTACTGCCGTACAAATGGTCACATCTTTCCTATCACTCCAGGAGATCTCATTGCTATGTTTTGTTCTTGTTTCTGTTTTTTGTCTCTATGTAATCACAACATTTGCCGCCTCAACTAGCCCATGTCTTATTTGGTTCATCCTCATTTTTCTTCATTTTCTCTTTTATTTCCATCAGTATTTTTCATGCCATTTTTTTCTCTATCGTCTTCTTACATACATACATCAGGTTGACCTTCTCCAAGACATGTTAGAAGGCTTCACCAAGATGAACCTCACCAAGCAATGAGTGTCCACCATCTGTGGTGCAACAAGAAAATGGACAAATCCCCAGGGTATTCAAGAGGTTGAAATGACGTATTCACCCTCCTCTAAGTATGACAGCCGCTGCTTAAGTTGGACAAGATGCTGCGACATTTACGTATGACTCGCATATGTCAAACTCGGTGCTGAAATGCCAAGGGGTATCTTTCTAGTATCTGCTTGCCTGCGTATGAATGTCTCCCAGAATTGGTTACTTAAGAAGAAACATGTAAAACTCTCATTGTCAGAGTATGTGTGCTGCTTGCTGGCAACGTGACAAGCGTTTCTCGCACAAAATGTCATCAAGTTGTTTCCCCCCCCCCCCTCCTTCCATGCAAAATGTTGTTTCTCAGGAATAGACTGAGAAATGCCCGTGGCTAGTCATGTGACATTGTTGCGTGTTTGCCAAGTACTTATGATGAGTAATAGAGTAGGTTGTGTCTGCTTTTTGGCTGTGTTGGTGCTTACAAGAGGTGCAGACAATGTTCATTGCTTACTGTTGACGTTATCCCAATATTTTGTATTCATCAAAGCTCTAGGATTTCATGCTACAGTCTTGATTACAGCTTTGTCAAGTTTATCACTGTCATGTGACCATGTTTGCATCCCCATGGCAATGAAGGGGAGTGTAATTATTCCTGCAGTAAAAGTGAGAATGGTTCGATCAATGTCACATGTTAGGGTTGATTTCACCAGTGTGGGTGTATGACGTGTTGGATTTCATACCCTGATGCTAGACACATTTATATGTTTCCTTCCATGCAATGCATCAGCAAGCATTTCTGTGTTTGCCAACAGTTTGAATGCTCTGTTTGTATGAGATAATGGATCTTTTTATTTTATTGTCTTATAAATTTTACCTGTAGCCATGACACAGCCTTTGTATACCGGTACCCGACTTGGTTTTGTAGCTTCCAGTGTGTGGCGATCATTTGCTTTCTTTTCTTCTGTCCGACTTTTGTCTCGAGCCTCCAGCAATATTCATGTAGCCGTCCAAGGATGCAAGTCATTATAATACTGAGTGTGAGGAGAGAGCCTTTTTTTTTTTTCACCCAGTGCTACTTAAGAGAGTATGTTACATCAGGATACAACACAGAGCCAAGTTTGCACAACTGAGGAAAGTTATTGAGAAATTCTGAACAGATATTTCACTGCAAATGATTGACAAATTGCCCTACATGGACGTAAATAAGCACTGAATTGATCAGTGTTTTAGTAGTAGCCATGATAAAAAAATCATGGGTGTACATTTAGATATTTCACCGTTTGTCAAGCCCATGATATTTTATGAATATTAAAGATCTGTCAGATATCCCTAGTTTCAAAATCATATACCTTCCAATATGCTGGTAGGCTAAATGAAACAGTGATGGTGAACATGAACTTTTAAAGGCAGTCAATATAACATCGAAACCTGGTCTGCATATTTTGTTTCGTCAAAGGCTTGAAGTGACCTTGCACTAAGCACTTTAAGGCTTAGTGTGATGTATGTGACTGCATCAACCGCGGCTTGGCACAAAACCTTTATTCATATTACTGTGTATTCCAACGCCATTACGTACTCAGTTAAAGGGAATCAAAGTGTTTATTTTCCTCTCCGTGGCAATTGCCCTCATCTTAAGCACAGTAAGGAAATACCACAGCTCTCTTTCAAAATGAAAGGATGGTCGAGCTCTTGCAGTTGAATACAGGGCAAAGCCGTGCATCAGCTATGAAGGCAAAGATAACTGCTTTTGTCATTATGTGCTTGCATAACCCAGCAAGAGTTTTCACCGTTCGTTTGTGGCAGTGTTTGTGATTGCATTCCCCAGAGGTATTGCTAAATAGAAGTTTACATGTAGGTGCCATGACTTATCTCCTAACCTGCCATGTAGAATCTAATTTCCTGTTCCTAATTGTACATTCTGTGTGTTCCAAGTCTCGTATATCCCAGTCGATGGGGGTTAGGAATGTGAATGGATTTTTATACTGCTTGAATTATTGAAGACCGAGTATTTCCAACCATGTTACATTTGACGGATGTATAATGCCGTCATTTTATCTGTGGTAGAGTGATTAAAGATAGTTTCTGTGACCAAATGGAAGAGACTGGTGGTTTTTATATAAGGAATTTATATTTTAAATAGATGATTTTTTTTTTAGTTGGTCATTTACTTATATCAAATTGTTGTATATACATTTCTAGTTGTGGAGAATTTGCAGGATAAAGAGTAAAGTCTTGTCATATGGAATTCTCATATGTTAAATGTCTAGGTTGAATTTCCTTTGTAGCTCCAGATCAAACGACATGACTTCAGGTCTGAGATATTTGGGTTGTATGGACAGCATGTATCAAATTGCTGTGAAAGGGAGCGCTCATTAACAAAGACAACGTGTCACAATGTTTAGCCTAATTCTTTCGTGTAAGTTGGGAGGAGGGGGGAGGGAACTTCAGACAAAGTTTGTATTCAGTGATTACCGTCTCTGGTTTCACTTTGTGTTACACCACAGCAGTAGAACTTAGGTGAATTCCCTCCTTTGTTGTATTGAATGAATTGCGTAAACATTAGCACTGGGCAAGAATGTAGTAGTGTTTTACTTCTTTGGAAAAGCCATGGTTAAAACAATCAACTTTTGTACTCCCCACCCCAAAGTCATATTCTTGCCAGCAGTGCTGTTGGGTTGACAGGCAAGATTAAACGAGCCTCTCCAACAGATCTCAAGGTCAAGGTGTCTGTCCTTTTTGATTTTCTTTGTATTTTACACCAACCTCTATTTCACAAATGCATCAGGTTTTTTTTTAAGAAGAATCTTTTGATGTTTCTGTTTATTGTATTGCTTTTGCTACAGAAAAAAAAAGCCAAAAACAAAATGCACAAGAAGTTACAGTGGGAGCTTGACTGGACCGTAGGGTCAGTCCAAGGAATTACTGATTTTGAATTTTGGAATCACCCAATCCCTGCACAGTGGGTGGTTGCCTTATCTTCTCTTGTAGAGTTAGATCCAAATACTCGGTCTTTAGCAGTCTGGTGTTCTCTCTTCATCCATTCAGTGTACAGAGGCTGGTACTGATATTGTCCCCTGATCCCCAGTAGTTGCGTTTGTACAGTATGAGACCGTACGGTATGTCATTGTCTGGTGTTGTATATTCTGGTTCTAATAGCGGACTGTTATCCCATTCCCAACACAGGAGTAGTGAGGGCAAATGTAGTAAAAGCTCCTAATCATTTAAGAGGCTTTGTGACTGCTACCATATGCTGATGATGTATTGCAAGAGAGAATTATATCATTCTCTGTCAGTTGGTAACTTAAAGGGCGGTAATGCAATAGAGATTGCATGATGCATTTGTACATTTTTTTTTTAGCTCACCTGAACTAAAGGCTCAATTGAGCTATTGTAACCATTCATCATCCAGCATTTGGTGTGCATAAATTTTGAACATTTTCAGCTTTTTCTTGAAAAACCCCATGATGGATTTTTAACCCAACTTGGCAGGTAGCATCCCTAGGATGATAGGAGCCCACTTTGTGCAAGCAGGCACTACACCCTCCTGGAGGTCCCCCAAAGCTCCCCCAAAGCTTCACGAGGTTGTGGTATTCTTCTTGAATAGATAATAGTCTGCAAGAATGTGTGGAAGGTGAGCTTGCTTTTCTCTGAGGAGTGCTAGACCCCCAGGTCTCTCATTTGGCTTCTTACATAACAAAATTTTTGACCACTATGATGTGTCTTCCAAAGATAATGCATCACCCTGCAGTCAGACCTAGTCTGTGCATTCCTCATGGAGCTCTGGAAATGGTATCACTGCAAAGTTCTCGGTAATCAGAGCCATTTTTACTAAAGAGCAGTTTACAATATGTGCAACATACAAAGCTGCAGAGTGTGTTGTCGCAGTTTGGTAACAAACACTCAGTTGTAAGCATTGAAGTTGGTACTGACGTCTATCCAAGTCTATTGTAACCAAGGTAGTGGCTTATATTTAGCAAAGGATTGCAAATCCCTGTCTGAAACATGCTCTCAAGATGGTAAAGTCATCAAACCCTTTTTGTAGTGTTACATTTGGCGGATGGAGCTAAGCAAAGACAAATTTCTGTTGAGCATTTGTATCAAACTTTCATCAGTTTTTACTAAACTCTGTGATTCAGATCTGAAGTTTAATTTTTCTTTCTGAAGAGGGAGACAAAAGTTACATTTTGTGTGTTCATCAGTTCATTTGTGCCATAGGATGGGAACTGAAATTATTGAATTTCTGTTGATCATATGTGGTATTTTCTTAATGTATTGCTTGTATGTAGTTGTTGAGATGGGTGTGTACAGTTTGTATGATAAAAGAATCTTGTGATATATTTCAAACTTGGAACAGCTGGTGAAACAGTGAAATGGAGTGAAACCTGTGTATAAAGACCGTTAAGGGAGACATCAAGTTAAACCTGTGTATAAAGACCACCAAGGGAGCCCTGGAGAAGCAGTCTTACTGCTTTCAGTGGTCTCTGTACACAGGTAGTTGCTAAACCCTTTCTATACCAGAGACTTTGTACAGTGTGTACAATGCTATGGGGTTTTCTGTGCTGGAGACTTTAGACAGTGTGTACAATGCTATGGGGTTTTCTGTGCTGATCAGCAGTCAAAGCATACAAAGGGTTAAACAGGTTGTCATTTGTATTTTGCTGGTTCCCTTACCAGCTAACTACTATATGTATTATGTGTGAGGTGGCCTGTAATGGGAATCAGCATTGTGAGTAGAGCAGAGTCCAAAAGTCTCAACTACACTTGTACCCTGCATTCATCAGTAGAACCCACCCATCTTGATTTATGCTTGTGAATTGTAGACATTTCTGAGTGTATTTCTGAACATATGTCAACATTGTAGTTCAGCTGAGGTGGTGTACTTGACAACTCATGAACCGGAATGTACTTGTATATTACTAATATGTAACATGTATGACAATCAATTGTAATAAACCTGTGCAGGAATATTGTGCATTGTAGCGAGGAAGAGGTGCAATCGGCCTTACTTACCTGATAAAGTGAACCCATGCAAAATATAATGACGGCATCACATTACATAGTAATCAATTTACAGAGCTGTCAATGTTGTTTTATGAGTAAAATTGAACTATGAATGCAAACTGAAGTCTGCCAGTATTCACACACCCTTCCATTTAGCCGGGTAGCAAGCTATGCAGAACATAGACACTACTCTCCCTGATTGTAATAACCCTTCCATTACACCTCCATCCCCCCCCCCATATCATATTTTGGTGCCAAAGCCATAATTATTAATGGTATTCAGCAAAGGAACTTTAAATGCAGTCCATGGATTGTGCAATTTCTGATTTTGTGAATGTGCATGACACAGATACACCATGAAACGTTCAGCAAAGAATATACCCGATAGGCACATGCACAACATATGCCCGTTTCATACAAGTACTTGTTTTAGTCCATGCATGGTAAATTTAGTCCAAAGACTACCTGGTAAATTTAGACCATAGATTCGATTTGAACAATGCTAATTTCAACGTACATGTAATATTGTTTGGGCCATCCATCTGTACATTTACTTGAATAATATTGGATTTTTTTTTTTAACCGTAGCACAGCAATTTTAGAACAATTCTGATGTTCAAATACATGTACTGTTAGGCCAGATTAATAGCTCATGTCCTTCTCCATAACTCAAATGAATCTGGTAACTATTGACCGATTCGGGTTCGTTGAGGGCAGCAGACATTTTATGGCACTGGGCGCAGCCATGAGCTCAAATTGCGGTGTCTCAGCCAACCCCCCCTGCTCTCCCCCACCCCCAGGGCAACATATTTATCGCGCACTTGTAACAAAGGTTCGCGCACTAAGCAAGCATTCGCGCACTCAGTACGAGACGCCCATTGGCTAAAGCCGTTTTTCATTCTGCACGCGTGCTAATGTAGGGAGAGGGGTGGGGAGTGGGAAGGGCGGGGTCGGCTGAGACACCGCATAATGGCGCTGCCCATGCCAAAAATACACATAGCGCGTCACAGAATTGGTCAAATTGTGCATTCATCAGGCAATGGCCTGTATGCCTTGGTTGTCTGAATATACATGTAAATTTTAGAGGTTTGAGGTAAAGACATCGTGTGAATGTGTAGCTCAATGTTTCGACAAATTTTGACAAGTGATTTGTACTTCTGTTCTAGTGCATCAGCCTTGGAAGTTGGCAAAAACTTGTGTTGAATTTCTATGCATAAAAATAGAACAATTCTTGGCTTGATGCTTACCATAGCGTTTGCACATTGGTCTATGTAACCACATGAAGAGGAAGAGCTGTTTCCGCTTTCTATTCTTAGGATTGGGTCAAAACATAAACCTGTTTATCATAGTCAAGCATGTCATGTCCATGCTTGCACTATCCATGGATAAACCAGTATAGTAGGGGTTTTGTACGTTGTTTTCATTCTTACTTTAATTTGCCAACCATATTTTCTCCCCTGTAATGTTTGTTTTTCAGAGTTTGTTATTCTATGGCTATTTCAAAAAGCAGTTTGGATTCCTGAGGTGTTTTCCTTCTCAGTTTTGTCATCCTGCCAGCATACCTACAGGCTTTCCCTCTCCTTTTTCCTTTTTTTGTGTTTTGGTTGTTTTCTACAAATTTTTGTAGCATGTACTTCTGTAGTCAGTGATTTGGACCAATTTGGCATGTTTGTGCTTGTGTGTGTATGTGTGTGTGTGTGCGCGAATGTTTGTCTGTATTGTGTCTGAATCATTTGAATAATTTTTGATGTCGTTTTTATCCTTTTATAGTTGGAGAAGTACTTGAAAATTATTCTTTTAGTGCTTTCTTTCATTTTAGGGGGCTTTTTCATGGTGGTTGTTACTGAATCAACTTTCTTTGAAAGGCTGTGTTTTAGTGCTTTGCTTGTTCTTTTTTCCCCCTTTCACTACTTGAGATGTCAGCTAAAGCAGGCTATCGGTAGATAAAATTTTATGACGGGTGATACTTGTATGATTATTGGCATTAAAGAAGAACAGGTACCCATTGAATCAGAGTGCAATCTTGATACAAAGTTACGTGGGTCTACGATGTCAGTTATCCTGGATACTAATGCAGGCATTGTATTACTCTTGCTATTATCTGCTGAATGTTTTTATATCAGTTTCCAAAAGAGACTACTTACTCCCCAAGATACAGTATGGCACAAGTGCATTTCAAAATCAACTGCAAAAGAATTCCTTTTTTTAGCAAGTAGTATAAAATCCCATGTGTTCTCAGGTATATGAATAAATACATTTTGGGTAATATTTCCTTCTTTTTTCTAATAGATAGTTTGTCAAGTTTGTGATGGCTACGATTTTGGTCCTCAATGAAATCATGGTTTGGCCTCACATTTATATGTGTCTTAAATGACATCTTCCTTTAGGGGGTTAGGGGAAAAAAAAAGATTTTTTTTTTTTTTTAATGAAATGTTGCTTCTAAATCGTACTGGCTCAAATTTTCAAGGGAAATGTTTGATGAGGAACAACAAACCCAATTAAAGGGTTGAGGTTTACTTTCAGTTCCCAGCTGTCGTGGATCAGGACAAAACTGAAATGACTGATGTAATTTATCATCACATCAACAGATGCTCATTTCTAGATCTGTGTTAAAAATCTGCAATTAGAATGGATATAATTGTACTTTTTAAGTACTGCACCACCACAGAAAAAATAAAAAGGACTCCAACTTCCCAGGACTTCACTGAGCTCATCTGAAGCAGGGCAGTAAATCGGAAGATGCTTAAATTTGGATTCGAACAATGCACAGCTAAGTTGTTTCTCTATCTGTCCTAAAGCATCAGTCACAAACTTTTGTGTCAACTGGCTGCCAAGTGGTTAAAGACCCAGTAGTGTGGGGAGACACAGGTGTCCTGATTGCATAGATCTTACATTCACTGCCCAGTGGGGTATATTCCAACACCACAAATAGCGCCCATCAGTTGATTTGTGCATGGAATTGTATGATCATCGTTAAGTGTCAAGTCCAGTCTCGAGAGATACTTTGGCTGTCTGTGTAGTTACATACAGATCAGATATAAAGTTGTACATAATTCGTTGCAGGGATTCTTGAATATATTTGAGGCGGGCCAGCCATCTCAGTCCACGGTATCCCCAAGCTCCTGGGTCTTTAACAGGAGCTCTGGGCTCAAGGACCTTTACTTCAATTTGCATGCAGTAAGGAAATCCAAAGAAGAAGATAAGCACCTCACGCTTCCACTGGGAGGAAGTGTCGGCCATTTTTTGAGGACGTCTCTTCTGTCTTTGTCTTTCTGAGCATCATGGTTTAGGACTTGTCTATACTCAACAAACAACAGATATTTTGAGAAGATTGTGATGTGGTAAATTGTGGCCTTTGTTGGAGCAGTGTTTAGTGCTAAACAAGCACGTTTTTTCCCCGTGTTGTTGTAGTGAACTTTGAAAGTATTTATTTGGCATGTATATGAAATCAGTGCAGTGCAGTTGAGGATTAGCAATTGGAGGCCACCCAGGGCTGTATGGCTAGTATTGGATAACTTTGATGTAACTTGTCAATATAATTTGCTGTACTTGGATACTTATAAATAGAGTTTTAGGAAGTATGCCAATTTGTTTTGTTTTGTTTTTGTTTTTTGTTTTTTACATGAATAATTCACCATGATTTTTGATGTGATAGCATCGCAAGATTGCTGATAAAAATCAACAGTAACGAGTGGACAAGCTGGCATACTGGCTCAAAGAAAGACAGTTTTGTTTCTCTTTGCATTTTTATTTGGGTATATTTTCAGCAGTTTCATTGAACTCAAAAATATAATCAGTCAAACCAGGTGTGTATTTGTGCATATATGTGAATATGGTGAATTAGTCATAAAAATGTGATTGGTCCCCAAAACAGAGAGATCACTTAATTCTAGCAGTCAAATTACCCAGTATATTTGTACTTAATTCATTTAAATATTGTGATCTTATCTCTCAGTTGTAACTCAACTCCATTTGTGGCCAAATGAGATCAACAGTTGCACAAATTTGCTTAACATGTCAAGAAACTTACAGTTTTATAAGTATGGAATCTTTCAGATGTTGCTTACCCCATTTGAATAAGGAAATCTTTGTATTTGATGATGGGAAAAATCATGAAATTAATACATGAACGTTATGAAATTTGATACAACTGAAATGCATGCATGTATAGTTTTGTAAATAGTGGTGGTGACTCCAGAGAAGTTGAGTCAAGATACAATGTCGGCAAAAATGCCAATAAAACCAGCGAGTAGACTGGATAAGGGTAAATCTGTTATCATTGTGTTGTGGGAGTATTTTTGTGACAGAGTATGCATTTGTAGGCCAGCTTGTCTTTGTTCAAACCTGCTCATATTCTTTTTGAACAGTATGTGCAATCATGAAAGGGGTAAATTGCCTCAAACATCGCTGTTGGGGCATCAAAACCTTGTACAATGTACCTTAAAAATGTCAAATATTCAGGAAGAGCAAAACAAACAAACAAACAAACAAAAACATGCAGCCAAAGCACTAACAAATAGGATCACCTTTCATCTGACATGCCATGGTGGCTTCATTTTTTGGGTAAGACATCTATGATATAGACAAGACATCACTCAACTGATTACATGACAATTAATCCAAAAAGTGGACATTCACCAATATTTGAGATACAAGGACTTATCACTCCAGCACAAAAGAGGAATTTAGCAAATCCAACAATATCAGTAGAACACATCAATGAAGTTGAAGAAAAATCGGACAATCTATTCAAAAGTTTTGAATTTTTATAGCTTTGATGTCACAATCACTGATGAGAAGACTACTGCAGAGTATCATCACTGCAAGACAACTATATGAAAAAAATTATTTAAAAATCTGCAAAATTTAGTTTTTCTAGCATAATGAAAGAGAAACTGACTTACCCCTCACAGAGAGCAGGGCAAATAATATTACCTTTTAAAATACATCAATAACAACTGAAAGGAATTACTTTTCATAAGAAATGCACATTTTGTGGAATTCTCTTTTTATTATCTTTATTTCTAGTTCTGCAGTAATGTCATTAACTCAAGTCTTTCTCATCCGCAATGGCAGGACCAAAACTTTAAATTCACAACTTGTGAACAAATTGTCTGATTTTCCTTAGCCTTTACTGATGTGTTCTACTAATATCCCTGCATTCACTCAATCCAGTTACATGGCAAAACTTTGGCAAGATGAACATCACACTACAAGAAGGAGACTACTGGAGGCAATATGTTGGAATTCTTTGGTTTTCTTATACCTCTGAACACTCTTGAGTCAGAATTGATTGAGGGAAGGGCACTTGACATTGAGAAAATTGCCCCTCCTCAAAAAATTTAAAAAACGGGGGGGGGGGGGGGGGGGGGGGGCTTGTCTACCATTAATGGTTTTAGATCGTTCTTTAATTTCCGCAAAGTATTTCTGCAAAGTGCATGTTTAAAGGAAAAAATAGCATAGAGACACAAGTTTTGCCTGTGAAGTTGTGAAACATGCAAGTATTGTTTTTAAGTGCTTTCATACTTGATATTCATATACACTTTTTTTTTTCAAATTATAAATCATCTTCTAGTTGCAGATGCACAAGTTCAAATTAGTTATTATTCTTCACTTGCTCCAAGGCTTTTGTTTTATATCGGTGACAAAGACTGAATACAAACAACTCTGGATGCAAACAACTGTATGCTAATAAATACTTTTTATTAGAAAACGTATCACAATATAAAAACAGCTGCAAAATTGAAAGGTTTGCAAGGTACTTCAGAGGCAACGTATAACATATTTACCAGACTTCCCGATGCATTTTGTTTGGTGCTGTCTGATACACCAAGCCCACAGTGACAGTAGCTCATCTGATATGAAATCTGTAAAACCTGAGATGTGGAATGCCTGTTGTTTTATATATAATAAATAAACCACTCATACTTAGTTTAGTACTGGTACCAAACATTGCCACAGTTTAAAGCAAACTAGACGGATACATTTGAAATAGAAAAGAAAGCCTTGGGGTGCTGCTGATTGTACGGTATAATCCTCATCAGATCCTCATCAGGATCATCAGTGCTTTTGCCAATCAGAACATAAACCAACAACCCTGTCAAAGAGGTTTAACAACACAGGCAATGTCATCTCAGTCAAAGAAACTTAGACCATAACCTGGCTGAAGCTTAAAGGACATAAGAACAATGACAAAAAAACTAACTTCTGGGATATAACAGGCAAAAATAAAGAACTAAGCAGAAAAGAGATTAACATGCAATTTAAGTCAAAACAACATAAAAGTGCAACAAATGAGGTATTTTCAGATTCACATGTAACTAGCAGAAGAGTATTTTTGTTGGCTAATGATTTAACCTTCACTCAAGTTAAAGGCTTACTTCGTTTGCAATCCTGACCGGATAAATCAAAAAGAAAAGTAAAAGCAAAACAATTCAGGCAGCCTTTAAATTGGGATAAAGTGCCCATCATACAAAAAGCATACTGGTGACCTGTGTCAAAACATAAGCACTAATACTGCAACAGGCAAAGTTTGTAGTGATTTTGGTAACAAGTATACCCAGTCGTTTTTAAACAACATGCATGTTGTCATTTTCTCATTTCTCTCCATAGAAGTACTTATTTTCGCACATCTTTAAAGATACATAATGTGCCCTGTAATGTCTTTCTAAATCACACACTTTCCAGTGCCCCCCTCCAGACGTTACATACACTACAACATTTCAATTGTTGGCTACATGAAATGCAAGGGATCTTTCTAAACCAAGACTTAGTTAAAACATATTTCCAAATCACAACTACAATTGTACACTGTATTTTCACAACTACAATTGTACACTGTATTTTGGAGACATATAGCCATTGTACAATCATGCAGTGACCCCTACATAAACAGTAGTTGTTAGTAGCAGGTAACAGATGGGAAAGAGGATGCCAAAATTGAAACATATCAGCAATTTCAATCTGAACAGCCCAAACCCAAATCAATATCTGTATATCACATGATAATCCATAATCCACTTCTGCAATTTGGTAAGAATTGGTGTCATGTACATCCTAATTTTTGGAATTTAGAGAATCAGCTAAATTATTTTGATTCCTATTCATTTATATGCCAGTCCTATCTTTTAATCTACCTATTCATTCATTACCATTTTCACATCTAAATACATTTAGATTTGAAAACTTGTTAACAGTAACACTATGATGGCATCCAAGTTTGAGAACCATTACCTTATCTTGTCACCTAAATCTGAAATCAAGACAGTTCTGATAAAATGATTGCTTTGTTGCTCAAGCTAAGAACAGAAATCAATTCTACTGCATCTAATCACTAAAGTTACCACAATCATTCTCTTTGATTTAATTCTGATAAGCAAAAGTTCAAATCATGCGAGAATTGTGAATCCAACCATAATGCAAATCAGCACTAATCCTTTTGACAGCTGGTTTTAAGTATGCTACATCGATCACTTCTGGTAATACAGATAATAAACATATGGTAAGAAATAACATTGGTATGGTTATCTTACTGGAATGTTTATGTATAAAATAAAAACACTCTATTGGTAAGTACTGATCAATAATTATGTTCACATAAAAACAGCCAAATTTCTGATAATAGATTTCCTTAACACTTCTGTGTTATAGCTCTTTACTATTTCTTGAGATAATTTCACATGTTCTACTTCAATCACAAAAGCAAACTCCTATCATCATTAAGAGGTAGAGAGCTTCATCAAATCAGACATCATCACATTGGCAGGGTGGTCCACAAGGGGTTTTTGCATGTCGCTGCGACATGCTAAAGTTTTTGCACGACATCCTTCAAAACGTGCGACATTCCCCTCATTCACCCTCGTGAACACGAGACACAATAGCACTCTTTTTTTTTTTCGTCTTCTTCATTTTTCTTTTCTTTTTCTTTTCTTTTTTACCACACCACACAGCATGCATTCACCCCATCACATACTTGCTTAACACAACCAGGTGGTCACTCTCAGTCATAAATTTCTCCGGACACCCCCGTTATTCCAGGACTAATGATTAAAAAACAAAAAACAAAAAACAAAACTATGCTTAATAGGGCGGCTGGCATTGGATGTTGAAATATGGCATATTCTGGACAGGAGAATGAGTTATTAAAAACTGTTGCAGCAGGACTGCCAATGAGAGTTGGCAGCCCTGAAACAGTCAGTGTACTGTACTGTAGTACAAGTTCAAGATGTCCTTCTCATTTTTCATAGCATCCCCATTGAGGATTATATCATATCAAAAATATATTCAAAAGGTCTTAGGAGTAAGGACGATATAATAACATTTCAAGAACAATTTAAATTCTTATGTCATAATCAAACATAATGATTTTTCAAATATATTAATGATTTTTATCCTGGCATTGCAGAGTGATCATGGTGATCAAAGTGTTCAAAATAAGGCTAAGATAGCACCAGAGAGCATCTAGAACCCTAGACCCTAGACCCCGGCAGCAAGGGACTTCGCGCACACATACTTTCACGCGCAAGATCACTTTTTTCCCCAGCAACATGCTAAAATTTCAAGTTGTGGACCACCCTGCATTGGGCAGTAGCAGAGGTGTCATTTTCATCTCAGTTTTTAGAATTTTAGAAATCAGAAAGAACACAGCATAAGATGAGGAATGGTGAGGTAAAATAATGTTTCAGCTTCGTCATGTATAGTGACCGACATTTTGTGACAGGTAAAGACAACCTGTGACTTCTATGAAGTCAAGTTGAGGATTGCATTCATGTAGAAGGTACATAAGGTAGGGAAAATGATGGCAATGATGCACATAAACAACAGAAAAATCCTAAGAAATATCCTTTGATAAAAACATCCATATGAGATTTCAATTTGCATCTCCTGCATTAAGGAACTCTAAAAGAAAACCAGTTGTAAACAACACAGTGTATCTCGAAAATCTAGCAAAGCCTACCACAAAACAAAGTAAAAGAACAAAGAAATGGCAGCTACTCTGACTGCTTGAACCAAAACAAAACAGAAAATGTGAAATCATAACACTTCTTTGTAAAATCTGTCTGCATTAAGTAAGCCAAGTTCGGTGCACCATCATTCAAGACTACCTGCAAATGCTAAATATCTTCAATTCTACTAACAGTGTAAGCATGAAACAATAGGTAAAATGGTTAAATATATGGGGCAAGGTGCGGCAGTGGTAAGGTGAAGGTGGAGTCATTGTGAAGAGTGACTGTTTTTGGTTACGATGTGGGCAGAATCGAGTGTGGCAGCAGGCAAGTGTGGGCAGAATGTAGCTAAGACAAGGTCAAGAATGGGATTTGTCATGTGGAGGAGGGGTCTGGTAAAGAGAGGGTAAGATGGAGGTTGAATTGGGTGGACATGGGGTCTGGAAGAGGTTGAACCAAGTAGAGGTGGGGTGTGGAAGAGGGTGAATCAGGTTAAGGTGGGTTCTGGTGGAGGTGAAGTCAGGAGATAAGGTCTAGTAGAGGGTGAGTCAGGTTAAGATGGGGTCTGGTAGAAGTTGAGTCAGGTGGAGGTGGGGTCTGGTGGAGGTGAAGTCAGGAGGTAGGGTCTAATAGAGGGTGAGTCACATTGAGATTGGGGGTGGGGGCGCTGCGGTAGAGGTTGAGTTAGGTAGAGGTGGGATCAATGGAGGTGATGGACCAGTTGGAGGTAGAGTCAGGTGGAGATTATGTCTGGTAGAGGGTGAGTCAGGTGGAGGTGGGGTATGGTAAACAGTGAGTCAGGTGGAGATGGGGTCTAGTAGAAGTTGAGTTAGGTGGAGGTGGGATCAGTAGAGATGATGGACCAGTTGGAGGTGAAGTCAGATGGAGGTGGGGTCTGATAAAGGGTGAGTCAGGTGGAGATTGGGTCTGTAGAAGTTGAGTCAGGTGGAGGTGGAATCAGTGGAGGTAATAGGTCAGGTGGAAGTGCATGGAGTCTGGTGGTGGGGTAAGGGTGAGGTGGGGTCTGGTAGAGGTGAAGTCAGGAGGTAAGGTCTGGTAGTGGGTGAGTCAGGCTTAGGGAGAGCCAGGTAGAGGTTGATTTGAGTGGAGGTGGGGCCTTGTAAAGGGTGAGTCAGGTTGAGGTGGGAGCAGAGGAGGTGATGGGTCAGGTAAGGGTGGGGTCAGGTAGAGGTAGGGTCAGGTGGAGGTTGAGTATGGTAGAGATGGGATCAAGTGGAGGTGGGGTCATCAGGTAGAAGTACGGTCAGGTAGAAGTAGAGTCAGGTGGAGGTTGAGTAAATGGAGGTGGAGTACGGTGGAGATGGAGTACGGTGGAGATGGGGTCTGGTGGAGGCGGGGTCTGGTAGAGGTAGGGTCTGGTAGAGGTGGGGTCTGGTGGAGGTAGGGTCTGGTGGAGGTAGGGTCTGGTAGAGGTAGGGTCTGGTAGAGGTAGGGTCTGGTAGAGGTGGGGTCTGG
Organism: Diadema setosum; assembly: GCA_033980235.1. Lineage (NCBI taxonomy): Eukaryota > Metazoa > Echinodermata > Echinoidea > Diadematoida > Diadematidae > Diadema > Diadema setosum. The sequence continues at coordinate 1,809,773 of CM067064.1, forward strand.
TAGAGGTAGGGTCTGGTAGAGGTAGGGTCTGGTAGAGGTAGGGTCTGGTAGAGGTAGGGTCTGGTAGAGATAGGGTCTGGTAGAGATAGGGTCTGGTAGAGGTAGGGTCTGGTAGATGTAGGGTCTGGTGGAGGTGGGGTCTGGTGGAGGTAGGGTCTGGTGGAGGTGGGGTCTGGTGGAGGTAGGGTCTGGTGGAGGTGGGGTCTGGTGGAGGTAGGGTCTGGTAGAGGTAGGGTCTGGTGGAGGTAGGGTCTGGTGGAGGTGGGGTCTGGTAGAAGTGGGGTCTGGTGGAGATAGGGTCTGGTGGAGGTGGGGTCTGGTAGAGGTAGGGTCTGGTAGAGGTGGGGTCTGGTAGATGTGGGGTCTGGTAGAGGTAGGGTCTGGTAGAGGTAGGGTCTGGTGGAGGTGGGGTCTGGTGGAGGTAGGGTCTGGTAGAGATGGGGTCTGGTAGAGGTGGGGTCTGGTAGAGGTGGGGTCTGGTAGAGGTGGGGTCTGGTAGAGGTAGGGTCTGGTAGAGGTGGGGTCTGGTGGAGGTAGGGTCTGGTGGAGGTGGGGTCTGGTAGAGGTAGGGTCTGGTAGAGGTGGGGTCTGGTAGAGGTAGGGTCTGGTAGAGGTGGGGTCTGGTGGAGGTAGGGTCTGGTGGAGGTAGGGTCTGGTAGAGGTGGGGTCTGGTAGAGGTGGGGTCTGGTAGAGGTGGGGTCTGGTAGAGGTGGGGTCTGGTAGAGGTAGGGTCTGGTAGAGGTAGGGTCTGGTAGAGGTGGGGTCTGGTAGAGGTGGGGTCTGGTAGAGGTAGGGTCTGGTGGAGGTAGGGTCGGGCAAGTGCAATGATGCAGTAGGACTCACACTATGGTGTCACTCTTGATGCCTGCAGGAGAAGTAGTCCTTGAGTGGTGCCATCAGGTGTTTGATGACTGGCACACACCACGCCTTCCCCAACAGCTTCTGCCGGTTGGTGCGACTTAGGTTACCAATATCGGTGTAGTGATCTGGGAAACCAAAGAGCCTGGGAAGGCAACCGAAGACAAAATGCAGCATGCACATGTGTGATTCAATTCATGCTGCCTATGTTTATACCTCAGGGAACTTGAAATCTTTCCTAAACTGGTGTTCTGGGAACATTCTCTTGTGATGATGATGCAGTATACATTCAACCATGATGCCAGACAAAGATTCATTACAGTACGAGAATTCAATGCTTTTCATATTCAAATAAGAAGTTGTGGATGCTCTTCACTAATACACACACCACTCTGAGGTTCGAATGTTACAGTGATCTCAATTAAATTGTTATCTCTATGTGAAACTGACAAAATATTGGGGGGATAGTAAGGAAGGGCATCTCCCTAGAAAGTTATGCTGAAAAAAAAAGAGGTTTGGTGATCCCATGTTGACAAAGCAACTGTAGCTACAGTATTTCAAATGGCAACTCCTGCACAGAGTAATTTTCTGTTAAATTTCATAAAATCAAGGGCTACTTCAGTGAAAGCCAATTAAGAGACCTTTCACAAAGATGGCTCCAACCATTGTAAGCTCCAAAAATGCAGTTGCTATGGTAGCCGGCTGGAGAGGACTAACCCGATGAGAGCATTTAAGATAGTACAAATACTTGGAACTGATTAGAGACATTTTATGAAACCAGCCAAAAGGTACCGACTACCAAAGTGATGATGTCAGTCTTTTGGTACAGCTTAGTGCTAGCTTCACACAAAATACCCTTGTACAAGGCTATGGGCAGTGGGTTGGAACTGGGTATGAGCATGATTAGCAATTGTTTGTGTTCACAGATATTTGGGTTATGTGAGGTTTTATAGAACCAGTTTCCATGGTAATTACTGATTATGACATCATAATTGCTCCTCTATTTGTACCTCTCAAGCTCTGTGGCCCAGAGCCCATCCTCCTTGCCATTCATGATGACTGGTAGGATCGCATCCTTGGTCTGCCGGATGGAGTTAGATCTCGTCGTGATGGTGGCAACCTTGGAGAACTTTTCACACAGAAAGTAACATCACAGCATAAACTGTTTATCCCTTACCTAATCTAATTCAAGAAAGCACATTTCACATAAATTCTCTCTCGCCATCCAAATAGTTCACAGAATAACAGACGAGTGTTACAGGGTCATATCATGCTATGTGCATTTTTCATTCAATCTACTGCATTAATTTTCATAAAAAAAAAAAAAAAAAACTATCACATGAAAGAATTTGATGATTTTCTGTACAAATATTTTCACATTCTCTTCATACAATTAACTGATACAATTCACAGTGAGATTGCATTGACAGACATTTTGATCAACCCTGTAATCCATGCAGCCACAAGAAAGCATTAAGCACAGCAGTGTCTCCACCAAAAACATCAATAATAATCTTCCAGGAATCAATCAAGCCTAGTTTATATATTCAAATATTCAATAGAGTACAGCAGTTTGATATTAAGTATATATATATATATATATCTCTTCCTGGTAGCACATGTAGTATAGACAAGACAGATTGAACTCTCAGTCACTGCTATACCTGAGCCTGTCTGTCACAGTGGGGTTCAAGGCACTCTTGAAGGATGAGGGGATTCCCCGCAGCTGCCACATAGGGTCTGTAATGAAGGGAGACATACAACATATTGTACATGTCATCTCAGACAGGCCCATCGAGAGATTTACACCATGCAGCCATTCAACCCTTCACACTATCAACACTAACCCCTCCCTCCCCCCCCCCCCCCCAAAAAAGAAAAGAATAGACAGAAACAAAGTGAAATAGTTCATAATCACAAAAATGCCAACATTTACACATTGAACCTACAAAGATTCCAAGGAGCTATCACAGAGACACCTATGAGATGTGGTACATACATCCAAATTTGGTTCTCATAGTACTAACTTAGTGATATCACTTCCTGTTAGCTATAGCTGGGAGCTTTTGTTTTGTTTTGTTTTGTTTTGTTTTAACTGTTAGGCCTTTTAGGGCTTGGGGTGTCCATTTGAAGAAACCAAGAGCCTATTACCCTAGGGATACTACCTGTCTAGTTTGGTGAACATTTGACATGAATGGGGATTTTAAAGAAGCTGAATTGTAAAAAAAGTTTATGCATAATGCGCCCCAAAAGCAAGACGATTATTGCAAAAGCTCACTTGAGCTCTTAGCTTAGGTGAGCTACAAAGTGGGTAATAATAATTATTGATAGTGAATTCTTGCCATCAAAAAATAATATGCACGCTTTGAGTTTTTCATGGTCCATTCAAGATTCTACCAAGTCACCTGCACTACCAAAACAGTGCATTGTATTGCACTTCAATTTGAGGGGGGAGGAACTGATAACTGTACAAGTCAATAAAATTTGTGATGGTTTTACCGATGCATTCCTGGAAAATTTCCCCAGTAGTAGCGAGCTCTGTGTGAGGGGGAGACATGGCGGGCATCAATCATCACCGGATGACACTAGAGGCAAGATGAAAGCAATAAGGTAGTAAGTCAACACTTGTGGGTCCATGCATACAGGGCCCCGTTTTATCAAATGATAAAATCGATTTTAAATTTCCTTACCACACAGGCTGCCATAGACTTACAGTTGAAATCAACTATATAATCAATTTTAACTCTTCATAAAACAGGGCCCAGGTCTACTCCAAACAACCAACAGCATTTAGGAATACACACTGCCTATGCAATACACATTGGTAAGAACAAAATCTTTGTTTGTTTGTGTGTTTGTTTGTTTGTTTTTACATTTCACCACTATTTGTTTTTTTTACAGGTCGTTTTTTTTAAATCTATTTCACAGTAATATTGATTTTTATCAAGTAAGTTGAATTTGGGATAGCACAAATCAACATTACTTCTAATCATGTTTTAAAGGGATGGTATAGTTTTGGTTGAGATGGTTATTCAGGTTTTAACTTTTTGAAAGATGATTAGAAACTAATTCTATGAAATATCAAAGAGCATACAATTCTAAGAGGAATTCAAAGTTTATCTGATGAAAATTGGTTTTCAAATGGCCGAGATATCCAAAAACAAAGAGGTCCTTAAAAAAGGTGGGACCCATCCCACCTTTTATTAGGACCACTTTGTTTTGCTTTGTTTTTGAATATCTCAGCCATTTTAAAAGCGATTCTAATCAAATAAATGTTTAATTCCTCTTAGAATTGTATACTCTTTAATATGTCATTAAAGTGGTTTCTATTTATCTCACAAAAAGCTAAGAGCATTTTCAACTTCTTCCTCTTTTTTTAACTGTCTTAGGCAAATCATTATTTTCAAACAGGAAAAAAAGTTCATTACAAAGAAAGTTGACTCACAAAAATCAAGAACTGTGCATACTTGTAACATGGGCAATAGTAAATGTCACTTTCAACCATAATTGCGCATAATAAATGATGTATACATAACTAGAAAAGCACTCTGAGAGCGCAGACCTCCGCCAAGCATGCAGCTCATTTCCACCACTGATCTTGTTCTTCCATAGAGGTATCAGTGATTTCCACCCATACGTACTAATGGCATTGTGTGCTGAAAGTCGCCCGATTTCCCAATAGAAGCCTTTGTTACGTCATAAACCCTCCCCTGCACGGCGCGCCTCGCCCTAGCAGAAACTAGAGCATGCACTTTAGTGCGCGCATGCAAACCTCAAATATGCGCGCATGCAAATCTCAAATATGCGCAGCCTGAACTCCCAAGTTCATTTACCCTACCTGCCAAAATGTCAAAAATCCTTTATAAATTCCCCCAAAATTTAATCGTTTGTTCCTTGTGTAATTCTCAACCTTTCCTGCAAGTTTCATTCAAATCCGTGCACAACTTTTTGAGTTATTTTGCACACGGACAAACAAACAAACTAACAAACTAACTAACAAACAAACCAACGGTAACAAAAACATAACCTCCTCCCTTGGCGGAGGTAATAATTATATTGTTTATCTGTCACTGCTGTAAACAACAGAAGGCTCTGGAACAACAACAACAAAAAGATAACTGATTAGGTAAGCCATCTCAAACTTGATATTTTGATACCATTTTGAAACTATTGCGAAAACAGCATTCTTACTTATCATTATGCAGCAACATTCTATGTGGAGCCCAGATATCAGCCTAAACCCCAACCCCCTTATCACCCTCTCCCCCTGTAAACAGTATCTGTAATGACAGTGGGGTCAAAGCCTGCCAACCTCACCTCCAGGAATCGACAGATGGTCTGCTTGTCCTTACGACCCATGTGCACCACATTCTCAAAGAGCCAAAAGAAAGGTCGGGGGTCATCAGGGCGTGGCTCCAGGGCCTTGAGGATGCGGTAAAACTCAAAGAAGAGGAGACCAGTGCCCCCCTCCAGGCCCTTACGGGCAGGGTTGACCACTGAGAGGTCATTGCAAGGACTTCCTCCAATCAGGAGGTCAAAAGGTCCCCATGAAGCCAGCTTTAGGATTGGAATTGGGAAAGTTCATCATATGTTAAAGGGATCGTATAGTTTTGGTTGAGACCCAATTTCTGATTTCTAACATTTTTTGGTGAGATAATGAGAAACCTCTTATGAAATATGAAAGAGCACGTAATTCTATGAGCAATTCAACATTTATTTGATGAAAATTGGTTTTGAAATGGCCGAGATATCCACAGCAGAGCGATTCAAATAAGTGTGGGACCCACACTTTTTTACGATCGCTTTGTTTTACTTTGTTTTTGGATGTTTCAGTAATGCCAAACCCAATTTTCATCAAACAAACTCTGAATTCCTCTTAAAATGGTATGCTCTGTACTATTTCATAAGTGTTTCCTTGTTATCTCGCAAAAAGTTTAAAGCCAAATTCTCATCCCCACCAATACTGTACTATCCCTTTAAGCACAAATTGGTATTGTAATTATCATTATTATTATTATTATTATTATTATTATTATTATTATTATTATTATTATTATTATTATTATTATTATTATTATTAATTCATCATTATCATCATTTTTAATATTATTATTATTATTATTATTGTTATTATTATTATTATTATCATTGTTATTATTATTATTATTATTATTATTATTATTATTATTATTATTATTATTATTATTTGATTAATTGATTTATTTATTTTACCATTCAATTGCAATATAACATACAAACAGGGGTATGTTCAGTATTGTATTTCACTGTACACAAAACTGATGTCATAGTTATATGTACAAAGGAGGGTGGTAAGTACACCCAATTAATATACTTGTATTTTTTTATATACAGATATATTCAGTAACTGACACAATGCACTTTCTACAAAATGTGACATGGAACTATAGTGAGTAAAATATGGACAAATTCTTAAAATAATGCATTTTGGGGATATTCCTTTTTCATCCATAAAATCACAAGCTAACATCAACTTAAATGTCCTCACCATTGAAAAAAAGTCAATTATACCTTCCCTCTACAAAGTATTTGAAAATTTTTAACATCAATAACTTTATGGCAACTTCAAGACGATCATATACTGCTTGTCACAACATGAATATTTGTTGCCACAGAAACAAAATGCAGTTTATTACAATTCAAACAGTACTTTCTGTATTCTGATCACGTTCTGCAGTTAAACATTCCCAGAAAATGACAGAATTAGCACACAATGCTCCAAATTCTAAACAGCCCAATAATATTCAAATATAAGACACAACAATTACTGACCTCCTTCGTGGTGATCTTCTGGACATCGCCGATCTGCTTGATCTCCCCCTGCAGACGAACAGCGGCCACCATGATGGCCTCATCGCTGATCTCCGATGCCACGTAGCAGTCGATGTCGAACCCAAGGTCTCTCAGCACGAGCATTCCTGGAAGAAAGTTTTAAAAAAGATTTACACCTTGCCCTATAAATGTTGGATTGAGGTATTAGTACAAAGAGAGATGAGTCCTGTATACCTGGAGAAGGTTACATCTCAGTGTGTAATTCCAGCCTGAGTCATAAGTGCAACAGGAGACAGTAATATTGAAGATCACAAATGGGACCTTTGTTTTGACTGTATGGAGCCATTATTTCATGGTTCGATACTTATGAGCACAGAGCCATGCACAATAACTCACAAGAAGGTGTGATATACACACACACACACACACACACACACACACACACACACTCTCAATACTCTGATACCTTTGATGTTAGGGCATGTTACATCATCAGCGGTGGCTCACCTGTGCCAATGCCATCAAACAGCGAGAGCACTCTGATTGGCCGTCTCTCTGCAGGTAGGTGTGGCTTATACACACGGAGGGGCGGGAACTCCATGAACTGGTCCTGGTTGAAGAACTCTACCAGCCTTTCCTGCCAGTCAGCCCGTCTCTTCAGGTAACCATGGCGATCTATGGATGAACACAGGTAGCAGGACCAGGGGTCTTGTTGTGATACCTAAATTGAGTTGATCAAAATGAAGGAAGAAGGTATGAGGTACATGTAGGTGGCTCTAGACAATTTAAGGGGAGGTTAAATATGCATTATGGAGGTTAAAGATGTATTATGACCTTTCTGATTAAAAAAAAAAGAGGGAGGAATAAACATTCATAAACTGGCATCTGCTAATGACACTGATTGGTCAATTTTCCATTTTTACCTCCGGCAAGGAAGGCACTCATATTTTCATCGGTGTACGTTGGTTTAAATTTGTTTGTTTGTTAGTCTTGCTTGCAAAACAACTCAAAAAGTTGTGTGGACGGATTTGAATGAAACTTGCAGGAAAAGTTGATAGTGATGCAAGAGTAGAAGATAACATTTTGGTAGTGAGCCAGGAATTTTATGGATTTTTGAAGGATTTTTTTTTTTTAATCTTTTGGCAGATGTGGTCAATAAATTTGGGAGTTCAAGCTGTGAGTATTTGAGGTTTGCATGCAAACTCTCAAGCGCCTGCTCTGCTCAGGCAGGGGCCATGTAGCTGGAAGCTGATGATGTAAACGTAAGGTTTCTATATTGGGAAATTGTGCAATTTTCAGCATGCGTGTATATAATGGGTGGAAATGAGCTGCTTGGTGGAGGTCTGCACTCTACGAGGGCTCTTCTAGTTTTAGAGGGGGTGGAGGTTGGGGAATAGAGAATTAGTTTGTCATGTAAAATGAAAATACAATGTATCTCTAATCATATACATGTAGGTGTACAAAGTGTTTTAAAATGTACCTATTGCACTTCTGACAACACCATGAATGACAGAGGTATGTGGATAAAGCATGACATACATGCAATGTAACCTCAACCATTGGTCAAGGAAAGCAGATAATACCTCCTTTATACAAACACTAGAAAATAAAACAGGAACAAAATGGACAGCTCAATAAAAAGCAATTGGATAAACAAATGGAAAAATGTCTTGCAGAAAGGCATCTCAGGACCATAGTTGTCTGGTATAAATCATGATGAATTTATCACAGGCTTTTTGTTGTTGGTTTTGTTCTTGAGCATGAAACCAAGCCGACAACCAATTCTAATACAGTTTGACCTCGATTATCCGGCCATGTCGGGACCGGCGCTCATCCTGATAAGCGAATTGGCCGGATATGGGAGACACAATGTTAATGTACAATGTATATAGCTGCCGTCCAAGTGCACTGGCAGCTAGACAGGTAGCGTACCCCGCAACTGTGGTGTAATCTATGCTCCACTTATGTAGCCTGTGCAAATTGTAGTCCCTTCTTCACAAAAATAAAGTATATCTTTATGTGAAAATCATACATGTTTTACCTCATTAGATATTGAGAAACCTGCCATGCACATCTTATGAAATTAGTGAAATAGATCCATGAAAAGATGGTAAAAGTCACTGTTTTTTTTTTCTAAATTTTTGGATGAAAAAAAAAGGTCCTTCACTGCGTGAACGCGTCCGGATAGTAGAGATTTCCGGATAAAAGGAGGCCGGATAATCGAGGTCGAACTGTATCAAACTCTGACCTCTAAAGTCTGGTATGAGAATTAAGAAAGGAATGAAAAGGAAAGGGGGAAAGATTGATTCATGGTGTGTGCTTCTCACCCTCCTTGATTCCAGTGGTCCAACAAGGAAGTTCATGCAGTCAGTGCAGTAAGAATGGTAGCAACCAAGGTTGCCACACAGTGTGATCTGCTTGCCCTCAGCACAAATGCAGCAGTGGGCCTGAGAGATGGGAACATGCACCACTCTTTAGCTAATCTCAAATTCTAATGAAGCATAAATTAATATATGCAATATTTACAAAATTGTTTCTTGTTTACTTGTCTAGGCAGACATCAAGGAATAAGTTTCATATAGGAAATTAAGCTCAAAGAAATACCACTTTACAAAGTACACTCACTGAATTTCAATTTTAATCTCTTAACCTGTTGAGGACGAGTCCCGAGTATACTCGGGCAAGTGTCTACGGGAAAGGCGTGTTGTACCAAAATCAAACCGTTGTCCTCAAAGGGTTAATTTGTAAGGTTGCTCAGCTGGGACACACATGTATGGTTAAATTGATTCTCATATTTGTTGACATAAGACAAAAGCAAAAGAAAGAAAGAAAGAAATCTTTCTAGCTTACCTGATACCCTTCACAATCATAGAGGTATGCCACTTCAAGGTACTCAATCTGGGGACAGGATACATGTACACATCTGTGAATTTGTGTAAGAATCACCTTAAACTATAGTCTACATGAACTTCTATGCATGCGGTCCAATTAGTGCCAGCCATAAAGAATCAATATTGAATACTTACATTGACAGATAATATTCTGTAGAAGTTACTTAACAGGTAAATTCTGTAAACAATGAAGTGTAATCTATGATCACCCTCATGCTGCAAATCATTAACAATGAGAGAATCAGAAAAACAGCAGGAATATAGGAGTTTGACGAATAAGACAACAACAAAAAATCACTGGGATATATCCACTTTCCAAGTGTCTAATGCGTAACAAAGGTCCGACAACAATGACATTTCTGTAGTTTAGGCTGTTGTGAATAAACTGCAGTGTGTTTGACTTGTACTGGAATTCAGATCGACCATACATACTGAAGAGGAGGTGGCCTTAATTTTCCAGTGATCATGAAAAGATCTCTGCAGTGTTGTGTCTGAGAATAGACATTCTGGAAGGTCACAAAGAGAACCAATGAGCATCTGAGAATCTTTGGACGTTATTTTTACAGCTCATACAGCTCCCTTTATGCTGCATTCATGAAGAGTGCCAGGTTGAAGAGAGTTTACACACCCTGCAGACTTCACACAGACCACCATCAAAGAGTGGATGCTTGGTTGATAGCGACAGACTTCCACACCCAATACAGATCTCTGGAAAATTTAAAAAGCTGGAAGGGTTATTTGGAAAAACTCACAGCTTTCTAAAAAAAAATATTTAAACAGTCAAGCATTTTCACTGAAATATCTGGGTTTTTTTTCTTTACATAATACTTTTAGAGTAATTACATCATATAAAGTATATTTAAGTTTAATGATCAAATAAATAAAAATAATAAATTATGAAGTGCTAAATGAGATGAGCAATCTAAAGAAAGACAATATGAGTGATTCCAATTGTTCTAAAAAGTTTTGTGTCAGTTTCACATTAAACATGGTAAGCAGAAAAATTCAAATTAGGGGATTTACATATATTATATATATATATATATATATATATATATATATATATATATATATATATATATATATATATATATATATATATATATATATATATATATATATATATTAGAATTTCAGCCTGTCACCAGGTTTCCATATCTTTCTGACACTTCTGTGAAATTTTTTGGAATAGCAAAAATAGTCTGAATGATCCTAATATTACATACCTTCTATTGCCCACTTTCTATCCCGCAATTCCTTCATTCTTTCTTCTGAAAATAAAAGAAATAAGCATGTTTTCATGAGATATTTGTGATGTGCATATTGTTATACATATGCCAAACATCACTTTAACCCTAATCAGGCCAGGCTTTTTTTTGCTATGTTAACACCGGAGTGGGGCGGATTCTGTACAGAAGTATCTTTTAGTCAAATTTGTGCAACAAGACTTCCCTGACAATAATGGAATATTCTATCTTTTTTTTTTTGAGTATATGAATGACCATCCATGAAATTCACACTTCAGCAATTTGAAAACTGTTAACAATAAAGTGAATCATCTTTAAAGTTCTGAAAAATTAAAGCAACTGAAGCTGCTATCTCTTTAGAAAGATTTTGACAGAAACAATGTAATGTTTAACCTGTAGGCATAATAGTCATTTCATAGATTGTTTCTTTTCTAGGCAACTGTGCAATAAACATAAATGTGCACTAGTACAAACTTAAGATCGTATTCCAAATTTCTCCTACCATCCTTAAACTTACATAGACAAGCAGGTTTAACAATGATTCAAATGTTATAAGTGATGTTTGCTTTCATATCTGCACTCTAGCAATCCACTGGCAACCATCTTCTGATTCAAGAGTTTGCTTCATGTAACAAATCAAATCAAGGAGTTTCCAGCTCATTTCAAGATTACACGCTTGACAGTCTAACCTCTGACATCAAGGAAAACTTCTTTTTCAGTTTGTTTTCTGCTGCTATTCTTGGAGGGCGAGGTACCATTTTTCTCTCCCACTGGGCTGGATGGGGCAGGGCTCTCTGGAGGCGGGGGCGGTGGTCGTTTTTCCTCTGCAGGAGATCAAAGAATATGAACATTAACTCCAAATCTCCTGTTTGAAATGACAGTCAGAATTTAACTCTTAAACACCTTTTCTACAGTATGGCATAATCCATCATTCAACTACATACTATGATTGAGAGAAAATCTGCATAACAATGGCCATGAATATTTTCTGTGCCCTCTGCCTGTCTTCAGTGTTACTACTTTTCTGATGTTGGTTACATAGTAATGAGTTTAAATGTATACTTCTAGTCAGTATCTAAAGATTACACAGACATAACATACGTTTCAAGAAATCTTAGAGACATTTGTAACATATAATTGATTTGTAGAACCTGTTTTTATGGTTCTCTCAGACTGTGTGATATGAGACTTTGAGTCTCACCTTTCAAGCTTAAACTTGGCTGCACTTTTTATTACAACACCATGCAGGATACCACAATAGCATCACTGGTAAGGATTAGGAATGGAGTCACACTACATGATATAGTCCACACAATACATGCCCACATCACCTTCAGAGGGTCTGATGCTGGTACTTCCCCCTGAGGGGAATCCCCCAAAGGCCCAATCCTTCATCTCCTGGAACCGTAGCAGCATCTTGGTCTTCTTCTCCTGCTTCTCCTTAGCCCCTGCCCCGGCTGGGAGGTCGTCAGGCTTGGCATTGCGGAACTCCTTGCCACATCTCTCTGCCGCAACCTTTGGAGAAAAAAAAAAAAAAGGAAAAGAGGAAGAGGCCCTCTACAGTGAATTCCACAGACAATTACTATGGCAGCTACATGATAGCTGGCATTGGAAGAGCTCATATTCAATTCATAAACAATTAGCATCCTCTGCATTAAAATATGGGATAATGGGGATGATGTCCTTGAAGTTCCTTCCTCACTTTGTTTCTGGTTTGTTTGTTTGTTTGTTTTTGTTTTTTGTTGTTTTTTTTTTTGGGGGGGGGGGAGGTTGCCGGAAGAACACCTCCTCTATATGTTTTCTTACTACCCTATGACTAAATGTTTGATAATATCCAGTAATGCTACACTATGACTGCAAAATGATATTTTGACACATCTAATTCAATGAATTGAGTTTATATATATATATTTTTTCAATATCTAGAAGGAATATTCATTTTGAGCTGCCAAGATACATCCTTTTTTAAGACTGTCTCAACTCATTGCTTATGAGACATGATATCCATTGATTTGATACTTGGTAGACCTAGTTTCAATAACAATGGGTAAAACATACACATCATGTTCGGGGGGGGGGGGGGGGGGGGGGTAATGGTTAGCCTTTTGTCAAGGCCCTCTCGCTGTATGGTGAAGAGAGCCCAGCTGAGTGGGGTAGCACGAGGCCGGGCCTTTTGAGATCTGCTTCGCATCCTTTTGTTAGCCCTTTGAATTACCGACGTTTGCTCCCCGATTTCGGGAGCAAAAGTCGACCAATCAGCGTGTCTGTCTGCTCGAACCCGATTTGAATAGAGCGAATGCACGCCCCTGCCTCAGTTGTCACAGAACTCTACACACACAGTGTGTAGAGTTCCGTGGCAGACCTCCTTGGGTGGTCAGTGATGCATGCGAACAGGCATGACAACACCAAGGCTGAGGATGCGGGGAGTGCGCCATTCCATTGGTTGACCGGAAGCCATTAAAATGAGTATTCAGAAGGGTTCATGTGTCATGAATAATAATGTGTGAAGCAGATCTCAAAAGGCCCTCGAGCTGGTGCGCTCGGCTGAGATCGCCTTGACAAAAGGCTAGGTAATGGTCTGATAGGATGTGGGTGATTGAATAGTAACTTGCTGGCAGGTTGGGATAGGGATGGGATGGTGAGGGAGTGGGGTGATGAGATAATGGGATGACAGAGTGATGGAATGATGGATGATGAAATGATGAGGGCATGAGGTGATAAAGTGATGGAATGAAAGCATGATGGGAAGATGCATTGAAGAAAAAAAGATGAGGGAGGGAGAGTGTGATGGGGGTTTGATGGGGTCATTCAGTAATGCAGAAACATAATACGATGATGGCATGGTGGTAAGATGAGGGAATGAATGGGGGTGATGAGTTATATAAGATTATGTAATGGGGTTATGATATGATGCAATGGAAAGAAGTGGGAATGGTGGGGTGATGGTTTGATGGGTTATTGGTTTGGGGTATCAGAGATGGGGTTAGGTAAATGACTTACATTGAGAGCTTGGTAGCAGGCCTTCTGATACAGAGAGAGTTTTTGAAAAGATGAGCTGCTGAAGTACTCAGGAAACTTTTCAAAGTCCACGATCTGACCAAGGCTCAGCTGAATAGAAACAGAATGATGAAAATGAGGCCAAACCTTAATCTGAACCTCAACAAATTAAAAACAAAAATGTCTGCAGATAGAAATGTCATTTGACAACTTTCCTTAAATCATGTGATATTATGATATCTCCTAAAAATTAGACCTCCTGCTTATAGATAAAAATGCTTTAAGGGTCTTTTTTTTTTTTTTTTTTTAACAAGGCAATTATGAAGCATCTGCACTTTGGTTAATATACAAAAGACGCATGTCAGTTACAACAAAGAGAGATCATTTGGTCTCATACTGTGAATCATGATTGAAATGAAAAGTGTAAATATACCCCAGAAAAAAAAAAAAAAGAGGAAAAGTAGAAATTACGCGGTGCGTAATATATGTCCCCGCCGGAAGTAGCATTTTGTAGCAAAATGTACAATATAGGTCAAAAATCAAGGTCAAAGGTCAAAGAAGTCAAAGGTCAAAATTCTGTGTAGAAGTTTTGAAGCGCTCACCTAGTGCCATCACATAAAGCAAACGGAATCAAAATCGGGTAAGAAATGGCGAAGGAGTAGCATTTTGTAGCAAAATGTACAAAAAATGTAGGTCAAAAATTAAGGTCAAAGGTCAAAGAAGTCAAAGGTCAAAATTCTGTGTAGAAGTTTTGAAGCCCTCACCTAGTGCCATCACAAAAAGCAAACAGAATCGAAATCGGGTAAGAAATGGCGAAGGAGTAGCATTTTGTAGCAAAATGTACAAAACAGGTCAAAAATCAAGGTCAAAGGTGAAAGAAGTCAAAGGTCAAAATTCTGTGTAGAAGTTTTGAAGCACTCACCTAGTGCCATCACATAAAGCAAACGGAATCGAAATCGGGTAAGAAATGGCGAAGGAGTAGCATTTTGTAGCAAAATGTACAAAAAATGTAGGTCAAAAATTAAGGTCAAAGGTCAAAGAAGTCAAAGGTCAAAATTCTGTGTAGAAGTTTTGAAGCCCTCACCTAGTGCCATCACATAAAGCAAACGGAATCGAAATCGGGTTAGAAATGGTGAAGGAGTAGCACTTTGTAGCAAAATGTACAATATAGGTCAAAGGTCAAGGCCAAAGGTCACGACTGAAATTCTGTGTAGAAGTTTCAAAGCTCCCATGTAGTGCTATCATATAAAGCAAACAGAATCAAAATTGGCTCATAAATGACAGAGAAGTAGCAAATTGAAAATTTTGATCACACATGGACGCACACACGGACAGACACACGGACGGACGGACGGACAAACGACCTTACAATGATATACTTGTGTGTCTACCCCTTTGTTCTCCCTTTTGTTAAAATAGACACACAAGCAAAAATTTTAGCCACACAAGCCTGACGGAATAAAGGCCATCTATTGTGCACCTATTGTTCTCCTAGCCACACAAGCATACTCTCGTTAGGGCGGAAGGACGGACACACGGACACACACACGTACGGAGCCCGTTTCATAGTCCCCTGCTCGAACTTGTTCGGCGGGGACAAAAATGCATAATACAATTATGAACCACACTCATTCATACATTGCAGTTTGGACAAATCTGTATCATAACTCCTGCAAAATGAGACTGATGATTGTTAACCTATGATTGAGTAGATGATATTGCTTTAACATGCATATATCTCATAGGCTGCGTTTATCAACTTTCCCCTGTTTAAACGACTTTCGAAAGCCCTTTCGATAGCCCTTTCCATAGCCCTTTTGAAAGCCCTGTCTGCTCCCTGTACTATCAATGTGCCACTTGTTTTCGTCGGCTGCGTTTATCAACTTTCGATAGCCCTTTCCATAGCCCTTTCCATAGCCCTTTCGAGAGCCCTTTCCAAAGCCCTGACTGCCTGTACTATTAATGTGCCGCTTGTTTTCTAAGACGGGACGGCGAAAAGCAACTACCATCATAAAGACATATCTTCCTTTGAGAGTGACGAGTCATGATACAATGCCACATGAATCAATTGTCTTCCTATCTGTGAGGTAGCTCCAGTTTAGCACATACTTCAAATATTTCTGAGTGGCGGCATGAGACATGGGATCAAAGGGAATGAGACTGTTGTTACTCTATTTCTCAAACCTTGTTGGTGAGAGAAACACCTCCTTGTTCCAAGCATATGCGTGCATTACACACAGCTGTATGTATACACCTGTGTACACGTACTCGTGGGCACTTTACGTGGCGCGCGTCTTTTCAGAAACTGGAAATGCATGGTTGCGTAACCGCAGTAGGGCGACCTAAAGGGCTTTCAAAACAGTAAAGTTGCGTTTATCAACTTCGAAAGGCTTTTACAAACAGGTTTCTGATAACCTGTTTAGGAAACCTGTTTGGATCGTCACAAATTTCGGGCTTTCGAAAAGGCTTTCCTAAAGGGTTTTCAAAACAGCTTTGCGTTTATCAACTCGTGAAAATTCCTTGAAAGTTGTTTGGACAACCTGTTTCTGCCGAGAAAGGAGAGTTGATAAACGCACCCCTTCGTAAAAGGCTTTCCTAAAGGGCTTTCAAAACAGCTTTGCGTTTATCAACTCGTAAAAATTCCTTGAAAGCTGTTTGGATAACCTGTTTCTGCCGAGAAAAGGAGTTGATAAACGCAGCCATAGACACCTGCTCGGGTATACCCAGGGGTAGTCTTTTTGTAATGGCGGGTTAAAATAATCCATTTACAATACAAAAAGTAATGATTCTCATTGACATATATGCAAATGGAGTATTAACATATCCTTATTTAATGTAAGCATGGCTTTGGCCTCACTCCACACATATATACAGCACAGACCGCTGAAAGGGAAGAAAATTTAAGAAATCAGTCCAGACAACTTTCACAAGTATTTGTCATTTACAGTTGGTATTAGTTAGTATTACAGTTACAGTTGGTATTACAATTGGTATAAGTAAATAAGGTACTTGAGCAGTGAAGTACTTGAGTATCATGTTTTGACAATCAGTCACACACATACACACACAAAACCATCTACAACATGTTAACAAGGTGTATTTCAGATTATACTCACGAGAGAGACCTTGTTGTCCCCATACCACTGCACCCATCTGGAGAGTGGAGGGGGTGAGTCCGGAATGCTGCGGTCATAGTGATGAATGATCTTCCCTGGCCACCAGCAGTAGCCCTTCATCTTGCCCAGTACCAGCTGGCCTCTTGGGAAGGACTACAGGAAATGACAAGAAAGAAGGCACAGAAAATAAAGGGCTATTGAAAACGTACACATTAATCAACTTGGACAGTTTAACAAGAGACTTGGGGGTCTCGCACTCATCCGAGTATTTAAGTTCACCTGCCAAACAATCATGCAGACTATTACCCAAGAAGAACACAGAAAACGTGGGGAACTTTGGGGGACCTTCACAAGGGCATGGTGTCCATTATCATACAGGCAATAAAATCTAGTACCAAGTTTATAGAAAATTTGATTTATTTAAAAAAAAAAGAAGATCAAATATAAAATCTGGTTCCCAAATTGGTCCTGGCCGCAAGGGGGCTAAACCTGGATCTCATATAAACAAACTTGAAAGCACAGTCACTCATGTATATTGACTTACTCGAGAATATTTCTGGTTTTATAGAAAATAACTTTATAGAAATTTTCTAATTTGAGGATTCTAGGCCCCCATGAGGAGCATCATGGTGCCCATTTGTAAAAATATGTATTTCTATGATTCTAGCAAAATTCTTGCCAAGTTTAATGTACATTTTTACCATGCTTTTTCAAAAAGAAGATGAAACTTGGACCCACACATCATTCTGGTTCTAGAGATTTTTTTTTTCTTCAATTCCTGAATTCAGGGGGCATGGTGCCCATTGAAAAAAAAAAGAAGAAAATATAAGATCCTATCGCACTGAGAATTTGATCGACCTGCCAAGTTTGGTGAAAAATTACTTTCGAGTTATTAAGAAGCTGAAAATGTGAGAATTGGGCCCCAATTTTGCCTCCCCCTGCCCCCCCCCCCCCCAACCCAAGGGTACACCCCATGATCCCCAAAGACTAAATTCTTGATCATCATCTTTACAGGTGCTATTTGATTCATCACCTCATCTCTTGCTGCATCCTCTTTCTCTTGTACTGGTGTGGAGATTTTCTTCTGGCCAGCCTTCGCTTTAGCTGTCATATCCTTGTCATCCTTGTCCAGTGATGATGGCTGCAAAATAAAAATGAACAAAAAAGCATGCAGTTCATGATTATTTATGAATCAATTCAAGCCTTTTAATTATTGAAACACTATTTCCAAATTCCTAACAATCAAACAAAACAAATTAATTGAATCTACTTACTAATGCAAAATGCAGGCTTTCATTTTGGTATTCACAAATTTCCTTTCAAATATATAATTTGTGGTATATGTCACAAAAAAAAAGAGTAAACTTTCAAAGATGTATAGTAACACTGGTTCTTACAAGGCTTGAATGCTGAAGATTTAACTATCAATAGCAAAGTAACAAAGCATCACAGAAATAGCTTATGGCATGCGCAATCCAGATCCTAGCCATCACTTAAAATAATTCAGCACAAAGAATACATTGCTTACATATATGATAAGTACGCCATGACGTTATTAGGAGCTGCTGTGGCTTGGTGGAGAAGACCATGAGATATCAGTTACAAGGTCCCTGGTTCAAGTCTCTTGATAGCAGAAGCTATGCCTATGCACTCTAACCTCACTACTCAGTCCACAGGAGGGGACAATGTCTCATGGCTGTTTGCTCACAAGTGTGTATTGCTTATCCAATTCTGCACACTGACACTAGTCCAAAGGTCCAGGACCAGTAAAAATCACTGTTGGACAAGTAACTTTTTCCGGAATGGACCAGTAAAAAATTGAAAAATTGGGTACCTACTGGTTCGACAGACAGCCCTGGCTTATTTAGCTGCTATGTAAAATAAATAAAAATTGAAAACATTTATTTCAGGAATTACCTTTGCCACCTCCCTGGGTTTCTTTCGTTTTATGAGTTCCAATTTTGGTGTCACAGCACTCGTCTCAGATGGAAGATCCTTCTCTATCTTCACCTGCCAAAATATAATCACAAGTTGTGTTAGTGTAGTCAGTCAAAACATTAATTGTACACTGACATATTGATTACATCCCTCTGGCTACTACAATCACATGCATTATCGTACTGAGAAAGTATTTTTGGTATGGCTAGCTTGGAGAGGTCATTTCTATATAGCAAGTAGGCTGAGAAAGCTATAAGTCTAGCAATGAGCCTTACCTCTGAGACCATCTTTTTCTTGGATGGGGTTCCTTTCTTGCCAGGAGATTTCAGGCCGTCCTTGGGTGTGGACCTGCTACCGTTGGTGCCAGGCGTCTGACCAAGCTGAAACAAGGTGATCTTCTGAGGACACTGTCTCAGAGACGCCTCCCATCCACCCCGCCCCCTTCGACCATCAGAATGTGATTCTTTCTTGGGTTGCTTCCTAGGCTCACTGTGTACCGAGTCCTTCAGCATTTTTTCACTTTCCCCACTGTTCGCAGTCTTGCCGACCACAGCATCAGGTTCACCTTCCAGATATTCCAGGAACTGCTCGATAAACATTTTAGGAGAAGGAAGCCTACTGCCCTTTGTTTGTTCCTGTGTGTCCTGACCTGGTCTCTCATTGGTCACTTTCTCCTGGGTTACAGCTGGACAGTTACATGCTGCTAGAGTACCATCTTCAGCACTGGATGGAGAGGTCTTCGTGCTCCGATTGTCCCCAAAGGTCGAGAGACCCTTATCCTGTGGCTCTGATGAAGTTTCCAATGGACCTAACTGCTGTAGTTCATCAATCCTTGGGTACTTCAGACTGTCCTTGAGGAAAACATGGCATGGGGACGTGACTGGTTTGTTCAGATTAACCCAATTACTCACTGGAGGCCCCATCTCAAAGACTGGGCTTTTCATAGGAGATGGAATCTGCTTCAGCTTCTTGCTACACCCTTTGCCTCCTGCAATCATTGAAGGGGACATTATAGATTCCTGATTGGACTTCTTCCCTTTGCTCTTCTTTTTCTTGGGACTTTTTTTGACCTTGTCACATTTTAACTCCAGTTGAGAAGCTGAGTCTTGAGGACCAGAGGCATCCTGTGATCGTCTGCAGACTTGCAGCATTTCCAGTCCAGGAAGAAGACTGTCAAAGGTGGCAGATGTCGGGGAAACATCTTCCGCCAGAGAGCTATTCACAAGTGGTGAGGAGTCAAGCAAGGTCTTCTCTCCATCTTGAGCTTTCTCATTTTCCTCCAACGAGCAAACTGAAAGACTCTGGAAGCGAAGACCTGAAATGTGAGAAGCCAAGTCTTCACTGCCTTGAAGATCTTGGCTCACACCAACTGTGCTTACTGCAGAGAGCATGGGATCGTTGTTCATTGCAATCCTCAAATTATCACTGGACTCGTCTGACTCCACATATCCAACTTGAATTTGATAGGCTTTGATTTCCTCACACTCCTCTGATGTTTCACTGACACAAACCTTCCCGTCATTTCCAGGGACACTTGGAACACTACCTCCTGCAGAAGACAAACCATTTGTTCCCTCCTTTAATGGACATCTTCTCACATTGAGTTCCTCCTGATTATCTTCAGACTCACAAGGGTGATAATTCTTTCCCGATGCTTCCCTCGTGGAATGTAATGACTTGTGTCTGCTTCTAAGTTCTCTTTTCTTCCTAATTGCTGGGTTAGGCGTCTTCCTTGCCTCCATGTCTGCTGTTTCATCACTTGTAGAAAGTTTACCCTCGTGTGATATTTCTGAGACATGCTGCCGCTGGACGTCTTCCCCCAGTCCGTAAGATGATAATGAATGCTCTTTGCCTCTCACATCTTGGCTTGGAATGTGGTCATCAGATGATGCCTTCTCTCCCTTCACACCACCTGGTTTGGAAGGCGGAATCTTCCCTCCAGCTCCCTTTGGAATGTCTGCTGCACTTTGGGTAGTAGATTGCTTGCATGATGCTCCCACGAAGTGCATTTCACCAACTCCACCATCATCTTCCACCACTGCAGAAGGCGAGTCAGTCATGGATGTTGGGCTGGAAGCACTGGGGGATCTTTTCAATCTCTTGGAGCTTCTTAGCACAACTTTGTCTTCTAGTTCTCGTTTCCTGACTTCAGGAAGAGAGTCCCCTCCCTGCGACTGCATCTTGGAGGAAGTGCTCTGAAAGCATTAAAAAAAAGAAAATGTTGTGGCAAAATAAATATATCAGATCTGATTCAAGAGGGAGATATCAATACAACAGAAACATCTTTCATTGAACTCAACACTCTGTGTTTTAAAATATCCATGATGCATATATTTCATTATATGACCCAAACAACGTCTCTGTCAACAATTAATCATTAAAACAGATTAAGTATATCAAATAATACAAAATAATTAAAAAGTCGTGACTGTTGTAGCCATTTGTTGGAGAGAAGCTAGGAAGTTGGGGTAGGAGGTGAGGCAGGTTGCATAGATTTGAGCCAGCCTTTCTGCTATCCCCCAGTAATTTGGTGCATTTGTTTCTCTTTTTTGTTCTCTGAACACGGGTATATACACACATTAACACCTACGATCCCAAAGTGAAACTAGAATTAACCCCTTTCAAAGAGGGAAATAAAAGTGAATTGCACAAATGCACATTATAAATCCATAAGAGTTCAAATACAAAATTCAAAGACTGGTTTTATTATATGCAATATGCAAATTACCTAACTTTATAATACAGTTGAACCTCTCTTATCCGGCCTCCCTTTATCCGGATCTCTCTATTATACGGACGTAATCTCGCCGTGAATTTTTTTTTTTAATAATCACGGGAGGAATGGGGGATTCCCAACTCCTTGAGATATCCTTCACAAACACACATGGATTACATATACTTGATACATTTCTTATTGTATTATTTAGGTAAATCGTCCCAAGAATTTATAAAAGAAAATGATTTCATTCTTGCAAACACGAACCTCTATTTTGGGGTCTGTTACTGATCGAGTGTAACAATGAAAAGGTTGCAGTATACACTTTACTACATGTGGTACTACAATGGGCTACATCAGTACATGTGTATGTATATGTACAAGTATAAAGCATTGAGTCTCCCATATCCGGTCAAATCCCTTATCCGGATGAGCCCCGGTCCCGACTTGTCCGGATACAAGAGGTTCAACTGTAACTGCATAATACTCTGTGCAGAAAGTTGGCTTCATATTTCAATGAATACAATGGTTAACATGGCAATGGCTGGATTAAAAATCAAAAACAAATTTCATGTCTTGTACAGTGCACTCCCATAATAATGAACACGGTTATAATGAAATTCCGGCTACAACAAAATAAAAATTCAGACCCCCAAATTGTTCACTCCGTGTTTTTTATGATTTGTTCAGTTATAATGAAATTTCAATACAACGAAAGAAAAATGCCAGTTCCGAGGACTTCGCCACAACGGGAGTCCACTGTACAGATTTATATTGAGGCCGCATACGATTGATAAAGTATTTTAACATGTTACATGGACTTTACAATAGACCAATCTCCCAACTGACCGACCACAAATGACCAACTGACCACAGGTAGACTCCCTTACATTGAACTCAAACTTTGTCTGGGAACGACACCAACAATAGCTCTTACATATTCTGCAAATGGAATGATAAACATTCGTTCTCATTCCTCATATGTTCGCTGCATTTTGATCAGGTTTCTAATGATATAGTAAGTCAATGAGTGCTCCTGCACCTAACCCCCACCCAAAGTGCGGAGCATTCACCAAAAATTTGCAAAAGGTCACTTATGCAAGAAAAGCGATAATCCCAACACAGATTTCTTGGATTAACAAGATGGTTTCCTACAACTCCAGTTGGGCATTAACCTGTTGAGGGCGAGCTGATTTGTCTATAACATGCATTTCCCATAGACACGTGCCTGAGTATCCTTGGGACTGGTCTTCAACAGGTTAATATACACAACAATTTACCTTCAAAAGACGCAGGAAGGCTGGTCCATACTTTACAGAGATGCGAAGAGCTGTGTGCTTCTGTTTCGTCCTGTCCCAGGTGGGGAATACCCTCAGAAGCACCTGATCCATGATGTAGGTAAAATTATGGTACAGTACATTTCCCATTATAACAAACATGGTTATAATTAAATTCCGGTCACAACAAAGTAAAAATTCATGCAGCAACATTATCAGCCCTATGTATTTTTATTATTTGTTTGTTTATAACAAAATTTCAATATAACGAAAGAAAACTGCCAGTCAACAGGATTTCGTTATAATGGGAGTTCAATGTACTTCATTACAGTGTGCTACTGTTATAACGATTACGATTATTATGAAATTCTTGTTACAAGGAAGAAATATTCAGGTCCCAAAATTATCATCGTCCTATCTTTGTATAGTTCACTGTTCGGATGTAACAAAATAATGAAAGAAAATTGTCGGTCCTGAGGAATTTGTTCTGATGGGAGTTGCCTATACTTAATTGGCATTAGGGCAAAATAAAGATATTTTGACAGCATTCATAATTCAAATTCTTTGTACAAATTGACAGTAAATTGGATAATCCCAGTCACATGAGAACTCATTCCCAGTAAGTAGAGGTAGAGGCATCATGACCAGCAAGGGACATTACGATAAGTGACCGTGCATCACAAAATGAACAAAAAGTCGCACACACTGGTTTTGTGTGAGGACTGAAAATAGGTGAAATGGGTCAACCTAGCCGATCTTGACTTTTTCATATTTTCTGAAAGAGCAAGTCTTCTTCTACATTATTCTAAAATTTGGGATCATAAAACGGGCAGGAAAGTGTGTTTTTTAGCAGTTTATCTCTAACATTTTTTGGTAGAATAGTGTGATTAGGCGTGTCTTTAGAGTCCCCTTTTCATTTCTTTACAACCTTGTACACACTCCTCACTTTCAACTCTAATAACTTTTGAAAGAATGATGCTAATGCTTTGAAAGTTGGCATTAATTATGGATGGAATGTGTTAATAGGACATATTCAATTTCAGTTAAATCGGTAGTTTACATCCTGTTATTTGTCCCATTCATTGCACAGCCAACAGGGCTTGATAAAGATTTAGCGCTTATGGACACTGTACTTCAGAGCCTCTTTTCTCAGTTCACACTTTTCCCGAGTGTGTGTTTTCTTTCCAATATTTAGATAGGTTAGGAGAGTCCATTTGATTTGAGTTATACATCATTTTAAAGCTTAAAGGGACTGTACAGTACTGGTTGAAGTGGGGATTCATGTTTTGAACATTCAAAGTGAGATAGTGAAAAGCCTCTTATGAAATATGAAAGAGCATGTAATTTTAAGAAGGACTCAACGTTTATTTGATGAAAATTGGTTTCCAAATGGCTGAGATATCCCAAAAAGTGCTAATAATAAAAGGCGACATGCCACAACTTTATTAGGATCTCTTTGTTTCACCTTGTTTTTGGATATCTCAGCCATTTCAGAACCGATTTTGATCAAATAAACTTTTGATACCCCTCAGAACTGCATGCTCTTTGACATCTCATAGAGTGGTTTCTGAATATCTCACAAAACGTTAAAAGCTAAATCCTCACCTCGACCAGAACTGTACACACCCTTTAAAGTCTGTTCTTTCAGAATATGCTCTTAACTAAAATTTCATGTCTGGCAACTTTATGTTCATTTTGTCATGCAGGGTCACATATGATTATCATGCATTGCAACTGATTGACAAATTGCCCTACATCGACGTAAATAAGCACTGAATTGATCAGTGTTTGAGTAGTAGCCATGATAAAAAATCATGGGTGCACATACTCGAGCAGGATTTGAACCCACGACCTCCTGATCACCGAAGGCGTCATCTCCACTAGACTACCGAGCTTTCGCCCGACAGCAAGTGTTGGTTCTAATCCTTATAGCATATGCAGTGGGTACTGCGTAATTATTCAAATTCATGAAGTTCTTCCGTCGAGATGTTTTCATTGCAACTGATTGACAAATTGCCCTTTGTCAATCAGTTGCAATGAAAACATCTCGATGGAAGAATTTCATAAATTTGAATGATTATCATGCATGTTGTTGTCTATACCGTATCAATCTCTGAGAACACCATATGACGCCACACGACAGTGACAGCTTGTCACTTTTGCCAATAGGGGCTTCTAAGTTCATAGTTTTGACATGAATTCCATAACAGCAAGAGATCACAGGGCATCCTATAAAATCTGTGAATTCTCTACCTGTGTAGTCATTGCACGATTTCTTTCGATCTTTAATACTTGTACTATTTTACATCAACACACTATTTACCTATTTTCTCATCCACTACCTTAGAAGACATGGTTTAAACTTCAGTACTTTTGCTCCTCTAGAGCAAATCTTACGAGTTCAATGAAGCATATTTATATGCTCACTGGGCTATTATGTGAAAAGTTAACAATGGTACTAGTACAAGGTGCCATTAGATGACAGGCATAACATAATACCCCCATTACACAGAGATTTTCTCTCATCGGTCATGACTCATTCATCCGAAGCAAAGTTTGTTGCTTTCAGCGACCCATCGAAGTGTATCAGATCACAGTCCGATGAATCCGATTTGGTTGGTCGACTATCAGGCAAGTGTCAGACATGTAGCATGTGATCCTCATCAGATTATCTTGCCTCACTGGATAACCCCCCTCCCCCCTCCCCAACATGTCTGACACTGACCTAATAGTCGACCAACACAAGTTGGACCAATCGGACTGCGATTCGATACAATTCAGTGGGTGCCCGGAAGCGATAAACTTAGCTTCTGATGAGTGACCAACCGATGAGAGAAAATCTCTGTGGAATGGGCCGTATCAAAAGTCAAAACATCAGCAGATTCTAATAGCATGCCTTCACAGACAAGTTACTGAATTAAAAAGTTCATTATAAACACAGCACACCATTTTGGTTTTAATATATATAAAAAAAAAAAAACGACTTCTTTTCCTTTATTCAATCATCTTAATGAAAATCTACTTGTTTAGGTGTTGGGAGACCAGTTATATTCGTCAAGTACCTGCTTGCTTGGAAGCCTCATCCTTCCTGGACAGTTTGTTGAAATGTTCACACTTCTTCCCACTTTCCAGTACTGTCCTGCTGGTAGGAAGCCTACAGATGCTTATGTGTCAACCTGGAAACAGATTTAGCACATAAATATGTATAAAAAGCCAAATCCTTCTACAGCAGTGGTATGTGTGATAACGTTCTGAAGAATTAAGTTTTTATAAAAATGATTCAGATACAATGAAGATATATATATTCCATAAAGGGAGTTCTACATTCAACAGGAAAAAAAAAAGCCTTTGACATTTCAAACATGTCCTCAAAATAAAAGAGCACTTTCTGAAAACACTTGATGTACCGGTATATCTTCATATAATACCCAATGTCTACAACCTTACTGAAGGTTTAGAAATTCTCTTTTTCTAAAGGCCTGTTTCTATTTTTATTCTGTATTAAGTGTGTGTTTCTACTGGACACCCCGTATCACCTCACATCACAGACAATTTTGTTCCCTGCCTCACCTTGTATATTGCTACTCTCCAGGGGTGTATCCAGGATTTTTTCAGGGGGGGGGGGGGGGGGGGTTGTAATCAAAATTTTTGGACCTTTACCTTTGTGATCGAGGGAGCGGAGCAACCGTGCGGGGGGAGGGTGTGGGAGGGGGGTGTCCCCCCCTCCCACGGTAGGGAGTTTTTGAATTTTATATCTTTATATGGGGCCATTTGGTGCATACAAAAGTGACTTTTTCGGCATGGCAGTGCGGCTTAGAAATAAGGTATGGCATATTAAAACTAAGTTACGAAATTTACGAGGTTTTTGACAATTTGGTCACTTTTTTTCCCTGTTGTATATGGGGTAAAAAGCCCTCAAAAAACAAAAATGTCTTTTACAAAAAGTGGACCTTCTGAAAATTTGGGGGGGGGGGGGGGTCGTACCACCCTCCCGACCCCCCCTTGCATACACCCATGCTCTCCAACATGTTTCTACCGGGCAATATGCGGTGATGCCAGGTACAGCATAGCCTTTTGCAAAGGCGGCTCGCAATGGACTCACATACGGTGGGCGGTGGACTCGCGCGCACATAGAGATCAGATTACACTCGCAGCTCGCCGGTCTCGTGCTGTGTGTGCGAGTCCATTGCTCTCTGTGTGCGTGTGCTGAAATTATAGCGAGCTGCCTTTGCAAAAGGCTAGGTACAGCAGGGTAATGTGAGGATCAAACTAGCAAAATGCAGTGAACCAGAAAGTTGCAAATCTAACAACGCAGATAAGGGCACTGGCATGCCTTATGTGATCCAATGAATAACATGCAGCATCATCCAATAACAATTTAAGATTTCAAGAATTTTGTACGTATCCACTCTGTGTCTACTGATGTGACGAGCATGGACGGGTTTTTAAGAAATGAAAAGAGGACTCTATGACCCCATTTACAGTGCGAGGCTCGGCCGCGGCCGAGCCCAGCCCCGCTTCAGTGTAAATGCGCAAAAGGCCAAATGCGAGGCCAAAATTGGCCTCGCATTTGGCTTCGCTCTGGAGGTGGTCTCGGCCTCTTCTTGGTGTAAACGCAAACTGGGCCAAATGCGCGGCCAATTTTAGTCTGGCTTCCAGACTCTCTGCCCGTACTATTTCGCTATTCACGATATTAACCCCCTCAACGTGGAAAACTAGTATAGTTTAAGGTGGTTTTGTCCTGCAAATGATTTTTCCTTCGGCAAAGGCCTTTGCCAGAACGGCAACTTCGTCGCCACGAAATCCAGTTTGCAAAAGGTCTGAAAACCAGGCTATACCAAAATGCGTTTGTTTACAAGCAGAGCGCCACTACGACAAAATATTGAAAGGTTTGAATTAAAAGCGCGGCCGAGCCCAGCAGTGTAAATGGACAAAATTGCGAGGCTCGGCCCCGCAATTGAGGCTGGGCTCTGATCCAGCGGTCTCATCACCAAAACTTTACAAATTCATAACTTTTGAACAGACTGTCCAATTTTCGTCAAACTTTCACTGACGTATTCTACTAATTTTGCTCCATTCAAAACTTGAAACTTGAAACTTGAAATGATAATCCCTGTAGCAGCTCATCGAAGCTAAACTGGGATGGACTGTGCGATGACGACGTTGGCCGACGGTGCTTGAAGTGCTATTATGCAGATGTAACTATTTACAATAAAATGTCATGTGCGTGCAAATAAAAATCAGGCTGCCAGGCTTACAGCATTTTGGACCCTACGGGAGGCTGCAACCTTCTGATAATTGGTAGGGCAGCCTTCTGGAAGGTGTTAACAGTAGGTGCAGTGACAGCGTTGCTTGGTAGGTGGTTCCAGATCCATACAGTACGTGGATAGAAGGAATATTTGTATGGGTCAATTGAGGCATCTGGTATCATGTATTTGAGCTGGTGGTCATGTCTGCCAATGTAAGGGGCTGGAAAGATGGAGGGCGGAAGTGATATGTTGACAAGGTTGTAGTGGACTTTGTAGAACATGGTGCATTGTGCTGTGAGGCGTCGTGTGTGCAGTGTGTCCCATCCCAGTTTGGATACAAGGGATGTAGAGGAAGTACCCCATCTGTAATCCTGGTGGACGAAGCGAGCAGCTGCTTTTTGGACTCCTTCAAGGCCTTGTACTGTGTTGGTGTGGTATGGATTCCATGCCTCTGATCCATACTCTAGCTGCGGACGAACAAGCATTTGATATGCCCTGTTTTTGACAGCTTTGGAGCATGGGGATAATGTACGACGTAGGAGACCGAGGGTTTTGTTAGCTTTTTGACGAATGGCCTGGCAGTGAGTAGCCCAGCGAAGATCTTTTGAGACCGTGACCCCCAGGTACTTGTATTGTTGGACTCTGGGTATGGTCTCCTGAAGGAGCTTGTATTCACGGAGCGAAGGTTTCCGTTTTCTGGTAATAGTAAGAGTAGCACATTTGGGAATGTTGAAATCCATTCACTCAATCAACATGTTTTTTTTTTATTATTTTTTAGGGTTAATTCCCTTTTTATATCAAACTTTACTGATTAAAGCTTTTAGTAGTTGTTTCTATCCCTAACTCACATTTTAGAACTATTTTAAAGCATGAATGCTGGGTTTTTGTTTCATCTGCAAACAGTGAATTACGCCTTTAACAGGTAGATTATTTTCAGGAGTTTTTAAAATAATCCCTTCCTTAGGTTGGATGCAATCTATCAGATCAGAATTGTCCATGTTACAGCACAAGTGAAGCATATCAGATTCCTTCTGTAGTATGGTTAAATACATTGCACCATCAGGCACTGTTCAGTGGTACATTGGATATAGCTATTTGAGCTTTATAACTTTTTTCTCCCTTAATGGAGATTTGCATAACAGTAAAAGCACAAGAAATGCCAGAAATATACAAGAAATAGCAGCTCAGGGTGAAGTTTCAATTCCAAGGGCAAAAAGGTAGGCCTATTAGTATTAGCCCTGCAGTAGCCGTATCAAATGCCATTACTCAAGCAACTATAGCATGCCTACCATACATATTTTGTAATTAATGATATTGTGACTGATCTACTAATTGGTCCAAGAACTAATACACGTTGTAGTATCATATGGTACAATTTTTTCATGGGCTTACTCTACTCGCTCCTTCCAATGTACACTGCTTAGGCCCCAGTCACATAAAATAAACATGTACGGATCCTCAAGGATATACATGATGATCCGGGTTGTTACAAGATAATTTTGACCTCCATGGAGCGTCAACGAGAGTTGATATGACTGTACACATGGTATTATCACGGCAGCTACACGGGGGTAAAGGCCAGAAGAGTGCAGCGTCTACACAGATCAATTAACATGGCAGTTAGACACGGCAGCCACATGGACCATGAAGCCGGATGTTTTTGACCTCCAAAAGTTGCTGTGTTGGCCTCCCAGGGTGTGTTCGAGCGCTCTAAAGTGAACCAAAGCATACCATACCGAACTGTGCCAGATTTGAAGCGTTCGAGCGCTCTGGCGAGAAAACGTACCTCACGAGTTATTTTTAGAAAAGGTCGCGCATTTTTTAGGAAGAATGTCATCCACCTGGCGCTTGAACCACTTACAGCTGTCCCGAACAAAGAGGATGATGTTTTTGCATTGTGACGTATGCGCATGATATGCGCAAGCTTTACAGCGAACTTTTGGTACGCTTTTGGTACGCTTCTGGAGCACATCAGGATGTGGTCCACTTTTGGCTCGGTTCAGTACGGTAGGGTACACTTTAGGAGTGTCGAGCGCTCCTCTGGCACGGGTACTGTACGGTACAGTTCGCTATAGGAGAGCGCTCGAACACACCCCCGGATGCTATCTGATGCCCAAGGTGTCAACACAGATCTCTCCCCAGATCACCGCCGATCAGAGCCACGGTGATCCAGGGTGATCCAGCATGATCCAGCATGTCTATGTGACTGGCCGGGGCAAAACAAAACAAACAAAACATAACAAACAAAACCAATGTTTATGGTATACCTATTGTTGGTGTACTTTAAAATTAAAGAAGCAGTCTTGAGAATTATCATACACGCTTTTTTTAATTAGTTCACCTTGATTTGATTTTGGGGGAGATTGCGGGGTAATAAAAATATTATGGGGTCCAACTCCCCCCGCCCCCCACCAGCTACAGTACGTACCCATGTACATGTAATTTACAAAATTTATACCAGCAAGAGTTTCAGAAGGGGGGGGGGGGGAATGCAATAGCTGAATTATGGGTACAGTCCTTTGATACTATCTGTGGTGAGTTAGCTCGTCTCTCACATTCTAACAGTTAGTATCAAATTAACACCAACCTCCCTATTCATACACAAACATGTGCACTGAAGTGCAGCAGCAACCAATGCACTGCATCACTACCACCGACCACCACAGCACACTCACTCTCAGCCCATTCGTGAAATTCAAGACAATTACTCTTCATTCTGACTTTATTCAGTGCCGTGTAGACTGTGAACTACATTGCACTTCTGCACTTCCAAGACTTCTTAGGTGACACGTACACTACAACCGGTATACAGAATACTCAATATGACCAAAATTTTCATATATTTCCTTACCACTCCTACGCCGTAACCATAGATCATGCAACGACGTGACGTGGAAATACAAACTTGCTAGCTTCGAAGCTCTTGGGTGGTGGAAAGCATGCACGCACACCACAGCCAGTGTAGAGTGGAGAAAGTGAAGAGAGCTCGCACCATCACAATCTGCGCTGCCCTGGGATTGGGAATGGGATACCATGAAGCCGATTCATGGATTGCAACAACAATGTACCAGGTACTACATGTAGTATTATACAGTACAGTCATTTAATCGTGATCACACAACCACGTGACTTTCTTGCCCACTTGAAATGTGACTACTACTAGTACTCTCTTACTCTAGTACACTGTATTTCCATGTGGTAGAATACTAGTACTGTATAGTGTAATACAATGTACACTGTATTGTAACTTAGGATAAGCGCATATGATGATTTCATATATCAAATCGATGAATGCTAGACTAAATTTTATACATTACTGCCCACCGCAAACATGCTCTCTCTAACACGTGGTAGTAGGATACATGTGGGTATCTCTCTCCTAGTTACATAGCTTAGTAATTGAATACGGGGATGGACAAGATGGGAGGGCCCGGAGGGGTCGCCATGGTAGCAAACTAGGGGTGTGTCTAAAGGCGGGAACTGGCGCGCATTTATTATGGTGGATGGGGAAATCCCAGGGAGCTCCGAGGTGTATCACCTCCAAAGTTGATAGAGCGCCGCGCACTACCATGGTAAACTGTAGATAGAAAAATCTGTCTGTCCGAAGGAATACAGTAGTTCATAGTTGTATGTCACGATTGTTTGGTCGTATATGGTTCATATGATTAGTTATTGCTTGCCAATTTGTATATCACTGTACAGGATGTATAATATTTATGTTTAGTAGGTATAAGTATATCACAAACATGTATTCTTTGATATTGTAATGACCATATCTTGTATTTATGTGTTGTACTCTCATACCCCGAAATGGGGTCGGAAGAGTCGAATAAAATCTTTTTATTTAATCTATACATGTATTTTAGTTTTTACTTTATCGGCTCTACTCCGTCAGACATAGGGGATTCGATTTGTCTGAAGCCAGGCGTAGTCTCCGCGGAACATATCCCCGACGACCATTTAGTATACCATGGACCTACAGGTCCATGAGTATACCGACCGATCTTTTTTGGGTCAACCCACTACCGTAGGCCGTACTGCTATCTATACTGTTTATACCTCTCATGTACGATACTAGCCTACGGTGCCTATACATTACAGTATCCATATTTGCCATACATTCTTTTGAACATAAGGTTACTAGTACATGTATATTGCACCATGCATGCATGGACCACGCAGTTATCAGTAGGACCATGGTTGTACAAATATACCATTGAACCAAGGAGGAGGTATGAGAGAACCTCATACCTACTTGATTGAACACAATACATGTCATACCTGCCAACATTTCAAGATGAAATATCTTACTCGTGGATTGCAAAAATCTTATTTTATATGCAAACTGAAGTTAGAAATCTTACTTTCGGTCAAATCTTCAGAAAATAGACATGAAAGGTATATCTAAATATTTTTTAAAAATCTGATTTTGCTATTTTTAACGTAAAAAATCTTACTGAATCTGATAAAATCTTACTAGTTGGCAAGTATGACATGTATGTACAGCCTCAGGATCAATATTTTCCCTAAATGACCTTAGAAACTGTAGATTGGGTTGTATGTAAATCGAAATGGCAATCCTTGGTTTTAGGAGGCTAACCTTTTTTTTTTTTGGCTTGACAAAAAGGCAAGGGAGTAGGCCTATAAAGACATGAGATCCACGGAGGACTACGGAACGGATCCAGTTTACTATCTGCATTATCTAGGTAGTAACAATATTGGCAGGTGATATGTGTTACTTGTTCTTGTTCAACAACAACCTTGATGTGCATGTGGGAGTTGGGAATTTCACGCAAAAACTACACGTAGATCAAGACATTCTCAGAATTCTTTCTTGTATATATGGTGGCTCTAAAAAGAGCCGGTTGTTGCGTCAGATCAGAGATCTAGCGACTTAAGCACGCTCGCCACGGATGCGGCGGGCAAGCTGGATGTCCTTGGGCATGATGGTCACACGCTTGGCGTGGATGGCGCACAGGTTGGTGTCTTCGAAGAGACCGACCAGGTAGGCTTCGCTGGCCTCCTGAAGAGCCATGACGGCGGAGCTCTGGAAGCGGAGCTCGGTCTTGAAGTCCTGAGCGATCTCACGGACCAGACGCTGGAAGGGGAGCTTGCGGATGAGCAGCTCGGTGCTCTTCTGGTAGCGACGGATCTCACGGAGAGCCACGGTTCCGGGCCTGTAGCGATGAGGCTTCTTGACACCGCCGGTGGCTGGGGCGGACTTGCGAGCTGCCTTGGTGGCAAGCTGCTTGCGGGGAGCCTTTCCTCCGGTGGACTTGCGAGCGGTCTGCTTGGTACGGGCCATTTTTGTTCGAGTATTGTTCTCAACGAGTAACTGATTTGAAAGCCCGGCGCAACTATATAAGGGCTACTTCCTGCGCACTGATTGGCTGATGCATTCACGGATTTTATTGGTTAGTATTATTGACCAATCAGAAGACGCAATTCACCTGTCTTTACTGCGACCATCACGCATATCTTCCTCCCAGCGAGCGCTAGATCCTAAGTAAATATCACTATTTTCACAAACTCATTCAATAATTTACAAATCCACTATATCAGTGCAATTCACCATCACATTGGAAATAGATCCTGCAAGTTACTAGGGATATAATCAAGCAGAATAAAGAGAAAACCACGTATTAAAAATCACCTCCAAGTGACGCTCAATGCACCTGTCTAGCGCTGAATAGAATATGCAAATTTCGATCTACCCGCCTGATATTACTACAGGCCACTGCGATATATTTCTTATGATTATTACTCATTTTTATTGCCTACTTTTTTGAAACTGCTGATTGAGTGCAAGTAATCAACAAAACCGGTACTAAAGTAATCAAATAGCGAAGAGAAATCTAAACCTGAATATGTTAAAGTGAGTAAAAAGTGAAAAAACCGTGGTGTCGTTTCAGAGATTGAATGGAGTTTGGACACAATGCCATACACCGCCCTCAACGCTGGTTACGATACTGTGCCTAACACCCCCTCTAGGTCCGCAATATGTGTATAAATACTGAATTTTCCTCGAGGAGAGCAAGTTTCATCGAAACAATCAGCAAGCAATCATGTCTGGACGTGGTAAAGGAGGAAAGGGACTCGGAAAGGGAGGCGCAAAGCGCCATCGCAAGGTCTTGCGTGATAACATCCAGGGAATCACCAAGCCCGCCATCCGCCGTCTGGCCCGCCGTGGTGGTGTCAAGCGTATCAGCGGTCTCATCTACGAAGAGACCCGTGGTGTCCTCAAGGTTTTCCTCGAGAACGTCATCCGTGATGCCGTCACCTACTGCGAGCACGCCAAGCGCAAGACCGTCACCGCCATGGACGTCGTCTACGCTCTGAAACGCCAGGGACGTACTCTGTACGGATTCGGCGGTTAAGAATCTGACAACGCTCCAGATCTCAACACGACACTGGATTTCAAAGGCTCTTTTTAGAGCCACCAAATATTCAAGAAAGAAATTTGAGTGATTACTCGATATTCGCTAGTACTCCTTTGATCTCTCCCTCTACTCTCTTCTATCCCAATCCTGTCCGTCATGGTCATAATTGTAGATTAACTTATCTCGTTTCCAATACAGTTAGTTTCTAACTGCATTTTGAGTGTCTTTACTTGTCAAATTGAGCAACTGCATTAATCCAAATAATGCCAGTAAAGGCAGATACGTTAATCCATTTTGAAGGCATAATTAAGCATTTGCAGATGAAACAAAAACTCAGCATTTAAGAGTGCTTCAAAATAATTCTGAAATGTGAGTTAAGGATATAAACGTGAACGTCAAAATTTGAACAAGTATAATCAGTGCAAAGTATTGTTAGATGTTCAAAATGTGAACAGTACAAATTGTAGTTATAATAAAAATAAACTGGTTTAATGAGAAAAATAGTGATACATGACGCCATGTATCTCTTTATAGTTCATGCTTTACTGTAAAAAAGGTTTATGGTAGGATGTTTTGTTATGCAACTGACTTACATGTACAACGTACGTTTCAAAAGTGATATTTTCAACATTTTTTTAGATCACTGCTCCCAAAGGTAAACAGGGCCTTTAAGTAATTCCAGTTTAATTTTCTAAAGCAAAATTCATACATAGAGAGATAACTATGAGATGTGCGATCTCCAAACTGTTGAACAACATGGTCATCAGAGTTCAGGAAATGCTGAACTGTAGCTTCGTTCAAATTAAAACCCAAAACATCTTTTATAACAACGCAAACATAGTGGCATGTACATAGGATCATGGAGCTACGTTGTAGGTTCATGATGGGTTCAAAAGTAACATGACTAACAACTGATTGACAACCTGCCCTTCATCGGCGTAAATCATAGGTGCTGGGCTGGCCTGGTGTACTTTGGCGCATAAATTATCATCGATAAAGGGCAATTTGTCCTAACTCGTAAATTACATTAGTCACCTCCCTGCGGCTGCGTTGATGAAGTGCAATTTGTCAATCGGTTAACAATAAACACAACTCGACGCAAGAATTCTGAATTTTTCTTTGGGAAAACCCAAGATCGTCGACACCTCCCTGCCTTTGGGGAAAACCAGACTGTATCTGTTGAAAAATAAGGTGGTCTCCGATGACACGCTGTCGTCATTCAGTAGACGAATATTTTGATTTGTAGAAAGAATGTCGCAATGCATTTTACAGTTACATAGGCAGACAGGAAGAAAAAGGAACCTACGAAAACTTGGCTTTTTGTATATTGTTTAAAGATTATCATGATTATACTAGAATTGATATAGAAACATCAGACATTTTACGTGATAATTCGGGAGAGTAAAAAAAAAAAAAATATATATATATATATATATATATATATATATATATATATTCGTCGGGAATCGATAGTTTTCATGATCATTTTTGGACTTGGAAAGAAAATCAAAGTATAACCATGGACCTACGTAGGTCCATGGTATAACTACCATCTTGATCAGTGTATATACCATTAACTTTGTCCCCCCCCCCCCGCTTCCCGTAGAGCCCCCTCCGCCTGAAAATCGTATACGAGTTATATGTACAGTGTACTTACACACAGTACTCTAAAATGAAATGGTGAATCAACATTTTAAATGATGTCGCTTCTCCAACCTTCTTGTAAATGTTACAGTACAGTATGTTGGATCCAGTATCATTTCTGAAATAGTTCAACATTTTGAGTGCTGAATTTATCATATTGAGCGTTACATTCAATCATTTGACATTTTACAGAAAGTTGGAGGAGAGACAACATTTAAAATGATGAGTTATCATTTAATTTTTTTGAGTGTATGCATATTCTATTTTTTAATTGAATTACTAAAAACTGCACTGGTCTTACACTCGAGACACCTATATTTCACTTGACATCTATACATATACTAAGAAAAAAAAAAACAAAGTGTACAATCAAGCAAGATTCAAAATATGATACAGTATAAAGTAGATCATGACTGGAAAGCGTATCAGCATAATCATCTACATAAAAGATATTTCTCAATAACATGTGAAATCGAGGGAACCGCAAAAGCAAAGCTTGTGACCACGGGTTCCAACCATTGTGAATACATTTTGCAAGGGAGATAGGACACAAAGTACTGATGTCAGTACATATTGTATGTATTGTAATTATTATGAAAGCTGAAATAGTAAGGTACAAAAGGCAAAAGAAGTAAAAGAAAAGAGGGAGAAAAAAGGAGGAACAAAAATAGAAGAATATGAACTGAATGAAAAAAAAAAAAAACCTCGCATACATGTATAAGTACACAAGTATACGAGCATTGTAGCTGTAGGCCCTTTTACATGTATGTATATCGCACATGATGTACACCGCATTCTGAAACCTATTGCGGAAGTAATAACGTCAACTTGATGGTACATTTTGTAATAGCCAAGCTGTTGACGACATGCCAAACACTGACCTTCACAGCTCAGATTTTACAGACAACTACAAAAAAAAAAAATATCTCTTTGGCTTCACACAAGTAAGGTTTGATAAGGAAAATGATGTAAACAATACATTGCACTCATGAATTAAACACACGTGTGTAGCAAAGTTTATATATACTGCATGCATCTTTTCACTAAAAGGACAAGTCCTCCTTCATACACGTGGATTGATGAATGCAACAATATAGTAGAACACAGTAAAAGTTTGGGGGAAAATCCGTTCAAAAGTTATGTGCACAGTCACTGCTGGATGAGAAGACTATATACATGCGTAAAACGATATAACGAAAATATAAAGAGAATTTCAAAAAATGTTATGTTTTGAAAAACATTTCATCAACTTGTCACTGACGTATGTTATCAGAGTAAGATCATTCCCCTGCCTTCTGAAATAGGCAAGTCAATTGCTCTATTATTATGCGGGAAAGTGAAAAATACATGGAATTTTCTTTATATTTACTTTTATATTATTGTATATATATGTCACATATATATTATATGTGACATATATATTATATATGACATCACAAGCTGGACAATCCCTTATCATCCAGCAGTGACTGAGCAGGAACACTGTAAAAATGCAAAACTTTTGAACGGACTGTCCTAAATTCCTCAAACTCTCACTCATGACTAAGTTCTACTAATATTGCCGCATTCACTCAATCCACATGTCTATGAAAGGTGAACTTGTCCTTAAATGCAATTTACGATTCTATTCATTACTAGCATCATCAGAAAATCATAGTCATTATTGTTACAGCAAGTTAGTATACTGTCAGATATCAGTGGAAAATCAAAGCTGTGCACCTCCACTCTATGAAAGCTACATTGTATATGTTTTGATTAATAATGATACTGATAAGGTGATACAATACAAGGCCCAAGCATGAAGAACAGAATTTTAGAAGCAATAATTATGTCTAATGCGTCGCAAAGAATTATCACAGATGAGGGAGGAATATATATTTGTAAACATTACACGCAAAAAAAAAAAAAAGATAACAATGTGATACATGTATAGGAACAGATGGGTAAATTGCATCAGTTGAAAATAAGGCAACAATACAAGTTGATTATGAGTACTGATGATTAAAAAAAAAAAAAAAAAAAAAAAAAACGTTTACAGATATTCGGGCAAATTGTGATGGTACAATATTGGTGGAGATGAGAATTGGGCTTTTAACTTTTTTAACTTACCAAGAAAACACATATGAAATAGTACAGAGCATACCATTTTAAGAAGAATTCAAAGTTTATTTGATGAAAATCGGGTTTGGAATGACTGAAACACCCAAGAACAAAGTTTAACAAAGCGATCATAATAAAGTGTGGGTCCCACACTTACTAGAATCGCTCCATTTTGGATATCTCAGCCAACAAATACAGACGTTGAATTCCTCGCGGAATTATGCATGCTCTTTATTTCATGAGGTTTCTCATTATCTCACCAAGAAAAATGTTAGAAACCTGAAATTAGGTCTCAACCATAGCTATACGATCCCTTTAATGGTGGTGATCATGAATATTAAATGATATAAATGTGTCATGGTATATAGTAACAATAATAAAAATGAAAGCACTCTATTATGCTTACTGATGATTGATATCAGTTGTAGTTATTGAAACTCATATACATGTAATACTCATAATTAGGTTTATTTTGACAATTATCAAAATCGAAATTATCAAAACTCCTATAATTTTCGTCATTATACGTGTATCTTTGTGACATGTATCTTTGTATTAAAAACAATTTTTTAAAGATATTATCATCATGATTAGTCAATTAGAAACCTGTGTACATGTTTTAATTATGCTTGCTTAACACGACTGCGAATGCTCTACATTTAACAATTTTACTGATTACAAGTTCAACCCACATTTATTATCTGAATCAACACCAAGGTTAATCACTATACTATACAATCCATAGCTGTCCTGATGCACAGTGTGCTCAACGTTGAACTACATGTGCATTCTTCATAATCACGGATATAATGCAATATTTCAACCAACGACCGCATGTGTGAAAACATTCACTGCTGTCGCCATGTGGCCTGTGGGGTGGAGTGTGATGAACATGGCAAGCAGGCATTCCGCATTGTAGTACACGTAAAAACTTTTACCATGGAGCTAGGTCTTTTTGGTGGCTCCATGCTTTTACCATGAAGCTACTGTACAAAGAAGAAACCGCGAACTTTCCACGTGCGGAAACTAACGACCTTCGATGGAAGTGCACATGCACATATTACTACACACTGATGGCTACCAATACATATTGTGCCAAACGTTTGTATACATTAATACCCACTTTCTTATCCATATTTCAAGAGAGAAAAGTGGAAGACCTACTAGGAAAAGTTCTACCAGAATTCTGCCTCCTCAGATAGACGTATCGTATGGGGGAGGTGAAACGGTCAAAAACACCTCCCTGTTCAAACCCTGGTTCTGCAAAAAAAGCAGTTTCCCAACGGCTGCCCTTTGTCTCCTAGTACCTCCTTTTCTCACTATTACCTGTCCCTTTTTGTATCTCTCT
Organism: Diadema setosum; assembly: GCA_033980235.1. Classification (NCBI taxonomy): domain Eukaryota; kingdom Metazoa; phylum Echinodermata; class Echinoidea; order Diadematoida; family Diadematidae; genus Diadema; species Diadema setosum. The sequence goes on from CM067064.1 coordinate 1,849,345, forward strand.
CTTCTTCTCATAGGCATACATTATTACCATATATTTGCGATAGTTTGCTTGTTTATCAAGCTACTTATCAATTTGGTTATGTGAACACAATGAGTCTGTATATGGGAGCACAAAAATGTATACACACAACTTTTACCAGTTGAAATATACTATAATTATTCTCAGGTATAAGACATTTCTTTCAGCCTTTTCCTGATTAGACCAAGGAGGTATGAGTTCTCTCGTACCTCCTTGATTAGACTGCATAATTCCCTAATTCACATTGCCTCGAGGTCTGATAAGGGGATAAACGTGACAAACATTTTGGAATTTTTGGTCTCACATGCGCTTGAATCGACACTATAGTTGCAAACATGACACACATATTTTGCCTCAATCGCGTCTTATATAATATTTAATGGATATCATTACCATATCACTGTATACTTCGACGAAGTGATATTATTTACTGTAACTAGCATAAGAACAAAAACTCCCTCTGTACTAGTGTACTAGTATCATACAAATCAGTCTCACATATACCACGTATATAATCAGGATATAATACAACGTGTACTATACTATGCATCATACGCACATGAAGCAATCGCAACAAGCGACAAACGAACGAAGTGCAACGGTGCAATGATTTTGGCGGGATATATTTGCATACGTAATTGTTCTGCGCATGTGCGCTACCGAAGCGCTGAATACAGCTTTATCGATTGGCGCTTGCCGTTGTGCAGTGGATCCAAATTTACATACTACCAGTGCGGTTGAATCCTTCCCTCGCATATAAATACTGCGTGTTCTCAGGTGCACATCAGTTCATTTTGCAGAACAACTCATTCATCATGCCTGCTAAAGCTCAAGCTGCTGGAAAGAAGGGATCGAAGAAGGCCAAGGCCCCCAGGCCAAGTGGGGACAAGAAGAGGCGCAGGAGGCGAAAGGAAAGCTACGGCATCTACATCTACAAGGTGCTGAAGCAGGTCCACCCCGACACTGGTATCTCTAGCCGTGCCATGTCCATCATGAACAGCTTCGTCAACGATGTCTTCGAGCGCATCGCTGCCGAGGCATCCCGCCTTGCCCACTACAACAAGAAGTCGACCATCACTAGCCGTGAGGTCCAGACCGCTGTCCGCCTTCTCCTCCCCGGTGAGCTGGCCAAGCACGCCGTCTCTGAGGGCACCAAGGCCGTCACCAAGTACACCACCTCCAAGTAAATTGACTCTTGTCGATTTCTTGGACACCAACGGCTCTTTTTAGAGCCACCCAAACATTCAAGAAAGAGATTTCAGATATTCTCAATAACTCTCTGCGCAAGTACGTAGTCCTTGGAGATTTTAATCTTGCGTGTAGTATTATGATAGTATAAAGTTCATGAAAGGGGTGGTATAGTTAATGGTTGAGACCTGGTTCAGGTTTCTACTTTCTCAATTCTTTGAGATAATGAGAAACCTTATGAAAATGTGAAAGAACATGTAATTCCAATGGGAACTCCATGTTTATTTGATGAAAATTGGTTTTGAAATACACGTGTACATGTAGCTTAGATATTCAAAACAAGCAAAGGGTGGGGCCCACCTTATTAGGTTCTCTTTGTTTTGCTTTGTTTCTCGATATCTCGGCCATTTCAAAACCAATTTCCATAAAAAAAAAACTTTGAATTCTTTTTAGTATGAGATATGCTCTGTAATGATATTTCGTAAGTGCATGGTTTCTCAGTATCTTATCTATAACAGAAAAAAAAAAAATACAACGTAGGAATGGCAAACCCTCGACGCGATATAGCTCCTTGACGCGATAGAGGGTGTTTTTTTTTTTAACCCGTTATTCTTTAGCAGTAATACATGTAAATGTATCCTATACTTTTTTTTCCCCACAAAAGTACTGCAGATCTCATAGAAAACACCATCTCCAAAATAGCGTTGCTGCATTGCAGAAATGGCCCAAACTCTGTTTTATCAAGGAGGTACTACTAGAGTACACAGTGTAGTAGGCGAGCCTGTAGTACAAAGTGTACCTCCTTGGTTTCACCATGGAGCTACTAACAGAGTAGCTCCATGGTTTCACCAAGGAGGTTCTCTCATACCTACTTGGTTTCTCTAGTAGCTCCATGGTTTCACCGCCTCCAGCGCGTGTATGCCTCTTTAACTCGGTGGTGGTTTGGGGGGGGGGGGGGGGGGAACTACTACAGTACAATACTTTGGCGTCCCTGTCGAAGGCAAATGATCCATCGAGGTGAATGCAAAGAAAGGTCCACGCTTCTCCCATTCTCTCTGTCTCGTTGTTGTTTTTTTTTATACTTTTCCATTTCTGCACACTCAAAAGCAAAAGACAAGCTACACTTCTGAAGACACATACAGTACATCGATTAGCGTCATATTCAGGGGCCGCGGAAGCGGGGGGGCTGCAGCCCCCCCCCACACTTTACCCACCCCCCCCCCCCCCCCGGTCCCACAGCCCCCCCCCCCCCCCACACACACACTGAAAAACGTTCCGCGGCCCCTGATATTTATATACGTGAAGATTTATATTGCAATAAAAACAAGACGAGGAAACAAATAACACGAATTCGAATTAACAATACATGTATAACCACACACACGCACAGCGGAATGGAAAATTGATATGCTTTTTTGATGTAAAACTTTGGAGGGGAGAAGGGGGTTATTGGGTCTAATGAGCAAATAGAAGAAATACAGATTTTGTACTCTATATTAGAAAACGTGAATAACTGCATGGGAAAGAGAAAGAATGGAACAATTTAATTTAATTAAGCGCCCACGTGGAAGAATTCCTCACACTGTTGGCAAGATCACACTGTGACCAAACGGTACTGGTAGTATACGATGTCCCCTCTCTTTTATATTTATCGTGGAGACATTCATTTTGTTTTTTGGTTTGTTTTGTTCTTGTTTTGGTCATCTCATTATGGCTGATTTGCCTTCATTGTCTAAAACTACATGATTTTCCATACACATTTGAAAAATGCAGCATACATGTATAAGGATACGGAAAAAGAAGGTTTCTGAGTGTGTTTATCTTTTCCCCTTGCAAATTTTTTTTTTCATTTTCCTGAGGTGTTGTTAATAACAATCATTTTCCACCTGTACATTAGTTGTGGAAAATAAACAAGCAACCTGTCGTGGAAGTGTAGGACATACCTAGTCATGCCGCAAGATGCAAATAGGGGATTCCCCCTTCAGCGTACTATACTATTCTTACTAACGTAAGAATCCTCACAACCCCTTCGACCTTGGGCTCCATCCAGCCAGCTCCATCATCATCGAATCTCTCCTCCGATCCGATCCGTTGAATGCGGTTGGCTGCTTGGGGATGGGATAAATGTCCATCCATCCACATACAACGCGTTTTCACACGAGGTGTGTGTGTGCAAGGAGGTATGAGAGAACGCATACCTCCTTGGTGTGTGCGGCCTGAAACCGTGCACGTGAGCTCGCCACAGCAATACTGGTCGGAATGCATCGGTTGTATCGCCGTAAATATTATATGCTTTCAGTCCCATCCGTTCAGTTCTGTGCTGGTTGAAGTATAGCGCAAGCAACGGCGTACTCTAGTTAATTACTCTGTGAAAATGACTCCATGATATATTCATCCTAAGCATTCATGTTGTTATGATGTATCCTTTGGTCCATAGAGCTAGTTTTGTCCACGCTGTTGGCTCTTTAGCCACAACAAACCGTTTTCTTCATACGAGTCTACACTTGCTCAAGAAGCAGCGTAGGCCTACGTCTATGAAAGGAAAATCTCACAGCTCCCAGCAGTGGTTGAACAGACATGTTAACGATCCATTCGTTAAACAGGCACAGGTATATAATCGCCATGCATGTTGGAAAATAAACTACACCTACTTCAGTACTAGATTCAAATGTCTAGAACGTAGATGTAAAGGATCGTCATTTAATTGTGCAATACATAATTTGTAAGTTTACGGATGAATCAATGCCCATGATTCACATGTAAAGTTCATAAATTAAAATATGTTTTAAAAATAAACATTGGATTGGTTCTTTAAAACTGCCAGCATGGCACACTTTTTTGTTAAACTTGCTCAAACTTAAAAATTCTGGTTGTGATAAAGAAGACGTAGATCTACATCAAGGAGCTAATCACTAAGTTGGATCTATTTATGCAAGCAGGATTTAACATCAAACTCAAGGTAGGCCTACCGTTGTTGTTGTTGTTTTATAGAAAGAAAGAAGAGAGAGAAAAATGGGGCCCTATACAAATAATTTGCCCCAAAGGTACCGGTAAAGCAAAAGTTTGATTTCAGGATATATATGACCAAGACATACATAAATTACGAAGCAGCTCGCGCACCCCGTAAGTTGTAGAGTGATGTTATAGTATACTGTAGATTCTACTCATTTATTGACTGTCCTGATCATGTCTTGCTTAAAAATGTATTGATGCATCTTTATATTGGATTCATTGTACTGCACCAAATGTTCTGGTCAATCTGAAGCTGTGTCTTGAAAAAAAGCAACATTTGAGAATCTTTCAGTATTAAGGTAAATTCTAAATTCTCTGTCATTTTCCATGGAGGAATGATGAATAGCAACAGTACCAGCATTTTTCAGTTTTATGATCAATATATCATTGCATCATCATCTCTTAGAAACTCCTTCCACATCCCTTTATATCCAGGTTGATAACTACCGGGCCAGAAGTGCCTACAAGTTGCTTGAGATTGATGCCAAATATAGACTTCTTCACCCTGGCCACACTGTGATAGACTGTGGGGCTGCTCCTGGATCTTGGACCCAAGTCGCCGTGGAGAGGACAAGAGCAAATGATCCAGGTGACTTAAAGGGACATTCCGGACGATTTTCATAATTTCACATCATGCAGTACATAAATCAAAAGCTCCATGTATAGATTCGTGGAATTTGTTGTGGTCCTTGAGCAGAGAAACCAATAAATTGAAAATCTTAAACAAATTACACTGAACAGTGTTGATGACATCCGAGCCTCATATATTTCAGAAATGTAGCAGTGCAATTCCATTACAATACCACTTGCTCAACAAGTTCACCTGTGAAGAATCTATGCATGCCTTCTTCTTTTGTTCTGCTTCCGTGAGCCCCAACTCATGCATTCCTATGGTGAGGCTGCCATGTCATCATCCTTGTTCATTGCAATTTGTTACAAATTTTGAAAACATTCTCATTCCTCATCCCAATCACTATAAATTCTGAAACTCTGTACTCAGTTTAACTGATTTATAGTTGTTCAAATGTAAAAGTCTGAAAATCATCTGGAAGTCCTCTTTAAGGCTCACTTCCATATCATGGTCATGGTGATTTAAATAAAATTAAATTTAATTGTAGTACAGGTAAATGAGATGACTTTATACAAAATGTTTGAAGAATCACTTTGTTCAAACAATAAAGTGAATGGAATTTTAATATGTTTACATGTTTTCACGTATGTTCAAGAGTGGTATTGGTGGCAAAGAGAAGAGGCAGTGTCATTATACACCTCACATCTCTCCTGTGGTCTGTACACAAAATATTTTGGAAGTTGGGGTTGTGGTCAATGTGTTCTCAAGCAACCTCAAACCAATTTGCCCGGGAATGTCAATATTGCTAGGTTATTACCAGACTTCATTGATTTGATATGAAGGATGCAATGTACAAGTGTATTTTACTCTTTACTAATGGTATAGAAGTAGGCTTTACTTAGATATGGTGTGGAATTACACACTTACACAATTACACTTTCAGAGCATTTTAATCCCCTGTATTACTGTAAGACACATCAAATATATATGATAAAATTTTAACAAGTAAAGAAAGAATAAACTGACCAGAAAGAATATAAATTATTAGTGGAAAAGTGAGCAAAGAAAATGGGATTCCATCGGGATGGAATCCCATTTTCTTTGCTCACTTTTCCACTTTTCCACTAATGATAAAATTTTGTCTACATTACAAATCTAAAGTTGCATACTGTAGTACAATCAACCCCTACCCCTTGTCACTCTATCATAGTAGGTAGTGAAATGATCATTCAACAGAAGAATGAAAATTTGAGCAAACTGCAGCTGTTGAGTAGTATTGCAAGAATCCTGACATATGATATACAATGTACATATGTATTGTATTCTTATATGGTATCCCTGTGTATCCCACAATACTAGTGATGCAACAAAAGTGTTGTCTATTACCCCACTTTAAAAACATTTTTGAAATAAGCTGCTTCTTCTTCTTCTTTTTTTTTTTTTAAAGGAATATAGCAGTAGTATTACACATGCAGCTATTTTCAGTGGTTATCTCAAAGCATGGGTCTAGACTGTGCCAGAATTGTGCCTTGATAAACAACCAAATGCTTCTGAAGCTTCCATAGCTTACTATGCTGAACTGGGGAAGGAGACATTTGAAATGTTTGCTTGCTGCTTTTCTTTGTTTGCTCATTTTTCGAGAAGTGGGGGATTTCTTCTTTATCTACCATACATGCTTGCTTATGATGAACATAATTGTAAATTGTATCTTTAATTTTTTTTCATGAACAGAAGGGGGAACTGTGGTAGCAGTGGATCTGTTGCACATGCAGCCTATAGAGGGCGCTGTCATTCTATCCCAGCAAGATTTCACAGACCCTGGAACGCAACAAGAGATCCTGGCTCATCTCGATGGGCAGCTGGCAAACACAGTCCTGAGCGACATGGCACCGAATGCCACTGGAATCCACTCCATGGACCATGAGCAAATCGTGGAACTGGTCAGGACAGCTGCAGAGTTTGCTTCTAAAGTTCTGGGAGAAAATGGAAACTTCCTGGCCAAATTGTGGGACGGTCACCAGACCGGGCTCCTCAAAAGTGACTTAGCCCAGAGCTTCCGGACTATGAAGATTCTCAGGCCCGAGGCAAGCCGCAAGGATTCCTCAGAGATATATTTGCTGGCAAAGGGATTCAAACGCTACTTGGTACATCCCGTCACGTAACAGATAATACAATGTACAATGATAAGAAAACTTTCATGGGTTGGGGATGATACAATACAGTAACAGGAGATTACGGCTTCTACCTTTGGTAATTTTGTGGGTGAGCTTTCATCCACTCCTGTGGACTTTCTCAAGCCATCTAATTGCATCGGTCCTCTCTTCTGTCCGTTTGTCTTCCAATTTTCAGTTCAACGATCTATACCCTACGCCTTCATCTGCAAATTGTTCTCTTCTTAAATTAAGGTTCGCATGTAGATACTGTGTATCAGATGTGCACACAACAAATCTTGATGTGGTCCATTCATTCTGATATTTAGGCATGGCTGCATAAAGCATTTAAATTGAATTTACTCATTGTCTTAAAGTTGGCAATCACTAGAAATCATTTATGGAATTTGACTTCATATTTGTAGGCAGGGAGGGGTAGATGTGTGTTTGTACTTCATTTTGTGTTGTTTTTATAACAAGGTCTGTGTCAAGGCAATAAAGCAACATCAAGCAAAGGGATTATGTTCAACTTGCCTTTATTATTAAGACAAAGACACTTGAGTGAATTTGCACTGGGTACCTCATTTGTACAAATAAAGATAATTCTCACCAACATTCCATAGTTCCTCTTCTTTATGTACAATTTACAAAGATCATAATTCTTTACATAATTATGTCAAAACTGTCATGGATTACTCAGGGTGTGATTTCCTTCTTACATGTTGCACCATATTACACCATGTTTTCTAACACCACATGGGAGATTTGGATCATGTCTAACTTTATTACACATTACATGTCATACTTCATCATACAGATTACAAATTCTGCACTATACATACAAATTTAGAGTATGCACAATCACAGAACACGCACATGCACCTTATGTGCTCTAGTATATACATCTATAGAGAAGTGGTTTTCTCATTTTTAAACAAACTTTTCCCAAACATAGGGCAAGGTAAAGAATAGGAATAACGTAGAAGAAACAAAACCCTTTAAAAATCAAATTATCACCTTTTCTTTAAAATCATTGCATGTCTTGAACAAGTGTAGATAAGAAATAGTATTACACACTGTAGTGTAAAATCATGCGCTGTTTTAATAGCGTATCATAACATGTAATAGTTTGCGCATGTGTAATTTGACGCATTTGCAAATAGTATCTCGATTGGCATAAACTGGATGAAATGTGTCTACTTGTTAAGTCTACATCAATGTGCACTTGTGTCCAAACAGACAAATCTAGCACACCCGCCACATTGGCACGCAGCATCAATGAAATTAAAACAAAGCAAATCAAAGTAACCCACAGTTTTCGTAGTTCTACATCCACAGATCTTGTACAACAGCTTTTGGTCATTTACATATGTAAGAAACAGATGATAAATACGACAGAAAGCTAGCTGTACAATTAAAACATGACTGGGAATTTCCTTTCAAATAAGTTCAGAATATGTTGCAGATTTTTTTTTTTTCAACTGGGAAAGGAAAATTAACAGAATCAGATGAAAGAAATACACTGTAGTAACACTTTCAGTGTTGTAACCCGACTTTAGGATATGTTTGTGGTTGAAAGACATTTTCCCTGTCATAATATTATTTGTGTGACAAATAGCTTGAGAATGATTGCAAAGTCATAACATTTTCTTCTCTAGAACATCCACATGTCAAGTTTTTAACACACAAATACAATTCTCTCGCTTAGATGAAAGAAATTTAGAATACATTTCTTTTCTTTTCAAAAAAATGCAGTTTTCCTTTCAGAGATGCTATACAAGAACTCTGGGTATTTGATAGTTTCAAGAAATAAACTGAATATCTTTTCCATGTGAGGTAATTGAGAAAGAATAGTTTCTGGAAAAACATGGAAAATAGAACAAGGTCTTCAATAATGGGTATATTTAATCTGTTTAGCCCAGATGGAAAGCTGCAATGTAAAAGATAATGTATCTTATCTTGCAGGAGTACATGTATGTTGAATACTGATTTACTACAGTGGAAACTTTACCACACACTTCATTTGAGTGAAGTCCATGGACTATAAAGTTGCAATTATGATACAAGACCACTGGACTTCTGGCTCAACGACACATTGTACAATACATGTACCTTCATTCACAGACGTTTAATACTTGCACCTGCTGCAGCAGTCGCCATGGTAACCATAGATATTGCAAGTGCTTTATGAAACGGGGCTATGGTAAGTAATAAGGCTTCCTGCTAACTTTTGCCCACCAAAAATTGGGTGTTACAATTATATGCAGCCCACTCCTCGATGTAGTGGCACCAGTGGCCTAAGACAAATTTCAGATCACATAGTGCCTTGGTTGAGTGACTGAGGTTCTGACAAAATTCACCAACATTTATGAATAAAACTGAGAAGTGGTGGATAAATTTTGATGCACAACTCAGTTCACTGCCTCCTGTCCATTTTTACTGATAATTTATTAAGACTGTTACTCTCGCATGGTACATGTAATTACATAGACACGTTGTGCCCTTGATATTTAGTAGTTTATATCTCCATTGATTTCAATCATCCACCATTAATTAAAACAATAACAGCACCATAAAAACTGTCCTGTGGCTGGATGTACTGCCGAGAGGTGAAGTCATGTATTTGGCAATAAAACAATGGCCCATACTAATGTCACTTTTTGAAAGGTTTGACACATTGCATGATCTTTGGAAATAATTGTAGCACATTCCGAACAAGTGTAAGTACTTTGGTAAACACTGAAGTAAATATAAGTGCTCATGCACAAGGGAGATAAAGACAACTCTTTTTTTTTTAAGCAGTGGGAACATCCCATTCTAAGGTAGCCTTTAAACAAGGCGACTCGCTCTGCGTGCTCCCGTATAGCGCGTTTACCCCACAAACCTGTTGGCCGGCGAGTGGAGCGAGCCGCCTTTATCCACTCGTTCAGGGATGTGTACTTTTGTCGTTGTTGTTGCTTTATATTCTTTGACAAATTTGCGTACAAATTTGACGCAGAAAATACACACGGCACCAAGGCAAGCCGCGCGCGCTTGCTAACAAATTTGTACGCAAATTTGTCAAAGAATATAAATTTGTTAGCAAGCGCGCGCGGCTTGCCTTGGTGCCGTGTGTATTTTCTGCGTCAAATTTGTACGCAAATTTGTCAAAGAATATAAAGCAACAACAACGACAAAAGTACACATCCCTGAACGAGTGGATAAAGGCGGCTCGCTCCACTCGCCGGCCAACGTACAGGTTTGTGGGGTAAACGCGCTATACGGGGGCACGCAGAGCGAGTCGCCTTGTTTAACCCTAAAAAGACTGGGCTATTTTGGTAGCTCGAAAGACTGGGGGGGGGCCTAAAGGGCCCCCCCTTAAGATCTCGGCCGTGGATCGCGCGATCGCCGCGGAAATTTGCACAATGGTAGTGTGCGATGTAATCTACAAGATCGTATATTTAAATTTTCCAAAATAGTCTTCTTTTATTTTATTTTGATTAATTATGCTAATTTATGCGAGAAATCAGACTTTTTTATCTAAATCAGTAAATAAAGCTCCAAAAGTGCTCATTTTTGGTCTAGATATTCTTTGTAGCACTCTTAGCAAATGTAGTTGAAAAAAAATTCGGTATCAAAATTAATTTCTTATTTATTTTATTGTTTTATGAATTTCTTATGTATTTCTTTGTTTTTTCGACCTTTTGTTTTCATTGTTTTTTTCAGCAAAATTTGTGGCAGACCCTTTTTGAAGCATAATACTACTAAAACAAATTGACTTTAGCCATTGAGAGTAAAAATAAGCATATTTATATGAACCATGTGATAAAACTCAATTAGTATTGACTTTGTACACAAAATTGCATTTTTGAGCCATTTTCGGTCTCACGTGCATGTACAAAAAGTTATGTAACTTCAGAACCGTACCCCCGGGCGTCACAAATTTGGTGTCAAAATGTGCGGGAAACTCGAAAGAAAAAAGTCACAGAGCATCGCGGCGAGAGCATTGCGTGTTGCTGAGTAATCGCGCGAAATGTCGAGGGGGGGGCCTTTTAGGCCCCCCCCCCAGTCTTTTTAGGGTTAAAGGCTAATTCTAAGGCTGTAAGTATCTTTAAACAGTAGGAAGCATCTCTCTGTACACCACAAGACAGCACTACATAATTTTGTTAAGACTAGTCAACCTTTGGTAGTTCATTCTAAACAACCTGATATCACTGTAGGCAACAAATTATCATGATAAAAGTTTCTTCGATGTGAAGATCTCTGGTCGATTTGTTACTTCCTTTATAATAACACTGTCTCACAGTAGATATAGGTAATGTTGAGATAATAATATCCATTTTATACTGGCTAATCTCAAGAGTCTTTGGTACATTGTTATACCCAGTGCTCTGTGACCATGTCTGCAACCTCAATTTCACAGATCAACATGACAACTTTGACATGATTACACACTTTTTTCCTGTATTTTTCTTCCAAATTTTATCAAAATTGAACCAGACCAGGGAAGAACTATGATTAAAATTAATGTTTATCCTTTAGTGAATACACTGCTGATCAGGCGGTCATACAGGAATCACCTTGTGTCTGAACTTTGACACAAAAGGTCAGATGTCACCTGCAAGCCAGACCGTTTAGCAGCGTTATGCAAATAACATTGTAAATGTGATGAGGTTGAGCCAAACCTTTGATAGAAATCCACAATTTGAAGATGTCCTAATGATGTGATTCTAACATGTGTCCTTTCAGAAACCTCAAATAGCAGCCTTATTCTGCATTGTTTGGATATCCAAAATGATCGCTTTGATATCAGAAACAGCATATGGCACAGGAACACTACATTCACTGTAGTATGAATGGTGGATGAAGATTTGTGATGAAAATTACAGAAATTCTGTACATGACTCATTTTGATAGACTCACAGAGGTTAAATTCATTAGCACCATCACACTGATTACATATTTTAGGACACATTGATAATTACTGTAATGCTCGATCATCAAAACTGGGGAAAAAGCTAATGAATTCTACACAGAATACCCCAAATTGAAAGGTACAGGAGGTACCTATCTAAACATGAATGAGAATTGGTTTCATAGCAGTCCACTAATGTTTTTAGAGACCTGGGCACCACTTCATGAAAGTTGTCAGACCTGACAAGTTGTGATTCTCTGACAATTTCAGTAAGATCCTTGGTTTTGATTGGCTGAGGAGCTCTGGCTATTGACTGTTACTATGGTAACTGTAAGAGAATGAGAACTTGTCAGGTCGAACAACTTTCATCAAATGGTGCCTTGGCTGATGATCGTCCCAAAAATTGGGAAACTACAGCAGAGTCAATGGCATCTGAATATAAATTCATCTGAATGTTTCCCTTCAAAAAAAAAAAAAAAAAAAAGGCTTCTACCATCTATTATCACAGCACTCTTGGAACTTGATTTGGACGGGTCGAGGGTAGCAAAGCTTGAATTGCCACTGTCCAGCTGTATATATGTATACAGATGTATTCATATTTGTATGGATGGCATTTAATAGTTTGGGAAACAAATTCAGAGTGGAAATTTTCTCAAACTTTGTGCTTTACATCAACATGCCAAATAATGATAAAGCGCAAATATTCTGATTGCACAGAAGTTTGAATCTGCTTCTATACTAACAGCTTGAACAATGTCACAGAAAGCACGTGAAAATTTATTGAGGGACTTAATGAGGTACCAGTAATTCATTAGGTCGATTGCCTGTTCATATCAAATATGATATTCACATTACATCCCCTTCAAAGACAAAATAAAAACAAGAATACAGTCAACCTTGCTTAAGTCAACCTCGCATAGGTCGTATACCAGGTTATCGGCTAAGTTGAAGGTTTTTTACAAGTCCTCTTCTCTATACATTCTATAGATTTCAATCCCCCATAAATCAAATTTTCTCAAAGTTGCAGATATTTCTTCTGACCAAACAGATTTGACTTAAGCAAGGTTGACTGTGTGTATAAAAACAAAAGACAAAAACAATGACATCCACCCACTGAATACATATTCTCATTAGAGTGTCATTAGTGAAGAGTTGCTTATATCTGCCAAGGATGCATGTCACAAGACAACAGGAGCAGACCGCACCCATTCCTACCACCCATGTCAGCTGGAGTTTGGTGCCGCCGTCTCCTGGTCTCTGGAGAGAGGAGGAGGAGGAGGGGCGGGGTTATCTCTTCTTGTCGGTGGAGTAGATAGAGAGGAATGAATCCCGGCATCCTGCAGCCAGATGGAGCTAAAAGAACAAAGAAACAGCACTCGAGATGATTAGTAGTAATTACAGTGGGACCTAGTTAGAAAGAGGTTTAAGATAACAGTGACCTTTATTATAACAAAGTCCTCGGGACTGGCAGTTTTCTTTTGTTGTATCGAAATTTCATTCAAGCAGAACAGTAAAGTATATTATACAAATAGGGCATGCTCTACGATGCACTATACTGGATTGTAGAACGACAAATACTAAATTATCCCGAGTGCTGTTGGCCAAGGTGAATAGAACTGGCCGAGGTGAATAGAACTGCACGAGGGATAATTTAATATTTGGAGTTCTACATTCAAGTACTGGTGCATCAGTTGAATATGACCTAATTGTAATAGTAGATAGGTCCCCCTCAATTTGTGTTTTCCGTAGGTCTAGGCCATAAATCTAACATTAGACTCATCGTACTGATTTCTTGCACTCAGAGTTAACCGCAACCTTGTTTACGTATAGTGCGATGCTAGTTCAGTCGCATATGCGTATTGCATGTGCAGAGCAGACTCGTGATAATAAACTGCTACATTCTGCGTCCAGTGCTCTATGCGCGCATACGTTGAAATGCTTGGCCTTGTCCTACTTCATCCCTCGCTGTACGAATCTCTGCGTACTACATAAATCGTAGATAGTCGCCCTGTAAGCGTTCGGTATTTTTACTATACGAAAGTTTTTGCACAATCATGTGATGCAATCCAACCAATCACAATGCAAATTTCACTCTACCTATTTACTATAAACACATAGATGATGATTTTGGGACCTGAATTTTCCTTCACTGTAACAAGAATTTTGTTGTGATCATGTACATTATAACAAGAGTGCACTGTATCACAAAACCCTCTAAAATAAGGTGATTTGCTGGTCTAAACTCCTTACATTTCTATATTGTTGTAACCTGATATAGCAGGTCTCTACTAATTGTAAATCCATTAAAAAGCCATGATATCACAACGAAAGTATAGAAAAATAGATTAACACACAGTTCTCACAAAGTAATTTTATGGTGTAACAAAGCACAAAGCAACTATCACACAGGAAGGTTGGGCATTATACCATATGACCCCCCACCCCCCCGCCAAAAAAAAAAATCACAATAGGACCCTCTGTAATGATAGCTTTAAAAACAGTGAATCGATCCAAATACAATTTCAGGGTATGAAACTACATCTTATAACCAACATTTTACAGAAAACCCCATCCGATTTGGTTCAGTGGTCAAAGAGAAATGAGGAGTTTTGAAGAGCATGTCAGGAATCCCTTCCCTCCAAGTTCTGTCCACTGTGTTCACACATTAATGCGCAGTTCCAAGAGCATCCAAGTGCTAAACTTGGAAGAATCAGACCGATGACATGCTTTACAAAGATCCACATTTCTCTGTGACCACTTAAACAATTGAATGGGGTTTTCTATGAAATATAGGAAAGATGTTATATTTTAAGACCCTGAAATAGCATTCAGAGAATTTCATCATATTGGAAGATATTAATGCAAAAATCCGATTGTAATTTGTTTTTTTTTTGATACTGTAAAACGTGGAATGTTCGCGTGCATTTTAATTTCGCGAATTTTGCAAGAGCCAAGATTCGCGAATTTTGCAAGAGCCAAGATTCGCGAAATTAAAATGCATGTGAAAGTTCTCATCTACACTATACTCATTGAATGTTAGAGGCAACTCGCGAAAATTTCATGCCGCGAAAAAGGCCATCGGCTCCAATTTGCGAAAATTTAATGCTGCAAAAATATTGTGTTTTACAGTATACTGTACAGCCATATTACCTTGTACGGATGGAAAGCCAAGGAGCTGACTGGTCCTATTCTCTGCCCTATGAAGCCTTCATAGTACTTGATGGTGCTTAGCGTATCTCCCTGTGTATTGTACACATTGATTTGCTGAGAGTTGTAACCGCTGCAAAGGGAACACAAACCAAAACAATGACATGATGGTGGAAAGACAAAGCATCGAACAGATCAAGAAACTGAAATGTAACACATCCTATTATTCCTGGACTTTCTTAAAAACATATACAGATAAACATACCAATTATCTTTTGTTGTGTTGTCCTTTCAAATGTATATGAAATGAGTGCAGGTGACTTTTTACATAAAATGTTGAGAGAACGAGTACCCCAAAGCAGAGGTGTAAAGACTACAAGTATAATAAGGAAAATTCACTGTTCTGTTGTTGATCATCAACTGTAGATACATTTTTCTTTAATACAGGTTCAAACAAACTACCTATGAAGGGAATATCCAATTTCAAATGCTAATGTCCATGTTAGTTGATACAAAAGAGGGTGGATCACCACTGTCTACATTCAACTCCAATTGTACTTTATTATAAAATAAAGTCAATGCAGATTATGCATATATATATATATATACACAACAACAAAAACAACAAAGGATACACTATGACAAGTACAACTAAATATCTACATTGTATCAAACAAATCATGCCAGGAACACCAAAACACACTTTTTTTCTTGCTGTTAATCTGTAGAGAGTTTGTGGGTACAAGAATAATCTACTGTAAAAGTTGATATTTTCGCGTGACTAATTTTTCGCGCTAGGCCAGGTCAGAAGAGTTTCGCGTGTTTTTAATTCCGCGGAATCAAGACATCAAGCACAGGCACATATGGCAAGGAAAAATATTCGCGTGCTTTTATTTTCGCGCTAGTTTCTGGTTGCGCGAAATGCGCAAAAATTTGAACACCGCGAAAATTTCCACTTTTACAGTATGTAAATCTTGTTCATTTCACCATTTGAACAGTGTATCTTGATGGAAATACCAAATATTTTTTGAAGCTTTCATCAAACGAAAAACTTCTTTGCCACAATGTACACAGCTTAGACATCTTCAAAATTTTCTCATGTAACAGCAAGTGTGATTGTTTGTTTCATCACCAAGTTTGGGGATAGAATATGGTGAAGTGGACAACACTGCTGTGCCTACTTCAATATTGCCATGCTACATATTCCTACAAACTACCCTCCAGGTTGGTTTCACTGTGCTTTAACATATCCTTTGGGTCTTTACCTGCAGACATTCCATGGTATATGTACATCCACTACATTTCCACAAAATATTGCAGATTACAATGCTTTAAAAAGAAACAGCATGGCTGATCCTCCCATAGAATCAAACAATTACTTGTCTTTCCTGTGCCTACAGCTTTTTGAGCTTGAGGCATTACCCTAATCCCTCACCAACACCCAAGCCTGGATACTTGGTGGTAGACAAAGTAAGGACCAGCCACAGTGATCTAGGAGTCAAAGGGCATTCATTGACTTTCCTCCTTTTAACCCCTGCAGAATCACAAGGGCTTAATACTTAGTATTGTTTCCAGTATGGTAAGCACTCTCGAGATTTGTGGTATTGGGGAGGGTGGTGTCAGCGGGCGGAGTTTGAAGCTTTGTAGTGGGGGTGGGGTTCTATGGATCTTAGTCAACCAGGAATGAATGAGAGAGCAAATTGTTATAATGGAACAAGTAATCTTGCATGAAAAGGACTGAATTTGACCTTCCCCACCTCAAGTAAATCTTGGAGACAATGACAGGGAACCAGTAGGCACAGCCAAATTTGTACAGTAATTTCACTTGACTTGCCACTTGGTTCCATATTTCAAAATGAATCATCTGCTTCTTATGATAAGAACTTTGTGGAAGTTTTGTTCAACTTTGGCACAAATCAAGTCATTCCCTCCCATAAAAGACATTGTCACATACTGTACACATTATATATTTTGCTGTCTTTAGTTTTGCATATTTTGTGTGTCAAGCAATATTTACTCAAGGACCATCTCAGGCCAATTTTGCCTCCCATAACAGACATGTAGCATATCCCCTCCAGGGTGGAAAATTGCTCTTTTCTTTTGACAGGGATATTAGAAGTACTTCCTTCTCATTCTGTCAATAGGGAGCTTTAGATTTGTGATGCAGACGTCTAAGATGTCAATTGTGTTGGCCGTTCTCCTCTCTCCCTGCGTCGTGTTGCGAAGTACATATCTTTATATCATGCAAAGACACAACCTATAAAAAGTAAAATGGCGCCCCATATGATCAGTGCATCAAATAGCTCTGTGTTGTGAATTGAGCAGATGCAAAAATAGCCAAGAATGTGTAGTGAAAATTCAGACAAAACGAGATATAGATACTAAATTAGTAGACTAATTTTGATACGCTATTTTTCCCATGCACAAAACATGTTTTGTTTTGTTTGTTTTTTCCCTCTGAACATTTGCATCGCACAAATCTAAAGCTCCCCAATGTGGTTTATATATGGTGCATACTGCAAGCATTTGTGGCACAAGTTCACTCAGGAACTTCACCTCTGAGACTGGTCAACCATGGCATCAGTAGGCTTTGTAATAGTTACCCTACAAATGGGATGTCTTACCATGCAAAGATACCAGCATGGGGATGTACAGCCATTGATGTGAGTCCTGGGGCGGTATTCACCACTCGAACAGACTCCGTGAACCTTGGGTCCCAGAACCTCACATCACCTCCAAGGCTGCAAGGATTCAAGGACAACCAGGCAATGGTTATCAGAGAATACTCAGCATAATCAATACAAACACAAAACAATTTTATACATGCAAGAGATGATTGAAAAGTTTAAGTCACAAGTTGATTGTAATGAATACTGCCACTGATTTGTATGGGTATACTTTGCTATAGTATACTACACTACACATATTAGTCTGATTTATCAATTGTTATCTGCTGGGCAAAATATAATTATTTCTTCAGTTTTCCAATAACAGCTAATAACAGCTTCAGCAAGCAACACTTCAGTTAGCAAGGTTCTGCATAAGCACTTACCTGATTCCACAGGGCAAATGAAAATCAAAGTCTGGCGTTTTGGAACAATGAGATAAAATGCTTGCCCAAATTGAACATGCAGACAGTTTTGAAGCCAGCTTTTTTCACTTTGCTCCTCTTCAGGCCCACTAAGGCTGCGTTTATAAGATTTTGCATGGCGAGAATCAGTGTTTTGAAACACTGTTTCGAAACACGGTTTTGTCAGAACAGCATTTATCAGATTTTTCTCCCGAGCCGTGTCGGGGCTCTCTCAGACTGTGCCATTGCGCAGCTCAATCTGCGCAGTTTGCTCCTCAGCAAAAGGTCAAATAGGGCGTGCGCAAGGCATTGTGATGTCATTTAACCCTAAAAAGACTGGGGGGGGGCCTAAAAGGCCCCCCCCTCGACATTTCGCGCGATTACTCAGCAACACGCAATGCTCTCGCCGCGATGCTCTATGACTTTTTTCTTTCGAGTTTCCCGCACATTTTGACACCAAATTTGTGATGCCCGGGGGTACGGTTCTGAAGTTACATAACTTTTTGTACATACACGTGAGACCGAAAATGGCTCAAAAATGTGATTTTGTGTACAAAGTCAATACAAATTGAGTTTTATCACATGGTTCATATGAATATGCTTATTTTTACTCTCAATGGCTAAAATCAATTTGTTTTAGTAGTATTATGCTTCAAAAAGGGTCTGCCACAAATTTTGCTGAAAAAAACAACAAAAACAAAAGGTCGAAAAAACAAAGAAATACATAAGAAATTCATAAAACAATAAAATAAATAAGAAATTGATTTTGATACCGAATTTTTTTTCAAGTACATTTGCTAAGAATGCTACAAAGAATATCTAGACCAAAAATGAGGACTTTTGGAGCTTTATTTACTGATTTAGATAAAAAAGTCTGATTTCTCGCATAAATTAGCATAATTAATCAAAATAAAATAAAAGAAGACTATTTTGGAAAATTTGAATATACGATCTTGTAGAGTACATCGCACACTACCATTGTGCAAATTTCCGCGGCGATCGCGCGATCCACGGCCGAGATCTTAAGGGGGGGCCCTTTAGGCCCCCCCCCCAGTCTTTCGAGCTACCAAAATAGCCCAGTCTTTTTAGGGTTAAACAGTGTTTGAGATCGTGGTCGCGTTTATAAGATCTTTAAAACAAAGTTTCTACAGAAACACTGCTTTGAAAAGCAATATTTCATGCGTTTCAAAACAGTGTTTCAAGTTACAGCTAGCGTTTATAAGATTTTTTTTTTCTTGCTAGAAACACTGTTTGGGCAGAAACAGTGTTTCAAAACACTGTTTCTGGCCAAACACTGTTTCTGGCCAGAAAAAAAAAAAAATCTTATAGACGCACCCCTAAGTCAACCATACAGAAGCCCAAAGATAATGACTGTTTAGTGATCGATGCAAAGCACTTTAATTTTATTTCAGCAACTTTCCAATACTTACCAGATACATGAAGAAGCCCTAATGCAATGCAACATCAACACTTGATTGAAACAAGTTTGTTTATTCTAATGTGTTAAGTGTGTAAATGAACATGTGCTGTTCATTCATAAATGACTGTGTTTTACAGGCCTGACTTACAAGCGACTTTCTATAACATTTTCTTAAATTTTTGGACTTTATTTTGGAAAAGTAAAATTCATATTTGGACAAATATTCTGCAACAATTTGAAAATCTGCTTGCCTGACCAAGCATAGGGTAAAAAGGTTATGTAGTACCTTGATTAGGTATATGACTGTTTTAAAGTATCATGGTCAACACGTCCTTTCAACCTGCTAAAAAGAAACAGGGTAGTAGGCCTTACCCTGCACTGATGATTTTGCCATCTCCAGCTCCTTTCTGTATGTGTACATTGGCCACCCAGCTGTTGTGTTCACGTAACGTCATCACACGACTAAAAACAGAATAGAACATTCAGTCAGATCTCAATGATCAAAACAATAGTTGACATCAACATTCACATGTCTATAACAAGAATACAACCACTGCAATTGCAGGACTGAGCAATGTTGTGTGTAATCATACCGTCCCCTCTAGCAAGAGACAAACACTCTGTCCCTCGGATAGGACATAAAATGGAGGTCCCGTGTGTGAGAGAGTCACAACTCATGCACGTAAAAGATCTCGCTTCATTCATTCATCGCAAAGAGCAGAGTGTTTAACCCCGGTGAACTGGTCCCGCCTCACATCCAACTGGACCCCATGGAAGACCAGCCTAGTGCAGCTGAATATGGGCTATCCAGCCATCTTCTCAGATGGAAAATGAACAAACAAACAAACAAACATGATTGCTACCATTAAACGTACAGGACAAGTACCATGGGCAATACTGGCCTATCAAATCACACCACACTTCTTGCTTTCCATCAGCTTCTTTCACTAGGTTTCTGAACTATAGCATTTATGAGTAAAACACTAATTTGGCAAAGAATGCACCATGTATGTATAAATGTCACATTGAGAGTAATTGACGATGACTGATTTTGATTTCTGAACTCACCATTCTGAGGGTGCTATTCTCCTGTCGTAGAGCCTGACAGAGCCATCTCCACAGCCAGCAATCAGCAGCGATCTCCCCACGGAGTCACAGGCAAGACTCGTGACGCAGCTGTCAGCACCAGTGGGAATGTCCTGTACAGGAAACAAGTCAAAGTTTAGTCACAATGTTACAGGACTCATCATATTTGACCATCCAGTTTTTACCATCCAGTCTTAATATCAAATTATACATCACGTTCTGTGCTGGATTTGACTTATTTCCATTTTGAAATAAAATTCCCTCCACCCCCCCCCCAAAACATACTACCAATTTATTTTCACGGCTGGGTACACGTCACTTCCGATATACATGTAGCTGGAATGAAAACAATTAGTGTGTGAATGTATGCACAGAAGAACAAGCATACAGTGTAAGAATCTACTTACATGGTGATACAGACGACACGGCATCGTCAGTCAAAATCCTTGATCTACCATTCCTTCACATAATTTGTCAATCTCATTTCTTGTGGCTATCAGAAATGTTAAGATGGATCATATCAGTCAGTTTCATGGACTTTCAAAGCCAATTACAGAAGAAAAGTAGATAATTCATCTCAAAATTACACCGACTGTGTACTGATCATGAGTTTGTTTTCACTCTAGCTGCCACTAAATACCCCCGATGTCCGAATGTAAGAATTACAGAGCTCCCCCTAAGGTGGTCACTATGAATTAGATGGTAAACAGAGAGAGGAGTTCACCGACCTGTAGCTTGAGCTCTCGTTGTGTGTCCCAGACTCGTATCGTCCTCACGTCTCCTGAAGCCAGCAGCATCCCTGATCCCTGCTCCCAGTCCAGGACTAGACCAGAGCCTAGGATGAGAGACAAAAGTCACATCAAGGTCAGAGGTCATAAACCGACAGTCTCTATTCTCAGGGCAGATTATTTCTCTCATTATGCTTACTGCACTCACTTACGTAGACACCGGAAATGATAAAATCACTAGGATATCATCAGGAATATTGGATATCACATGACTGGATATGGCTCCACATATTAATCTTCACTACACTGGATATGATTTTAACTGCTTGATCTGAGGCAATGGACAACTCAATGTGTCCAGAAGCCAAAAATCATGACTTCGCTTGAGTGCCCAGTCTTGATTTCTAACCCCATGACTCTTGAGAAGGCAGTCTGCAAATCTAATCAACGGTAATATTTTTGTTCTAGCTTACCTTCCATCACATGATTAACAATAGATAAATGGTCACTGGAAGTCATCTCAATTACAGTGTAACAAAAGAATTTGATCTTAGTTAATATGACCTCCACTATTTGATGCATCAAAACACCAGACCACTACCAGCTGCTGTCCATTTATCGTCAGCTTTCAGGATGATGCAGCAGAAAATAAGATGATGGAATGATGGAATGATGCAACAATACTAGCCTTTGAAAGGAATTTTTGGTCAAGAAAAGTGAAAGAGTCCATCTGGATAAAAAGAATCAAGTCCCACTCAATAGGGATTCCGAATACAGCTTATCACCAATTTTTGGTCCAACGATCAAGAAACAAGCAGGCAGTGCTAGAGAAACAGTGTAAACACTTGGCCTGAAGAAGTCCACAGGAGTGGATGAAAACTAGCCAGCAAGTCACTAAAAGTTGAAAGAAGCCTGAATCTCCTATTGTATGATCGATCTCCGTAACTGATGAAAGTTTTCTGCAATGCAATTTGTCATTTGTTTGACTTGTTGTGAGAAAAGTACACTATCCATATATACATGTACCTCGATTTGATACCAGCATGTCTGAGAGGGCTTGCCAGGCTGTCACTAACTCAACGGGTCTCCCTTCTGGTGTCCAGTAATTCCTCCATATACGAACCGAGCCATCATCTATAGGATGGAAATAAAAGAATTCTTGTATACGATTCACAGATTGACAGTCAAAGCACCACATACCTGTGTTTTCAACACTCACTGATTACTGCACATCTGCCTTTCACTGTATCTTATAAACATTGAATGCACATGGGAAAACTTCACTCTGGCTACAATATGGTAGTATTGCATCATCAATGAAGTTGGATATCATGAAAAAAAAAACCACAAAAATAATGTTTTGACCATGAGGCATTTGCAAATTCATTGTGTGATTTCTTCCTTTGACTCACACATCTCTGAAAACATTTTGAATATAATCTTATGACATAAACAGACTGAATTGAATTGATACTTGATCTGATTAAAATTATTGCTTTTTGTCAATGGTAGCAGACAAGAAAGCAACAAAACAATAAAAAAAAACTTTGACTTTTTGTCTTGCAGAGTCTCATACTCTAATAAAAATTAATTTCATTCACAAACTACCCCCTGCATTAGTGATTAGAATGTGATTCATTTGACACTCATTCTAAGAAGGATGATGTCTCAATATTTTCTCCTTCCTTGATAATCTTACACTTGGGATTGTCTAGTGCCATGCCCACATCTAAAATGAACTTAGACAAACATTGCAACAACACATAATCTAAAATTCAAGTATACATTACAGTGCACTCCTGTTATAATGAACACAGTTACACAAAAATTCCTGTTGCAACGAAGTAAAAGTTCAGGTCACAACATTATCTGTTCTACATTTTTTATTGCCTATTTGTTTGGTTATAACGAAATTGTACCATGTGTACCCTAAAGCTCCCCATTCCACCCCAAGAGTGATGCTACCTACCAGCCCCTGTCATGATGAGACTCAGGTCATGAGAGTTGAGGAGGTCCATGGAGGTGACCTTGGTTGACCTTGGGTTCATGTTCCTAAAGTAGTTTAACCTCTCTCCACTCTCCCAGTTCCATACACTGAGTATCAATAATGATAACAATGACAATAATATATTTATATAGCGCATCTTCCATAAACATACATGTTCCAATGCAACAAACAAAAGGTCAAATATTACATTGGAGATCAAAACTATTCTTTTCAGAGTTGCTGTCAAGAAACATATGAAAAATGTAGGATATATGTATCACCTCATTCTTGCATCAAATCTTAGGCTCCAATGCCATTCTACAAGGACAACTCTGATTTCTGAAGCTTGCTGTCAGAGCAATACAGGTATTTAAGATATCACCCTTATGAAATAATGACATAATCCTCACACACGAGAATCGCACTTCACTGAATTCACTGCATAAATGAAACTGCTCCATACTGTAAACGTCAATATTTTCGTGTGATTAATTTTTCCTGGTGAGCTGCTCAAAAACATATTCGTGGGTTGTTGAATTTGCACTGCACAATTGTCAACCCATTCACAATGGGCAGAGAAAATTGTGAAGATATTTTTGCGGGTTTTAGAATTCATGCTTGCCAGAAGTAGCACGAAATATGTGAAAATTAATGTAACACAAAAATTTCTGCGTTCACAGCACTCCATTACTGTATATCCTAATGCAAACATTATACCTGCAATCATCATATAAAGGGTAGTGCAGACGTCAGCATCACATTTCTTGAAAGTTTATTTTCTTCTTCTTCTATTTTTCATCATTATATAAGATTGTAACTTACCAGACTCCTTCCTTGTCTGCTACAATGGCATGTGGGTTGAAAGGATGGAATTTGACAACATTTGGCACCCCAGAGTTCTTGTTGATGAAAATCTGATCGTCAAGGTGGCAAGAATCTGGTGAAACAAAGGGGGAAAAAAAAAATCAGAATTACACAAGCAAACCCTGACACAGGGGTTCACATAATGTGAGATACTTATCAAATGAGGTTAGTTTTTCCTTATGACTTCACACTGAAACTCTTTTGTGAAGATATGTGTTTGGGTGGAATTTAGGATGAATTGTGACTTGATAATATCACCTCAGCTAATTTGCATATGGGTTGTGACCAATTTCATTATCTTAAAAACATGTGCAATTTGAAAAAGCCATAAATCTTCTGTATGATGTCAGATTTGCTGACACTTCTACAATACAGCTCATCTGACGTCAGTCTTTTAGCCTGTTGGGGACAGGCTGATTTTGCTACAACACATATTTCTCACAGATACCTGCCCGAGTGCACTCGGGACTAGTCTTCAAGGGGTTGAATAAAGTTAATGTGTACATGAAATTGCAAATCAGTGCTTCACTGGTCAATGTAATTGGTAAACTGAGAATAAGATGAATGACCGTTACTCACTGGCTTTTTTAAGTTGATCCCTGGCTTCTTTTCGTATCCTGGTGTTCCGAACAAACCGCCACTCCCTCTTGTGATGTAGGGTACTGAATGGATCCATCTCCTCAGGGGCCTGGAAAACAATAACATCATCACAAACAACATTTATTTATCAACAATTCATTACCACCATGACAACAATCATGCAATGAAGACAGTGAGGCAGAGATTGCTCATTCATCAGATAGTTCATTATGTCGATTCTGTTGTCACTTACTGGTCCACTACAAACATGGAACAATATAAAATGCTGACATTATTTGCCATGATCTGACTCAAAGGTGGTTTGGGCATTCAATGAAATATAGCAAGAAAGCTACTGAAAACTGCTTATTCAATAGTGGCATGCCAGTGGAGTGGAGGCAAAAGGGACCCCCTGGGCTTTAAATCCTAGTAGAATCTTTGTCAGAGGCTGTGTGTTTGAAATAAAAGCATTGCTATCATTGTGCTGTGATCAACTTGAAATCTTGAAATACATTTTTCTGTGTTTCCTCACAATTCAATAGTGGGGGGGGGGGGGGGGGGAGTTGATAAGGAAAAGAATCATACAACATGCATGAATGAGCAGCAGCTTTGTGAATATCTAGTCTAGCAGGAAAAGAAAAGCAATAGGTGCCAATGAGATTTCATCTCCTGATCCAGTGACAAGCATCAGAACTAATGTGATGAAAGTTGATGCCTCAATTTAGAGGATGAATCAGAGTG
This sequence comes from Diadema setosum, assembly GCA_033980235.1. NCBI lineage: Eukaryota > Metazoa > Echinodermata > Echinoidea > Diadematoida > Diadematidae > Diadema > Diadema setosum. The sequence continues at coordinate 1,874,800 of CM067064.1, forward strand.
TATGTTTTCAAAAGTGATTCGTTGATTAATTGTACCATGTAGAAACAATAAATGAAATTAAATGAAAATGAAATGATATCTAGCTACTACTACAGTTTATTCATGGTATACTCCACATCCTCTGATGGTTCATGTAAGGTTATTCAGAAGTAATACACGATCAACATCAGTAGTCACCTACCTTCATCACAGACTTGGCAAAGTATTTACAGCACCATTCACTGAACTCTGTGGATATCAGCACATCCTTGTTTGTGGGTCCCTCATCAACATCATCATAAGTCTATGATATCAGCAAGAGAGAAAAATGAGAATGGTAGACATTATATTCACTATTCATTCTTCTCATGACAACAAGGATTACTTCCGGTAACATTCATGTAACAATCATACTTCGTTCCTAGCAAAAATACCGGTATATGCAAAAGAACTGTCAATGAGAGCAACTTGAACGTTGTTCTACAACGCACAGTAATATCAGCACCAATTGGTCAGGGCCATATAGGACATTTTAGTAGCTTCCTCTACAGTTGGAGTTTATCAAACATGTCTGCATGGTGTTTATTTGTTTTTCTTGTTTCTTATGTTTTGGTTGAACTGGCAGAGGTAATACATGAAGAAAACTCACCACACTGGGCCCCTTGTCAAAGAGTTTCCTGGTCCTTGAGAAGTGGTGTGAGTACGGGTACTGGTGGCCAAGAGGAGGAGGGTTAGGGGGCCTCTCTGGCGGAGGCTGCTCCCCGGGCCTCAGAGGTACCGGGCGCATGATCTCATTTGGGATGTTGATGCTTTCATCTGGTGGGGAGTCACTGTGGGGAACAGAGGAGGAGGGACTATAAAAGTTACTCCTAAAATAGTTTGCAAAAATGTTTGCATTACATAGTGTCTGTCTGTATACATGGACAATTCACAAGAGGTATTAGGTGGGTGTGGTCATTCATTAAAAATTCTACTACTAATGTACCTCACATACACAGTAGTTTGAAGCAGTTTCTATGTCTGCAAAACTTCCCAAACTGAGTAAAATGCAACAATGATATCAATACTCACACATCCCATGCGGCACACTGCATGCAAAACTTCTATTCAGGTATACTAAAGTTTTCTCTATATCCAACTTATTATCTTTGGTGAAAGAGAACTGACTCAAAAGCTGACACAACATCAAGTGAGCATCAAGCCAAGCAGAACATTTAATATTCACAATGCTGAGTTACATCACTGTGTGTAACAGACTTACCGGTATAATACTACATCTAAATAGGTGACACGTTATAAGAATTCTACAGGTCAAAGGTAGATACGCTATGCATGATCAACTCAGCAAAATCCAATTTCATATACTTAAACAAAATCCATGCAATCGGTTATCCAATTATTGGTTATTCATATCCATCCTTTGGCAGTAACAAATTAGCATTAACCTATACAGAAGCTGGTTTTGTGTAAGTTGCATTTCGTCCAAGGTTACAGTGGATTCGATTAGGCATGTTGGCTACATTTGTAAAACCAAACAGGCTGAAGTTTGGACACTGTGCAATGATTCTACTGGCTTTATGAGTTGTACGCCAGTCCACTGAGCAAACTGGGAGAAGCTAGGCTAAGAGCCGAGCCAATGAACCGAGAGACCCAGCTAGCTTACCTCATAGCTTGAGGCTGGACTGCTGTCTGGTTCCTGGTAGGACTCGATGGAGCGGAGGCTGTCCTCCTGCTATCTCGCATCTGCTGTGGTTTGGTCGTTATGGTGGCCTGTATAACAACAGATGTATTTAGCATCACTCACAGTAAATGGCGGGGAGAAAAACAGGGTCTGGGCATTAATAATATGCAGGTGACTCCTGTTACAATGAAGTTCTCTGGACAGGCAATTTTCTTTTGTCATATCAACATTTAATTTTATATAACGCCTGAAGAGATCCCTGTCATTTGATTGGTTGTTTGACATTGGTCATTCGGCCCATTTCACTATGACGTCATCACCCGTGCAATTGCGGCTCCATTTACCGTGCAATTTTGGATCCATACGATTTGCTCCATTGCACGCTTGCTGAAAGCTCGGCACACTACGCGTTTGCAGTGTGTGTACAACTGTATGTGACAGCGCGCTAAGCGCTAGGCTAAGGGTAAAGCGCTCAGTGAGCACTCTCGTGATCTCAGATTCTCTCTTGGTTCTTTATTGACAAAACATCAAATGACAATGATCTAATTTAGGCGTTATATAAAACAAATAATAAATGTTTTTCATTCCTGCTATGGACAGAATATTTCATTCGGTGAAAGATGAAATGTAGACCCATTCAACTCGGCTGCGCCTCGTTGAATGGATCATTTCATCTTTCACCTCATGAAATATTCTGTCCATTACACTCATAAACATTGGTAGCTAAAAAATAAAGTATATAAAGATATAAACTAGAGAAGCACTCTGAGAGCACAGACCTCCGCCAAGCATGCAAATCATTTTCACCACTGATCTTGTTCTGCCATAGAGATATCAGTGATTTCCACCCATGCGTACTTATAGCATTGTGTGCTGAAAGTCGCCTGATTTCCCAATAAAGAAGCCTTTGTTACGTCATAAACCCTCAGCTGCACGGCGCGCCTCACCCAAGCAGAAACTAGAGCACACACTTTAGTGCGCGCAGGCAAACCTCAAATATGCGCAGCCTGAACTCCCAAGTTCATTGACCCTACCTGCCAAAATATCAAAAATCCTTCATAAATTTCCCCAAAATCACTACCAAAAGTTAATCGTTTGTTACTTGTGTCATTCTCAACCTTTCCTGCAAGTTTCATCCCAATCCATTAACTACTTTTTGAATTATTTTGCACATGGACAAACTAACTAACAAACTAACTAACTAACTAACTAACTAACGAACGAACACACAAACCAACGTTTACGAAAACATAACCTCCTCCCTTGGCGGAGGTAGTAACAACTTTTGGAACAAAAGTTTTACTTTCTTGTGACAAGATCTTTGTTATAACTGTGAGCAGGAGCGCATTGTACATAGGAATTTTATTCATCTGAGAACTCACCTATACTATCTACTGAGAACTACATGACAATATTCCGAGATATGACTATGGAGACACAATAGAGAGTAAAATACATTGAGGGCACACTGATAGGTCCTGAAAACTGCACTGGCATTGTTTGGAGTTTGCTTCTGGGACTGCTGGTCCTTGTCTTACCTTCAGGTTGACCGCATTGACCAGGGTCTGGGCCAAATTTTTGACCTCTGGATGTGGGTCTTGTGTGAGGAGGAGAATGACCCTCCAGATCTGGACGAAGATGTTGGAACTGAAGACAGTGGTCAGTGAGCCGGTGGACGGTACTCTGGCAAACTATACGAAAAGACAGAGTTATTCGTTTCTAAACAAATGAAATAACTTTTTCATTTGTAAGACATGAAATTCCAGCAAAGTTACAACCATTTAATTTACATCTGTAATCTCTTCAAGATTACATCCCTACATATATCAGCAGTTCACATGTGTATATAAGTTATCTTATCTCCTCTTCCTGCCTCTCTACAACTTCATCTACCACCCTCAAGCAACAGGAACCAGTTCACTGTTTGGCACTATTCATTATAAAATGGTTATATACAGTAGATCCTAATCAAAAGATTGGCTGAGAGCAATCACATGACCAGTCTTTACCATTGACTGCATACTAAAGACTGCTCAGACATATGTATGTGACTGTTGCTTGCCATAACCATGCTCAATGACATCACAATTGCATACTTTAGCAATGCGCACTCGGTCAATTACAAGCAAGCACACGATCACCTATTTAACCCTTTGAAGACAAGTCCCGAGTATACTCGGGCAGGAATCTATGGGAAATGCGTGTTGTAGCAAAATCACACCATCCTCAACAGGTTAATGTAAAGAAATTTGTGTTCAGTATTGGTGTGTTTGAAACACTACTCAAGACATCTTGGCTTTTTTTCAAAAGCGAGTTTTACATGTAGTGGACTGGCATTTATCAATAAAGGTAAATAAAAAATAGTTCATTAACCATTTCAAAAAGCAAATAATGAACAGGTTTACATTGTACATTCGGGATGTTGGTGGAGGTGCAGCTCACTCCCGGATATTCACAACGTCATACCGATGGTGCAACATACGCTTGGCTAACCCTCATGCTTGTTACACCATAGTAAATACCCTCGAGTGCGCTGCATCTCTACTTAAGCCCTCTCACCTGTGCATTATTTGTATATCTTTTATCACAAATGATAAACTGCACCTCCCTTCCTGCTCTTCCTATAGATATATTCTATAGATATATTTATGTCATACAATCCTTTCACCATGAATAAACCAGGTAAAAAGTGACCCTTATCCTCTTCCTCTGTACATCACTCCAATACTGAACATTCTTTCATTATGAATGAATGGCTTCTCTATCACATCCATCACTCAATCCTCTCTCACCTTTCCCACAGGGTTGGGCGGGGTCAGGAAGTCCCCCTGGCTCTGTGTTCCCATGGAGTTGATGCTGCCGGAGGAACCACTCGTGCCACTGCTGGAGGGTGACCTTGACCCTGGTGGAACTGCAAGGTGAGAAGGTCAAAGTTTGCTGGTAAGTTTTCTTAACACACCAGTGCTTACCACAGAGGTTGAGGGTGGGACTATTATATTGGTGGTATATTAGCAGCTGTGGCATTTGCATGCATTTTGATTTAGCAGTCCTTGTTTGCACAGAGGCATGATGGGAATGCAAACCATCATTGGATCATTTGGGGAAAGCAGACAGTCCACCAGTAGAACATATCAAACAATTACTTCTGGGTCTGAATATGGCATTTCTACAATTAAGTACGGCAGCTCTTCATCTCTCTGTAGCAACACTATACAGGTATATACTTTTAAGCACATGCCAGGCAAGGGAAAAGGAATTTACAAAACATTCTGATTCTTTCTATAATAGGATTAGGATCAGGATCAGGATCAGGCTTGATCTATGCGATGCTATGCTGAGACCAGCTGCCATCCAAAGGTGAAATTTCAGCTATCTAGAGAGAGAAAAGCCCATCTCCCAGAGAAATTTCCCAGAATTGGTGAGACTGTGAAAAGGCTGCTCCTTCTCATTTTTTTTTTTTTTAAAGCTGATCACATGGTCACACAGCTATCTGCAACTGTCATGCCAATGGGGCATGTTTAGCCACTCCTTATTCTTCACTGGCTAGTAGCTCACACCTGCAGTTTCTCATCACCAACCAATCACAGTGAAAGCTTCTCTTGGTGGGTGTGGCCATGTCTGACATGGTCCAATGAAAATTATAATAGTAATACAAATTTAGGCATCCTGGGTTCTTGGTGTCTGAAACCAGTGATGCCAAGAAAGAAAGATACATTGTTAAGCTTGAGACAGGCATGCAGACAGAGAAAAGCAACATCACTAACATGCAAAGAGTATCATGCTCTGTTTTCAAGAAAGGTAGCTCAATCGATCAACAAGCAATACATTTGCAGAAACAATGCACACGCAAACAATGCAGAAAAGAACATAATTTCACACAAGCTTTGGTTTGCTTTGCCTGCATTTTGAAAAACATGCTATGCGACAAGTGTTTTCACGTGAAATGATGCAAGCCTTTCTTTTTTTCCACATTCCTGAGAAAATCTGTATCCTAAGGAAAATGCACAATTAGTTTAAAACTTTAATACCATGCACTGGAATTAGCTTCTTCTTAAAAAAAAAGAAAAAGAAAAAAGAAAACAAAATTAATGCTATATAGTTTGAAATAACAACACACAACTATCAATCTCTATAATCTGTTGGCACAATTGATCATTAGATGTAACATTCATTGCGGAATTAAGGTGAAATAATGGCCAGAATCACAGTAACATCTGCTGGATCAATCCTAAGAGATTTAGGGAGTAAATAGTGTTGAAGTAGTAGTAGTAGTAGTAGTCTTAGTAGCAGTTTTGTTTTTCAATGGAAACAAGTATAAACAGTATGTGGTAAACATTAGTAAACACTGTACCCTAACAAGAAAGCATCTTAAAATAAAGAGTGTTATGTACTGTCTTTTACCCCAGTTGATTTTCATGGAGTTAGATTTATACGAAAAGAGACAGGTTACACACATTCAAATGAGAAGCGTCATAAGTAGGAAGAAAAAAAATCAAGCTTGAAAATAACGGCCGAGTTCTGATACTCATCAAATAATCCCATTGCTGGGTGTCTCATTTTCCTTATATAGATGAGGTTTATCCAAAAATTACATTCAAATAACGATACACTAATATAACTTTGAATAAGAGGCAAATGTTTGCTGGGTAGTGAGTAACACTTACAAACACTTGCTTGCAATTGAAGAGACTAAACATCCAAAATGATTTTATGTTGTGGAAAATTTTTCAAGCAACATTAAACATTCATGCATACTGGCGTGACCGAGCATCTGAACGTTGTGGGGCAAGGCGCATAGCGTGAGACCACAGTCGAGTCAGGCTTAATACAGATATCAGGCAATAAGATGAAGGATGTGAAAAGATGTCATTCCTGGGGTGCTTGACCCATGCAATCATTCTGATGATTTGTGACAAGGATACATGAGTAGTCCCCTTGGTGGCAAATCTTGTAGCTGTCTATGGAACATGCTTATGAATGTATAATGCAATTTAGTTTACAGACTGTCTCAAACCATCCCATCCATGATTAGCAAGAGGTATTTGTATCCGATCTTTAGGTCAATGTGTACAGCAAAGAACAATTCCTCAACTATTGGAAGACACCAGCAAGTCTTTTCAGATATCATCATTTCTTTCAAGGGCATTATCATACACATACCCCTAATTAATGCCCAATAGAAACTTCACACTGCACACTGGCACATAAATTTCTGGCACTTGTGATGTCAAAAACCAGAATTCATAGACCTTATAATCAGATCATCCCCCCCCCCTTTCTAAGCTACAGCAAGCTTGACAGTGCGGAGGACTGCATAAAATAATTTATTCACAGCATCCAAATTTTGAATTGCACCCAGAATCATAATACAAATGACTTCATTTTCACATGTGCCTTGAAATTAAAGCGAGTTCTTGGAGGTTTTCTGGAGATCTTTTGTGTTCAATATAGTCAAGAGCTTCTGAGAGTGATCTGAGAGTGTTTCAACAAACTTCTAGCTCACTCCATGCGGGTTCTCTGATACTCGGGTGACAGCCCTCTAACATGAAAGAAGTTTCACCCAGCTTCTGGTATTACATTAAATAATCATTGTCTTCTATTACAAAAAAAAACAACAACAACATACAAACAAAAGTCACTGATAGAAATAAACCAGCTAAAACTGAATGACAAATAGGGATAATACATTAAAACATTAATGAACACAAAGTAGGGAAACAACAGATTTAAATATTGTGAATATACATAGGCAAATAAGGGAAGAGATGTAAAAGATATATTTGTTGTTTAGACAGTAGACTCTCAAAAAGTGATGTTCAAGTTTCTCCCAGGTTTAAGTTGGATTTGTTGGTCAAACTCACAATGCAAAGTGTATTATCATTTTGTGGTATGGTTTCCTTTAACCAAATTTGTGTGAATTCCACTGCCTGTTTCATAAGTTGTCATTCAAAATCAAACATGTTATTCAGTTGTCCTCTGACCTGTGAACTAAAATCACATCATTTCAGCTTGGTATGGTTATGTCAACATGGATCAACCAGAGATCTCATGCCATGATCTGGGTGGAGCTAGAACAAGAAATGCTCGTGCATGGGATGGCTGGATAAATTACTAGCAGACGGCACTTGGCACCGGTCCGTGACAACGGCCTGAAAACAGAGAAGCATCCGTGAATGGTTATGACAGGATGAATGGGTGTATGTGTGTATGCATGTCTGTTTGTCTGTCTATGTGCATGTGTGAGAGAGAGAGAAACAGAGAGATACAAACAGACAGACAGACGGACGGACAAACAGAGAGAGGTATGGTGAGATGGGAGGAAGGAAAAAATTATAAGCATCTGAAATCAGAATGTGAGAAATGGGCAGCGATACCATTCAGGTGCTGAAGGTTGTTTCCGCTGGAGGTACGGGGGAGGACCGACGTGGCCTTCCTCACGCTCATTACGGCTACAGAGGCCCGACGTAGATGGTCTGGAAATGGGGGGAGGGAGAGCCCTTTTAACATAAATTTTGGCCAACTAACTTTCAAAAGGATCCATGTCAAACGACCTTCCATTTCATGTACTCTAAAGCACACATACTGGGGTCAAAATCAACCAGTCCTAACTAAGCAAGTAGACTTCTTTCATGAATATAATTTTTGTGCTGGGCCCACAAACTGCTGTGTGTGTTTCTCAAGTTCCTATGAAAACACCCATGATAAAAAGAGATCATCTTTTTCAGGATATTTTTTTTTTTTTAATTGCTTTATATCTTTTCAGAATGGATCCAAGTCAAAAATAGTCCCCTTTGATATTACATCATAACCTGGAGAATATTAATGTCTTTTCACATTTATCCTAATCAAGACTGATTTTTCTTATTTTTTGGAAGGAAAATTTGACACTAAAATGGCGTTAGGCACTAAGTACTCATCAACCAAGCAAGATTCAGACTGAAGCTAATTAACCTCAGATGTTTGCTCTGAGCTTACCCAAAGAACCTTCCAAAAATCATACTCCTGAACAAAGATTCCTCAGCTGTGCGGTCTTTGAAGATATCAGACAGAATAACTAGAGTCATCACCCATCTACGGCCTAAACATCTTTCCTTACTCTCTCTTTACAGCCAACCCTACAGCCCTCGCCATATTGCCAGTATTACTAGCACATAAACCTTAACAGTAAACCCATGTTCCGAGAAACTGAAAACAGTGAGGGCACGATCACTATCATCAACTTGGGACATGATTTCATTCATTCTGAAACAAAATTTTGGGTAAATGAATAAAAATCAAGAGAAACTACAAAAGTGGTAATGATACAGGAAATTAAAGCAGAGAAAGATGGCAATCTTTCCATGAGGAGAGGGAGAAAGATGAAACGAAAAAGACCAAGAAAACTGAAAAATGCTGCCGTTATCAGATCAGATCATTTCACATTTGCAAAGTTCTTTTGAAAAATCATCCCACGACATCATGTACAGTGACAATTCAGACAAATTGCACAATGCACACTTCATTACTGAAAAGCAATAGGTCCTTATGAAAAACCAAGAACTTTCTGGGTTCATACTCCTTTAATAGAAAAAAACCTTATGCAAATGGAAGCAAAGTTTGTAACTTGAGTGAAAGCTCAGTTCAGTCCTTGGCACTAGCATGATATTTCAAAGGCACACCATTACACACAATGTTCTATGCTACCCTACTATCATTAAAGCCCTACAATGGCATCACAAATAAATCTGCTTGTTAGGAATGAAGGTGTTATTGACACACCACACTAAAATGCAGTACTGGTATACATTTCCTTGGTAATGTGTTGCACATTAAGGGAATATAGGTCAATATACTGCAGGTTGGCATTTAGTATTCAAACTTGTATATACACAGACAGCCATGGAATACACATCACTACCTACTGCACTCTAGGCTTACAATATAACTGACTTACCTGCTTCTCACAACAATCTACTGTATGAGCTGTTATTTTCGCGCGGGTTTAATTTTCACAAATTTCGCGAATCACAGTTGAACCGCGAACTTATCAACCAACACGCGAAAATGTCACCATAAGCTAAAGGTAGTATTGCGTTTATGAAGGCCCCTGCGTCAATTCGCAAAAACAACATCTCGCGAAAATGTCTGTGACCTCCCCATTCGTGAAAATATCTGTAAGCGAAAGTAACAGTGTATACAGTACCATACCTACTGCAGAATGATTGGTCCACCCATGATTCTCTGGGTTCCTTGGGTTTACTTCAGTGACTGTCCAAAAGGCATTTTCCCCCCTCTTTTTGCAAGTAATGTATGCTCTCTTTGCAATTTTTCTAACAAGATTTTATAAATACTGCAAATACACTTCCACAGCATCAAGTTCACATATAGTTGTATGACAATACGCTGTGACTGTTTTGTAACACCAGCTACAGCCCTTCAAGAATAGATAGATAAATATGTCATGCAAACACAAACTACAATAATGACTAATCATTCACGACTCCCTTTCAAGTAAAAGAGCTCCTTGTTCATGCTTTAGTTGGCATGCTTACCCATATCCTGATGCATATATTTTTTACACAGATTTAATGTCAGTCATTGCATGCTAAACAGGCAAAAAAAAAAATGACAAAAAACCCACACAACCAACATAATAGTCACATATTCCCTGTAATAGAGAATAGCTGACTTCAAAGAAAAGATTTCAAATGATGCACATATTTCCATATTCCCCCCATCTCTCTCCCCTGTCTCTCTTTCATATATATCAAATATTTAATATAATATATTTAACTATTTGATAAAACATCACTCTCATCACATAATCCCCCTAACTAGTTGATATTTTAGAAAGCCACATGGTTACCACCTCCCATTTTTCAAAATTTAGCCCATAGTTATTCTTCAGTAGTTGTTGAATAGAGTGAGGTATTGAAAGAACTGTGCATTTTACCAGAAAACAGCAATATCATATTTGCTGTTTATCCAGAGAAGACTTCTATGAAATTTATCAAAAAAGAAAGAAAACTTGAATATGTGACATATAAAACTGAAGAAATATCTAGTTCTACCCTGGCAGGCTTTGAAGGTACTCTATACCATTGGGAGCAGTGATTTTAAAAATGTTCAAGATATCACATTTGATGCATATGTGTAGGTCAGTTTTATCACAAAACATCCTACCACGTAAAAAATTTGCAATAAAGTCTAAAATACACAGAGATATCACTATTTTCTCACTAACCATAATTGTAGATGATTTAGTGTAGAAACATTCTTATTGTAACTATTGTTCACATTTTGTATATTTAACAATACTTAACATCAATTATACTGACTCAAATTTTTACATTGGTTGTTTCTATCCCTAAATCACATTTTAGAACTATTTTGAAGCATTGAATCTGGGTTATAGTTTCTTATGCAAATGGTAAACAATGCCTTAAACTATGCAAAATGCTATTCCTTTTTGTTTTCTTTTCACTGCAAAATCAACATAAAGTGCTATTTGCAAGTTCTAAAACAATGCATGTGTAAAGAATTTTATAAAACTAATAAGTTGGTACAATGATTTTAGCAAATATTTGACTAACATAAAATCTACAGATAATCAAAACTACAACACAAATATGGCACTTAACAAAATCAAAACAAAACAAAAAAATACAACTAATCTGTGGTATTTCTAATCACAGATCAAATAAGTTGGCTCAAAACAAAAGGAACAAAAGTTGGCAAAACAAAACATATATGAATACTCGGCTATGCACTATTGATTGGAGGGGCTGTGTGAAGTTGGCGCTGAGCTGAAAACTATTTTTTTTTCTTTTTTGGTGATGGTGGTGGTGGTGGTGTCAGTGTTTCTATTCGGTGCCAAATCATGAACGAGATCTCTGTACCATTTGGTCTGAGTGAGTCATGGACCACAAGCCACCCACCAGACGTGACAGCAGCACCCAGCGGTGCCCGGTTCTCGTCTGAGCTCTGCTCCTCCTCGATCATCTGCCGAGCAATGGCGGCAAACTGTGCCTCGGATTGCTTGATCAGCTGGTATAGCGCCACCACCAGTTCCTGGATGGGACAGTGAAGATGAGTAATGCATTTATACCTCTCTTGGAAGTGTAATAGAGATTTTTCATCAGTCATAATGCTACTCAAGAGTACATGGTGAGCAAAGAAAAGGACAGAAAGAAATAAAGGAGAATTGAAGAGAAGTATACACAAGGACATTATTGTTTACATGACATAAGATGGAGCAACTGTCAATCTATGTTGACTGATCACAAACAAGGGCATATCGCCAACATAAGTCAGCATCATGGCATATGATTCTCAAGAAATATCCCTGCTTGCCAGCTAGTTACCTATTTATCCATCTAAACAGTCATGCTTTCTAATTCTTACTTTGAGCCCCCTATACACTACGACCTGAGGTCATACTACCTTCCAACTATGAGACAAAGTCATGCGACCTGGCACACTATTCAACCTGACCTTAGGACCTGAAAACTGCCTCCCGGGCGCTTCAGCACACAGCATGCGCGGTTAGCTAGTTATAAATGCACAACTACTTGAAAAAATTCAACATGCCAAAACCATCAGGTTGTGTGACCTAGTTCTACGACCCGACACTTGGGCGTTTGGTGATGTCAAACTGACAGTCGGAAGGTAGTGCAATGTGCGGCGGCCTTTAAAGGTACAAGAGCCTGACAAGGGAAAGCCACACTCATTATAGCTAGGATACAATTTTATTTCATTATTTATTTCATTAAAGGAGAATGAAACCCAAACATATACGCGGATTGAAAGAATGCACCATTAATGGTAGAACACATTAGTGAAGTTTTGAGGAAAATTAGATAAGCTATTTAGAATTCAGGAATTAGGAAGTTGGGAATTTTTAAAGTTTTGGTTCCGCCATCACAGGATGAGAAGACTACAACAGTTTGTGATATAACACATGGACAGACGATATAAAGTAAATACAAAGAGAATTCCAGAAAATTTCACTTTTATATAAAGTACATATTCCCTTGACTTGCTACTGACATATTTTAGGGGTAATATTATTCCCCTTGCTTTCTGAAAAAGATAAGTCAAATACTCTTTCATTGTGTTACAAAAGTGTAAATATCTTGAATTCTCTTTATATTTTGTTTATATCATTATATTGCAGTGACATCACAAGCCCTTGTAGTCTTCTCATCCAGCGATGGAAGAACCAAAACTTACAAAATCCCTAACTTTTGTAAGGATTGCTCCATTTTCCTCAAAATTTTACTGATGTGAACTAATAATATTGCATAATATGGCACATATTTGGGTTTCAATCTTTTTCGAAGGATACTAACTAGTCAGCACACAAACCTTTCTGACGATGACACTCCCATCACTGGCAGCCGACAGTAGGGTGGCTCCAACATTATGATTGATGGTCATCGCATGGTCAGTCTTGTCTGACCCATTGCCAATGAATGTCCCCAGGGCTATGGTGGCTGCTGCTCTTACCTGCAGTTTGACCATTGGAAAAAATTACTCAAAGAGCTGTTCTACAACAAAGGCGAACAAAATCCTCAGACATTTTACATGACAAACTTCCCATCACAGCATGTGGAATGATGATAAATCAACAAGCTCTCATGGATAAGGGAATCCATATGACTTTTCAGAATGATATGGTTAGGATTTAATCTGATTTAACAAAGAAACACTTCTCAGGGAAATTGTGAGAAGCTCAAGGAAAGGACCGTGGGTCAAACTGAGCCCCAGGACCCACAAAATTTTACAAACGTCATTGTTTCACGCAAAATTAGGGGAGAGGTTTCACCAGCCAAAATTTGGAACTTTAACGCTTGCACAATACAAAAGAACCCTTGTCTTCCAATCAAAATCTACCTCTGGGATGGGATCATTGAGTAGCTTGTAGAGCTTTTCATGGGCACTGTCTCTGACACCGCACCAACGGGCAGCGTTGTAGTTGGTCCACACCCTGGCTATGCAGAGGGCCAGCCACTGGCGTAGCAGGGGGTGGGGGTCGTTCAGCTGCTCCAGGCAGATGGCAATCACATTGCCTTGGAAGGCTGCTTCCTGAGGGGACACAGACAGACAGAAAGATATACAGACAGATTGACAGACAGATAGACGGACAGAACAAGGAATAGAAAGAGAATATAAAATATCAATAGAGACAGAAAGAGTAAACAGAATATGTGTGAATGAGTGTAGCTTAAGTTCATTTTCTTTGTGTCTACTACATTAGTTTTAATGTCTTTTTCCAATATGCAAAGACAATAGCCATACCTTACAAGTGGGATATTGTCAATACAGCACAGGTTAATTCAAAAAGTAAATCCAAGAGTATCATCCAAACAACACTACACAAACACTTACACAAATAGTCAGGTAAGTCTCATATGAACACAATGCCAGCACCAGGGAAAATATGTCATATTTCAAAATACATGGGTTTCTGCAAGCCAGCTGTATAGTTGACTTGATGTGCAAGCTCATGTCTCACATCGCAAAAACATACAAAATGACAACTTACATTATCACATCCAAACCTCTCCAATCCACTGCACCACATTTAATAGTTTGGGGACAAGAATTACCAATAGTATTATATCAAACCATTTGGGGCTCATGGTGGGGGTAGGAAGGTTATAAAATTCTGCCTTCATTTACCTGCCCATTCGGATAGTCTTCTACAATCATCGCCAGCACAAAGGCAGCCATAGTCCGATGCTCAGCCTGATGAGATGGAGAAAAGAGATACACAAACAAAGATGTACTTTAGTCACCCAAATGACACCAGGATGGCATCATATAACTAAATCCAAATAAACTTTTCAAAAACACATACAAACCTCGATAAGGGATTACTTACATGACATTGTATTCTTGTTTTACAAATCACTAACAAAACAAGACTTTCTAGATCTCTCGCTTTCTCAATTCATTCATACAATGGTCTTCTTCTTTTGACTTGTTACTGTATCAGCATATATCATATTCCAATCATATTCATCATTCTATTTCCAGGAAATAAAACTACTTGGGAAATCCAAGTTATTAGCTCTTGCCAGCAAGATTATGACTCCAAAAGATCCAGCTTTACACACTAAACTTTTAACATCCTCAAAATGGATCTCCTTTGTAATTTACATAACCATTACAGTCAGTTGGTATTATCACCACGGCTAAATGTTTGTATCTAAACATCAGAATGTACAGCCATTTCTGATAGTTTAATAGCATTTCCTAAGATGTCTTGGGGAAGCTGTTCCTGGCTGATACCAGAGACTCCAATCCCAAGCATCTCTCAAACAGGAGACTCTCCTTCCTGGAGCCACTAGCAAACTGGAGATACTGTGCAAGCAAACACGCGTACAACATTATGTACACATAGCGCACAACACTAAAGCAAATTGGAATGTAACTTGCAGCTAAGGTCCACGGCCTGCTCTAAAGATTTGGAAGCTGTAGGGATATACAGTACTTGTTCTCTTGTGCTATCTTAACCTTATTTTTGACAATATATGACAAAACTTAAGTCGGGCAGGAGAAAGCTCAAGTTTAAGCAGAAAATAGAACATACATCTTATGCGGTAGACAAACAGCTAGAGTGGGAGAATTCCAAACTCAGGCAGGAGAGCGGGGGACATTGCAAAAGCAACCTCAAAGGGAGAGCTCTCCCACTGAAAGCAGGAAAGTTGGAGTTTCTGCTACACTCACCACCATGTAAGGATCTGCCAACACAGACAGAAAGTATTTGTGGCCAGTATCCTTCACCAGGTCAGCATTACAGGACTGTGAGAGAGAAACAATATACAATAAACAAGGCTACAACAATCAATCACTACCCAAACACTAATCTACCGTACAATGTTGATACATGATCCAAGCAATACAATACACTAATAGGGCATTACAGTGATGGTGTCTCATGAAGCTAAATTCAATGAGGTTTTTAAGCTTTGAATGACACTAAATAATGGGTACTCCCAAAAAGAAATCTATGAAAATTGTGACTGCGCTTAATAGAAACCAACGGTGTATACTGCGGTCATGGAAGTGATAAAGAGCAAGACATAAAGTAATGAATGCATCAGGCACCCTGACAGTCTTCAAGAGATCAAAATATTTACACATACACTCACACTTTAAAAAAAGAAAATGCATTTTCTAAAGGTTTCATATACAACAATTAGATACAAGAATACTGTCCTGGTGATTTATTTTTTATTTATTTATTTTTTTTTTTTTTTGGTGTGAAGATCTTGTAGGCAAACCACTGATATGACAAGCAGAGCCCATCTACTAGCTCCATCTAATTCAATTGATGCAAGTGGTACACTCACCCTGTCTACAGCCAGAATCTTGGCCCAGATGAAGACTAGAAGTGGCCTCAGCTCTCTGGCAGAGCTCTGAAGGAGCTTCAGCACGTATGGGAAGATACCTACAGAGAGCGCCTGCAAATCAGAGAAAATAATCAAGTATTAGTCAGACTCAATATCAACATCCTCATCTTGAGTGTGTTAACTTTCCTGAATCTCTCCAATGATGATCCTTGTCGTCACAGATAAACATTTCATCACAGGTGCATTCCAATCCTTAAAATGTCTTCTCCATTTCAAAAGATCAAATTAATTTCTTTATTTGTGAAAATGCAAAATCCAACAACAGTCATCAAGAAGTTTGATTCCATGTTGTGAGTTGAGTAGCAGAAGGGCATTAACTCCACAAATTTGATACAAGAGTAATTCTCTGGCTCGAAATGGCTCGAAACTCTTCTTCAATGATACTATTGGTTCTAAACCACATTACATGCAAGGTGATAAGATCCCTATTGGTGGCAGGTAGCCTTCTAGGTGAGTCACTAGACAGAACCTGCAGATCACTACATCACCTGGTCATGTGATTTAGAAACCCCAATGGATACTGGTAAGCCTAACCCAACAACTTTCTAGACATTTGGACTGTCTGCAGATCATAGCTCAACACCTCGTCATTTGCATGTTACAACAATGTGCAGGCCGGTCAAGTTCCATACTCACCAGACTGACTGCCCATGGCCCGAGGTCCAGAAACCTTCCCAGGAGGTCCAAAGCTCGGGACCGATGCACTTGACTTAGAAGCACCTGTCACAAGGCAAGACATAAAGAAAATTGGATGGATATCTACAGGCAGATTCCATTCAAATGTTCATGGCACAACAACATAATATTATGAAGAATAGATTATACACAGCCATCAAAAACTTTGATTGACTGAAATACTTGATAAATACTTGGTATTGGCAATTTTGGAGAGATGACATCAGGAATGTCTTACTTTTTATGCAAGTAACACATCAACAGTTTTTGATTACACTGAATGCAAGATTTCTCAGCTCATGACAATATTGTTGACTACAAGGTAAATCATAGTTCATTTGTAAATGGGGGGGGGGGTTAAAAGGCATGTAAATAGAAGGTAATAAGAGGTCTGCAAATGCGAGACTGTGTGAGTAGGGATAAGGAGTCTGTAAATTAGAGGCTAAGTGAGAGGGTGGGGTTAAAAGGGTTTGGATATTGGATGTAGGAAAGGAATAGGGGGTACTGGGTGTAACCTTTGACGGGTAGTCTCCATACCTGGAGTACAATGGGAAGCTGTTCCGGTGGCTCTCTCCTCTCTGACCCCATCCCCAGCCAAACCTGGAAGGCTGTCAGCTGCTCAGCAAAGAAAGGGCTATGTTTGTATTCCTTGCCTTCACTCAGGGCAGGGAGCTGAGACAGACAGGCATCCACTGCCAGGTCCCATGCTTGCCTGATGCAGAAATAATTCAGTCAGTATAAAGACTACAGATTCAGACAGTCTAATTTAGAAGCATGCTGATGAATTCCAAGAGAAAAATGTTTTCACAATAGTGTCTGATGGAAGAACTAAAATCATTACGATCATTATTAGATGGAAATTTCTTCAGTTCACCATCAGAGTTTGATATTAATACCTTGGAGAGCTTTCGCCAACTCAGTCAGTCCGCAGCACGTATGCTAATGAGCCAATCCGGCAAGATTTATTCAGCACTCTCATTGACGATCTTTGCGTTCGAAAGGTGTCTCGTCGTGCGAGATTTTGCGAGACTTTGATAGGGCTATGGTTTTCACAGTGTAGCGACTTATACATACATTCGTCATGGCTACAAGTCATGGTAAATTGTTCTCCAGACTTTGATCTTTATTCTGATACTAAATTTGCGTATAACATCGAATCTTATCATGACTATATAATCAGTTGAATTTGCGTAAATTTTACCTGCTTTTCACAGAAGATTTTGTCGTCTAAAGTTCTTTTTGGTTCCTGACCGGATTAAGAAACTGTTGTTTCTGATTTTGGCTTTTTCGTAGAGAGGAAACTTAGATGCTCATCATATATTGGAGTCAGGGAGACGCAAGCATGATTTGTACTAGTTTTTCGTTTTGAAATGTCTGTAAAATTTACTCCTAAGCCGAAAGTGTGCTCCACACAAAGTGTACAGTGGCGCGAAAGAGCTCTCTCATTGGACAGTGCTTGCATTCTGCGCTTGAACTACACGCGTGCCAAGAAACCGCAAGTGGCATGAAGCCGTTATGTAGCAGCGTAATGACGTAATGCAAGCGCTGAATGCAAGCGCTGTCCAATGAGAGAGCTTACTCTTGAGATTGAACGGTTTCAAGCTGATCAGCACTGACATTGATGTATATTTTACTGGTTCCTGACCGGATTAAACAACAAATTGTCAAGATATTTACATGGATACAAAGATTAGGAGATGGACTACCAAATAAAGCATTTTCATTGAGACACAAGGTGAATTTGATATTTTTTGACGTCTTGAACGTGTACTGCACAAATTACTTTTTTCATCATTTTTCAAGCTCAAATTACGCTATGATATTTTTCATTTAAAATAATTTGAGTAACATGTGACAATAGTTTACATATTTTCCTTGAATTTGATACCAAATTTGTGAATATGAAGTGTATTTTTGTTGCCGAAAGCCAAAGGACAAAATCCCCTTACGCAGCTCATTACGTATGCGAGCCTCGTGCGGGCTTGCTTGCTTCATAAAAAATTTCAACCTTTGAATTTGCATAACAATTGAAAGAAGGATCAAGATTGGCATTTTGGGTGCAGCTACAAGAATCCACTGCCTGCTTCTTACCACATGGTATGCTGGTATGTTGGAGGTAGTCGTGGACTTGAGACTGGGGTGCAGTTATACGTTCTCATGATTCTCTCCGCAAGGAGGAAATTCCTGAATAAACTCGCCACCAGCAGGTCTTGTCTGAACAGCTTCTGAAACAGATCTACAAGGAAAAAACAAAACAGAACAATACACATATGCTTCATCAGAGGACAAATTTTCACTAAAGTCCATGCCTAATAAGGCAATATCATTGTTAAATCTTGCTTTGAGCAAAATGAGCAACTTTTAGACTTGCATTACAATATTGATCATATTTTACCTGACTTTTATGGAGTAATATAATCTAATGTCGAAAGTAGCATTCTTTGTTTTGCATAGCGAGCCTCAAACATGTATTTGCTGTAACTGAAAAAGCAGGTTGATTTCTGTCTGTCCGAGGGTGCCATTTGCAACACTCAATTACGGCCATTTTGACAAAGCTCAGCCAACTTGGTTTACAATGAGTGGCATGATACATCATTTTGTGCAGTCTCTATACCATCTACATTTGATATCTTTTTTTTTTTTCCTTACCACAGGTACAAGATAGTGAGAAAAAAAGTGATATGTTCAAGAGTTTGATATCACACATTCATAAGTAATGACATTTGAATGTGATCTACATATGGTGGGAAAAGAAAAGGGAGCCTACTGCTAAATTTGCATGTAACTGTGCACAGGGAATTCTGGGCATACCTCTGGGGAGGACGTTCCAAGCTATGGTATCTGTGATGGCTGTGAAGATCCAGTTGAGCTCACCAAGTGGTGTTCTCCTGTCATTTAACCTTCCAGGTATCCTAGCAACACAGGGGTCAAAAGTTCAAAAACTAGACATAGTCAACTCGCCTAACTATCATTTTCCATTGATTCCTTCAATTTAAAAATACCACACCTTTCACAAGTTCAAATCTTTTCCATATTTCTGTAATTGTCATAATGTAGTACATGACATGACTGTACAACTGGTAAAGACCTGGTCTATAGCTAAAAGTTTGTAGATGCTATAACTTCTTTGTGAATATAACTACTATGTATTTGATGATGAAGTCATAGTAAAAAATGCACTTTTTTTTCCCGACTGAAACAAGATATTAAAGATATTCAAACAGTATTCAAGATGGAAGAAACATTATTTAAAATCATTTCAAAACTGATCCCTTACATATGCCAAATATATAAATTAGCCTTGCTTCTAATCCTCAACAAGAGAAGTTGCAAATGTTAATTGTACTGGACAAAAGTGGGAATGGGAAATACATGCAAGACTAAAACACAAACTGCATTCAGAGAAGAGAAAGCAGTGTTCCAGGAAACCTACTTGTCAACTAGCTCTTGGGTCACTCCAGGCACAAGCTGACTGCTTTTCTGGAAGCAAAACCTGCAACAAATGGATTACAGAAAAGACAGACAGAAGATGTACTGATTGAAATACGAATGTGATAAACAATGGATGGAAATGAAACAAACATACAAAACAAATACAATGGTATTATGATCAGAAGTACCACTTGGATTTTTCCTGCATCTGTCAAAGAATAAGTTTGGAGACTGGAGAGAGGACTTCAGTTATGCATTTTGTTTTTGGAAGTTATCATAAAGTTTACAGAAACCATTATTGGTGCTCGTATACACATCCTGGAAGAAAAAAAAAATTATGCAGGACATACAAAATGTTAAGAAAACTTGCACAAGGATTACTGGGCAACTTCTTCAATCATTTCTATCCATGAACCCAACAAAAAGATGATGTTAGAAAAATTATTATCTAATCAGAGTTATTTTCTGTATACATTTGAAAAGGATGTATTTCGACAACTATTCACTCATTTATACTTCCACTTCACAGAAAGAAGAAATAAGGTATCTAATGACAGGGTCAAAGCTATTAGAGGTCATAATGGGGTCAAGTATGATATCTTGCTCTCACCATCGTAGTGCTATCTTGATGGGTGTGGTGAGGCAAGAGGTGAAGAGGTCAGCTGGTAACTCTGGGTTCATTGGCAAGAGTTCACTGGACCCACAAGCAGCCAGCTGGATGCAATTCCTGGCCGGTGGAGGCAGGGTTCCTACATTTCTGTTCAGGGGGTGAGAGTTCATCTGGTATTGAGGGGAAAAATGAGAGAGGAACACAAAATCACTTTAAAAAGAAACATCTATAGTGCCATCAAAACATTTCAACTTCAAGCAATAAAGTATCAAAGTGATAATGTCAAAGTCTTTTGTTATAGCTTGGATTGGAACAAGGTGCAAACATGGTTAGCAACTATAGTGTTCACAGATATTTGGATCGAATGAGGTTGTTTAGAACAACACCAGTTTCCATGGCAATGAATGGCTATGACATCACACTATTTGGTGTTGTGAAAATGGCAGAAGGCTTTGCATATAGCATTCACTTACCACTGTTAACATAATGAGTGCAATACAAGATGTACCCATGCATGCCAATACAAGGGTGCTCATGTTAGTGTTAAAAGCATTGCAACAATAATTCAACATGTGTCATGATCAGGACACTTCTATGCACTCAAAACCTGTCTGATATTTACAGGAATGCAATCTGCATACAATCATTGCTTCTATTTGTGCATAATTAGAGCTGTCAAGATTCTTTTGTATCAGGCACCTTGGTTTCATTTTCAGGCATGAATCACCACCTGCTTGGCTCCGACTCAAAAAACTAACACAACACTTCAAATGAGACATTTCAGTTTTGAAATATATCTGCAATGTAGTGTATATCACAGGATGAAATCTTTCCAGTTTTATCACAAACATTGCTGTGTGTGTTCAGTTTTGTTCAATTTGTTTGTTTCTACTTTATTGGCAATACTGTGCCACATCAGCTCCTCATGACAGATTGCCATTATTGTAGCTGTAATCAGTGTAAGGTTGACAGCCTCCTACTAACCAAACTGAAGAATGTTACTTAGCTTAAAGATATTTCTCATGACAAAATGCATGGAGGATGAATTGCTTTAAAAAATGAACTTGAAAGGAATTCCACTTTATTTCAGATGATAGATATTGATGTCTATGCAAAACATGTTTGGCACCTACCAAAAAAAAAGGGGGGAGCTGGAGAAATATTAAAACGAAACTAAATAAAAACAAACCCTATTCATGACACTGCAGAAGAAGAAAACAGCATCTCTAGTAATCAGGCAATCACAGGGGAATACCCCTACCGGTCATGTGACATACATAGTGTCACATGACATGCATAGTGTCACATGATCACGAGTCTCACCTCCCTGTCTTGTTCCTTCTGGAGTGAGAACTGTTCAAAGGACTCCAGGATGAGGCCCGCATTTGAGCAGTCATAGACAAATATTGAGGGGCTTCCCATCCACGTCTGTAGGTCATACACCGACAGGGGGATGTACTGAGTGTAGTTCTGGGCAGATGGAATATAGGTTGAGCTCACATTAATTACAGCCATGTTTGCCAACGGTGCCATGTTTACAGAACATGGATGCAGATGGTTGTGTCCTGTTGTGTATGTGTGCTGATCAACGGTGAGAACCCCTGGTTGAGCGTTGTGGGGAATATAATCCACACACATACACACACACAGAGCAGTCTGGATTCTAATACATGACAGCCATGCAGCACTTACATATCACCTGTATATCATTTATCTTAATAGAATTCATGTTGACTGTACTAACTTCCTACAGTAACTGGAGAACGAAACAAGGAGTTCAATTTGAAACATTACTCATATCAGTCTGTAATCAAACAGTTGCAACAGGACATCAACGACCTTTCACCAACGACCTTTAAAGGGACTGTACATTACTGGTTGAGGTGAGGATTCAGCTTGAAACGTCTTGCGAGATATTTAGAAACCACTCTATGAAATGTAAAGAGCATACAATTCTAAGGGAAATAAAAAGTTTATTTGATGAAAATCAGTTTGAAATGACTGAGATATCTAAAAACAAGGATCAAAGAGATCCTAATAAAAGTCGTGGCCTGTCAATTTTATTAGGATCACATTTTTGGATATCTCTGCCATTTCAAGGCCAATTTTCATCAAATAAATGTTGAATCCTTCTTATGGGATTATATCATAAGAGGTTTCTCATTATCTCACCAAAAATATTACAAACCTGAATCCTCATCTCAACCAGTGCTGTACAGTCCCTTTAAGTTTCCTCTTCATTGTTCTCATTTCTTGGAAAGCAAGGGAAGTTTTGGGTGGGGGGTTTCTTACCTTGTTGAAGACCCAGATCTCACCATTGGTGGTAGGTCTGGGGACACCGTGGCCGTTGTAGTGGAAGAGGACCCGCTCCTCCTTGGCATTGCGTCTCAGAGACGTGCACAGCTTCTTGACCTCGTCCACTGTGGGGTCAAGACTCTGCTTGTAGCGGGCCTGGTCAAACAGGAAACACAAAGAAAACAGAAGTGAACAAAACACCAGTGGTCAAACCCTTGCCTTCAGAGCAACATCAGTAAAACATTAATTGAGAACACTTTAATTCTGCTAACTTCATTAGCTTCATCTTTTGAGTCAACCATTAGAATATTCAGGCAGAGTTTAAACTGTCAAAAAAAAAATGTGCACTTGCATGATGAATGAAAATTGCCTTTATGGACAGGTGGTCATTAAAGGACCGATCCCATCCATACTGAACTAAGTAATCGCACAGACAGGTAGCTTAAGGTCACACTACAAATAAAATCCAATGATCCCCTGAGAATGTATCATATAACACTTTTTTTTTGCTTCTGAATGACTGTCACGTACAGGATCTGAGGTAACACTGAAAAAATTGAATTGGGTCAGGGTCCTCCCTTGATAGACATCCTGGGATTTCACTGAAATCAACTAAAACAGGATGTGGGTTTTGCTACCCCGGTAATATAAGGTCAATAAAGCAGGATTATATTTTGACATCATGGATCGATTTTAAAGATAACTGCTATCAAACATTGACATTTCTGCTAACTACGACAATAGCCTGATATCATACAGATATTTTCATTACATAAGCTTTAATTTGCAATTAATCATTTTCATCACACAAACTATAATTTGCAATTAATCATTCAAGATTCATAGATTATCTTGACAATAAAAATGAAAGGATCAAACAGAAATTCTCCATCAATTAACAACTTATCAATATATGAGAACAAAATCATTCTGCAGTGTTGTTTAAGCTAAGATAGCACACACTTGTGACCATAGGAAGAATATTGGTGTCAATTAAGAGAAACTTAGCTATAGAGTATCATATGCCACAAACAACACCAGCATCAAATGCTGGATCGCAATTACTGTCTATCCACACCACAGAGCACTGAAATGTGTCATTGAAACCAGGTCACTTTCACAATTTTGATTATGGGACTTCTAACAAGCTTATAACAAAGCACCGATGATGCAGCCATTGTAACACTAAACGCTATTAAACCTACTTTTCATAATATCGTAAATAGCGCACTGCATCCTGCAGTGTGCTTGCACATCCTGGGTCGGGACAGACGAGTGATTCTCCAGTCAAACTCTGGAAAAAATATTATTTAATTTGGACTAAGGAAGACCTAGCAGACTTCGAAATTCATCTTAATTCTCTATCAACACTTGACCTGTATTGATGTTCTGTAAAAATTGTTACTCTTGATACTATACAATATAGGTTGGACATTTTGACTGGTAGATGCCCTAATTGAATACATTTTCATATGGATTTTTGTTGTTGTTGATAAATATGGCTTTTAAATGTGATGAAAAGAATAATCAGATGAAATGGGTACCAAATCAGCTTTAGCAATCTTTGGAAGATCATGCAAAATGAATGAAAACACATCAAACAGAAAACAAAAAGGATTGAAATATGCAGATTCCCAGATCTACATAGTGTCCCCATTAGATTCCCCTCCCCCACACAAACACGAACCCACACACACACACACACACACACACATAGGGGAAGTTTGTCAGTTGAGCAGAACAAGAGCATTAAGGTTCCCATTACCTATGGTGTTATTGGCACCTTAACTCCCTTATCTTTCTCCACTGACGGTATGTTCAATATCTTCATGCAAAGTCCAGTGCGTTTTGATCAACCTCAACCCCATTTGATTCAAACTTTAAATCTCACATGTGGGCCAACCTCTTCCTCATCTTATATTGTACTCTTTCTCTTCCCCTCCTCTTCCTCTTCCTTCTCCTCCTCCTCCTCCTCCTTCTCCTCCTCCTCCTCCTCCTTCTCCTCCTCCTCCTCCTCCTCTTCCCCCTCCTCCTTCTCCTCTTCCTTCTCCTTCTCCTCCTCCTCCTCCTCCTCCTCCTTCTCCTCCTCCTCCTCCTTCTCCTCCTTCTCCTCCTTCTCCTCCTTCTCCTTCTCCTCCTTCTCCTCCTTCTCCTCCTTCTCCTTCTCCTCCTCCTCCTCCTCCTCCTCCCCCTCCTCCCCATCCTCACCCTCCTACTCCTTCTCCTCCTCCTTCTCCTCCTTTCCCCTCCTCCCCTCATAATCATCATACTGTAACATCATTACCATTTCATTTTCAATAATAATAATAAAATGTCTTCAGGACCCTAGCATGTTGAGGCAGTAGACTATATGTAATGTGTGTGTGTGTGGATGTAGGTTAAATGCAGTGGACGAGGTAATAAATAGGAAAAAAGTTTGCATACTCGAGGCTGCCATCTTTCATACTGCTTCTGTAGATTTGTGCCGATGTTCTCCAAAGCTTTGGAGGGACTGAGGGCCAGGGGATCTGTGAAAGAAATAAACAAACATAAAACAGACCACAATTAATATACAAACAAATAATTTCATCATGTCTATCATCTCTGGGGGTAGTTCTTATTTAAAGCAAGGCCATAAAATGAAGACAGCAGGTCCAGGGCAACAAATCCCCTAGGCAATTACCCCAGACCCTTCCCCTGACCCTCATCCTAATCCCAATCCTGAACCTTATCCCGACACTAACCCAAACTCTAATCTTAAATCTATCCTCACCCAGTGCGGCACACTGGCACTGGTCCGACAGTCCCTGACCAGTGAAAATCACTGCTGGACCAGTAACTTTTTCAGGAATGAACAAGTAAAATATGGAAAAACTGGGGATCTACTGGTCCGACCTGTCTCTCGAACCAGTAGGAAAAATGGGTTAGTGTTCAGCCCTGCCTAACCCTAGTCTTTACTTTAAAGGTAGGGGATACCTTTTACAGACCTTCCAAAATGCAGCAAAACATTAAATATGACACCTCAGGGGACTTGCTTAGGCCACTGCTTAGAAATTTGGAAGTCAACAGTTATCTAAAATTTGAATAATGCACAAAACTCAACTACTCAGTAGTTCTGTGTGTCAGCCACATTTACGCCTTTTTGTTGCATTCTTCTGTATTTGTGATCTATAAACACAAATCTAAAAGTACAAGAGCTGATGTAATAACATATAGAGTGTGTGGCAAGAATGTATATAGAAATGTTTGTAAGTGTTGATGAACTTTCTTCACAAAACATACATGACGGACACACATCCAGTACATGGGTCTGCAAAGGTAGCCTAGTAATGTACTGGAATTTACGGTGAGCCCCGAAAACAATTCAATTCAAAATCTAACGGTCAAAAAAATGTACTAAGTGTTACCTTCCACTTTCAATACTTTATGGGAGTTTCTAAAATGATACTCTCTTCATCATACCACTGTATTTATACAACTCTCTTCATTTAAGGCGTGCAAATGGGATTCCCTACCTTTAACCTTATCACTATTAAGGGGGGGGGGGGTAATTGCCCTGATATGTCATTATCTATCACATATCTGTCTTAAGATCTGTACCATGTGTCATTGCGTTACCATTTAGAACTACTTAGTAACTGTTTAAGTCTGCAACTTGCACTTTCCTTCAACTTACATTCAATTTAGGCAAATCACTTTTTTCACTTTCATACTCCCAAATATGTAAGGCATTTGACGAGTCTAAAGTATGTGTGTGCTTAACTTGATTCTAATTACACATTTTGCAAGGCCTTGTATGAATTTCATTTCCACTCACACATGTTTTCATCCATTTACATGTTCAGAGCAAATCATATAGAACCCATTCATTATTCCAGGTGAATTAGCATCATGTGTACTCATGGTCAATCATTAAAATTTTACTCACACATCTAGCTCATGGTCACTTTTGAAGGCTTAAACTATAATGTACAATTAGTTCCTGAATCTACATATTCTGAAATTAAAATGTAAAATCTGTTTCCTCGGATTATCATCCTTTAAATCATTTATCCCCTTGATCTGTGCTAACAAAACCAGATATCTGCATTCATATGAATACCAGCCAAGTTTCAATATCATAACAATTCAGATATTCATAGAAAGAGATTACAAGCCAGGACATGGCAAATTTGAATACAGTCCAAATATACTGCTTCATTGTTTATCTTAGTTTTTCAGACACCAAGAATAGAACTAGAAAACCCCACAGAAATGTCTATCTTTGTTTTCATTTCAGTATTACCCATACAGAGGTATCAAGTGACATAAGAGAGAGTAAGAGGTACTGTAGATAAGTCAACTTTGAACTTTTGAATTTTGGAACAGTTGAGCTGACATTTATATCTTTGTCAACCAAAACCATCAGTTTTCATACAATACACTGCTATTCTCATTTTTGCCTTATTCCTGTTTGCAGTATTTTATTCAACAAAAGCTAAAGCTAGGGTAATTTTATCCCATATTCAATATTCTACATGAATCAGAACAGATGGGGCAATATCTCTTGCCTGTAAGTGGAAATAAATGGCTATATTTTTGAAACTCAATTTAGTACTAGCACTACAAGAGGCAATCATATCTGAATTTCCTTGCAATTTCTTTTATAAGAGCAGAATAAAAACCTCTACTGAAAGACAGGTTGATGAGAATACATCAGGCTTTAAAGGTCACAGCAAATGGGATTCCACTTTCAATGCTAACAGAAATAACCAACCAGGTTTTCTTCCATGACATTTTTCATCAAAGCGATAAAAACATCACAAACAAATTTCTCTTGCATTTCGAGGGGAGAGAAAATTATTTTTAAAAATGTGTTTCATGATTCTGTGTTTATGTTTCTACAGACTTTGTGACATCATAGCTTGAAAAATATACTAAGTACCATTTAGATGAGGCACAGTTTCACCTGAACAATATCTAGCAGGGAATAATTTTCTTGGTATCGCATTGCAATTTGCTACGTATTTCTACACCACTGCTACACAAACCAACTATTGTGTTTACAGTAGCAGTTTTCTTCCACCGAACTGTACGGGATACCATTTGAAATATTGTTTATCAAAAGAAATTGCTAATCACATTTGATTTGAAAAATTATTTCCTGTCTAGATCTGAAAACAACATTTCAGATGAGACAAACATTTGGGTCTGAAGAATGTCTAGGATGCAAAGACCACGAAGAAGCTTGTTCAGGCTTTTGCTAAATGTCATTTAGACTATTGTAACAGTTTGTTGTATAATATCTCTGACTCACAGTTACATAAACTCCAGGCAATTCATAATGCAGCTGCAAGATTGATCACCCGCACGAAGAAGAATTCTCACATAACCCACATTTTGAAGCTTGGCTTCCCGTTCAGTCAAGTATAGTTTTTAAGATACTGTTACTGACTTATCAGTGCAGGCATTCAATGGCACCAGAATATCTTAGTAAGTTTTTGGTAAGGTACGCTCCCTCTCGTAATTTAAGATCAACTCAGAAAAATCTTCTCGAATGTCCTGCTATCACAATAAAGTTTTATGGTGAGCAATCTTTTGCTCATGCTGCTCCCAATACTGTGGAACGCTGTTCCGTGTTATATAAAAGAAGCTCCCACAGTGTTAAAGTTTAAAACTTCTCTCAAGACATTTCTGTTTAAAAAAGTATTATGAATGAGTTTGGTTTTGCATCTATGGTACATACATTGTACACTACATTTTCTCTTTCTACTTTCATCCCTCTCCTTTAAAGCGCATAGAGACACCACGGTAGTGATTACAAGTGCTATATAAGCACTGTGTTTTATATATATATATAGGTTTGAAAACAGTATTTCTTTACCTATCCAGCATTCCAGTCTTGCACAAGGTGATGTCTTCACTGTGTCTGGTGGGTCCACTCCAACGTTGAGACATATCACCAAGGCAACGCTCACTGTTTTCATCTGGTAGCAATGACGGGAAGAAGAGAACAAGAAAAAACATTAATTAATTAGTGCAAATACACATGTGAAAACCAAGCAAAAAGAAAAACAAAACAGAAAAAAAAAAGTGTTGACAAATTTGGTTCTACAGATAGCTGTGCAATCAACGTGACTCTTCTCAATATATGTCCATTTAACTAGAAATGTCGCTATGGTGACTGGTATACCTCCACTATAATGCATGGTTTTCCCAATACATGTAAGTCTACAGTACATCTTGACAATGTGTGAAGACATTTTCACATAATAGGCAAAAAATTAAAATGACATGTTTGTCATGAATGTGGTCACTGTTCACTTTCTTTGAAGTAAGTTTAATTGGATCAATGGCTGGTATTAGGGGATTTGACTATTGTTACTTGACCTTTAAGCCTTTTATACATATTACATTCAATAATTTCCAAAGTGTGGAGAAAAGGTGTAATTTCGGCATTAAATAGTAGAATCTTAGCAATTTAACCTGGCCTTTGACCCTTGACATTTGACCCCATGGCCCTAAAATTACCCATGGACTTGCTGACAGACAGTACATGCATAAATATGTACAAAGTTTCTTGATGATACCTTGAGCCACTTCCGAGATATGAATCTGAATCACTGACAGATACATCATCATCATTTCAGTTGACATATGACCTCCTGTGACCTGGATAAGTTCACACTAACCTTTCCCATCTGCTGCCCAATGGGACGCAGCCAAACAAAACTGACTACACCTAATACCAATGGCAAGTCTTGTGTATTTCTTAACCTGTCAAAGACGGTGTTCTGAGAATACTCGGGCAGGTGTCTAGATGGGAAATGTGTGTTATATAGCAAAAATCAGTCAATCCTCAACGGGTTAATGTTTACTACTTGCAAATTCTTACTGGTCTCCCTCGCCTCCTTTTTGCCTTCTGCATTCCCATGAATAAAGAGTTTTTTCCACATTATTTTTTCTCATGATGTGTTCAATAAGTCACAACTTTTTGGTGACTATTCCCTGACATACAGTTTGACTAGCTCTAATCCAATCTTCTCTAGAGTAGTACCAGTACCCAATTAAATTTGTCTTTTGCGTTAACCATGAGATTCTCAGCATTCTGAGGTAGCATCACATTTCAAATGCGTGATTCCAACTTCTTGCAATCAGCCTGTTTCATTGCCCAAGTCTCACATCCAGATTCATTCTAACACAACTGCCTACGAAAAATCTGAGTGAGGTAAATCCAGTCTGTCACAGTTCTTAATTTTTGTTGTACGCCTATGATTGTTAGCGATAATTTTTAAACAAAATGCTTGTAGCTTTCCACAGCTTAAATTTCATTCAGTATCAGCAAAGGCTGCCAACGTCTACACATCAAAATTAGAGAAGGTCCGAAGAGCAATTTAGCATGCATTGTGGGATATCTCAAGGGACATACAGTACTTGCACCCAGTTTTGGCTGCCTATGCACTTGGGTCATGTTCTGTCTAGTATCCAGGGGTATATTTTGTTGAACATTTTTTTTTTCGCTTTCTATAATGTGATTAGCACATTGAAGCCTTGCAGTAGTGAACCATGACTCAAATCAGTAAAATTTTGAAGTTTTAAAGTCTTTTTCAGCTTAATTCTAACTGAAGAAAAAAAGTAGCAACAGGGACGGGACATACGGTATATATATTAGAGAGACCGAAAGAAGGTACAGCTCATTTTTTTTCCCCAAAGTGGAATATTTGTCAGATGTCTGTACATCAAATGTTGCTTTTGAATACTGCATCATCAAAATATGCCCACGCTAGGAGACTGAAAACTTCCTGGTCGGGGATGTGTTACTGGATCCTCAATTTGCATCTAATAGTCAGTGTATTCACAGAAAGAATTTCCTCAATCCTAAATTACAAGTACACTGCACTTTAGTCTGGTTACAACTGTAAATGGTTGGTCTTAAAGGGCAAAGATAAAAACACTACAAGTTTTTATCATACCTTTTCACAGAGAAATATATGGAAAATGTAAATGGAGGTTTCAATTCTCGTTCTTGGTCTTAAAAATTACTTATCATTTCACAATCTTGCCACAAAGACTGTATCAAGGGCTACAAAACCTTTGCATGATAAGAAATTTTGATCTTGACCAAAGGTCACAGGCAACTGCAATGAATTTACTTTTCAATTAAAGCATAAGGAGTACAATACTGTGTGATCTTAAGTTTTGAGAAATGACAAACATACAAAGAAAAGAGCTCTGCTTTGACTTAATAACATGAAATATAATAACTTGTACATAAAGCACCATGTACACCACTGTATGCACATTGTAATGTTTTGGCAAGTAACATTATAAGCAAGTACAACATAGGTTATAGTTTACAACAGTATCAATGATTTACAAAAAGCAAATTATGCTCATTGAATATTTGCAGGTCTATTGATAAGCCGAAAATATAAAGAGAGCCACAATGATAAAACAATAATGCCATTCTATACAGTATAAGATACATGTGTGGAATATCTATTTTGGTGGTCTGTAAAATGTGCATTAGAACTACGTAATTTTCACCAAATGTGCCACTATGATTGTGAATTTTCACAGCTTTTTAATTCAAATTCTAATTGGTTACAATGTCATCAACACTGGCTTCAGGGGTTGTTGAAACATGTAGGACAAAACATTTAAGCCTTGTCTTAACAGAGCCACTCAAACTAGAGTTACCACGACAACGTCTGGGTAGCATCCAGGGTGTATCAAGAAAATCTTTTTTACCCTGCCTGTTAAAGGTAGGGGATACCTTTTACAGACCTCCCAAAATGCAACAAAACATTAAATATGAACCTCGGGGGACTTGTTTAGGCCACTGCTGAGAAATTTGGAAGTCAACAGTTATCTACAATTTGAATAATGCACAAAACTCAAGTATTGTACTCAGTTGTTCTGTGTGTCAGCCACACTTAAGCCTTTTTGTTGCAGTCTTCTGTATTTTTTTTTTTAATCTATAAACACAAATCTAAAAGTATAAGAGCTGATGTAATAACATATAGAGTGTGTGGCAAGAATGTATATAGAAATGTTTGTAAGTTTTGATGAACTTTCTTCACAAAATATACATGATGGACACACATGCAGTGCATGGGTCTGCAAAGTGTTGTAGCCTAGTAATGTACTGGAATTTACGGTGAGCCCCGAAAAAAATTCAATTCAAAATCTAACGGTCAATAAAAATGTACTAAATGTTACCTTCCACTTTCAATACTTTATGGGAGTTTCTAAAATGATACTCTCTTCAACATACCACTGTATTTATACACCTCTTCATTTAAGGAATGCAAATGGGATTCCCTACCTTTAAAACAGTCCCCGCAAAATGTTGCTCAAATGTTGTTGCAGTAACTGTTGAAAAATTCTATCCCAGCCAGCAAAGGGTAATTATTTCAACATTAGCCATATATAACCAAGACAACCCTTCTATCAGAAGGCAAATATGATAACATTCCTTTGATACACTCAACACGCATGCCCAACATTGCAGAAAGAGAATGATTGACATGCCGTTGTGCATGGATTATAACCACTACTCTCTTCAATGTATAGGTAGATGAGAGCAGTGATTATAACCACCAATTTGTTTACAAACACAATTGCCTACCTACAAGATGTGTGCAATCTAGAACAATAGGTGGTGCTGGACAGTGGGCGGGGTAGTCGCATCAGTGGACACACCCCCTTCACGGAAATCTTCCCAGAGAAGTTTTTTGGTGTGTGTCTGTCAAAACGGCCCACCTTGCCCTCTCTTGTGGCTTTATTACCCTAGGCAAGGAATTTTGTTCTTTGGATGTTGTCCAGAGCCCCATTTCATAAAAGATGGTAGAATGGCAACTCTTGCTGGAATGGCAACTTCCAATAGCAACAGCCAATCAGGAAGGTCTGGATTCTTGTCGTTGTCATGGCAATTGCCATTCCAGCAAAAAGTTGCTATCATATACATTGTAACTTTTTATGAAACGGGGCCCTGCTGTTGTGGGGGGGGGGGTGGTAAGGTCTGTTAAAACAGGGCTATGCACTCCAGAGTAAAGATGGGTCACTAAACACTCACAGGTCAATACTCTACTTTACTGTTCACAACGTACTGACAGTAATATTCATCTTTATCAACACAAAAAGTCAACACTGGCAACGTCTGTTATCTGTATTGCTGGACCTCTGTTGTAACACTGCATCAAAAATGCAAAATAAACAGTGACATTTGGGCACCTTGCCAATCTTATCGCACTGTGTCTGCATTATCAGAATTAACTCATTAGCAATGCATCCAACACACTTGCTCGATGCCCCTCATGTCTGCATGGCTAAGGAAAGGACATAGGGTCATTCTCACTAGCAGTGAAAAATGATGATCTTAGATTTTCAACACTCCCACATTTACACATTGTACTGTGAAAGCTCCTCTGCAGCTTTGTCAAGAGCCACCTGCAACATCACCATCAATATCAAACATCACACGTGTAATTATGAAATCAATGTATCTTTACGTGACATTTGCCATGTTGGGTGCATTTATCCAAAAAAATTTCTGAGGTAAAATCACGATCCTAAACACGTTTGAGGCATTTTTGGGAGTTAGATAAACGCAACCATGTTTTCAAACGCATTAACTATAGAGGCGCTAATTTGAAATGCCATTCAAAGGGCATTTTGAAACGTGGCTGAGACCAGGATCGCCTTTCTGCCAGTAGATCGACGCAATGCCATTTTGAAACGCATTTATCTCAAGGTCAACTCCTAGCTGTTTCCAGTTGTGTTTTCTACCCATCATTTGTGCGTGACAAGACCATGGTCAAACATAATAAAGTTTACTAACTGTTATATTCCTCCCCCCCCCCCCCCCCCCCTCCCCAGAGAACAGACCTCATGTGTGTGTGTGTGTGTGTGTATATAACATGACTTTCTGTGACGGAAACAGGGCTGCCTCATCCCATCAGGTTGATAAAATTCTGGCAAAATGTAGAAAGGGCATCTGATCATCCCAAACAGACTCCAAACAATGCCTGCCTTTAAGCACTGAGTATGTCATGGAGGGTCAATTAGCGAGCACATCAGTGATACCATCACTAAAGGAAGTCATGAAAGTGGCATAGAGATTGAAATGGCAACAAGGAAGAACTGAGACAGTAAAAGGGCTCTACAATGTGCACAAAAGAGCCATCATGGTTTGCATGGTAAAGCACTAATTCTGACAGAATTTTACAGGCGCACTGTATTATGTGGATAGGACTCTGACTTTCAAACAGAGAGTACCTACATTTGTAATTTGTGTCCTGCTTGGTGCTTATAAATGTCCTTATGACAGCACTTTTTTCATACACAATGTATGATGTTTCTCATGACCCAGGTGTGAAAAATGGGTACCTGACAATGCTGGGCTACCAATAGAGGCAAGGCCCTATGGAAGAACAGTGCTCACACTATCAAAATAGGTTACATGTACCCTGGGAAAATTAAGCCATTGCAATAAAACAAACAGAAACTCACAGAGGTATCCACAAAATGTACAGTGAACACACAATTGTACCCGGTATCTTTATCTAAAATAATTGATTTCACAATCACATTATATGAAAGGTTTGGGTATGTTTAGGACACTGTTCTAGATGTGTGAAACTTGAGTCAAATGTTACTGCAAGATCATGCATCATAACATGATTTACAGTATTGTACATTGTACATCAAGGATACAAACTTGTCATTTATTTTTTCAATGTAACAAACACACACACACACACACACACACACACACAAACACACACACACACTCACAGATCAATGGGAGTCTTGTAATGCTGTGACTTCAATATCCGCTAATTTAATTGTAAATATCACAGAGGTTGCTTCTAATATGTGATCACTGTTTTGTGCAAACATTGGACATGTAAGAAGTCCCTTACTTTGTCATTTGGAAATATGTCCCATTCTGTTTGTGCGAGTTCGTTCAGTTCATTATCGCCAACTGGAACTTCATGTGGTACTCTATTAAAGCACATTAACTGAGACTATAATGTAGGTATCCATGCTAAATAGTACTAATTCTGTGCTGGATACCTAGAACTAGAATGTTTAGTGTTTATGAATTACTGAGTCAATAACAATCAGTCTCTAATTCTATCTCCAGAATATCTTCCATCCCAATTTCCATAAGTTGAAGATGTCTCCTTTCAGAAGATCTGTGAAAGAAAAGTGAAATTTTCTGATGGATTTCTACTGCACCACCTTGGATTTACAGTTCACTGCAATAAAAGAAACTTTCATTTTTCTTTCATGTTAACCTGTAGTCGCATCCTGCCTACCACAACACAACAAAGATCCAGGCATTACTTTGTGTTCCCATAATATTCTAAGCTCCAATTCTCTCTGCGCCATGGGAACTTCCTGGCAGTCGGTTCCTCAGGAAAGGCAGGAAACATCAGGCAGCATTTCTAGCCTCATTTATAGGCAGGCAGTGTTTTCATTCTGATTTACACACAGAATCAGTTTGCAGGAAATAATCAGTTTACAGAAGACATTTACCTTGTACACTTTGGGGCACAATCATAATTAATTTTTCAGTCACATGATACATTATAGTTGCCTTGGCACAAGCATTTTTCTTTGTGTGTGTGTGTGTGTGTGTATGAGTGTGTGTGTGCTTGTGTTTGTCTTTACCCTAATGGATTAAATCAATCAGTGATTCTTCTACAAATCATACATGATTACAAATTTGATGATAACTAGTGTGAAAGTTTGCAATGATGAAATACATATGTTATACTAAATGCTGTAGCCTGTATCTTAGCATTAAAGATGAATTAACATGAAAAGTAGATGAAATTCTAAGAAAGGTCCTACTGAAGGTGAAACAGGAAAGAAAAATGAATCAGTACGAAAAGTGGCAGTTTAGGGGGAAAAGTGTACAAAAGTCTTAAAGGACTCAAACATGAGACTCTTCAGTTATTCTGTATGGCCACATCATTTCCTAAAATACAGGGCATTGAACAATAATCCAACCACTTGAACAAGGAAAGCAATCACTGAGTTACATACATGTATTTAATGATAAAAAAGTAATATACAGTATTTCCCAAACTAATCAGTTCAAAGGTCACCTATTATTTCCTGTAAACATAGGAGAACATTCAGAAACACTGTCAAACATCGTGGTGGTTGATTTCAGAAACTGAGCTACAGTTAAACTGTGTGAGCATGAAACAACTGCAAGTGTTGCTTTTCTACACTAGGCTGGGCATGAGCTTTGTGCGCAATCTACCGGACAAAAGTTTAAAGGACAAGTTCACCTTCATTAACATAAGGATTAAGAGAATGCAGCAATATTAGTAGAACACATCAGTGAAAGTTTGAGGAAATTTGGACAATTGATGCAAAAGTTTTTAATTTTTAAAACTTTTGTGTAGAAACCGCTGGATGAGGAGACTACTACAATGTAAGGCTCGTGATGTCATATGAGTACAACAATATAAAGAAAATGTAAAGAAAATTCAACATATTTTCACTTCTTTTGCATAATAAAAGAGCACTTGACTTGCATCTTTCTAAAGGCAATAATAGTATTACCCATATGTCAGTAACGAGTCAAGGGAATGTGTACTTTTTTCCAAAGATGAAATTTTGTGAAATTCTCTTTATATTTTCCTTATATTGTTGTGTGCATGTGACATCATACACTGCAGTAGTCTCCTCATCCAGTGGTGACTGCACTAAAGCTTCAAAAATTCACAACTTTTGAGCAGATTGTCCGATTTTCCTCAAACTTTCAATGATGTGTTCTTACTAATATTGCTACATTCTCTCAATCCTTATGTTAATGAAGGTGAACTTGTCCTTTAGGTTCTAACACATCCATGAGAACCATACAGCATACGCATAAAGCTCTTGACTGCTGTAACCCTCCAATGTCTAGAAGACAGTACAACAGTCTGGCCATGCTTCAAAAAATAATTAATCATCATGCTGACATGTATGGTAGGGGTCCAACCCACCGACCGAGTCCATAACGACCGGCCGCGCATTATAATGGCATTGCGCGTACAGAAAGAAAATGTACGCATGGGACTACGCGCAACGGTGTTCGATTCTTCACTGGGCTACGCTACCGAGTAAAATGTGGCGAAAACAACTAAGTATTCCCTCTGAATTACCGAAATTTAGCAAAATCGAATAAGGTTTATCGTGTAACTACATATAACTAGGCCTACCTTTGCTGACTCGTTGTTAGATGTAGAGTATCCTTCCGTAATAAATTTGACGATTTTGACCGCAAAATTTTCACCGCCGCTTGTCCGATCGTGCACACACGTTACACATACACATGACATAAACATTTTGTCGCCCGCTACGACCGTACGAGTTGATGCAGAAACGAGAAATGAATGTGAAAAAACAAACCGACTCATCTAATTTATTTCAATTACGATGAAAAGTTTCCTAATGAAAATCAAGTCAAATTCATCAAACAGTCCTTCAAAAGTAATATCGACGGATTCAAAATATATTCAAATATTATTGGGGAAAAAAAATACGACTAGAAAAAAACAGCAGCTTGTCGAAAAAAACGCGTTTGAGTACGCTTTATACGTATTGTCAATAGAGGGCGGGGTGGTCGGTCGATATGAGCCCGGCAACTGAGTGCGGAAAAAATAACACCCCACGCGTTCGAAGCCGCCATCTAGAGCGCGTACCTCAGATCGCATTTTCAGTGCGCGCTTGTGAATCCGGAGTATTTTCTCCACACGTGAGTAAAATTTCAGGCAAATTGTGAGATTTTTCACGTTTCTATTGATAGAAAAACGTTAGGTGTCCGATATTATGAACACCCAACCATACACATCTGGGAATTCCCAATGTGTGTGACATGAGCAAAACGTACAGTACATTTGTAGTCCCTGAGCCATCATCATGCAAAACTGAATGCCAACCAAAAGCTGCGCCTGTACATCATCATTCAGCAATCAACTTGTTATTCTCCAATCAACCTCACAATCCTTAATAAAATAAATCAAATGAATTCTCAAAGTAGATTGTCTCCTTGCAAGCTAATGTAACAGCACTGTAAACCATCCAAAATTTGACCAGTAAACGGCGACAAACATCTGACATGCTTGACTACACAACAAGTTAGTAATAATATCACTTTTTTACCATGGCTGAATGTTGATATGGGACCCAATAGTCACTATTGTGGACTGCAGCACAGATAGACTACTGTAAAATGAGAAATGTTGGCGTGCATTTTGATTTCGCGAATTTCGCGAGCGCCAAGATTCGCGAAATTAAAATGCATGCGAAATTTCTTATCTACACTATATGCATTGAACGCAAGAGGCAATTCACGAAAATTTCTTGCCGCGAAAAAGGCCGTCGGCTCCAATTCGCGAAAATTTCGTGCCGCGAATATATCATGTTTTACAGTATAGCTAATAAAAGTTGCCATTATTTGAATAAGAAAGAGCAAGCCCAACAGACTAGTTGGCACTCTGAGTGATAACGCTCAACTTAGACAGAAAAATCTGTCTGTCCTGAGGAGTGTTTTTTTCAGTTTTGTTTTTTGGTTTTTGTTGTTGTTGTTGACATTTCCTGCTCTGCTTCGTGTAAGTGTAGGAGTGGATTCTGTGAAGCCAGACATAGTCTCCACAGGGAGCGAGCATCATCCCCAACAAAAAACAGATTGATCTTTCGGTCAATGCCCAACTGTAACCCCAGCCCAGGGTGCTCCATTGCTGTACGTACACAGTTTCAGCTGGTCATATTAACCCCGGGGCGCTCCTTTCACATATACGTATGTACTGTCGCATGTCGGAGAACTTTGCGTTTGGGCTGGTCGCAGCTCAGTTAGCTCAACTGGAGCTTTTCTAAATTCTAGATTACATTAACATAGCATCCATTTACATCCAGCTCCTGAACATGGGAATCATGGGTAAAATTATGTGCTTCTTTACAATCAGTGGTGGATCGGGGGGGGGGGGGGGGGGGTGGGGGTGGGGGGGGGGGGGGGGGGGGGGGGGGGGCCACCGGCCGAGCGCCCCCTCTTTATTTTTTGTTAAAACAAAAGAAATAAAAAGACAAAAATGCACCTCCCCTTTACGGAATTCAATTCCTGGAACTGCCCCTGACAATTTGTAAATGCAAATGCTATACTTGTACACTAAGCGGCAAGTTGGTTGGTATACTAAACCATCTAACGTTAGTACACAAGGTAAAGTTTACAGCAAGCAAGGTACATCACTCAGTGTACACACATCATGCACACATTAATTATAGGCAACCTAGAAACTTGTGCCTGCAATGTTAACACTAACAGTAAAATTTACTTCCATTATCTGCATAGTTCTATCTGTTTAGGAACTTTAGGCTTTAATCATGTTAATCAGTGACAGTGTAGGTTTACCGGTTTCCCTGCTCTTCATTGGAGTTGCACTCACTGTATTCATCAAACTATTCTAATAAATGTTTTAAGGCCCAAATGGAATACTAAGTAATGAACCAAAGCTTACCCTCTCTTTCATTCGCCATGTTTGTGTTTCTGTTTTGCTGCCTTCGATGAGGTCTGTGTGTCGCTTCTTCATAAAGGCAAGAGGCAGCTGCCAGTCGCACAGGTCACTTTCCTCTGACTCCGTAATATCTTCAAACATGTTTTTAGCGATCGTAGATTTACGAGCCAATGTAGTCACTTTTAATCAAGTCCAAGGGGAAACAGGCAGTACGAGGTCTGTAAATTCACTTCAATCACATTCACGCCGCAACGTTAGACAAAGCATCGACTGTCGTTAATTTAGTTGTACCCGCTAACAGTATTTTACATGTGTGTATGCAGGTCGCCATGTTTTTCATTCATTGCGAAGCGCTGAAAGGTAAGCCGCGGCGAGTTCGGTAGTGTGTGGTGGCGGATTACGTGTGCGGGCTGCGTGGCCTCCTCCAGCTCCTCACTGATCTCTCAAGCTATTTACAAATGACGTCACACGCTTGCACACGCCCCGACACACGCGCTGGGCCGGTGAACACTACGGTTTTTTTCGGCGACCAAAAAAATAGATATCCATCACGGGAGTTTAAAGGTCATGTTATGATGAGTTTCATTTTGCTCCCACGAAATATCTGCACGCTCAGCCAGACATTCCACCTAATTACTATAAACACAACCCCAGCCCTAACCCTAATCCTAACCCTCACACCAACTAACCCTACTGAACCCTATCACAATTCCAAACCTTGGTACTTTGAGCAAAATCAATTTCGTGTCACCGTTATGATGGTTGATATCCTCTTCAGTTGAGCATGTCGATTTCATATAATTCTGTTTCAATCTTATTTGAATGCATAAAAGAATGTTCATGATCGAGATGAGGCAAACTATTTTAGACATGACACGCATGAAACTTGTGATTTTTTTTTTTAAAGATCACCTACAAATTCAGAGGTTCCTGTCAATTGAAAAAAAAAAAACCGCAAACAGTTATCAAGAGCTGAGTTTGAATAGAAGCACGAGAAATATGCAGATGATACATCAGTAAAGAAAATTAGACCAAGATTCGAAAATGAAAGACTTTCATAGGATTTAACTTGATTCTGTCTGTCTTTGAACGCATGCTCTTTTCTTCTACTTATACTCTCTGAAAAAGAGTGAAAATGCCAACTCTTGAAGGAGTGAATACTACAGAAAAGAGCGAGTTTAGAATGATATTTGAGTGAATTTTGAGTGAAAATGATTATTTTCACTAATTTTGGAGTGACCTCAAGGATCACTCGAAAATCCTCCTCCTCCTCTTTCTCCTCCTCCTCCTCCTCCTCCTCAGATCCTCCTCGTCCCTCCTCTTCCTTCTCCTCCTCTTCCCCCTCCTCCTCCTCCCCCGTCCTC
The DNA here is from genome assembly GCA_033980235.1 of Diadema setosum. Taxonomy (NCBI): domain Eukaryota; kingdom Metazoa; phylum Echinodermata; class Echinoidea; order Diadematoida; family Diadematidae; genus Diadema; species Diadema setosum. The sequence continues at coordinate 1,915,713 of CM067064.1, forward strand.
CTCCTCCTCCTCCTCATCCAGTCCTCTTCCTCCGATCTATACCTTCCTCCTTACTTCTTCTTCGTTTCACTTTATGGCGGTATATATAGGAGAATCCGCATTTATGCACGTGACACAAAAATGATCATTGTCCATTTTTACCACAAAAAGTGGGGAAAAAATGAAACATAGGCCTATTCATGTCTACATTTTGTGAATTATTCTGGCCTAGATAATAACTCCCGATGAAAAATAATCTTATTAGGTTCATCAGGCTTTCTTCGGTATAGACACACTCGGTTTCCATTAAATCTCTCGCGAATTAAGATGACCCTGTGAATGTGAATAGCATGTCACACATGGGCTAAGATTCGATCTGGAATATCACCCATTTCCTTGAATACAAGAGAAAAAATAAAAGGCCTTCATATTTTTTTTTTCGAATACATTGTTAGCCTGACCATGATTTATGTACATTTAGAAATAATGTAGGTCTAATACTCATGAATGCTCTCTTCAAGCTTGTTATTTCTCTATCAGGATAATTTCATCATCTGCTTTTCGAAATGTGTGCGAACACTAGCAAAAAGCCCCCTTCTTTTGATGAATTTGGGAAAGGATACTAGAATAGGACAACTCTCATATAGCACATTCAATAAACAAGTAAAATATGTGAACTGATCACCTTTCGGTCATTCATCTATATAGCATGGCCGGCGGAACCGTGGGACCGTGGGGGCTCGGGCCCCCCACATTTTTTTTTTTTTTTTTTTTTGAGGGTGTGCACCACACAAAGGAATACATTAGGTGTCATGACTTTGGGCCCCCACACTTTTTTAAACCCGGAAGTACGTAAGTGTCACTAAATATAAATAGATAGAGATCTTGGAGTGCGAGCGCGGTAAGGTTTATGTTTTTCCACTGTTGAGACCTTTTTTTTTTTGTTTGTTTGTTTTTTGTTTGTTTGTTTGTTTTTTGTTTTTGTTTTTGCTTGTTAGCTCATGAAACCCGGAAGTGGACCCCTCCCCCTCCCCCCCCCCCCCCAGCCGGCCCTGTATAGCATCTTCCATACAATCCGTTTCCCCCTGAAAATTGCTGTTGATATAGTAATAGAATAGATATGCTGCTATAAGTTCATGTGAAATATAATCCCACTCGTTCTTAATGATTTCATATCTAAAAGTCTCGTAATTATGTTTACATAATACACAGTGTATTATCAGTGGATAACTTGTGAGATGTAACATCACCACTTCCTCCTTATTTTTGTAACTTCACCACATGATGGCGCTATTCTGGTTTTTTACGTGACGTCCCAGCACTTGGCCATCAGTAAGAAATAATTAGTGTGCGGATCGTGAGCCTAGATTCAGGGACAATGTACATGTACATAAATTAGAATTCAACTGCACGTGTTTGCAGGGGTTTTGTCTTCGTTTTTCATTTCATTTTAAAGGAATCGTATAGTTTTGATTGAGACCGAGCTTCAGGGCACCGTTTCATGAAAGTTTGTCATTCCTGAGAAGTTTGTGTCAGTTTCTGACAATCACCATGGTAACAGTCAGACACCAGAGCTTCTCAGCCAATCAAAACCAAGGATCTTACTGAAGTTGTTAGAGACTGACAACTTGTCAGGGCTGACAACTTTCATGAAACGGTGCCCAGGTTTCTCACATTTATTTATTTTCTTTATTTTATTTTATCTTTTGGTGAGATAATGAGAAACCTTTTATGAATTAATGTGACAAAGTAAAAGGGATTCAATGCGTAATTGATGAAAATTGGTTTTGAAATGGCCCAGATGATTATACAAAGCAGAACAATCCTAACAAAAGATGGGACCCACCTTTCATTAGGATTGTTTGCTTTACTTTGTTTTTGGATGTCTCAGGCATTCCCAAACCGATTTTCATCTCATAAACTTTGAAGTCCCTCATAGAATGGTATGTTCTGTATTTATTTTCTTAAGTGGTTTCTTGGTACAGTATCTTGCAAAAAGTTAAAATCCCAATCCTCATCTCCACCAATACTATGCCATCCCTTCAACGAGTAAGTGTACCCGAGTTTTTGAAGTACATTTGACTTTGGTCTTGCACCATACAGCCAAGCAAAAGATATAAAAAATGCCACCCTCTTCCAAGCTTTCCAGCTTCACGTTTCCAGAGTTAAAGTGAGGTTGGGAGTGAGAAGTGCAATTTAGTGAAGCAACCCCCCCCCCCCCCCCCCCCAAAAAAAAGGGGGGTGGTTCGGAGCAGATGTCCCCATGCTCTGTTTTGAGGCTTTTCATTTTGGAGTTCGAAATTGTTCAATTTGGTGCACACTTTTATTACAATTTACTTGCATAATTCTCATCTATTCATTACGGAAGATGGTCCTGCAAGACAGCATTTTGAGAATAAATTTCAGCCCAAATTTTGATCACGTGTGAACAAGTCTAGAATATAATAGTTATGGTGACTGATGTGACTTAGTAGAGCAATAACAGTTTTTAGAGTCTTCTTTGGAATATCTATTTAGAAAGGAGAATAGCTGTAAGATACAGTGCTTGTAGGGTAAAGGTATCATCTATAGCCAGCACATGAATCCAAAGTTTATTATTGATCTACCTGCCCCATTTTTTTTTCCTTTCCAGGAGGCATTAGAAAGTTATTGCTGGGCAGCATTAAAGTTATTGCTGGGCGGGCAAGCACGAGATGCATTGCTGGCGATATTCACGCCATAGGGGCGAGACTTGGAAGGTCTTGGTTTCCTGCTTTGGTTATCATCCAAACGGCATTGACCCATTTATAGGCCTACCTGCTGCTAGTTGCAATAATTATTGCACATATCACACGAGCAACTAGCATGGCTGCTGTCATAATCACTATGTACAATTACAAGATGTATTACAATCCATCATGACTGCAAACCTCGGTGTGTAACGGGCCGAGTTGAAGATTTCTCAGTGGTACAATGGTACTGTCACCCATTGAGACTATGCTGCTGGTGAAGCAAAGTAGCTCTGTACATTCATTTTTTGTCAATCCCTTTGAATGGTCAGGCTATTACGATTCAATGCCTTCAGATTCAGTGTCTGACAAATGACTGCCATAAAATGACTTCTGTATGGTCTTCAGTTGTGACGCAAGAGCTACCTGGTTCTCTATTATGATCGGCAAGTACACTGTACATGTGCTGTGTTGTATGTTGAAAAAACTGCAAACTAAAATACAGCATGTACATCTAGTGTCAGAAGTTGCACCAATTTCAATGACATGTTCCAGTGTTGCATAGCGTTTTCCTGTGACCATCCTAAATGCTATGCTAGGGTATCTCCAGTGTATTTTCACTTTTATCCTCACTGCCACAAATATGCTACTCAAAGCAAGCACAATCACAACCATCCAAGGATTTCAACATATTTTGCTGGCTTGGTATCCAGTCACACCACACCACTTTCACACCATCCAGACTTCCCTTTACAGCTACATCACTGATGCACTTGTGTGACATGTCTTTTCCAGCCACTCAATTGACTGCTAGCGCACTATAAGTACAGAGGACTCCCATTATAACGAAGTAATGAGGGCCAGCAGTTTTTTTCATGTCGACATTTCATTATAAGCGAACAAATGAACAACAGAACACTTAGAGTGGATAATTTTGTGGCCTGAATTCATACTACAATGTACGTTGAAACCAGAATTTCGAATTTTAACTGCATTCGTTATACATTGTAACGGGACTGCACTGTATGAGCATTCACTGCTAATCACATATATACTGTGCACTACATGTATTGTGTTTCAAGATTATGTTTATCATCTGTAATGCGTCATGCACTTATGATGCAGCGGGCAATGGAAATGTCACTCTTTCCTTAAACTCTTTTAAAGATTGAACAATTGTTGGATTAAAACATTACTACATTGTATTACTGGTAAAATTGCAGAATTATCTGATTGTTGAAAATATTTGTACACATTGTGAGATAGTGCAGTTGAGTGTACACATATAACATTCATATTGTGAATTCCTGTTATTGCTGCTTTGGTCCGATATCAAGCAAGAAACACCATAATTATGCTCACTGCCTCAATCACATATCTTTCACTTCCAATCGCACTTCTCTTCAACTACAGTCAAACCTGGCTATAGCGGCCATCCATGGGAGACAAAGAAAGTGACCTCTATATACAAGTTTGACTACATACCTGCACTATATGCAGGGCTCAGCATTTCCATTTTACTGTGGTGGCCCTTTTGGACCACTAAATTTGTTGAATTTGACATTTTTGTGCCCCCCCCCCCCCCAAAAAAAAAAAAAAAAAAAAAAAAAATGTAGTGGCCTGAAATAATAATAATAACAGGAAATATAAACTTTCATTTTGAATTTTAGTTGCGTGATCAGGCAACAAAAAGATAATTTTTTGGGGTAATTTGGTGGCCCGGCCGTGGGCTACTGGTCCACTGCTAATGCTGAGGCCTGCTATATGCCTACACACCATGCGCACACGACAACTCTTCTGCAAAACACAGATTGGACAACAGAGATTGCATGATGATAAAGTGAAATTTATTTCCACTAATTATTCATCACACCAAGAGCTTAGCAGGATTTTTTGCCTGAAGGTGCTGCATTTACAACTTGCATTGCTTGAAATTAAATCTTCGGACAACCCCAAAATGGATGCACTGCGGTTGCCTGGATGGTCCTATGTTGAGTCCGTCTAGTTGGGTGTAGTTTGTGATGGTGGCAAAACTCCTGCTCAGGTTGAGTTCCATCTTAATCTTCATCTTCGTCGTCTCCGCCGCCAGAGCCCTTCTTCATGTTCTTGCGCTTGACGCGGCCTGCCCTGCCGCCGCCGTACGGTGATCGCAGGGAGAAGTCGATGTGCTTCTGGGAATCCAGGCGAACGATGTACGAGGGGATGTTCACGACTTGCTTGCGCACACTGCATAAAACAGAATGTGATAATTTCCAAAGAATGATAAAAATATCTTGTGTGTGTGTGTGTGTGTGTGTGGGGGGGGGGGTCATCCACAAGGCACATTTTAGAAATCTAATACTCAAATTCAGCAATACAATGAACCAATACATTTGTAGAGATGAGTGGTCAAGTATTACCATCAAAATAACAAGATTGTGAAGAAAGTAATAAAGCCACTACTGAACATTGATGGATCCTTGTGAGGTCTACAGCTGATACCGAAGCACAATACTACATTAAATATCCTTTAGGTGTAGATATTAACACAGGAAATCTGGCATACTAATTTTTTCTCTCTCAATTTTTCTTGTTTGTCTTCATATTGCCTTTTGAATGCAGCAAATTACTTATAAATGCACCTTCATTCATCAACATCCGACATCTATCACAGGAACAATGCAAGGCGTTGGAATCGTGCAAGCACATCCAAGTGGCCTTGCGAATATTGAAACATTCTGTTCTCCGTCTCCATCTGTGTTTCCTATGTGACATAGAGAATGCAAACATACTCCATTGGCCACGGGCTTAGAGGAGATAGCCAAGTAACTCTCCAGCATCAGGCCAGTTTAATAGCTCTTGCTTGACATCTGACAGGTTGCCTCTTACAAGACGTAAGTCCACATAAAGTGGCCATAGTGGTCTTGTGGAAGACTGATGGTTTCCAGTTCATCTGCAGATATTTATTGTATACTACAGATGTAAGCAACAAGGAATCACCCACAACATGACTTCTGGATTTCTGGATTTTTCCTTTAAATTTCTTCCTGACATGGCATATCATGCTCTACCCTTGACTGCCTCTAGTGATGTCTGTAATATCTATAGCAATAGTTAAAACAGCATTGCACTAAGTCAAAATGGCTGATGCAAGTCTGGAATATGACAATTTGAGCCAGAATCAAATTCATTTGAGGCTGAAATAATAATGACAGGGAAAGTTTATCTCTTTCTCTGGGGGAGGAGGGTTAGGGGAGGAAATGTACCAACTTTACGGGAACCCATCTCACAAAGGGGGACTGACTGGTTGGACACTTCATTCAGTGGGAATTTCAGAGATCCTGAACTATGGAGTTTCTAAGTGACTTTAATTCTTCCTTTCAATCTGGGTTCTGATAATAACCTTGTCAGGTTTTACCCGGATGATGACATAATCTTTACATCTAGTTACTGATCAATTCAACAACTCTTTTATGTAAACCTTACAAGAAGATCAACCAACAAACTATGATAAATGCAATGACTATTACAGCATGCAGCCAGTTAGATCAGGTCTTTTGGTTGATGGAATCTGTTTGAGACGAGTGCAAACTCACCGAATATGACGCTGGCGGATCAGCACACGGGCATGGTGAATACTCTTGGCCAGTCCAAGCTTGAAGACTTGAGTCTGGAGACGACGCTCCAAGAAATCCTCAATGCGCAGACCAAGCACGTAGTCGAGCTTCATCTTGCTCTCATCCAGCACACCGATGCGAACCAGACGACGCAGCAGGGCATTACCTAAAATTCAAATCAAATAGATTTGAACAAGTTTACAAACTATGTGTGGGCGGGGGTATAATTAGAGATTAAAATAGGTGAGGGAGTTTACATCTACATCATGTTAAAAGAGTAATGCCACTAACCAGTGCTCGAGTTTGAAGTTCCCTGTACCACACAAGGACAACACACAAAACTGATCTGCCGAAATCTTCAGACTACCTCCCTGTAGCCAGTTTTTAGTGGTGACCTTTCTTTTGACGGACTTGTATGTCATTCAAATCAAAATGAATAAATATTTGTCACAAAATGTCTTGGTGTATGCTTACAGGAAAATAATGATTGATTACTGAATATTCTTATTATGCAAATGGTTGTAAAAGCCCAAATGAATTTAGTAGATTTCCAGTATAACATATAACCAATCAGGGGAAAAAAAATAGAGTAGAAAGTGCAATGCTGTGTCATGTGATGTCATGTGGGAATGGAGATGATGAAACATGAGAGGAGAGTGTATGTGATAGGTGGGGTGCATGGGAGCACGATTGACATTTATACGTGTGTATGTGAATATAAGCGGGGGCTGGTGCACTGTGTGTAGAGGGGTGGTAGCTACAGACAGCAACAGACAGCTTAAAGAAGTATGAAACGTGAAACTCCTACAGATAATTCAGCCATCACTACACCCAACACATTCTGCTTAATTGTTTCCTCTTACCCTCAAACAGTCTTTTCTGGTCCTTCTCCTCCCTGGTCAGCAGCTCTCTGGCAGCCTTTCGGATCTTGGCAAGGGTGTACTTCACTCGCCACACTTCACGCTTGTTGGACAGGCCATATTCACCGATCAGCTTCAACTCTTGGTCCAGGCGTTCCTTCTCAAAGGGACGACGAGGCGTCACATAGGTTTTACTACACACCATACGCGGCATAGTGACGGCTTACCTAATGCATACAAAAATATGAACATCACCATGTTTAGGATGGAAAATTCTCCATTCATGGCTTAGTTATGAAGCAATAATGGCAGGAGGCAGAACAGCAAGAAGAAGAGAAATACAGAGAAACCCTGTTATAGTGAAGTTGCTGGGACTGCCGATAATACCTCGTTATACCTGCTTTCTCCTTGCAAATGTATTAACTGCAAGGTCTGCTATACAAAATGTACAGCAATGGAAAGTCAAGACCAATGAATTCACCTCATAAAAAGTAGTTCAAGTACTTACCTACAGAGTAACATCTTTTTTTTCTTTTTTTTTTCAATAAGACTTTTTCACACATCCTTCTCTGCTTACTTCTCTGCTTACTTCTCATACTTTTCTTATGCCATAAATGTCATTTTAAAGAATATTTTTTGATACACTGTTCAAAAGAGTTGTCTACATCATCTCTACTTGAAATGTTATTTCAAAGGGATCTGACTCAACCAACATATTTTTTTCTGACCATATCCCTTGCTCTTCCTCAATATTTCTGATAGGACTGTTCAATGCAAATTCACTAATAGTGTACACGACCAAATATCAAAATTGCCAGAATTTAGCAAGTAGCAGTCTATACATGTAGAACCATAGAGGTTCGACAGATGGAGCTCCAACTGGCTATTATTCAGAGAGCTGTCAGTTATCTGTGAATGCACACAGAATTCCACAAAGTGCATTATTTTGTGCTATGATGATCTCGGTTCGATGTTGCCATCTTTCAATCTGAGCAATCTGAAGACTCACTGTGTATTCCAACAAAATGTCAGGTTTATTTTGCTTGTCTTTTTATTAAATGAGATGACATTTCACCTGTGATGATTAAGTATATGAAACAAAAGGAGGCCCTGTCCAGAAAAAATTAAGTGTAAATCTGAGTTGTAGACGCTTCTAGGTCCTATTAGTTCTACAAGTATTACCCGTAGAAGTCTAATATGTTGTGAAACTGTTTGGAACTGTACCCTCCTATAAAGATAACTTTTCTTCATAAATTAATTAATATATCATTGTCAAGACTAGTGTCAAATTGTAGACCCCTAGACAGTCAAATAATTTTGATTTTATTTCAGCAAATCTCTGAGCAATTTCTATAATTTGCATATCCCTGTATCGAAAGCATCGATATGTAACACTTGGGATAAGTACATTGTAGTACATGAACACACCTACCCCTCTTCTTTTCTTTTTTTTTTTTTTTTTTTTTTTTAAATAGGGATGGCAAAAAGTTAGATCTATACCATCATGCATCATAAAGACATCAAGACACAGAACTAGTAGTAGACTTACGGTTAGTGCTAGGAGTGGTCTACGACAAGCTTCCTTTTTTTTTTTTTTTGCTTACAGCAGTCATAGCCAGCAGCACTATAATGTCCATTATTTTGCATTCACCATTTCACGCCCTCTCGGCTTGCATAAAATTCAGCTACATGGCGTGCCTTGCCCTAGCAGAAACTAGGAGCACGCACTCTTAGTGTGCATTTATTTATTCTACTTTAACTTAGTTATTGAACTCCCAAGTTTATTAACCCTACCTGCCAAAATACTGAAAATCCTTCATAAAATCTACAAAAATTCCCGGATTATCAAAATTTATTTAAATCATTTGTTCCTTTGTGTCATTCTCATCCTTTCCTGTAAGTTTTATCAAATCCGATTACAACTTTTTGAGTTATTTGGCACACAGACAAACCAACGCACGCAACGGCAACGGCCAACGCCGATGAAAACACAGCCTCTAACGTTAGATGTTTCTAACTTCCTCCCTTCTTCGTGGTATAAATAAATATTGCAAAAGACTGTTGTGACTCCCTTCCTTTCAAGCCTTGAACCTCGGCCTCGAGGGAGAAACACCATGACCCATCTCATGACAAACGACTATAAAATGGTCCATACGACCATGTGGACACAGTGCTAGAACTAGAAGTAGAACCAACGCACCCGCGAGCGCGAGCGAAGTGGTCAAGTGTAGGTTCCTCAAAGAGATTTTCCCCAGTGACTGCTAGAGTGCGGAGTCTTCATACGCCCTGCACTATTGTTTTGTGAGCGCATGGGGAGCATTGGATGACAACGAGGCGGTATAACGGTAGGCTCACCCCTCGTGCTAACACGCTAGCAAACGAGCAACTGAGGAGCAGCCAAAATCAAGTGCGTACTCGCGTAAAAGTTCAGAAGTTCGCGTAATACGCGCTGTAGAAATGTATACATAGTACGCAAAGTCCGCCATTGTTAAGTGAGCTATGGCGGCCCCCATGAAATCACTGACTCTATTGTAGAGTCCGCCCTCTAGTGGTGGGGAGGAGAAAAATCTCTTTGAGGTTCCTACATCACATACAGGGGGTGTATCACGCGCGCGCATAGTTTTACCTGTACAATGCATCTTGCCATTTCAACATTTGGCATTGGTACATGTACCGTTCGCCACTCTCGTCTTTACTTTAGTGTCAATGCGTGATTTTGATGGGAATATTTTGCAAAAAATAGAGCATAATTTGTATTTAAAATACTCGTATACTATCCATGTAGCATATATAAGTAAGGGCGTCGATCATATCTCCCAAGTTTGCAATTAGATATAGAAAATTTTATCTTAAAGAGCAGCAACTCTTTCCACCAACCTCGAGCGAGGATACACGTGTAGAAAAAGAACATGCATGGGACTTGTACGATCGATTACGGCCCGAAATGCGCAACAGTGATATCGATGCATGATGATTAACCATGGAGTCAAAGCAAGCGCTTCTACGCTCTTTGGTGTTCGGCGGGGGAAAAAAGGGGTCTAGAGCTAGACTATCTTTGGTGATAAGTCAATAATTTATTTTTTATGTCCTACAAATTAAACAATGTCGCATTGTTAAACAGGGCAAAGTTATTGAATCAATATAAGAAAATATCATATTTTATTTTGGACAGTGGCATGCAACTCTTTGAGAATTTTTAGATGCTACAGCTAAAACCACCGCATCGTAGTCACTACTACGACTGGTTACACATCAGTACTTTGTAATCGATTGTAAAGTAAGGGCGAATCACTCGTAGTATTAATATATTAACAGCTGCTTTGTGTTGATTAGCGTTTTTCAACAGCCATCGAAATAAAAAAAAAACACAAGATAAAAGTTGATAGTTCTATTATACTCCAGATAGAAAAATAAGAGAGCTAAAAATGACTGAAAATGTTTGACTTGTAAGGAATATATCTCTCTCGCGCAAAGTCGTCGAGGTAATTCGCATCGTATGATAGTCTGTTATTAGTCGTTTTGTTAGATCACCGAAACACATTTCGCACCAGTAATAATGATAGGGAGGTGGAAGATCCATTCCTGCTCTATTATACTACATGTATTACTCATGAGTAATGTAGGTGTATGGTACCGTACCTATAGGGTACATATTATATGCCAAATCATTTCTCAATCAACATTTTCTCCTTATCTCCTCTCTCTCTCTCTTGTTTTATTGACCGATTCTGTGACGCGCTATGTGTATTTTTGGCATGGGCGCATAGCAGCCATAGTGGGTGTATCAGCCGACCCCCCCCCCCCCCCCCCCCTCCGCACTCCCCCACCCCTCTCCCTACATTAGCACGCGCGCAGAATGAAAAACTGCTTTAGCCAATGGGCGTCTCGTACTGAGTGCGCGAATGCTTGCTAGTGCGCGAACCTTTGTTACAAGTGCGTGATAAACATGTTGCCCCAGGGTGGGGGAGAGCAGCGGGGGTCGGCTGATACACCCACATGGCTGCGCCCTGTGCCGTAAAATGTCTGCTGCCCTCAACGAACCCGAATCGGTCAATACAAAGCACTATACCCATTGATAAAATGGATAAGAGACAAATACTTAGTATACTTTACAAAATTGGACACAACGTTTGTCCGAAATATTTGCCAGATATGTCTCATTTTTTATAGGCCCTTTAATAATATAATGTAAGGAATTCATCGTTAAATTTTGTGTTACCTCGGATTAAGACTTTGATATTTTACTAGAATATAAAAGTTTGACATATTCTGGATCAACACACCAACATGGGAATAAGTTACCGTTTGTACTGAAACAAACACCAACGTTTATAAGCTTTAAAATGCGTTTGACCGAAACTGTTAATAGATAACTTTCCTTAGTTTTTCTTTGCATGCACTTCTCTCTCCTTATTTGCCCCCTCTCTCTTTCTGTCTCTGTCAACTATGTGTGCATATGTTTCGTATATACTTCTCTCCTGAACTCTCCTTTGTTTTCGTCTCCTTCTGTTTAAACTATACGGCGATGTATTTGTATAAACTGTGTATGTTTGTTTCTGTCTATTATAGATGTGTGCCGCGTAGTTTCATCACCATGTTTGTTTGTTTTCTGTGTTCATTTTATGTATTAATTTTGTTTTTGTTTTTGTTTTCTTATTTTTCATGTATATGCTACTTGTATTTTATCCGCGCAGACCTGCGGAAGAACAGTCTCAGGACTGAAATAATAAATGTGCCGTGCTTATAGAATAATGAATGAAATGAAATGAAGTGAACGCGATAGCATTAATGCCTTTTTTCCCCTTGATAATCGGATCACCTATTGTTTTCTTTCGAACGTCATTGATCCAAGGTTGATAATTTATATGATAAATCAGGTGGAGTTATATGCATGCAAGGTTGTCATGTGATCCAGACAACAGCTGATAGTATTGCGGCTCGTGTATTCCTTCCTAACCAACAAAAGGAGGCAACAACAACAATGGACCATGTTTTCTCCGGCTGCGAAACACCTACGGAGGGAATGATAGAAAAAAAAATCATGACGTTTCCGGTACTGCAGTGACTCTGCAGTGACAAAAATCAGTGCCACAAGTTGATAGAGATTAATGCTGACATTTCAAAGAATATGACAGGAAATTAGAATGGAGCCGTTCTGCTGGACGATCAATGACGATATTTAAACATTGACATTTTTTGGGGTACTAGCTCTTTTCATAAGGACAGTGCCATATTTCCTGACAGAAGTAACTATATGCCCTAAAAAAGTGGGGCGCCACTTCATTTTCACTATGCACATTACCAGCAACACATCACACTCTCTTCTCTTTAAGAATGCGACATTTCTTATGGTTGCTGATCATGGAATTCATGTTCATGAGGATGATGATGTTACATTATCATCCTCATGAACATAGGATAGACCCCCAAATTGGGCTGCAGTGGTATGCGGGATGCAAGTACGCACCGGGTGGAATGGGGTGGGGTCAATGTACATTATGTAGGCCTATACCCCTATTGATGGGAGGACTCTCCGGGCGGAAAGGCTGATAGCCATTTTTTTTTTTTTTGAACTCTTATTTTCCATAATCTTTATTTCCTTTTTAAGAGCTAAAAAAATGGGAGTCTGCTGTCCCATAGTACTATTGTTGAACCCGCCGCCGCACCCCGTTGCGCGGCCCCTCCTGACGTGCATATAGGCCGCCTATCATATAGTTAAGACGAAAATGATAATCAATATAATTAAGCTGTAACTACAATAGGCACATATCACTATTTTTATTATTTTAGTGCCCCCAACTCATCTTCAGCTGATAGTGAATTGTCTTTTAAAATATTTAATGTATCGCTTGAATTTATATTCACCCTCGCAATTAGTGCAGGTTTCGTGGGTACGGCAGCCGACGGACACCAATTACAATACTTCACTCAGAATGCGAACAAACCCACATTGATTTAGACACAATGGCCATGCACTATTATGCACACGCAGTTCTGTCCACGTTGTGAGCGCTTGCTCACGCTCACAACACATTCTACACAATTTAGTGAGTTGAGCTGGGACACCATCGATCGAGTCGGCACATACTGCATTCAGCGTCAGTGTGTGCATGTATACGCATCCTCCCCATCGTCCGTTCGTATTCTTGGTGTCTTCCCGGAATGAATTGTGCTTCCAGCCTCAAGATTACCCTGATTCATCACACGAGTAATGCATCATGCTGACTGTTTTATCTACTGATACTTTGGTGAGTAACTTACTTTCATCCAAACGTTCTGCTTGTTTCAGTCAAGATACTGTACGTGCATCTCGCCAGCTAGCCGTCTCTTCATTTTAGGCGCCACCGAATAGTACTCCGTATAGTTCTTACGAGAAGATAATATTTAACGTAGACCGGTACATCTGAGCGTCATCAACGTTTTCAAACCACTCCCTCCCCTTATTTTTAAACTCATCTCATGCAATTATAATTTTGGAAACGCATGTACACTAGATGTGAGTGGTTATACTTCCCCTGCATGTGATGGAATTTTAGTTCGATCAGTAGATACTTTCGTATGCTTGCGTTATTCAGTGCGCACTCGTTGCTAAATTTATTTGAATCAAGCCGAAATATTTGAGATTGAAAGAATATTTCACCCTCGATAGAACCAAAATCGTTCCTCGGTCATCGTATGGCTCTTTTCAAGATGAAATGGGTGAGAATGCCATGTGAAGTTAACTAAAACAACGAGTCTGGAGTGCGTCGGTTTGCAAGCTTTAGGCATTATAAGCCTATACTGTTTTGTCCGAAAGCGGAATATTTTGCGGCTCCAAAAAATATCAGAGACCAATAACAAACCTTGTTCTGGTAGTTGAGGTGCAGTATATGTCAAATAATTTACGTTGTAATAGCAATCTAAATATTGCACTATATCAGGATATATTGCACTAAATATTGCCACTAACGGTAGGTTTTACATTTAGTCCTTAACAGGTGTGAAGGTATATACTCAGATGGATAATGCGAAATAAAACATCATGTCTTATAACTGTCGCATTTAGATCCTATAGGAGATCCTATAGGATCTAAATGCGACAGGTATATACGAGAAAAACAAGCGAACAAACAAACTAACAAATAGAGCCGATAGTGGTATGAGCATGATTGGGATGCATTGATGACGGGTGGTGTGAAAAGGAACGGTTATAGAAATAAGCGGACGACTCCCTGGTTGACAGAAGGGCATACATTATGATGGGACGTCATCATTCTTTAATATACGGCCCGGTGAAGTAAGAGAGCGGCCATACGAGACTTGGCGGAAGTTACTCCGGAAAGAAGGCCGAGGCTTCCCCAGTGCTAACACAACAATTTGCACCTGCCTATAAGGAAATTCAATGTATATAGTGCTCGATCATGATGCAGTCGCTGTACGACAGTTTTTTTTTTTTTTTTTTGCTATATAATATTCAATTTCCTTCTGTTTTTAACAAAAGATTTGAATGCTACTGTATTGGGGAGTCTATTACCAAACTTGCAACTGTAGATATGATATTTTATTAACAGAAATAAATATGAAACGAATTCATCATTACAAAATCCAAAAAGTTTCTCGAAATTGGTTACATTATTGATTGAACTGTTATACCGTGAAATTATGTCAAAGAGGTCCTGTTTTTTTAGAGTTGACAGTAATGCCTTTTTATTCTTGAAGAATCACACAGAACAGTAAATTAGACTTAGTCTCTCTGGGTAAATTCTCTGTATAGGAAAGGATAATCACCGTCAGTCACAACTCAATTTAAGATGATAATATGAAACAGCCGTTTCATCTCATGCCATGCATGCGCTGTTGTATAAGACGAATTAAAGGTATGAGCAAAATGTACTTGGCGTGTGATACAGTAACGTCAGTATAGCGCATATACCAGGAAATGCATGTTGCTTGGGGACATTGATGCATGGCATATAGTGACATACATGCATGGCATAAGGCCTGTAAGTTCACTCTGAAAATAAACACGTGTATTCACGCGTAATCATATACTTAAAAGAAGGATGTCTAAGTTACGCTAACGATACCATTCATGCACCTATCTCTTATACAATCATGCATTTTGCAATCGTTTCCAAACATAATATCTGAATGTTATCTGATATTTTAAAGCGGATGGTCACGGCGGAAGTTTTGCGCAGGAAAGGACCTCTCGTTTTCCACAATGTCGAAAACTGCTAAATTATTGTCCTTCTGCATAAGTGCAGCACTTCAAAACTTTGTCGAAGCTCTGTGCAGATTATAAGCAATCCCACATTATTCTTGATGTCAATGTCAAAATCGATCCTATGTTGCAAAAAAGGCAACAGTCGCGAGAAAAAGATACAGTATGTGCAAAATAGTGTCTGTTTTTCGTTTTCTTCCAGTGACGATTATGCTGAGCACAGTGTTGAGCAGAAGAGATTGAAGACATAAATTTTGTGAGAGATGCGAACATGAAAGTACATTTAAATCATACATTAAAAAAAAAAAAAAAAAAAACCAAGATGTGAAGATCGCGGTCTGATGGCTATGCTTTCACCAAGAAATGAAAACCATCAATAGTGCAGGAATGATTTGATTTAAGGACTACATCCATCACCGCAGACGTAGAGACATCATTTTGTAGAAAGCTAAGACGTTGATCTGCTTAAAGGAGTACGAGGTCATCACCCTTTTTATTGATAGACCGACGCTTTGGACGACTTAACACAAAATTAATGGAACTTGCCCCTGGCTGGCCAACTTTATTAAAAGCATGGGCAGACAATGATGCGTATAATACGTGCGTGACACAGCTGGTTGTATGTAACCAAATACTAATGGACAGACCCCCCCCCCCTCCCCTTCTCTCGCTCTTTCTTTCTCTCTCTCTTAGCTGACCAGAGAAGATGTAGAGCATTACGACAGAATGATTCACAGCTGAAACGATGATAAAGCTTGTATCTGTAAAAGAGATAAATATTACTGTTTATGTTTTCTGATAACCGAGCGGTACTTCATTCAGACGCATTTTTTTTTCTAAACAAAGAGCTGAGTGTGACGTTACATTAAATTCTTTGTAGTGCTTCCGATAACCTATAGTAATCAACAGTTACTATTGGACTGATTTATTCGTGAAATATAGGGATCGGCCTAAGTTGGCATTCTGGGTATCCAGTTTGTAATATAAGCTGTTGGTATGTCGGGCAAGCATTCTGGTTAACAGAAACTTTTGAGGGAAGCGTATTTCTCCATAGTATATTAAATGGAAATATATAAACTGGTGTGATGATATTTTGATAAATAATGTAAAACTTATGTGTACGTATGTGTGTGCTGGCGTCTGCATGTGTATGTGTGAGTGTTTGTGTGTGTGTGTGTGCGTGTGTGTGTGTGTGTGTGTGTGTGTGATCTTTATGTTCCCGTTTCGCGGACTTGTGCGAGAATATGTGTTAAAAAAAAGCGGATTTCGTTTCCTTGATTTTAGAGAGTTACAATGTGAAATTTGATATTAGTTTGCACAATGGTGGTGATAATGCATTTTGTTATTTATGTAGTGTAAGTTTGACGTTATTGTGTACAATGTTTGTGCAAAAAAGCAGTTTGTTTTTGTATGATGTTTTGATTCTGTGAACATTTCTGTCTCTATGATATGGAATGGTACGAAATTTGAATAAAGAATTATCAAAAAAAAAGTGTGTGTGTGTGTGTGTGTGTGTGTGTGTGTGCTGTGCGTAGAAAAGAAAGCAAGAGGAAACAGCACTGTCCAGCGGCTGTCACCTGATGATGGTGAGTAATGACTCATGGGATGGGGCGGGGATGGGGGGGGGGGGGGGGGATTGGGGATGGGGGAGTCCGGGAAGGGGGGTGCTTGCGCTTTGTAGATGGGAACCTATACTCGACAAAGCACTGACTTGAAGAGCAAAAGCAAACAATACGAAGTGTACACTCGTCTCGGTTACGTGTTTCGCGAACCCATGCATCCGTGAATGTTGCTGTTATTTGTCCCTACCTAATGAACTCTCATACTGCACGGAAATGAATGCAACCTCAATTAACATTTTGATTGGACAGACCCAATAAAACCCAACTCTGCTTTCAATAAAGCCTATAAATTTTACCGGTGACCCATTATCATGCTGACCCACAAGGGAGGTCGTAAAGTACGTGCATGGGTAAAACGAACTCAGTTCATTAGCGGTAGGACCTGAGAAATGAAGATGAACCCTTTATCAGCGCGTCGGATTGATACAGTAAATATTAAAGGTTGGACAAAAGCAAAAGGAGTCATCTCTTTCGTGATGTAGTTTGGTTGCAAGAAGAGCAGCTCTATCACCGGTTTGAGAACTTGAAAATTGTCACAAGATCAACAAATACTCATCATCATCATTTGAGTTTAATCACGTTCTCAGAATCAGTCTTCCTTCTCCAATTTTGATGGTCTCAGAGTGGACGTCACCAAATTCAGAGCGAGAGAGAAAAAAAGGTGTTGGTAGATTAGAAAACAACACAATAAATTTCGAGGTGAAGTAAAGGAATGTGGAGCAAATGCATTGCCGTTGGGGAATCAATAAAATTGACTGAAATATGATGCCATGCGGTGACAGTTTCCTTGTCGCTAGTGCCTCAAATAAGTGATAAGCAACTAATAATCCACGGCATGGGCTAGAGCTTAATTTCATATTTTATGTCATTTTATTACAGGGAGTATCTCTTTGAGTTCCACGAAATATGCTACTTAGTATATTATATATACTCTGCTTCTACCGGCTGATGCCGTCTTATGCAAACTGCAACATGTGCCGTATGTATAAGTGTACTATACAAAAAAACAATAGCAGCAGCAGCAACAATACCAATAACATTAACAATAACAATAACAATAACAATAACAATAACAATAACAAACAAAAACAGACATTTTTCGACACTAATATACTCGGCTTTTCTATAAATTTTTACAAAAATTTTAAAGTATTATAAGCACCTGTAGTTAAATAATTTCCTTTCGTAACCATGGCAATTTAAAAGCTGTGTATAATCTGTTGGTTTACTCAATCTCGATACTCCGACTTCTCCCATCCCACACTCACACTTGTTATACGTAATGAAGGCCATGCTATAATTAATACACTTATCTCTCTAGAGACATTTCCTCTCTTAGCAAGCCCTTTTGTTGCCATGGCAATTATTCTTAACGAGATACTCAGTACTCTGCATTAGATTGGTCAACATTTCGGTAACAGATATAGACAAAATAAAAGTTGAAGGTGGGCGACGCCTGGGTATTTTCCATTGCATTTTCTTTTATTTCCCCGTCTTCATAACGGAAGGTGACTTCTTTCGACTTATTCGCACGCTTATAGGCCCTAATTATATTCTGACAGCATCGTGAATAGGCCCTCGGTACTGCATTAGTTGACATCGTTGACATTCAATTCCTCCCATGCATGCATGGAACATTTAGAACGAGCCCTCATCCGTTTGTGACGTCATTACACAGTGTATGTGGCTTGCTGTTACGTAATATCGTTTCGGAAGATTGGACTCTGTTTTATAGCACGGTTTATAGTACCCATGGTTGTACATGTTCCTATTAGTCGGAGAGACTTGGCGGTTATTATGCTGAATTATCCCACATGCTTTACTATAATAGTACTATAATTATGATGGTCGTGAAAAAAAATCTACATGTATATACTCGAAATACCTTTTTTGATATACTTTGTTGATAACATGTTTAATAACATCAAGATTTAGAATGAAGAAGGAAAGGAATAACAATCATCAGTCTCACAATGGGGAGCATAACCGATTATAGCCGATTATCTTTGTGACTGTAAGCACAATAATGATAAGTCGTGTATACTCACTATAGATTATCATCACTCTATACAGGGCTGTGAACTAGATACGGATACCGGATCCCTCAAGGTCGAATAATGAATTATAATTTATAAAACATAATCGTCTTGACCGAGAACCTGAAACCGCCTCTAGTATGGAGGCGAATCAGAATTCACGGACGGTGACCACCCCGACCAGCTGGACGGACAATGCCAACGTGAACGATGACGCCGACTCGGATTCCCCGGATATCAACGACTCTCATTCACGAATTCGAGTTCGACAACCGCGCGACCCTTTCAACTGCGTCTACGTCTCGCTCCTGCTTGCTGGCACGGGGTTCCTCTTGCCGTACAACAGCTTCGTCACCGCCGTCGATTTCTTTCACTCTCATTTCCCGAATACCACCATCGTGTTCGACATGAGCCTCGTGTACCTTCTCGTCGGTTTCGCGGCGGTCATGCTGAACAACGCCCTGGTAGTAAAGATCTCGGTGCAGCGGCGGATCCTGATGGGGCAGATCATGGCCCTCTGTGCTCTCCTCCTTGCTGCTTTCCTCGTCGTCGGTCTCGACGCCAGTCTGTCCCAACAGACCGCCTACACGGTCATCCTCCTCGCCGTAGCCGTCACTGCGTTTGGCTGCACAGGTAATGTCATAATATAAGTATTTATAAATCATTTAATGTCTGAGAAGGCAATCTGTACCTTTGTATAGATAGAAAGTAACCCTTATGCGTAATTATCGGTTTAAAGAGTCATGCAAATTAGAACTGTCTGCGACATACACCGGACCTTTCCATCCCCCATATCAATAGTGGATTTAAAATATCCTTGAGAAATTATATTACCTACAGCAATAGTTGGTGTCTCAGCAGGACCTCACCCCGACTTTCTCTTTCCATACATACTTTTGTTATACATGGATCCCCCCCCCCCTTGCTAGTCTCGGGTTCTAATTTCGAATGTCTGTGTGTATGGCCGGGTATAAAAGTGTCTGGTTTCTTTCACAAGGACACTGTCTTGGGACAATGGCTCAAATTGCCTGTGCCTAAATTCAAAAGTCGCCAAGCTCACTGCCTTGGCGTGTCATTACTGTAATGACTCGGCCATGATTAGATAACGTATAATAATGGTATCTGAATCAAGGCCTGCGAGCTTATTGGACAGTGACCCTCACGAGCGAGCTGTTTGCACTGTTCAAGTCATTTAATTCGCGCGCAAAAAAAAAAAAATGTTGTTTAGTTCCGTATGTGGCATGTTCTTTGACGATAGGATGAATTATATGCACAATGCCAGAAAATAATGGATTCATGCAAACATAATAAACTTCCCTGCCCGTAATCAAGAATGTCCGCTCTCTGTTGCCTTTCCAGTTCAGCAGTCGAGTTTCTATGGCTACGCGGGCATGCTACCCAAAAGATTCACACAGGCCGTCATGGCAGGAGAAAGTAAGTTTGTCTTTTTTCACAATTTATTCACTTTAACAGGAAGGGATTGTGATACCCAATGGCGGAATTCGCATTTATGATTATTAGATAATACTTAGTTTCATGATGGTGCTGCTCAAAATCATATGATGCACAGGACATCTAGTTGGCTTTTATAGATAATAATATATCCATATTGTCATTCCTTCTTGGATAAATGGAGAGATTTTACATGAATCATTCCTTTCTTGTAACATACAAGTGTTGATCTGCTCAGATTGCTAGCTTAGAGAGTGAGAACATAATCAGTAGTACATCCTGGCGTAATTATGTTGCATGGACACAGTTATAGCAACGTATTTTATGAAAAGCCAGGAGTAATGCCTGAATGCTGCATGTACCAGCTGGTCTGTATACTCAGTCAACACGGATATAAGTACACAGATGTGATTCATAAAGATCACACAGTCATGCATAGGTGTAAAACTCGAGTCTCGCTGCGATGGTAGCGTAGACGTCTCGATCATGGAGTCTGAAGAAGTCGCAGGAGAATCGAACATGTTCGATTTTTATTTGAAGACTTTGTGCATTCTCCAGCTGGTCTCGAAGACGTCTCCGCGACGTCTCCTTAGTTTCGGCCATGTCACGGATACTAACATTGCCAGCGACACATTCGAGACGTCTTGGCGGAGACCGGTGGCGACCTATACGAGAGACAATGGGGATAAGTCGCAGAGACGTCTCCGAAACTGAAAAGACGTCTCGGAGACGTCTTCAAAACTTATAGAAGACGTCTCGGAGACGTCGCGGCGATGCCTGGGCGACTTCCGGGTGAATAAAGTTTTCACCTTGTCTGGAGACGTCTCGGACGTCACTCTGGAATCGTTTTCTTGGTGAGAGCACTTGTATAAAACCATTTTGTGGTCTTCACGAATAAGTGATTGCCAATTTGCGTGATTTACACTTATTTTTGTGCTTTGAATGCCGATTGGCACACAAACAAAGTTGCACATCCGCACACTGTCCAAAGTCCTAGCCGGCACAGAAAGGGTTAACATGAGAAACTACACGGGGCATTGGGGTTTTGCAGTTTGTAAACCTTTGACAAAGCTAGCACGAAAATGAAAGAACAGAAAGACGAAACCAAACCTAACCAAACAAATACGACCTCGCATTGTACTACAGTGATACCATCTGTTACATTAGAGTTGTGGTAGGCCTGCCAATCTCATCCTGTAGAGGTTATACAAGAGAAGCACGGAGGTAGTTATATAGAGGTATGAACTTCTGCACGTGTAATTCCACATTGTTTGTTTTCAAAGTGAAAGCAAGTGGCGTAGGCTGTTTCGTCGCATTCTTGAAACAATACACAACAGGATAGCTCTTGTTTACCTGTTCTTATAATAAGGTCTTATTCATCCAGGATAGCCTCTTCAGTGTTGCCACTGCACTGCCAGAGGGCCCTGCCATTACATGTATTATTACACTACCGTTGCCAGGTACCTTTTATACACCTGGGTCGAGAGGGACATGGTGGGTAAAAACATCTTGTCCAAGGACGTAAGTATCGGGTCCTCCGATTGGGAGTCGGGAGTCTTATTCACTGTGCCACAGCGCCCCAGTGCAATCACGGTGCAATCAATGCAATGACGAAATTTCCGATCCACGTCTTTTTACACACACAAAAGCACACACGCACGCATACGCACACACATACTCACGCACACAAAATTATCAAGGGAAAATGGCAATTATGCGGAATTCAATGATACTTCATAAGTTTCTCGTTATGTTTTATTCATTGTAAGGAATTGACATAAAAATCAATTCACTCCTTGAAATAGAGCATTAACATCATAAAAGTATTAGTTATCGAACAACCTCTGGATTTTGTATCCATTTTGCACTCTTAGCGTAGAATAACTTAGAATGGATAGGGTCATGATAGATTATGACCAGTATGGCAGTATTACTGTATGTTCCCCTGCAGCGAAGGATTATCCTGTTGGCTACAATCATATTTTCTCCACTTGAAGGAAGAAAAGGGAGGGCGATGGTTTTCAGGGCAGTCCGAAGTGAGCAAACATTACAATTCTTTGTGTATCTGATAACGCTGTAGGTACTGCTGGAGTGGTGACGTCACTGAATCGCATCATCACGAAACTGCTTGTGCCCAATGAGAAGATCAACACACTCATTTTCTTCATGATCTCCGGCATCGCTCTTCTCTCGTGTCTCATCATGCACCAACTCGCCCGCCGGACTCGGCTGGTGCGACATTACACAAACGTCTGCCAGAACGCGGGCCTTGGAGAAGACGAAAGAAGCCTACAACTCAGTTCAGAGGCGAGTGTTGAGAACAATCTCGTCATCCTCTGAGTATTTCCGGTGTTTTTTTGTTTTACACTTGTATAGCATAAATCTTCAATACTGGTTGTTAGCTTCATTACCTCTCCAAGCCCCACATCCAAGTAACAAGAAAGTTCTCCGCTGTTATTCGTGAGATCCCATATCGAGCTAATAATATCGGTGATATGTTTACATCTCAGGTAGATCAGGCACGCTGAACTTATCACAGGTGTAACAGATCTGCGATGCAACAACATCATCATCAACAACAAAAAGAACTGCAAAAAACAACAATAGAAGTAAAGGCCAAGAACAAGAACTTATCACACTCTGCACACATTATACACAATGGTGATGATGTATAGCTAATGTACATTCCATGGGATTTTTAAAAATGTTTTCTTCCAGTATGTCCAGTATACATTATTACCCTTTCCACTTAATCACAACCACTGTGACTGACACCAACGTAGTCTATAAATCAGGAGCGGATCCAGGGAGGACCACAAACGGCGCACGCCCCCCCCCCTTTATTTTTTTTTTTGAAACAAAAGAAATAAAAAGAAAAAAAATGGGGGGAGGGGTGCGTGCGCCCCCCCCTTTATTTTTGTAAACACGCCCCCTCTTTACGAAATTCCTGGATCCGCCTCTGTAAATGTACCGGGATAAAACGCACATAAACGACACACACCAAGAACCTATAGCACCAGGGAGGTAGCCATCTTCCCTAGCACTTGTAGCACTTGTTGCACACGAAAACAAGACAAAGGGTATCGACGGTCCCGTGACGACAATTTGCCACAGGCATAAACACGCCACACGTTCCATAGTAAGATGCAGCTATGTTATGTAACATCTTTAATGAGACTATCAATTATGAATTCACCATTAACATTAACAGATTGCAGTTTTATCTTATCGAGTGGCTTCCCGGAATTTGTTTCCGCTTTACAGATCTCAGGAGCGTCCGTAAGTGTGGACGACGCTAGTCTTCAGAGCGACACCACACGAAGTGACAGCGGGTCGCATTCACAGTCAAATACTGAAGTTATCACGATTACGCGGAAGCACCCCGGGCCGTTCTCCCTTTCCACCTGTTGGCGATCAATAGCTGGTAAGCCGCGGCAATGTGAATCGATTTGAAACCCAATCTTGTCATCGAAAAGAAATTGTGCGAGTTATACACAAGAAGGAATTAGATGCATTAGTAGAAATCGTTCAGCAAGAAAATGCATCACAACGGCTCTGATATCATATTCCCAGGGATCAAACCACCATGAGTGAATTTCACGCTGGAATAGAGGAATTTGTAAGTTTTCATCATGACTTGTCTCAATAACTTCCGTGGAAGTGAAACAACGATAAACAAAAGTGCTCATAACGCATCACAAATCGTACAATCGCTGTCGAATGGTACTTGTTATAATCCTTCTCAAATGCCAGCTGCTAAAACGCCTAGCATCTGTACCTCTTTCTGGCTGCATATAATAGTTGCAACGTACTGCGGCCGATTTCATGTATCAAATTATTATCATTATCATTAATATAATTATCATTTTTATCCTCATCATTATTATCGGATGATAAGAGAGGAGTAGTATGGATTTAAAGCTTAATGACCCAAATAATAGGCCTACGGGGGCCAATCATACGCAGAGAGCGCACCAACATTCCACTTTACACGTTTTACATCAATTTCTAGAATTATAAATCAAACATGGTAGGCCTATGTGGTCAGTGTCGTCCGGAAAACCATGCGAACATACTCAGGTTCTCATTCTGTAAAAGCGTATTGCGGCCCGGTTGAGACTGCTCTATAGTATAAATTCATAAATCAAATCATTTTTCCTTCATGGTGCGCCTGAAAACGTTTGGTTTACATTGTACATGTACATTGTACAGATTAAATCAACACAAAGACAGGTGTATAAGCAGTGACTATACTTGTTGCGGTCTTAAAGACGTTTCTTTCCATCAATCTTTACCTATAGCTGGGTTTCGAGACAGGTGGAGGCTCTCACGTGACATTTGGCCATACATGTTGTCTATCGGTGTGACGTATTACATCACACTTTGTCTGTTTCCTGGCATCGAGTCTGAGGTGGCTAACTGCAAGCTTCATGAATGGATGCCCATTATTCTCATGGCAATATTCAACTTTACGGATCTCTGCGGCAAGGTGCGTAAAAATTGCGCCTTCATCTCCAACATTTCATGTTCGACAAAATCAGTAAAAGGGATATCGGAATTAATGGTCTTTCTGAAGAGTGATGCCTGTCGCGGAGGAGACCTAGTGGATGACAAGGTCCCTTCGATTTACTAAATTTGTTCATGATATGTGTATATATATATATATATTATATATATTATATATATATATAATATTATATATATATATATATATATATATATATATATATATATATATATATATATATATATTATATATATATATATATATATATATATATATATATATATATATATATATATTATATATATATATATATATATATATATATATATATATATATACATGTATACATGTATATATATATATATGTATATATATATATATTTATATATATATACATATAATATACATGTATATATATAATATATCCCACCTCAGTAATTCTTGCATGAGTTGTCCAAGGCGAGAACATTTTGTGAGAAAAGTTCTACCATTAATAATGTAACTGCAAATGTAATGTCATTTTCTGAGTTAATAATTGTAATGTCGTCACAACATTCAGACTTTAAAATTGTTGCTTTAAAATTGCGGATTTTGGGAAATTGCCTCTCATCAATTAAGCCTAAGTCGTGCTGGACGACATTAAATTTTTTTTTTCAACGTTACCTTAGTTTGATGTTTTTGAAAATTATGACGATAATGTGCAAAGGAATGATATCTTCTATACTTAATTCTTGATTCTCTTTGGAATCGTCAAGGAGGCCCTATAATTTTTATCCCAGGGCTCTAGGGCCGACCTCGTGGAAAATAATAAGGCTTCATAGAAAAATAAATACATGTATATATATATATATATAATCCTATTAAAAACTGAAGCCCATCAGTGACTGGAATAGCCTACCTGTTTGAACATAATTTTATTAGTACATATAAAGGCCTACACGTGACGTTTCCTACTAAGCCCAACTAGAAAATATGTCGTGAATAGGCCTGCAGAATGAGGGCCTAATGATCTGAAAATTCACCCCCCCCATCCCCATTTGTTTTGCCTTCAACATGAATAGCTCATCGCAGCGGTGCCATACGACTGGCCACCTGGTCGTCTAGTATTGGCCAGCTGTGCCAGATTCATCATCATCCCACTCGTTGTTATCTGTGTGGCACCACGAGCTCACCCTGCACTCGCCCATCCCTTCTGGCCCGTGCTCTTCTCCGCCCTCCTCGGGATCTCCAATGGCTACTTCGGCAGCGTGCCCATGATTCTGGCACCGGGCAAAGTTCCGGAAGAGCACAAAGAATTGGCAGGTAATTTTAATCTGAAATTTAGCGTGTGCTGAGCAAAAAAATAAAAAAAAATAAAAAAATGGCAGAGAAAACAAGCCAATTTATGATTCCTTTAACATTATTGAAAACAACTTATCATGTAATCTCAGTTAGCTGTCATTAATATGATTTCGACAGTTGCGCATTTTCCAACCCTATTAGGCATGGGTAAGTGTGGCTTTCTCGCTATAGTGTTTGTTTGTTTTTCTGACTTTTGATTTACAGTGTGACTACGCATGCTCTTTAAATAGTTGGTGGTAAATATATGTATGAAAAATATAATGCAAAAAGGGAAAGTTAACATGAGATCAGATATCATCTTTAGCACAAAATGCACTGGAATAATTATGTTTGCCGCAAATCAAGGGGTCCGTGTTTCTTCTTGCAAATATCCCAGGAGAAAAAGCGGTACATTGTAGGACCCTAAACATGTTATAAAAGATCAATCAAATGAATCAAGTTTGTGATCCATTAAAATGGTAAACGATTTAGACTCATCACCAATGATACTGAAAATAAAAATGTGCGTAGCGTCTATCAATGGTACTATAGCTTCTTGTCGACTGCCGTACATGGCGCAGATAAAGTCCTTATAAGAATAGATGTCGAGGCGAAAATTCTGGTGAGCAATGCTAGCCATCGCTCATCAGAATTTTCGGCTGTACTCTCCGGACTCCATCAGCCCCAGGGCCTTCGACAAGTGGCAATAAAGGGCTGACTCATTTTCATCTTCTTCTACAGGAAATGTCATGACCGTGTCCTACAACACTGGCCTGACGCTGGGTGCAATCACTGCATATCTTCTCAAGTACATTATCGGTCCGTCCCAGCTGGGAAAATTATGCTACTTGTCCGGAAGTACTACCCCTCCATCACCAAGCGGGAACCTTGTGTCAATGACCTAATATTTTGTTTTCCTTAGTAGGCCTATACAGTTGTAGCGTTTTGTCAAGGCCCCTCGCTGTATGACGGCCATAACGGGCGAGCGAAGTAAGCGCCGGCTGAGCGCGACAGTGTCCAACTCAGCTGAGCTCACTTCGTTCGGCCCCATTCGATCACCACCATACAGCGAGAGGGCCTTGGCAAAAGACTAATACAGTCGCGGTATGAAATTGGATGCGGAAAACAAGTACACTGTATAGCATACAATGTACACTGTATTTCATCAAATGTCTTGTCTGTTGTAATGAAGCCATCAAGCCAATGTGGAATGTTGGGTCCAGACGTATTTTCGTCACGATGGTTCTAATTTCACTGGACCTGTTTGTAAGAACTGTTTAAAAAAGTTATAGATTATACGCCATGTCTTTATTTATTTCATTTACGCACAAATGTATTTCTCCTTTTTCAAGGGGGCAGGCGATGTATTTATAGATAGGCCTACCACGTGTGTACCGGTATAGGGCCTATCAGAGAGTAAATGTGTATGTGGACAAGTATCATCGCAAACTAAATCTACTGTACAGTCCGACATCGGTTATCCAGTCAACGGGTCCTTCCGGATCTCTCTATAATCCGAACAAGACGCGGGCACCCGATTCGCATTTTCATGCGTATCTGTACACCAAACAATGATATCTGGCAACCCCCCCCCCCCCCCAACTTTTGATTATCTAGTTTACAGTGGACCCTCATTATAAAAAGGACGGATATGTCATGAAACAAAACCTTCAGATGATTTTGCACGTCCCAGCTCTTTTATATTTCTTTGTCTTTGTACGCTGATATAGTGAGAAACTTGATATAACACTAAGTAACTGGCAGGATGGTTTTAAGTCCACGTTATAACAAGGTTCTCCTGTCACTCCGCTACAGTGCACTTTATACCGACTACATGTACAATGATGTCGCTATAGAAGGAAAAGCATGCCGCTCTGAGTTATCTACTCGGGGAGATACGAGGAGGGGGGTTAGAGGAACATCCACGCTTTGATTATCTCTGCAAACTCAGAAGACATTGACACTAAAGGGCCTACCTAACTGGGGGACACTGCCGCGAGTGTTGCGACTGATCAGTCGCCGAGACTTAATAAGTGCGAGTCGACACGGGAGACCCAAAAATGGCTTGCGTGCTCTCGCCAGGATGTCCAGGGCGACGTTCTAGACATTATCTCAAAACAACTGATTCACCCGGAAGTTGCAGGAACGTCGCTGGGACGTCTCTGAGACATCTTCTCAGGTGTGGAGACCTCTCCGTGACGTTTCCTTATCGTCTCTGATAAGTCTCCACGAGTCTCCGCAAGACTGCGGAGTTGTCTCGGAGACGTCGTGGACAAACATGTCTCCGCGACATGATGCGACTAAGGAGGCGTTGCGGAGACTTCGTGAAAAGTGTCCGAGACCAGCCAGGAGTGGAAAACGTCTCTTCGTCTTCCCGGAGACCCGGTCGGTTCCCAGGAGACGTCGCAGAGACGTGTCCGCGACAAGCGAGACCCGGAGTCGTCACCAGATCTTCCAAACAATGATATAGGCCCTATACCCACTTACGTGTCTGCTTCTTCGGAGTCATTTATGTGCAACCATGGACGCATATACAATATCACATTATCGATAATCACGAGACAGTGAATTGACAATGGCTTGGATACACCAGCCCGGCATTTTAGAAAGTGTCGTGTTCGAGTATATCCTGCTTTTCCGGCCATCCTGCTTTTCCGGCCATACCGCTAATAACTTTATTCAGCCATACCGCTTATTCGGATGGTCGCAGGTCCCGACAGGACTGGATAACTGAGGTTTGACTGTACAGTATATATGAAAATTATGTTTTCTTCAGTGCTATGCCAAAGAGATCAAGCGAGTAAGAAGTGTTGTAAGAATATTAAAATGCAGTAAGAATTCATCTCATGAACGCAAAAGACTTGCAAATGTAGGCTACTTTGTGTTATTAGGGATGGTATAGTATTGGT
Source organism: Diadema setosum (assembly GCA_033980235.1). Taxonomy (NCBI): domain Eukaryota; kingdom Metazoa; phylum Echinodermata; class Echinoidea; order Diadematoida; family Diadematidae; genus Diadema; species Diadema setosum. The sequence goes on from CM067064.1 coordinate 1,944,905, forward strand.
GGAGATGAGGATTGGGCATTCAACTTTTTGCTAGATACCAAGAAACCACTTAGGAAATAATACGGAGCTATATGAACTTCGGTTTCAACCAAAAAACGATATGATCCCTTTGGTTAAAGAGCTCTGGTGCTGAAACTAAGGAAAGTACAAGAAAGTAAGTTCAGTCAAAAACGTAATGCCGTTTTACATACGTGGGCTGATGTATGGAACTTACATATCAAGTTGATCAATAGACGTGCTGATGGAATGATCGAAGTCAATCACTTGTATGGGAATATAAGTGGAAATTGTGTTCATGCAAAAGTCTTTATTTCAACAAAGATGTTACATCTTGGACTCAAAGTATTCTGACTATACAAAGTAAGTGACTTAATAAATGATGACCTTGAATAAGAAGAAACATACCTTTTCTCATAATGATAGCATATAACTCTATTAGACATGGGGACATGTTTGGCCTTTTTGCTGTTTTAATGTCACACCCCTCATGTATAAGTGGTAGCATTCGTTTGTTGCCAAACGAGGAAAAGTATGAATTTTCTTGCTTCTTGAGACACAGTGATGTAGAATGATACATGTATCAGATTTATTGGGCAGTGTAAAAGAATTGTTTGAACTATGAATGATGACACATGTCCGAATCTCGTGCCACAGTATGTCTCCTGTTTTGGTTTGTCCCAAGGAAGTTGTCCAACATGATGACTACTTGGACAGAATGTTACGAGTCACAATAGCCTTTGCACCATAAGTCATTGTCTGCAAGCTGTGATCAATGCCATAAATTAATTCCCATGAGATATTGATTGATAACCTAATTCACTTTGCCATAAACCACACAAGATTACCTCTTCTCTTTCCTTAAAACGTCAGCATTCCTCTTCTGAACCTTTTGCTTGTTTTGACCCCTTGTTCAGATACATCCACTCTTTCCTTACACATCGACGCAGATACTGCAGGATGTAAACACATACTGAAACACACAAACTTACATCCAAACTGGGCATGTCTCTGTAAAGGTAATCGGGTCTGAGGTGACATGCACTCTACACACAGTTATAGGCAGTTTGCATTAGACTTTAATAGATCCAGTAGACGCCATAGGCCAAGAAGTGGATGACCTTTGCCATGGTAGAAAGCAAACTGCCTTGACCAGTGCATCCAGTGAAACAGTAAAAACCATGAATTCTACTGTGCAGTATTGCTGTTTCATGCTGGCACAAGCGAAACAACCTGAAATGGTTGGTGCATTCTGTCCCTTTTCTTTGCATAAGAGAAATGGAATTCCAAGGTGAAGGACTGAATAATATCTTATCATTGATGGCACACTTCCACAGGAAGATGAAAATGATGAGTCTTTTTCCACCAAGTACTCACAGGCCGGCAGAATATTCTGTACCAACAGTCATATCTTCTTTGTATTGAGAGGAAGGAGAAAGTGATGCTAACGTACAGCTCCAAGTTTCAACATTCCTCTTCTGATCATGTTGACCCTTCTGACCATTTGTCCACCCACCCTGCCCTCGGCCACTATCTCTCTGTTCTGTAATACAGACTTTGTGTTCACCTTCTGGAATGCTTAAATCTAACTTGGGTGCAACTCTGTGAATATAAATCAGCCCCAAGATGACACCCATCATTAAATATATAGATACAGTGTTAGAAAATTGATACCAATTTTAATGAGCACAAAAAGAAAGAAAGACAAACAGCTGATAAATGTTTGCTTATGTCATAGCAATTTGTTTATTTTCCATGTTTAATTTATTCACATTACTGTCTGTGACTAAGAGGTGAAATCATCTCTCCGGGTTATTGTGCAATAAATGATGTATATAATTTCAAAAAAACACAATAGCTAACTCAGAGTAATACAATGTAATAAATGCTCATATTTGTAAATTGGTGAAGATATGAGCAAAGAATGAAAAGTTACATCACTCCCGAGTCTGTGTCTGGTTTGTCACTTGTGAATTTCATGTGTGGATGCTACCTGATGATGCAAATTGTAAGCTGTGTCAGAAATACTGTATGATGGGTCTCACAATCAGTCAGTACATGCTTTTTAGACTACATTTCTGGAGGGCAATATTATTCCACAAAAATTGACAAACTTGTTGTGAAATGACTTTAAAAAGGACAATTGAACAGGTAATTCTTGAATGATACACTTACAGGCACTGAGCTCAGTTCATAACAGCCATAAGCTTCTGTATGGCAGCTTATTTTCTACAGAGAGTGTCTGTTATTTACTTTGTTTGCTTCTTTTACAGACTTCTACATATACTGCAAGTGAATTGATTCCACTCAAGTCTATGCTTTTAAAATTTCAAAAAAGACAATTCTTTTGCAGGAAGGTGAAGACAATGTGAGATAATGATAAATCTTTCAACTTATCATTTTTTTTTTTCATATTACATTTCTATTCCATAATAGTGGATGAACCTTGAATCTTTCTTAGGGTATAAAATCAAAATAGTGACACCAGCAAAAACATCAACATTGCAGTCAATATATACTTTTAAATTTGTTTTTATTATCATATGTAATTTACAAGTTTAAAATGACAAACTCTCATGTTCATAATTGGTCTCTTGAAGTAAACAGGTGCAATCCATAAAATAGCAATTGCAAGATAACATTACCATTCTTGTTTCTTCCATATCTATTTTTTTTTCCTCTTTGAAGGTTGGGGGAACTCACACATCAAGATTTGCAGCAGCACGTATGGATCAGAATGTAAATGAAGTGTAGTTGACATGACTAATGTTCACCTCTGTGAGATAAGCCTTCATCAGCTGCAGAAGAAATAATCACTTCCCTCCATAAGATTTAATGATGATAAGTTTTCCTCAAATCCACCACCAGTGAGGTCCTATATACAAAGAAAGAAACAAACGAGATACACAATGTACATAGATAGATAGATAGATAGATAGATAGATAGATAGATAGATAGATAGATAGATATAGATAGATAGATAGATAAATAAATAAATAATAGAGAAATAAATAAATATAAATAAATAAATATGTAAATAAAATGCATTCCCTGTGGAACAAAAAACAAAAAAGGTTATCTTCTACACTTAAGCATTAGAGTAATTCAAATTTATGGAACCTGTTCTACAGAATTCACACCACACAGGAAAATTAAGTGAACTCTTCTGACAATGTTACTGAAGGCAATTTAATTCTGTATACCTTATAATGTGCCACTGTTCACCCATCAAATCACAGAAAGGCAACAAAAGATGTACACCGACATTATGTATATTACAATGGTCATGTCTTTATTGTGAAGTGTAATGTAGTAAATTTACTGAGGTTGTCAGGCTGAAGTTGTTTGTTTGGAGAAAGAGAGACTCAAGCAATTTGCCAAGGAGAGATGGAGAATCAGAATGGAGACACAGAACAATGATACTGCAGGGTGGTTCACGAGGGGTTTCAGCACTTCACTGCAACATGCTCAAATTCTTGTCCAACATCCTCAAAAGCCAGCAACATGTGCAATATCAAGAATTTGCAACAAGCTCAAAACAAAATGTATTCACAGTACACATGTGAAAAACAAAAGAAACATTAAACTACCTGGTACTGAGATATTCAAGTGCAAAACATGAGAGAGAACATTGAATGCAAGCGGGAAAAAGAGAGATAACCTGCGAAATATTGCGTACCATGTGCTCGTGATGTGCGCTCTGCGCATGTACAATTTCTGCAATATTCTCAGATTCTGAGCTTGCAACATGCTCAAATTTCAAGTTGTGGACCACCCTGATACAAGACAGTGAGATGACTCTGACTTCTCTCAGATCCATTCACATCACCCAAGTGAAATCACTCCATGGTGACAACATGATCTCTATATCATTATATACCCTGTGGATGCATACTGACCTGTTTGACACAGATGATGAAGGGAGATGTCGCTTTTGTGAAGTGAACTATTGGAATCCTGGGCTTGGGTATTTGCTGTTCAGAAAAAGTGAAAGTGACAAAAAAAAAAAAAATCATGCTTTCAATCATCCCTCTATTTACTGTTGTGGTGTGTGTTTATAGGCAAAGGCATAGATGTAATCATACATGTAGAGATCTACATTAAATATATTTACAACTTTTATCTTATTCTATTCATGGTGAATGTGAAATACTTTTGCAACACAATGAACTTGAAGGAAATATGCATAAGCATAACTGATACAATCCTGTTTGACATACCTCACTGTCTTCATAGATGTAGACACCTTTCTGAATCTTCTTTTCATCCACGTCGCAAAACGACTTTACCTGTAAGGGGGACAATGCAGAAGTAATGAGAAGACAGGCACATTATAGACATGAGATGTTGGATCATTATTTAGCAAATACTGAGATTAACTATCTACTTGATATGTCTGACACCTCACAAACACTGCTCAAGAGCATTGAGTAATCTGCACACTAGTTCATGAGGAAAAAATGATCTTAACAACCACATGAATGAGTAGATTTGATCGGAAGATTTACACAAACACACACTTGCACACACACATACTAGTGTACACAAACACACACACGTACATATCTGGTACATACTGAGTTAGTCCATTAGGGTAGATATAAACTCACAAAAATTAAGACAGCACTACACCTTATAAAACCGTAAATATTATCTTTGACGATGTCCTAGATATTCAGAACAGGGGTTTACTCCAAGAACATTTATGATAAAGGAAATAAATAAATGAAACAGAGAGATGGAAATAAATGAAGACAGATGGAAAAGAGATAGAGGGAGAAAGATGGATGGAAATATTCTATAGAATATATGACAGAGACAGCACAGGAAGTCTGACCTTCGCCCTATTCTCTGGTCTGAGGGACCGATAAAATCGTCTCCCTTGCTTCCCTGCATTCCAGATGGTGAACTGACTCCAGCCACTGAGGACAGTCTCTTCCAGGGATGACACCTGAATAGTCCAGATGGTGTCTCTAAAACAAAACAGAAAAAAAACCCAACTTAGTCATTCAACCCTTAAAATCTTAATCATCTATCAATAAATCATCTAAATGGGTACAGAAAGATTGGAAAATCTTTAATTCATATCCTATTTATTTACTGTGCTACCCTGACTCACGTAAACAAATGTTCATATTCCAAAACTATATACAAGCTCAAATTTAAATAGTAAAATAAACAAACTGAAAGAAAACATTTACATTAAGGACATGTACACCCTGTAACAAGATGAGACTTACTGCTCATCTTCTGTGTATCACATGAATCTGATTTCTTGTTTCAAAGTATTGACTTAAATTTTTAAGTTTCTTGACCTCAGTGTGAATTTCATAAAATGCAATTATAGTGAATATTTGTAACTGCATTTACATGGTGTTTATTTGGCAAATGACATTCAAGCATTAATATATGACCTTTGACCCTAACCTGTGAACAGAATGAGTGGCAGCAGAGGGATGGTATCTGTAAGTCATCAAACAGGTGTCCACTCGGAAGAGCTCTCCTCCTCCCTGTAGGTGAGCCATGAAGAATATCAAGTCTTCAGGAACACCCTGCATAGGGGAGTATCATCAGTAGGCATATTGTATTTATCAAAGGTCAGCAAAGACAGTGAGCAAGGGAAGGGGTGAAGGAAAAACTGAGAAAGGAAAAAGAAAGAATAATAATGAAAGGAAAAGAGATAGAGATAATGAACTAACAAAAGAAAGAGCTTTTCGCATAACAATGATGAGAATGTCTTATCTCTCTATTTTCATATCCATCACAAGCAAAGATTATGCTCCACATTGCAAACTACAGATACTTCTTTTTAAACATATGTTAACACACATATATGAGCAAAACAACAACAAAGATTGTGTATACATATGGAATCAAATAGGATCTTACTTCTTACACAAACTATATAGGAGTTGTAGCTAGCTTTATGAAAATGCATAAAACCAAATGTTACTTTGGTGTTTTGATTCAAATCTTACATCCTGGGGATAAATTAGTATCCAAGTGCCCCCCATGTGCAAAACTAATCTTAAATCTCACTTAACATCTACTGAGGATACAAGACATCCATACCTTCCAAAATTCATAGACAGGTGAGCCCACACAGCCCAAAATATCCCTCCTGAAAGATGCATTACTTACTTTTCCACCTTCATCAAACTTTCCAACTTTCACATAAACTTGTCTTGAACAGAACCAAGTAGGCATGGCTACAGTCGGACCATGTGATGTGTATATCTAAAACAAAACACAAAAAGGGAAAATACGAACAAATACATCAACCAGATGGAACATGATCAATATAAATCATGTTCATCACAAAAACACACACACACACACACACACAAATGTTCCTTGTCATTGAATGCTGTATGCAAATCTATCTTGTGTTCGCACAACCATCAACCAGTCAACTCCAAGCACCAAGCTACACCTCCATCATTCACATTCATCTGGGATCACCAGTGCATGTCAACCTGCTCTAGCCTTCCATCCCAACTAACATAGTGACACCAAATGTTTATTTTCTTTCATTATGCATTTCTTTCTTTACTCTGGAACAAACTTTTTTAATCCACATCTGTCAGCCATAAATGTTTTAAATATTCTTTAGTTCTATTTGTTTGATGTCAATTTTCTGTAATATATGACTACAATCATGTGCTTAATTTTCTCATGCCATTTAAAAATTTGGGTTTAGTCAGGAAATATTTCAGATCTTTGAAACATAAGCATGTATAATTCGTTATCAATCTTCATTATCATTATCATTATCACCACCACCAACCACCACCACTACCATCATAATCATCATCATCATCACACCATCATTAAAGAATCTACCCTGAAGATGTTTACTATCAATCAGAGACCCTTGATGTCAGCCAAAGCCAAGCTAATGACTCTACTTTGTTTAACTCTACTGACCTGTGTGTACAGCTGTTCAGGTTGCAGTCTGTTGCACCAGTCAGTGAAGCGTGGTGTGGATCCCTCTGGCAATCTGCGGAACTGACAACCTACAATCTTCCAGGGTGAAAGAATAATCACATATATTCACAGCATCAGTGAAGACAGAAGATGATTAGAGATTTGTAAATAGATGAATGAATTCTTCATATCCCCCCCCCCAAAAAAATATATATATAAACAATTATCAAAACACAAATCAATCTGTGACTTTCACTGAAAAAAAAAAAAGCTTGTTGTCAGCCTTGATATTTGGAGTACTGTCAGTTGATTTCAGTAAAGAAATGCTTGATGTTGAGAATAAGCGAATTAGTGTTGAGTCTGTAAATAACATTTGAGGAGTCAAAAAAAGGCTGAACGGGTGTAGTTAATAGCACTTGATTGCAGTGGAACACTTGTGCATATATCAGAGCTGCAGAAATATGTGTTGTTACAGACTGGCATGCTTTACACAGGTAATACTGCACACCTCTAAACAGACTCTACCCCCTCCCCCTGTATATAGCAACTTTAGTGTAAGATACCTACAGCATTTGGTCTGGTCACTGCTGCAGCATACTGCATCTCAACTCGTCTGCTGTCCATCACATCATCCTACCTTGGAAGAAAGAGGAATGTGAATTTTAATCCTTCCAAAAGAGATGTCTTCAGACAAGTGCAAATCAAGAACTTAAACATAGCAAACTAATCACATGTATAACAGGGTATGTGAATTTCAATTATCTCAGTGATATATTCCTGCTGTGCAGAGGTATACATATATACTTTAAAGTCAATCTTTTAATCTAACCAGCTTGCTTTAAATCAGCACAGATGTTTAATATTCCAGAGTCAGTTATTCTATTTCACTTATTTCAAAAGCATAACATTAATTTCCATACCTTCACATAAAAGCATGAACAGCACACTCGATATCAAGATCTCTGTATTCAAACCTGGGAGAATCAAGGATGATATTGACTCCCCAAACTCCAAATTAAAATAACATGTACTCATTTAATCATAAAATGGACAAGTGAATCTTGCTTTATGAAATTGTAATTGTGATAGCTGAAAATGAAAGAAATATACTGTATTCCCCAACACACCCTTCAGTGTGGGAAAGAATGGGCATGAGAGAAAAGAAGCACAATGTACTTATAATGCCTGCTATTCTTTTTTAAATCACCTGCTGTGAGTGTGAGTATGAGTATGAGTGTGAGTGTGCAACACATTGCATTGACGGAAGGAGAGAATTCTGATGGTTCTCTACTGTGCTCAATATTTGCAATTCATTTTTAAGGCATTTCTATTATGCTTATACTGATTCACCAGAGCTATGTTCATAGCAATTAGGCAATCAACCTTGCATCTGCAGTCCTGGAATTAAGGATAAAATGAAAAATGGAAAAAAAAAAGTTCTGTCAGGAATCACTAGGTTTGCTTACAGCATCCAAGAAGCACAGGAATTGCCCACTGCTGGCTGCTATTGCTCTGTTACGAGCTGCCCCAACTGTTAAAAAGATGAAGACATGCCTTAAGATTATAAGTGTGTGGGAAACCTAAGAAGTGTTGACATGATATCATTCAATGAATATAAAAATGCACTTATGCATATGAAATTGCTACGCAACACAAAGTCGAATAAAGCTCATGAAAGATAGGGAAATTACATGAGGACAGTGCTACATTTGGGAACATCTCATCTCTACCAAGTTGTCGTTGTTTAGAATGGTTGCATATGTATTGACAGATGCATATCAATGACTGGTGGGATTCATGAATAATTCTTGTTACTGCACACTTCACTTTACCTGTCTCCTTTCAGGATTACAGGTGAATATAATGTTACTATCTTGTGCTACAAGCAAGACTTAACATTGAATCTAATTTACAGAGAAAATTTTCTAAACTTTTTTAATTCATGATACCAGATTTTATAATTTACCAAAATGAGTTTTGCAAACTCCTTCAATTCCAAATCTGTAAAAAAAAAAAAAAAGTCATGCTGAATTTCTATGTGTGAAAATGCAACAGCGAGCCAGGACTGATTCCTATGACATGGATGTGTTGTGTTCCTCTTTCTATCATAAATCACTCTAGTCTTTCAAACACCAATGAAAATCAAACAAACACTTTAATGTATTACAATCTGTAGACCTACTTGTTCTATCTCTCATTCCCATTAAGTCAGAGTGAAGCTGTGCCTTATGCTTAACACACTGCGGAAGTTATCTCATTCAAATGTTTCTAATAATTTCTTAACTTGTGCAGACAGCGAAATACAAGGCAATGAAGTTCACAAGGGGGAAGGAGAGAAAGAGAGCAAAGTTTGTCATCAGATTCTCTTAGTTACCTCCAACTGGTGTCCCCGCGTGTCCACTAATCACCATATCAATACCAGCTTCAGTCATCTTTGGTTTGTATGTCTCAAGAACAGCCCGACATTGGTCCTGTTAGGGGGAGTAAAAGAAAAAGTCAGTATAAGTTTTCAGACAGCCTGGTAGCATCTCAACATTCTCTCTCTCTCTCTCTCTCTCTCTCTCTCTCTCTCTCTCTCTTAAAAAAAAAAATCTACATCTGATATGTACTGTGTTGACAGTCCCATCACAAATACTAATAGTTATCACACGACCTTTTATGACTTAAAAAGTTGACAGGAATGGTGATGGTAACAGTCAAATAAAGACTGTATAGTTAGTTATGATACTACAACTTACAAGAAAAAAAAAACAAAAAAACAGAAAGACAAGAAGCAATGATAATAACACAAAAGCATCATGTACTCACTGTACTGGCATCATCATATGCAGACAGCTGCATAGATCCAGAGAACTTCTGGGCGAGGACCGATTCAAGACACTCGTCAAGCCACAGCTCCGCATTATGAACTGGGATGATAATCGACTGTGTTATGAGAATTAACAGAGAAAACAAAAAGAACAGGAGGGTGAGTTTGGCTTGTAAATATTCCTTAAAATCAAGTTTTGATTAAAACTCAGTTTTTGTCAAAACAAATAGATCATCATGGAGAGTGGACATGTGTGAATAAAAAAAAATCAGAAAGCGAACTTGCGACCATTTATCAGATGTGAGATGGATGAGAAGTGAAGAGGAGGCTTCATGAGCACTGCGGGGAGGGAGCCTCTTGAGTACCCCAGAGGTGCTGAGGGGGAGAGTGCCTTGTGAATCGGAGCCCCCCTCATGAGTGGATTTCCCGGACTGATATGGCAAACACCTCATGACAGTTAAGTGCATATTCTTTATCTCTCTCTTTTAAATCCAGTTGCCTCTTAATAGCTGACCATTATACTGCATTTCTTGTGAGGCATACATAACACACATCATCTCATCATCAATTATGTTTCGAGGAGCCTTATCAGCAAATAGACATGTAACTATAAAGAGATGATGGACAGCGAAGTGATACTACTGTACTGTGCTTAATTACGTGTAAAAGTAGAATTTAAAACAATAATGATGGTCTCTGCAAGACTCTGCAAGAGCCATGACTCTCCATCTGGAAGAATCTTCAGGAGTGGACACTAGTGAATAAGGCAGATTGAAAAGATAGATGAATAGATAGATAAATGTATCAAAGAAAAAGAAGACTCATTTAGAGTTGATAGTATCTGAATCAATATGAGACTGAGTAAATTATTCTTATTCTCAAGAATGACATTTAACTCATTCTCATTAACGAACGATAATTAAAGTTACATTTGAATTAACCAACACAATACTTCCTTTTGCTGACTTGCAGCTCGTTCTGTCAACTGAGCCAACTGCAAGCATAGTAGCATGTTCAGCCTTGAACCTTGAAGATAATCCTGATAGCAGCTTGTCCATGAAGCTAATCTAGTCTAGTCTGATGGAGCACTTGTAAATTTTTACACTTTATACAATATGAAACCACATCATGTTGTACTGTCTACTACTGAGTATAGAGTCTCCTAGACCATACTGCTGATTACTGCTGCCCTGCTGCTAACTGCACCAGCGACCCTAACACGTTCTGGTTACACAGCACCCCGCGGTTACCCTGCTGCATGCTAACTATGCACAGCCCAGTCGCTGTACGTTTGCTGTACGTGTGGCGTCTGGTCGCGCTAGCTGCTGCATGCATGCTTGACCGAACCGTAATGGCGTAGAGATCGGTCTGTATCTATCTGGTCGTCGGAGATATGTTCCTCGGAGACTGCGTTTGGCTTCACGGATCCCCTCCTAGGAGAGTGATAATGTCAAAAAAAAAAAAAGATAAAAGACTCCTCCGGACAGACGGATCTTTCTGTCTACATGCATGCATGCTTGCTGGTTGGTTGTTACTATAGCCCCGGAGACTGCGCCGCCAGGCGCGGTCCTGGCGGCTTCCCCGCAGTTTCGCTTATGTTAGTTCAAGTATTCTGTGCGCTTGTGCAAGTGATTGTGAATTCTGTGAACATCGGTGAGCTGCTTATAAATGTTTACAGTTATAACTATAAGACATCATTTTGTGCATCACAAGCAATGAAATGCATCAAACAGTCGCCGATGATAGTCATTTAGGTTTCATCGACCCATGTAAGTATTCCCAGTAGTTTCTGTTGAAAAATTAAGGAAATATAGCGCCGCAAAGGCACCCGTTTGTTCAACATGAAGATATGAATGGGAGTACGGCGCAGCCGCCACACGCAGTGTGGCGTTGGCGTGCGTGTGGTGGCGGCTGTCGCAGTTAGTTGGTTGTGTGTTCCGGTACTCAATCATCAAACATTACACAGATTTAAAGATATGGGACTACGCACTTCCACACTCTGCTTGGCACTTTAATACTCCTGTAGTAGTTTAGTAGTTAAATAAACGTTGGATGAAATGCGTCTTACATGAAAAAATTAAGCACAATGAGACTACGTACTTAAAATATGGTGATACTCACGACATCAGTGCGTGGAGATAGCATTATTCAACGTTACTAGCATCGAAACTCGTTCGCCAAGATTGACTAGTGTCTACTCGGTGTGTCAGGTGACATTCAAGAAACGATAACAACTGTCAGGTGACACCTACCACGCACGTGATACATCCCAGGGTACGTATCGAATTTAACTTTTTTTAACTCTTGCTGCAGCCAAGTGCACGTGTGCAGGTACCGACTGAACTCGGAAGACACCTGAAATCTGATTAGAAGGTATTGGATCGGGAAGAAATATGCCAGACCTCAAACTCACACAGTGCCTCTTGTCGTGGCCGTGAGAAGATCCGACGGTCACGGTAATTCGACCAGCTACTAGATCTAGCTAGTTCTACTATTATTAATAGTATACTTACTGCACCTGTTATTTAAATATTACTGCACTGAGCTGAGCTAGCTGCGACCAGCCCGGCCCGGCCCGGCCGAACACGCCCGTGGAGAAGCGTTCTATTTTACTGTGTGAAGGAGCCAGGTACCAGGTACAAGGTACGTAACCTGTCTGAGCTGAACTCATTACTCAGGCTGAATGAGTAAAGCTCACTGCATGAAGCTGAACATAACATCAACAACAATGACAAAGAGTAGACAGTCTGCCAGGTCACATGTGATTGTTGGAAAGAAACAAGAGCCATGAAATTCAAATCGAGATTCTTTTGGTGCAAAGAGAGTGCTCGTGTGAGTGTTTACTGTTATGTTGCAGGGGTGGATTCAGGAATTCCATAAAGGGGAGGCGCCTTTGCAAAATTAAAGGGGCGCATGCGCCCCCGTAATTTTCTTTTTTGTTTATTTCTTTTGTTTTAACAAGAAATAAAGAGGGGGCGGGCACCTGGTGCACCCCCCTCTGGATTTGCCACTGCTGCTGTGTATTTTGCGATTGCTTGTTATCTAGCCTGACCAAATGCCGTACAGCGACTGGGCTGTGTATAGTTACTTGTTATCATGGTTATTGACCAGGTATTGACAGAAGCCGCAGGATAAGATACCTTGGAGATCTGAAGTGACCTGACCGATGTCAGCTTTGCTATATCACAATATGAGATCTATTTATCTTTGAATATAAATCACAAGAGGGTGGTAAGTTGAACTCCTCCTAGGATCCTGTAAAGTACTAGACTATAATCTTGTAATTGTATTGTAAGTGTACTAAATTATGTCTAAATATTTGATAAAATGTTCTGATGGCAATACAATTGGCTCTAATAATATTACAGTTTCACTAAATTATAATACAGTCACGATTCTTTTTTAAATTATCAATTGAAGAAAAAAAAAAGATGATATATACAGCCGTGGGCCCCATTTCATAAAAGGTTGATACGATAACAACAATTGTCATGGTAACGACAAGAATCCAGCTTCCTGATTGGCTGTTGCTATTGGAAATTGCCATTCCAGCAAGAGTTGCCATCTAACATCTTTTATGAAATGGGTCCCAGGAGATCATAGCACATACAAAGATAATTACAGCATTTTGGGCCAGATATGACACAATATGCTAGCTGTAGTGATGATGACACCGAAAACTTCTTATTTTTCGATCCCATAGTTCTGACAGCCGAAGTTCTGTTCTGTTCGTGACACAGATCAAGATTCGTCATGTCTTCTCTTGGCAGGCTTGGGATTTGCCTCCTTAACATTTCTGAGGCCAGAAATTATGAAGTGATTGAAAGAGTGGCAAAGGCAGCCACAACAAGAACAAGTGGTACTACTACTGGCAAGTCAATTTGTGTGCATTTCTGACAGGTTTTTTTTTTCAGGCATTGTCAATAAGAATACAGAATGAAATATCCTTTGACTAGAAACAGAATTGTAGGTACACTGAAAAATTCATACAGTGGTCTGAATATCATGCTAACAAATCTCAGATTATTTTAGTTGTGAATTCTTGACCTTGGTTCCATATGTTCTCAGTTATTGAAATATGGGATACAGTGAATAGTTCCAGAACCATACTTCATCATTCTTTTGTTGTAATGGTTAGTTTTGGGACTGGCAGCAATGTGTGGGAAATTTGAAATAAAAATTTACATTCTGAGATTGATTTAGTAAGCATAAAAAATGTTTTGATCAAATTTGTTGCATATTTCTCAGTAATGAAAGACACAAAAATACCCACTAAACTACTTTAGCGTGAGTAATATCTCAGTTGAGTTCATGATTTGTATTGTTCAATTTGTGTGAATTCAGTGTATACTGGTAATTTTTTTAAAGACCTGCTACATGTGGTTATACTTTGAAAATTAAAAACTGTCATTTTGTTTTACCTATTGTGATTGCTCTAAGCCAGATGAAAGGGTCCTTGATATGCTTATTGCATGGATTATGAGAGATAGAATCATTCTATTTCTTGATTCATCCATTATTTATGGTTTCAAATTGGATTATTTGAGGAATTCATTTAGAGAATGCTCTCTCTTTTGTGTTTTTATGAGCATCATGTATACTTTTTAACAATAATAATTTTCCACTTCATCCACAGGTGAAGGGTCCCAAAGTCTCTCATCTGTCCTAAATATCTTTCAGGACATTGACTATAATCGGTCAGTACTCACCATAGCAGCACCAATCTCTCATCTCAAATCAGCTGTGTGTGGTGCATGTACAGAGGCATACAGGTGTGCTGCATTTGTTTAAATGTGTCACTGTTTTGACTCATAAGTGTCTTAGAGTCAGTCATCTGCTTTTGTTTCTTCTTCTTCTTCTTTTTTGTGGGGGGGGGGGGGGTTGCTTTAGTTGACAGCCTATGCATACTGGACATGGAAATGAATTGATGTCTGAATTGCCACATTAACAGTTCTACAGTAAGCCAATCAAACTCGTTTGCTGATTCTGATATGATTCAAGGCTCAATCTGATATTACAGAAAGATATTACAAGTCACAAGTAGTAATTCTTTCGAACATAGCTCCATGGACGTTTTCCTTTTTTGTGTGATATTATTTTGCTCTTAAAGAATGCATAATATGAACTAGCTCACAAAAATAGATGTTTAGGAATAAATGATTTAAAATTTCTCATGATCAATGCATCATTGAGGTGTACCTTTGTTGGAAGAAAATACATGTATTTCAATCCATTATGAACTATTTACTATGTGATGCCATCATTAACAGAGTCCTTTTTATATCTACATACATATGTGGACAGTGTTGTTCCTTTACTAGTACAATATCCAAAGCCTTGTACATTCTTCCTTTATGCACTTGCTGAACAAAAAAAAAAGCAAACAAACAAACCAAAGCAAAACAGAAATCCCCCTACACCTTGTTTGATTTCTGCAAGTTTCAGTACTGACCACATTATGTTGTACACAGTCAAAACTTGAGACACATCATGCCAGTAACTGTGTAATGAATAGTAGTATACTGTACTCACACAATTCCCTTTTATAAGATTGTCACTGAAACTACATTGTAACTATGGCTGATATCTGAGAAGGAAAACAAAATGCTGCAGTAATATATTCATGTAATTGAGACAACTGTCTTACTATATATTGAATTGTCTGCAGGTTGATAGATCTTTCTTCACAAGAAGGTGTTCATCCTAGACTAGGCTCTGTGGATCTCATTCCAGTCTATCCCTTGTCAGCTGCAGTGTCTCTGCAAGAATGTGGAACCATTGCAAGATGTGAGTAGAGTTCTTACACACACACAACACACTGTTCTTCTGTCACATTAACCATCAAATGCTTAGAGAGATGCCAGTAGTGTGTACTTTGTTTGTATTGTATTGTTGACATTATAATTGGTATCTTCGGTGTCCTCTGGAGAAACAGTGATACAGAGTAAAATACAAAAGCACATAAGAAACAAAGTGTCATTTATCAATACACTGTAGTTGGTATTCACATACTATTTATTTTGCTGGATACAAAATGCTCTGTGATGTCATATCTGGGTTAGGATTGGGGTCATAATATGTGCAAACTACCAGGCAGTGACAGTAGAAATTCAGTGAGTACACAGGGTTTCAGAATAGATATATCCTCAAACTGTGTTGACTTTTTTTTAATGTCCAAATTTTGTTTACCATATCCAATATAATGGAGAATTGATATGATGTGATTATTTCTTAGTGTACTCATTCCTGCAATTTTTTCCCAAATTCATAGATTAATAAACATTCTAAGTGTAGATACATATTTAGAAGTAGTGTTAGTGAGTTCTTTTTGATGTGTGTGACAGGGTAGAGATTACCGTATGCAAACATAATTACAATGGAAACATTTAAGGGGATGTTTGTGTGTATTGTCTTATCAACCAATTGTCAACATGACATATCATTTGACATTGCATTACATATCATCATATCTAACTACTAGTACTTATTGTTTAATGATCCAGATGATTGAAATCTGGTTGTTGGCAAACAGAAAGCTTGTAAAAAATTACAAATGAAATGTGAATATTTTTAACCCCTTGAGGACTGACTGATTTTGCTACAACATGCATTTCCCATCAACACTTCCCCGAGTATACTCGGGACTTGTCCTCAACGAGTTAATAACTTGAAATTGACAACCATTACAAGTGAAATGTGAATGTTTTTATCTGCTTGAATTTGACAGCCATTGCTGAGTATCTGAGTGACAACATCCAGGGAACTTCTTTCTTCTTGTTTGGGGCGGCAGATGTTCCCCAGTGTCGCAGCCTTGTGCCTCGAAGGAAGGCAGTCGGCTGGTTCCGTGGGAAAAGTGGCATTGATTGGTCGAAATTCACTCATGACTTGGGTGCACGACCATCAAGCAGATATGGACTGACAGGTGAATTTAAGTTGTGAAATCTTTTTCTTCTGTTTTGGTTATGTTATATTCTCAATCCTCAAAGTTTTTACCTGTGTGGTATATTATAAAGTCAACTGGAAGAGAGTATGATTTGTGACAATGCATTCAAAACATGAAAACAAGGAAGATGTGTTGCACCATAAAAAAAAGCTCATTTGTGTGTGCATTTAAAACAGTTAGTGTTGAGCCTTGTTTTTTTTTTTTATTATTTGTTCAACTTTAGTAAAGGGCAATGTAGATTTAGGTTTTAGCAATGATCTTCTAACACATCATAATATTGATATATGCAGCTGAAACAGTAAGTAGCTTGTGCAGTGAGGTAGTGGTTTTAGTGTGGATACTACCAGAGCACATTCAACACTTTTATCAGATATTTACCCATACTCTTGATAGTTAGGTGGAAATATTTTGCCTTGAGTTGAGAATCTTGTGTGCATGGCTTATATTTTGCATTCAGGTGTAGGAGCATCACACTATGTCACAAATTGCAATGTGACCATCAACACACAGGACTTGGAAGCAGGCAGGGAGATAGCAGCTGCCATCCGGGCCACCAGTGCTGGGGGACTCCCTGGGGTGCAGGCCATGGCTTTCCCCCATGAAGGCAGGGTTGAGATTGCTTGCAATGTGGACAGCATAGATCAAAAGTCGACCAATTTAGCCTCTTCTGGAGGTAACGATGGGGCAGACCAAGGTGGCAGGGGTGAAAAGATCACCCAGGAAGACACACCCATTGTCCTAGACTACACCCCACCTGATGTGATTGAAGAGCGTGTCAGGGAGCTGGCTGCGGAGAAGCAGATTGAACTGGTTGGAACTGCCTTGGTTGGGTTTAGACCGGAACAAGCATGGCAGGTGGCTATGGAAGCACTCCAAACTGGCCAAGATCAGTTCTGGAAAACCAGAAACATTCTAAGGATGTAAAAGTGTCATGGCTATGAATAAACAGATGCAGTATCTTCCAAAGTCAGATTTCACAGGATGAAACATCTGCAGGAGCTCACAATGATATTCAGTCATGCCATCGATTTGTGGCAGTTGTGAATTTCATTTATTACTTCTTGGCTACACACAACTCTCACATTCGATGCAGAGCAGTGAAACAAACATATATTATCATCATGTTGAGAATATTGCAATTTGAAAGTTGAGAGCCACATGTGTTAGATGACTACAGATGAGAAGCAATGGGTAAATACATAGCATAATGTTTGATTTGATTGTGAATCAGTTTTTACCTATGCCTTATGCATAAACCATAGCATATATTATCAGAACAGTTGCATTTATCTTGACATTTCTTGCAGTAACTGAAATGAATGACAATTTTCTTGCAATGATTGTAGAATTTCAAAACTTGTATCTCTATGCCACTGCCACAGCCAAGGAGAACAAACAACATACTGTTTCACCAATTCTTCATGTTTTGGTTATGTCATTCATCATTGCTAAGAAAATGAGTGCAATTTGCTTTGCCATTTTATAACAGTATTGTGAGACATTTACGTTTGTTGTAATATACAGTTGTAATTCTTTTATTGACAATCAGGGAGCCTCCTCTATCAGAATTTTCAGTATACCAAGATTCATGTTGCCTTATCAGAAGTGATGCCAAGACATAAGTGATAACTAGACATTGCATTCCTTTCATAATGATTTTCATAATCAGTACACAGTGTTTGTCATTTGACTACAAACCTGTAAGTATTGTGCATACCAGTATCTTTTTTGTAGTGATGAAAACAAAACTGTGCAATTTCATTTACTTGCATTTCACTTATTTCAAAATACCAGTAACCCAAGATATTTTTCTCTCTCTGGTTCAAAGGTACAGGTTTTGTAAGTATTGTTTCATCATTAGATTTTGAGATTTAATATTGTAAGCCATGCAACCATGCTAAACAAAGCTCTAAGAACTAGTGTATTGGTCACTTCTTGTGGAAGCAACACCCAGATTGTATAAATTGCTGTCTAATATTTTAGCAGTGTCCTCCTAGATTTGAATGAAAGGTTGTACATGTATTTCCCTTTTGCAAACATCACAAAATTTTGCATGGTTGAAGAATAATGTTCCCCAGTGAAATCTTGTGGTAATACACCTCAGAGTTTTGTTTTACACCAAGAATTTTTTCAGGGTCCGAATAAATTTACATGACATATATTCTAATATGAGAACAGAAATATGTACCTCTATAATAAAGATGCTTCCAGTTTTATTTTTCTAATGAAAGGTCTTAATTACCTACCTCTAAATTGTGCCAGCTTATGAGAGAAATCTCAATTCCAGGGTTGCAAAAAGGACACACCAACTTTAACCCGTTTAGGACGAGTCCCGAGTACACTCGGGCAAGTGTCTATGGGAAATGCGTGTTTTAGCAAAATCAGCCCGTCCTCAATGGGTCAATTGCTCGTTATTATCTGCAAGATAATCTTCAAGAATACTAAAATTACAATTGATTTTTCTGTGTACTTTTATGGATCAGGAATTGAAATAGGTCCGTATTGTGGTCTCTATTAGATATTTGACAATGAATGAACAATGTGCATACACCTGTGTATGAGCAAGTTTTTGAATAAAAGATGAGATATACTAGTTCTTGAGTAAAACATGAGACATATATGGTTTCCTCAATAGCATGAATTTAAGTCACACTTTGTGATATTAATATTTCAGGGGCAGATCCAGGAATTCTGTAAAGGGGGAGGGGGGATGCAAAAAAAAATGCATTTCTGGTGCCACTTCTGGGTTTAACCAAGTGACAAGCAAAACAATAAATAATCAAAATAGAGCTTCTTCCGGGTTTCATCACCTGACAAACATGAAAAAAAATCTCCCCCTTGTAATTGTTTTCTGTGCTACTTGTGGGTTTTATCGGCTGACAAGCAAGAAAAAAAAAAGGCTTCAGTGCTATTTTCTGGTGAAGAAAATTAAACGGGGTGCACACGCCCATTTTTATTTCTTTCTTTTTATTTCTTTTATTTAAACAAAAATCAAGGGGGGGGGGGGGCGTGCCCGGTGCACCCGGTCCGCCACTGTGTTTTAATGTATGAAGTAGTGTTAGAGGGTAGTATGTTGAATTAAATCATGGTTTGGTTTAATTGTAATCGATGAGTTTACTCTAAAGATAATCAGAAGACCAGGTTTACGAGTAGTTCATTGCTCAATCAGTTCATTAATGCTCTGTGAAAAAAAAAAAAATGTGTGATGAATAGATGATGGAGAGATAATCAGCTAACTGAATACCACAGAAAGAAGTTCAGGGTGATCTATTCTACATGTACTCTCTGTAAAGGTCCCAACTCCTCGTACTTTTGTGATAAAAGTTGTCACTATATAGCCAGGTGGATTGTCAACTTAACCCTAAAAGGGCTATAATTCTGTAATGCGAGAAGGCCTCGTCGCGAGGCTTCTTGACTTTCTTCGTTCAAGTCTCGTGCAACTTTTGAGATCAAATTTGCAACGTCCGCGCATACTTTTGCAAAGCCACGCCCATTTTTGTAACAGAATGTCGCCCCAAAACGGGCACAATTTTGTGATTTTGTGTACATTTCCTATGGAAAACAGTGCTCTGTCATGAAAGTCATAAAAACCTGATTATTTTTACAATTAATCACTTTCATTGATTAATTTTGTGCTAATTATGGTAGAAAAGTGGTCAGTGACAATTTCCAATGAAAAAACAAAGCAAAAACAAAAGTTGAAAAACAAAGAAATACATAAGAAATTCTGAAAACAATAAAATACATAAGAATTGAAATGAGTTTTGGAAGTTTTTGTGAGGTACAATTGTTGAATATGCTTAAACAGATTTACAGATAAAAAATTAGACTCTCAATGCTTTTAATTAGGCTAAAATATCATCTTGAGCTTAATTTGCATAATTAATTAATTAAAATTAGAAATTGATTGTTTCAAAAAATTTTGTAGATTATGACGCGCGTCTCACGCATTCAAAATTTCATCGCGATCGCACCACCGATGGCCCCCCCCCCCCCCCCCCCCCGGTCTGAGCATAGCCAAAAAAGCCCGGCCCCTTTAGGGTTAAGTGATAGACTGATGAAACAGTACTAAACAGTGGTGGATGCAAGGGGGAGTGCATCGGGCACGCACTCCCCTTTATTTTTTTTTTAAACAAAAGAAATAAAGAGAAAAAATGGCGGAGGGGTATGTGCACCCCCCTTTAATTTTGTAATGGCGCCCCCTTTTTACGGAATTCCTGGATCCGCCCCTGCTAAAGGACAATGGAATAAACTCTGATAGAGAGTTAATATGGTGCATATGGAGACATATAGATACCTGGAGCATTCTTTGGAAAATACACTACATGGACACAAAGATACTTTTCATCAGAGATAATGAAGAATGAATACATACTATGCACAGGAAAACAGGTGGAAAGAAGATAAAAATGATTTTATGGAAGATAGATCAAAAGGTAGATTATGTAGGTATAAAGTAGTCTAGTATAAAGTAGAAGGTTCACAAATTAAAATGAAAATTGATGAGAACAACAGTAGATAGATAGCCAGATAGTATTGATCATCTATTAATCCATTTATATATACATGTATATATATATTTTTTTTTTCTTTTAGGTAGATAGATGGAAAAATGAATTGATGGATTGATTGATAGATTAATTGCTAAAAAGACGGATACATATACATGTATGTAGATATATACCGTTAGATCAATAGAGAGATAGATAGATAGATGGATAGATAGACAGATAGATTGATAGATTGATAGGTAGATATATAGATTGATAGGTAGATAGATAGATAGATAGGATAGATAGACAGATAAATAGATAAATACAACAAAGATGTACAGATGCACAGATGAATTGATTGGACAGGAGAGTAGGTTTAGCAGCGAGAGAGAGAGAGAGAGAGAGAGAGAGAGAGAGGGAGAGATTGATAGATACCATAAAAGAGCGATAACTTTTATCTGAAGTGTGATGGTTGATACATTTGACTATTGTACGTATTCCATGCACCTGCGATTCTGATGCTTCCAGTAGTGGGAGAGGGGTTGGGGACGCACTAGTCATTGCGAACCCTCTGATCGCGCCGACACCAAAACCGAAAGAGTCGGCCTATATCGGAGGATCTTTGCCGCGCCGACGCGACGTACCTGCCGCATGCCGCGACTGTGTGACTGTCATCAGTCCAGCGCGAACGTCTACCATGAGTACCAGTGCTATATGTACCCCACAGAATTAGAGATTAAAGTTGTTTCCTGTAAGTATAAAAAGATCAGGATTTGCCCGGCAATGCCAGGGTTGGACAGGAAAGAGTAGGAAGTAGAAAACGTGATACTGTAATTCACTCTTGAAACACTTTACTGCTGAGCTGCCTGGATTAGTGTTTCCCACGCGCACCTGATTAGCCTCTCCCGCCCGCCCGTGTGCACCTTTCCTTCGGGAGAGTAGCCCGGTAGCAAGCCAGAGCAGCGCTGGTGGCACATCAGCAATGGCAGGGCGTATACTGCGGAAGTGATGTTGATCTCGATGGAGAAAGTCTGCACTTCATGGATACTAGTACCCTAACCAGACCAAACTAAAGAGACGATACCACTCATCCTCCAACTCTAACCCCACTGACAGACAGAACGAGGTATGTACTACACAATTGCACTTTTACAAATTGACAATATTCTCTCATCCAGAATTTTTTTTTACTGATTTTGTGTAATTTAGTGCTCTTTTCCAGTTTTAATCCTTAAACCAAAAGATCGGTCTGTATCTCATCAAGACTGCATCTATTCATGGAATCCCTTACGAAGGCGAGCCGTGAATTATGTCAAAAAAAAAAAAAAAAAACTACTCCGGACAGACAGATTTTTCTGGCTAGTTAATCCTGTGTGTACCAGTATGAAGTGTAAATCCAATTTTACAACAATCAAACAAATTACCGGTATACCACATGATTATCAGGAATAATTTTCAGGATTGAAGGAGACACATTAAATTACCCTAAAGAGGAAGAAGAAAAAGAGAATACATTACAGTAGGGCCTATATAAGTTAATTTCACATTAAGAATCTATAGTGTTTGTGCAGTCACAGCTTCTTTTCTCTCAGAATTCGAGTCACGGCTTGCTATTGTTTCATGCAGGAAGAGACACAAATGAGGGAAGGTATGACTCATTATAGCATGTAGGGGAAGTGTGGGAGAGTTGAGCCACTGGGAGAGTTGATCCAGTCCACCTCACATCTTCATAGTGACTGACAGCAGTCAGCTGCTGCCATTTCTTGTTCATGCCTATGATTAACTATATACCAGTGTATGAGGCAGCGACGTTGGACGAAGCATGACAAAATAGTCAAAGAAAAACCATTTTTGGTCACCAAAAGTGAATGTCCACTTGTCAGATATGTGGTTTTCTCTCACACCTATGGTAGAGGATAAGTGCAAATCGCTTGGATTAGCAGATAGTCTGTATATCATTTGTTTCTTTCAGCAAATTTCAACATGTTTGGTGTGGTCATTTTCATAGGTTTTGAGGGTTAGTTTAAATGGCGACTGTGGGGAGAGTTGTGCCAACGTGTCGAGGGAGAGTTGTGCCATGGCTAAACCGTGTATTCCAATGGCTCAGCCCTCAAGTGGCTCAACCCTCCCTTCAAGTGGCTCAATGAGTGTCATTTTTTGGTCAAAGAAATGGATCTGCAATTGGATGAGGTAAGGAATATTGGAAAGGTATGTGGTGTTCTCGCCAGGGGTGACGCCCTACAGGCGGTTTCTTCTTCCTAACACCAACATTTGACTTATTACGCAAATCCAATCAGGGTGCATCTAGAAATCCTGATCATGTGATCGTATGTGGACCCAACCAACATCCACATTATCCATCCGATGACCCGTAAGTCAAACAGATGCCCCGCCCCCTGTGTTACCATTAGACCATCTTTCCTTAAATAGGTTTTCATAGTCATTTTCTTTTATAAGCCTGAACTTCTTAATATGATATGTAGGGACTATAGCATAGTGGCTCAACTCTCCCAACCCTGTGGCTCAACTCTCACCACATCAAGGGAGACTTGAGCCATTTTGCAAAATATTTTTGTTGAAGTGTCACCCCCAAGTTGTTTGTGCTAGATGTCTTATTGGGCTATCATATTATGCCTGAATAGTTGTAGTATATACCAGCGAAGGAATAATCCACAAATTGTGTATAGTTATTGAACAATATCAATAAATGTAAAAAGTGGCTCAACTCTCCCACACTTCCCCTATAGGCAGGATCGAGGCAGCCCTGAGCAGTGATGGTGCTGTTATTTGAATTCAAATAGTGCCTATATAGCGGTCAGTCCTGTATGTTGCCCATCAAAAGAACACTCACAAATCTGATCGAGCAGCAACTAGCAGTTGGCGATTTATGTGTTAACTTTCCAAGTTTGATCTAATTCTTTCACATGCAAGTATGTTTGTATTAACCCGCCGGGTGTATCAGACTATTATAAGAAGGGGGCGGGGGCAAAGTTTAAAGCCCAGATGTATTTCTAGTGTAATCTAGGCATGGATTGGAAATGTTCACATATGACACAATTGTGTGCTTTATCACTTACTTTAAAACATAAAACAAAGATTTGGAAAAAAATGCATTGTAGGGAAAGACACTAGCTAGAAATGCATTTCCAAGTATCACAGAGGGAGATTAAACAACTATTATAATGGCAAAGACAGGACTTAGGAGAGACTACCAGAGTCTGCACAATGCCATTAAAAGAGTCTAGATACGTAGACTAGTCAGTGCTGATTGTTAGCCGATGCATCATAGAGTGTCTTGCCTTTTGTTAGACATTTATTTTGTTGTTGTTGTTGAAGGGTGTGTGGTGCAATAGTCCATGTATGCTGAAAGCTGTGGCATACACTTATAAAGCTTTCTTGTTGGCTGTGCATACTACCACCAATGCCTTATTTGGATATACCATTCGAGTCACATCATGAATAATGTATTGAACTGTCTATTGTAAGTCCTTGAGTAAAAAGGAGAGATTACAGTTTATGTATACTTGACTGCAACAGTGAAGAAAGTTTCAGTGAACATGCCATATTACTATTAGATATAAATAACAACCATGGTTGGTGTAGGCATACATAAAGAAATAATTCACTCAGAAGTTTATTGATTTATAGGACAGGCTACAAGAATTTTAGAATTCATCATTTCATCATGTGTGGAATTCTTCTGTTGCATGGATAAAAAAAAAAAAAAAAAATCAGTGTTTTTGTGTATGCACCACACAAAATGCCGCTAAATGTGTGTGTGTTTGTGTGTGTGTGTGTGTGCGTGTGTATGTGTGTATGTATGTGTTTAGGAGAGTTGTATGAAATTCTAATGATTATAGTCTGTACGTACTGCACGGAGGGGATTAGTACATTGTAGTACAGTAAGTGTACGATACATACATTTGATATCATCAGAGAGTGATATTTCATTATTTTACGTACATGTATTACATTAGCATATTTTGATATGTTTACCTGCACTACATGTAATGTACTACTTGAGAAATATGCAAAGAAAATGCGATCCCATCGTGGTTGAATCCTTTTTCTTTTCTTTTCTTTTCTTTTCCCTTTTTGTTTGCATTTAACTAATTTGATTTTTGTTTTATATCATGGGGACTTTTATTTGTCATGTTATTAACATGACAAATGAAAGTCCCCATGTTTTGATATTTGGGTTGCTTAAAGCTCAAAGCAAACTTGTTTAATTTAATATTTAATATGAAAAATCATGCAAGGTAGTTCTCTCTAGCTTGCATGCCACTAAGAATACTTTGATCATGGTCTTGTTTTATATGTGCATTGAGAATGACTTCCAACAAACAAACCCATTCTGACATAACAGTGAACAGATCTAGAATTTCTGTATGCTGTTTTGATGATTGTTCTCACATAAAGTTACTGTTAAAATGGTATTTCATGTAATGATCAATGATCATGGATAGTTATGTGATAAGCCTGTTTAAAAAGCTGCTTTGTGATAAAACAGTATAAGATATTAAGCTCATATTGCTTACTTTGTGTATTGCTGTTCTTGTTTTTCTTTTTGACTGATTTCAACAGGTGTCTGAATCTGCTTACTAGCCAATCAATCAACAGAAAGTAACACTCCTCCCATGGCACATGAAATGTGGCACCAAAGTTGACCAAGGTGTAGCAGTAAAACCAGTTTTATCAACACCAGCTGAAGCACAGAAGGTCAAAGAAGTGCCTGGAAACCATGGATACTTTGTAAGTTACAACTGAATTGATTTAAAATGCATATAGGAGGACAGGCAAATACAAATATTTTTAAACTTGTGCAGTTAAAACGCCTTCAGAATGATATCCTCTCTCTGAGGTTTTTGGCATACAGTTGATGATACAACAGAAGAAAAAAAAAAGTGAAGTAGGAAAGGTAAACTTTCCCTTCATTATAAAATCACTGGAAGAGAAGTCTTTGCTGATTTTTTTTTTCTCTCTAGAATGGAAATAATTCGTGGAAGAAATTCTAGCTTTGTGTAATAAACTGACATGCTTGCAGTATAAGTGATGGCTTTACTTTAGTCCTTATATTTTCCATCAATAAGCACCACAATGAAATGTCATGTAAATTTTATGCTTATTCATTTCATTGTCATCCAACACATTCTACAAGAGCTGTCTTGTAATTCTATGGATAATAATCTCACACTAATAACAAGGATACTCCACAGACATATTGTAGAACAGTGTTGAATACCACTTTTTTTTTTCTTGCTGGATGAAATATAAATATTGTTTTACTCCACATTATTCTTTTTAAAGGTACCAATGCAAACATAGCATGAAAGATTTGAGGAAGATTTGAGGAAGATTCTAAATTATATTAGTTGTGCACAGAACTTTAAGTTAATGACAGTTAGATGATTCCTCCACTTTTACCTTCGAATATGATATCATTATGTTCTTGTATGTGGAATTAGATTTATTCCCTTAAGTACTCTTTATGTACCAGTACTCTTATTCATTTTGATGAAAACATTTTAGGCTGCATGTATCTATCATAATGATTTCATTTGTACATGTGGACAAATTACACACACACACTCACACACACACACAAAACAACCTGAATCTGAAAATCAATCTATTCAACTTGCTTTTTAAAAGTGGTTGCACCCTTGACCTTTGGTCAATATGAGAATCTGGGTTTGAAAATGACACCAATACAGGCTAGGGAGACGAGCCAAGTTGAGTTCGACGTTGACCGATTGTCCCGAGGGGTCCAGTGATGCGGACGGTCCAGTTCCCGGCCTCCTTGTGAAGGACACCTTGTGTGTTCGGACCCCCGGAGGAGACTGCAGGATTGAGCTCTGTCTTGGAGACATCACCAAGCTTCCTAACTCAGACAAAGTAGATGTCATCCTGGTATCAGCCTTTGGAGGTAAGGTTGTTTCATGATTTGTTTTTCCCTATCATGTATGTAAAAGATTAACTAATCCCAAATGCAGATGGAGCCTCTCCAGCATTTTTTTTTTTTACCAAGCAAAACTATACCAGGGGAATAAGTGTTTGTTTGTTTGTTGTTTGTTGTTTTTTGTGCATTGTTTTTAGTACTGTATTTTCATGCAATTTTGTTTGTTTTGCTACATTTCTTCCAAAACAGTGTAAACATGTATGATGATTCTTTGGCATTACTTATTATCTGATACATTTTTCTAGCAAGTTTTACTGAAATACATTAATCACAAAAGGATATTGTTTTATTGTAATCTTGTCATGCAATTCGTTGTAAGTTTTTTTTCGTGTATTTGCATTAAATATGCTTGTAGTATTCTAAAACATTTTAGGTGGTTAGTACTGGAAAGTTGGACATGTCATGGACAAATCTTGTTTATATCTTTATCAGGACATATTCAACAGATCTATGCTCTTAATCCAAAGGAGAATTGATGGGAATTTATTTCTCTTTGTGCTTTGTAGGCAGCTACAGCAAAGGCATAGGTGTGATGGGCTCCCTCTATAAGAATCTTGAGATTGATGTGGCCGAGCTGAAAAAGAGCCACCAAGAGGAGGATCTTCGTGCCCTGTATTCCTGCTGGTGGACCAAGCCTCTTCCTGACCACCTGCCTTATCATAGATTGCTTTGCTTTGAGAGCAGAGGGGGAGAATTTTCTGGAATAAAGTATGACATGTTTGCCAGAATATCTCCTTGTGTTAGGTTTTGATAGAATTCTATTTTCTGGAATACAGTTTTTTCATAGACTCTTGAGAATTTACTAAATGTACTCTGATTATTTAATATAAGTGTTCCTCATAAAAATTAAGGATCCGTATTGTAGTATACTATCACTCACAATGTCAATGTGTTGTAGAGTATTGTGAGGATGTGTGTGTGTGTATGTGTATATGTGTGTGTGGGGGGGGGGAGGGGTATGTGTCTTGCAAAGAATGAGTATACAGAAGCATCTGTAGACAATGTTAGTGGTAAGTTTTGCATTTTAATTGTAATGTATCACAGATGTTAAGATGAAACGTGCTGGTCTAATACATAAAAGGGTGATGCTAGGGGCAATGAAACAAGCAATGTAGCATGGTTGAAATCCAATATTAGATCTTTCCCACAGATTTTCTTGTGTGTTTAAATGATGATTATCAAAAGTCTTTATATGA
Source organism: Diadema setosum (assembly GCA_033980235.1). Lineage (NCBI taxonomy): Eukaryota > Metazoa > Echinodermata > Echinoidea > Diadematoida > Diadematidae > Diadema > Diadema setosum. The sequence goes on from CM067064.1 coordinate 1,973,230, forward strand.
ATGAAAAAAAAAAATGTCATGTTGTTTCAGGGAATCTTCTGAGAGGAAGGTGATTATCTGTGTAATTTTCTATATATTCTTATATATATATGTACATCCGTTCACATTAACCTCTTGAGGACAAGTTCTGAGTATACTCGGGCAAGTATCTATGGGAAAAGTGTGTTGTAGCAAAATCAGCCCGTCCTCAATGAATTAACGAAATCTTTAGTAACCTTTACTATAATCAAAGTACATTTATACTAATAATTTCTGCAGCAAAGAATTGATGTAATTATACAGACAATTCGTGAATAACTTTTTATTCTGATTGTCCAGGTACTATGACCCAAGCAGAGGGGCAAGAGGGCGCCCCCAGGAGTTGGTTTCCCACGCCTTCCGTTGCCTCGTCCCCATCCTAAACAACCAGGACGGCTCGGTCATCACACCACTGTTGAATGCTGGGAGTCAGGTGGGACATTGACCTCGCTAAACAAATCGAGTTTGATGTTTGTGATGTGTTTCAGGGGACATAGTGTCTGAGTTTCACTCTACTGTAAATGTTGCATAGCATTTAATATTTACAATTTTGCACACTGCAATGTAGGGTTAATAGATTGGGATTTTTTTTTCAATATGATTATACAGAAGTTGTCTACTTTCTAAAATAAAAAAGAAATGAGTATAAGTTCACTGGAATTGGTCTATTGTGAAAAAAAAAAAATTACTTCAAAATTTCTGCTGTTACAGTAATCTAACCTTGAATTAATTATTACCATGGAGATTTATCTTTCAATGAAAACTGGGGAAGCTTTGCAAAAAAGTTTGGAAGATGAGAGAGGACACTGAGACAGATTGAACATTGGTAAATAACCTGATAGTATATAGTTTTGATGTGATGGCACCCGGGTAGTACTTGTTTTGTTTTGTTCACCAAGGATCAAGAATCTGATAAGTTGATTGAAATCATAGGATGAAGTGCATAGCTCTTGTCTGATTTTTGGTGCTTTTGCTTTGACAGGGGGGGGGGGGGTAGACTTACCTTTCATGTAAACTCTGTGGCTTAATTGGCACAAGGAAAAATAATGGTAAATGCAAAATGCTCAAAGAGATGGTGAAGAAAGCTGTTATTGGGATAAAGAGTCATAAACAGGAATAGAAAACTTTCTCCTTGAGTTGCAAAAAAAGAAAAGAAAAAAAGAATATCTTCTTAGCATGATAGTCAATTGTACATTTGTTCTAAGAATACAACTGAACTTGACAGTACTTGATGTCATCTTTGCTGCCTTGAATGACCCCAGGGATGTGACGAGTGTGAGATGCTGAAAGGGATGGTGGAGAATGCCGTGAGCTGGATGAAGGCTGGTCTTCCTCTCCACCTCCTCAAGATTGTCATCTATGCCAAGGTCCTCAGCAAGACGAAGGCAGCGATGATCCTCCAGAGACCAAACGATGATGACATCCTGAAGCTCTTCTCAGATCTCAAGGAGAGGTTTGAGACCAAACTCACCATCCCAAAGGTAGTGTGTCATGGTAATATGACTCATTCCCTGCAAGCTGTGCAGTTATACAATGTGGTGCATATCAGTGCCCCATAGATAGTCTAAAAGGGTATCTCCATGCCACTGGAGATGCCATGCCATTCTCCATGCCATTCGACAGTAAGGAACATATGTGAAGATATTGTTAAACAAGATTTCAAGCTGCTCTGCACTGCATTGGTGTGTAACATTTTTTTATTGTCGGGCACATAGGGGAATTTCTGCATTTATAGGTGTTGTGCCAAAGAAGGGCAGAGAAAACTTCCTGTGCAACCTTCTTTAAATCTTTATTTGCTGCCAACGATACAGCACTGAATTTTTGTTATTTTTGTCTTTTTAGAATTATTTTGTGAATTTTGTTAATTATATCAAATTAATCAAACATAACATCCTAAACAAATTGAATGAAAGTGTTACCTGCCATTACTGTACATTTTTACACATGTATGTGTGCTTTAAGTCAAACATACCGTCACCTAATTCATCACACCTTTACAGTGTTTTTATGCCTCTGCCACGAAGTGGTGCCGGAGTCATTATGTTTTTGGGTTGTCCGTCCCTCCGTGCGTACGTCCGCATTTGCTTACGCGATAACTTGAGTAATATCGACTAGAATTTTACCAAACTTGGTCCAAGTATAAAGTATGATGGGGCAATTACTTGTTTAGATTTTGGGTGAAATCGACCAAAGGTCAAGGTCAAATCATGAAATTGTATCTGTTTACGCGATAACTCGAGACTGGATCACGCAAATTTCACCAAACTTTCTCCGAGGATAATGTATGGTAGAAAAATTACTTGATTGATTTTTGAGTGAAATCGGACAGAGGTCAAAGGTCAAAGATCAAGGTCAAATCCTAAAATTTATCTGTTTATGTGATAACTCAAAACTGGATGGAGCAGCTTTCCCCAAACTTGGTCCAAGGATGATGTATGATGGGGCAATTAGTTGAATAGATTATAGTGACATTGGCAAGAGGTCAAAGGTCAAAAGGTCAAGGTCAAATGCTAAAAATGTTGCTATTTCCCCCATATCCATACCATGCCCAAAGGTATTTTCTTGAAACTTAGTGTAGACATGTACTACTGCATAAAGATTCTCCAGAAAGAGTTTCATGTCATAAGGTCAAAGGTTAGGTGAAAATGTTACAATTTCACTTTTCTCGCAAATGGTTCAATGTATCTTCATGGAACATGGTACATACACATGTACTGACTGGCAGGGATTATCTAGCGGGAATATAGGGGTCATGGGTCAAAAGTCAGGGGGTCAAAGGTCAAGGTCAAATCACGTACATGTATTACCTAATGGAGATTCTCTTGGAAATTTCATGCCAGAAGGTCAAAGGTTAAGGGTCAAAGCAAGGTTTTAATGCAAAAAAAAAAATCTATTTTGCACTGTTATTACACTCTTTCTTCATACCTTTAAAATTACTCAATGCATAAACTTTGGGTCACTCAGAAGTTAAGTAAAAATCCTCAGTTCCCCAAATACATGTACCTGAACTTTTTCATAGACAATTATAGCAAACCTAGTTCAAGGAAAGTGAACATTCAAGATATTTCTGACAAACCTGTGACGTCATTTCAATATTTTGCCAGTTATGTGTAACTGTCATCACACATTGTGAAGACATTGTACTATACACCTATTGGGAGAATCATGCATTATGGCGGAGGCATCAGTCGCCATAGCGACACTTCTAGTTTTGTATGTAGCAGTATGAATGATATGATGTATGATAAATTATCTCAATGTAAGTCTTCCTGTAAACAGAAAGGAAGCATAAAACAAAAATTGACATTTTATCATCTGTGATCTCTTTGACTTTCTTTTATTCCAGAGGAAAAGTGCTTTTGTTGTTACTAGAATGATGTTACAAGGGGATTCTCATCATTTTTCTCTCACAGGAAGTCAAACTGGACTTTGACGTCTACCTGTCATACAGCAGCAAAGACCAGAAGGTGGTCGACGATATCCAGGCCACTCTACAGCGGCTCAAGCCCGACATACGAATCTACGCTTCACAGCAGAAAGTGGACGGAGATGCTATTTGGCAACAGGACATCTACTCTGTTATGACCAGGTGTGCCCGGGTCATCACTGGTCAGTTGTAGTCTATTATAATACATGTGAAATTCGCCGTGAAGCCAGATATTTAACCCGTTGAGGACAGATTGATTTTGCTACAACACACATTTCCCATAGACACTTGCCAGAGTATACTCAGGACTGTACTATGGCAACAGTTAGAAAACAACCATTCAGTCGCTTGCACTAAGTTGCTAGGAGATAGAGGTATACGATTATGGCAGTTTGCAATGGATTCAAACGTCATCATGAAATCAGCCCCTAGTCTCACACCTGTAGATTAGAATTGATTCATTCATTGAATAGGTTTGAGCATAATCGTTTGTCAAAACTTGTAATGAAATACGTGCAGTTAAATGAATTTTATCAGGCCGAAGTGAGCATAGAAAAAAGTCACGTGGTGAACTATTCACATAGTGCTGTTCACGATTCTATTCACACAAATAAATACTGTCAAAATCTCAATTCCTCAGAATTATGTGAATTCTTTGCCCATACAATCAATTATCATATAAATGTGGTACACAGGGGTTCTCTGTGTTTCACACAATGAGTCAAATATGCATAAAGAAATGTGTCTTCTGTCACAGTGTTGAGTCCAAACTACTTGGAGTCACCAGATTGTTTGGAGCAGTATAACATTGCCCTCTGCTGTAACCGCCAGGCCCAGAGGGATATCTTGGCACCATTCTTTGTGGAAACAGTCACCTTGCCCACGTACATGGGACTTGTGCAGTATGCTGACTGCAGGTGAGTTAAATGAGAACTTTTCCCATTGGTAAAGTCTGAGATAGGAATCTGCTCATTGCAGACTTTACATCTATGGTAGAATTTCTTATGTAGATGACGGTTAGCATCAGAATAGAGTTAGGGCTGTGTTAAACGTCAGATTGCATTTTTTGTTGTGATAGAAATGTGAATGTGTTGATTCCCATTCATTTCATATTCAGGCTTGGGTTGTCATAGGTGATTGTCATATGTCTTGGATTTCTAAACCCTAATCAATTAACTTACTCAATGTCTTTGAACAGAAAATTGGTATTGCAAACAGATTTATTGTACATTTAAGCCACATTCTTGGAAATGGGGCATTTTAATGCGGGATGTTGTTTTAAGGGTTATTACTAGTTTTCAAATCACAGTCAGAGCATGGCATGACATTTACCTCAAAGGCTTTATGAAAAGGCTGCATCAATCAAAACGCACAGACACAAACAAGGGGATATTTCTAGGAATCTTAAAGACTACCAAAACAGGATTTTTACCAGTATTTAATATCAATAGTAATAATGTTAACACTCATAATTGCCATGTAGCTTAAGAAAACTCTTAATAGTACTTTCCTTAACTTTTTCTGCATAGTCATATTTTGTGTTGATGTGTTCAATGAAAGTGAAAAATAAATATAATATAATTATGATCAACAATGAATCCATTATTTAGTGAATCCATGCAGTGGGACTTACAGTTGGGTCTTTGAAGTTTGTAAGTAGCATTTTTTTGTCTATTTGATTATCCCCCCTGACAGAGAAGATTCATCTGAAAAGATAGCCAGTACCTGTCAGCAGCTTATCAAGACCTTGCCTGTCATGGCGACTGATGATGTCGAGGGTGAAGACGAGTCAGACGACAACCCATTCTGCTATGATATCTTCGTCTCCTACAGTCACTCGGACTCAGAGGCAGCCAAGCACATTGTAGATACCCTCCAGGGGCTTGACCCCAACCTCAGGATATTCTACGACATTCAGGAGCTGAAGACTGGTGAGTGTACACATCTCTGAACTATAGAGTCACAGAGGACCAACATGTGCTTTTGCAAGCATGAAGTGTGTGGTTAGAATAAAAGGTTAACCAATTTCAGATGTAGAATTTCATGTTGAGCTCATATAAGGTAACACACTTTAAATCAACTTTCATACAGAGTATGAATTGATGTATTGATCAACATGTGGTGTGTAGCTAGTGGAATTTGCCATTTTTGAAGCCCTGTCTGAAAAAGTGTGTCAAATAAGTGTGATGCCACAATAATGTACTCATATCATTTTAGATGTGATTGAATACACATAAGTTAATTAAAGTGCTGTCTTTTTTAGAATGCTATGTGAATGATTGAATCAATAGCTAATATGTGAAAATCATGTATGATACAAATTTATTCAAGGTAACATGACATTTGAAAAAAAGGAAAATGTTATGAGCTGGATGTACTTGGAGCTATAAACAATTGGTTTAATATCCTTCCTCCCCTTGCTAGGGAGGACTTGTCAATACCATTCTGTTGACATGAAGACATCTTTCATAAAAATCTGAATCTGATTTCTATTTTGTTTGTTTGTATGTCTCAAGGTCATGCCTGGCAGCAGACCCTGTACCACTCCATTGATGGGTCAAGGTCAATGCTGGCTGTGCTGTCCAATCGTTATCTGAGGTCAGCCGTGTGTCGGGAGGAGTACAGCTTGGCACAGACTAAACATCTCTGTCAGGTGAGTGGTTCAAGAGAGTTTCCAACATTCATGGCTGTTTGGGAGGAAAAATGTAAAGGGCAGGATTTAGAGATGCTAATGGATAAGCAGATGTGTTTGTGCAATTATGTGCGTCTGTATGTTACATCTATTGGGGCATATGTATTATATATTTATTTTGGGTGTGTGTGCATATTCGTGTATGTATCTATAGCCATGGATGGATATAAGTTGATGAGTAAAAAGATGGAAAGATTTGTGGATGGATGAATGAATAGATTGATGGATGAATGTATGTATGGAGAAATTAGTGAATGGATGGATGGATGGATGGATGGATATATGAATGGGTAGATGGATGAATACCTGGAGGACTAGATGCATGGATGAATAAATGGATAGATAAGATAGATTGATGTATATATGGGTTGATGAATGAGTGTATAGATAGTTGGGGAGATCAAGAATAGATAATTATGTTTGTTGATGGATAAATGGATGGATAGATAGATAAATAGGTAGATAGAGGGATGGGTATAGATTGATGTGTATGCATTTTAATGTTTGTGGTAATGAATATTATGGAGGAATGAAAGGGGATTTGAAAACAAAACATGCACATGTATATGGAATTTTCTCTGGTACAGAAAGGACAAAATTTTTAAAAAGAGATGAAATCACAGGATGAAGCATTGCTTCTTCATATAATTGCTTATCCTTTTCTCACTACCACTGCAGGATAAACTAAGACTCATCCCGGTGCAAATTGAAGAGCTTGAGACAGAGATAGCTTCTTTCTCTGAGGTTCCCATGGTAACAGCCACACCAGACATCTTCAAGATAGTGATGGAGAAAGTTTGCACCAGCCTGGTTCAATGGCTGCATGGTCAAGAGGTCAATGACCCCATCGATGAACTCACTGCCACATTTTCAGAGGCAACAGTAAGTAAATTTCGCCTTTCATTGTAGTTTAAGCAGGGAGGTGGGAAGAGACCTTCCTGGTTTAAGTGGTCATAATGTACTAGTAGCAGCACTTTCATGTATAGTCTTTTTTTAACTACAAATGTCGTTTTATATCATAGGAAAGGTAAAACATATAGCCATAATGAATCAACATATAACACTGATATCCATGCTGAAGATCAATGTGATTTTCAGTTCTTAATTTCTTTAAAAATCACCTGTACAATCACATGTGTATTAAAGGTTGCTGCTATCGATAGGAAAGGGCAGAACAATGAGGAAAATGTTATGTGAAGAAATGGTATGTTGCAATACTTCTTTATACATGTATGCATGTAGCTAAATGTCAAATGGATTCTAATGTTTGCATGTTTCATCATGACAATGTTGGAGCCAACTACTGTTTTCTTCTCTGTAATAATGAGCAATTTGATGTTTTCTTGCCTGATATCTCAGAATATTCTTTGGTACATTACTTGTTGCAAAGTTGGACACACTTCTTGCAATCTGTGAAATTGTCATGTATGATTTCATGACAGAAATATGCTTCAAATTGAATGCATTATGAAAGTGACCAATGCTAATGCTTTTTGTCCAGGAAAGTTTGACCAGCACATGACACTGACAATCTAAACACCTGTTTTAATCTCATTATTTAAAGGTTTCAGACAAACTGAATGTGTCAGCTCTCATGGAGGAACACAGAAAGAAGACCTTTAAGTGTAGCTACAAGACCACCTCCCTACTGTTACAGCACCGGTTCCCTCCAAAGTGCTTCATCTCAGAGCAAGAGTCAGAAAACTCCACTTACAAGGGCGTGGTTGGTGAGGTCATCCTCAGCTTCCACCCACAGGACCGGAGATACGCTGTCTTCTTCCAGCGCATGCTGGAACTCGCTGCACCTCGCGTCGTCGTCAGGATCGATGCCTCTTCCGAACAGGAGCGACGAGATCAGCTGGAGAATGCCCGGCACGTTGTGGCGTTCCTCTCCCCACACTATATTGAGTCACCAAAGCAGGTGGAAGAGTTTCACATCTCACTCTGGCGGCAGAGGGTCAGTCCAGTGGAAGCCCCTCTACTTCTTCCTGTTCAGGTATGTCTTAAAGACTTTAACCATATCACTTGTGTGATGTACTCTCACGAAGAGTGCATATTTAACACAAACTTGTTGCAAATGTGAGGAGATCATAGACAGAATGACAAGTGAAGAATTACTTCTGATGATCAAATGATATCTGGAAAGAAGGTGGAAAGGGATCGAGAGTTGGGTTTTAGAATTTTCAGCAACCCACAACTGATTAAATTTCAGCTGACCTTTCTGATATGTGAATATTCAGTTCAACTTTGTATGAAATTTACAGGTGTTGCCATTCGTTGAATAACATTAAGGATGAAAAATTAATTGTTTCATAATCATATTCTTGCTATACATTGATGTTTGTGCAATCACAGTTTTCCCCCTATTGTTTCCCTTCCATTGTGTGATCCCTGCCATCCTTGTCTGACTGCCAGGTTCTCAGGTTGCCACGGAAACCAACCTACTTCCACATCGTTGGCAGCGTGGTGGACCTGTGGGATTCCATGTGGCCTTCCCTGGAGGTATTCTTTCCTATGACAGCTTGGCTTGGGTCCGGGGAGTTCCAGGTGTCCAGGGACGAGGCTCTGGCCCTGATGGAGCTAGCCAAAATGACCCTTGACCTCATCGTCACAACCCAGTGAGTCTGAGAAATCAACAGTGCTTGTAGCTCTTGTCATTGAGGTCTTGAAGCAAACCAGGGGGTAATGTAAAGTGCTGATTTATGAAACTAAAAGTTTGCTCTGATTCTGGGAGAATCTACAGAGTAAAATGAGGTTGGACTTCTGTTGACGTGGAGCTCTCGATAACAAAGAGCCAAGATGATGCGAACATGTTTTGTTAGCTTGGTCGGAATTATTAGAATTAATTAAATATGTGAAATGCAATCTCTTCATCTAAATTATATATAATTATATGAATACAAGACAAAACTATTGGGAAAGGAATGCAACAGTTTACTTAAAGGTCAGTATGATAATTACACTAGTAATAAATTCTTCTTCCAGCATATATGCTGTTGTCATATATGGAATTTGAGACCATTCACGTAAAAGCATTTCTATACTACGTGTAGACCCATGTAAAGAATGTTTTTTGGTGGTTTTTTTTTTGGGGGGGGGTGGGGTGGAGGGGGGAGGAGATGATCAATTTTGGAACAGACAAAACAATAACAATGAAATGAAATGACTCAACATGATGATATTCTCAAATTAAATTTAATAAAGTTGAATGTGTGCATTCATTATTGTAAAGGCAAACACATGTTTGACAAATCAGCAATTGTTCGTTTTTGCAGGAGTTTACCCAAGCAAGATTGTGTTACGGTCCGTCCAGCACTGCGCAACATTGTCAAGGTCAAAGCAGAGATCAAAGAGATGACAAATGCAACAAAAAGACATTCTTGGAGGGTAAGTACTACTGTCACAAAATTCATTCACCATTAGTTGGTGAACAGTTGCCCATATGAAGTCCATATAAGGCTTGCTGGAGGTAGAATTCACTTCCCTTGTGTCCAATCCATTTGGACCAATATACATATGTAAGTAAGCACAGTCACCTCTGTGTATGAGTTTAAGTTGCTTGTAACAAGTATTGCCACGAGTTGAAATCATTCTCGGACTCAAATATGAAACAGGTTTGGTAATCATATCATATGAGTGTGTGATTATCATAGTTTAAGTTCATTCTCCAGTCTCTTAAGGTTCAACTTGGGCTTATTGACTTTGCATTGACTTGAGTGAGGTTGAATTTACGCATACAGTCAGACATGTCTATAGCGGCCACCCAAGGGAAACGGATAAGGTGGCCGTTATAGACAGGTGGCCGCTATAGACAGATAATCCAACTTTGTGTGCATTGCTTACATGTACATGTATCATCGTTGTATCCTTACATGTACATGTATGTGTGTATGTATGCACACACCGTGTGTTTCATGTTGGTGTATATGAAATTGTTGCGCACTAGTATGTGTATTGTCGTGAAGAAAGCTTAACACTATATAGTGCATTATTGTGACTTAATAAGGGATGGAGGCAGCGGTGGCGATCACTGAATGTTGTCTGCACGGCTACAAAGCAGAAAAACATGCTGAATTATCGGCTCAGCTACGGCACCGTTGGGTTTTTGGCCGCTATAGACAGGTTAAAATCTACCGCGGGAAACAAAATTTGTGGCCCCTGGCCGCGTTAGACAGGTGGCCGCTATACACAGAGTCTTTAACAGGGATTTTCTCTCGGGGAGGGGGGATTTTTCAGTGGCCGCTATAGACAGGTGGTCGCTATAGACAGGTGGCTGCTAAGGCAGGTTTGACTGTATTTCAAAAGTGTAAATGAATGAATTCCTCAGAACAGAGAGACAGAAAAGCTATTACAAAATGTTTAATAACTGCATTAACAAAATTTAATTTTGAAGGATAAAAGATAAGTAAATTTAAGACTCGTTTGTACTGTACAGATGTTTCTGCAGCACTGATTATCAGTCTTGCTCTTCCTGATTTTTGCTTCTTTCCATATCTCTTACTCGGTAGCCATCTGACCCAAGAGATGCTGCTGCCCTGGAGAATTGTTGTTGCATCATCTGTCGGCGAACCAAACAGCTGTTAGAACACCAGTCTTCACAAATGTGATTCCTACCAGTCTCTGCCAGCACTTACAGTGGCTAAAACTTAACTGTTTTGTTAACTTCTCATGTAACTATGGGCAATATCATTATATTAGATTAACAAGCAACTGCTAGTGATAATTTCTGTAAACGAAATCCTACTTACCCATATTTCAACTGCCTATGGTCAGCATTTCTGGAAAAGCAATGTTTCTATATATTTCAGCTGCCCTTCACTTTCTGCCATATATATTGTGTATATATATTTTATTTATAGTTTATATTTTCTTGATTTAAATTGTCTTTGTATCACATTTGGACTTCATTTAACATGAGACTTTCTCAAGATGCACCATGTTTCATAAAGTCTAACCATTAAAAAGTGAACTATGAACTGTTTACCTCTTCCATAGGAGCAGTAGTTTCAGTGTGTGAGTCCTCAGTATCTTTTCCCCTCAGAAACACTATATTCTGTCAATAAACTGATTAAACAAAATGGACCTGAAATAACTCAAATTTGTGAGGATGTTTTGTCCAGTCTAAAGTAAAGATCAATGCCTTGACTTTAATACTACCATGTGAGATGTGGCTAAGAAGTGTATTTGACAAGGGAAATATATCTTGGCATTTTCATAGGATCTAGTATGAACAGTTACAAATTCCATATCACAGAGCTCTTTGTATCTTGTAAATAGAAAGGTACTGTACTTTTTTTTTACAGGTTTAGATAGTGTGTGATAAAAAAACAACAACTATTTTGTATACGCTGTAGTGTCACATACTGTATCCTCCAATGCAATGATTTGTAAACCGTCCAAACCAGAGGAGGGAAGGCAGCAATGACAGATAAATCTGGTGCTTCTGGCCAGTAAGCAATAAGTTAGTAGACATTAAAGACTACCTCATGGCCAACATTTCAAGTAGCATGTGATTATTCAAGTTCATGAAATTCTTCCGTTAAGATGTTTTTTCATTGAAACTGACAAATTGCTCTACATCGACGTAAATAAGCACTGAATTGATCAGTGTTTTAATAGTAGCCATGATAAAAAAAAAAATCATGGGCATACGTCCTTGAGCAGGATTCAAACTTTCGACCTCCTGATCTCCGGACAGGCGTCATCTCCACTAATAGACCACCAAGCTTCTACCCAACTGCAAGTGTTGGTTCCAATCCTTACAGCATGCATGCAGTGGGTACTGCGTAATTATTCAAATTCATGAAATTCTTCCATCAAGATGTTTTTGTCAATCAGTTGCAATTATTGTGTGATTGTCCCTCAACGAGGGTCAATTCTCTACCCCAGTACGTATGCAGTGATTATTCCAAATAAAAGATTTTCATAAATTAGCCACTCTTTACTGCTCATAATGACTTTTCATAGGATATGGTGATTACGCTCATTCCTTAAGTCTTTTTCTGACATATCTCTTTTGAAGTTGTATGCAACCACTCAGTTCATTATCCATGAATATGGCGGAATGAATTTGTTTTATTAGTATGTCTTCAGCAAGTCACTGCAGAGGGCAGTGTTGACTGCCACTGTGCTTTCATCGTAAGATGCACTGAAATATTTAATATGCTGAATATGATATGTGTAGTGCAGACATGTGTAGTAATTTTTGAAGTGCCATTAATACATTCTGTTTGATATACATTACTGTGGGATTAAGCGTTGTGAAGATGTGAAAGAAATCTTTTTTTTTTATCATATGCGTATTCTGTGTCTTAAGAGGATGTCGAGTAGAGACAATGCAGAATTGTCAAATGGTGAAAGTGCAATGGAAAGACACAAGGTAAACAGACTGATTATGAGCTTCCTTCAAACTCTTACAAGAAGAGGACCAAATCCTGTGTGAAATGTGACTAAATGACTTCTTGGTCATTGAAATAGGCTTATCTTGCCATAGCAGAAACTTTCTGTGTTATGTTTTAATGTTAGCAAGGTTTTCTGGTTGCACCCAGTGGTTGCTGTCCTTTGAAGGGCTTTGATGTGAAAAAGACAGAATTTTCTTTACAGTTCTTCTTCAAACTCTACAAACATAGTCTCATTCACTTGCTATCTCCCACCCCCTCTCTTTCTCATTCACTTCACAGTAGTACTTCTACAAACAATTTTCAGAAAGAGAATACTTTTGCTTACAGGACAACTAACCACTGGTGCAACCCTATGTTTTGAAGATTGCTGTCTTTAACTGACTTCTAATTAAGCCCTGCATAGTTTTACTTGCTGTTGATATCCAGTTTATTACTACATTTGTATTGCACACTGAACATTTGTCAATAAGTTGAAGGTCTTTTCAAGTTCTCTTCTCTTTATATTTTATTGGTTCTAATCCCTCATAAGTCAAATTTACTGTAAGTCGGAAGTTATTTTAGGCAAGGTTGACTGTTCTAAAAGGTGAGCAGTTAACAAGGAACAGACTGTATGTACAACACATTGTAATATTGTTTTGTAGAAAATAATGATTCTTATCAGATTCATATTCTCTATCAGATTTTATATCATTTGTATATTTCATGACAGTTTTAGAATAGTAATAAAAAAAATTGAACATATCTCTGAGTGGAAGTCACTCTTTATTAGAAAATTGATGTTGTGTGTGTGTGTGCACCTGTGGGTGTGATTGATCAGTTGTGTTCCCATGTATCTATCATATAGATATTACTCCACTATTTCATGATGTACAGTACCTGGTAAATACCAATGGACACATACAAATATACACACACATACTTCCTTGCAAAAACACTCACACAAGTTTTTCCATTATGCTATGCATTTTACCACAGATAATTACTTTCTGTGTTGCTTGCTCTTCAGCTACAAAATAATACAGAATATTTATAATATCCATTATATTTGTTACATTCATAATATTAAAATGAATAAAGCCAGACCTATGAAATTGTAGATGTTTCAACAAGAGACCTTAAAGGGACTGTACAGTACTGGTTGTGGTGGGGATTCATGTTTTGAACATTCTTAAGTGAGATAATGAGAAACCTTTTATGAAATATGAAAGAGCATGTAATCTTAAGAAGGATTCAACGTTTATTTGATGAAAATTGGATTTCAAATGGCTGAGATATCCCCCCCCACCCAAAAAAAAAAAGTGATAGTAATAAAAGGCGACAGGCCGCGCCTTTTATAAAGATCTCTGTTTCACCTTATTTTCGGCCATTTCAGCCATTTCAAAACCGATTTTCATCAAATAAACTTTTGATAACCCTTAACATTGCATGCTCTTTTACATCTCATAGAGTAGTTTCTGAATATCTCGCAAAACGTTAAAAGCTAAATCCTCACCTCAACCAGAACTGTACACACCCTTTTAAAAAGTCATGGAACTTCTGGGCATCATGTTTGCATGAAACATAGACCTATTTTGACATCATATCCCGAGTCCTCACATTTCATGAGTGGTTGCAACAAAAAGAAACAAAAACTGTTTACCATTCACATGGTACATGTATCTGATATTTTTTTTCTTTTTTTTATGAACTATCTGCCACTGTGTACATCTGATATTATATATATATTATATATTTGAACATGGTCTGGAATTTCACTTTAAATAAGAAAATGACAAAGTAAAAGTTTTGAGAGAGGTTCAGGGGTCACAAATTAGGCTAGTTCTGTCATGCCTTAGCTTTGTGGTAATGACATGGCCAGCTGCCAATATGAGGCTGAAACTGTCCTAAGGGATTGTTCTCTTAGTCTCTCTGATAGTGTGATGTGCATTGAAAGAAAATTATAATAGGCCTCCCTCAGACTCCAAAAGCTGATAGAATAATTTAAACTGGTGCCCCACCCTACTGCTTACGGTTTAAAGTAACATAAAAAATCTCTAATCATTCTTGATTCACATTTAATTCACATGTCTTATGTAAATTAACGCAATAAAGAGTCACCCATTAAGACACATCCACAAATTTCTTGTTAATTTATATCACTTTATTCCACGCAATGAATAGAATATGTTGTAATGACATTCTGCACAACAAATAATCTCTGCCAAAGTGCTATACAATACAGTAGTTGGTCCCTACCTGGGACATGAGAAAAGCAAAGAGTACCTTCTCTTGTCATGCAGTGTATGATTTTTCTGAAAATTAATCATTTATGGTCTGAATGAAGGACATATGTCCATACAATTTGAATTCCATTTAGAGAAGTGATATAAATATCATAAAACTTTCTATTTTCACATAAACATTTACAAATGTGAAACATCGCAGCCGATGCTGCAATCATTAGGCTAAGACGAGGAGCTAGCAAAGGTACATGCCGGGATATGACACAGACCAAACATGTCGGTAACATGGATATGTGTCTGTTTCAGTGAATTGATAAGAATTCACTCTCCTAAAGCTCAGATATGGACCAACACATTAATGCAGTCAAGTCCTTTGGAAGGATCAATCAAAACTCTATGAATTTTTCTTTTTCTGGACACTGGAGTCGGCAGGATGCTGAGGTTATAACTCCCAGATTGGGAAGTGGGGCCACCATGGGTATTTCTCCTTCATCTTCTTGGTGGTAGGGAACATCTGCTCATACTCCTCCACTGTCATGTCCTCAAACGGGGTCATACTCTGCAGTTTGTCCACCTAGACAGAGTGATGACAGAGGTGGCAGACAGGAGGGTGGTGATTACTGGTACAACATTTCATCAAGAGAATCGAGAGACACAGACAGACAATGGAGAACATCTGAGTACACATCTACACTCTTGATAAAGTACACACATCTCGATTACATCATAATTGTAGAAATTTCTGAATGTGACCAAGAAGCAATGAATATACTGTTTTAAACTACCTCAAACAAAAAACAGATCACGACGGGTTGGATCTTATTCTTCTGTTGACCTCTCACTTAACCTCAAGACTATAGTGAAATCAACTTGAAATTTGGGGACAAGGAAAATGAACACCTTGCTTGCACGTTCAATACAACAAATTAGATTTCACTGATTTTTTTTTTTTTTCATTTGATTAGTTTAATTCTATTATGTTAATTACAGTCAGCCTGAACACAAGAGTGGCATTGTACTTTCAGGGTTCTGACAGGGAGCATTGGTACCACAAATCAATGCTGTTATGATGTAGCATTTTCTGACTCATCAATGTACAAATATTTTTTCATCATCAGCTTTTTTGCAGTGTTTAAGCCCAAATGTGTAAAGTCTCAAGGAGGTTCTTCATCACACACACATCAAATAGACTTGACAAGAAGGTATGCAAAGCAAAAGAGTTACAGTTACCTAATATTTTTGCAAGATATTGACTTCATTTTTTTAGACAACTAATGCATTGCAACTAGTGCATTGTTGACTGAAGGGCTAAAACGTGGCACATTTTCATGTATCACTGAATGTCATTAGTAGATCCCACAACACAAAACAATGGGGTGGGGGAGGGGGTTTGTGAAAGATTGTGTCACTAACATCTGATGCCCTCCTTATATTACAGGACACGTAAACATTCACAACTCACCTCTTGTTGGTATTGTGTGATGCGAGTATTGGATGCCTTGACAAAATCTGCAGCTGTGCTGTCCTGAAGTAATGACAGGAAATGAAAACCATATAGCAATGTCATTTCAATTCTCCCTAAAATACTGTAAAAAGAAGAATTTTTGCTCAAATTAATACCCGATACTGGACCAACTTCAGTGAACTTTGCTTGTTCAGCACATATTTGTAAAAAATAATACTGTACCAAAATAATTAAGTGCAGGGTGCTGCATAAGTGCTTGCCTGATTGCCAAGGGCAAGTGAAATCAAAGTCAGGCAAGTGCTTTGAAATAACAAGAAAAAACTAGATATATCGCTACGGCTACTGATATGCCTCCGCCATAATGCATGGTTCTCCTTGTAGATCTATAGTACAATGTCTTGACAATGTGTGATGACAGTTTCACACAAGTGGCAAAATATTAAAATGACAGGTTTGACACAAATGTGCTGAATGTTCACTTTCCTAGAACTAGGTTCAATTGGATGAATGATTAAAATGTCAGAGTGCAGGTATTTGGGGAACTGATGATTTTTACTTGACTTTTGACCCTTTTATAAGTTTATGCATTGAGTAATTTTCAAGGTATTGAGAAAAAGCATAATTTCAGTATCAAATGGGAAAATAGCATTATCTAAACCTGGCCTTTGACCTCTGACCTCACAGTTCCAAAGAGAATCACTGTTAGGTTGAACATGCATAAATATGTAAGTTTCATGATGATACCTTGAGTTACTTTCGAGATATGGAGGAAAAAGTGCAATTTAGCACTTTCACTTGACCTTTTACCTTTTGACCTTTGACCTTTCGGCAAGAAACTTCCCCAAAAATATATATTGGGTAATACATGCCATACATCAAGTAAAAAAAAAAAAAAAAAACCTTCAGG
The DNA here is from genome assembly GCA_033980235.1 of Diadema setosum. NCBI lineage: Eukaryota > Metazoa > Echinodermata > Echinoidea > Diadematoida > Diadematidae > Diadema > Diadema setosum. The sequence continues at coordinate 1,990,362 of CM067064.1, forward strand.
CATATTGCATTTTAAGGAAAGTACTGATATTTTGAGGAGTTGACCTTGACCTTTCACCCCCCTGACCTTTGACCCATGACCCCCAACTTCCCTAGATAATCATTGCTCATCGGTACAAGCATATATACTAAGTTCCATGAAGATACCTTGAACCATTTGCGAGATATGGAGAAAAACATGAAATTTCAAATTTTTTTTCACAAAATAACCTGTGACCTTTGACCTTTGACCCAGTGACCCTAAAATCCACACAAAGTATTATCCCTCAAGGATATACCCTCATACCAAGTTTGATGTAAAACCACCACACGGTTCTTGAGATATCGACAAAAACAAAACGGGACGGACGGACGGACGGACGGAAGGACGACCCGAAAACATAATGCCTCCGGCCACTTCGTTGCGGAGGCATAAAAATGCCCAAATGGGGCAAGCAAAAAGGTCTGAGGCCACTTTTATGTTTTTACTTTTGCTCTACCAACCCACAAAGTCAACCATAAAGAAGCCCAAAGATATGTAATGGCTGTTTAGTGATGCAATGCACTTTGATTTCATTCCAGCAACTTTCCAACACTTACGTGAAGAAGCGGCAATGCAATGCAACACCAACACTCAATCGAATCAAGTTTGATACTTTAATGTGTTTGAGCTTGTGAATCAGAGAACATTTGTCTTGGATGCAATAACCCCTGCATCAGTTGGTTACAGTGTAGAATACATGAATCACAGACTAATTACCATTGACTTTTCCTGCTTGTTGATGTAGTCTGATGCTGTGTCAGATGGGTAGGGGACACTCAGAGCTTTGAACTGTAATTAATACGAAGAATATCACTGATGAGTACGGAGTAGATTCATTAGTGGCAAAATACAAAACAAGATCAGCATATCACATCAGAGTCAACATAAATAAACTTATAAACGTAGTCAGCGAGAAACAAGGTTCAAGCCACAAGATTGTCACTTCCATATGAGTATGAAAAATATGAACTCCATTCAAAACACATTTGTGTTTAGTTAAATACTTACTTACAGATGTATCACACACATCAAGATCTTCCTTTGAACATGTATGCGACAGGATTATTTTCTTCTTAATTCAATTATGAGTGTTCTACATTAAATAGCTATTCCAAAGACTCGGCCTATGTAAACACTGCATTAGATATCCTGAAGGGGAAATGAAATGTGTTGGCAGTATATTACTTATGGACAAGGACGTGCAAAATGTTTGCGGTGTAGAAACTTTCGTGCATTTCACACAACCAGATGCTAGTGCAAAAATAAAAGCATACAAATATTTTTGCATGCCATATGTTACAGTACATAATGCCCTGATTCCATGGAATCAAAAACAAACCTAATTTATCTGACCCAGTTGAGTGTGAAAAAAATAATCATGCAAAAAATATCCACTTTTATTACAGTAGCGAGTTCAGACTTACCTCCTTCTCAAACTTGTCTACAAGCCCTGCAACAGGGACAGTCTTGCGGTAGGTGTTCCAGTCAATTGGAGCAGCCTGCTCTGGTGTTTGGGATAGTCTGCATGATTGGAGAAAACATTTGGGGAAAAATGACATCTTTCCTTTTCTCAGCTGAAGGTCAACAACCTGAAGGTATCACGTGTGTATATGTGTGTGTGTGTGTGTCTACATTGTAGTAACAATCAGTGAACGCTTGGATACTGTATACGCAATATATTTAGCGAGTCTAAATTTTCGCGAATCGGGACTTCCTGACAATTTCGAGAGTGTTTAAATTCATGATCATGGTGTACTGCACTGAATGGAGAATGTATACAAGTGCATCACATCTATATCGGGATCAGAGTCATTATTTTCATGTGTCTTTAATTTCGCGAATTGCACCCGACTCGCGAATTTCGCGAAAATAAAAACCTCGCGAAATATTTGGCGTATACAGTAGTACATGTACATTTAGTACTTGGAAGAGTACAACAGTGTACCTGGTAATCTTTTAAGCAGCTAATCCACAAAGCTACCCAGGAATGGATACTAAGTTGTTTGCTGATGGCTGCTCAGGGCAAACCCTGACTCGTGAGGGGTCAAGATCATTCCCCCATGTCTGTCAGAGAAAAATTTTTAGGTACAATATGTATGTTGAGCAGACCACTTTGCTGAGTTTGCATCTGCACCTTGATCTTTGCAGAAAGTGAAGAGGTCTCTCTTTCATTTTTTTTAGCCATGGATGAGCCATGAGTACCTACTCCTTTTCGCGATCACTCAGGACCTCCAGTTAATGTCCCAACCGACCTATGCAGGGTCTCGGCTATCTGATCCAAAAAGTCAAGACAAAGTGTTTTTGCCTGTACAGTCACAGATTTACCACACCATCCACAAGAAATGGCCTGATGACCTGACTTACTCACAACATTACCTAGCTGGACTCTGGACTCGAACCCAAGCCAGTGCCCTAGATCTAGGGTATTAAACACCCCCAGTATTCGGTCACTTAAGCTTTTTTGCAATATTTTTCAAACTAAAATAATACATACATACATCATATCTACAGCAATGTATGTGAAATATATCAAATTTCTTTATTCTCAATTTTCATTTTGTTAAATATCAGACAGAATTTCACAAAATCCCAAAATATATCACCTTGAAAATTCCCCAGAATACGGTCAACGCGACCAGTATTTGGTCACGCGATATGCGCATTCAAAGTCAATGCGTGTTCAAGGCAGCTGAAAAGTGCGCCGCGCGCTACCTTGTTGGTGCAAAATTGCATCGGGGACGTTGCAGCGCCCGTTGGTAACCGAATATTGGGGAATCAGCACTTGCATTCAACCCTTTCACATACGGAAATTTTGTTTTTCTTTCGCGTTTTTGAGGATACCATCACACTCCAAGCTTGCGATAAGCAAAAAAAATCCCGCGAGAGAACGGCGTATTTTTCGATTTTTAGCGCTTTTTCGGTGACCCATATTCTTAACACTGGGCTCAATCCGGGTGCGCTTTTGGAAAGTCGCGCCGCTTCTGCACTTTTGACGGTAAAATTTGGGATTTTGGATGGATTTTTGGAGGGGGCTATGGGAGTTTCCTGTTGGGACAGTTGAACTTACTGGTTGTGACAGTTGAACTTACTGGCTGGTGACAAGTGATAAGTGACCAAATACCGGTAGCTGACCGAATACTGGTGCCCTTACCCTATGTGAAATGAGTGATTTGCGTGTGTTGTGACATTAGAACTTGCTGATAAGTGACCGAATTCTGCTCCAGTAGGTGACTGAATACTGGTAGTTTATAAAGCAAGTGGCCCAATGTTCGTCATCATAAGCAGCGGAAGCAAAATAGCGTGCATAATCCGAACGCTTGCGCCGCAACCATCGTTCGGCCCCCTGTACTCATTGTTCGGCCCCATATGTCCGTGCATCAACATGCGCGACGTACCGCGCCGTGCGCTCGCCCTGCCTATGTGAATGTATCAGCGCGCGGGCTATGCACGGGCAAAACTGTATACATACTGTAGTACATCGCACTACGAGAGCGCGGTACTATCCTTATACTCGCACGCTGTGCGAGAGATTCAATGCATTCACAACACGTTGCGTCCGAACCTTGGTGATGCAGGAAATTTTGGCACGGGTGGCATGCAAAATATAAATATCGCGTAAACGCTGAAGTTATCTCAGAAACAGTTGCAATCATGGCTGTAAGTGTACTTGCTGTATAGAATCAATGCAGATAAACGGACTAGTAACTTTAAAACTTGGAATGAAACGAGTCTATATGTGTTGCAATGCAACTTTACTTATTGTGTGGTACCTGCTTTACTTACCATGCTTACCCGTTGAACTGCTTGTGCGAGTTGACCCAGGAGGGTTCAACAACGATTTCGGGGGTCCGGCGATGTGGCCCACTGTTGTGCTCTTCGGAACACGTGTGGAGATAGTTGCATAGTTTGAATTTCGCACTTGATATGCGCCATTTTTTATTCATGAATTTCAGTGAATTTTTATTTGTAAGAGTGGTTGATTCATGGAACCCTGCTGAATCATGGACACTGTGGACCACTTGCTTTATACCCTTGCTGCAGGCCTACAGCTCAGCTGGCATTTATTTTCACCTACCTCACCACACACCACCACCTAGATTGTAAGTTACTTGCATCAAAAACTGTCCTTCGTCCTTGAGGAGGTAAATTTTTACGGTACCGTACCCAGCCCAGCCAGGCATGACCACGATCATGACGATGACGTGACCCACCAACTAGAATTCCGAAATTTTACTCATGTCATGGTCATATTAACGCAAGTGCAAGCCGCCCATGATTCGACCACAACATCTAACTGTTACAGTTAGAATTATTCTGCATCAATGATCAAACAGCTAACGTTAAGCCGTGAAAGGCGCAAGTGTCTGAATCCGTGGTCTAGGCAAGGACATACCACACTGTTTTAGGTGAGTGGGACTACGTATAAATTGCTTAATATTTCAAGTGCATGAGTTGTAACTTACCTGGCATTTAGAGAGTCAAATTTCCCTTTCAGCGCATTAAACTGTGCCTTCTGATTAGGAGGAACTCTCTCGGCAAATGCTGCCCAGTCAACGACGGACTTTCCTACTCTGCGAGCTGCCATTTTGCCGGTTTTTCTTGCCCGATTTCGACGTTTTCTCTTCCCACCGGCATGCAAGATGGCGATGCAGATCGTGAAATCACCGCAGAGGGCGACAAATTGGTGGATTCCAAAGAGATTTTTTTTTTTTTTTCCTCTCATAAGCTCTTTGGTGGATTCAGTGTCGTCACCGTCGAACAACCCGCCTTCACCAAACTCCTTGTCTGTTGTCATTGATATGTATTCTTGTTTGAGTAGAAATCACATCCCTTCTTTTATTTGTTCTTTATGTATCTGAATTAATTTTGTTGTGAGTCATCCAGATATTTCTTTTTCACCAAAGTGGGTCAATGCCATCATGATGAAGGATGGCAGTGCTTGTGCACCGAGTGAAACTTTGAATGTCAGTGCAAATCACTCGGCTTTGAATCAATAATTTCATTGTTATTCTCAAGTATCATGCACTCAAAACACATTTATTACATGTATATCAAAGTACAATGTAGTTATGACCATTTGTGTCCAATAGCTGCATGAATTAATGGGGAATACCTATTTCTGAAATCTGTATCTATTTATCAATGAAACCAGCTCAAAAATGTATCATTTTTATTAATATAGGGATAACAAAACACATAACCTTTGATACTGTATCTGAAAGAACATTGCATTTAAAATTTTGAATTCAGTTAGACCTACTTTCATGTAATAGATCTGTAAAGTATGATCAAAATGCTCTTATGTGTGTTAGTAAAAAATGGATTCATTTGATGTGTTCGTCTGTTACTTAGAACTTTTTTCAGTCAAATTCTGATTATATGTGTACTAAATGTTTAATGTTTGAACTTCTTTATAATGTTTCGGATGTAGATTTTGAACAGAATGTTCTAGATGACAGTCATACAGAAATAAAAATAAGTGATTGTGAACAGATTGTTAATGAGTTCAAAACAATTGGTGAAATAAGTATTGCACATTTGAATATTTGCTCTCTTCTGAAAAATATGGACGAAATTCAATTACTTCTGAGTAAAGCTAGTATTGATATAATAACCTTTTGTGAAACTCGTCTTGATGAGTCAGTATCTGACCATGAAATATGTATTGATGGGTACAAGACAGTTCGTAACGACCGGAATCGAAATGGTGGAGGCGTTATTATCTACGTGCGCAGCTCTTTAGATTACGTGGTCCTTTTGAAGAGTATCATAATCAAGGCTTAGAATTAGCGTGTATACAGGTAACTCTTAATAAACAAAAGCCTTTTATCTTAATGTCGTGGTATAGACCGCCAGATTCGTCTATCATTATATTTCATGGTCTTCAAAATATACTCCAGAGTGTTGAAGCTCGTTATTGTGATTATGTTCTGGTAGGAGATGTGAATTGTGATCTGTTGAACAAGAATCCCTCGTATCATACTTCTCGCATGCAAAGTATAGCAGAAGAACACTCATTAACTTAATGCCTTTCCATGGCAACGAGAGTAACAAAGCACTCTAAAACAATCATTGATCATGTTTATACATCAAAGAGTGAAAATATTTCACAATGCAAAGTCTTGCCTTTCAGCCTAAGTGACCATGAAATGGTTCTTTTCTCATGGCGTAAGTGTAAACCGAAATCAGGTGGTAATCACTGTTATATTTCATCACGCAACATGAGAAAGCTTGATATTGAAAAATTTGTAAATGAATTAAATGACTCTTCAGTGGATGAAATATTACAAGAAACATCAACAGAGAAAGCATATCACATCTGGGTTCATAAACTAAGATCTCTGTTGGATAGGCATGCCCCAGTCAAAAAGAAAAGGCTTCGACAAAAGAGGTCACCTTGGATGACTAGTGGTGTCATGGCTTTGATAAGAGAAAGAGATAAGGCAAAACAGGCCGCTAAACGCATGAATAATGATTATGAGTGGCAGAAATATAGAAGTCTGCGTAATCTGGTAACATCATCTGTGAGAAAAGCTAAAAGGAAATATGTTATTGATAATATTAGGGAAAATGTAGGAAACTCCACCATCATGTGGAAAGTCTTAAGAGAGCTTATACCGAGCCCTAAATCCTCTACGAAAGTTCATAAAATCATATGATGGAAACGAGTATACAGGGTACAAAGATGTTGCAAATGCACTGAACAACCACTTTTCTAATTTGGTTTTGCGAAACAGAGAAAATGTACATTTCAAAAATAATCCTATACAATATGTACCGAGAGCATTTACAACTTTTGAATTCACTTCAGTGTCAGCTGATGAGGTAAAGAAGTGTATTGATAAAACGCCCCGCAATAAGGCTACGGGGCTTGGCACCATACCAGCTTGTATCCTACGGGACACTGTGTCAGTTATCCTTAAATCCTTTACACACATAGTAAATTTATCATTGAAAGATGGTGTTATCCCGAACGAGTGGAAATGTGCTAAAATAACACCTCTATTCAAGGGTGGTGATACAACTGATCCCTCAAATTATAGGCCAATATCTGTTTTGCCTGTAGCTTCAAAGATTTTAGAAAAGTTGGTGCTTAAACAAGTGTATGCTTATCTTAATGAAAATGATTTATTGACAAAAAATCAATATGGCTTTCGCCCAAATTTTTCTTCAGAAACGGCATTATTAAACCTCACTGAAAATGTAAGTAAAGTTATAGATGTTGGACAAGTAGTTGTTGTGATTACCCTCGATCTTTTAAAGGCTTTTGAAATGGTATCCTTTCATATTTTGATTGAAAAATTACGATTTTTCGGATTTTGCGAGGATACTATACGCTGGTTTGTAAATTATTTCAGCCAAAGAAAACAACAAACTGTAATTAATGGTAATGTTTCAAAGGAGGGTGAGGTGCTCTGTGGGGTCCCTCAGGGAAGTATTTTGGGACCTTTGTTGTTCATCATGTATATGAATGATTTGCCTCGGGTAGTTAGAAATTGTCAAGTGTCGCTTTATGCGGATGATACCTGTATTTATTATGCATCCACTGATCCTCTTGAACTTGAAAGAATTGTTAATGATGACTTACGTGATGTGCATGAATGGCTACTTCATAATAAGCTTATGTTGAATGTTAAAAAATGTAAATGTATGTTTATAGGTACTAAGCGTAATCGTAAAAAATTTGAAAATGTTAGTAAAAGAATTGATGGTACTCAATTAGAAAAGGTAAAAAGTTGTAAATATTTAGGTGTTGTCATTGACACAGAATTCTCTTGGAAACCACAGGTTGACAGCGTAAAAAGTAAAGTGTTACGTAATTTGTACCCTTTAAGAAGGGCAAGACCATATATTGACCAAGAAACCGCATTAACTCTGTATAATACAATGATTCGTCCTCACTTTGAGTACTGTAACACCATCTGGATGAAACCAAATTCTGGAAACATAAAAAGACTGCAAATACTTCAGAACAGAGCCTTGCGAACTGTTCTGAAAGTGGATTATCGTCACAATAGACGAGATTTGTATGGGAGGCTGCCTATTGACTGCCTCAGTGCCAGAGTGAAAAAAGATCTTGTTGTTTTTATTTACAAAGTTTTAAATAACCTCTTGCCTGATTTTTTGACTTATCAAGTGAACGTAAAAGTATCTAATTATAATCTGAGGAACTAGGCATTTAAAGTGTTGTTACCAAAACCAAAGACCAATTTCTGCAAAAGTAGTACTGTTTACATAACAGCTCAATTATTCAATCAATTACCGGAAGCCACGAGAACATGTACAAGGTTAGCACAATTTCTGAAGGATATCGATTCTGTTTTCTTACTTGATTTATGAGTTTTTCCATTTCTGAGTAATATTTTCTTTTGAATCACTTCGTTTCCGAGATTTTTTTTTTCTCCATACTACATTCTACTGTCTGACTGTTTTGTAAAGAGTGTTGTGTATGTATGTATTTTCTCTCTCATCTATTTGTTTCGTTATACCGATTATTGTCTATGTATTATCCTATACGTTGATTGTACCACATTATGTTTTTTTTTTTGTACAGTGTATATCATACGGACTTGCTGAAAAAACAGCCTAACGGCTGAGTGCAAGTATTTTTACCCGTGTTTAAATAAAACAAACAAAAACAAAAATAAAACAATTAAACTGGGGCTTGCAGAAAACCCACTTGTTTACTTTAATACTCATGTTGTTTAACATTCAAGAATGGATGATGATCATGTGTTCTTGTTCAAATGCCTTTCTTCTTCAGGTCCTAATCATCGAGATTAATGACAAGGTTATGACATTTTATTCATGTGAATTTATTTTCATCTGGAACCCGCACTATTACATAGGTATAGAAGCAACTGTGCGACAAAGGCACTGCCGATACTGGGCTAATCCAGTCAGATTCATTTTCCATTAGTTTAGGCCTATATCTAGTATGTTTTTTGTTTGTTAGGTTTTTTTTCAGTACATAATAGATGTATACGTGTGGTATAAGTTGTTTTCGTAAATTCAAAGAATAATGCACGCTGTATAGGGTTGGACAAAAGAGGGTTTGAAGGTGAAAACAAAATCAACACCGAAATAGAAACACCGGAGGTGTTAAAAAGGATTGAAGAGAGGGAATGAGAGAGAAATGGGGGGGGGGGGGGGGGATGGGGAAGAGATGGGGAAGAGAGATGAGGGGGGGGGGGAGAGAAAACTGGATTAAGGAAGAGAGGGGAGAGGGAGGGAGAAAGAGAGTGGCAACGGTTTAGAAATTATGATATTTTTAAAGAATTATAGATACAAAAGATATCATAAAGTTTAACTCTAATGGCCTGCTGAGAAGCTGTGTCCATGACGCAATGTTTTGTTGTTGTTTTTTACATCACTGCATGACATGCAATATATTCCCACTATGCCATCGTCATGATCGTCAGTATTAATACATCTGGGCCCTGTTGCATAAAACCCTTACCGCTGGACTTACCGCTCCTTTCTAGCGGTAAGTCTTCAAATCAGCGGTAAATTTTATAATCCTTGATGCTGATTGGCTGTGATGCCTAATTTTGACGGTAGTTACCATTGAAATTCATTGGTAAGTTTTATGCAACGGACCCCTGATTGTAAAATCCTAATAGAATGAATGCATTTTAGTCCCATATCATTCATTCACTTATATCAATCTACTCATCACGTGTACTTTCTCCAGAATAATGTAGCAGACGGTCATAAGGAACGTAGCTATCATTCAGAAAATATCGTCATTAGTAAAATGGTATCATCATCATCATCATCATCATCATCATCATCATCATCATCCGTCACCTCCATCATCATCATCATCATCATCATCATCATCATCATCATCATCATCATCATCATCATCATCATCCTTCACCATCATCATCATCATCATCATCATCATCATCACCATCATCATCATCATCCGTCACCTCCATCATCATCATCACCATCATCATCATCATCATCATCATCACCATCATCATCATCATCCGTCACCTCCATCATCATCATATTCATTATTCATATCCATCATCATCATATTCACCTCTATCGTACTATCATCATCGTCGTCATCATAATTTCCTTTTTATTTCATCTTTGTACAAAGTTAATATGCTTGTTTCGTTTGTCAGGTTCTCGGCCAGGCTATTTGCTTGTAGTATCGCCGTAAATCTATGTTTGGCGAGTTTGATTTATCAAACTTTCGAGACGACTGTGATAATTAGACACAGTCATGAGCATAATTATACTGAATAACAAAATAATGTATAAAGACAACGATCTGATCAATATAATAACAATGACCACCATCATCACTATATCATCATCTTCATTAATCACCATCGTATCATGTTCATCAGCTCTATCTGCATTATCTTTCTCGATGACTACACTTACGTGTTTGCATTCCAAAAAACAAACAAACAAACAAACAAACAAACAGACAAAGCAAAAACAAGAACAACAGTGCTTTGAAATATGACATCACAAACACGTGTTTTGGGTGTATCCGTTTGGTCACGTTTACTTATAATTTAATGGATAACTTCTGTAGACATAATATCTTCATCATATATAATTCAAGAATACTTTCACAATTTTACAAATAAAACATGAAACACTCAATGATCAATTTCATTCTAACGCCTTGTGATTTAAATTGTCTAAGGTTGCTCAAAAAACCACTTAGATAGTTTGCTGAATAGAAGACAAAAGTACAAGCTCTGTTCAGGAATCAAGAATGACTTATACTGTACGTACCAACAGCTACATTCTGTGATGTTAATTCGTGGTGGAATTGTGGGAAATATCAAAGGTCAAGAGGTCATGGTTAAGAGGAGCACAAAGACAATGACGGAAATGTACATTTCTTGTGAAATAATCACGTCACCTTGTAAGAAGTCTACTCGAAGAAATAACGTGTACGTCTGTTTTCAGACACTATTTCCTGTCCGTGTATACAAAGACCAAACAAACCATGATTCAGTCTTGTGTGATAATCAATAATTATTATATAGCCATTCCTCATTACAATAAATTCCTCATGTAAATACAACCTTGATTTCATAACGCAATTTCCAGTGCCATCATAACTTAACATTACATTTGAACGAGTTGTCATGGTGACGAGAGACCTATCTATCAAACACTACACGGACTACATATCGCATATTCCCTTCTCTACCCCGATTCCAGGAAATATGTTCAACAAACTATAGTCGTAAAGCAAGTATGTACATACCAGAGCAATCTATTTAGATGTATACAAAATTAATAAATAACACACCTTCTCTTTCATGTGTACTTCGATTGCACGAAATTAGAACAAAATTAAATAAATAGACAAAATTCGGGGGAAATGCGACTTACAAAATTACAGACAGTGACATTTGAAATATAAGCAATAAAGCCTCGTGATGGCACGTTAACAATAATTGCACATAACAAGAAGCAATGATGCACTATTGTGTTTCTTTCTCATTTAGAGTGCTATTATTAATAAAGCGACCAAAAATGTCTTGCTGTCAGTTATGACGTAGCAATATCACTAATCTTGCACACAGTCACGTGACCATCATGTATCTTCATCAACCGGTCATACGAAAGAATAGTGGTATAAAACTCATTACATCAAATACCTCTATATGCAGGAACTTTGGATCTACATCAAGTTGGGTGAGTGACATTTTTTTCTGTGACATTACGTCTTATGATGAAAGGTATATGGGAAGCTGAATTTACATAAAAATACTGCCTTCTTTGGCCAGGGTAGCCTCTTCAGTGTTACCACTGGTCCACCAGAGGGCCCTGCCATTCTATTATCCTAGTGTTGCCAGGTACCCATTTATACACCTGGGTCGAGAGGGACATTGTTGGCAAAAACATTTCTTCCAAGCACCGGGTTGGATTTGAACTCGGGTCCTTCGACTGAAAAAGGAGTCTTATCCACTATGCCACAGTGCCCCCAATGGTGCAGCATATACTGATAATAATTATGTTGGGAAGTGATCAGGGGACCGTATTTGCCCGAACTAGCTGACCACTGCTTCAGATCGGGGCCAAGAAAACACATTTGTATCTGATTACGGAAACCCTCTTGATTTACTGAGACAGTATCAACCCTTGTCTTCTTATTAAACATCTACTTAAATAATCGATAATGTAAAAACCATTCATCACAAACAGAAGAAAAAAATGCTAAAAACTCGCTTGTCAAGTGAGTTAACATGTATGATTTCTTTTCTTCTTTTCTTTATTCATCTTTTCTTTTTTCCCCTCTAAACTTTAGACCTGCATCTAAACCCTTCCCAATTCAATAATCATGACACCATTTCTTTAGGGAAGCTGAAACAAACAAGGAAAGATAATGAGATCAACAACAATCGAGATTCGGCGTCTATACTCTTGGAAATTGGTCATTGGATATCTACAACTTGGTTTCCTACGACCAATTTGTGGTTGAACAAGAGTTGATGATTTTTACACTTTGATAAACTCGATTGCAAAAATATAACGATAAGTTTTAAATGTGGATTTAGTCACATTTTGAGATACGAAGGGTGAATCTTGTCCTGATTTGGAAAGTGAAAATTTACGGTCAGATTTAGTGTTACCCGTTTATGAGTTATGAACGTCTTGCTTGTATGGGCTTCTGTAAACACGCCGTTGTTTGTTTGTTTGTTTGTTTTTTAATCGGCTTGGTAAACGCACACACATGGATTTATCTCAGTTTCTAAACATCCTATGCTAATCCTGTTGATATAACCTCGTCTCTTGGCCAGCAAGAAATTGCATATTGCACACAGCACTAGACAATTTATAGCATCTTTCGTGTATGATTAAAAAAGAAGAAAGTAAAAATGGCAAACTATAAGCACACGATTGCATCTCTATGACTTGCATAACCATACACACTGGTAACCAAAGAATTTCTATAACTTAACTGATATTATAAGTATATACACCCATTTCATTATGATTACTATGTATATTGTATCAATCCATTTCAAAACCAAAACAATCGAAAAAAATACAGAGTCAGGTTTGTGGAAGAAACAACACCCAACATCATGATGTGATTATCAATAGGGTACACGTACACTCATTCATCACTACATAGTCATCTTCAGTCTAAATTGTTTTATGCCACGTTCGTAAAACATTGAGAACGAAAAAAAAAAATCAAAACAACTATAAATCAATTATACAGCGGTCTTGAGCAAAGGTAAAGGAAAATTCCCATGTAAACCTGTGCTGAATCCAAAACACGCTCTCGGCAGCATAACAAGTGCTTTTAAATTTCCAGTCACATTAATTGGTACCCGTTTCACTATCTTCGCGCAGCCACTTTTAAGGGCACAATCTATATCAAGGACGCTTCGACTATGATCAGTACAACTGTTCATCAAACCTGTGCTAAAATAGAAACATGTGTCAAACATCATATTCGTGATACTCCGACAGAATTAAGGATAAAAAAATGCATCTAACTTGTGTATGAGATATCCGTTTCCGTTTACCGTAATGCAAATTCTTCACATGTGACCAGCCTACGTAGACGGATGATTGTGTTTGATACAAGCCGTGTTATTATGTGAAGTTTAATATACCTGTACAAAAAACTTATCTTGACAGAATAAAACAAGATTATTTTGTACGACATTTTTCACTGTTAATAATCGTAGATTTCCTAACAAATATGAGTGATTCTTGTAGGCTACATATATGGAAATGTTATCATTGCACGTATTTGGATAGAGTTAACTAAATCATAAGCCTGTTTCGCATCTGGATTCACTAATACATAAACTCCAATTCACAGATACCCTACACAGTGTTCACGTAGGTTCTCTCCTGAACCCATCAAGTAGGGCTACACACAAAGTGAATAAAAACCAGACATAAAACTGATGTTCCACCATCTCTCGTCAGAAAAAAAAAAATCCTTTGTTAGTTCTCACCAAGCATCACTTTTGAGGACAAAAACCTCCATGTAATGATTCCAGGCCTTTGAAAATCCAATCAAGAGTGATTAGCAAAGCTCCACGGATTTTCTGCTAAATTAGTCAGAAAGCTGTTAATTATGAATGTATGGGTGTGTGAATGAGTATTTAGTGTGTGAATCTCATACGGTACTCTTCAACGTGTGTTTGTATGGGATCACGATTTCCATCCATTTGTTGTTTGTCATGGAATATCCTTTTGAAGAAAAGTCTTTTCAGGAATGAATAAATTAGATAATAACCTCTTGAAGTTATAATGATGTTACTTTATCATCAAAAAAGCAAGAGCTACATTGCTGCAGCGTCACCATAACTTAAATCTTAGAATGAACGAAAAATTACTTTGTGATTGCGGTATCATCATTTCTCCAATCGTCAAAGTTTGACCATCTTATTTCCACTTCTCATTCGCACCCCCATCCATTTCCCTGTCTGACGTCACAATGATTTGAGCAGACGATATCCCCGTGGGCGGGAAAGACTATCACGGCAAAAATCATTAGCAACGCGCGGCAGACGAACGCATTTGTTGAGCGGCATAACACGCCACTTTATCTATACGCCATGCAGGTTTCTGACAACATTCTCGTAAGATCCTTTATCATAATAAACATGGTCGAAAAGAAGCGCAATGATATCCACTGTCGCGGTCAAGCATGTTTCCACATTGTTGACATCTATGTCTAGTCATTTTTAATGATTCTTCTCAATTTGTCAGTGGGTGAACAAACATCGAAGTAGGCAAATGCATATTCACCTAAATGTCAAGACTGTGATGGGAATATTGACGTGATTAACTATACCGAACTATAATTGACGAATCATTTTTGCTATAGATACAATTACGGAGTTAATGAAAAGTCCGTAAACCCGTACATTAAGACTGCAAAATATCTACCTAGAATCATGTTTGGCCATTGGTTCTATACTGATGAGTTTGGTTGACGAACGTGACGAAAGTGTTGTTTCACTCCCAAATGAAAGTAATTTGCATTTGTACCTTCTGATCTTCCTGCATTTCACTATTTCAAAGTGTGCCTTCCTTTCAGCTCATTGGGTGATAACGACCACAGCTGATCATGTGACATGTCATTATAAACCAATCATGGCCATCACACTACCAGACAAGTTAGCATACATTTTGACACGACCGTTAGTTGTGATAGTGAGTATATTCATTTGTGACTGCATGTTGGCTTATGTTCGTGTATTTATATTATGTGTATGTGTGAATGTGTGTGTGTGAGTGCTTGTTTGCGTGTACATGAATGATATTGTCTGGCGTCTCCAATCAGTGGATGAGCACGCACGTCGGTAGGTTAGCGGAGAAATACTGGAGGAGTTTTGGGGAAGCTCCCGGGCAGTTGGTGACCTCGAGTTCCTCAAGCTGTTTCAACTGGGCCAAGCCAGATAGGCCGGATGCCGTCAGTAGAGGGCAGCCTACAAAAGGCACAATGACAAGTAGACGCAGAACTTTAAGAATACAACAAATAACATCATATTGGAGGCGAGCACATGACTCGTTTTATGCTGTTTGTCTGATCAAGGAAGTACTAGGCTCGCCTAGTTCCTACTTGGTCTGATGACGTAATTAGACTATCATATGCAACTTAAAATGATCCATGAGCAGAGCTAGGAAGATGAGAGATAGCATCAGTTAGAAGTTGTACATTTAAAGGGGCCCTGAAATCCAAATGCATGTTGATCTGTGTTGATTTATAATACCTTCAACATCACTTTTGCGGTGAAACGAATATCTAGAAACATTTCATATATTTTTAATTATTTTTTCTTTTATTTTTCTTCAGATTACTTGGGAACGCCCACAAAAAATCCTTTCAAACCAATCAATATTCATATTCTTGAGATGACATCATCTGTCAATCATTGCTAAAGTGCTGAAATGTTTAACAAAAGACATTGGAATGCACCTTCCCCTCGACTCAGCATAACTTAAATGTTCCCTCGCCATGTCTTTTGTTAGTCACATTAATATGACAGAAACATGCAAGTTATGCTGAGTCGAGGGGAAGGTGCATTCCAATGTCTTTTGTTAAACATTTCACTACTTTAGCAATGATTGACAGATGATGTCATCTCAAGAATATGAATATTGATTGGTTTGGAAGGATTTTTTGTGGGCGTTCCCAAGTAATCTGAAGAAAAATAGAAGAAAAATCATCAAAAATATATGAAATGTTTCTAGATATTCGTTTCACCGCAAAAGTGATGTTCAGGGTATCATTAATCAACACAAATCAACGTGCATTTGGATTTCAGGGCCCCTTTAATGTAAATAAGCCCGTGAGTGCTCATAATTTCTTGCAAAAGTCAAAGCAACGTAAGACGTAAAGGACAAGTTCACCTTCATTTACATAAGGATTGAGAGAATGTAGCAATATTAGTAGAACACATCATTGAAAGTTTGAGGAAAATTGGACAATCCGTTCAAAAGTTATGAATTTTTGAAGTTTTTGTGCAGTCACCGCTGAATGAGAAGACTACTGCAGTGTATGATGTCACATGCGTACAACAATATAAGGAAAATATAAAGAGATTTCACAAAATGTCATCTTCTGAAAAAAGTACTCATTCCCTTGACTCGTTACTAACATATGCTACGGGTAATATTATTCCCATTGCCTTTAGAAAGAGGCAAGTCAAGTGCTCTTTTATTATGCGAAAAAAAGTGAAAATATGTTGAATTTTCTTTACATTTTCTTTATACTGTTGTACTCATATGACATCACGAGCCTTAGTAGTCTCCTCATCCAGCGGTTCCAACGCAACAATTTTAAAACTTCATAACTTTTGCATCGATTGTCCAATTTTCCTCAAATTTTCACTGATGTGTTCTACTAATATTGCTGCATTCTCTCAATCCTTATGTTAATGTAAGTGAATACACCGTCACTTGTTTGCATCCGTATATGATTATTATTCAGGGCACAAAGAGAGTATAGACATAAGTTGGTAGGCGAAACGGGATGCCAAAAATTGGTTGTATCAGCACAATGCAGTTCTTCTAATTCCTTGGGATCTCTTCTTTACAATACCAGCTGGATGCACTAACACAACTAGAAAGCAGCTGCGGAATGACACATCAATCAATAAAACAAACAAAACACGAATGAACAACATAAAGATCAAATTTCGAACAACTACATCATCTAACTAAGCTATCAACGACTAAAACAGAGAAAAAAGAAGTAGCCATACCAGTTTGTCAAAAAAAAAAAATAATCTAAAAGCGACTGAAGGAATCATACAGGGATGCAGCATTCTTGCAGTTTTAATATAATGAAGTAACCTAGACTACATCATTTACTTTACGTAGGAATCAATATGACAGTAACGACAATATTGAAAATGATGTTGAAAGAAAAAACTTCACTGAAATGTAATAAATATCTCCCCCAAGGAGTTGTACTAAAAAAGAAAGGAGAAGGATATAATGCCGACATGATATTTGGAATGATATTATACAGACAAGACTTGGGATGTGGACGAAACATTAATTACTCGCCTTGGTATTCATGGAATTCGATCGATATTTGACGATATAATCAATGCTCTGGGCCAAATAATTTGGCTGTTCGGGGGCGAAAGGGGCGTGTCCTAAGAGCAGCCAAACAAGCCCCTCCCACCATTTTCTTTGCACGCTCACCTGCCACGGATAGCACCAAGAGACTCTTCATCCCGTACAGATGCTGTAGTCCGAAATCCTGAACTTGGCAACACCAGCGAAGGTAGAGCGCCCTCAGACAGCTCATGGTTGCCAGAAATCCAACACCGGTGTCCGTGATGCGAACGCATCTACAACGTAAAAGAGAACAGAGCAAACAAAACAAACAAACAATTCGTTAATCGTGAAATAACAAATATTGTCCACGCATTGCATTACAACGCATCTGAAATATTTCACCTTCATTCAATGACGGAAAGAGTAAGAAAAGAAAAATCAAATTTGAAACGGTGTGAAGATGATAATCTCTCCAGCATTTTCAAGCAACATCATTATTACAAGCAGCATCATTATTACAAGCAATAATGCTCAGTGGATGACACAAATATATCACACATTTTAAGGGGACAAACAATTGAAAACACATGAAAGAATGACAACTGTGAGCAGTCTGTTTAGTCTTGTCAATGAATTGATTAGAACAGGAAAAATAGACATTTGTCTAAGATCTTATTTAGATAGTTTGTATACTTTATGTATCTGTGTATATATGTGTGTGTTTATCAATGTGTTTGTATGTGGTAGACATTTACGATACTTATGTAAGTCATATTTTAGTTGTGCTTACATGCGTTGATATATTTACGATACTATAAGTTGTCATTGTTACTTTATCCAAAGTTAGCGCATCCGAATTGTCACAACTTTACGGATCGAACCATGTCGAATTCCGAGGACCTATATACACGTAGGTCTTACTAAACGCCCTCGCCATGGCTTGGTTTGTTGCTTGTTGAACAGCTTTGCTTCTCCGCGTGGTTAATGATAAACACGATCATGCTTTTGTCATTATAGTGCACAAAACATAACTTGCGTTTACTGAATTCAAGGAAAACAGAACTCGGATGGGTCTATCTCTCAATCGGCTCTTTGGCACACGAGAATAACAGATGACCATCGTTTGCTTGACAATTACCATGGCAACGACATCACTTGCTTGATCAGTAAAAAAAAAAAACCCAGATCAATCAAGATTGCGTTTACATGGCAGCGCATCAATGCATATGGCGGCGATTCAATAAAAAGCATAATGACGCTTGGACAACGGCACCATTATTCTTTCGCATCTAAGAAATGCAAAAATGCTCATAAACTTGAACATGACACAGCAGGTTCCAAGACAGATATTGAAGCTACTAATTAGTGTAAAGAGAAAAGGAGATATGGTTTAAAGGGAACACAAACCCAAATAGCAATGTGGATTGAGTAAAAGCAGTAACATTAGTAGAACACATCAGTGAAAGTTTGAGGAAAATCGGACAATTGATGCAAAAGTTATGAATTTTTAAAGTTTTGGTGTTGGAACCGCTGGATGAGGAGACTACTAGAGGTTATGACGTATGAGAGGACCACAATATAAAGAAAATATAAAAGGAATTCCACAAAAATTCACTTTTCTAGCAAAATGAAAGAGTTCTTGACTAACCGCTTTCAGAAAGCAGGGGGAATAAGTGCTACCCCTAACATATGTCAGTATCAAGCTGACGGAATGTGTAATTTTCATGAAAAATGAATTTTTATTGAATTCCCTTTTTATTTTCTTTATATTGTAGTCCACTCATACGTCATAACCTCTAGTAGTCTCCTTACCCAGCAGTTGCAACACCAAAACTTTAAAAATTCATAACTTTTGCATCGATTGCCCGATTTTCGTCAAACTTTCACTGATGTGTCCTACTAATATTACTGCTTTCACTCAATCCACATTGCTCTTTGGGTTTACTTTCCCTTTAAATTTTAGTTGTCGCAGTAAGGGTGTGGCTGAAAACTTTCAGCCGAAAGACAATACAGGTCACAACGGAAGGTTGCGGGAGATAACAACCAAAGTCCCATAACAAAGTAACTATACTCATGATAAACATGAAAGTTTACAAATTGTGCATGTGACATTGTGATTATGGAGTCTGTATGGTACTATGTACGTTATCATGTTTGCTTTATAGCTATATATAGCCTTATAACAACGGATACATCAACGTCCGAAAACAGTCTAATTAGAGTCTGTAAGCAATGTATCGTTCTAGAATGTAAAAAAAGAAGGTTCTTATGAAAGAATATAATGAGTGGTAGAAAAGAACCGGTAACGTGACTATGAACACGTCATGGTCCATAGATTTAACATCAACGTCCACTGGGTTTGTACAGGGCTGTCAATAAATCGCATGACTGTGACTTTGCATGCGTTAAGTTCCGAGTCTTATTGCTTGACACAACATTGTGCATATCAGTTTTCACTTTATTCACCCTTCCTATTCTCCAAAAGAAACACCATTGTATCGTTTTGTATTTTCAAAATGTTAAATAAAAAAAAAAATCACATTCTCACTTGTCCTTTGAGACACTGTAAGAACTGAAAAGTTAGATTTGTTGAAGAAGGAAGCATCTCCTTGTACATGGGTACTTTTTGGGTAAAGGGAAAATGAAGAAAAGCAGGTGAAGATAATCATCATGGTTGCATATTTTTATACCCATGCAGCAGGAATGATGCACACGGCACCATTATGTACATGTACATAATTTTTATAACCTTCATTGTTTAGGTAAAATTGCTCGAATTCATGAGTCCGATCTGCTTAGATGTCTTTCTGCAAAAGAACAAACCAAACCAGCTATTTTCCTTTCTAGCGTAAATTACACTTGAATTCAGCCACATATACGGAGGATACAGGGGCGGATCCAGGAATTCTGTAAAGGGGAGGGGGGGGGGGCGCAACTGATATTTCTGGTGCCATCACTTCCGGGTTTCATTTCATTTTTTCTTTTATTTCTTTTGTTTTTAACGAAAAATAAAGGGGGGGGGTTGCATCTGTTGCACCCCCCTCTGGATCCGCCACTGGGATAGCATCATCGCGATTCTCGAGATGGAACTCATCAACCAAAACAAAAACCGCTGGATGTCCAAACCCTTGAACATGGCCCACGCATTCTAGTGCACAAAATTGATAAGTAGGACAAACGTTAAAAGCATGCATCCATGCTGGGAGGCTGAAAGCGAGTAAACGTGAGTTTTTATTCCCCTTCTCGCGCTACAAATCCCTGCATGGCTGCATCCCTTAAATGTCACAAGTTCACGGTGTTCCACCGATCGAGGGCTTTCGACAAAAGTGCGCCGACGCATGTCCGCGTTGTGCAGCCCGAGATAGACTCTCATGCCCAGGGGTATCGATCGTAATGCATGGTTGCTCGGATACAGCAATATCGACGAATTAAATGAATGAAGGAAGAATGGGGAATTGTGAGTGTGTTCAGTGTGTGTCAGTGTGTATGGGGGGGGGGGGGGGCCTCGTGTTATTTTGAAAATGATTTTTAAGGCCAACTCCACAAGTGATTTTGAATTGAATGCTGCGTATCATATAGACTATATATATAGTTGAAATGTGCTTGCTGCCGGCCATGAACAAACGAAACACACAAACGCACAACTACGGTGTCATAGACCTACACCTGATTATGTATGTAAAGTTAGCTGTTAGCTGTATAATTTTATACACAAGAGTGAGTACCGAGTTCATTGAGGTTTCAAACCACTCACAACGTGTCTAACATGTTGCACACTGCCACACGTGTAGTGAACTACCACCCCTCACTCACCTCCGGAAGGAATACATTAATTTGGAAGATGTGGATGACTAACAATCGAGCTGTGATTAATGTAAATACTTTACGGGTAATGGTCATGAACACGCATCTTCCACACTATCCACACTCGTTTCCGTCTCCGTAACGTAGATCTTCCTCCTGTGTGAAAACATCACGCGTTACCTCATCATACCACAGTACTAATATAAACGGACGCACTTCACGACAGAGCGTACAATGTTGTACTCTGTACAAGCTCCGATCGACGCTCGCATTATTACCTCGACAAGTCAAGTTCACCTCACGCGAGCTGGTTTCATTGTACTACTTTGACTTAAAAAAAAAAGGGGGGGGGGGTGGTGGTCTCAGAATATCAAGTGGGTCAGGGATGTCAGTGAAGAGTTCGTTAACATTGGCTTCTTTATTGATATACTGTGTTAGAGACTGAAGACATCAATATGCCCTGGTTTTCCATATGAGTCTACATGAACGGTAGTGAACCTCAGGATATTGTATATGCAATGACGAATTTATTAGAGAGAAAGAGAGAACGAAAAACATATATCTGTCTATTTATTTATTCATTTATTTATTCATCTATCTACATTATCTATCAACATAACAGAGAGAGAGAGAGAGGAAGGGGGGGGGGGAGAGTATTACTGTCGTTTTATGTAAGAGTGTGTATTATAATATACAGTATGTACATATATATATATATATATATATATATATATATATATATATATATATATATATATATATATAACTATATACATAAACGTATACATACATACATATATATATATATATATATATATATATATATATATATATATATATATATATATATATATATATATATATATAGTCGAGACAATGTAGATGACAAAAGATGTCGCATGAAGCCGGCTGTTACGAAGCTTTCGACCTTGGTCTTCCTCAACTTTATTATCTGCTAAGCAGACGTGTGGGTTACTTGGGTGTCTTGTGGCTGTCTTGTGTGTGTGTGTGTGTGTGTGTGTGTGTGTGTGTGTATTCTCGCTATTTGTTGATGGGAAGGGTTTTAACGATGTTGGAATTATATCGTCAAAATACAATATCATCGAACAAATAAAATACTTCACACACAATAGAAAAAAGAATGGGCAGGTCCGCGAGTTTCATTCCGCATGACAGACAAAATACGAGTCTTCAAATATAAAACCCAAATCTGTTGCTCCGGTCCTACGCCATCAGTTAAACTGCTTGCCTCTTATAGCTGGTTTACATCCGTTTTCCTATACGACTAATCGAAAGCAATTCGAAAGTAGGTGTCCCTTCGATGGTATAGGTGTCCCCAACATGACACAACCAAATATAAAATGCCCAGTTAGGACAATTATTTACGGGGAACAGAGCGCCAAAAGGCCATTGAATACATTTCAGACGAAATGTGTTTACTTGGTTGTTTTACAGTGGTAGGAAGCTGTCCACTGCCTAAAGGTTAAAAGACCAGTGAGATTGGTTATGACGCTTTACTATGCAATTTAGACTAAGCTCTTTGCGGGTTCGCGTGCAAATGCAAATTCGAAAACACGGTCGCCATAGAAACGCACACGACGGTGCCTTTGAAATCAAGTTTGTCCCACCCAACAAACGTTGCATTTGCGACAACAATCGCAGCTGATATACTAATAAGCCTCGCCTCTTCGCGGTAGACGATTTTTTGCGCTCCGAAAGAGAACAAAAAACTCATCTACGCACGTCAGTAGCAGAGATTAAATCGCCGCCGTAAGCAATAATCGCCTCCCCGAACTGATCCCGTATTTCAATCACTGTCGGGATGGAGATCGTGCGAGTTTAGTCAATAACACAAGGTTAGGTTCGTGGGTGTCTATTGTACCACGCAAATCGTTATTAGGATAGGACGTTTATGAGCGGTTCGTATTGACAATTAGCTCAGTGTACACTTAATTACTGCGAAACCATCGTGAAAGTGCAAAATTAAATGGTAAAAAAGAGAGGAAAGATACGCGAATCATTAACTATAGCGCGAAACTGTGAGATAGGTGGGAGAGTTCATCAATTTTGTGCTTGATTCTCTGGATGAGACAACAAATGAACATAACACAAACAAACAAACGAATAAGAACCCAAACCCAAACCCTTCTGCATTATATTTTGTGGGATTTACTTCCATTTTTTTTGGAAACATGCGACAATTAGATTTAAAAAGCAAACATGCAATTCATAATCATAACACTTCCACAGAAAACGCTGACGGTGAGATATAAAAAATGAATGAAACACAAATAATTTTGAGTGATGGCGACACTGGTTTGAATGAAAACTATCATCTCACCCTATCATCAAAACCTTATCTTATATTTGTGTAATTAAAGAAAGAAATGCAATTATGGTGAACATTCTCATCATATAAAATGGCAAGCAATAGTACGTTTCATGTTTTGTTCGTATCTTCTTCATTCTTTTTCAATTTGGAGCCGGATGGCGTTACATAAGGTATACTGTGGTTTTCATCTTCTTGCCTCCTATATTATGTTTCAGTTGATTATAAAATCAATCAGTTTGCCGGTCCTTGGACTAGAATTGTGATGTATCGACCCTTCAAATCGTAAATATTATCTTTAAAGATTCAATCAGAGAAGCTTTCTAGGAAGTCTTCTTCGAATCATGTCGTCATGACAACATAAGTGCTGCTGATGATAATGATGATAACAAGTAGGGATTGTAACAGGTGAAGCGGCATAGAAATCGACTGAAATTCCAAATCATACACGTGACTGTAACCTGTAGTATGAGAGGACGAAAGAATGAGACACTAGTCATTGATACCCGGCAGACATCATACTGGGGGTTACCTAGTCCACTGCCTGGACTGCCTTCGTGTATGTACGGTGTGTACTAGCATGGTCGCACACGGAAGTACCGTCGTTGAGGGCGTGTAGTATAAGGAGAGACCCCCCGGGGGGCAGCAATTTGTGGACTCGCGCGATGCGTGGACTGTCGCGATCGAGAAGACTTCGCGCTACCGCCAATGAGGGCGTATGAGAGAGTGAGAAAAAAGAAAAGAGTCCCGTATCGGGACTAGGGGTTACCGGGAGAAATCTGAACAAGGCCACAATAATTTCACAGAATGACGGGAGGGGTTGGAATTATCGCGGGGAATGCACCCGGTGATGCCTTCCGTTTGGATTCTCCGCCTGCAGAGCGCCGCTTCGCTGCGGGTTTGGCCGGAATACCGGCCAACGGTAATTGACTGAAAATGCGACCTCATACTCTAATAGTATGCAGCATGCAAGGGCGCCATGCCATAGCAAAATGTCAGAGAGGAGAATGGCCCTGCAAAGTGGGTTAATACAATCGATCGTTGGGGGAGGGGGGGGGGGATGGGGATGCTAAGGGAAAGAATAGTGGTCGTATGTTTCCTGAGATGGATGTGTCTTCTTTGGACACGCTGCTACATGTATATGGGTGAGGGTCGGGAAAGGAGGGAAGGGGGAGGAGAGCAGAGGGGAGGGGAGGGGAGGGGAGGGGAGGGGAGGGGAGGGAAGGGGAGGGGGCATAATAACGAGGTCAATTTGACAGGCATTCCTCTGATTTCTATTATCTCATCTGCTCTTCCCTCAACATAATTTGAACGTAAAATTCATGTGCTGAGCACTACGAGCGAGACACATTCATTATTTCTGATAATAGGAATCTTCCTTACCCAGTCCTGTTGTTACCCCTAAATTAGAGTCAACGGTAATGGGGAGTTAAAATATAATGGGGACAGTGTTCTTATTGGCTTGGTTTTCTTTCATTTTTTTTTTTTAATCATTGTGAAGATATCACATTGGAAAGCACTATTCCCGTATGTAAAACAAGTCAAAAGTGCTGGCCAGAAAGACTAGGTGCGTTCTGGCATTATGTTCACAGAACGGCGTGCTCAGTGCGGTGAGAGGACAAGCGAAGCAGAATTAAAGGCATAATTTACCATTTGCAGATGAAAAAAAAAAACAAACACCCAGGCATTAGTGCTCTAAAACGGTTCTAAAATGTGAGTTGGGGAAAGAAACAATCATCGTAAAAATTTGAATCGGTAAAATCGATGTTAAGTATGGTTAAATATACAAAAATATGAACAACAGTCATGATAAAAAATATTTTCAGACTAAACCGTCTACAGTTATGGTTTAATGAGAAAAATACTGATATTTCCTTATATGTTAGGCTTTATTGCAAAAAAAAAAAATGTATGGCAGGATGTTTTGTGATACAACTGACCTACACAGTCATATGCATCAAAAGTGATATCTTGAAATCACTGCTCCCAAAGGTAAACAGAACCTTTAACTCATATGAGTAGAAGTGAGCTATACAACACTACTCTACACGCCCACTGCATATAAAGAGTCTGATAGCAAAACGAAATATCTCCATTCTTGTTAATTTGAGATATTTGCGACTGAATTTGCTAAAAACAACGATAAGAAAATGAAAATATGAGATTTTTAAATCATAAGTTCCAGAATATTTCTTGTCTTGTAAAAATTGAGATATCACTGGAAATGTTTTGTTCCGCTCTATCTGATGATGGACTTACATTTTTTTTTTTTTGGTCAAAAAACTGCGAATATTCTGTTTTGCGATCAACCTGTTAATATAGTTGCGTGTGTCTCATTAAGTTTGAAGGCTGATACAGAATGGTGGTGGCATAATTCACAGGTCCAGTGCTGCTCGTGAACTTTATCAGTCACTTTGAACTTGAAATAATGTGTAGTGTGTCCAAATAGAGTACCTCATACCGGTCCCCCGGCTTCCAGGCACTTTACACCACACGTGGCGCCATTTTAATAGATGCGAGCCTGTAGCTATTAGTGTGCGACAGCGCCCCATGCAACATCAACAATAATGCTGTATCTACATTTGATTGTCATACTGCACCGCGTTTATACTGCATATTAGCGTAAAGTGTTTTCTTCAGGATATTAACCGGCAAAACATAGGAATATACTACATGCAAATTTTAACCATACTGTCTTGCTGTTAAATAAAACAACATGGGTTGTAAATGCAGTAATGTATATTCTGCTACACTCTATAGCAGGTAGATTACTTTTTCAATTTCGGTATGAATTGTGCATTCTCGGCTTCACAGTTATGTTTAAAAAACGGTGAAGCCCAGTATAAGCGTGTTTAAATCTGGTTTAGCCGTCTAACCCCATCATATGGATCATAATTTCAGTTTTAATTTCAATTGCCATTTCAATTTCAATTTTATTTTCGTATTTCTTACCGAAATGCATGAAATATAATATCAAAATGTGTCCAACTTGATGATGATACATAATGACATGCACAACCATGTCTGCTGATCTCAAATACGATGTGCTTCTTTACATTGTGTGTGTGTGTGTGTGTGTGTATGCGCGCGCGCATACACTAATCAGCTACAGAACCATTTTCGTTTTTTGCTATATGATACCCTATGAATCAGTTTGGTCGGTTAAGCCAGGCGAATCTGCCAAAGTGTGACTTTATGGCGGGGAAACGTCTACATGTAATCTCATCCGTATTATGACGTATTAGGGAAGTGAGAATCTGAGCCAATATTCGTGCGAATACTTTGGCTTTGGTTGGTTAGGGGTCGTCTCTTTGGTAATCGAGGGAGATGTACTTTTCTCACGCTCTCTTCTTCCCCCCCCCCCCCCCCCCCCCCCCCGCTCTCTTTTCCATTCTATCCCCTTCTATCTCTTCTTTACATTCTGCCTATTGTATGAGTCACGGAGAATTATGTGCGACGTCATAACGGTTCGCACAAAATCATTTTCAACTTTTTCAATTTTCAACCATGAATTAGATTAATAATTTTTGTTTTGTTTTGTTTTCATTTTTCAAAATGAAATGAGATGAATGATTTGCCCTGTCTGATTACTCTCAATTGGATAGGATTTCCATCTAAACGTACTGGCGGAGAAAATAATAAATATGCACATGCAAACCGGGAGTGGTCATTAAACTGTCAGTAGAAGCAGTGAGGGATATCATTTCAACTCTCGAAACTATAAGTCGAGTAGCTTCATAAGAGTGAGATCAAGCAATGTGTATCATAAGGTATAGCGCTACACTATACATTCTAAAACAGACAATGCATTTTAGCATGGCAGGAGTACATCCTTTGCTTGCATAAGTTGCTGGGTTTTTTTCCCCCTTATTTTTGAATCTCCTCCCTCACTCATTTCACTTCGTCAGAGCTCACGGCAACCAACTTTCGTGTATTACGTAGATGGGGCTGACTCGATACAGATTCGACTGCCTGTAGATTTCGTCGCATAATGACCTTCTGTCTCGGACAGCCGAGAGAGGCTCCTCAAGCAAGACAGATTATTAATTTGTATGATTGCGGGATGAGTCAACCCCCTTTGCTTCCGGGAAAAGATAAAAACCTTTCTTTTTCCTATTTCTGTTCCTGTTCCGCCTCACTTTTTCTTCTTTCTTTTTTTCTTTCTTTCTCTACATCTGCCCTCCTTTGTCCGGCCTTCTATCAACGTGACGTCATTAATGGGAATACGCGCGCTATTTCATCTTCAAGCGATTGACGCTTATCTCGGGGGAAATGGTGGTCACCCGGCAGGTGTTAGTTGAATGTCTGTGAGCGTTGATGGAGAAATGGAATGATAGTAGTGGGGAGGATGCCACGGTGATGCCAGGAGGGTGTGGCGATGTGGGCATGGGGTTGTGATGCGGACAGGGGGCGGCGATGTGGAAATACTAGTCATGCTAGTAGTGGTGTGACAATAAGGATCATTGCATACTCACAATCTCTTTCACACACAGGGACACGATAGCGCTCGCGACTACGAACTGCCGTGACAAATTATCAGCAGCAACACATGCGCTGAATAAAATAAACATGATAATTTTTCATCTCGTCTACATGTTATATGTCGAATGATGAGCAAGAAGGGGGGGGGGGGGGTAGAAGAGGAAGAGGATACAAGCTCTATCACGGTTCAACTGGAATCTTGACATTATAGCCAACCTGATGGCTCTCAAGATGAATACTTGATGAATAATTGACGAACACTCGATGAATACACGATTTCTGATGAATTCGCGATGTTCGTTGATGTATGAGCTTTCTTCTTGCCGTCCTATCATTATCATCAATTCGATAGAGGGTATCCTGGCGTGGGTTTGATTGAATTCTATCCGAGTTATATCTGGCTTGGCTGCAGAGAAGATGATGCTGCATAATCGTCCGCCAAAGGTAATCCCCTTCTGATTAAAATTTCAGACATGATTCATCCAAAGGGCTCGGGTGCCGAATTCTATCTTTACCTTTTGTTTTTGGTATATTTGTCATAAACAGTTTAATTAGTACCGGCTATTCACCTAACAAAGGAATGTAAAGAAAAGAATAGAATATAGATTCAGAATTTCAATCTTGATAGCTTGCATAGCACCAATGAATGAGTGCATCTAAATTACTCATTACAGAGGGCAATAAATGTTACTCTATCGAAGAGATGGATTCAACTCGTGACATATTCTGTCGAACTTGCCATTGTTCTCGTCGATATTATGTTGATATCTGTTTGAGCTCTTATAATTTTCTCACTACAAAGAGCCGTTGTATCATGCAGAATCGGGCTATTGTAATGAATACGTGTTTCACAAAACAAAAGAGGTAATAAAAAGGGGGAGGGGCGCTGCTCATACTGACGTAGGTGTGAGGAAAGCCCTCTCTGAAAGCGATGTTTTCATTTCATTCTCCTCTCTCCCTCTTTCCGTATTACTTGAGAGCTCGCTTAACAGCCTTGACCTTTTTGAGGCTGTAGTTGCGCAGTGGCGCGGCCACTGGCTATGAAAATACAGCCCTGGGAATACACAGAAGCTCGATTCCATGTCGACACACACACACAGCCCTCATAGTGGTTTTCAGTTTGCTAGAGTCATTCCCCCATCGCTTTCATTAGGATGCCGGGGCATGTCCCTTGGCGCTATACACCTATTTATAAGGCAGAGGGGAGCGGGAAGGTTTTATATTTCGTGTATGCGACGAAATACATTACTGATGTAAACACTACGCAGGAGAAAGGTAGGGGAGAATATATACATTTCTAAACATCGAAAAAATGGAATTAACATTATATATACATGTAATAGACAGAGAGACATAAGGCGAGAACAGATGCGTAGTGTGTGTATACTGTCTGTTTATACGTTCATGTATTGAAGCTTGAAAGACGTGTAGATTTCATTACCACTAAGGGGGGGGGGGGGACATTCTGTGAGAGGTCTCCAATGTTGTACACGTGTATTAAGAGATCAGACGGCCATCATCAAACTCTCTTTCCGTGGGAAGATACATGGATGACATGAACATGGTGGTAAGAAGGTCAAAGTATGTCCCATTATTATCCTCTCCAATTCAATGGCACAGCTACGGATTCCTATTCGGAGGAGGCCTATTGCGGAGCAGCGAGGAAGACACTCATCTCATTTCATCTTAGTGGAGATGAAAATTGCCATCTCTTTCAATGCTGCATGGGGCTTTCACAATAGCTGCAATTAACCCAGTTCGTTTGACAATATCGCATAATTACTAATGTGCACTAAAAGCATCAATGATTAAAACGTAATGGAGGTGCATCACATTTCGAAAACATGCTGAGAATCGGTGAAAAGATAATTCCATGTATACGCTTTCAAAGAAAACAAAATCAGAATCGGGGACACCCGTCTTTAGTCTCTAATAAATCAAGATGGAGAACGGTCTTAACTGAAATTGGGTTGTGAAAGGAAGACTGTTGACCCAAGGAACACATGCAGGAAAGAAAATGAACGGAAGTGTAGCCTGTTTTTGTTGTCTCACTGTTTTATGGTTTCACCTGTGCCCTCTTTATTTAGTGATCTTCCTGTCAACAAATCTATAGGGTTCCATTTTATGACGGGAAGCAGAGCAAATGCGAGGCAACAGATTTCCTCTGAACAATATCACATCTCTTCATGCGATACTGCCACAGAAAATTATGAACGCGCTCTGCCCAATACGCACAGCTATGCAGTTGGTATACACCGCTGAGAGTCATATACCACGCTCGACGAAGTTACGATCTTCCACAGATTTTAAGCCGTCCGTATACCGCCTACGTGCACACTAAAGTTGACAATACATTTGATTTAGTAGTTTCTTCGCAATCTGACCTCATGACGTCACTTGGTGTGAACAATGGGGGCGGGGTTCGGGTAGAGTGACAAGAAGGAAGGGAAGGGTCAAGGGGCCAAACTTAACGCAAACAACAACAGCAGCAGCAGCAACAACAACAACAACAGCAGCAGCAGCAGCAGCAGCAGCAGCAGCAGCAGCAGCAGCAGCAGCAGCAACAACAACAACAACAACAACAACAAATATTGCCAAATCTAGGTGAAAGGTTTGCGCCTCGCTTGAGTCGCATTCCTGTGTACATTTAAGCTGTATAATTAGAGTAAGGGCCGATGAAAACGTAGATGACCGACCCCCCCCCCCCCCGCCGAATCGTTCACTGCAGGTCTCTCACACACAACCTCCGCTCCAACCACCCCCCCAAAAACAAACAAACAAACAAACAAACAAACAAACAAACAAACAAACAAACAAACAAACATTTCAAATAGCACCATAAATGAAACTGGTTTAAACTCAGATATTAAAACTATGCATCACTCCTCACAAAAAATATAGTTTTTTAAGCAATAATGACAATTTTTTTCTTTTGAGTAATGTTATTCCATTATACGAAAAGAGCTTTATACGCAATAAAAATCATCTCCATCATCTCCATGGTAACTTTTATTAAACCTCCATTGGGGATTTTCCAATCAGCCTGCAATTTGTGGTGCAAATGACGAAGCAAAATAACGCCGCACCAGCATTCGACTCTTAGACGGTGCAGGTATCTATTCAATTACCTCGGTATAAAATGAAACGTGATGGACATCGCGTATTGCTCAGTGGCACATCATGTGCCCCACAAGGTGCGAATCCCGGATCTTCTGAATGATAAGTGCAACGTGCAATCCACTAGATCACATCTGCACTATACAGAATACTCAGCACATTAGTTTATGTGTAAGTGGATGACGTTCTTTGGCAATGAGGGGGAAGCGGATACCGCTCCGTAACTTGGGGGCCGAATGGATGAAGACTCTTACCCCAGTGAATGTGTTTTGACATCTTGAGGGGGGTAGTCTCCTATGATGGATACCAGATCGAGTCTGGCGTCGGCTGTAGAGGTGGGCTAGGACCACTGTCTATGTCTCATAGGCATTGTAATAATATCCAGAGTAAAAAGGCGGTATCTACCATAGTATACCGTTAAATTCGCATTTCTAACTGATGCAGATGCCACCCGAGAGTTATCCAGTATAAACTACATTTCTCACGCCTACTATATTTATCATATATAATATAATATAACATATCATAATATAATACGATGTAGTACATATATCATTATGTTTTATATCTTTTTATAAGTAATGTACAGATTCTAAGTTTATAAACTAAAGGATGCTGATAAATTGTCGGGAAAAAAAGGACTGTGCATGCGAAGGTCTTGCGACGGATTGCTGTCTTCTATCACACGAAGAACTATTATGTTCTAAATCCCGTAAGGGTTTTGGGGTAAACACGGCTCTCCAAGCTCAGATTTTGCCGATAACATTTCGACCTTCTCGCACTTCCTAGACTTGAGAAGAGTGTTTGGAAGACTCTTCATAATGCCACGATAAAAACCAGAGCGTCGAGTCCTGATCTGACTCGCTTCAGATGAAAATGTTGAGGTTGATCTCGTTCGACAAAGACTGCATAAAATATGACCCAAATGATTTTACATCCAATCGTCTCCGATGCGTAGATATGTCCCTGAACAAAATCTCCTTATACCCACAATGCCCCTCTTGAACGGAGTGTTTAAATTTGACAA
Organism: Diadema setosum; assembly: GCA_033980235.1. Lineage (NCBI taxonomy): Eukaryota > Metazoa > Echinodermata > Echinoidea > Diadematoida > Diadematidae > Diadema > Diadema setosum. Next base: position 2,022,677 of record CM067064.1, read on the forward strand.
TGCTCCGGTAACACTACCGACAAGGCTTCCTTCGAAAATAGAGTTTGCACGGCGAAAACTTGCCTCAGCGAACAAGGGATTACTAATGTATACCTAGTTTGTGGTAATACACAATAGTTGATTACCGTATTTACTGAAATGACGTATACGCTCTTCATTATAACTAATTGAATTTTTACCGATCAATATTTTCATCGCCACTTTAAAGGGAAGGTAAACCCAAAGAGCAATGTGGATTGAGTGAAAGCAGCAACATTAGCAGAACACATAAATGAAAGTTTGAGGAAAACCGGACAATCGATGCAAAAGTTATGAATTTTTAAAGTTTTGGTGTTGGAACCGCTGGATGAGGAGACTACTAGAGGATATGACGTATGAGTGGACAACAATACAAAGAAAATATAAAGGAAATTCAACAAAAATTCACTTTTCTAGAATTATGAAAGAGCAGTGGACCAACCGCTTTCAGAAAGCAGGGGGAATAATTGCTACCCTTAACATATGTCAATATCAAATCGATGGAATTTGTACTTTTCATGAAAAATGGATTTTTGTAGTATTTTCTTTATATTTTCTTGGTATTGTTGTCCACTCATACGTCATAACCTCTAGTAGTCTCCTCATCCAGCGGTTCCAACACCAAAACTTAAAAAATTCATAACATTTGCATCGATTGTCCGATTTTCTTCAAACTTTCACTGATGTGTTCTACTAATGTTGCTGCTTTCACTCAATCCACATTGTTCTTGGGGTTTAGCTTCCCTTTAATCAACCGCACATCCGGTAAGCCCGACAATCTAATTCCTGAAGTTATTTCAAGTACATATATATATATATATATATATATATATATGCTCTGAATAACACGAATATATCGGAATTTCTGAAGGCAACTAAGGTATTGGCGTGTTGACTGTAGAAAACAGTAGTTGAATTAATGTGGAACAGCCCCGAAGCACCGTCAAATACAGACAAATTGAGCTCAACAGTGACGCACCTAAGTTCCGAAATGTACTATTAAAGAGGGGGAAAAATTAGAAAACAAGTTTCGCAAAACAGATTATAATTTAAATGTGTTTTTATCTGAGCGTTCTTTCCAGTAGAGCTCCACGCAAAGCGACAGGCGAGCATCTGCGTAAACGGCGGGGCAGGAGCCGGCTATTTTAGGAATCCCACCCCGAGGAGATAAATATTCGCTCTGACTTCGTTGTAAACACAGTGTATAAAGTTGCATCTACCCTCGCTATCATCATATCCCATCAGACCGAATTCTCGCAATACTTACGCCATGAGGTGCTATAAATACGCAGCAACGTGTGCCCCCTCCCTCTCCTGCACCTAGCTGTCAGCTATAGCCATTTTATCTAGAATCTCAATTTTTTTTACATGCTTTCAATTGCAGCTTTTTTTTTTTTTTTTTTTACAAAGTTCATCAAAGATTTAAAGCTTTAGTACTTCAAAATTTTACAAATAAAGTCTTTAAATCTTCAAAAAGACGTATTCAACAATATTACATGCCTTGAGAGACTCTGGTGTAGAATGTATTAAAACATGATTATAGTATAATGTAATTATAATATGCTCTTGCATGTCATCACATCAAAATTAAACTTAAGATTTAATGTGTCATTCTTGATTGCAATACAGCACAAATCAGTCCAATCATATCTTTTATATAATTGAATAACAGCTTGGAATATTATAATGGTGCTTTACAACATAAGCACTAATGTATTTGTTTATGTATTTGCAAATCCCAACTCAACATTTGATTTTTAATGAACAGAAAAGAGACGTGATAAAAACATTGATCCCTTTGAGAGAATCCTTGCTTAGAAGCGTGTAATAGCCAGTGTCACGTGATGGCATTTCAACCAGTCACGTGATAAAATACTTAAATATATCTACTACTATATGATTTGATATAATCATGACAGTATATAGAAAGACATATGACATGTTGCGCAAATATTCGTGATACCGGCAAGGCTCGATGCCTCACTATTACAAAAATTTGGATCAATTTTGTTGAAAAAAAAAGAAAACAAACATAACTGTAAGCTCTACAGAGTTGTTCATCGACCCATATGTACGGATTTAGACGTGAATCGATTTTGATTATCTACGCTACTTGTAATAGGATCGACAGCACGCTGCAATTCTATTTGGGGAATACAGAACAGATTGTGCGTTAGACTTCGTTAACAGTCACGGACAGTATTAGAATACTCGTCTCCCATATCTTCATATTCATCAACTACATCTTCTATCATCTATCACAGTAACAAAAAATGATCATGATCCCTCCACAAATCATCCATCATGTTGTTATTTCCTTTCTTTGTAATTCACTTTGTGTTTGTTGAAACACTTTTTTTGGTGTACATTGTTTCATATATTGTTCTTTTACTTTGTATGTTACAAGATGTTCATTATATCACATTATATGTATCCTTTGTATCCATTTAATGATTATGTTGAAATAGTTGAACTTGAACTTGAAATAAAAAATCTTTGTTAGCTTTACTTTATTAACAAAATATTAAGTAACAATACCTTTAACCGATTGAGATTACATCTAAATTCGAAGAATGAGACGGGAAAAATGTTATATAATTTCAACGTTTTCTCATCGTCTCGCACGTGAGCAGGTTATACATTAATTGCAATAACAAAATGTGAAGTTGCACGTGATCATGTGCCTTGAGAGTGACATTCACCGTAATATGGGAAACAGGGTAAAGTGTTGAGAGATGATCAGACGAAGTGGGTATTGGACGAGACAGGATGCAGGTGATGCGATCTTGAAAGGACAGCACACAAAAACAATTATTAACATACATCTATGGTGTATCTATATACATAAACCACACAAATAACATACACAAACAAACACACACGTATAACACACCCACATACACACACACACATACACGAGACAGAGAGAGAAACAGAGAGAGAGAGTTGGGAGAGAGATGTGATAGTGATGATGATAATAATATACCTGCAAGTCAATTGGTTTTACACGTTTAGCGAAAGAGAGAATGGGATTAAAGAGATTACGGGTAAACAGAAAACGCGAGCTTGAAGAAAGATATATACTGAATAGACTGTAAGTTTACTTGAGGGGACTACTAGTATTCGTTATATCTCTTACTTTACGTGTGCAGTTTTTATGAAAGCTCTGCCACGTTGAAGGCCCGATTCGATTTTCCCCAAGCGTTAGAATTGTGACTAACAGAAACAAAGCTGAAAATAAAAAGAAAACAGAAGAACGTCTCTCCCCGTTCTACAACGGCTTGCTCCTAAAGGCATTCCTTCGCTCCCTGCAACAGATCAAGTTTTGAGCAGCTACATAGCACTTTACCAACCACAACTCAGCATGCACACTGCGTGCATTATGCCTCTAATGAAATCAGTCACGGTAATGTTGCTTATGAATCTAAAAGCATCCCACTCGTGTGCTTAGGTTAAATGCAAAACGACAATAGAACATTAGATAAGAAAAGGGAGGAGAGAGAAGAAGAAGAGACGAATCAGAAGGGACCTAAAATGAAAGGAAAAAGGAGAGAGATGGACAGAACGTTGAAAAGCCACGATGTACTAACGGCCTAAGCTGCCTCCATCTAAAATAAGCTGCGCCTAAAATGTCAATATTACGGGCGCTCGGTTTGCAGCTGATGACGTCAATAGACGGCTCGTCACCATAGCAACGCATCCCTTGACAGTTCGTGCTACATAATGGGGATGTTCTTCTTTTCGCTCTCTCTCTCCCCTCCCTCGCTCGCCATCTGATTTAACCGTGCCGTCTCCCGTCCACATCTCAACAGTATACTGATACATAACATTATATAATTATATATATGACAAACGCTCTACGTGAGTTTGTTTGTGTGTACTATGTTCGTAGGCATGTTTTATAACAGAAAACGTATGTGTGTCTTGCATTCATGACCCTTCTAATGAGAAACACATCCATCACAACAGTGGAGCCTATAGGGCTAATACACTGTCAAGATCTCGCGGGTAAATCATTAACATCAACAGGCGTGGTTCACAGTGCAGATATCTGCAGTATACCAGAAGATCATATTGAAGTAGTATCACGGATCCAACATCATTGACACCTGAATGTTGCCTACGACTAATAAACAATGTATGATATACAATACATAGTACTATATAAAAAGCTACGAAATTTCACACATTAATGTGTCAGCTTATGATACTGACATAATAAATTCGAAATGATAAGCAGGGGACGGGTGCAAGTTCGACATATTTCCTACAATGATTGTTCATATATGTTTTGTGAATATATATTACAATCACGTAGTATATCAGACCTATATCTAAACTGTATAGAATCAGAGCAAGGATACATTATATGATCTCCCGACCTATTAATCTCACTTTGAAGCCAAGTTTTGCATAAGGCACCTGTCATTGGTGGTCTCGGACATAGATCTCTTACTGCACTGATTGTAATTGCTAGTCTTGACATTTAGCGATGTCAACATGAAGGAAGTGGCCAGCTACTATACGGACGTGAATGTCATCTCTGATCTCGACAATGAATCCCGGAATATAGGTCATAATCACGTGACTAATCCAGCCTGTCATCATGGCAAATAACCTTGCCAGGGTCTGTGGTGTATAGACAATCATTATCAATTGGGCGCCATCGAATATTGATTACGTGGTCAGGTAGCTACGTAAAGGTGATGACGTAATATCGACAAGGCAAATGAATAGTTGTGTTGTTTTTGTTTTGTTTTAGTTTAAGAAAAATGACTTGAATCGCAAGAGTGTTCTTGATCCGTATGTAATATACAGAGGATGTAATCAATACAATACAGACGCATAAAAATTAATGTCATGCATTGCACATCAAGTATTATCATGATTATACTGTACATTGCATCACATCATAATGTTTTATACGTATGGAAGTCCCACATGTATAATACATGGTAATAACAGCTCCTTTAAAAGAAACAATTACCCGGCACTCCATTATTATCGACGGAATGACATCAAACAAACAAACAAACAAACAAACAAACAAAAAAACAAACAAAAGGCCCAGCGTAGCAAAGATACCTTACATGCGTGCACATACATATATACATATAAATGCACATATACATACGGGGGTACATGTAACATTTTGATGTATACGTACGTTTGTACATGATTGTACATTGTGTACGTTGGTGCAGATACCTATTTACAAAATTATATAATAATTGCAACGATTATAGTAGGGCCTTACTATTATGTTATGAAGAATACAGTTTGGGTTTTTCTACAGACCTGTTTACTGTGTATATTATGAAATAAAACTACTAAGTTGTTAAAGGCGGTGTGAGTCAGCGAGTCTGGGAGAAAGTAATTAACATTTCCATTCCAGAAAAAAAAAAACTAAAGTGATCCTCTCCCCAGCACCCTTGCAGTTATTTTCTGTGACACACAAATGCCGTGTAATTAAGATCCTGACACATGACTTAGATACAAAATAAATAGACTGACAGCGCTGAAGCATTTCGTGCATAACATGTATAGATTTCCCACTGCATGACCTTGTCTAGGATTAGCTAGAAACCCGTGCAATCTTCAAGACTCGAACTTCGCTCATTTCGACACAAGTACTTGGAAACCTTATACTCTTATTAGCTCCATTCTCCTGGCTCGAGGACGGTCATTTACGTCACACACTTGACGTAACAAACAATATTTCCCTAAACAATATCATTCAGAACAACAGCTTAACGATCATCAGCCAATACAAGACTGATAGTGCGCTTTAATAGACGAGGAAGAAAAGTATACGCTCGGCAAAAACAAAACCAGAAGTTACAATCCTATTTCGATAGCGAACAAGCAAACATGGAGACTAGTACATAGAACTCAATCACGTTTTGCCTGTAGCTCATAAAAAGAGTAAAGAGGTCCTTAAGTGTATCAATTAAAGGAAACTATCAAACGCTGGATGTTATCGCAGAGGAAGGTTAAAGCAATATTCAGATGCAGACGTCAGTCCAGTGAGTTATGTAGGTCTCATATTGATCGGCAATGCCTTCATTTTATTCATGCTTACTTGAAAGCGAGCCACAGCTCACTAGCTTTTTTTTTTTTAATCTATATACATCTGCCTCTGCCTCTTCCTTCTTCTTGGCTTCCCCCAGCTCTCCCCTTCTTCATCCTATTGTGTTGCGCCAGAAATTGGCTCGTTATTTTGATGATGGACATTACATCTTGATAATAATCTGCCATATCTGGGCCGTAAGAAATGAGATGATATCATGGCGACATTCTACAAGGCATAAAATGGATAAGATCACTGTTAAAGTCGCATCTTACGTACGCTCCCCTCATTAAGAATTTCTATGGCAACCCAAGAGCACTTAACGACCTACGCATAGCTATAGCGAAGGTTGGAAGGTGAGATAAATTTCAGCTATAAAAAGAAAATGAGATAGACGCAAATTCAATCACAAGGAGGAGCCGTGAGGCCAGAAACCCCCGTAAATTTAAGTTCTTCATTGCAGTGCAGTCCGTTATTCCACCACAGCGTGTAAACTCAAGATTAATCATATCAAAACTACAGCCTACAAATTCTATATTGAAACTAAAATACATACTCCACAGAGGATGTAAGTTATTCAAGTGTTTTCTGGGTTCACATTGGGCTCCTTTCTCCACAAAACAAAGGAAGACTAAAATAAAATTGCTAGACCCGATGTACACTTATGGATAGCAGTACTTACGGGTAACTAATCAATGAAGAGAAATAACAAATTCTGATGAATCTTCAGTTTCAAAGCAATAACTCATTCATGTCACGTAGGCATCAATAATCGACGAATGAGTTTCTTTCAACGCCCGACTATAAAAGTGCTATACGTTTTAAAGAGAGAGAGAGAGAGAGAGAGAGAGAGAGAGAGAGAGAGAAGAACTAGAAATGTCGCTACGGCGACTGGTATGCCTCCGCCATGTCTCATTTTCTCCCATAGGTCTAGAGTATATCATGACAATGTGAGGCGACAGTTTCACATAATTGGCACAAAATTGAAATATGTTTAGAATTTGGGAATTCCGTGATTAGTTTTTATACATTCCTTAAACCAGATTGGATCTTGATGGCTAAATCATTTCAGAGAGAAAATACTCTTCCTTTGCAGAATTGTTCCAACGATTCAAACTTCTAGATGCTGTTAGGTTACATAAGTTCTCAGTTTTAACATTTATGTACGATCTCTGCAATGGAACTATTCCGCACCCTTTGTATGACTATTGCCAAATTATGCATCATACTTACAGGACAAGAACAAATGAAAAAAGAATGTTGTACTTACCAAAATTTAGAACCACATAGGGACAACTTTCGATTTCTTACTTAGGTCCAAAACTTTGGAACACATTGCCACGAGAAATGCGTGAACAAAGCAAAAGATCCATATTTCGTAAATGCCTTGCAGATTTCCTTCTCTAATAGATATTATATACTGTATCAAGTATAATTAGTTTTCTATGTTATAAAATATAGTGATGTACATTGTATTTAAATATTAACAGCCATTTCAACCAACCATGTAATAATTTCTCGTTTGCGTTTAGCTTTTAGTATGAAGATCAAGGTGACCAATCTCGACTAGCACGTGTGCTAACTTTTGGTTTCCTTGTTAACAACAACTTTATAAAATTACGCTACATATATCACATTTAAATCTCAAATGTCTTCATTTAATCATGTTATTGTAAAGGAGTAATAGATAAGTATTTTTTCCATACATGTATGTAAATACAATTGTATAATAATTGAAATGTACATGTTCAAATGTTGTTGCTAATAAAACTTCAAACTTCAAACTTCACTTCAGAATAATTGTGCAGTATACCCATGTCAGTTCAATTACGTGTATGTAGTACTGACTAATGATCAAATTATAGAGAAAATAGTGTAATTTCAGCATTAAATAGCAGATTTTTTAATTTTCACCTGACCTTTGACCCTATGACACAAACAATCTCAAGAGAATCATCCTCAAGTATAGCATGCATAATCAATAATCACTGTATATACCAAGTTTCATGAAAAAGAGCCATTTCCAAGATAAGTGAAATTTTAGCACTTTCACTTGACCTTTGAACCTTGACCCCATAGCCCTAAAACATTCCCTCGATAATCTTTGTCTGGTACAATAAGTTTCATGAAAATATCTTTAGGCACTGCAAGAGCTGGGGAAAATAGTGACATTCTCAGAATTTGACTTTGAGATTTAACCTTCGGCCTTGAGCGTGAGCACTCACAAGTTGACCATGTTGACAGACAATTTCGTCCATTCATACAAATAATACCCATATATCATGTGGATAAATTAGAAATGGACGTACGGACGGACAACCAAAAAACATAATGCCTCGAGCTATACTTCGTGGAGGAGGCATAAAAACACCCATCATACAATAGAAACCCACATTGATGGGAATACTTACGTCCAATTTAATTAAGCTCCAGCAGATATCTTCATGTGAAAGTCATATAGGCCTACGTATGGCGATAGCTCAATGCATGTGTAATAAAAAAAAAAGTGTGTGTGTGTGCGTGGGGGGGGGGGGGGTTAATGTGCGCGCGCTAATGATTAATTCCAGTTAACAATAAACAATTCATTTTCCCCCTCCAGTCCGATAGCTTGAGTCTACTATTTCCGATATACATGTATGTTCCATTATCGCTTACAAAAATATCATTATTTGCGCACTTGGAACAGCTATACACGAATTCAAAGGGGAATTTATGTTACGTATGAGCACATTATAAGAACAACAGTGAAAACATGATCAAAATCGGATAAGAAACAGGAAGTTATGATTTTTTTTTTTAAAATTCAAAACAGTTATTTAACAGTTGTGAATATACAAATAAGTGAACAGAATATGTTATCACCTCACAAATTTCCGTTGATCGCGTACACAAAATGACAAAAATTCATTTCTTAATAATTCTCAATAAAAGTATAATGCATATTATGGCATGTATATACACACACATTTTTGAGACTGGGGCATACTCGCGTTTGAACGAAAAAAAAATGGAAATTTCCACATTTTATGTACGAACTTTATGACAAGTTAGTTGTGAGGTCATGACGTCATGAACTCATTGTTTACATATTCATATTGACTGCTCAAGAAATGTTTTGTGAAAATTGACATAATTTAGCAATTTCATAACTTCCCGAGTTTATATCTGATTTTGATCAAATTTTCATTGTGTGTGTAACATTCTACTCTTTCTTTTTAGACTAGCTGTTGGGTGGTCTGGAATTCCCCTTTAAAGTACATCTATATTATCAGGAATCTTTTTATTCTTCTTTTGCAATTTTGCCCGGAATACAAAGCGGCTCAGATGTAAAGCTTTATGAGCAACCGACGCGCAACGACATACAATACAAGTTTACAGTGACGTCATTGAACGTCGGACTATATTTTGTTCATTTTACACGACACAAGAAGTTCGCTAGTAATGACGTCATTGGGCTGTGTTTACTAGTAGCAAGGATACGTTTTTGGTAGCCGCGGTAGCTACGTAAGAGAGGAACCCAAACAAAAGGAACATTTTATTTTTCTCTCTCTCTTTCTCACATTTACATTCGCAGATATATAAAAATCGTTTTGAATTCCATGATCTAAATATAACTCAGAAGGAATTATATGACGAAATAGAAGCTCTCGCATTTTCTACAGAAACAACTGAGCCGAGTTCTCTAAGGAACGTAGATTTTCGTGCACTATATTTAACATGGTAAGATATTTAAAGCAGTAATTTTAGGAGCCTTTCAGTGAGACCTATTTTTCTTGCCTCCAGCTTTTACGGATATCGTGTGAAGTTTAGTCAGGTAGAAAAAAAAAATTATATAATTTCATTGGTGACAGGAAGTCTGCGCGGGTTGACGTACACAATTCGTAATCTTATCTTTGTTGTAGGCCCATTAAGTCTTATGATGTGCTTCTGTCCTTGTTTTTTGCTTTAAACGTCGAAAATTTTAACTGTTCTGTTGTCATCAAAGTATACTACGCTAACCATGCAAACTTAGGGGCACACTTTACTCAGTAAATTGTTCACTGTTCTTTTCTCATCAAAGTATACTACGCTAACATAGTGACACATTTTGCTCCGTTAAATTTTAATGAACCAGTAACCATAAAGTGTAATGATATCCGAGGCTGGTTGTTGAATAACAAAATTTCAAAAAGAAGGTTGGCGGTTGATCTCTGACCAATAGTTCTTCGCTCCATTAAGAAACCGCAAACTATAGTGTAATATATTTATTGTGTTATTGAGTTTCTATAATTTCTGTTTCTGAGCCAGTTTCAGTTGGATAATAAAACTAATGGGAATTAATCTCTCATATTGTCAAAAGTGATGAGTGTCAAAAGTATTTTGATAGTTAGGTACAGATGTAAGAACAGTAATTAGTAAGTACTTGTGCAAATTATGACAACAATAACAATACTTCTTATGTTAAAGTGACGATCAAAATATAGGGGAAGAGGTATGACAATGATAAATGACAGCAATTAAGGTTTTCCCGGCTAATTTCATTCTTTTTTAATTCAATTTGATATTAGAAGCATTCATTTTCGTCAAATTTGCTGAGGCATCGAAATACCATCATTCCAAATCGTTTTTCTTCCTTTAAATTGACAAATTGAGCAAACGATTACGCATAAATCATTAAATCTGCATACATTTTTGGCAATGGTTATTCAACTTCGTCTCCATTTGTCTCCAGCTCTCTCCAACTACAGTGTATTCAAATTCGCAAATAGGCAAACAAGGTCATAAAAGGAGGATCCAAGTTACAACTGTACGATGTCCATTACAAAGTATAGACATAACTTGTACTGCGTTCTTAACTGAATGTTAGTGACGTGTGAGTATAAGGGATCACACATGATGATGCAAAAAAAAAAAGTATGTAAATTTCAGTGAAGATCCAAAGTCAGTGTTATGATTATAATTAAAATAAAGACGAATTAAGGTTATAAACACAATATAATGATCTAATGAAATAAAGATTCGGATGAAAGATAAAGATAAACGTTGATTACATGACGAAACGAGGATCTTATATTGACGTATATATAACAGTATAACATGTTTAGCAAAAGAAAACAAATCTGGATGTTTAAATAAACAAATGCTGATCACGATGATGAAATCTGAGATGAAAATTAAAGTCACATTCAGTGATTAGCTGGACATAATCACACCTACTTATTTATAAATATATGAATTGCGGAACTGAATACTCAATTGTGAAAATAGCTTGCTCAAAAACGAAACTGAAAGTGCATTTAAGTGCTTATAGAGCCCATCTTACTATAGAATGCACAAACTTGGAATTTTATGCCCAAACAAAAAATTGAATGCTCACACCCGAATTTGAACTTAGACCTCTGATTTGGGTGCCTAAAATGAATTTGATAGCAATAAACGTGAAGTGTTTGACCAAAGACATTTCCCCGCTTCATACATGCGAATTTAAATACACATAAAATGAAAGTGAATGACAATTTTACGAAAACCTGTCGTAATAATTACGAAAGCAGCATATTATGAAAATAATATAAGATGCAAATGGGGTAATGAAGATGAGAAAGCTATACACTAGGAAAAGGAAAGAAGAAGATGGATAAAAGGGCTCAGACAATAGAGAAAACTAAAGGGAAAGTTTAAACTGCCATAAAAAAGCATGAGATTTACGGAGAACCAACTCTGACCTATATATCCCTTCCTATGTCACTGATATTCGAGGCGAATTGGCGGGCAAGAATCAGCGAGGTGCAAAGACAGATTATGATGTGTGTATGTGTGTGTGTGTGTGTGTGTGTGTGTGTATGTTTGTGTATGAATAAACTAGGAAATCCCATTCCATGTGTGTCCAAACGATGTCCCTTCAGATGTTTATCAATGTTTATTGGCTCCGCGCCTTCTTAAGAGTTTTGGCAAGGAAGTAGAGTATGACCGTTGCCAACTTTTGGTGTGGTGAAATATTCTTGGAAAAAGACCATCATGATGAAATGAATTAACTGAGATCTACACCAATCTCAAGTAGAGACAGATTTATTGATTTTGCAGGATTTGTAGGAATAAAGACTGAAAAAAAGAAGAAAATAAAGGAACCGCGTTCTTTAAAAGTAACGGGAAAGTTCAAAACTTAGGTTTTGTCCGCACCTTAATGTTGCGAAAGCTTAAGAAGATTGCTCGAGATTACCAGACTTATTACAAACTTTACTTTTACGTGCATCACATAATAATTATTCATCAAAACTGGAAAATGAGTTTAACTTCGTTTTAACGTAAACATCTAGACAGTGCAGAACACAATGTGACGAGGAATGTCGGTATTTGATAAGTGATGTTCATATGCAATATTACATTATCTATACATCAAGAAATACAGATACGTATACGCGGAAGAGCTGCTGATTAAACATTTAGTATTCAACACTGGATGACGTCGGGTTGCGATCTTACAATGAGGAAAAGAGTGAGCATTACTAATTGTCAATTCATCTCATTGACCGTTGTGTACACGGACTTAAATACGAAGGGGCGCGGTCCTTATGTTGCCATGCTACGAAAGCTATTGATCATCACTCTAATTGCCCAGACGGCATTGGCATACTTGCATACTTTCACGAGGGTGTAAATCTGAAGGTTATTCATAATCCCAAATCTTCGCGTCTTCGCGATCACACACATTATGCCCACAAGTAAACAGGCGCCTCGGGCAGTTCCCCTGTCACCGTTGCCGGCAAAACCTGGGCATGGAAGTGATATCTGAACATGAAACATAAATATAATTTATGATTACATTGTTGATCATTTCTCATTGGGTATCCCTGCCCCACAGCAAAGCAGACAATATATTTCTGACTGTGACATTGCAGTGTTACTGACGGCTGCAACAATGATAACATGATTGCACAATTTGCTGTCCAATCAAGTTATAATATCATGATATCGTGTGTCAAAGATACACACAGTTTTGTGTGGTGATTAAGGCCATTGTTTGTGACGAATTTCACTGCGTGCACTGTTCTGGAAATTATAGATGTTTTACACTTGCAATTGTTCGTCTGTCTCTGACGTCACAAAGGGAGTAATGACTCATGATTTCGTGTTGCTTCCCAGCACTCCACTTAATGTGCTTAATGGCGGGCAGCGAAGCTCACGGGTCGGCGTGCAAAGGTCTGCAAACTGCTTGGATTAGAACAAGCGGGAAACACAAACGTGTTGTGTCAAATGAATATGTCACCACCACCAACATTTAATGTTCAATCAAATAGAGAATACTAAAGTAGTTTGGCTTTGCATTTTTGCATGACTATAATGTAGGTAACATATAAGTATACGTTTTCAAGCTACAGTTGAGTTAATGCGTAAGGTTGTTGATATAGGCCTATTCAGTGCAAATATAATTATGACCTTGATATTACACTAAAATTTCGATTTCGTATTGTGACTGGACATTGAAACTAGCCACGAGTTTTTTGCACCATTCACTAAAATCGTCCCTGTACAATGTTCGTCGTGCTTTGATAATGGTTGTCCCGAAACCACAATCAAAACACAATCCCTGCACCAAAGCCAAACACGTTTGCTTGATGGAGGTCTCTTGAGCTGTTGTTGGATCATATACTTTTCCCCCTCTCTCTTTTAATACGTTTTCGCAGAAACATTTCTACCAAATGGGGCTCTGACTACTGCGGTCTAACAAATGTGCTGTTCAGGGAGTGTTGCAAATCATTATTTCGCAATTGGCACAGTCATCAACTGCTCATTGGCGCTAATCATACACTTAGGTAACTGGATATCAAAAATCCACTACCTGATCGGGCGGTATTACTTCATCAAACGAATTGCATTGATATTTCCTGTTATCGCGGAAGAGGTGGATGAGTGTACGTCTCATCTTCTCTGTAGGGAGATAATCGTGAGAGTGCGTCTTACACTGGTTACACATCAGTCGCCGATTGTAGACACAGGATGGTATGGCGACTGAGTCTCAGCCATACGACGGGCCTACCGCCTATTTATAACCCCCAGCCAGAGACACCGTCGGAGTAGGCATGGATTCAGTCATCATTGAATTTCATTGATTATTTCCTCTCAAACACGTCATGCAGGCCTATAGTTGCCGCTCGTTTCAGGACTAGTGTAGAAAGGGGAAAACCGCTCATCCTATATACTGCAAAAACGATCAATTCGTAGACTGGAAATGTGGAAATATACAAAACTGTTTTTCCTTGTTTGTTTATTATTCTTTTATAAAAGACGTACATGGCCTATACAGGAACTGTAATTCTCCACAAAGATTTGGAGGGTATAGAAGACGATTGAAGACGTTCCATTGGTCTTATACAGTGCAAGTCACATCGTGACATACAGTAAGCCCTATCTTTTAAATAAACAGTGACAGGCAAATGAATTATGACGAACGTTCACTAAACGTCACCCAGTAAAACCATACCAAACATATATATATATATATATATATATATATATACACATTGTATATATATATATATATATATATATATATATATGCGTGTGTGTGTGTGTGTGTGTGTGCGTATTCATAATGCAAGTTTACGGGAATAAGCAGCAAGCGATCAGCTACGTGTTGATTCTGTTTGGGCGGACATTTGTGTTCTTATACTCGTGAAATGTGACAATCTTGACGCTTTTGGCATATTAATATATTGAAGCCTCATCTGCACACACTCACAAGAACCTTACCATGTAAGACAAGTCATACTTCAGGGTTCATTCTGTTGCTCAAAGCTCTTTGACACAGTGAGACTGGCTCAAGTCTACGTGATTTCCCTTTTATCATCCTTCTCTTGAACTGAAACTATGATATCAGGTTTAATGCACCCAGCACGAGTGCTGCTAAGCCAAAGTTTACAGTCATATCAATTTTAGTGAATGTTTCATGGAGTGTCAATGTTAATGTTTCAGATAACACTTAACAGGCCCGTAAAACACGCGGGCAGTGATTAGTAACATAATTAGCTCAGGAACACTTCATTTAAAAACTACTGGCATTTTATGGGTAGAATAGATGTCAGTAGTAATTACAGAATTAACGTCCCTTCACTGATCCTAAGGCGCTTCCTATTACACTTAAAGAGAGAACGTTGTGTTGCGTAATGAGGCGGGATGACCGGAAATGAGCAAGGAACCATGCTTACCGATCAAGTGTTAGTTCCTCCAGCTTGGGCAGGTCGCACGCGATGTATTCCAGAGCTGCATCAGTGATGCGTGGACACCAGGAGAGATCAAGGCATCTCAGCTGGCCGAGGTTCTCGGCCACCAGCTCGATGGCCTCGTCCGTGATCTTACTGCATCCCGACAAGGACAGCGTGGTCAGCTGCGGGAGGCAGTGGATTAGATTGACCACGGCCTGGTTCGTCAATTCCCAACAGGACTTCAGCCTCAGAGTGGTCAGGGTGCCACACCGCTGGGCCACCAGACATCCCAAGACAGCATCCGTCACATGGTAGGCTTGCAGGTTCAATTCTCGTAGGTGGGGAAGTCTCTGAGCGATTGCCGCCACGCTCTCGTCGGCGACATTGATGCAGTCACTGATACTCAGAGAATTTAGCCTTGGCTGAAGACTAGCCCAAAGTCCTGCTTCCGTGAAATCGTTACATCCGCTTAGCTCCAGTGACGTTACAGATCCAAGTTGCTCCAACATGACCTCTAAGCCCGCATCGGTTACTGTGGATCGCTTGAGGGAGATGGCGCGCAAGGTCTTCTTGGTGCGAGGACAGTGGTCAATGAACTCACAGATGTCCAAATCCGAGACGCTGACCAGACACACTGATTCGAAACCTCGCAGCTCGAAACTCGATAGGGACGTGAAGTTCTTGGTCCCATCCTCCTGTTCTTCATACAAGTCTCTCTTGTGGAGAATGGGTGTGACCGACTTCCAAAACATGGGTTGATAGAGCACGTCCTTCCAACATTTACACACATGGGCTAGTCCGCATCGTTCTACTGGGGTGAGGTACATGAAAAGCCTTTGCAAGAAGCTTTTGTCCAGGAGGAGCTCCTCGAAGTTTCGGGCTTCGATAAGGGCGTGGCCCTTTGGGGACATCCCCTCGCAGCCATTCTGAATTCCTCCCTGCTTCTGGGCGGACTGTCCATTGAGGGGTATCTGGTTGGTGAGTCCATCGCAAGAAGCACCTAGCTCGTGAGGACTGAGTTTCACATACGTGTCACCACAGTCAGAGTGTCTGGCTGGTTTGCAGGGAGACCCCCCTCCCTGCTGCATGTGGGAGGGACTTCCCCCATCTGTCTCTGACATTCCGTTCATGTTCGTTGTGCTAGGTCGTGAAACTATTGCACTTGCCATCCACAAACACTCAAGACATATATACCTACCGCCTTAATGGCTTGACACCGTAAGTGATGACAGATGTAATAGCTGTACAGTCGCTACACGAAAAAAAATACACTTCCTACAGTGACAACAATAATAACAACCGGTGGCTATAACCCGGGGTTGAAACGCCATACATCACTGCTTGTGTGTCGTATAAGAAGATATCGTCATTGCTTGACGTGGTATTCACATGAGATAAGGTATGGTGCTCCGACTGCGTAGAATGCCGTTCAACACTTGACCAATTGACAAGCCTTATCTTTTCCAGATGTGAACTCCTTGCCCAATCCCCCTCAAATGATGATGCACCCAGGTTGGTCGTGATCGCAATCGACCGCCTCACCACGGGCAAACCGACATCGTGGAAAGGAAGAGACAACCCTTGTGGCTTGCTATCGACGATGGCCACCAGTAGGAGCGAGATGACGAGCAAACAAAATGGCTCCTTTTCCGTCTCTGCGTAGGCAGTGATATTGAAGAAGACTGGGTTGTGAGGAGAGTGCAGGAGCGTTGGACTAAATAATATGAGATGCCCATGTACGCACGAATACAGGGACTCCGTTTAGCTCCATCCAGCTCGTCTCTCCTCCTCTCTCCCTCGGCCTTTCGAAGGGTGTAATATTCACAGCGCAGCTGTGCAGGGGTTACACTCCAGCTCACTGCGAAGAGCAGTGTGTGATTCGTATGTGTGTGTGTGTCTCCTTGTTAGTCGTATGTGCCTCTCATACAGGACAGAGATGATAATAGTATCTTCGCACGACGGAGTGTATGGAGAATATCCGCACTGAAATTGTATATCCGCTGATGTGATATATACCTTCAGTCTAATGCCCAGTGTTCGCGCAGCCTATTCATTCGTACACTGGCGGTGTTTTGATAGATGTTCGTATATTCAAAGCAATCACACCAGAGCGTCAGTAGGAGTCCTTCCATTACGTTGGCTGAAAACACTATCGCTTCGTACCTTCCTCTGCTGAGAAGCGCGAAATTGTGCCTGGCTTCGTGCTAAAAATAGCACCACAGATACATTGTCAACGTCAACGCCGCTGTAGGAAAACATCGCTCAGCTCTCGGAGATGGAAAGAAAAAAATGAAAACATGTGGAAATGGATAAGACAGAACCTCTTTGGCTTGTCCTAAAGGCATCCGGATAAATCATCTTCGCGCATCCAAAACGTCGAGAAAAAGCATTTACTATCACTTAAAAAAAAATGTATATATATATATATATATATGTATATATATATATATATATATATATATATATATATATGTATATACAAACTGTTGAGAATGTTCGAAGGCACAATTTGGGGGGTATACTTCTGCTGATGGAAAAACTAATGGAAACAAATCACATTATGTGTGACAGTTGAAAGATCTTAGGATGGAACAAAATAAATAAATTGTTTTCAAAATATTCTGTATGTCCTACTCTTTGATGACTTAACGACACATTATATATATGTTTATGTGTATATAGTTATATGTGTGTTTATACAAATATGTACAAGTTTTTTTTCTAAGAGTTTATATAATTGTATATATATATATATATTATATATATATATATTAACTCTTGTGAACTTGCTTATACAATACAATACAATACAATACAATACAATACAATACAATACAATACAATCGGAACATTCATATAGCGCCCTTACACAGTCAATGACTGGTTTCACAGTACTTCACAACAAAATTCAGACTTTTGTTATATCGTTTAAAGAAATACAAAGAAATTGAATCAAATTGACGAGTTTCGTCTCTTGTTTTAATTGACAACCTGGTTGTCAAGGGATTTTCATATTAATCTATCTGGAGTAGAACCTCCATGATGGTTTGCTAAATCCCTGTAGGCTCCTTTTCACGACTCCTCGCTCCACTCTGTCTCTAGTTCTCTTCTCCGCCAAGAATAACCCGATGAGTAAGTCTGAACTCCTGGCTGATCTGACTAACCCCCTCCTTTGCCATATTCACTCCCTAACGTGCACCCTCGACATTCCCACGAATATACAGGCAACCCAGTTGGTGATCGAATGGGAGCTCCGCTGAATTATAATCTCAAACGGAAATTGTTCCCCTCCGACGATATGCTGCTACGTCCGGAGCCGGGGAAGCAGCTATTTTTGGTCTCCGCAGCGGTGCGATACATTTCATCGAAGGTTTCTTCTCTTAATATCATTATTTTTTTTTTGGTGCCCCTCTTTCTAGCTTGATCCCCCTCCTCTTTCTTTCACTTCCCTTTATTGCCCCCTCCTCTTTTTAACAGACTCGCGATGCTATGGAGATGAAAGTACGCTCGAATGCTAAATCATGCACAATCATGAAAACACGCATAATCATCAACACGTGCGAAATATCAATACAATGTTATCTACAATTGTATGATAGACCTCCCATAGGAAAACCAGTGCGTATTGATGCAATGTGCCATGATTTTATAACTAGTGCATGATATAAGAACGGTCTATATAATGATCAATATAATTTATCTTTTAATGACTGATATCATCAAATCAACATCGTTTTGTATGAAGTCAATGTCGGTTCAACACACTGTCAGTCACGATATCTGTCGAGCGTTTGTTCGTTTGTTTTCTATTTTCAGGACTTTTAAAATGACTTTTTAAAATGTCCCACCATACAATATTGCAGAAGACACACTATCGCGGAACAGTAGATATCGCTGCACTTATCACGCTTTATAGTATATATCGACAACGCATGCCGCGTCCTATACTTTAGGTTGTTTCAGAATGGAATAACTACAGATGGCGGTAGGCCTATATGTAAACACACGCTTCTCAAAACTATTGTCAAACATGTCAAACAAAAAGGTCTAACAGATATACGTGTAAAACAAAAAACGCATTTGTCCATACATCATTCATTTCAATTATTTTAAGGACATGAAGCCACGCTGATAAGGCAAGCTTATAATTTTATGTACTAGTATTCAAGATAACAAAATAAGAAAACTAGAAAATGATTAACACTAGCTGATGAAGTCCTAAAGTTCTCAACGTACTTTGTAACTTTGCATAAATTCTGCCAATATTGTCACATGGAAGGGAAATTATAGTACAATGTACATGTATATAGATAATAACAACAGTAATAACTATGATAATGCATGTAACAAATGGATGATGATGACGATAATAAAAGTACATAAATGGCTATACATGTGCACAAATCACGTTATGTCATATACGTTAGACCAAAATATTCTGATTTAGGAAATGGTTACAATAATGGTACATAATTCTACGCATCTATAGTTGAAATTTCCAGTGATACAGCTTGACGTCTATAGAAACATTGATGACTATAGACGGTAGTACTTGCATGCATCCTTACGTTCCTATTCCCGAAATGCATAGCAGCGTGGAGTTCTGTGTGTTTGCATGCATGAAATTGTGTGTAAGGCACTCAACACCCTGCGTCGGAAGGGACACATTATCACACGATTATTGTATATGAATGTTCTCTTCGCGGGAACCTTGCAATAGTGCGTAGTGCAATGCCCTCAAAATGTCGGTTTAAAAACAAAGTCGCAGAGTTCGCAGGGAAGCATGGGGAAAGTAGGGTGGGGGGGGGGGGGGGGGCTGCAGGGGAGGGAAGATATCAAGGCATAATGCTTATAAATGTCATGTTACCCTAATTTGCTGGAATCGTTTTTGTCAGAACATGTACTGTCAAAAATAGGTATGCCTTTCAGGAAAAACCATTAACACGAGATCAAACGCCTGTTTCCCGACTTCACGCCACACGTTCATGGATTCAGCCCTGGCAGACAAAACAAGGATTACAATGTTCGCTGTTCGTGTGACGTCAGAAAAGTCGCAGTTGACATTTAAATCTAATAGAAAAGTAATTTTGGCTGCTTGGCAAAGCTACAGTCTGTCAAAGTCACCATGAAAACACAAGGCATTGATTATATTGTCGCACTACGAGATTTCCTGTGTCAGCTGACTCGAAATCATATTGATAAACTTTCCCCCTCAATGTTTTAACTTGCAAAGCCCCTGTGACGTGAATAGATACATGGCTTGTCAGATGTTGACTATAAAATTATTAGGCGCAGTATAATTTGGATGATTGAAAAGCTTAGATATCTACATATCGTGGATTATGTCTACTTCATTGAGGATATTACTTACTACACAGTTCGACGTCAACCGCAGCGGTATGTGGTTTGTTCTTGGGGTTATGTCTGTTTACCTCTAGTTCAGGCACAGGGTTATTGTCTTTTTTTGTTTTGTTTTGTTTTGTTTTGTTTTTTAATAGATTCTCCCAGGATGAGTGACAACATTAAGTACAAATGCCCATGATGGTTGTACTTTTGGGTGTGACTGGGCTAATCAGGGAAAACATTGTTTTCTGTTTTTCACTCTATGAAACAA
This sequence comes from Diadema setosum, assembly GCA_033980235.1. NCBI lineage: Eukaryota > Metazoa > Echinodermata > Echinoidea > Diadematoida > Diadematidae > Diadema > Diadema setosum. Next base: position 2,043,558 of record CM067064.1, read on the forward strand.
TTTCATTCTCACTGGCCTTGACCTGGGCTTTCTGTGGGAAGCTTGGATCTAATCTGGTTTTCTAAGTTTTAAATATCCATCATACTGTTGTCGTTTGGTTGGTATGTTCCCATTTGGCTCTTTCGCTGCTTCCATAACCGTCCTTGTGGATTTTATAAATCGATATTTTCATCCTAAGCCATCAGGATCTTGTACCAGGATTTGTTTTGTTATTCTTTTACATTTTCAATGTAAGGGTAATCATTTCAACATTGATATCTTGCTGAAGAATTGCTACTCTTACTGTACAACTGTACTATGTACTACTAATGCTATGTACTACTACTACTACTACTACTACTACTACTACTACTACTACTACTACTACTACTGTAGTAGTAGTAACAAGAATTACTACTCCTACTATGTACTACTACTACTACTACTACTGCTACTGCTACTACTACTACTACTACTACTACTACTACTACTACTACTATAACTACTACTACTACTACATACTACTACTACTACTATTACTATCACTACTACTACTAGTAATACTATTGCTAATACTAGTATTAGTAGTAGTAGTAATATTAGCAGTACTTTTGATATGACTGCTTTTACATTTGTACTACATAACATGATATCTGTAATTGCATGGATAATACAAATACGATAATGGTATAACCAGGGGGTAAAACTGATTGTATTAGTAATAGTGCTAATGATAGTTACTATCATCATTACCACTTCTTCTTTAACTATGAGTTCAAATACAAAGTAAGGTACTACAGAGTGTTTCTAGTATTTGTTAGATGGGAAAGGGACAACAATCATATATGTATATGATTGATTTTTTTATAACATTTTTTTATCACTTCATTGGTCAAACAACATCATCCAAGCAAGTGACACACATTTAGTATTTACATCTACAAATCACTCTTATAATGCACAAAATGACATGCTGATTTTAATTTCATTTTTGTTTATTCTTTTAGATCACACTGATCATAAATCTTTCTATAGAGACTGATACATGTCTTGAAAAGGAAAATCCTGAGAAATCACAAAACTTAAAATTGGCATATAAACATGGAGGCAAGACCTACAATCAATTATAATGTACTAAATTACACAACAAATAATGACCAGTGTGTGTGTGTGTGTATATATATATATATATATATATATATATATATATATATATATATATTTACCATATATACTTGCATATTTTCCAGTATTTCACAACTTAATATAAAAGCATGTACAAGAGGTATAACCCGTTGGAGACTAGTTCCAAGTATTCTCGGGCAGGTGTCTATGGGAAATGCATCTCATAGCAAAATCTGTTCATTCTCAGCAGGTTAAGCATGACACCAAACACAAGCAGACTGCCCAACCTTTCTCTGACTGAAAAAAAAAGGGATGCTTTGGCTCAAAAGTAGGGAAGACATATCAGTTCCTATAATATAGGAGTGTGTAGAACAAATTAAAAAAAATAGGAAACTCCTTTTGAAAAAGGACTCGGAAATGATCAAAATTCAGAATCTCTCCTCCAAATTCAGAATGGTTGGGAGGTCTGGGTATGGATGAGGGGCTATTAGTTTGTGGTACAATCTGCATTGGTATTACTCTCATTGCTTTTCATTTGGGCATTGTGACTGACAGCCAACAAGCTAACAGAAAACCCCATCTTCACTTTTTCATCTTCAGTTGTTGTCTATACAAATGCTTACAGTGGTAACATGTCCAAGTTTGGCCATCACACCTAATATCAACATTCACCGGAGAAGCAATTCATTGTATTTGTATTCTCTTCAATTGACAGTTTTTACATACCCAGGTAGACTGCTTCTCAAAGAACAATGCTCAAGTTACATTGCTCTTACATCCAAGCAATGAAACATACACTCACAAAGACACAGACACACAGACACAGACATCCTTACACACACACACACACCAAGCTAACAAGGAATTAGAAAGTCACATATTTCCTTTCATAACCTATTTTTGACTTAGTACTGGAAATCACTGGTTTATATCAATAAATTGGCATTGTGATCCAGAATACACCTTTGAAAAAAACATGCCATTTCACAAGTATTATGTCAGTATGATAAAGACATGCGGCAGACAAGATCTATGTAATTCTTGGTAAATTCATGAAAAAACTATAGAAGCGCTGTGAGAGTGCAGACCTCCACCAAGCAGCTCATTTCCACCACTGATCTTGTTCTTCCATAGAGATCATTGATTTCCACCCATACGTATACATGCTGAAAGTCGCCCGATTTCCCAATATAGAAGCCTTTGTTACGTCATAAACCCTCAGCTGCGCGCCTCACCCTAGCAGAAACTAGAGCACGCACTGACCATGACCTGTGTCAGTGTTCAATCTATACAAGTGTGAAAATTTGTAAGTCCAAGTTTCTTCCTACTACTATGTCAAATATTTTTGTGAGGTTTTCATTTTCACAAATTTCGCGAGTCGCATGTCATTCATGAATTTGCAAACATGCGAAAACATTAACCCTGATCCCGACATGAATGTGACGTGCACACATATTTCTCTGTTCAGTACTGTGCTCCACAATCGCAAATTTAACCACTTGCAACATTGTCCGGAAGTACTGATTCTCCAAAAATAAGACTTGCTAAATATATGGCATTTATAGTATCACAATCATGATTTGGCATACTAAAGCTCTATATCTACTTCATTTTTTCCTTGGTGATATGTTAAAAAACTTTAAAACCCACCTGTAAAAGTGATGCCCTGAGAAAAAGCTACAGAATCTTATAAAAAACTATACATTTTTTTGGTTTTCTCACAGATACAAAAGTGACAGGATAGTTTCACAAATGACAGTAATTGCTTTCTTCATTAGATTATAAAACAATGTATCATAGGAAAACAGTAATATTGCCATCCCTTAATACAAACTTGCACACAAACTTGCATATCTTATGAACTACTCCACAGTTTCTATCATCTTATTCAATTTTGTGGGTGTTCAAGCTCTGCTCATTAATAATGATTATTGAAATTGTTTCACCTGAGTGACTTTTATTTCTTTTTACTCTGGCACTTTCTTCCAACAAAAAAATATTTCCTTTGACTTATTCCATGTCCTTTAAAAAAATAAACAAACAAACAAACAAACAAAAACAAACAAACAAACAAACAAACTAAAACCTGGAATTTATTGTACAAACATTCACAGCTTCTAGACCTTAGGGAAACAAGAAATTTGTCAAATTTCATATTTCCTCAAGAATTAAAATGTTCTTTTGGATGATAAAAACAGATCACATACAGCTCACTGATATTACACTTTAGAATTTATGTCGACATACACTCAACCTCACATAAGTCGACCATACAAACGTCAAAAATTGGCTCAGTAGAAAAAAAATTATGTTCCACATGGATACAGAAAAGTGTTAATTCTAGTGAAAGTTCAAATTCACATAAATTGAAGGACTTTCTCCAGTTCCTTAAGATTCCACCAAGGCGACGTTGACTGTAGGATGATATCAAAAAGCACACTGGAAGACATTTTGCTGCATAGTAGCCATCAACTTGTCTGTTTTTCTGAAGCACCAGTTGTGTTAGTGATTGCATATTTTCATGTCTCACCAAACAATGCTGTATTGTAGGGTGACAACTAAAAAGGTAGATGAAACCTGTCTTCTTTTCTCATCATCAATGGGATGTGAATCTCCTTCAAGCTCACCAAAACCTGTTAAGCCCACCTCATTCTGTGCAATTTTGTCTTGTGACAACTCGTGATGCATTAGTCAATGCAACTCTGAGTGATATCGCTCGCCATTGCTACTCCATTAAGGATTATAGTTAAAACTTATCCGCTGTCGTGTCTCACACTTCCTCAGACTGTGCTCCATCTGACAATCTTCTCTGATGCGGCATTGCATCTCAAGAAATTGCTTAGTGTGAGGCGGGCTTTACATTGGTGAGTGACCAAGTGAACAAAATTTAAATCCAAAATTGCCCCATTTCTGCATTGAGCAAAAGCTGAAACCAATGTCCTACAACAGCTGGTCAGGTCTTACATTCCCAAGGCCATTCCATCACCTCTTGGATCTGACCCCGCCCACAAGACCTCCCCTCTCTCACCTTTACCAGCATACCCCTCCTTGTTCCACCAGTCCCCACTACAGATCACCTGGCCACGCCCAAAGACGGCCCTATCAAAGCCAGACACTGACTCGACCTGGTGACCTCTGACCCTGAGGTTGTCACAGGTTGACTGGGGAATCCCCTCCTCGAGGTAGACCTTCCCTGTCAAGCCTGGCTGCTCTACCTCCACACAGAAGCGAGGCTGGTCCAGGGCTAGCTGAGGATTCATGCCAAACTCTGCCATATTCAGGAGGACCTGGATTGGGAGAGATATTAGAGATGATGAGAGCAAAAGAAAAGGCATAACATTAGCCGGTTATACACTCTTATCTTGTTTCTTTGTTTTTTCAATTCAATTCAACTCAATTGATTGATTTCATGAAAGCAATACAGCCAATATCTAATGTACAATAATCAAATGTCGAGGAAACCACTAAAAATCCAGTGGCTTGAAGATTGCGATTCCCTTTACAGAGATACATAAAAGACAGATTGGCATGAAAATAGAGAAAGTGATACACAATAGCACTGTATACTTGATGTTTCATTTGTTAAAAAAAAGGATTTACCAATACAGTTGAACCTCTATTATCCGGCCTCCCTTTATCCGGATCTCTCTATTATCCGGACGCAATCTCGCCGTGATTTTGCCCAACTCCTTGAGAACTCCTACACAAACACACATGAATTACATTACTTCCAACATGATTAACATACATTACATCAAATTTCCTTCCAAATTGCTTACCCTCAGACATTTTAACATCCCCAAACATCCCCAAATGTAACAATGAAAAGGTTGCAGTATACACATTACTACATGTGGTACTACAATGGGCTACATCAGTACATGTGTATGTATGTACATGTATAAAACATTGAGTCTCCCGTATCCGGCCAAATCCCTTATCCGGATGAGCCCCGGTCCCGACTTGTCCGGATACGAGAGGTTCAACTGTATAACTGTGTTTCAGTAGTGCTTGATTCATCATACAGGTAATAGACTGATTTTTTCTAAAATGAACATTGATTGTACCACAGTAAGTCAAACCTGTGGCAAAATGTCATTCAGATTATATCTACACAGCATTGGAATATTTGGTCTGCAAACTTCAATAAAGAGATATTACAAAATCAAATCTTTTGTGGCACTGATACATGCTGCACAATGATGCAAGTCTAAAGGGGGACATTTCACACTCCTAAAGTTCTAATTATGCACACTGATGGTTATCCTGCTTCTTCTACCAACATTTGTTTGGTCAGACACACTTTTTTGAAACAATATTTGCACCACATAAATATAACACAGTTACTAAATCAAACCAAGCTAAACTCAAAACAGAGCGATACATTGTCAGCCCATGTTCTGTTCATTGTCACTCAAATCTTACCTCTCGTATTTTGGGGAAAACAAGCATTTCTCACAGGCAGTTGTTTGACACTAGTACTACCATCCACTGGTTTCTGCTATCATGATCATAAACCTCGTCATCGTTTAAACACCAGTTCATTGGTTCACTCACTTGGACATGTCCCTGAGGCTGCATGAAGCCCCCCATGACACCATAGCAGGCCAGTAGTTTCTCCTCTTCCTCCTCCTCCTCCTCCTCTTCCTCTTTATCACTGTCTGCTGCTGCCGTTACCATGGCAGGGATGATGGTGTGGTAGGAGCGCTTCCCACCGGACACACAGTTTACGTGGCCCTCGGACAGACGAAAGTTCAACCCTCGATTCTGGATGAAACCATTCAAACAATGGGGAAGGTAGTAAACCAAAAAAGTGAGATGTCTACTTGAAGTTTCTTTTTCACTACATAGACGTATCAATTATCAATTTATTGAAGAACTGTGATCAAACTGTGTGAAAACATACAGACAAACAGGCATGCCTACTCTGCATTATACGTTGATCATCCTCACGAGAGCCAGATGGGTATCAAGTCTGCCCATACCCCCTTACCCCCGCCCCACCTTCACTGGACAGAGAGAGAGAGAGAGAGTGAAAAAAAAAACAACCCACAAACAATATATCTGCATATTCTATAAAAGCATGGGCCGAGCAAACCACCAGATCATCGAAAGTTCAAATATTCTTGGAAGTAAATCATGCCTCAATCAGGCAATCAGGGGGGGCATTTCATGAAGCATTTTGGTCGGATATTTTTCTGCAAACTGTTACAAGCTACTGAAATCCTTGCATCTGATTGGCTGAGGGCAAATTTGTCCAACAACTTTGTCGGACAAAATAACCATAGTCTCAGTGCTAGTGAAGAAGTCTTTGATACTAAGGGCCAGGCAATCAATTCTTGGATCTGCGACATAATCAAGGTGCCTTAACCATAATCAGGCCAGGTTCTTGGGGGATGCTAAAACCGGAGGGGGGTGGATTCCACTTCATAACAGTACATGCAGACGTTGCAAATTTGGTCTCAAAAGTTGCGCGAGACTCTACCAAAACAAATCACGAAGACTCATGACGAGGGCTTGTCGTGTTGCAGAATTATTGTGCAAAATGTAGAGGGGGTGGATTTTGCTCCCCCATCCCCCCCCCCCCCACCCGCCCCCTTTAATGTAGGGTTAATGGGTTTTAGGGTTAATGTTTTCACCTTTTCTACTTTTTAACATATTTCATAACTTACGTGCAATGTGAAGCCACAGTTCTTTGGCACAAGCCCACTCCCAAACGATGTGTAGGTGCTGTTGATAAAGGAGCAAGCATTCCCTTCCTCATCCACAACACTCAAGTACACCGTGTCCCCCGAGTGGTAAGGGTCACCATGGGTCAAGAGGTTATTAGCTCTGAAAAAGAGTAAATTGTGAAGAACTTCACAGAATTAGTATAAATGTTAGAGAAGAGTGAAAATCCAACAGAATTTTTAGGTTATGGACTTTAACCCGTTCCTTACGGGAACTTGGTATACCAATTTCCCGAAATGTAGACAGCAGTGCCTGAATCCATGGCTTAAATTCATGTTGTGTTATGCTGCCCAGAAAAATGGATTTGACAGAAAGATTCAAGTTTCTTTAATCAATATATGTTTTCTATATTGCAGTATTATTTGCCTTTTCTCTAAAAGGTAGTGGCACTTGTTTCGCTGTAAAACTTGTATGAGGATTTACATAGCAATCAAGGTTGAGCTCTGTAGATATTTGATTTTGCTGACTCCATTCAGGGGCATCTTTTGTGTAAAACAAAAGAGACTGTGAGCTCATCAGCGCACTTTCTATTCATACAATCGATTATTGTTCCATGGCACATATAGTTGACTGTGGAAAGGGGGTATATGTACAGTTTAACTGCTTTTGATGGATTATCAACTTGTCCGTTCTCTGTTAACCTTCAAAAAGAATCTTGTTTGGGGGCACTGAAATTGATTGGAGAATTGCGGGAGGAACAGTTTAACATGTCATGCATTCATATCGCATCACATCAATTGGAACCACACAAGCACTGCATCATTAGTGCATACAGGACTTCCATTTCTCTATACTTGCCATGTACATGTTTCAAATGCTCAGAGTCCACTGAATACCTACATGTATCCTGTCATGCTCTCTGCACAATAAACCAACACCTATCGAACAAATCTAGTGTAAATACTTACACAGTATTATGTTATGTGATGCACAAACTTTGTCACCTTTGCGAATCATTTTTACAATTCGGCTATATCTGTTGTTGGGTTTCTTTTTCTTTTCTGCTTTCAATCAATGGCAAAAAACAAAACAAAACAAAACAAAACAAAAAAACAAAAAAAAACCCACAAGACATCCAAACACCAAATCTTAGAACCTTGCCAATACTGGAATCTCAAGTATTTCTCAACATGTTCTAAGTCAATGAATATGATACCATTCCAAACATAAACTTCCTATGAATCCCCCATGCAAAGAAATATAAGAGTAAGGTGGTTTGTTAGTCTTAGTAGGAAGGCAGCTGCCTACACAGTCCATCTCACCTTTGGGGAGAGATGGAAGTCCGTCTTGTCGCAGCATATTCCTTGGACAGAAGCTGATCGACAGGAACCTTCTCTTTGGTTGGATCGGCACAGAACTCCAGGGAGTCGGCAAAGCCAAGTTTCACTGCCTCAATCACATGATGCAAGTATTCTGGGCTTCCGTGTCCCATCTCTGGGAAACAAAAACATTCCAACAATTTCCTTGAAGTGACATGAAACAGTCATGAACTAAAACCCATTAACCCATTGAAGACTTAGTCCCGAGTATACTCAAGCAGGTGTCTATGGGAAACATATGTTATTGCAAGATCAGCTCATTCTCAACAGGTTAAAAATGGAGGGTGTCTCTTGCAATGAATCCCCCAAACACTGTCTTTTTTTCTTCTCTCTTCAAAAATGACATACAAAATGCTGCATATATGATCTTTACTCATTTATTCAATCATAAGCTTCTTTGGACATGGGGAGGGGAGAGTTGGTTGAATGACAGCAGATAATGGGAAGTGCCTGAAGTCAAAGCAAATTTCTCAGAATGCTTTTGGACATGCAATATGGGATGTGGTCTTCATGGCAATCAATGATAACACACTGAAAATTTTCATCACGTGCCCTGTCCATTCATTCTCTAAATTTTTTTGATTAACTCTTTATCTGACTTGTTGCTTTATTACAAATCACCATCTTTACAGACCTTTATCAAAAGAGACCTCTGGATGATTTTCAGACTTTTACATATGAACAACTATAAATTGGCTACATTGGGTGCAATGTTTCAGAATTTCAGAATTTAAAGTCATTGGGATGAGGAATAGGAGTATTTTCAAAACTTATAACAAATCAAAATGAACAAGGATGATGACATAGCAGCCTCACAAAAAGAATGTATGAGCAGGAGCTCAATACAGAACAAAAGAAGAAGGCATGAATAAATTCTACACGGGAGAACTTGTTAGGCACGTGGTATTGTAATGGAATTACATTGTTACATTTCTGAAAGATGTGAGGCTCCTATGTCATCGTCTTTGTTCAGTGTAATTTGTTTTGGGTTTTCAGAGTATTAATTTCTCTGCTCAGAGACCACAATAAATTCCACAAATTTATACAAGGAGCTGTTGATTTATGTGCTACAGGATGTGAAATTAAGAGAATCATCTGGAATGCCTCTTTAAAGCATTTCAAATTAAAAAAACAACAACAACAACAAAACGCAGCTATGAAATTTGTGCTAAAAGCAAGAGTAAACTGATATATATATATATATTACTCATTGTTAACTGATCATTACAATAAGAACATGTGGTTAGAATTAAACTGCATAACACAATGACACCTTGCATCGTTGTGTTTATACGTACAGGGCTGCTGCCATTGAATCAGTGAAGGTGAGATGTTGTGATGGAATAAAGGGACCAGCGAAGGGGATGATTCTCATTTAGGATAATGCAAGGTATACAGAGCTTTCATATTTCCAGTCATAAATGGCATATTAAAGTGTGTGAGTTTAGTTAACATTTTTTTTTTTTTGTATACACTTAAAGACTCATCCCAACCCTTTACATGGAAATCAATTCATATGAATATGAATTGTCTAAAAAACTCAAAGGAAACATCTTCCAGGATCAGAATCAGAAGAAGGTCTGGCTATCATACAAGTATCAGTAATTTTCTATCACATAGATTCATCTCCTCAAAAACTTGGGATTTTTACAGTTCAGCATTTAAGCGTGAGAAAAGTATGAAATGCATGAAACTTGGCAACCCCCTATATATCACAACAAACTGTTAATGCTTGGTAGAATGAGAATTTATAAGCAATATCAGACATATTCCAAGAAAACAGTGGTAAGAACAACATGCATTCTACTGTTCACATACAAATAGTGCACCATTCTATGCTGAAACACTGATTTTGGTGGAGCAACAAACAGAAAAACATTGCTCATCAGAAAAGAAAAAAATATTTGTGAAATGCAGTTGACCAATGCTATACTCTTGTGGGAATACAAAGGAAATTAAAACACTAGAAAATTTATTCTAGATTTTGCCCATAAGACATACCTTGTAGGTCATAGTCCTCTAGGATGTTGAGTGCCATCAATGCGGTGATGCCCTGTCCACTCGGTGGAATCTCCCAGAGACGAACCCCCTTATATGTGGTGCTGATTGGATCCACAAACGTACTGGTGTGACCCTTGAGGTCACTCAGGGCCAGAATACCCTCGTTTGCCTGGACGATGTCAACAATGGCCTGAGCGACTGGACCTTCATAGAAACCCTTCTTGCCATGGGATGCCAGTGTCTGAAAGGAAAATTCTACACAAATGAGATATCCAGGCTTTTACAGGCACTACATTATAAGTAGACTTCTCATTTTCAATAAGTGCAGGGGCGGATCCAGGAATTCCAGAAAGGGGGGGCGCACCATAAAAAAATAAAGGGGGTTGCACGCGTCATCTTTCATTTTTTTCTCTTTATTTCTTTTATTTGAAAAAAAAAAATAAAGGGAGGGCGTTTATTTCCAGTAAGTGCAGGGGTGGATCCAGGAATTCTGGAAGGGGGGGGGGGGGGGGCACAAAATAAAAAAAAGATTAAAGGGGGCGCATGTGCCATCCTTCATTTTTTCTTTTTATTTCTCTTTTTTCTTTTATTTTAACAAAAAAATAAAGGGAGGGCATGTGCCCGTTGTGCCCCCCTCCCAGACCTGCCACTGAAGTGGACTAGTCTTTTCTCATCTTGCAAACCATAGGTATGACCCTTGATGATCTAGCCATAGTTAAACCTAACATTTTTTTTGGTCTTTTTTGGTTCTCTAGAGTCCGAAGACATAACTTGGTATCATCAATAGCAAACAGAAGATGATTTCCTTTTTTTTTTTTTTAAAGTTCACCTTGCATTATACTCTGTGGAATCTAGTTGAATTCACATATACCAGGCCTGAGAGGTTCTGGTTTAACTATGTGCATGAGGTGACTTCAATAGCATTTACTGTTGAAGTCACCTGTGCCTCGAACAATGGCCTGGTATATTTTGTTTTATATCCCTCACAAATTATTTCAAGAGTAACAGCAGAGTAAGTGGGATTAACTCACTGTTTACAGTTCACAGTTGACTGATCATCCAAGTTAATTTCTTCTATGCATAAAATTACATGTATAAGTGTATGTACGGTCTGCGGCATGCGATACCCATTCCAGTGATTTATATCATCCTTGTGTAATTGCACTCTGCAAGTTAATCTCTACTCTCACTGTTTAAATAATCAATTTGTCAAGATGCACACAAAGTAATGTATTAGATATCACTTCTACCAGTAAGTAGATGTATACACTGCAACAAAACCTCTATGTGCAAAATGATTTCAAATGGAATGTTCAAAAATTTTCAATCAGATTTTTACAGAAGTTACATTTGAATCTCACCTTGAATGTATAGGCCAACATAGGCATGCGCATGACATCACCAGTCTTTGGGGGATTCCCCCTGAGGAGGAGGTACCTGCCTTGGGGATTCCCCTCTCTCATCAGCACATCACTGCCCCGCTGCCACAGCTGAGCTGAGATGGGATGGACAGCGAACCCCTCCTCAGCCAGATCAATGGCAGGCTTGAGAATCTCCTCCAGAGACAGCTGCATGTTTCCATGGTAACATTTAAGTGGAAAGAGATATTCACATTATCATAATAGTGGTTGGCACAGTAGTATTCTTGGTAAACTTAACAAATAGGAACAAATGGAAGAAAAACAAGGAAAAGTAGAAATTACGCGGTGCGTAATATATGTCCCCGTCGGAAGTAGCATTTAGTAGCAAAATGTACAATATAGGTAAAAAGATGAAGGTCAAAGTTCAAAGAAGTCAAAGGTCAAAATTCTATGTAGAAGTTTTGAAGCCCATACCTAGTGCCATCACATAAAGCAAACGGAATCGAAATCGGGTTAGAAGTGGCGAAGGAGTAACATTTTGTAGCCAATGTACAATATACATGTAGGTAAAAAAATCAAGGTCAAAGGTCAAAGAAGTCAAAGTTCAAAATTCTGTGTAGAAGTTTTGAAGCCCTCACCTAGTGCCATCACATAAAGCAAACGGAATCGAAATCGGGTTAGAAATGGCGAAGGAGTAGCATTTGGTAGCAAAATGTACAATACAGGTCAAAAATCAAGGACAAAGGTCAGAGAAGTCAAAGGTCAAAATTCTGTGTAGAAGTTTTGAAGCCCTCACCTAGTGCCATCACATAAAGCAAACGGAATCAAAATCGGGTTAGAAATGGAGGAGTAGCATTTTGTAGGCAATGTACAATATAGGTCAAAAATCAAGGTCAAAGGTAAAAGAAGTCAAAGGTCAAAATTCTGTGTAGAAGTTTTGAAGCCCTCACCTAGGGCCATCATATAAAGCAAACGGAATCAAAATCGGGTTAGAAATGGCGAAGGAGTAGCATTTTGAAGCAAAATGTACAATATAGGTCAAAGGTCAAGGTCAAAGGTCACAACTGAAATTCTGTATAGAAGTTTCAAAGCTCCCATGTAGTGCTATCATATAAAGCAAACAGAATCAAAATCGGGTTAGAAATGGCGAAAGAGTAGCATTTTGAACATTTTGATCACACACGGACGAACACACGGACGGAGCCCGTTTCATAGTCCCCTGCTCGAACTCGTTCGGCGGGGACAAAAATAAGCACATTTCCTATCAATAAGGAATATGATGATAATAATCACGATAATGACATCTTCTACTCTGTGATTGCAAAGTATGAACTGATCAATTCCCTCTATATGAAATAGGAAATTCATAGAGTTGTAATAAAATCAGAGGAATCTTATAGTTCTGTTAGATATTTCATTCGAAAAGTGAAACTAATGAGCTTTTGTCTTCCTTCATTTCTTACTAACCTAAGTAATCACTGATCCACACTCTCGTTTGCGAGGTAATCTTTCAAGTTTAGAGTCATTCTCAGAGCGACTCCAACACTCCCACTTTGAGGCTATCACCTCAAAATCTCCGGCTCGAGTTTGAATTTCTCCCTCTCTTGCTATGTGTCTCTCACTCAAGACCACTCAAGATGTATTTTCTCCTGCTTCAAAACTGTTCATCTCCAGCCCGACTCAAATCTTGCCATACACATTCAAATATATGGCTAAGATACATATCACCTGAGACCATCTAGAGCTTCCAGGACCCTTATACAGGCCTGGACCCTTGCCACGAGGGATGTCATGATTGTGATGTGCACCACAGAACTATTATAGGTCCTATTGTGCTTGTGTTGGTGCAATCGCACTCTCCACTTTGCCAGGGGGTCCAAGTGGAAGAATCTTTTGCTTTGGGGTTAGAGTCTCTGTTCTCAGTCACATGCAGCAGTGACATGTACACAGTGATAGATGTCTATAAATCAGTGTCATGGGGTAGTTACAGACTAATATAAATCTCATGGGCGAATATATCACAAAATATACATTTACAGATTTCAAGAAGAGAGATATGTTAGGAACCTTACCTTCTTAGAGCCAAATCTCTCTACCGTGTCCACCCATCCAGCTGCTGCCCCAGGAACTGTGACATTGAGACCATGATGACTTGGTGGATACTTGTCGCTATGGAAACCAAGCTTATTGTACGCATCAAGTGAAGCTGCTGCTGCTGACCGACCACTAACATCAAGAGATCAAATAACAAAGAATGAGAGATCCTGTGTAACTTGTGATGTAGGGATATTTGTGCCAATATCATTATAGTTACCTTTTCAGAGGCCTTGTGAAAAATTACTATTCTTTATGAGAGAAGGTACCTACACACAGTACAATTTACCTTTAGAATACATCTGTATTAAATAGGGGAGGAAATACTTTCAATTTGCTTGAAATTTGCAGTTTTGGCTCTCAGAAGTCTTGCACCCAGGCCCCCATGGGGATCAAGTGTGTATTTGATCAACTTTGCAACCTCAGTCCCTAAAGATGCTTTCTTTCAAGGTTGATTCAAAGTCTGATCACAAGTTTCAAAGAAAGTGATAGCATTAAAAATACCATTTGAACAAAATACAAAACATAAAAACAAAGATGGATTAACTACTGCAAAGAAAAAAACAATGATTTAGCTCACAACATGAGCGCTCTTTGCACACCTACAGTTACAACATAAAACCTTGCTATACGGTACTTGATAGGATTACAGACATACAATCAAACCATTTCATGGAAATTTGTGCAGGATGGAAATTTTGTACACTTTGTGCAACAAGAAAGTAGCACCCAAACAAGATTTTGCTTGCTACATGTAATAACATTCTAAATCTTTGATTTCATGGTAGGTATACAGTACTGTGGAGGTATAACTTCTATGCTCTTTGTAGTTTTCTTCTTGTTTGCTAGTCTTATAGTGCGAGTGAATTTGTAGTTGCGATGTGGGCCAGTAATATTTTACAGAAGTATGTGCTGCAAAAGCTCTTAGCTGGGGTGGCTGCAGTAAACTGTTTTAAGTTCTCAGTCAGTTGTTGTAACTATCAACAAAATTAAAAACGTGCAAAATTCACCTTACCCGGCTCAGTGCGTAAATTACTAATGTAAATTTCCACTTTTATAGTTCATCATATGTTTTCAATTGATCAGCTGAAAGGTCATATCCTTTGGTACATCTTCTACAAAGAATATGTATTACTAATACTATAGATGCATGAAAGAATTTGTCTACCAGCATTCTGGTATTTTTGTTAAAGGTAGGGGATACCTTTTACAGAACTCCCAAAATGCAGCAAAACATTAAATATGAACCTCAGGGGACTTGTTTATGCCACTGCTGAGAAATTTGGAAGTCAACAGTTATTTAAAATTTGAATAATGCACAAAACTCAACTACTCAGTAGTTCTGTGTGTCAGCCACACTTAAGCCTTTTTGTTGCAGTCTTCTGTATTTTTTATCTATAAACACAAATCTAAAAGTATAAGAGCTGATGCAATAACATAATGTGTGTGGCAAGAATGTATATAGAAATGTTTGTAAGTTTTGATGAACTTTATTCACAAAATATACATGATGGACACACATGCAGTGCATGGGTCTGTAAAGGTAGCCTAGTAATGTACTGGAATTTACAGTGAGCCCCGAAAAGAATTCAATTCAAAATCTAACGGTCAATAAAAATGTACTAAATGTTACCTTCCACTTTCAATACTTTATGGGAGTTTCTAAAATGATACTCACTTCAACATACCACTGTGTTTATACAACTCTTCATTTAAGGCATGCAAATGGAAATCCCTACCTTTAACATTACACTTTGTGTGCACAGAAGACCCTGTAGTGTTGTACATGCCATGCTACAGCCCCTTGCACAGAGAGGGTTAGAAAGGTTTCTCCTCCTAAATCACTTTACCTTCCGTTCAAGCCTTTCACCATGCTGGTTTCTGCATCGTAAAAGAGACAGAAGCAGTCGCCTCCTATGCCTGTCGATGCTGGTTCTGTAACATTCAGTGCGGCTGCCATGGCAACGGCTGCATCAGCTGCATTTCCACCAGCCTTCAATATGTCTGATTATGCAGGAGTAGAATCAGAATGGTCCAGCTAGTGTCATGTGAACTTCCAAAAAACCACTGAGTATAGTTTCCACTCTATAGACAACTTAACTTTTCATTTCTTTCAAGATCTTAAAAAAAAAAAACCCACCCTGAACATGTACCACTACTACAAATAAATCCCCAAAGGACTATCTCTGAGAATTCAGAAAAAATATACTGGTGTGGGTGACTCCAATTATAACAAAGTCCTTGGAACTGGCAGTTTTCTTTCACAATATCAAAATTCTGTTACAGCCAAACAATAAAGTATGCACAGATATATAGATAATAATTTGAAGACATGAAATCCATTACTTCATCATAAGAGTTTCATGTTTTTATTCAAATTGACAAATTTATTGTTTACCTGTATGTATATGTGTAAATAATATTGTTTGTTTATTGTTTGTATTATCTTCTGTGATACTCTGTTGTAACACGATACATTATGTACTCTGTTCGACAGCGCCATGAGTATCTTTTTAGGTAGAATGAGCACTTTAGAAGAGTCTCTCTATTATTATTATCATTATTACCATGTTCGTTATAATGGTTGTGCACTTTCTCAGGCATATGCATATAGAAGCTAGATATCTGTAAGTAAAAAAAATTAGTATTATAAGATATATACATAAGAATAAAAATATACATTCAAATAAGGGAGAAAGAGGAATGAATAAAAAAAAAAAACCAAATAAACAAACAAAAATCTTCACCCAATCCAATGCTTGAAGCAACTGGCTGTGTGCAGGCGACACATCCTTTGGTACTGAGAACCGGTGAGCGTCTAGACCCAAAGACCATATATTGGCTGGCCTCGCTGCTTGCTGTGGCCATCCTGCTTCTGATCTGCTGCTGTTGACAGGATACAAGTCTACCTCAAGCTGGGCTCCAAACCTTTATCATTGATCTACAGTTTCTGAAGGATCACAGGAAAGGATGAGGAAGACACTGTATCACAGAACAAACCGAGATATTATATGTTCAATGAGCAACACTCACCAGTACTGTAAAAGTGGATATTTTCGCGTGACTAATTTTTCGTGCTCGGCCGGTTACGAAGAGTTAGGCGTGTTTTTAATTCCGCGGAATCAAGACATTAACTACTTGAACATTATGGCGAGCAAAACTATTCACATGCTTTTATTTTCGAGCTAGCGTGAAATGTGCGAAAATTTCAACACTGCGACAATTTCCGCTTTTACAGTATTTACAATCCAACTGATGAAGGTATCTCACTCCGAGCCCCAATTACTAGCAGAACTACTGTTGGAAAATCTACAATTACAAGTCACATTTATATAGCAACATTCTAGGTCAAAAATCCATTAGAATCTGTTACTTAGAAACCACATTTAGAAGCCTATTCATGATATGACTATCTGATATGATATTTAATGGTCCTGTCCATCATCAATCTGATAAACCATCAAACACAATTAGGCAATCACTGTGGGGACTGTAAAATTTGGCTGTTTTTCATGGGTCTCATGGTCAAATATGGAGAAGTGTTGTACCATTACTAGGCATTAGTTGAATAGAAACTACCATCACGGAGAATTCCTAATGATTCAATAGATTTTGACTGATGGCATCTAATGGTAAAGCAGCTGAACCATGAAACCACCATGGATAGGTAAGTCTTTACTATACTTGTCTGAAGTAGTTTATATCAGCTAGTAGACCCCCCCCCCCCTTTTTTTTTTGTGAAGCCACTAGTGTGTGCATGTGTGTGCATGTGTGTGTGTGTGTATTGGGGGGGGGGGGGGGCTGCAGTCCTCTCCCTTTTCTGTGGTCTCCATCATGTTGACAATCGCTGTAATACAAACTTTCACCTACATCTAATTATATAAATTTTGATTTGTACATTTTTTTTTTTACTCTGCTACACATCCCTCTGTTGGTCATTTAAATGGCAATCCTGGGTCTTAAGGAGGCTAAATCATTTTTGGCTTCTAACTTCAGCACAGTCACAATATCTACGGACTATAGACTAAGGAAAGTAGCCCTCCAATACCCAGGATTGATGTACGTTTTATTTGAACTCTTGCAAAATATCAAACGGTCCATTAGCCTGATGGTTTCTACTGGTTCTCCAATGGTTTAGTGCTTCTCTTTCCAATACGTTGAGTCCATCCCACTACTCCTGTCTAAAAGTCTAAGATGAATTTCAAATGGTCCATAAATCAGAGACTCCAACCCCTGATTTGGAGATTCTCCCGCCTGAAACCCCTAGCAAACTGGAGACTCCAAATTGATGTGCTCGAAGTTCCCTGTGGCCAGCGTTCGTGATCGATGCTCACTCATGCTATCTAAGGCTTATTTTTCAACATACAATGACACTAAGTAAGAAATCATTTTAAGCAGGAGACACAGAGCCAGGGCAGGAGAAATTAAATCTCAAGCGGGAGAATGGGAGATTTTGCAAAAATGGGCTTTATTCCGCAGGAGATCTCCAGTCGAAAGTGGGAGAGTTGGAGTCTCTGATAAATTTTGATCCCGTCTCTCACACACATTTGAGAGCCACAGTCAAAAACCTCAAAGTAATGGATTGTAATGTAGGTATAACTGGTAAATTTTAAATAGATCTATATGTATCTGAGTAAATTTATATCTGAAAGATGTTGCTTTTACATATGTAAATAAACTAGTAAAGACAGACACAGACCTTGTCCAATTGCCAATAATGGGCAATTCACGTACCCAGTTTGCTTTTGACAATGTTTTTGATGGGTTCGTGTTTGTCGACATTCGGGTTTGAATAGTTATTACAATGTTGGGCGCCCAATGTTGTACCTACCCCTCACATTCTTCCTCCAGTCATATAAAGCCAGTCTGGTACGGTCCGCCTTTCCTCTTGAACAGTCGGACTCTTGCTTCTAACGTTACTTTAATACTAGTAAATTTACATGTAGTGTCTACTTACGATTCAATGCATGCAGCAGGGGCTGAAAATTCGACGATAAGTTCACGTTACTTGCTGCAACTTTTGTGTACCGGTACCTGAAGAAGCGGGTTCCGCAAAAACTTAGAGCCGCTCTTATCTCACTGACTATGACCCTGCATGCTACATGGTGGCGGCGGTACAGCTGGTGGTAGGATCGGCGATACCTGTACATTGGCAATTCTGCCGCCAGCCAGCCAGGGATGTACGGTAGGCTCGATTAGCTGTCCAGCGCCTGTGTGCAGGGACAGCGCAACGCGTAAGCTAGCTGGACCCGCCTCCAACTGCATAAAAAGTCGCGACCACCTGATCATGATTATGTAATCTCTCATCACGTGATTATTACGATCTTTAGCCTGCATGCTGCTGCTGGGAGTAGTGGACTTCCCTGAGCAACCTTTGGGAAAACTGCGTAGTATCAGTTCTACCAAGGAGGTTTTATACATGGAGTTCCAACCGGCTGTAATTTATTCAAACAGTTGTCAGATTTCTATTGATGTACAAAAGAATTCCACAGGTGCACTTGTGCCTTTGATGATCGATGTTCCAAGCCGCCGTCTTGCTGGGCAATCTGAAGATTCATTTTGAACGTTATCATAATGTTGGCCATATTTTGCTTATCTATTTTATCAAATGAAATGAAATTTCACTTAATAATAAAGCATGTAAAACAAAAGTCAATTACGTTCAGAAATTTGCGCAAAAGTGTAAATCAGAGCTGTATTATGTGAAAATGTTTAAAACTGTACCATCCTGGAAAGCTGGTTTTATCACTTTTCGACTTAATTTGCCCAAATGAAACTAACATGTAATAATCTTCAAGTATAATTCTTTATTGATAGATATATCAGATTAGTGCCCGCGTATGCCCAGTCGAGTAATTTTCATTTTCATTTCAGCATTTTTCCCTCAATTTCTGTTCGCGCATCCTCGTGTCTGTACCACCTAGCTTTTATAAGAAGGGATAGCGAAAAGTAATTACCATCACAAAGACATAACTTCCTTTGAAAGTGGTTGGTGATTATGCAATGAGACACGAGTCAATTGTCTTCGTATCGGCGCGGCAGATCCTGTTTGGCACATGCTTCAAATATTTTTGAGCGTCGGCTTCGAACATAGATCAAAGGGAATAACTCTGTTGTTACTCCATCTCTTCAACCTCCTTGGTTCTACTAACTTGATCAACAGATAACAAATGAAAATATGAAATAAACTGGACGAAGAAGATGGACGACTTGTTTGCTTTGTTTTGTTTCGTTTTGTTACGGTTTTGTTTTGTTTTGTTTTGTTTTCTGGGGGAGCGGATTGTGGTACCAGCCCCCCTTTTTATTACATAAAATTCCGCGGCTAAATGCTATGAAAGAGATGGTCTATTTTGATTGAGACGGGATTTCAGGTTAATTTTTGTGAGATATGTATTCAAATGAAAAACCTCTTCAGATATTGAGATGGTTTTTTTTTTATGGAATAGAGATGGGTTTTTTTTATGGAATAGAGATGTTTTTTTTTTTTTTATGGAATATTAGAGAGTATACATGCAATTATATTCTCAAGAGAGGAATTTAAAGCTTATTTGATGAAAATTGGTTTTGAAACGGCTAGATATCCAAAAACAAAGTATAGTCCAGAAAAGATACCTTTTCTTTGGACCACTTTGTTTTACATTATTCAGTGTATATCACAACTATTTCAAACCGATTTTCCGTCAAAAAAGGGGAATTTTATTGTACATACAACTTTTTCACTGTCACCTACTCTTCATACACTGTACTGACGCACACCCATCCCAGTTTAGCTTTATGGATTCGCTGCTATCGGGATTCAAGGTTCAAGGTTCAATTCTTTTTCAGAATTACCTGTCATAAAGACGCAAAAAGTTAAGATTTTGATTATCCACATCTCAACCACAGGGGCCTATAGGCATACAAAAAGTAGGGCCTATACTCGGAAATCTTTATACTATAGTTACCAATGAAATCAAGGGGATATTTCGATATTCTAATAGGGTCTAGCAGTGCAATGCAAAAAAAAAAAAAAAAAAAAAAAAAAAGAATGGCCAGAGTTGTCTTTGGGGTAGACACCCCGGAACGTCTACTGACTATATACAGGACCCAAAGGCCCGAATTCACAAAGGTGGTTTCAAATGAAACTACGGTTTCTAGAAACCATGGTTTTTAGAAACCGTGGTTTCGAGTCTGCGATTCACAAACAGTGGACTCAAGAAACCACGGTTTCATTTGAGTCCACGGTTTGGAACCATGGTTTCAACAGTGGACTCAAATGAAACCGTGGTTTCAACAGTGGACTCAAATGAAACCGTGGTTTCAACAGTGGACTTGACCTCAGAAAAGGGATTTCCCCTATTTAATATTACACTGAGCATGCTCAGTACAGTACACACCTCGCATTGTGTTGTTGTTTTTTTTTAAACATGAAAAACATTAAAACATGAAAAACATATCTCCTTCCCCTGTATGCTGTTGCTGAGTCTATGTATGTTCAATGCAATGCAAATACATGTACACACACACACTGACAGAGAGAGAAAGACACACACACACACACACAAACACACACACACACATTGGATGGAAACTACTGACCCTGACCTGGATGACCACACTCACTTTGCAGGAAGGATTCAACGTTCATTTGATGAAAATTGGTTTTCAAATGGCCGAGATATCAAAAAAGCGATAATAATAAAAGGTGATAGACCACGCCTTTTATTAGGATCTCTTTGTTTCACCTTGTTTTTGGATATCTCAATCATTTCAAAACCGATTTTCATCAAATAAACTTTTCATTCCCCTTAGAATTGTATGCTCTTTGACATCTCATAGAGTGGTTTCTGAATATCTTTCAAACATTAAAAGCTAAATCCTCACCTCAACCAGAACTGTACAGTCAGGTTAATATACAAATTATGTAATTACAATTTAAAAATACATCAGACATGGTCTCACAAAGTATGCACATAGTATGTACTGTAAAACAGTTCAGTCATAAATGACGATTTTTAATCACCGGCCATCCAATGGTCTGACAATGTAGTCTTTACAAATTTGCAAGTACATTGTACAGGTATGACTCGCGTGACAGTAACAGTGTACACCTTTGTATTCATTCATATCCATTTGCTATAGAAACAATGCTACTACAGTGTATTAAGATCATTTCACTGGTACTTATGAACGTACATGAAGATATCAAATTGCAGAAAATATTGTGCAGCTGATGGATTATGATGACTCTTACAAACAAAAAAAAACAAGGTTTAACAATGTCGACCACATGTAAACTCTGTTGAAAAATAACAAAGTTGTCAAACACAAAATTACTGCATGTACATGACTTTATTTATCGCTATACATGTGAAATGTTAAGAGAGTAAAGACTCCCCGAACCTACTTGAGATGTTGGATTTTAAGTAACTTGTCTCAGTTCCAGCAGGATAGTTTTGTTCAACCTTCCTGTGAACATCATTATCATGTTCAGCCCATCCTCCTCTTGGCCCCCAAACAATACATAACACAATGTATCAAGTATCCCTGTTTCCCTAACAACATGAGTGGGCCACTAAAATCCTTCAGTTTTGGACACGTGATATTTTGATAGACGCCCAGACTGACCACAAGTGCCCAACCACCTGTCTTCGTATACCGGGTAGCCCTGAATAAGGCCAACAACAGTTTGTCCAGAGTAGCCACAATTAAGATAGTAAGATTACCACTTATCAAGCCTGGTATGTTTCCCTTGTCCAATGGTCAGTCCAGATGAGAAGGTGGTAACTGTGGGAATACAGTTCCTCAGCATTATCAAATGACCACAGCTTCCCTTTTTACATAACCTTCTGTCAAAAATATTTTCTGCTCACATGTATGTCAGGACATTCTTAATTAATTTACCTTATCTAAAGTCTTGTATATTGTCCAGACCTAAATAATTCTATTGTTCATTCCCAATGTTTAACTGTATGTTTTTTACCTTCTGAGCAGTCACAAGTATATGGTATGGTCACATAATTTTTGATTAGTGACAAATCCTTATTACCAACAACATAATAATGTACTTTGTCAGAATGGCATTACAATGTACAGTACGTTAGCCATGTTCGGTAGTTTTATCCTCTACTACACTAGTAATGTGTTAAATATTTAGAAATTAGAAATGCAAGACAGTGAGATGGACAATACATGAACATGCAAATATAGTATCTGCCAACTTTCCTGAACTACATGTAGTACAGAATAAATCCTGATAAAAAGGCATTATTATAAAGAGAGAGATGACTGTCAGTGTCCCCGGATTTAATCAACTGTAGCCATCTGAGATTTTTCTTATGCCTATGAAATGTGGAGCGACTCTGTGGCTTATTCAAGCTTAGGAGACACTTTCTGGGATATTTGGATAGACATTCTAGCATTCTCTATCTGAGGTGGCTTTTGATGAATTGTGTGATTTTAACAATTTCCAAAGTCATAAGCCACTTACACGTATACAGGATTATTGTCACTTTTTGACACGTCTTGGACCTGGCAAGGATTGTCAGTGAGAGTAAACTTCAGTTCGATCTAACCAATCACCTTCAGCCTTTACATGACATTGCAATGTTCATGTCTATTCATAGTTTACTATTTTTGACAATTTCACTAAGAATGTGTTAAAGGGATGGTACAGGTATTGATGGAGATGAAAATTAGGCTTTAACTTTTTTTTGCGAGATACCAAGAAAACACTTACGAAATAGTACAGAGCATACCATTTTAAGAGGAATTCAAAGTTTATTTGACAAAAATCGGTTTTGGAATAGCTGAAACATCAAAAAACAAAGTAAAACAAAACGATCATAATAAAATGTAGGTCCCACACTTTATTAGGATCACTCTGTTTTGGATATCTTGGCCATTTCAAAACCAATTTTCATCAAAGAAACATTGAATCCCTCTTGGAATTGCATGCTCTTTCATATTTCATAAGAGGTGTCTCACTATCTCACCGAAAAAAAAAAACCGAAAATAATAAAAAACCTGAAGTTAACCCTAACTAGGCCGGGCTATTTAGGTAGTTGATAGAGCCGGGGGGGGGGGGGGGGGGGGGGGGGGGGGGGGGGGCTCCCAGGCCCCCCCCCCCTCCAGATCTCGGCCGTCGACCGCGCAATCGCGACGAAAATTGGCACACACATTGCCTATGATGTCATCTAATATACCATGAAGTTAATTTGTCAAAAAATCATCATTTATGCTAAATTATGCTAATTTATGCATGATGATGCATAAAATCAGACTATTTGGTATAAATCACAAAATAAAGCTCAAAACAGGCACATTTTTTTGTGTAAATATTCTTTTTAGTGTCCTTAGCAAATGTAATAAAAAAGAATTGTGATATCAGAAAAAATTCTTAAGTATTTTATTGTTTTTTTGAATTTCTTATGTATTTCCTTGTTTTTTCGACTTTATGTTTTTCATTGTTTTTTCAATGAAATTTGTCCGCGACATCGCTCGGAACAAGAAAATATGTTATTCATTGATTTTACTCAATAAAACACCAAAATAATCATGCTTTTATGAAATTTGCCAGCAAGCACAGTTTGCATTGAAATTGTACACGAATTAACGTTTTTGAGCAATTTTTGGTCTGACATGCATGTACATATTTATGCGTAATTTCGGAACCGCGCGCCCCGGCGTCACAAATTTGGTGTCAAAAGATGTGGGAGACTCGAAAGAAAAAGGTCATGAAACGTCGCAGCGATAGCTTTTTGCGATTGCGATACATCGCGCAGAACGTCGAGGGGGGGGGGGGGGGGCCTCGGAGGCCCCCCCCCCCCCCGGCCTAGTTAGGGTTAAAGGGACATATTCCAGACAATTTTCATAATTTCACATCATGTAGTACATAAATCGACTACTCAGTACTCCATGTATAGATTTGTGGAATTTGTTGTGGTTCTTGAGCAGAGAAACAATACTTTGAGAAACCTTAAACAAATTACACTGAACAAGGATGATGACATAGGAGGTTGACACACGGGGTGTTTCAGAAATGTAGCAGTGTAATTCCATTACAATACCGCTTGATTGCGGTATTGAGTTCACCTGTGAATAATCTATGAATGCCTTCTTCTTTTGTTCTGCTTCCTTGAGCCCTAACTCATGCATTCTTATGTGACTCTGCCATGTCATCATCCTTGTTCATTGCAATTTGTTCTAAATTTTGAAAATATTCTTGTTCTTCATCCCAATTATCACAAGTTCTAAAACTCTGTCCTCAGTATTACTAATTTATAGTTGTTCAAATGTAAAAATCTGAAAATCATCCGGTCTCCTTTAAGCCTCCACCAAAACTATATGATCCATTTAAATGTAACTGATGTACACTGTACACTTTAAGATTCTTTAACTCAACATTAATTCAATGGGGTCTACATGTATATCCACTGTTTGTATATATGCATATACATGTACTTTTTTGGGATAAAGTAAACCAGTTGAATAGAAAAGGGTAACTATTTATTTGACAGCATGTATTCGATGATCAAACAACATGCTTCATTGCTAATAAGCCATGATTACATTTCTGGTGATATTTATATTTGTTTAGTGAGACAGAGGACTAACAAAATATTATTGTTGCCACTTCATACAATAGCGTAGTGTCTTACGATAGTCGTAATACAGTAACAAAGAAGTTCGGATGATGAGACTCGTGACCTGAAATAATATGAAATTATTGTAATGCAATGTCTTTAAATGAGATGTCATTTTCTTTACATTTAGATATATCTATTTAATCACATTTACATTCTATAAAGCAATAAATGTTAGACATTTTACTGCTGATATATGAATTGCCATTCATCAAAAATTGACGAGAAAAGAAAGAGAAGTATATGATATGCAAATAAATTTCACTTGCGGAGAGGGCAATCATTCAAATGAAATATGGTTCTCAATCATTTTTGCAGTGTATGACCACAGAGGGAAAAATACCATTGATATTTTATTTGAGTATGTAATGAGTACAGATAATATGATCCCGCCAACTAATTCTTGCCAGTGGATGCATTAAACAAGAGGATTACAGTATTATACTGACAGGATATTTACATTGATCGAATACCTCTTCTTCCTGTTAAGGAAGTACAGGGCTTGTTCCCTACCAGGACTCCTTATTGAGACATGAGTCCTATCGATAGCACCTATGACTCCTGGATAGCGGCAGTACTCATAGAATCTCTGCTGGGTAGATTCAATCTCTTCTCTCGTAGTTGGAAACCTGATGAATTCTCTCTTCCTCCTTGCGATGGCTTCCAAAACGTCTCTGATGACTCTGCAAACAGACCACTGTGACATTGATGCCTCGTCCCCATGCATCTGCTGGAATGAATCTGAATAAAAATATGAAACCACTTAAATAGATTTTTGCGTGGATAATCCTTTATCAAATGCAATTGTACACATTTCATTAAAATACAAAGAAATATATAATTTGATTTAAGCCCGTGAAAATGACTGATCCTACTCCCATAGAAATAAGTTCCAAATGCAACAATTTCCCATGTAAACTGGAGTATCCCCCCCCCCCACAACAACAACAAAAATGGTACAAAATGATACGAAGAAAAATGTTTGGCAGCTCTGTTAAATCACTGGTATGAGGAAAACAATTAAAAGTCTAAATAAAAGAAAAGCTGAGCAATACTAACATTAAGAGAGAGTATGCAGATCTAGTGCTCACCAGGGTACACATAATCTCCTGTATTACCAACCTTTAGGGAACCTCCAGCTCCCTCCCATTATGGATGGTCCCACAGAGATTGGTTATAAATCCCCTCAATACTCAAAACAACAATATGAACATTCATAAGAACAAGAACAAGAACAACCGCAACAACAAAAGGACAAACATATAAAATGCAATTTGTAAAATTTAATGAGCAAAAACGTATTAACTTACCAACAGCATAAAAGTAGAGAGTGGTCAACACCTGCACATGAACAGGTAGTGCATCATTCCAATGTGTGTCCCTCCTCAGATCACCTCCAAGCATATTGATGAGGTGGAGTGCAGAGTATCTTTCGAAAATCTGTAGCTCACTTGAAAAGCTTCATCCTCATACAGTTCAAATGGATTCCGCCTGTCAGCCAATCCTCTTCGAGGCACTTTCAGCTCTCTAGGAATGTACGGAGGAATAATTTGGACAATAATATACATGTAGTTAGAAAATATGTGGTAAAACAAAATGATTCTCCTTGTTGGTCAAAAAACATATTCAATAATGAGGTTTATGAAACAAACATCTACTATTCTGTTAACATTTCCTTGGTGCTGTTCACCTCAGCTCTACCCAACAATGATAGCAGGGTCGGTACAAACAACTCCTTGGGAGTGAGCATTTCTTCTACTATCCTCATGATCAGTCAATACTTGGTGTTATTTCATCTTAATTGGAAAAAAAAAAAACTTTAAGGTGAACAAGAGTATTGGGGAGAACATTACTGTTATATGCTTAAAACAGTAATGTGCCGCTTAATTGTCCATCTAATTCACTTTCATAGGACGACAAAATAAAAATGAAATACACAAAGACAATAAATTGTCGTCACTAATGTCAGTTTTGTCAACTGTCAACTGGTGATTATCATGAATTTCTTGAGCCAAATGATCAGTTGTAAAGTACTTGCATAGTCCAGTCAGTAGAATACACAGAATTAAATAGGTGATCTTTAAAATGTCATTATTGTTAATGCCCACTACTCTAATTTGCCATACACTTAACTTGAATATAAGAAGCACCACTGCATGCTGATGTACAGGTGTACATGTGTAATTTGGAAGAATGATAATCTAGTTAGATTATAAATGTATGTCAACTTTAGCAGTGGCCCAGTTGCCACTGGCAAAACAAAAGTTTTCTCGAGCACCAAAAACTGATCCCTTTGTAGCCCGGTTGGCCCCTCATAACAGTCATAGCAATGTTTCCTGATTAAATTTATTCATGAAAGTCAGAAATTTGTGCTTACATTCTGTATTGCAATTTTATCCGAAATTGAATTTGCCCACCAATCATCTTGGTTAAGTGGCCCAGCTGGCCACCTGAAAAATAAGTTCAGCCATGTATGTCTTACTCATTTTAAATGAATAATCACTTTGAAGAAGCCATGTTGTCCTATTTCCATGTTTTATCGTACAAAGGAAAACATTGAATGTTATATCAAGGCAAGCACCAAAAATGAAACAAAATAATACCTTTCAGTCTTTGAGTATAGCTGGAGATGTCTCAAATGGTTGCGCAGCCATTATTGGTGTTTCCTACATTTGGTACAAAAAGGACAAAGATCTTAACTGCATTGAAGAGATTGATTCAGACTATCAAGTTTTATGACATTTTCAACAACAAAGACCTGCGAACAACAAATGAATAATGAATTTAGAGATTCAGCCATGTTGATACATTTTTCTTTTGCAAGTAAATTATTTGGGAATTTTAAACTTCAAGATGTTTTAATGAAATCATTAGAAGTAAAAGAGAAGTTGTGACATCTTGACAATATTTGAATTAGTATACATAAAAAGAGCTTGTGGGTCTAGCGCCCATACTAGCACAGCATGTAGTATTGCCAGATTTGGGGCATTTTTGTAAATTAAACAAAAGATGCTACCCTGGAGCACCCTGGGGAGCTACACTCACCACATGTACATTTTTAACTCCCACCCCTTGCAGATTTCCCTCCAAGTTTGGTTAAAATCTGCTTGTCAATGTTAAGATGGGAATGGTGAGCGATCGCTAGAGCTCACTTGAGCTATTTGGCTCAGGTGAGCTGAAAACACTAATCAGAAAAATGCAGATGGTCAGTGCCAAATTTGGTAAAAATCTTTCCAATTGTTTTCAAGAAGATGGCAATGTAGAAAGGATGTTGTTGCCGCCCCATTTGTACAATACTCCCTCTCCACATAGATGCTTACCAATTTTGCTATTTACACAGACCTAGTGATGACATTTTTTTTTTAACAGTAATAATCTGCTTATTTACTCATCTGATTTCTTCAAATATTTTAAAATTCCATATCTTTTCTTTCTTTTTTTTTCATTCTCTAATACACACTTTTATCATGGTGGATTCTAGTTTAAGGCTCACGATCACCCATGCAAGAATGAATCTGTTTCCGAATTTCATTTATGAGCTACCACAGTGGAATCTTACAATGCAATGATGAACACTAGCTGACCAGACGCTGTTTATACGCTATGCGAACCCACGTACGTACAGCGACTGGGCTGTGTATAGTTAGATGAACACATAACTTTCTCACAGGGTACTGTAGTAAGTTCAAGCTTGTAATATGATTAATAAAATCTCCACAAGTCATGTTTTTAAACTAAAGCAAGTATTCCACATTTTTAATTCCTCCCCAACTTGTGTATTTACGAAAGGATTCTACTTACGGTTTTGTTCTTTACAGCAAAACCAGGTTTCCTGTTGATGGCAGTCAAACTGAGAGGATGTGTCTACTGCAACATATAAATCACATAAAAAGGGAATGTCATCCATCTAAATTTTGATAAGTAACTCAATCATTTTCAAAGCAGGATCATGTCAGTAATTATATCGAAGAATAAATCGTCGGCTGGCCAATATAATTGGTAAACACACATCACTACATTACATACCTTCACACATCAGTCACTTGTTTTCCGCATACAATTGCCGGTATTTGGCAATTCTCGAGTAGAAGCTGTTATGATTGAACAATTGGTTAACCACTTGTTAATGTCGTGTTGTACATCATTTCCGCAAAACGATGTGCTTCGCAAATTTCACAATACACGTCTACGTTCCTTCGAAGCTCTGTTGTTGGCAGACAAACAGAGCTTTGATATCGGAGTTACCCTGTGTAGTGTTAGCAAAGTATATTGTATATCAAATAATAATAAAGAAATATTGCTACTTGTCTTGTATGCTAGCTTTTACTACGTAACAAGACATCAGCGACTTACGACAGATAAAAACGATGGACTTTTACGGTGGCTTACGAAAACACCAATCAAACATTAAAATGACCCAATACTAAAAATTATAGACTAGTCAGCGCAGTTGGACTAGCGCGACAAACGCACCTCGTAGGACCTAGACTAACTGCGACCAGCAGCCCCATACGCATAGCGTAACGCTATGCGTATGGGGCTGCTGGTCACAGTTTAATAGACCTAACGACACGTGTTAGACCTAGGCCTACTAATCTATCATATACTATAGATGTTGGTACTCGCCAGCAAAAGGTTGCAAATTGAGCACTGTAAAAACAGTATAGGCCTACGGTTCTCTCCTATTGAGGAGACACTGTTCGCGAACGATTGCTCATGTTGCTGCCTTCTTGGAGGACTGTATCCTATCTTTACTGCAGTTTGCAAACTTTTGCTGGTGAGTACCAACGTCTTAATAGCAAGACTTGTTTGTCACACTTTTCCCACTGAATATTTTGGTAATGTTTAATATTACTAACAAAGAACTAGACTCTAGAGTTCTAGTTTCTAATATTTATAAGATCATTTCAACGTTAGATTATAACGTTCGATTGTGTAGTTTGTAAGCCATTGTAAGAGTTCATCGTTTTTATACGCCCGGACTCGCTGCGGAAAGATAATTTTGGGACAGCCACCCCAATTACATTAGTAGTAGGCCTAACATAAGTTAGGTCCTACTAACGTACTAACAGTAGGCCTAGGTCTAGAATCTTAATTCTAGGCCTAGGCCTAGATCTACTAGATCCTAGTAGGACAGCCTACTAACACCGTTAGATTTCTACTAGCCCGACAAGATGCTGTTTAATAGTACGCTGTTACAGCGACTGCGCTGTGTATAGTACTAGTAGTTTAGTCTACTTTGTAATACGTACTATAGTACTACTAGTTAAAAGTAGTACATAGATATCTAGTACTGTAGTAGACAGTGAGTCAGTGCAGCTAGATCTAGATCCTATACAAGTTACAACTCTACCTAGCCTAACCTTGGCCTTGCTTATTGCGATACACACGGATGCACACACGCACTCACTTTAGTTTTATGGGTGGCTGTCCCAAAAGGAACTCTTGCCAAACTGAACAAAGGTCTAACATAACCCCGGGTGCTCCTTGGAATTGTACACAGTTATCAAAGGCCTAGACCACCTCTAGCCCTATACAGTACTGTACACAACGCTTTACGTTGTGTGGGGCTGGTCGCAGTTCTAGACTAGGTCCTAAGTTTTTGGATACGTACTCTTCCGTGAGAACTCACACTTCACTGGTTACCTAGGCCTGGCTGGGTCTCTCGTTTGAGACTGATCCTAGGTAGATCCTCTATGGCTACGCTCCGATCTATACTAGGCCCTAATTACTATTTTGGAATGGTGTATAGGAAGATCAAACTTTTTCTTCAATTCTAGCCAGTTTTGTGTGCCTGTCTGACCATGAGCACGTAAAGAATAGAGAGAACTGGCAGAGCTCAAGGAGTCAAGCAAGGTCACAAGGAGAAGGATGTGTGGTATGGTAGCTCGCCGCTATCTATGTGCGAGAGGGAGACACAAAAATATATGTGTAGGACTACACAAAACCTGCTGACGATAACGCATCTCTATATCAAATCCCGTGTTCTGCTAGGTAGCATTGCATGCATTTTATACCATCAATCTAAAATCTTCTTCACAAATAAGAACAATGGATGATAGCGTAAAACACTTCTCATCACTATAAATGGATAAATTACTCACGATTTTCTGAAAGTTGGAGCGAACGCTAGTAATTCTCTAACCATCAATAACTCTTTATTCTCTTGCCGAGTGATTCAAGAATTGCCGCGCCGACCACCTCGTCTGCGATGCAAAAGTATGTCCCGAAATGCTGCTCTGTGATTGGTTAAAACCACGGTTTCAGTTGAGTCCACTGTTTCAGACCACCCCAAACAGTTGACTCAAAATCGTGACGTAGAAGACTGCGGAGAAACCATGGTTTCTGCCGAAACCACCTTTGTGAATCGCAAGTTGAAACCATGGTTTCAAATCAGCGGTTTGAAACCGTGGTTTCTAGCGAAACCACCTTTGTGAATTCGGGCCAAAAGTCGGCTTATGGACCACAAGGACAGGTGGAAACTTCAAAGATGCACTGACTTGTCTACAGAGCACTTAATGGGGAAAGCTCCTGAATACCTGACCCTCTTGTTTATGAAAGCAAGTGATAGGCCTATACTCATAATTATGATACTAGATCTGCTGTTTCGGAGGGACTGTTGACAGTCTAGAGCCAATGAAACAAAGACTGGAAACAAGCCTTCTTACACATCGAAGCTATAACAGCTTGCCAAAAAATATCAGGTATATATGCATGCTTTCAGCACAATTCTGGAGAGCGCCTATTTTTGTTCAATAATGATTAGTTAGTATGATTTTTTTTTTCTCAGAGGAGGGAGGTATAGCGTCATATATCAGTTATCAGAAATAGTGAAATTACTTATACCCTACACGTCTTGCATGCAGTCATGTATGATTAGATATGTAGTGTTTCATTCTGCATAAAGTTATGTGTGTTACATGTTCTATGATTGTTTTTGTTGATAGTTTTGATGTTAATGAATACACATGTGTGTATTGTTCATTATGCAAGGCCTCCATTAACAGTGTTCAACTTACTGATGGAACCACCCGGTGAAAACAAGACTACTAAATGAATAAATAAATTGAAAATAGAACGAAATCTATCAAACGATTTTCCCTGAATATCCCGGAAATAACATTTTACTTGATGATTAACTTTGAATATATAAAAAGACCTACTGCTTTGATGGCACAAATTTGCATTGAATTATTTTCTCATATATCGGTTTTAGCTATCTATCTCATTATGATTTATCTATTCATACAGTTATATCTTTAAATCACCTTTATGACCGGTGACCTATACCTACCTATATATATATATATATATATATATATATACAGTACTCTCCGCATAATCGGGTAGGCTCGGGCAGAACGTTTCTTACCCGATTAAGCGGAGTACCCGATTAACAGAAGAACACGTCTCATTCACAATTGACACACACAATGTGTATGTACGTGCATGCATTGTATGCTTAACACGCGTGCCTGCAATGCACACTTTACATTATACCTTATATATCTTGCTCAGTCACGAGCAATATTATGGACAAATAAGTCTTCAGAAAACTTTGTCGTTTGACTATAGACTCCTCGCTAACACGCTGGCGTTTTCCGAAATGAACACGTCTCTTTGCGTGCACTAGTCACGTAGAACCTCGGATTACTTTTCGAGAAGTGACTTGGGAAAAGCAAAATTATCGAGCTGGTGAATGGCCTGATTTTCGTTGCAAACTTCTCGTATTGTGCATGTTGTTGCAGAGCAAGGGAGGAGCGCAAGTGTGTTCAACTCCTGTCTGTCTATGCAGTTGTGAGTGCCAGCTACATGTGTAATGTTCGTTTACTTGTGGCAAGTCGGTACTGGTACATGTGTTTTCATGTTTAATCAATCCCCAAACGATCGGTCTTCCTTGCAAATCAAGCAGAGAATGCGATTAGCCGTGGAAAATTTGACATTCATGATTTCTTAAAGTTTTTATCTGCGATAAAATGTGGGTAGAAGTTCGATAAGAAGAAAATTATTTACCCATTTATGCGGAGAGGCAACCCGATTATCAGGTAAAATTAATGTGCGTTGGAACTGATTTGTACATTACTACCCAATTAAACGGAGTACCCATTTAAGCGATACCCGATTACGCGGAGAGTACTGTATATATATATCTCTATCTAACTAACTGTCTGTCTATCTATCTATCTATATCTGTCTCTCTCTCTCTATGCATACATACATATATATATATCATTCTATCTGTCTATCATTCTATCTATCTATCTCTCTATCTATATCTGTCTATATCTATCTGTGAATCTATCTTCCTCCCTCTAACCCATATCTATCTATATCTATCTATTTATCTATCAATCTATCTATCTATCTATCTATCTATCTATCTATCTATCTATATCAATCTATCTATGCATGACCTCTTTTCTTTTCTTCCTGCCGTATTTCTTTCTTTCTGTCTGTCTGTCTGTCTGTCTGTTTAGTCACTATAACCACACCAGGCCAGGCTTATCCTACGTTGCTATGATATTCGACTGCTATAAGTATTCCAACCAGACTTGAGTTTTCCCTGTTGCCATGCCACCAAGAAACACCTTTATAGGTTCAACCGAGATTCAACTTCCAAACTGCATTAATGAAAACAAGCGCACCAAATTACCTTGATCTATACCCTGATTGAAGTATCCGATAAAAGGAGATGTCTGTGGTATGGGCGGTACTACTCCTCCTCTTCAAACCAATTTCTTCTGAGTTTCCTCTAAATAAAGGAGAAAGAAAAAGACCCCCTCCCCCACCCGGGCAAAATGTGCGCGCGCACACAACAAAAAGAAAAAATACCTGTACTGTATATACAGGCTCGTTTACACCATACAAAATCAAAATGACTAGGGAATCAACGGACCAAAGAGCCTTCGGTGCACAACTCGTGATCTCAAATATTTGATATCTTAGTTAATATCATTCAGCAGTTTCACATAACTAATCACATTTCTAATATTGTGCTGTACATGGGAAACACGAAACACCCTGAAAAGTAACTACTCCTGTGGATAGGCCTACGCTATTAACAGCTCAGTTTTCAAAAGCATTGTCTCTCACTCCTCTCTCAATTTTCCTCTTTACCTTCACCATACTTAATGCTTTGCGCATGCGCATTAAGGGAAATTCCAATGTACAGTCGAGAAGCAAAAAGGTTGTCTTGGTGAAGTGACGCTGGACCATCGAACTTTGTGAGGTTTACAGAATAATTTGAAGTTCTTTACAGCCTGAGATTTCTTGATCACTTGAAATGGCTGGTCAAAACATCAAGGATGGAGAATATACTTCAGCAATATACACGATGGTGAGTAGAAAATGGAAACGAACGAGATAAAAGGGAAAGCAGCTCATGTAGTCAATGCCAATGCCAATGGTGTGTAGCAGAGCACTCAACACCGCAGACAGAGCCGCGGCCGGAGTGCTGCTGTACCTGCACTATTGACAGTATTGTACGTAGCGCAGCGCTAGGCAGATCCACCCTCTTCGTGCACTTGCCCTTACTTACTTTACTTTACTTTTACTTTTCCGGAACGATGGTGTAGGACAGAGCCTGTTCATCGATCAGGTAGAGTTATCTCTTGATGCTCTGTTTCCAATCAAGCAATTGTCCAGCGCTGTTACCCTTCTAATACAATTAACAGCTCAACTTCTATTGCGTATTTGTGTTATTACCAAAAAAAAAAAAAAAAAAAAAAAAAATGGCCTAGGGCCTATAACAAAATGGCAGGAGTTGACAGCTACTGGAGACCAAGAGCATGTATTATGTACCAATACACATACATGTAATGACTATTAATATAATCAGTCATAATCAAACACAACACCTTTCCAGTGCTTGTCTAGCCTATTCTTAAAGCCAAAGGCATTTATGGAACAAGCAGAGACCACTTCTTCTGGGAGAGAGTTCCACATACCAACAACTCTGTTAGCAAAGAAATACTTTCTGACATCTAACCTTGCAAACCGTTTTCCCAGTTTCAATCATGGAATGACCACGTGTTCGTCCATTACTATTATGAGAGAACATGTCAACCTTTGTTTGTGTGATAGTGTCCATGTAGATACTTGTACACATCAATCATGTCCCCTCTTTTTCGCCTGTAACTGAGAGATGGCAGTGAAAGGTGGCGTAGACGTTCAGAGTAGGACAAATGCCTAATCCCCGGAATCATTTTAGTCGCCCTTCTCTGTTCAAACCCAACCGATTAGGGCCTAGACCTACTGTTATATTAAAGTTGAAACTATTGGTTCACTTTAAATCGATATATGTGCCGATTTGATAAACGGACGTTACACTAACAAGCCAAGGCTTTGCTCAACATTTGGTGATATTGTCGTGTGCCTTCTTGCTCTGCCCTGCCTGCCCCGCCCTGCCTGCCCCCTACCCTGGCTGGCCTGGCACGGCTGCTTCTTTTTAAGCCCGACACTATTAAACGACAGACCACTTGTTGATTAAATACCTTGTATCTTAGAAAATATCCCTCAGTTTCACCTTAATTTCACTCCATGTGAGGCAGAAAGTACCACAGATTCATATCCTGAGCTCAGATTGTTGACTATGATGGGGGGTTGTGTACCCGGACCTTAAAGGGAAGGTAAACCCAAAAAGCAATGTGGATTGAGTGAAAGCAGCAACATTAGTAGGACACATCAGTGAAAGTTTGAGGAAAATCGGACAATCGATGCAAAAGTTATGAATTTTTAAAGTTTTGGTGTTGAAACCGCTGGATGAGGAGACTACTAGAGGATATGACATACAATGTATGAGTGGACAACAATACAAAGAAAATATAAAGGAAATTCAACAAAAATTCACTTTTCTAGAATTATGAAAGAGCAATGGACCAACCTCTTTCAGAAAGCAGGGGGAATAATTGCTACCCCTAACATATGTCAATATCAAGTTGATGGAATTTGTAGTTTTCATGAAAAATGGATTTTTGTAGAATTTTCTTTATATTTTCTTGGTATTGTTGTCCACTCATACGTCATAACCTCTAGTAGTCTCCTCGTCCAGCGGTTCCAACACCAAAACTTTAAAATTCATAACTTTTGCATCGATTGTCCGATTTTCTTCAAACTTTCACTGATGTGTTCTACTAATGTTGCTGCTTTCACTCAATCCACATTGCTCTTGGGGTTTATCTTCCCTTTAAGAAGTTAAGATTTAACTGTTAGGCCCTAACGTTAACATTAGATGAATTTTTTCACATTGCCATTCTCAATAAAAATATTCCAATACACAGTGATGAGGTTCTGAAAATGATACTTAACCGTTCTTCCAAAGCAAAGCAAACAAAATCAATTTTTGTTGTAATTAGAGAACTTAACTGAAACCCTTGCAAATATATTTTGAACGTTGTAGCCAGCCTCAGTGTATTGTCTAGATGGGAATGGATTAACACTGAAGTTTGTTGTTTCTGACTTAAACATGTGCACAAGTTTCACATCGCGTGTGTGATAGAATATTGCGTGCTTCTTCTGGTTGACAAATCATGAAACAAATCGCTGAATTCTGCTTTAGAGAAGTTACCTAAAAAATTGGTATAAAATATTTATTCGAAAGCCGTGTATTTTATGCTTATTTCATGGGATTTTATTGTGTTTGTGGAAGAAAATTTTTAGTCCGGTCCCACAACCTGTCCGGTCCAACAACGCTTGGTGATACCGTATGCGCGTAATTATCGATTATCGGCAACAAACACAAGAATCCACAAGTGACATTTTTTACTGTGTAACGGCGCAAGCTCATCATTTTAATCGACCGCCCGTTTTCCCATTGAAAAGCACATAAACGCAGTGAATGGGCAACTATAGAAAGCCCATGATTGGTACAGCATAGAAAATGTATCCAGTAGTAGTTTTTTTGACATGCTGAAGGCGTGAAGCTAATAAATAATTCATAGCCTTGTAGTTGTAGACCCCCTTATTATGTTTGAAAGATGCAGCCTGTTACCTCTTAAAATTCACAGTAAACAGGGCAGCAAATACCAGTAAAGCTTCACAAAAAGTTTTTGATCTTCATGACCTCTTGCCAAACTTCAAATTTGTAGATTTCAAGCTGGAAATTTGCAAGCGAGTTAAGACACGGTCCTTATTTTGGACCGCTATTTACCAGTTGTCGCACACTGAATGGTGAATAAAACTCTAGAGTCTAATCATCTTTTGTGCAAGTGAAGTTGGTCATGATGTTCAGTCAACAGCAGCCAGATTACAAATGGGGGGTAGTGAGCTTACACTACAGAGATATTTACATGATACTCTCACTGTCAGCCTTGCCTCGAAATAGTGCTGCACCATGATTGGTACAGCTACAATACATGATTCTTATGGGTGATAATGTTGATGCACGCAAATGAATGAAGTTGTATTAATAAAGCACATTGTATACAAATCATGTGTGTGTACCAAATAAGGATCCGCTGTACCAAACATGGCACCAAATAAGGTAACATAACCAATTTTTTTTTGCAAAATTTCTTTTATAATCTTTATATCTTAAAATATGCATGTAGAATGTCATTATATTGACACACAATGTTCCAAAAGATACATTCAAGACTTCATCTATTTTGGAACTAGAGCACAAAAACCGTCCAAACTTGGGCATGTTACTCTATTACCAATGAGGATTTTCTTCAGTTTTTCTTCCTCCTGTTTCCTGAGGTTATTACCTGTATCCCCCTAATTTCTCTTGATTTGTATTCTTGTTTGAATGTTCCAGCATATTGTGCCACGTCCCACACGTACATGTACTTTTGATTTTATATGCAAAAAAGCCATTGCTCGAGTGAGCTATTTTGTAAACAGACAAACCAATGCCGATGATCACTTAACCTCCTTCCTTGGCGGAGGTAATGATAATGATGATACAAATAGAGAGAATCTTACAAAGAGCGGAGACTTTGGAGCATTGAAAACTTTCATTGATATGTATGTTAAAATATTTCTTGATGTCAAGTTCCCACATGTGGGTTAAATCCCTTAGGCACAGTTATCAAATTTATGTTGTAGAATTGATGTAATTTTTATGCTTCTTTCTTCAGATAAAGGAAGGGAAGTACATAGATGCTATTCACATCCTGTCTCAAGAACTACAAAATCATCCTCGGGTAAGTCTCAGCCATCATTTCAGGTGAAATAGTTGTGAACCACTTCTGTTTAAAGCAAAGTGCATTGTGCTACATTTTCATCCGGTTCCATGTTTTGTGCCCTTTTATAGTGTCTGATCCAAACCAGATCTAGGCTCTGGTAGTGACTTAATGTATTCACAGAGCGAATGTCCAAACCTGAAAGCATGAAAGGGTGACTTTGAAATCAGTATTGTTTTTGCAATGTATTCCTGTCTTTACTTTGTTCCTGTCTGACCTTGTCACTAGATCTTCATGGAGTATGCTTGTCATATTTTTTATATCCAGCAAACTTGTCATTGTTATTATTTCCAGTTTGGAATTTTTATCATTTGTATCATTCCTTCAGATATTTTCTTTTACACTATTTTCTTCATGCAAAATATTCCTTCATGAAGATGTTTCATCTATATTAGTACGAATGAATTCCGACATAGTAGTTTGATAGAGCAATCATTTGCGAATTCACAAAAGAAGGAAAAATAAAAACCCAGCATCAATATGATTATTGTCATTTGTCCCATAGTCGCGTGCTGCTCTCTCTCTTCTGGGATACTGCTATTTCCATGTGCAAGACTTTGCCAATGCAGCTGACTGCTATGAACAGCTAGTGCAGTTTCACCCAGAGGTGGATAACTACCGACTCTACTATGCCCAGGCTCTTTACCATGCCTGTGTCTACCCCGAAGCCATGAAAGCTACCTTTCAAGTCGAGAATCAGGAGTACCAGCCAAAGGTAAATACTGTTGGTGTCATATGAAATTGAAGTAGAATTGTTCCAGGATGAAGATCTGCTGATTTTTGATTTTCTTCTGGGTGACTTAAAAGCAGCTAATCAGGTGAAATCTGAACTAAAGTCAAAGAGCTGCAAAGTTTACTACTGTTTGAATTCATAGCATTACATCTATTTGCATCAGAAAGTAATTCAATCCTTCCATAACAGCATGCAATTCCACTGTACTGATTTAAAAAAAAAAAATGAATGTTGCGCTTGAACATTCTCTTCATATGTCATGCAAGACAGCAAATCACAGCAACTACTGGCTTTCATTTCTTGTGAGACAGAGGCTGGACAGCAGTGTCTCCCTTAGGGGTAGCCAAGTGTTTCTGACCGTGTCAGTTTGAGAG
The DNA here is from genome assembly GCA_033980235.1 of Diadema setosum. NCBI lineage: Eukaryota > Metazoa > Echinodermata > Echinoidea > Diadematoida > Diadematidae > Diadema > Diadema setosum. The sequence continues at coordinate 2,083,082 of CM067064.1, forward strand.
AAATGCATTTAAAATTGTTACTCATGAATCAATGATTTATCATTTTGCAGGTTTTAAATGGGGATAGCTCAAGTTAAAATTTATATAGAGGGAGTACCATATGGTTTTACAACTTTCACTCTGGGAAATGGACCTAATACAAATCTAATTTTAGGTATAATTCATAATGTAATGAAGATGGACATTATTGTGGTTCATACTTCTTCAAGCCACTGGGTTTTTCATGGTTTCCTCAATATTTGACTATTGTACAAAATGTTGGCTGTATTGCAGTTACGAAATCAATAAATCGAATTGAATTGAATTGATATTTTCCCAATTACCTAGACTTATATATGGATCTTGAAGTGAAAGGAATGTATGTAAATGCTTATCAAGGGAGATAGTGATGTGAAGTTTAGGAATTTTCATCATCCTTCCAGCATTGCATGCAGGGTGGTTGTGATTATTTATCATAAATTTTATACTAGTGCCACTGGTCATTTGTGTGAAATGTTGACCGCATGCAATTAAGGGTCAGTGCACTTTGTCTCTTGTCTCAGATCACAAAACTGCAAGCTGCAATCAAGTATGGAGAGGAAGATTTACCAGGAGCCAAGGTTTGTTCATACTGGGAAAATGGATGCATGCTTACCTGACACCTAAACTGTAGTACATAAGAAACATTGTTCATACATTGTACGTAGCAGTATATTCAAACTTGCAGGCTTACTCTTGTCGTATGCATCACTCACCAGTATATCAAATATGGTTTGATTAAAGATTTGTGTTAGTTTGTGTGTACAGCTGGCATATTTTAGCGTGAGATGCAAAAAGAAAAGTCAATTTACAAGGAATGTTTCCTAATTTTCTGAGTAACAGTTGCTTAAACTTGATGTCATCACATACCTGATGGTACTAAATAAACAGATGTAATGTAACTAAGTTTTCTTTGCCTGTAGGGTTTCATGCTACACATGTACATGGGGGTGTACATTGTATGAGACAGTCTTGAAGTATTGGACCGTGCCATATTCATATTGTCAAAAGAATGAAATTAAGCAGTATTCTTCTGTGTGTATGTACACGCGTAAGAGAAGATGTATTAAAGAGTTTGTGATTTTATGAGTCATTTTTGTTGATAAAGTGTAGTATAGCTGTAGCAATATTTATGCAGCACAGTCACAATATTTCATATATATGTGTGCCATAGTTATGTTACTTTGCCCTTTAAACTGTAAAGCTGCACTTGGTTCATTTCATGTAATATGAACATGAGCTGATAAATATCTGGCATCAGTTTGATATGTAAGTTAAACGCAGGTATCCAGTATATTTTGTGTTTTTCCCCCACCATAGAGTCTTGTTGAGCAGTGTCCAAGTGATGATCCTGACACTGACGTAAACCTTGGCTGTCTACTCTTCAAGGAAGGTCGCTATGAGCAGGCCTGTCAGAAGTTTAACACTGCCATGCAGATATTGGGCTATAGGGCTGGTAAGTGTCTCAGCCACATTGTCTACATGTCATAAAAATCCGTAAATACATAGATTTGAGGATGGCATTCTTGCTTGAAGAGCACATATGCACACTCGCACATGAAGAAACTAAAAACTTTTATGATTACATAAGGTTCGGTAAGAAGCATTGCTCTTTCCTGTACATCATGAATCTCCATTCCCTCTGTATGGACCAACTCGTGTTTAAAGGGGATGGCTAGTAACTGATCAATGGGAATCAGTGGGAATGCTGGGGGATGATTGTTCCAATCCTTGTGTGATTCATTTAAGAGTACATTATATTTCTATTGTTGTGTGAAAATCGTTTGCTTCAGAATGGTCTCATATTCAAGTAATGTGTAGTTTAATGTTTCCAGGTTAGCATGCGTGTACAGTAATGGGGCATTAAATTGCACATTACTTGAATATGAGACCGTTCTGAAGCAAATAATTTTCACACAACCAAAGATATATAATGTACTCTTAAATGAATCCAACAAGAATTGGAACTATCATCCCCCAGCATTCCCACTGATTCCCACTGATCAGTTACTAGCCATCCCCTTTAAAATGGATAGCTGAGGCTTGGATAAACTATTCGTTGTTTTACTGCAGAGGTGAGCTGTGTGTGCCTGCTAGGAAACTTAGAGTAGTGTTCCACCAATATTTCCCATTAGAAGCATTAAATGTACATGTGTTACTCATGTAAGACATACAGGTGCAGCAGATCCCTAGTATTTATAGACTGTTGAGTAATTAACCACACTGTTTTCTGTTGAAAAATCACTATATGCTTCAATACTTGGGCAGCTTTGTCAGCTCTGTATAATTACAGGGGAAAATAGAGAAATGCCACACCCACATTATCCTGTGTAAAATGCTCACTCATGTCACTCAACTTTTCTGTCTCATTCAGACTTAGCCTACAACATTGCACTGTGCTATTACAGCATGAAGCAGTATGCTCCAGCTCTACGCCACATCGCTGAGATTATAGAGCGTGGTATCAGAGAACATCCAGGTTGGTCTTTGCTTCTGGTCTTATTTAATAAAACTATACATGACAGTCTATCAATCTGTGGAATTATTTGTAAACCTATATTGAATGAGTGACCTAATATAGTAATTAGGCCGATGTGCATTAAAACTATTATTATCATCGTTTTCGTTTGAAAAAGATTTGTGTGGTATGATTATAATCATTATTACTATAAAAATGTGATATGTCATGAATAATGCTGTGCAAACTTTAAAATGGTTCATTCTTCATGCAAAGGCTTTTACATACCTGTGTACAAACCTCATTACAGTAAATTACTGAAGATGATGCACTCCCAATACAACCCCCCCCCAAAAAAAAAACAACAACAACAACAACAATAAACAAACAAAAAAAACTCTCTTGACGTGATGCTAAAGAATGCAAAGCATCTTTGTCACCCTTACCACTTAACTTCCGCGACAATTCATTTTCAAACTGTCATTAGAATTGTGTGTTCTTCTTTTCATTCTTGTCTTCATGTTTATTTTATGTACACTTTCTGTGACCTGTTTTGGATGCAGAGTTGAGTGTTGGCATGACAACGGAAGGCATCGATGTACGCAGTGTTGGAAACACACTGGTCCTCCATGAAACGGCCCTAATAGAGGCCTTCAACCTCAAGGCAGCCATCGAGTACCAACTGAAGAACTGTGAGTAGAATGAAATTACCTCCAAACCAAAACACATTTTCAGCTCAGAATGTCATTTCCAAATTTACATCATTCTTACTGAATATTATTCCCATTTTACATCATTCTTACAGAATATTATTCCCATGTTACTTAAATCTTACAGAATATTATTCCCAGTCAGAGTACAATTTGATGGAATAGCATGTGTTAACCTTAGAGTTTCGATAGTAAGCATTCGTTATTTGTACTTGTAGAGACTGGCTTGGGGGAATAAGACACAAAAAACGAAAAACCCAAAGCATGTTTGAGTAATTCCAAAACCTTTGATGGTGGAAACATAAATTTCAGTCGTGTAAGTCACCTGATGTGTGATCAGATGCAGCATAATATTGTTTGCTTCATTTTGGTCACTTCCATTTTTATAACAACTCTGAGGTTCAACAATTATTTTAGACTCGTTTCTTCTTATATTGTTTTGCTATTCAAACGCATTACATTTAAAAAAACTATCATCCTTGACTGAGTAGACTTCAACAGCTGTACTTTTTCTTCTTTCTTTATCTTCATTTCTTCACCCTCTTACCAATCTCTTGCATTGCATTTTTACTGAGTGTATGCTTGCGTATGTCTATGTGTATATTGTAACATAATTCTGTATTTTTTTAATTTACTACTTATGACAGAAATTTCGATATACTTAATAAATGCTTAATTGCATTTTTGTTATTGATTGTTTAATTGCTGCAAAGGGGCCCCGTAACAAGCACTAGTTGCTTACAAGGGGTCCCGGCCTTTGAATGTTATGTCTTATATAATGTGCAATTTTTTATGTTGTATCATACAGTTGCCGAATAAATTGAAATTGAAATTGAAATTGAGCAATATACAATCACTCTGAGGTTCAACAATTATTTTAGACTCATTTCTTCTTATATTGTTTTGCTAATCTTATTCTCTGTTACCAAAGTAAGTGAAATGTATGTTTGAAAATGAAATATATTTTGAACTCAATTGAAATGAATTGAGTTGAATAGTCTTAGATGCATTAACCCATTACCTCTCCATGTGAATTGGTCTCTCACAGTGGATGCGGCGCAAGAAGCCCTGACAGACATGCCTCCAAGAGCAGAAGAGGTAAGATCAGTCACCTTCATCACTTCATGGTATCATTCCGTGAAAATAATGTGACTTCACCTCACCAATAACATATTCTGTCAGTCACGGAAGTGGGGGAATGTTGGTTTAATCCTACATGTGCCAAGGCACTTCTTATTTGGCAAGCTCTTCCGTTAGCATTTGATTATACATTGCAAGCTTTACCTTGATGCGAGGAAAACATTGCACTCAGTCCTAGCAGTGCCTCCGTCCAAAAGGAAGACAATGCTTGTACATTAATGATTTTGTTAATTAGCTAATCACTATTCATTGACGTAGCTAATGACTATTCATTGACAGTTGATTTACAGAGTTTTGTACCATTTGGTGGCATGGGCAATCCGGTGGATGTGCCAGTAGGCAGATTGCTTACAGTAAGAAAAGTTCTGGAATCTTTACTGAAAACATTACCAGCACTTTTTGAAAATATTGTTGTGTACCAAGAATAATTTCTCACAGTGTGAATTCATGTATCTAGAGATTCATTTTCAACTGCTGTGAATGAAAAAAATATGGCAATGACTTATTCTCCAGGAATTGGATCCTGTGTCACTCCACAACCAAGCCTTGATGAACATGGAGGCACAGCCCACCCAGGGTTTTGAGAAGCTCCAGTTCCTATTACAGCAGAATCCCTTCCCACCAGAGACCTTTGGTAATCTTCTCCTACTCTATGTCAAATATGAGGTGAGTGTGACATTGGATCAATCCCAGAGAGCAATTCATGTTTGCTGATAAGAAGACATATTTTTCCCGACTAAAGCCCGCCGCACACTATACGACTCACAACTATGCGACTGACAGACTTTGGATCCTAAATAATCACAATAGCCTCAGAATAAGCACGCTTGTTTATTTCAGATCCAAAGTCTGTCAGTCGTATAGTTGTGAGTTATATAGTGTGTGGCAGGCATAATTCTTTTTAGTAAAACTGGTGTCACCCATAATAGTTTATCAAAAGACAAAGACAATGATTAAGGAATTTTGCTGCCCAAAATGGAGCTCTTCATGCCTGAAAAGGGTTGTGAAAATGAGATATTGCAACAGCCTCCATACCTTCAAGTCTGAACTGAAGACTTACTCTTTTCCAGAAACTTTGTGAATGATGTGTGACACATTGTGGGAACCGGGTGCCTTTGAATGTTTCTACAGATAAGTGGTGCTATATAAATGCTGTTTCATCATCATCATCATCATTCATCATCATATTGAAAACAATTCTGTACTTTTTGTGGTTAATTGTAATACTGTTTTAAATCTCTATTTGTGATAACCTGATGTGCATATAAATACTGACTTCTGTGCAATATTTCTCTTCCTGTGTCCATGCTGTAGTACTATGATCTTGCAGCTGATGTGTTAGCAGAGAATGCTCACCTGACCTTCAAGTACCTCACCCAGTATCTTTACGACTTCCTGGATGCAGTCATCACCATGCAGACGTCGCGGGAGGAGGCATACCGCAAGCTTGACGAGATGGCCACACGCCACACAGAGCAGCTTCGCAAGCTGACCAAACAGGTCCAGGAGGCACGCAACGTGCGAGATGACGATACGGTGAAGAAGGCAGTCATAGAGTATGACGAGGCTCTAGAGAGGTAGGCATTCTTTGATATGTTTCTCCTGAGGGGTAGATGATTATTAGTACATGTACAATCCAACCTCTGTTATCCGGAAATGTCGGGTCCGGCATCCATCTGGATAAGCAATTGGGCCGTATATTGGAGAAGCAATGTTTATGTACATTTACATGAAGTTGTCAACCCAGTGATAGCTAAGTAGGTCGTGTACACTGCAATGGGGTGGGGGGGGGGGGGGGGTAATCTCTACTAGCCTGCTTTAAATTATTGTCCTTTTTCTAGAAAATTGAACCCTATTTTAACTGGGGGGGGGGGTCAAATTGACCCCCCTCGACATTTCGCGCCATGATTCCGCAACGCACAAAGATTTTGCCGCGTTGTTTCATGACTTTTTTCATTGAAGTCTCCCGCATATTTTGAGACCAAATTTGCGACATCCGGGTACACCGTTCTGAAGTTTCGCAGTTTTTTGCATATGCATGTCAACTCAAAAACAGCTCAAATTCATGATTTTGTGTGCAAATCCAATGCAAATTGGTTTTTTTTTGTTTAATTGATATGAATTAGATTATTTCAACTTTTGAACATTGAAATTAATCAATTCTAATGTAGATAAGCTTGAAAAAGTGCCTGCAAAAAATTTTGGCAAAAAAACAATAGAAAACATAAGGTCGAAAAAACAAAATACATAAGAAATTAACAAAACAATAAAAAACAAAAGAAACTGATTTTGATTGCGCTATTTTTTTACAAGAAAATTGTTTGATGTGTCTTGAGGAACTCTGACACAAAAATTTAGCAATCCTTCATTCTTTTTGATGGAGTTATAGGTGAAAATATGATTTCATGTGTAAATTTGCATAATTAATTTATTAAAAAATATAGAATCAACATTTTTCTATTGTATGACCATGTAATCTTGTAGTTGACATCCGGCTCTATGTTCAGGCAAAATTTTGCGGTGATCACACGATCGACGGCCGAGATCTGAAGGGGGGGTCAGATTGACACCCCCCAAAAAAACAAAACAAAAAAAAACTTGATCTCAAATAGCCCAGTTAAAATAGGCTTAAACATTTAATGTGAAATATCATATTTTTACTCTACCTGATATCATAAATAAGTCCGGAGAGTTTTATATGAGTTTTAATTGAGCTTGAAATCACTTCTGTTTTTGTTTTTTGTTTTTTGTCTTCACTGCGTGAACACGTCCAGATGATAGAGAAGTCGGGAAAAGAGATGGCCATGTAATCAAGGTCGGACTGTAGGTCTTTTCACAGAATATATGTATAGCATTTGGTAGAGTGACTATGCAAAATGAGACAGACCAATTACGTAATGACCCTCATTGTTTTGTCTGATTAGGTGCAGTCACCAAAATCATGAGTTTGATATTCACCATGTATCAACCATGAAATGCAATCACAGGAATGTGTGTTGTATTCTATCACAGTCATTGGAAATGGGCTGAAGGCAGAGCGCCCCCTCGAGGCCACATTAGTGAAATGTTCTGCCTTGATCCCACCCACAGGTACATCCCAGTACTGATGCAGCAAGCCAAGATATATTGGGACATGGAGAATTTTAGCCAAGTGGAGAAGATCTTCCGCAAGTCGGTGGAGTTCTGCAACGAGCATGACACCTGGAAGCTCAACGTAGCCCACGTTCTCTTTATGCAGGAGAATAAATACAAGGAGGCCATCGGCTTCTACGAACCCATCGTCAAAAAGAACTATGACAATGTGAGTGCATTCTCTGCATCTTCGGTTTGCACTGATAAATTTTTACACTGTACTTGTTACAACGAAAAACTGTAATCAGGTGATGACAGTGCATAGCCAGCAATATGGCGATATATTGAGTGCGTTTTGAAGTGTCATAAATGCATGTATTTACGAGTACTGTGCTCTAACTGACCAACATTTTAAGATTTTCATCTGCATTCATCATTGACTTAGTAGAGATTTTGATCAGCAAACAAGACTTTGTGATAGGAGTTCCTTATGACAAACTAATGCCCACTGTGATATACACTGTACCAATTAATACTTCTCAAAACACACAAATAGTGTTCCCATCTGTTTAATGTTGATGATACCCTGTTTGAAAAATAGTCTGAATAGTAATTCTGGATGTGTTTTCTGATATTGTTGTTATTTTTTCTTTTAATGCTCAGATCCTGAATGTCAGTGCCATTGTCTTAGCCAATGTGTGTGTGTCCTACATCATGACAAGCCACAATGAGGAGGTAAGTGTGTATCACCCTATTCACCTCACTACTGTATTTTCCCTTCAGCAATCCTCAACTCACTGTGGATGCAAACATTGGACAGCGCCCTCTTTAGAAGTTTGTTAGACATTGAGTAGAGAATCAACTTTTGCCACCTAAACCATGATGGGGTCCTTCTCTCTGTCCAGTTCACTCAAACAATATCAGTTATAGCCAGAGAAGCACTCTTAGAGCACAAACCTCCACCAATACAAGTAGCTCATTTCCACCCATGCACACATGCTGAAAATTGTCCAATTCCCATTATAGATGCCTTTTGTTAATTACATCATTAGCTTCCAGCTGTGTGGCACCTCACCCAAGCAGAGCACGTGCTTTAGCGTGTATTCAAAACTCAAATATACTGTAAAACATGATATATTCGCGGTATGAAATTTTCGCGAATTGGAACCAACAGCCATTTTCGTGGCATGAAATTTTCGCGAAGTGCCACTGGTGTTCAATGCATATAGTGTAAACAAGGACTTTCGCGTGCATTTTAATTTCGCGAATCTTGGCGCTCGCGAAATTCGCGAAATTAAAGTGCACGCGAAATTTTCTCGTTTTACAGTACACAGCTTGAACTCCAAAGTTCATTGACCCTATCTTCCAGAAGAATGAAAATCCTTCAAAAATCCATACAATTTCCTGAATCACTACCAATCTTTAATCATATGTTCCTTGTGTCATTATGAACTTTTCCTGCAAGTTTCATCCGATCTGGTTTTTTTTAAAGTTATTTTGCACACAGACAAACAAGCAAACAAACACTTGTGAAAACATAACCTCCTTCCTTGGTAGAGGTAATCGCTGGATTTCATGTTTATCATTCTGTGTTCTTTGATATCTGAAAGACTTGACCATGTGACAGTGTCAAAATAAGTTGCCTCCACTTAACATTGCAAAGGAGTAAAGCTCATGTAAGTCAGGTTTGTGTATGCAGTTTAAATGTTGTGCATAGATCATGATGGAAATCATATGTATTTCCATTGTAAAAACAAATATGTAAAATAGAGAATTCAGTACAACTTTGAATTGAATTGAATTGAACAGGTTTTATTAAAAATCATGTCTGGCAGCCAAAGGCTGAATTGCACGTGTTTTACAATCATAATTATTATTAAAACAGACAGATACAATACACTTTTGGAGCCTGTTCAGAGTTTCCAGAAACCATCACCACCACCATACTAGAAGCAGGATACTTGTGCCCAACACGTGCACAGACACAGAGATTCAGAAACCCAGAAACCCAACTTTAACACTGCACAATTCTATCCTTTCTTCTTAATTAATCTTCCTTAGAGAAAGTAAATGGTAATAAGAAGGTTTTTAGGAACAAAGCAACTGGAAAAGTCAACACTGGGTGTAGAACAAGTATCATGACATAGAGGGAGGAAAAAATAATAAAATCACGGCATCTGCATTACAAGTAAAGTCTCCTTTGACTAGTCTGTGTGGAAGATTTGTGTAAAATCATTTTCTATGCTGGTTTGTCAAATCAGAATGTACATGGGAGCTGTTGGTGACATGATAGTCAGAATGGGTATTAGGCAAAAGATTCGCTGTGGAGAATACTTTTGCCACAAAACATGTAGCTTAACCAGAGAATGCAATGAATAAATAGAACGTCTACAGGCTGAGGAGAGTGAAGCTCACCCAACCAGGATTCAACATTGATTGACTTATTTGCTCATTCTTTCATTATGGCCCTCAGGCAGAGGAGTTGATGAGGAAGATTGAAAAAGAAGAGGAACAGATAGCATACGATGAGCCCGACAAGAAGATCTACCACCTGTGCATCGTCAACCTTGTGATTGGAACGTTGTACTGTGCAAAGGGCAACTATGAATTTGGCATCTCAAGAGTCATCAAGAGTTTGGAGCCGTACCAGAAAAAGGTAGATTCTGATGGCACATTTTTCTTGATTCACCCCATCTCATATATAGAGAGGTACTGCTGATGAGTTACCCATAATATTTTACACTCTGCTTCAGCTTCAAATCATTCATCTACTTTGGGATTCCTTGCTTTCCTAACTGGCCTTCAATAAAATGCTCTTTGTTACTAACCTGCTGCCTATGAGACATAATAGGCATTTGTATTGTAAACGGCAACATTTTTAGATTGATGATTCTTATGGTATTCTTTCAGTATTATCTCACATAAGCCTAATCATGATGATAAGCCAAGTTGTAACTATTAGGATTTTGTGAAAGTTTCATAGAAATACTCACAAAACAAAGTGCCTATAAACTCTTTTTTTTTTGGGGGGGGGGGGGGTTGGCAGTGATACGTTTCAAACTAGCAAACTAACCTGTGTGTTTGCTGCATGTTAAAGCAGCAGTGCCAATTCAAGCAATCAATTCACATATCGTCGCTGGGGTGACAAGACCTTGTATCTGCAATTTTGGTGAAAATGTCTTTTTGGTATTAATAATCAAATAATGGGTTAAGTGATGTCCTGTCCAAATCCTAACTGTCTTACTCCAAAAATGAAACCACCACGGCATGTCAAAGGAAGGGCTGTCCCATTTGATATAGTGCTTTGGCCGCAATGTTTTTTTGCCTCTCCTGAACATTTGACATTTTGTAGATACGAGGTCTTGTCGCCCCAGCGACGATATGTGCATTGCCATGTCAATTGTTGCTCAGGTATTTTTCTTTCCAAAATGACATATTGCAGCTGTAATATCTGAAAGTTTATTCCAATTGTATAACTACTAGTTTATTTGAACCACATTTGTATGCATTTTCTTTTTGAAATAGAATCAGATCTGAAGTTCACTTGTCTCCTTTGGAAGTGATTCCATCAGTTGACATTCCCTCAGTATGCTATTCAATATGAGGCATAAAAGAGTTACTGGTATGTCAACAAAATTTTGAATGCCCTGAGAGCAGCATTATATTTCAATTACCAAAAAGAGGGGAAAACCGTGATTAGTCAACATTTTTGCTTCAGTGCTATCTGCACATAAATCCAGCACAACATAGCTGATGCTGAAATTTAAAACTGGCAACTGCCTCTCACACCCAAATTATTGACCCAAGCAGTTGTAGCCAATCCTATCAATGAATAAAACTGTGTCTTGAGGGCAGTGTTAAAGTAGAAGTCCACCTTCATATACATAAGGATTGAGAGAATGCAGCAATATTAGTAGAACACATCAGTGAAAGTTTGGGGAAATCTGACAATCTCTTCCAAAGTTATGAAATTTTAAAGTATCTGCAGAGTCACTGCAGGATGAGAAGACTACTAAAGAGTATGATGTCACCTGCGTACAATGATATAAGGAAAATAAAAGGAGAATTTCACATAACTTTTCTTTCTGAATTAAGTGCACATTTCCTTGACTTATTACTGATGCATGTTAAGGGTAATATTATTCCCCCTGCCTTCTGAAAGGGAGAAGCCAAGTGTTCTTTTGTTATGCAAGAAAAATGGAAATATGTTGAATTTTCTGTATTCTGTCTTTATATTGTTGTACACATGTGACATCATTAGCTATAGTAGTCTTTTCATCCAGCCGTGACTGAGCAGAAATTTCAAAAATTCAAAACTTTTGAATGGATTAATTATTATCCAATTTTCCTCAAACTCTCACTGATGTGTTCTACTAATATTGCTGCATTCACTCAACCCACATGTCTATGAAGGTGAACTTGTCCTTTAAAGGGGAAGGCTAGTAACTGATCAGTGGGAATCAGTGGAAATGTTGGGAGATGATTGTTCCAATCCTTATGGGATTCATTCAAGAGTTCATTGTATATCTATTGTTGTGTGAAAATGATTTGCTTCAGAACGGTCTCATATTCAAGTAATGTGCAGATTAATGCTCCGTCACTGACCAGGGACGCTAACCTGGAAGCATTAAACTGCACATTACTTGAATATGAGACCATTCTGAAGCAAATCATTTTCACACAACAATAGATATACAATGAACTCTTGAATGAATCCCATAAGGATTGAAACAATCATCTCCCAGCATTTCCACTCATTCCCACTGATCAGTTACTAGCCTTCCCCTTTAAGGTGCAGAGTTTAAAGCCAGTGCACGTGAAAGAGAGACTGCTTTTCCTCGCGCAGTAATTTCCACTCATGTCTCATCTATCACAGCTTGGGACGGACACATGGTTCTATGCCAAGCGCTGCTTCCTGAGCCTCCTGGAGAACATGGCCAAACACATGATCATGTTACGGGACACAGTAGTGGAGGAATGCATCCACTTCCTGGAGCATTGTGAAGGTGGGTGTGGGTGGGGCGCCCATTAATACCCATGTGTAGGAGTCATTGTCTTGTCGGTTGGTTGGATGGCCTGTTCTAACGTCTCACCTTCTCTTCATTGTAGTATTTACATTATGGAGAGAACTAATTCTTACCAGTTCAAAAGATAGTTGGCAAACATGGCCTTGGGATATAGACTGATGTTAAGGACATGATTTATGTGTTTCTGAGTCTAATAGTTGCCACAGTAACCATATCTAAAGGGAAACTTGTGGAGTGGTCTGTTCCTACTGTTTTGCAAAATGTAAGAGAAATGGTGTATGAAATGGCACTTAGATGTCTGTGTTTGATATGATTGTCATGGTTGCCACATTACAGGACAATGACATATCTTTTATGTTAGGATAATGTGATGATGGCAACCTTGATTGGTGGGGATATTAATCATCTTAAGGGATATTTGTTGTTGGTGTAGAACAAAAATTACCTCACCATAATGTTGGAAGAAGCAGTGGGTGGTAGTCAGTCTCCAAAAAGGCATAATTGAACCAGTCATGCCTTAACATCATTGAATGCCACACATAGCTCCATAACAATTGATATGAAATGTCTCTTTTATGAACAGAGGTGTGAGAGTTCAGAGTTCATTGTGATTTTAGTGTTGTTGTTTTTTATTTTAAACTCTTCTCAGACTTGCTGGCAGTTCAAATGCATATGTTCAGAGTTTATTGCACTTGAGACCTTTTTTTTTTTTTTTTTCATAAGTTCCAGAGTTTTTCTTTCATACAGTAAGTTTTAGATTTTTTCTTTTTTTTTGTGCAAGTACTCTCACACTGCTGTATGAGTTATTCTATTACATACCATATTATCAGTATGTATTTTCCTGTATTTGGGTGTTTATATGTGTCCTCTACATGTGTTTGTATTCTCTTACTCTCTATCCTATCTATTTCTAGTGTATGGGAGAGACGTTAAGGCTATAGTTGAGCAGCCGTTGGAAGAGGAGCCTCTTCACGAGGGAAAGAACACAGTGACCTACGAGGCTCGTCTCATCAAACATCTCTTCCAGGAGGTTGTCTAGGTTCCTGGGTCATCGCACTCAGGACTGCAGGACTCAGTGGCCCGAATTCACGAAGGTGACACAATCTTTGTCCGTGGTTTAAATCACGGATGAAGACCGTAGTTTTGTATGGGGCGCCAAGTGTCGCATGGCCTATTTCGTTACAAAATCAGTCATTTCGTTACGAAATGTTAACATTCGATCAGTCATTACGTTACGTTGCTGAAATGACCCAACGAAATGACTAATTTTGTAACAAAATAGGCCGTGCAAATGACTAATTTCGTAACAAAATAGGCCGTGCGGCACTTGGCGCCCCATACAAAACTTTGGTCTTTGTCCGTGGTTTAAACCATGGACAAAGATTGTACCACCTTAATGAATTCGAGCCTTTGGTGTAGTCGCCTGGGATACTTTGTGGATATCACCTTGCTCTCTCGCTAGTGGAATCTTTCTTTACTCTGCAGCGCTGGACCAGCTGACTAAACTGTGGAAAGTACACTTTCTACTGCCAGATTGAACATCAATGAAAGATTGATTTATAAGTGATTTCTTGCTTACTGGTGCAGTATAGGGCTGATTGTATGGAATATGTGTTTGTGACTCAAACTTTGTAGACTGTGTTTGTGGGAGTCCTTGCTATTATCACTAAGTTGTGTGGAGAGAACTATCTGGGCTTGATATCACAAGTCGGGTGCAATTTGCAAATTTAAAAACACACGCAAATATTGACTCTGATCCCGACACGAATGTGACGTGCACGCATACATTTCTTTATTAAGTACTGCACTCCACAATTGCGAATTTAATCACTCGCGAAATTGTTGGGGAGGCCCAATTTGCAAAAAAACCCCACAAAAAACAGACTCACTATGGCATTTACAGTACTCTTTTGGTTCTGAGGGATATGTGGGGATGAGTGTCTTGATGGTGATTCTATCTTACACCAATGTCAATAAACAGTCTAGTCTCCTTATTTCAGACCAGATTCTCCACCCAGTGATCAGACATTGGTCAATCATCTCACAGACAGTATTATTCATATGCATGGCATAACACCTATAGGATTTGACCCTTCAATTTACTGTCAGAATATTCTCAAAGATGCATTTGTTATGGTGTACAGCAGCATGCAGTACACTCATTGCCCATAGAGATCAGTGGCGGATCCAGAGGGGGGCCCATGGGGCGCGCACCCCCTCTTTATTTTTTTTTGTTAAAACAAAAGAAAGAAAATGAAAAAATGGGGGGGGGGGGCATGTGCGTCCCCTGTAATTTTGTAAAGGTGCCTCCCCTTCACAGAATTCCTGGATCCGCCCCTGGAGATTGCAGTAATGTGGCAAGCATGGGACTGTAGTACGAGTCATTTCACTTATATTGACCGAGATGGGCTTGGCCAAGGGTGAGAATGAGTTTTGGGATGTTGATGGCTTCTTATACACAAGCATTCAATATGATTGGCATTGTTTCGTCAAATGTTGTGAAAGGATGAAGATGATGGTGTATTTTATTCTTGATATGAGAACCAAAACAAGTGGATGTCACAGCATGAGGTTAAATTTTTTGAATATCACTTGAATGCAATGATGCAAGAAATATTTGCTGCCTCTTGAATGCACTGTAAGGATATGGCAAGACAAGGCAATGGTTAGACCAGATTTATGGCAATGATCAGACCAGATTCAAGGCAAAATCTAATGACAGTCTGGGATGAAAGAGGTTGGTGAAACACTGATGTTTTACTTTGTACATCAAACCTAAAGTATACATGTCTTTGACACCATTCTGCCAGAGTTTGTTTGTCTTCATTTATGTAGGCAGCAGCCAATCAACTGAAAGTATCGTAGCTGTTTCTGTGGTAACTGCACGTAATATTTTGTACATTATTGCAATAATTGCAGTTACTAATGTACCAATCTCAGAATAAAAATTCTCACGGTAGGTTGTTTCCCGACTGTTTCCAGAGAACCTGAAATCATCACAACTTGCAATAATTGGAAACCTTTTCATTAACCTGGCACCTGGGTCTTGGATAAACCTACCCAGTTCTGGTGTACCCTCATTCCTATTTGCAAATTTGATTAAATCTAGTGGTGATAACAAATTCTCCAACCGTTTACCACTCTGACAGTGTGATGTGTATGAAAAGTAGGAAGGTACAATTTGTATTGTCTAAATGCAGATAATTTTTTCTTCTTTTATTTGACAAACTTCTTTATTTCTGTGTACAGTATCAATAAACAGTGGAATATTTATTTTTAGTCCAAATAAGGCTGGAAAAAACTTTTGTTTGTGTGCATGATGTAAAAGCAGTGCTGTTTGCATTTTGTATGTTAGGAACATTACTGCCTAATGGCCACACACGTGGGGTAGTATGTGAGTTATTTGTATGGATGCTGCAATGCACAGTAAACTTAGCCAAACCTGGATGCTGCAATGCACAGTAAACTTAGCTAAACCTCCATGATTTAAGTGCGTGTGTGTGTGTGTGTGTGTGTGTGTGTGTGTGTATGTGTGTGTGTATAAACTTTGCTTGCACATCATAATCAGATGGTTGAAACTTGATATAAACAGTTCCATGACGTATGCTCCTGCAACAGTTGCTCCCATGAAATATCTGCACGCTAAACCAAACATAAATTCTATCCACAAACATAACCCGAACCCTAATATTAATCTTCACATCAAACTAAACCTAAAACCATAATATCACAACCACAGAACTCTAGTGTAGAGTTCTGTGATCACAACCCTAACGATAACCCTAAGTCCTCAGAGAAAATAAAACCAGAGCGATTGTCACAGGAGCAAATGTCCTGTCACCGATACAGATATAATCCACCTGGCCCTAGAAAGTTTGTGCAGTAAGTCAGGTACTTTGTTAGCTAAGTCACACGGTAAGTGAACGAGGACAAAAGAGACACAGAGATATTTGTTCCAATGGGGCCAAGGGGGAAAATGAAAGTCATATGGGATGATTTTACAATATTTGATCTCTTTACAACAAAGCTTCCATTGTAATGACGTAATTCAGTGGGTAGTGCCTTTTGTAATAAATATATTGTCCGTATCCTACAGTAAACAATCAGAAATAAGTTAGAACAACAACAAAATTTGCGTGATTAGTAGGGCAGAGTCCTGCTTGCCTTATCAACATGTATGACTACAAGCTTACTCACCTGGGGAAAAAAAAAAAAGATTAGGCATTGTTCCCATTAACCCTTTTTGTGCCAGGGATCTAATACATTTTATTTGTAACGCGCTTAATACAATGTTTCTAAGCGCAAGGGGAAAAGGGTGATAAAAAAGGAAAAAGAAAAATGAAAGATAATGAACATGTCAAAAATACAAATTACACGTACGTAAAGAAGAATATGACATACATCAGTATGTGCTAGTAAATGGGTGGTTACATCCTTAGTGCATTGACTAGGGGCAGCGCAGGGTAATCAATTATGGGAAAAGATGAGTTTTGAGAAGTGATTTGAATGGTTCTGCTGATGGGGCTTTTTGTGTATAATGCGTCCTCCGTATGTAGCGTGTCTTGGTGCGAGGTACAGGCAGGAGTTGAATGTGAACAGTAGCATGGGAGCGAAGACGTCGAGATCCAAAGACATTGATGAGGGTCGGAGGGAGATGAGGTTCGGTGGGTTGAGTGGGGCTTGGATGTGGATAGCTTTGTAGACACGCAGGAGGATTTTGAAGACAACGTGTTCCTGTACTGGAAACCAACGAAGCGACTGGGTAATTGGGGTAAAGTGTTCAGATGCCTTGGTACTTGGACAGTGCATGGTATAATGCTATGGGCTTTTCTGTGCCAATTGTAGCTTGACGGCCAGTGCAGTAGACCAAGTGCATTACATATGGCCAAATTATTCAATTCAACTAATGCTTGCCATTTGAAAAAACTAGCCAAATTTGTCAGAATTATTATGTTTCAGTTCTCTTCAATACCACAGAGGAAAGACAGTATTTTTGTAGAAAGTAAAGTAGATGTGAATGTTTGTACACGTAGTGGTAGAGTAGTTAAACGTCCTTTACGCCTTGTTTTGTAAACATATTTATTTATATCTGTTATTTTCACACGTACATGTACATTATCACTTATATTTTTGTATTCATATATTGTAAATATGTTTGTACTCTCATACCCCGAGAGGGGGTCGATAGAGTCAATAAAATCTTACAAAATCTTACAAATCTTACTCAAAGCACACAGAGGGTTAAATAGTATCGCGCCTCCCTCGCTCTGTTGATTCATCAAGCTTCAGGAATTTTGATACCTATTATATTATCAAATTGGTCTCACCACAACTTGGGTTTTGCGGATGAGACCAACCAACCAACAAAAAATTATTGTATATTTGAGGTATTTCCAGTGGCGGGTTTGTGACAAAAAATGTACAAAAACAAGTGTTTATGTGGGCGTTATATGTATCTTAATTTTGCCTCGACTGTTTGGGGATGATGTTCGATGGCATGCTGCTTCTGTTCGTGAAAGTTCACACCATTATCAGCCTCGGCCAACATGAAAATAACCTCCCGCAGCGCGCATGCGATGGGTTCGGTTGGGGAGACAGGTCGCTGTCTTCAAATGACCCAAAACACTGAATGGTATCTGCGATGTGTAATTAACTATGTAGAGGGAAGTTCAGCTTTATAATAGCAGTTCAGATTTTGAACGACGTAAATCAATGCCAAATGAGCAATTACTATTCAGCTGCTGTCATGGTTATTTATTTTTCGTCAAGTATATTTTGCAACCATGTCGTTTTTAAGCTCTGTCGTTTCACAACTATGATAGATTAGAGCGAACTTCTTGTAATCAAAATATTGACATTTTCATTCGGTCTTGCTTAATTACCAGTGAGAGATTCTACCTTTCACTCCTCTCGTTTTCATTCTGGCTTCAGTCATTTCAAAACTTGAAGTTATCTCCGTTTATTACAGACTGGATCAAACCAAGAAGGATAAACAGATCAAAACTGAGAGGGAAAAGGTAGAAATAGATGCTGAAACAAAAGTATTGGGTTGAATTCATCTTTACATGCAATAAACTGATATACACCCCTCCCCTGAAAAAAGAAGAAGAAGAAGAAAATCAAGGACCAGTTGATTTGGTTTGTGGAGCACCCCGACCTGCCTTTGATGTTCAGTTGTCAAATTGAGCTTGAAAAAAGTGAAATAACCTAGAAACTTTGTCAATATTGCTGGACAATAGACAACAATGCAGAGAAGGGCTTTTGAGGGGCACTACTATAATCTGGTGCATGGTCTGAACCGGACCGATGTAATTTCATACGCCAGTCGGTTCTGGAAATTCACGTGTCTGTGTCTGTGTGCGAGTATTTGTGTGTGTGTGTGTGTGTGTGTGTGTGTGTGTGTGTGTGCGTGTGTGCATGTGTGCGTGCATATATCCGCACACTCGGATGTGTACCATCGGTATGTATGTCTATGTGTTTGTCTGTACAGGGGAATCTTTCTAATTTTTTTTTTCCTGAAATGTGGCCAATTCCTCTGTCTGAAATTACACATCAGGCTTTCTATGAATCGTGTGCTAGAAATGATCGAATCAATGAGTGGACAGTGAAATCGAAATTGAAGTTTGACTTTACCTCCGACCAAAAGTGACAGAAGGACCTAAATTTACTCGTCGTATGTATGTAGTCTGGGGCGAATCCAGGCATTCCGCAAAGAGGGGGCGTCTTTACAAAATTAAGTGGGGGGGGGGGGGGGGGAGGGCGCACGCCCCCTCGAGTTTTTCTTTTTATTCTTTTGTTTTAAAAAAAAAATAAGGGGGCGGTGCGCCCCCTCTCGATCCACGTCTGGCAGTGTCACGTTTGAAGGAATTTTGTGAAACTTTTCTCATGGTGTGATTCTCTTATACTCATCGGATTTCAAAGTTTAACTTTAATTTCAGCTCTTTCTCTCTCTCCCGCCTTCCCCCCCCCCCCCTCTCTCTCTCAAACATATCTTTACTCCTAAAGACGTAAAAATTTCCCATGTCTAAATGACATCAAATAATTATAAATACATTCATCAGCGTCACGTGGGATTGGTTACACAATACTGTATATACGAATAGAAATAAATATTGTGATATTTTTGGTAGATCGTAATGAATTTAAAGACTGAGTAACTTTCATTTATCATGGCGTCGCCTGAAACCAAGTGGACTGGATTTCGTTCTGTGCTTTGACCTTTGACCTTGACACTGACCCTTGTTTCGTCACCTTGTATTTCAGTCAGTTAATCTCTGAACAGGTAAATATTCATAAACACTGTATCATCACTACAGTATCTCTTTTGACGATCTGAAACGATTATTTGACCATGAAAAGAAAATCGCAAAGCCTGATAGTTTGACACAAAAGAAATGCATTGCGTTGTAAGAATTATAGATGAAATAACTAAGCTCAACAACAACCACAACTTACACATATGGCTCTGAATGGTCTGTTTTGGGGTGAATTTGTTGTCAATCACAGTATCTGACCGCAGAAGTGTATACAATTTATTGTATACTGTAATTTATGACTGTAACCTATTAGCAAACACGAGATGATCCTTCACAATAGAGTTCAATTCACGTCAACCACAGACATACCACGCCGCTGTAGGTATTAACTGCTCTGTACCGTGTAGTCTGCTCCTAGTTCAAACAAATGCTACGGAGCATCGCACACAAAATATGCTGGAATTGCGCAAATAGATAAAAAAAAAACCTTACTAATATTCCTTCCTTCCTCTTCTTTCATGGTATCTCTCGCGTGTCTGTTTGATGCCTTTCGCTCGATATTATAATCATCAGTCACCTTGACCGAATTACAAGGTTACTACAACTTCCATTTTTAGGTCGACTATGTAAACTGGTCCACCATTAAACTGGATTTCCATCCTTCCGTGGGGATATGAACTTTACTCGCTTTGGCTGTGATTGGCCAATGTTTCTCGCAGCATTGCTCCAAAAATTATTTCAAATTCCTCTTTCCCGTACGCACAAAAGAAAGAGGAAGAAAAGGAAGAATTATTCAAAAACAAAAGTAGAGAAAGGATGATTATAATACATTGCACATAAAAACGAAAATTCAAGAAGAAAGCAGGAGAGAGAGAGAGAGAGAAAAAAAGAACTTCATGAAAAAGAGAAAGCAGAAAAGCGTTAAAAAAAAGAAAAAAAGAAAAGAAAAGAAAAACATGGGAATCAGCAAACGAAACTATGCGATCGCCTACGGATATGCACCCATCCATGATGATAAACAGGCTTGATTACAAATGAACCTGTTTGTATATACAGTTGGAAGTGCAACCACAAAAGATTTTATAAAATTTGATTTGAAGAAAAAAATATAATTGTGTAGTTATTTCGTTTACTTGAAATAAACATGTGCTAAGTGTACTTTTGAATACTTCCTGTGTAACATAACTTTTCTTACATGATTATGGTATAGTTGATGCTATGAAATCGTAAACGTGTGAAGTTTGTGTGTTACAGAAAATGAAGTACCTCAAGGGAGCAAAAAAAAAAGAAAAAGAAATGTAAATTCGTCACCAAAATGACCTTGAAAATAAAACAAATGGAATGCAATGGCATGATTACAATAATGTTAACCTTGTATTGTTTGTTGTTATAAGCACCGCTGACGAATCTAGGTCATAAGCACGATTATCCTTCGAATCCAAAGTAAATATGGTTTGTTAATTTTTTCTTCCGCCAAAACAATCTTCGTCAATCAAGTTTGACGAATGGCCTCCCTATTAGAATGAGTGTATCACATGTGTCACACTGATTGTTTAAGGCATAATTCCTGCAAAAGTAATGTCTGGGAAGTCCAAATCATCAGAGGCGAGTGCACAGATCACTCCCTGCAAGTTAAATAACAGTCATTATGAGATCATTTTTTTTTTTTTTGTAAGCCAGGGAGGAGTCAAGTCGAACTGGTGACGCCACGATGAATTTTGTTGTTGTTGTTGTTGATCTTCTTGTGTGACATAATCGGAGAAACTTGTACTTGTGTAGAGTGTTTAGATACTTACACTATAAGTCACTTTTCACATAATAATGATAATAATAATAATAATAATAATAATAATAATAATAATAATAATAATAATAATAATAATAATAATAATAATAATAATAATAAAAATAGAAATAACATTGAATAATAATATTATCATTATTATTATTATTATCATTACTACTACTACTACTACTACTACTACTACTACTACTACTACTACTACTATACTACTACTACTACTACTACTACTATACTACTACTACTACTACTACTATATACTACTACTACGACTATACTACTACAACTACTACTGCTACTACTACTACTACTACTACTACTGCTACTACTACTACTACTACTACTACTGCTGCTACTACTACTACTACTACTACTACTACTACTACTACTACTACTACTACTACTACTACTGCTACTACTACTGTGATGTACTTCTACAGATCAACAACATCATAGAACAACCCAACACTCCAACGCACAACTTCTGCACTGCTGGTCACTAAGTTCCATTATTTATAATGTACTTAAATAGCTTATTTTGATGTTCCAACATTAACTGGGTCCATTTCCCAAAAGATTCTGTTAATCACGATGGTCCCCTTCATTTTCAATCACTTTCTTTAAACTCTAATGGACAAGATCCCTCTGTATAGTGTGCCTTCAATATAACATTGCTTTATATATTTTTACTTTATACGTTTCCACGATGCTCTGCACTATAACGTGCACTGATTTTGGTTTTAACAGCACTTTGTAGTATTTGTTTTAAATTTCTTGATACTGTATTGATGATAATCATGGATATATGGAATGTAGAAATAAAACTGAAGTGAACTGGAATCGCTAGGAATGTAGGAACAGCAATGAGGGAAGTGTGTGGGGATAATTGATTGTTTTCGTTTTTATTAGTATATTTCATATTATTTCATATTTTAGTCTCTCAGTTTTTATGCTATTCAGCTAAAGTGAATGCTGTGTTCCTTGGCCTTTACTGTAAGTACTACATCAGTATTATATATTTTTATAACTTTGCTTATACTGTTCAAGTGAAGTAGTGTTCCAATCTTAGTCTCCGGTGGGTTCCCTTGCAAACAGCAGTTGGTTTGTTTTCTTAACTCAAGTGAAGTAGTGTTCCAATCTTAGTCTCCGGTGGGTTCCCTTGCAAACAGCAGTTGGTTTGTTTTCTTGCTTCAAAAACGTCCCTCCTTGGCTCCTGGAATTCTGGAAGGCGCGAATGTTTTTGTTTAAGCAGACATGATCCGTTGCAGTCATTGTTCATGGCTATGATTCAAGGATCACAACAATTCTTGTCCAACTGTTATGACAAAGCCCCACCGTGGCAGGCGATATATTTTGCCGTTATGGTGCACGATTTGCCTGTGAACGTGTATCGAGGGGTGGTTTGAAATACCCTTTCTGTCTGTCTGTCTGTCTGTCTGTCTGTCTCTCCCAATCTCAATATCTCCCCCCCCCCCCTCTCTCTCTCTCTTCCCTTCTCTCTCTACCCCTATTTCTATTCTCACCGATGCATTCCTCCCATTCATGCACCTGAATTGTCTTAGAATGCCGAAGAGGTAGGCCTAGTAGTACTACAAAAAATTCGACCTTCATCTACCTGTGTATATACTCGTTTAGAATTCTAATAATAGAAAGATATGCTCTCATTGAATAATTGCAATGATGAAGGAACAATAAGTATGTACAGCTTCATAGTGGGTGAAAGCTAGAACTTCTTTCTCAACAACCTGATGTATATTCTTACACTTCAGTATCTCTCAATAAAGCGACAAGAAACATAACTGAACTCGACCATTATACCTCATACAATCATAATCACATTCTGTAGTTCGATCAGTCATAGGCTTGTATACGAATGCATTGACCTGTAAGATTAGAAGAAAAAAAAACCTCAGCACATTGTAGTTATGTTTTTTCAGTTTTTGATAAGAGTTTTCAGTAAGTTGATGGATGGGGTCTCAATTTTCACATAGCATATCACTTTACTTGCTACTGATGTGACGAGAATAGAAAACTAGAAAGCTATAGTTACCTATACTTGCTGGATATGAATGGTGGGGAAAACGGGGTTCTGTTTAGATTGGGTGATAAGGAGAAGGGTCATAAAGGCCAATTTAAAATTAAACCAATGTTTTCTATTAACACACGCATGAAGGAATCACAACAAAATATCAGACTAGACTTGAATCAGGTTGAATGACTGTTGGACAGTAAGTCATCAATGCTTGAATGTTAGTAAACCATCTAATATGGCATCCTTTGGGATCTCAAACTAGCCGTCCATAATAGCAGCGATTTGAATCAGTTGTCGTACGGATATTATTAATATAAGACAAAATATGACCATTTTCCTCCCTAGTTTGTTTGCAAACATCAGCTCTCTGTGTCTTGGAGGGCGTGAATATCATTGTGCCCAATGAATCATGATGTCATGCATGGTCAACATACATCTAATAATCTAATGTGAACAAAATTAACATATAAGAATGAGGCAGAAAGGCGAGTTTCATTGTCTATTAAAGCTATATGACAAAGTCATGAGGCTTGCTCGACAACACAAGTTAATCGGATGCTATAGGTATTTGAGAGCGTAATGAATTATGTATTAGGTAGCTTGGATATTTTATTACTATGTCGTCAAATAAAATACAATGATTTGATATGTCAGTAAGCCGGCTAATTTAATTAATTTGAAGAGAATATCATACGTCATCTAAAATTTCACTAAACCTGTCACTTCATGGATATGCAGTTACAATGTGTTGACGTTTAAGAGTACCAGCAGCAGGATTAGTGGTTTAGTATCAAAGGGATCGTATAGTTTCGGTTGAGACCTAATTTCAGGTTTCTAACATTTTATGTCGGGATAATGAGAAACCTCTTATAAAATATGAAGGAGCATGTAATTCTATGAGGAATTCAACTTTATTTGATGAAAATTGGTTTTGAAATGACTGAGATATCCAAAAAAAAAAAAAAAAAAAGAGCGATTCTGATAAAGTGTGGGGCCCACACTTTATTACGATCGCTTTGTTTTACTTTGTTTTTGGATGTCTCAGTCATTCCAAACCCGATTTTCATCAAATAAACCTTGAATTTATCTTAAAATGGTATTTTCTGTACTGTATCATAAGTGTTTTCTTGGTATCTCTCAAAAAGTTAAAAGCCCAAATCTCATCTCCACCAATACTGTACCATCTCTTTAAAGGGGAATGGGTGTCTGATCAACAGACTTTAATGATATGTTAAAAAAGGAAGAAAAGGTATTTATGCATGGTGATGCCGTACAATCGACGATAGAAATGGAATGTACGTGCTCACTCTAATGAATGAAATAAAGTTTCATAGATGAATGGAATCATGGATATGTTGTCATGAACAACTAGAATATTTGACTGTTAAAATGATAAACAATCAGCAAACAAGTATCCCTACATAACTATATTATGATATGGATGAAGCACAAATTAATAATCTGATAAATAAACGCAAATGTGATTGAAAGGACTGAACCTATTGCCGAAAGCGAAACTTTTACTATTCATACATTGGTTATTTTGCATGAGTTTGATAATCATCAAATTTTTTTGATTATAAAACCTGTTATAAGGTGTGCTTACCTCCACACCCCAGCCGTTGCCGCATCACAGCCCGCGCTCAGCGTGGGATACGCTAAGGTGCCGCTTTTCATTCGCATTTCAGCCAAACCCCCTCCAATGCCATTCAGCATCAATGAACCAATCGACTGTAAACAGAGACATTCTATCACCCATATCGTTATATTGATCGGCTGTTATGTTGTCTCCGCCAATACTACCCTGTGTGGAATAACACCAAAGCGTTGTGTACGTCTAATCGCCACCAGATCGAGACCCAAATTGTTAGGAAGCGATCTCGAACTTGACCTTGTGCGTGGTTGGCAAAAATTCCTTCGAAACAAAGGAAAAATATGTGCTAAAAAGGAGCTTTGACTGTTGAGAAGACGAACAGTATTCGTACAATTTACATACAAGTTAAAATTTAAATTGTCAGCAATCCAACCTATAGATACATTCATAAGAGTGGTTGAATAATCCTTTTGAATATGTTGAAGAACCCACATTTTGTATTCAAATTCATGATTTTTCCACATTTTGTATTTTAGTTCAACTGCCATTATCTACAGGAAAACCGTCTATAAATAATATTACCCTTAACATACATCAGTGACAAGTCGAGAAAATGTGAAATCTTTTCAATAAGTGAAATTTTGTGAAGTTCTCTTTATATTTTCCTTATATCGTTCTACGCATGTGACATCATACACTATAGTAGTCTTCCCATCCAGCAGTGACTGTGCAGATATTTTCAAAATTCATTATAGCTTCAGAACGGATTGTCCGATTTTCCCCCAAACTTTCACTAATGTGTTCTACTTATATTGCTGCATTCGCTCAATCCACATGCGTAAGAAGGTGGACTTATCCTTTAAGCAGGGAGGTGAGACGAAATTCGTCTCACCTCCCTGCTTTATGAAGCACTCACTCACATTAAAGGCAGATTGGTTGGGGCTATTACCATTTGCTGCAATAAATGACGACAATCACTGCAAGTAAGACTAGTTTCATCTTCCTTCATATTAAGCCGAGTGCTGCATATAGTCTTGCTTCTGTAAAGTAGACCTATGCGAAATTAAATTTCATAGTGTGATGCTCGTAAGCAATATGGCACAGGGTATAGACCTTATAGACCTATACGGTTTTAAAACATTGTGCGATATGTCGTCCGTCCACAACAGTCTGCTGGGGCTTCTAAAATAAGAAGAAAACATGATTCATTGGGTTATGTGCGTTGCTATGCCAATGCAAAAATCAACTATTAATTGTTAGGCATATAATTGTACTGAAGCCCCCCCCCCCCCCCCTCCACCCTAATGGCTAATATTGCTGTTTACATAAAAGCATCACCCAAACCGAACCGGTCAATAACAAAATGGGCTTTGCAGATTTTGTTCATTCACCTTTTGGTTCTTGTGGTGTTGTAAACATCAACCAGTGGCTGTTCATTTTCGCCTTTAACAGTTTAATGTGCCGCATCCATGGGAAATTTCCACACACATATTAAACAACATGATGGTTGCACAATGCGTGGGGGCAAGTCTGTTTACCTTTTGCTTGACAAGGAAGTATGAGTGAATGGTTTGAATGTGAAATGAAATGTGTGACATTGAAGGAGGGAAGGTATTCAATACCGCGCAATGTCGACTTATTGTGACGTATATGCCACTCCTCGGTGAGGTATTAACCCACATCTTTTATTGCAACCTATCCCATATCTCCCCCCCTTTTCGCACAAAATAAGTCTATGAGCTTATATTATTATGATAGACACAGACGTGGGTAGACGCTAGTGTTATTTTTGTTGTTGTTTCTCACTTCTAAGTCTCTTTGCATACATCAAAGTTAGACTGAATGTTATATTGAGTATATGTTTGTACTGCACTGTTTATGTGAGTGTTCTGTTCATCTCCGTCCTATGTATGTGCATTTATCACATGTTTGTATATTTTATTGTGTTCTGCTTTCACATTTTTCTTAGTATGACGTCTATGTCCTTTCTATAATACAGAGGGACATATTTTATACACGCCTATTACCCTGTTCAATGGGTTTCTCTCTCTCTCTCTCTCTCTCTAAAAAAAAAATAGTAAGAGTCAGAGACTCCAACCCCAAGCACCTTCTGATCTGGAGATTCTCCCGCCCGAAACCCCTAGCAAACGGGAGACTCCAAGTTGATGTGTGTGAAGCGCGAAATTCCCAGGGTTCTAGATGCTCCCTGGTGCTATCTAAGGCTTATTTTTTTCAACATACGACAGCAATAAGTAAGAAATCCTTTCCACCGGGAGACACAGAGACAGGGCGGGATAAATCAAACCTCAAGCGAGAGAACGGGAGATTTTGCAAAAATGGGTTTTCGGCGGGAGATCTCCCGTCGAAAACGGGAGAGTTGGAGTCTCTGTAGAGTTAGTTGATTGCTTATGACACTTCATTTTCTGTTTTGGTTCCCATCCTCCGAATTATGTTAGATTTATATCTAAAGTCATCTATCAGGCTGTATTTGCTTACTTAAAAATGAGTAATCTCTACTTCTGTCGTGATTTAAACAGTATTTTGTAAATCATTACCCGTTATATTTCAAACTTCAATGATGTCTTTTTGTGTCACGTTTATAAGTTAAAGTTAGAAATAAATGTCATAAACAATTCAGTTCAATTCATTTCAATTCATTCAAAGGGATTGAGTTCATACAGTACTTTGTTGGTCAGTACGCATGACGGAATGTATATCTTTACCTATATTGGCAGAGACATCTGGAAACTAACTGTCGTTAAAGGGAAATGAAACTCAAATATACATGTAGATTGGTTGGGAATGCATCAATATTAGTAGAACTCAATTGTGAAGTTTTAGGAACTCTGATTTGACAATCTTTTCAAAACTTATGAATTCTTTACAGATTCGGTGCCGCCATGGCTTGCCGAGGCAACAATTTGTGACGTCACGTATGGAAAACGATATAAAGAAAATGATTATAAAGAAAATCTAACGTTTTTCACTTTTTCCAGCGTAATAAAAGAGACTTACTTTTTTTCATGATACAAAGGGAATAATTACCATAACATTATGTCAGTAACAGGTAACATGATGTACTTCTCATAAAAATAATGATAATAATGATATTAATGATAATAATGATACTACTACTACTACTACTACCACTAATAATAATAATAATAATGATAATAACAATAATAATCATGATGATTTTTTTTGGAATTCTCTTTATTTACTTATCTGTCGTTTTCTACACGGGACGTCGCGAAAATTTGTAGACTTTTCTTATAGCGATGACGATGCCAAAATCTGTAAAATACATAACTTTCCAACGATTTGTCCCATTTTCCCCACGTTTGAGACTGCTGCATTCATTCAATCTACGTGTATACAATGTCATGATTAATACATGGTAAATATCCGACGTGGAGTTCCCCATGGTCAATGCTTGGCCCTCTACTACTTTTGATGATTACTATGATAAATTCATGGTCAATTTTTAGTGTGATAATGCTTGCAGATGACACTGCTGTTTTAGCATTTCATAAAAATCTACATGATCTTATCCAGATATTAAATTCAGAATACAGAAAAAAAAAATCATCCGGTTAATGTGACAAATTAAAGCTGACTACTAGTATATAAGTGGTAAACGAATCTTACCAATTTTATCTCTACACACTCCGATATTGATCAGCAACTTGAATATGCTATAAAGATTATTGGCTTAAAAATGACTGCACTAAACTTGACTTTAATGAGTATATTGACAATTATTTAGGCTGGAATTGCCATGGGCCAAATATTTCGCAAGGTTTTTATTTTCGCAAATTTCGCGAGTCGGGAGCTATTCGCGAATTGGGTGGTATTCGCGAATCGGGTGCTGTTCGCGAATCTAAAAACAGGAGAAAATATCAACTCTCATCCCGACATGAATGTGATGTGCACGCATCCAATTTCTATATTCAGTACTGTACTCCACAGGCGCGAATGTAACCACTCGCAAAATTGTCGGGAAGTCCCGACTCGCGAAAAATTAGACTCGCTAGATAGCGGCGTACACTATGGGAAACTTTGCAGCTTACTCACTAAACTATGGATGCTTTTAGAGCATTAACGCCCATAATGGGTGTGGATTATGTGTTCGTGAGTGTGTGTGTGTGTAGGTTTGTGTGTGTTTGGATGAATATTTCTCAAATTGACGAATTTATATTATCAAGCGGCATTATATTAAAGTGAGTGGAATAGTATGCGCTGTTATTTTGTGTGTATATATGCATTATTGTTTCTTTGTGAATAATTGTTTTCTATAGCTTTCAATGAAATTCTGATAAAAGATACGCAAGAAGAGAAGGTTTATGGGTTTATCTTTGTGTGCGTGGTGTGTTCATGAGCTTGTATTCATATGTGTGTGTGTGTGTGTGTGTGTGTGTGTGTCAGAGAGAGAAAGAGAGAGAGAGAGAGGTGTCATGGGATTGCAAACTTGGTTTCTTGCCTGTTTTCGTTTGTCTTTTTTTTTTCTTATCTGGCCTTTAAGACCATTATTGTGCAAAGAGATTATTAATCCCATCAGTAATAGCGTGTCGTTTTAGTGAAGTCGCTTCGGTGCAAGTCCCATTGATAATAACTCGATGCATTTACTGATAAAGTGTGACGTTTGGGCTTATAATGGCGGTGATTATTAGATTCTTTCCACTTTGACTCTTCATTATCATCAAGAGGTGTGTCCATTGATGTCTGAAGCATGAAGCTCTCGCCTATAATTCACCCTGCTACTTTCAACAAATCTTGCCATATTTCCCTCTTTCTTCACCCAAATTTTGCTGATGACGGGTAGTTGTGCATTCTGACTGTGTATTCTGCCTGATATGAGGCTGCCTGATGTGTGTTTGTGTGTCAAAATCTGCTCTCCAAATATCTCCTGAAATGCATGTGTGAAAGGACTTTTTCTGCAAACTGTGACTATATCTTGGATATAGAAGCATTCAGCACCTTGTGAGTATGTAGATATTGTGTAATTCATCCCTCAAATGGAGTAGTTCTGGAACTGAAATCTTTGACTCGAGAGCTCCATGAATCAACTTTGACTGTGTTGGTCCCACATATTGACACTTCTGTGACAGTTCAGCCCTCTACACTGTATCTGCCTGGCTGCCAGTCCTCTCAATCTTCATTGCCAGGGTCAACCTAGAAGGTGAGAACAATTTACACTAATCCTGTTGCCTATTGTCCAGACACAATGGCCACTACCGCTGGAGGACCCAGCACAAGACAATCTGCAGCTGTGACATGCCAGGTAGTGAAAGAGCTTGTGAAGAATGACGAGTTCAGCTCACTCCTGAAATCCATTGTACGCGAGGCCATGGAAGAAAAAATGGGAGAACTGATGAAAACAATCCAGGTTGTTCAGGGTGAGGTGCTGGACCTGCAACAAAAACTTCACATGAAAGAAAAAGAGATCACTGGATTGAACAAAACTGTGACGACCCTCAATGGTGAGCTGCAGAAAGTCAACAACACGGTCAATGACCTCGAGCAGTACTCTAGACGTTCCTGCATTCGAATCTTCGGTGTGGAGGAGAGGCCTGGCGAAGACACTGAGGCCACTGCAGCAGACATCATCCGTGATCGGCTTGGTATCACCTTGACGCCAGGAGATGTAGATCGCTGCCACCGCACTGGAAAATCACCAAAGTCAACGACAACACCAAACGCCCGGGAACAAACAAGACACCATCGATCAATCATCATGAAGCTATCGGCCTACAAAAAGCGACGTGAAATACTTGCGAACAGGAGGAAGCTGAAGGGATCTGGAATTTCCATTGTGGAGGATCTGACAGTCAAAAACCAAGCACTCCTGGCAAAAACTCGAGAGAACAGAAAGGTTCTGGCAGCGTGGACAGTAGATGGCAAGGTCATCGCCCTTCTGCCTGCTAGTGGTGGAAAAACTGTGAAAAAGATGATACGAAGTGAAGATGACCTCATTCTATAGATGTAATCTGCCAATACTCTTGTTACTTCCTCAGAGAGCTTATTGTTTGTATGTATTCTGGGCTACTTCCATGTTTTAAGCCACATTTTTGTATACAGATTGTATTGTTTATTTCTCTTCTGGTATTGGTTTATCACGTTGTTCAGTGAATGTGTGTGTGTGTGCATTGCAGTACTTCTACTCAGTCATGGCTGTGTATATCTTGTGTTTCAGAAATTCTACCATTTAATCACATATGTGATGACAACGAATTCAAATTTACCCTTTATCAGTACTTTCATTTGTCAAAAAATATAGATATATCAAAATTTTATTCACTTGTAATAAATCCTTTTGAAATAAATTCAGTGAATTTTGATAATGAAATATCGTATGATACAGATACTAAAGATGATAATCAAATATTAGCAAGGTTTAAATGTCAATATATGTTTGATGAAGATTTCCGTTCCAGATTTTCTTATGAGCAATCAGATTTCTCAGTTTTTCACTTAAATGTGAGAAGTCTCCCAAAAAATTTTGATCAGTTTAATGTGATGCTTTCATCACTTGATTATAGTTTCAGTGTTATAGCACTCTCTGAGATTTGGTTTAACGAAAATACAAATGTTAAATTTTATAATATTGATAATTATTCTTTGTTTTATAAGTTTAGAACTCAGAAGGCTGGCGGTGGAGTTGCTATGTATATCCGCAATGATTATCAACATATATTACGCAAGGATTTATCATGTATTACACCAGATTATGAAATGCTTTTTATTGAAATAGTCATCAAGAAAAAGTCTGTAATTGTAGCATGTATTTACAGACCACCAAATACTGATATATCATCTTTTTCTGACAAAATGCATAATGTATTAGAAAAATTGGAATGTGAAAAGAAAGATATATACTTCACAGGAGATTTCAATATCGATTTATTAAAATCTGGCATACATAATAAAACAAAAGATTTTTTGGATATGATGTATTCGTTTAATTTATACCCTTTGATTACAAAACCAACTCGTGTATCTACCAAACATGCTTCTTTGATTGATAATATTTATACAAATGTTTTGTTGAATTATCAGTTCCAGACTGGTATCATCTATGACGATCTTTCCGATCATTTTCCAGTCTTTTGTATATTTAAAACAAAATGTATGGCTGTGGTTGATAAAGGAAAGAAATATATTAGGAAAAGATGTATAACAAATGAAAATATATCATTATTCAAACAAAAATTGGTATTAATTGATCGGTCAAATGTTTGTAACCAGAAAGGGGTAAATGAAAGTTATGATATTTTTTTTGAAATGTTTTCCTCTGTATATAATAGTTGTTTTCCACTGCGGTTTATTCCTTTAAATACTAGCCCACGTTGTAGAAAGCCTTGGATTACAAAAGGTATATTGAAATCTATAAATGAAAAGAATAAGTTGTATAAATTGAGTTTGAAGAATCCAAGTGTTATATATTTTGAGAATTACAAGAACTACAGAAATAGACTTACAAACATTATACGATATTCAAAATATAAATATTATACTGATAAGTTTACTTCTTTAAAATGTGATATGAAGAAAACATGGCAATGTATAAATGATGTACTTGGAAGGAAGAAAGATGACTCACTACCTCAATGTATGTATCATGATGATGTGAAGCTTACATCTAGACAGGATATTGTGCAAAAGTTAAATTTTTATTTTGTAAATGTTGGGGCAAAACTCTCATCATCAGTACCGAACACTTCGCGTGATTTTACTGATTATTTTTCATATCAAAACAATAACTCTTTTTTCTGTACACCAGTATCTACTCATGAAATAGTAGATATATCTTTATCTATTCAAAGTTCAAAGGCAAGCGGTCCTGATGATATTGCGCCAAGAATTATAAAAGAATGCATTTATTGTTTTGTTGAACCTCTTTGTTATATTTATAATTTATCTTTGCAGTTTGGTGTTGTCCCTGATAATCTTAAAATAGCTAAAATTGTTCCGTTATTTAAGAAGGATAATCCAGAATGTATTGAAAATTATAGGCCGGTTGCAATTCTTTCTATTTTTGCTAAAGTTTTGGAAAGATTAATGTACAATCGTCTTTCTAATTTTTTAACCAAAAATAATATATTGATACCAGAACAATTTGGATTTCGAAAATATTTCTCTACATGTTCTAGCGTAATATCCTTCACAGATTATATTTTGCAGAAAATTGATGATGGTAATTATTGTTGTGGAGTCTTCATGGATTTGTCAAAAGCATTTGACACCATCGACCACAAGATTCTACTTAAGAAATTGTATTTATATGGAGTGAGAGGTGTACAGTTACAGTGGTTTGAAAATTATTTGTCCAATAGAAAACAGTATGTGATGGTCGATGGTGTCAGATCCTCTTATCTCTCTGTAAATATTGGTGTACCACAAGGTTCTGTTTTGGGTCCTCTGCTTTTTCTTATTTATGTTAATGATATAGTAAATTGTTCTCGTGTATTTAAGTTTTCACTTTTTGCTGATGATACAGTGGTTATGTTTTCACATAAGAATATTGCTTTATTAATAAGGACAGTGAATATACAACTTCAATTATTAAATGAATGGTTCAAGAGTAACAAGTTATTTTTGAATTATAATAAAACAAAATATGTTATTTTTCATTCTATGACTAAAAAAGTATCGTTGAATAGTGATACTTTAATGATAGATAATAATGTTATTGAAAGAACTGAATCAATATCTTTTCTAGGTATACTTATCAATGAATCCCTCAGTTGGAAACTTCATATATCCAATGTCTCTTCAAAAATCTCACGGACCGTTGGGATTTTATCAAAACTCAAACATTTTTTACCAAGAAAAATATTGATTATTATTTATAACTCTATTGTGTTGCCACATTTAAATTACTGTATTGAAATCTGGGGAAAAACATATCATGTACATATTAATAAGCTTGTTCTTCTTCAAAAACGAACAATACGTTTAATAAGTAATGCCCCATATTATAGCCCCAGTCTGCCATTGTTTATTAAATTACAGATTTTGCCATTGCATGAACTTGTCAGATTGAATATCCTTATCTTTATGTTTAAATATCATAGAGGTATGCTCCCTTCTGTATTTGATAATATGTTTCTAACAAATTCTTATTTTCATATGTATTCCACTCGTTCCCGGAGTAATTTACGGTATCCCTTTACTCGTTTGACTGTACGATCCCACTCTATTAGGTTCACAGGTGTAAGTGAATGGAATTCAATAAGTACTGCTTTGAAATGCAGTACAACTCTTTCTAGATTTAAGTGCTTACTGAAGCGTTCTTTCTTTGAACAGTTAGCCATGACTGAGTAGTAGAGTAGTATGTAAACTGCATGTGTGTGTGTGTGTGTGTTGTATGTGTGTGTGAGAGTGTGTATATACTATGTACGTATTAATGTGATGATTTTTTTTTATTTATTTGATTTCACACAGAACCAGTTGTAATATATGTTGCTATTGCAAAGTTGCATTTTCATGTGTAGGCAACCTAACACAAGCACAAGATGCTTTCAAGGCTGCCTGGCTCTCATTGTAAACGCCATTATTACATATTGTTGTGTTTTATTTTGCCGAATAAATGGCCTAAATTGGCCTCAATCAATCAATCAAATACCCCTATTGTAACTCTGCTTGCTGTACCCCATACGCAGAGATTCATCTGTAAAAGACGAAACAATGTTTTCGTCTAAATATGTCCGCCACCTACCACCTGTTATTAGGTCTGCTGCACAAAGAAATGGGCATTCGGCATTCCCACACACATTCCATGTGTCTGTAGTATGTGTGATAGCTGGTTTTGTCTGTATTTACCTCTTTGGCCATTTACCCACCCCTGCTCTAGTAGATCAACCCATCAAATACCGTGGAAATTTTTGCTGCATATATTCTTATCTCATTATCATAGAATTAACACATTTTGTTTCACTGCTGGAGAGAAAACAGTGTTTCACAGTGTGTATACACAGTTGATTATGTGAAAATACTCGAATCCAACAGTGTATTTGGGATTTCACACTGGTATGGTTTTTCACAGCAGAGAGTTCACATTGTAATGTTCTGTTTCACACTGTGATCGATTATTCACAGTGTGCTCACATTGGTAAAACGCTCGAATTCTACCATGTGAAGAGATTACACACTGTGTTCATAATGTGACCACATTGCGTTTACGCGGTGTTTCACGCTGTGTTTTACTCTGTGGGACACTGTGTTCTTTCAAGCAGGAATGAGAGGCAGTAAAACGATAAAATCTGCACAAAATTAGAAAGAATTTGCAAAAAGGATGCTGCTTTGAGAGAAAAATAGATAGACACTTTAATCTTTTCAAATATGTATACCAAACCAAGAATCTACTGTAAGCAGACATTGACAAAGCTTTTTTCTTTAAGGAAAAAAAAACCCAGCTTTATACTGCAATATTGTATTGATAAATTTTTGGCAATATTGTGTGATAATTCTTGTGGATGGCTGATTAGAGGGGAATAAAGTCTTTTTATTGCTTCCCTACCTTTCTTCTCTTTCTGGACCATATGGCATCTATGGTCCAATGATTAACAAAGACAGGCAACAGCAGCAAGACAACACTCCACTGCGTAATTCTTGAGAAAGTCCTCAGGAGCAGGACGAAAGCTTGCCCTCTGCAATTCAAAGTTGGTTGAAGCTCAGTCATTTAATTTATCATCATCCCCAGCCGATGAAAGTTTTTAGTATGATTACAATATTGATATGATTAGGATTCTAAATAATCGACAACATATCATGAACAAAAGATGGAGAATACAAAATAAGAGAAAGGATGAAACTACACGGAGATTGTACTTCAAAGACCTGGGCTCCATTTCATTAAAAAAAAAAGTTGATATGATAGCAACTCTTGCTGGAATAGTGATTGTCATGGTAACGACAAGAATCCGGCTTCCTGATTTGCTGTTGCTATGGGAAGTTGCCATTCCAGCAAGAGTTGCTATCCTTACATATTCTATGAAATGGGGCCCTGGTTTATTAACTCCGTTGTTGTTGTTATTTTAAAGGTCGAAAGAAGAGAGAGAGAGAAAAAAAAATGGGGCCCTATACTATTAACTCCGCCTCAAATATATCTGGCCGCTCCTATTTCCTTGATGCTGTTCTCGTGTTGGTATTACACTGTAAAAACATCGGTGTTAGATTTAACACCACGGGTGTTAAATCTAACACCGATCAAACTTCAATAAAGGACCACACCCACAGGTGTTGAAAATGCACTATGATGGTGTTGAAAAGTGTTCACCTGACACTTCGTGGTGTTAATTTGACACTGTACCTGGTGTTATTTTGACACTGTACTGGTGTTAATTCAAAAATGACACCACATGGTGCTGATTTGATATTTGTTGGTGTTAATATCAATGGTTTAACACACGTCCAGCTTCAATAAGAGACCACACCAGCTGGTGTTACTTTGGTGTAAATTTATTTTCACATTTTTTCAAAAATCTAGTATTTTAATGTAAAATTCTTGATCGTCTTGTTTAAATTAAAAATCAACAAGAAGTGCAGTTACTAAGAAACTCTTCAAAAAACAGTTTAAAATTTGGAAATGACACCCGGAGGTGTTAATTTAACACCATAAATGAGCACCGAAAATTTAACACCACCTCGGTGTTCACTATTTAACACCGGACTTTTTGCAGTGACTAGCCACACCCGAAAGCCACAATCAATCCCTTCATGACACATGAGGATTCTGTTCGTTCGCGCTCGGTTAAAACTTGTATTCATTATTTTGTTATTATGTAATCTTATTATCATTTTTGATATGCTAAAATGAAATTTGAGTTATATAAATGCTGACTTGTTTCTTTCGGTCCCTTGTAATGTAGACAGGAAAATAACGCATTGAGTGGCAGAAGACCTTAATAAACAGCACTCACTGATCAACTGATTCCCTATTCAGTTGCTACTACACTTCACTTCAACAACAACTACAACTCATGTACTTATGATTTGCTGTGCTTAATGAGTCCATACCAACGAATATCTACTCTCGCATATTTCCCTTAAAAGCGACTTTATTTCATCGAATCAATTTGTTATCCATATCAAATGCTTGCATACTTGTCTATAAATGTATGTAGGCCTAAATTAGAACCATATAAATCATCGGACTTGTTTTCCATAAAGATAGGGGGAATTGACAGGATTGTGAATGGGAAAGCTACAACTCATGTACTCATGATTTGCTGTGCTTATAATGAGTCCATACCAACAAATATATACTCTCGCATATTTCCCTTAAAAGTGACTTTATTTCATCGAATCAATTTGTTATCCATATTAAATGCTTGCATACTTGTCTATAAATGTATGTAGACCTAAATTAGAACCATAGAAATCATCGGACTTGTTTTCCATAAAGATAGGGGAAATTGACAGGATTCTGAATGGGAAAGCTACAACTTATGTGCTCATGGTTTGCTTTGCTTAATGAGTCCATACCAACGAAAATCTACTCTCGCATATTTCCCTTACTTACATACTTGTCTATAAATGAAGAGCTTGCTTCCAAAAGGCGCTAAAATCCATTATTTTCCATGGATTTAGCGCCTTTTGGAAGCAAGCTCTTCAAATGTACATGTATGTAGGCCTAAATTAGGATCGTAGAAATCATCGGACTTGTTTTCCAGATAGAGGAAGTTCACAGGATTCTGCATAGGAAAAATGAGGGAGTGAACACAAAGAAACATTCAAATTAGTCAGTGCCAACATCAGTGGCGTATCTAGGGGGGGGGGGGGCAAGGGGGGCACGTGCCCCGGGCGCCACTCCTTGGGGGAGCAAAAAACGAAAAAAAAAGAGGAAGAAGAAAAAAAAGAAAAAAAAACGAAGAAGAAGAAGAAGAAGAAAAGAAAAATGAAAAGAAGAAGAAGAAAAGAAGAAGAAGAAGAAGAAAAATCGTCCGGAAGGAGGGAGGGGGGGGGGGGGGGCAGAAAACCAAATCAAACAAGATAAAAACAAAACATGATGATGACGCGGACAAAATGACAATGTTTATTGTGTTCACACAAGAATTCCATGTTCTGTAAGCTGAAATACAATCATTTTCGGCTCGCTCGCTCGCCAAAATTTACATAAAAAAGAAAGTAAAAACAAAACGTGATGATGACGCGGACAAAATGACAATGTCTATTGTATTCACACATGTCATTTTATATTTAGCAGGAAAAATAGTTACACGGAGCAGCGACTGCAATTTCATTCGTTCTGAAGCGATCGCCGATTGGATAAAAAGAGGACGCCAACGGTTTCGAACATACGGGGGGGGGGGGGCCAAAAAATCCAAAAAGATAAGAACAAAACGTAATGATGACGCAAAAATATACAAATTTCGGCTAACTCGCTCGTACTAATTTAGAGTATTTTTTCAACTACTCAGTTTGTTGGTATAAATCGTTATCTATAAGGTCGTCACTGTATCTTGATTAGAATTGTAAGATTTAACAAGCAAAAAATGACAAGAATTCCATGTTTTGTAAGCTGAAATACGAAAAAAATTCGGCTCGCTCGCTGCGCTCGCTCGCCAAAATTTAGCAAAATTCATTACATTTAAATCACCCTCAAAAAGACCCCTTTTAAGTGCTGGAAAAAGCATATCATGTGGACTTTGTTTAAAGTCCCTACCGGGATGGGGTTGGGGTTGAACACTTTTTCAGAAATTAGGGGCGCAATTTTCGCCGTTTTCCCTAGATACGCCACTGGCCAACATTCCAACAATACTCCCCCTCCTGACCTATTTCCCAGTCGTTTAGAAAATCCACCTACGACGTCGAAGACGCTTCGGTTCATGGGTCAAAATAATTCATGATATAGCTGGTTTGTTTCAATAAATATGAGAAATGCTGGTTGATGAGATGATAAAACAAAAAACAAAAAACTACCCATTGTAAATCGCATTTATAGAAGTGGGTGTGTAAATGCTCTGAGAAAAATAAAAAGTGATTAAAATTTTAATGTTGCCTGGCCAATATGAAATGTCAAACTTCTGTGTAATAGTATACGCCTATATATTTAATCATAATATTAATTTCGATACACTATGTCAAGATTTCGCTCTTGTTGTCACAAGTGTAGTCCAATCGTATCTTCTTTACTTGAATTGAACAAGCTAGATTATTCAATCAGATCAGCTTCTTCCATATATTCATTTAAGAGATTGTTTAAACAAAATTGTTATTTGTATAAGTAACACACCAAATTTATTCTGTGTTAGCCAAACATTCCTGCACGATAGCGATTTAATTGATATATCGGCATTCTGGTGAACTCTTGTTGTGGCATAATCAATATACACTCTATTTCTTATGTTACCTTGCAATGTACAGTTATTATATCTTTGCAAAGTAGATATCTATGTTATCTTCTGTATACGTTTTCCTATTTCATGTACAGTATTATGTACATCAAAATTATTCAGGGTTCCATGGAAGACCACTCCTTATTGGTGAATGGGCCACCCTGACATATAGATCAAAGATAAATGAATAGATAGATAAATAGATAAATAAGTAAATAAATATATAAGTAATTGAATAATAGATAGATAGATGAATAAATGAATAAATAAATAAATACCTGTTTCTCTTTGACAGGAGACTAAAAACTTCATTTGGTCGTAGACATGACCTCTGGTTACAGTGGCTTATTTTCACCAAAGTAGGAGACTATCAGCATTGTTAAGGATAACTCGGTCGCATTCTTGAATAGGTGACTGCAGCAGACTCTGCGGAGATGTTGATAGACGTGCCTACAGGAGATTCAATAACTGTGTGCTATTTCCTGTCGGACAATGTGTGTAGGATCATGCATTGAGCAAATAATTTTGCCTTTAATTTTAGGTCAATCTACATCAATGGGGATGTAATTTCAGGAAGACTACATTGCCTGACTTATGTGATCTTGTATGAGCCTCACCAAAACTCATTAAAACTAATGCGATAAATCAGTTATTTGTGGACATTTGTAAATGTTTCAAAAGATCAAAGTTCACTAATATTTACGGTAATGCATTTCTCCTAAACTTGAATATCCACACATATCCAGCTCGAAGATCTACAGAACACAGACCCACACCTCGCATTCCTGCAAGTAACCCCGCCAGATAGGCAGTGTGTTTCTCTTTTCTCTGTAAAGACACACTAATAGTATTGTTTTTTTTTTCAGTTTTGGTAACTCCTAAATTAAGATAAGGTAAGCATGACCACGTCCTATAAAACATCGTACTATCTTTCTTTCCTATTTCTCTCCATAAGCAGAATATTCCGAGGTGTTCTTCCATGGGTGATAGTTTATGGGTTTACAGACCGCTATAAGAGATAACATTGTTAGCAAACGACAGGACAGTGAAATCAATTCAGTTATGTCAGATCTTTTCGATAGAATAGGCCTAGAAATTATTTCTTTTTAAGATGGCTAGGAAATGAGCTACCAATGATTGGCAACGTGATTTTAGGAAATCTCAAAATGTGGTATCCCCTGACACGCTAAAGCTTATAACGATGCCCTATAGTGGCTATGGTTACTGCTGACAATTCAACTCGAAGTATACTTTTTGATATAATGAATTTTTTTTTAATGCTTGGAGGAAGATTCTAGATCCTCTTCGACTTTGACTGGTCACTTCTAAAAACTACATCACATCCTTAGATTGCTCTTCTGTTCCTTCGATACCTATGAAATATTGTTTTCTCGGAGAATGAGCAGAATATCATTATGTCAACTGTTGGGGAATTGTAGAATAAAATTGTGGATGTACTTAAGAAGGAACCTTGACGTACTTTACAGTTGATTGTATGGCTCATTTTTATTTTCATTTCCAGTTTCAGTAAGTTTTATTTCTCCGCTTGAACATATTAAACAGAAATAAGTATAACAATATCTTGGACAACGGCCTCTGAACATTATATTCCTTGTAACATTAAAAAAAAATTAAACTAAAGGAGCGGAACACACGCACGTAGAACAAATAATGTGAATCTTTAAAGTATTTTAAATGTCATTTGACCAAAAAGGACAACACAAGGTGGAATGTATAAAGAAGAAAAAAACCAACAACCGAGAATAAGGGACCCGAATAGGAAGAGAATAGAGAGAAGGGAGGAGAAGAGAAGACTTTTGACTCATCATTATTCATTGGTGATATCTGGAATGAAATAGCGTTATCATCAAACCTTCTTTGTGACTGACGTCTGTTTAGGGAGAGGGTGTGGGTGTGGGTGTGGTGTCGAAGCCATACTTGGGTGGAGTAGGAGTAACGCAGTGGCAGATTCCGGGGGGGGGGGAGGTGCACCTGGCGCGCGCCCCCTCTTTGTTTTGGTTAAAACAAAAGAAATAAAAAATGGGGGGGGGGGGAAGGTTTGCGTGCACCCCCTTTAATTTTGCAAAGGCTCATCCCCTTCACGGAATTCCTGGATCCGCCCCTGGAACGTGATGGCGTTATGATACTGTGCTATTGACGCAGGGTAGCTTCTTCAGTGTTGACAGTGTGGTCAAAATGTCTTTACCAATGAAAATCAAACTAAGCAGGATTCGAACCCCAGAATTTCAATTTACTATCATAGACCATGGCCCATCACTATACCACGCAGTGCTCGCCAGTGGCTAGGGGTGGTCCCATTGAACTATTAAAGAGTTTTATGAGTGCGATATATATACAGTCTCGTTTTCTCGCTTGGAACAGTCTGCTGTAGCATATAAAAAAAATCTTGGTAACTGGTTTCAGGAAATTTTATGGTACGAGAATGAACAATACAATGCTGACTTGTTTCAGACATTCAACTTGCCTGATACTCAGATAGACGTCTGAACACCTACACATTATTTAAACTATGCAAAAATATGTGTGTGTGTGTGTGTGTGCGTGTGTGTATGTGTGTGCTTTAGATAGAGAGAGAGAGTACAAGAGAATATGAAATTTGTGGATGACTGAGTTTTTTGTCATTTTCTCGTTTTTGTCTACATGCACCACTTCTGTTAAATGCATTAATGAGTTGGCCAACTTGAATGGAGCTCTCGATACATGTTGCAGGTGATTGACCATGATGAAATGAGTACAATTGTATTGTTCTCTTTTTGTGTGGGATGCTCGATTGGTATGCTTTGGTGCATTTAGCTTTCATCAACAGGATTCCAATCCCCCAAAGTCAACTCCATGTCAAGGTCTCTATTATCATTAAGTGATGGCAATTTTTTTCTCCTTTTATGTATTGTCACTAATATAAGAAGAGATAAATACATAGAGAAAGAGAGAGAGAGAGAGAAAGAGAGAGAGAGAGAGAGAGAAGGAAGGGATGGGGGTGGGGGTTATGATTCGGTTCAGATAGACGCTTGATCGTGCATGACGCTTTTATTGAGGTACTATCGAGCAGCGTCGAGAGCAAGGTGTGGTACCTTGAACTGGTTTTGTAAATCAGAAGCACGAGAACACACGACAGCATCAGACTGCCAACAGTGCTTCCACAGGCCAGTAAGGCCAAGCCCATTACCTCCTCCTAATTTGAAGTTCATTATCTTTGGAGTTCTGTACTGGAAAGTTTGTCCGCCATGGCTAGGTGGCTCCTAATCTTCGCAGCCCTGTGCTTCATTCATATTACTCAGGTTTTAGCCGTAGGGGGTGAGTTATTACTCTTCCTTACTTTACCCCATTCATTTCTCATTACTTGGTCCCGAACATGTATTGTGTTTTTCTTTTTACATTGTGTAGGTCTTACCCGATAATCGTCGCAGATTAACGAAGGTTCTGCATAACTGACTTAAAAAGTAGCAATGCAGAGGTATGAAAGAGCGAAACAATCTTAGTGTACATTATTCACTCTGTATATTCGCACTGTATATGCACATTATATAAACAACAAACTTGTATTTAAAGAATGAATTATTAAAATGAATGAAAAAATAAATAACGGCTGAAAAGGGACCTTATTTCTGACCTAGAATTAGAGTTAAATGCTTAGAAAATGCTTTATATGGCATCATGGTTTGGGTGTGTTTCTTGTTTTTGTTTTAACAACACTCAACGCATGTTCGACTCGGTCACATAAATTGATTCCGAATTCAAGTTACACTATTACAGAAATCCCAAGATATGTGCTTCCCTGAGTAGAGTAACTGGAACGTCACAAAAGAACATGACCAGCCTCAAATTAAGGAACAAGCTAGTTAATCTAAATAAAATAATGTGTAGATTGAGTGAGTGCAGCAATATCAGTAGAAAGATTAGTGAGTTTAGTAAAAGTTTGACGAAAATTGGATAATCGGATCAAAATTTATTAAGTTATAAAATGTATAAAGTTTCAATGCCGCCATCCCATGATGAGAACATTACACCAGTTTGTGACATTACTGCAGGGCAACAATATAAAGAAAAAGTTAACAGAACTCAACATAATTTTATGTTTCTAGCAAAATGAAAGTGCACTTTACTTACCTCTTTTGGAAAGCAGGGGGCACAATACCATCCTTACCATGTGACAGTACCAATTCGAGAAAATGCGTACTTATGATTGAAAAAAAAAATGTGGATTTCATTGTGTCAGGAAATATTCACATTAAACTGATGATGGTAAGAATAGATTTGTTGTCAATAAGCGTAGGACATTGTCCTGTCCCGTTGAGGTAATTCGTATTCCACAAACAGCTTCATGTTTCTACTGTTTATCTTCGAGTTAGGCTTATTGTACTTTCATTTCAATTCTTGACATCTGAATAAAACATCTCCATTCTACTATGCAGGAAAACAATATGCAAATAACATCCCTGTGCAGTATTTAGCGGAGTGAGTGTCGCTGTAAAGATTGTGATGTACTTTACAAATCTCGAAGATTTTAAGAAGCTATCAATATCGTTCAATTGAAGCACATGTGGAGAAGAACGCAAAAAAAAAAAAAAATACCGACGCGTTGATACGCCCATGGGAAGGTTTTTTTTTTCTTCCAATGAATGTTTGTCATTCAAATTCATATTGTTATGTTGCTTTTGCTTCATTGGTTTATGATCCAAGGAACGTTCATGGGAGACATTCTCCTTTGCATAAGAGTAATGTACCACGCGCTGGCAGAATAAATAAACATGCATGGGATTAACACTGTAAACTCCGCTCTTAATTTTGTTGCTATACTATGTGAGTGGTTATTGCAATTAGTGGTACGGAGAGGACTAAATTGGAACCGATCTAAAGAGAATATATCTTCTTAAAGGAAACCAAAACCTAAAGAGAAATGTGGATTGAGTGAAAGCAGCAACATTAGTAAAACACATTAGTGAAAGTTTGAGGAAAATCGGACAATCGATGCAAAAGCTATGAACTTTTAAGGTTTTGGTGTTGGAACCACTGGATAAGGAGACTGCTTGAGTTTATGACATCATGTGTGGACAACAATATAAAGAAAATGTAAAGAAAATTCAACATGCTTTCACTTTTCTTGCGTAATAAAAGAGCACTTGACTAACCGCTTCCAGAAAGCAGGGGAAATGATTACTACCCTTAGAATGATGACAGTTAAAAGTTGATGGAATGTGTAATTTTCATGAAAAATGAATTTCTGTGGAATTTTCTTTATATTTTCTTCATATTGCTGTCCACAAATGACGCTATGAACTATAGTCTCCTTACCCAGTGATTGCAACACCAAAACTTTGGAAATTCATAACTTTTGCATCGATTGTCTGATTTTTCTCAAACTTTCACTGATGTGTGTAACTAATGTTGCTGCTT
Organism: Diadema setosum; assembly: GCA_033980235.1. Classification (NCBI taxonomy): domain Eukaryota; kingdom Metazoa; phylum Echinodermata; class Echinoidea; order Diadematoida; family Diadematidae; genus Diadema; species Diadema setosum. Next base: position 2,127,944 of record CM067064.1, read on the forward strand.
TCACTCAATCCACATTGCTCTTTGAGTTTTGGTTACTTTTAACACATGTCGATTCAGGTCTTCTCACTGTCGTCATGGTAGTAGTGGAAACTTGCTACATGTTCGGAGAGATGCCAGTCCACTCATTGTCACATTCGTATTGCCATTAAGATGAGGAACATAACACTGTCAGTTAAAGATGTCCTGATTATAATTCACGTATTTGCAACTTCACGACGATTACTGAAATCCTCTCTGTGCAACTCGTATGATATGCTATCTCTTTAATCAGCTAAGCTGCAAATAATCAAGAGCATAAAACACCACTGTTTTATCCAAAACATGTAAAAGGAATGTATTGTACGCGTCTTGAAAAGCTTGCTTTGGCTAGCAGTCAATTTTCATATTGGATACAATATTCTATCCATCACTTGGAAAGCAGCCGATGGCTTTGCTCCCTCGTGTATTGAAGATCTTATTGTGCTGAGTGTTAGCGTCTGATCTCCTGAAATTTTATGTAACTTCGAGAACCAAGTCATCGTTTGGAGATGGGGCCTTCTCAGCGGTTGCACCATGTTTGTGGAATTAGTATGTCTGTCCCTGTAGGCCTATCCGTTTTTGTAAACATTCTCTCAAATCACATTCTTTCAAAGCTAACCTAGAAACTGCCGTTTTCACAAAAGCATGTAACACAAAGCCTACAAAAGTTTATAATGTTCGCAGATTTTACATGTTTGTATATTTTCATAAAACGCATAATCACACATTTTAGCAGATTGCATTTCTTCTCCAACTCCACAATGTGCCTCGAAATAGAATTACAGGCTAACTCTCTGTGAAAAAAAGAAAAAAACTCCCCAGCACCATGATGTGCACATCCTCACACTGAAATTTTCACATTGTCGACTGTGTGACCACATTGTTAATACACTGTGAGACACTGTTCTTTCCAACAGGCTCGGTATACCCGATGGATTTTGTGGACGCCCACTATTATGGTACCTTTATAGTTGCTGCAGTTGCTCCTTGTTTCCGTAGAAAGTGTTCAGAGTATAAAGTTCTAGATAATCATATCTCTTCCTTAAAATCGTATCATTGGTGTGAGAGGGGCCCACACTCTACAAGCGCTGTTTTTTTAGTGGGTCCCTCCGGTGTTTTTTTTTTTTTTTTTTTTCACACAATGCATATTGACATTTATTTCACTTTCGTTACTCTGGCAACCATTGTAATGTACCCTTACTGTAAGTTTTGTTTATTGTTTTCTTTGTATGAATTTACATGCATCATTTTTGTCACTGAAGAGAGTGAGATTTGTGTTTATATATTATTTTATCGTGAAAAAAAAACCCGAAATAAATATGACTTGAACTGAATTGACTGAGATTGAAAACGTTCAGTCACATAAGTGATAATGAAAACACTTGTTACGGACTACTTCGTCAGAAAAATAAGAAACCGAAAAAATATTCCAGTCGTTTCGTGCTGTATCACATCATTTTTATCATGATTTAGTTTTATTCTGCTATTCATTAATTATATTATCGACGTACAGAAAAATAACAAATTCGCTTTCTTTTGAGCGATTTATTGTTCATGTTCATGTTATTGCTATGTAATGTTATGTAATGTCTGTGAACCTGTACCTTCTTTGTATTTTTCGTTTGTGTGTGCGTGTTTGTGTGTGTATTTGTATGCGTTTTTACATATTTTTTGGATCAATTGTATTAAAACACTGGTCTATTGTTTCAGGGCAACACAAGTCACCTGTTAGTGTGACTTCTCGGGAAATGTCCTCATCGGATCTCTGCATAGCTGTCTTATTCCGTATAAATTCATGCTTGTGATTGATTTGAGCTGAATGGAATAGATGTATTTGAAATGTTTGATTCACTTGCAGAGATCTCAAAAGTATGTTCATCGCGGAATTTTTAATTGATTCTGAAATTGGCAGCACGTTTCAAGGCATAGAAATTCCTATTTCTTTCTCAGAGTGCTCTCGTCTGGGTAAATCTTTTGAGGACAGGGTGATGACTTTTGCGGCAAACTTCTCTCTGGCAGCTTGGGGTTAAATTTATTCTTCCAATTTACTGTGAATAAAAGACTGCAACCAGAGCCATCTTGGCCCCATTTCATAAAAGATGCTAGGATAGCATATTAGTCTTGCTGGAATAGCAAATTCCTACACCAACAGTCAATCAGGAAGATGGATTCTTGTTGTTACCATGACAACTGCCACTTTAGCAAGAGTTGCTATCATAACATCATTTTTTTTTTTTTTTTTTTGTTAATGGGACGCTGGTAGTAATATTATAGTGCGCCCTCTTCAATGTGAGTGAGGATAACGTACAAACGAAGAATTCACACCGCTGAACTCTATAGAGTTCAGTGATTCACACCGTACTCTCTGGCACTCGAATAAAGTACTAGTACCATGTATTAGGGAGCTTTAGATTTTCACGACGCGGCCGAGAGAAAAACATTATGTTCTACGCATTCTCAAAATCGTTAATCAAAGTCGATTTTGCCTCGTCCGAGTTGTCCCGACGCGTCGCGACGAGCTGTGGGCAATTTTTGTGTCCGCTCAAAGTCATGGCGCAGAGAGCTACTTCATGCAATGATTACAGTGTATGGGGGCGCCATTTTACGTTGTATAGGCTGCGTCTTCGCGAAATCTAATCTACTTTGCAACATGACGCAGGGAGAGAGGAGAACGGAAAACGCAATCGTCGTCTAACGTCCGTACCCATCGCTAATCTAAAGCTCCTTATCATTTGCCAGAAGTTGTGCTTGGAGAATGAGTACTATATAGACCTATACACAGGTTGTGTACTATTTGCCGCAACTTCATCTTTCATATCATCCTCAATTTAATCTTCCAGACTTTTTTCTTACTTTTAACTGATGTTTTTTTCTTCTGAGGGGCCCACATCCTACAAGCTTTGTCTTTTTATTGGGTCCCTCCATTTTTCGAATTATCCACATTGTTTACTTACTTCATATCACTTGAGTTTTATGATAATGTATAATTATAGTAAGGTGCTGCAATCATTGTACATTCCTTTCATCCTACATAGTTTTACGCACCCTATATTCTGTTACCAAAAAAGTACGATTGTGTCAAAAAATGGAATAAAAATCGAAATTTTCCAAACTTAAAGGGCTACCCTTTGAAAATAAAACGGAACGAATAAAAATAAACACTGGGCCTCTAAAACGCAAGTACCACTTAACCATTGTATTATGAACTTTGATATTTTGTGTTCTCTGAGCGCCTATTGGGACAAAACCTCCTAGCACTGTACACACTGTCAACTTCCCCAGTTCTTAAATATTGGGCAATGCTGATGATTTTTGTATTTAATTTGTCTGTTTGTTTTTTCTTGGTCTTTTGATTTTGTTGATGTTTCATCACTTCAACTTCAAACTACTCAATATTGATTGCCAGGAGCACAACGTAAGATAATTTCAAGTGTGTACACTCCGTAAGAGAGAGAGAGAGAGAGACAAACAGAGAGAGACAGAGAGAGTTTGAGTTTGAGTTTGAGTTTATTTATTTTACCACGGTAAAAAGCTTGCTATCAGCTAAAAGCTGTTTTTCAGCAAGGCCGTGAAATGATAACAAAAACATAGAAATCATACAATGAAGAGAAATACAAAAAAGCCATAATAATTACAAACGAACGCAAAAAAAAAAGAAAAGTGAAAAAAGACACAAAGTATGCAAAGTGTAACATAAAAATTATATACAATAAACACAAGAAATCAAAACGAGAATTGAGGAAAAGAATTATACAGAAATACACAAAGGTTTGAAGAAATTGACAATCATAATATCACATTGCAAACAGATTTAAACGTTTGAAAATAACAGACGAGCTTCTAACGAAAAGGGGGGGGGGGGCAAATGAATTGACACACCTGTTCTGTGAGCAAATATTTGATTATACAAATTTAACACTTGGATATAAGTTGAATATAAATTGTTTCAATCATACAAATCTTTTCTTTATTTCTGTTATAAATAATTTGATGTCATTAAATGTCCTGAGATTCAAAGGGAGATCGTTAAAGAGCTTAGAAGCTGAATATAGTGCGCTTTTTCTTAAAAAAATTGTTGTTGTTGTTATTTCAAAGATCGAAAGAAGAGAGAGAGAGAGAAATGGGGCCCTATACAAATAATTTGCCCCAGACAGCACTTATAACATAAAACAAACATTATAGATCTTAAAGAGATATAAACAAGAATATTAAATGCATACCAAGTCTCCTCGAGGGAGCTCATATCGTCTCCACGAGGGAGCTCATATTGTCTCCACAAAGGAGCTCATAAAGTCTCCACGAGGGAGCTCATATTGTCTCCATAAAGGAGCTCATTACGTCTCCACGAGGGAGCTCATATGATATTGATGAATACCTCATATTATTCTTCAGACAAACTCAAATAACTACACAATACACGCGCGCGTGTACCGCACACTAACTCATCCACGTGCACACACTCAACCACATACACACACCTTCAACCACGCACAGACACATCCATATCATGGTTCAACCCAAAATAATGTACAGTATTTAAATAGAGCACACACACAATGATATGTTTTTTACAAAATAGATAAAATTACTATAACTGTATCATTGTTTCGAAAGAAAGAAAGAAGAAGAAAAATATATATATACAGTGTTTATATCAAGGAGCTCTAAGGCGTTGATACAGAAAAATATTTGCATATACAGAAAAATATTTGCAGTGTTTATATCAAGGAGCTCTAAGGCGTTGACACAGAAACATATTTGCAGCAAACAACGGAGAAATATGATACAGATATAATCCTGGAATCGAAGACGTGTGAGTATACCTGCGGGCTTCAAGCCCCAAAAAATAAAAAAGTACAATTTAGTGCCAGAAAGTGGGAGTCATAATAATCTTCAAAATAAATTCAAACCACAGATTTAAAGTATTAATTAGGTGCAGGCGACTCATACGAAAGGGGATTAACAAACATTTTAAGTTGTTCTCACCACAAAAATGATGAACGGTTTATCATTTATAAAAAAAAATTGGTTCGTGGTTTTGGGAGAAGAACAGTGGTGTTATCGTTTCGGAGATTGTAATAAGACTGAGATCTAAACTGAATCATGGAAGACAGTGAATCAGGGGCGAGGTTATGGAGCAATTTAAAGATGATTGTCAAAGCCTGAATCTCCCGTCGATTTTTCAATGGTTTAACATCGGTGGTACTATACAGAGCTTCTCTATTGAAGCGACCATCAACTCCCAGGATTAGGCGGAGACACCTGTTTTGTAAAGTTTGAAGCTTTGCAAGTTGGGAAGCATGACCATTCATCCAAACCATACTACAATAGTCCAGCTGTGGCTGAATCAATGTTTGGTAAAGTATCAATGAGGTTCTCTGGTCGAGGTATTGACGGACACGTTTTACCGCGTGAAACGTTTTCAAAGTCTTTTTCTTCATTTCTTCTATTTGGGGTGTCCACGTTAAACTGCTGTCAAGGATAACGCCAAGATATTTGCACTTGGAAACTCTTTGCAATTTACTGTTTTGAATGGAAAGATGCACATTTTCAAACTTGCGTAACAATCCCTTTGAACCGACCAACATAAAATGACATTTTTCTATATTAAGGAGGAAATGATTATCTAAGAACCATTTTGACATCGACTTTAAATCATCATTCATAACCTTTTCTAATACTCTTGGGTCTTTCGCGGCAAAATATAAACAAGTGTCGTCCGCGTAGAGAGAAGGAAAGAGAGAAAGTGAAGGTGTAAACATTGTCAGCTTGCGTGTTGTCGATTGCCCGTTCGCACCTGTTTGTTTGTAATACCTTTACCCTTTTGCGAATGCTTGGGTTACGCAATAATGCGATGTGCATAATGCGTATGCTTGTGTTGATGTGTTCCAACTGCAATGTATGCTCCTTAGCGTTTTCCAAAAGGTGTACGCTGTGTAATGTTAGTTATTTCATAAGCAAATTGTATGTGATATTGATATGTTGTGTCACTGTGTAAGCTACTTCAAATCGCCCCGTCAGCTTCCATCAACTACTGTCCATGGTAGTTGTTTTGATACTATTCATAGATAGATAGATAAATAGATAAATAAATAGATAGAAGAACAGATAAATGAATAAATGAGTAAATAAATGAGTGAATTAATTCGAATGAACGTATGAATGTATGAATGAATGAATAAATGGACAAATAAATAGATAAATGAATAAATTAATATTAGATAGATGAATAAATGATAAAATAAATAAATGTTGCGTTTGTTCTTTTTTGGTTGTATTTTCAGAGTGTGCAACCTCCGCCTGTGACACTACGAACGCAAATTGTGTGGACGAAGGCGACTATGGATATGCAACATGTCAGTGCATCGGGCAATATGCTGGACGTAACTGCAACCGGTCCGTCGACAGTAAGTCTTCAAATAATGATTTCAGATTTATGACTTATTGTAATCTTTACAATTATCTATGTTGAATATTGTTTCGGCAAGTGCTGCCATCTCCATATACACTTCAGCTGTTCAGCCCAAACACAAACCGTCAAAAAGATGGTTCTAGTTAATGTTCAATTAAAGAATATGTCTCTTGCCATGGTGATGTAATTATCCTTTTATACGGGTGCCGAAAATTAAACAAGCATTTTAAAATAAAGAAAAGCCACAAAAAAAAAGGATGACATTCGTGTTTATTCGCTTGGTATGAAGCCTGTGGTGTTATGTTTTGATTTAGCCAATTCTTTACTCTTCATTAAGCACTTCAATACTTACCTTTAGTGTAACATGTTTATATATTATATATTATATATATAATTATATTTATATAAAAGAAGGAGTCTCGAATACGCCATCTGTAGTTCAAACAAGAAGGTTTTTATTCACAAAATTTATATATATATATATATATAACTTTTTCTTTTTGCTCAAAGTTTTCACTATTTATTATTTGTTTCTGGTCAGTTTTCCCTTTCTTTTTTTTCAATATATATTACAAAAAAAATAAAAAAGCTTCATCGCTTCGGCGATCCTTCGCATTTATTTCAAAGTTGATTTAGGCCTACATCCTTTGGGTTTATGTCAGGTTAATCACATGTTGATGGATGTGTGTGTGTGACACACATACACACACTATAGCTTCTGACCACACGAGCAAAGAGAATTAAGGGTTTGGGACGAACGCAGAACTAGGGCTTTCAATAGCTCAGATATTGGTTGGCATCCACCTGTCTCTGTCTCTCGGGACAATGGCATACACCCTGCATAAAACACCAGTTTATTTCTTGCTGGAACATTTCCTGCTTTGACTATAAAATAAGCCAACTCTTGAATAGCAGTCTCTGCTACACTTGAAAGAGGTGGGCATATATACATCTCATTATATGAAATACAAAAATTTCGGGCTCCCTTCCATTTATCAAATGATTATGAATCTGAGAGAAAATTGTTCATATAATTGTTGAAAATATGTATGCATAAGAGTATGTGCACATTATGATATTGTAGCAGAAAGCTTGTCAGAAGTAGTTTGAAGCGAAACAACAACAAAATAACTTATCGGAAAAATTTCCGCTCAACATGCTTAAGATTAACTTCGGGGTTAATTGATTGCAACTGAAGGAAAACACTGGTACAGCAGTGTACTCGTAATTCCAGCTCAAAGAATGAGTGCGGGTTTCTCTGTTCGCATTTTTATCATAAGTACATTGAATAATTGTGGTGAATATTGCAGACACTGATCTGTATGTAAGTTTGTTACTGAGAAACCAGTGGTTGCGGGATACTCATGTCATTCAGTGAATCAATTTTGAAAGAGGGCGCTGTTAATTGTATAATATTCCAAATTGGAACCAAAGAGGTTTTTCTATTAATACATGTAGTGGATAGTGAGTATCACCTCTTTAGCTGAAGCACACCTATAGATGGTTCACATTTATTTTTTCCGATTTTCGCATATTACAATGACTGGTAGTGACATTTGATATCGATAGGACAGCTGATACAGTAACTTCGCCAATACATTAATTCTTTCGCACAGAAAACTTCTTACTTTTTTTTATAAATTATTAATGTTCACATGATTTTGTTTGTAGATGGAAAATGAATTAAATGAAAAAAAAAAATGAAATGAAATGAAAATGGAACTTGTGTGGGGAGAACTAGTACTAGTATTATTAAATAAAATAATTTGTAGTAAAAAGACGTAGTGTGTTGTACCATATTCAATATATTATTCATATTATGTTTGAGAATATTGCTGGGGAAAATGTTATGCTATACAGAGAATAAATAAATCAGATCGAACCGAATCAAAAGAAGTTATCTCTTGTTGAAACCTTACAGTCTTTTTGCTTTGTCTTTCTTGATTTCAGTACAGGTTTGTGAAAGCGGTCATATCTACGAACAGAATGCTCTGGTTCAAAGTGATGGGTACCCAGCCGAGCTCCCCCACAGGTTCTCGTGCTTTTTCCTGGTGCGAATGCACGGTGTCACAACGATCAATTTGACAGTCATAGATTTTAGTTTGGAAAAGTCAAAAGATTTCTTCATTGTGGGATTTGATTATTATCCAGACTTCAGTTCTCCAAATAGAACTGAGTATCACAACGGAACAGCGCTGGAATCTCAAGTTATCAACTCTAATCAGTTCTGGGTTCTAATAGAGACAGATAGAAACGTCCCAAGTGATGGCTACAGCTTCATGTTGAGTGGAGGTAAGGAATAATTATCTTTTTTTTCGCATATGAAATAGACAGAGTGCAGAGGTTTTTTTTTTTTGTCCCTTATAGACCCGGTTGTATGGGGATACCTTGAAGTTGGAATTAGGCTAGCTCGGCTCGGATGTATTCGAGATTCCCCACAATGAATTGTATGCAGGTTTATCACTCAGCTCTATTAAGTACACACACATTCGAAGAATTTTATACCAGGGAGATGAGACGACCGTTACAAATAGCTACGGTTCGAGCGGTTGCGTGTATTCGCTGACACGTAGCTGACAGGTGCTATTCGTTGTTTTTGAATGTACCCGTGTGAGCAGCGAATGAAGATGGATTCTAACAGACTATCCATGGTTCCTCATGGTACCGCGTCTCCAAAGGAAGTCCTATTTACCTTTGGGACCAGTGATTGAAAAAGAATGTTCAAGATATCACATTTGATGCTTATGTATAGATCACTTGTATCAGAAAACATCGTACCAGATAAAACAATCTTATGCAGGAAATCCTGATATACAAGAAAATATCACTGCTTCTCTCAATAAACCATTATAACTGCCATGACTGTAGACGGATTATAGTGAAACATTGTATTTCGTTACAGCTATTGTTCACTTTGTGTATATTTAACAATACTTATCATAGATTATATTGAAACAGAGCACGATGTCAGAATTCCTTTGCAATGTCACAATTGCCTTGTGACACCATCTCACAAATAGTTTACTATTTTATGAGATATAATGATACTTTTTTTTTTCGAATAGTGTTTTCCTTGTCGAACATTAACACAACATTCTGAAATATTACACTTTGCATTCAGACTATCTGGGTAAGACTATGTGCAGAAAAGACTCCAGAATAATGCCCCTGGAGGCACCGGCCAATTGTTTTAATCAGAAATTCGAAATTAGGCAGAGTATATTTGTTTTATATTTGGGATCGACAACTTGAATAAAAGGAGGGGAAACATAAGGCGGGAAGTTATGTGGTATATATGCAATGCTGCATGACGTGGAAGGATCCTACAGTGACCGTACAGAACTTGGCACGATGTCACGATTGCTTTGTGACGTTTAAGAAAGCGACCGTACTAGCGCAGCGCTCTTTCCATTTCACATTTATGCGTACAAAAAAAAAAATCGTCTTTGCTTTATGATGTCACAATTAATTTGTGACAGCGTTTCATAAACACCGACGTCTTTGTTCAAACATCCCAAATATCAGGAGGATACCTTGGAGTATCAAAAAGGCTAACATTCTGGAAAACGTCTTGAAATAGTTGAAAACTCATGTATTCACGTGAAAGTTCTTTAAACAAATTAGAAAAGAATAAACTCTTTATCCAAAACATGATCATGTATACTGTACATATGCTGTATTGAAGTAAGGCAACTTTTTGAACGCATATCATTCTATGGTCTCTCTCTTATAGATTTGTCCGAATACGTGATCATGTTACCAATTTATGATTACCTTCGTTGATAGGGAAGACATGATATGTTTGCTTTATTCTAGATGGAGACGACTGTTTGTCAGAAAGCGTTCCTTGCATGAATGGTGGCACTTGCATTGATCTGTGGCAGAACTATACTTGCATGTGTCCACCTGGATACACTGGCGACAGATGCGAAGTGGGTAAGTTATACTTCGCGAGTTTGCAATCGCAGATATATGAAATATGTTTAGAGCTTAGTCTTCAAAACGTTGTTAAACATTTCTTTATCTTGGGGGGGGGGGGGGACTTGGCATTGAAATAGTAACTCTAGATAGATTCGAAACGATACACTCGTTGTTGTTTGGCATTATAAAGAGCACAATAAAATATCGAATGTGTTAGGGAATACGCCGAAGGGTTCACCAATATCAAAGCAATTTGGGAGCCCCAGATATTTACCTCAATTCATTTGTTGGCTCATGAGCGAATAGAATTATTAAGTTATGAAGGAAGAGGGTTGGAAAAGAAGACATCAAATTTGATGAAATTCCCCTCCAAGCAGTCTTCGGGGAAGTGGTAATCTGACCTGTTTTAAGGTAGCTTTTTTTTTCTTGCCATTGGCACGACAGGCATAATATACCTTTGTATGCCGTGCTTTCTGGTCGATAGGCAGATTGTGACTAAACTGTGTTAGACAAAAAAAAAAAAAATGATGATGAGTTGTCTTATTATTACACACTAAGGAACACAATTGTTTTAGTTTATACTATGTTTGATATTGAGCTGCATTCTCAGGTCTGAACACTATCGATTCGGCTACGCATAGAACACTGTTTTTTGAAGACTAAACAAACTGCATGGTGCAGATTATTCGTCGAAAAAACCGTGTTTAGAAATGAGCTCAGACAATCTGTTTCCATCCCCTTCAATTTCCTTCGTTTCAAATGTACCCCAGATGTTGACTTCTGCCGCTCAGATCCGTGTCTTAATGGAGGAACCTGTATCAGCGAAATTGGCGGATACACCTGTAATTGCACAGCTAGCTTTACCGGCACTAGATGTGAAACAGGCAAGAGGAAACTTTACTCTAACTTTCTTCTTTTTTTCTCTCTGAATGATAATTATTAGCTTATCAAACAAAACATTCTTTAAGAGTAATCACAGATGAAATTACATGGCAATGGCAGTTGGTTTCGTTGATCATACATTTATATTTTGATGTGTGTTGTCTGTTTTAACTTGTCAAGAGATAAATATATGAGATAATGGATGGAATATTGGACTGCATAGCCGAAAATGTGACGAAATGATACTGATAATATTCCATAGTGTGTTCCGTATACATGATATGAAAACCTACTCTGTAAAATCAAGTGCACATCTTAAAAAAAAATATCGAGGCAGTTCGTGTAAAACCGCCAAGGAATAATAATGCCTATGTTGCCAGAGTTGGCATAATCATTCTTTCTGGCATAACTTTACACGTTTCAGCATCTAGCATTATGCATGACATAATTATGGCTGTTTTTAGCATAATTCTGGCATAATTGCTACAGAAAGGAAATCTCCAGGCGTCTTTTGTACTGTGGTCTTTCTTGGTTGGTTTGTTAGTTTGGAGGTAATTTTTAGACGAAATTGACAATGAAAAGTTGTGAAGACGTGTTTTTTGTGTAGTTTTTTATTCATTTTGGCGATTGAGCGCCACAGTTCAGTTAGGAACATAGAATTTGTAGAAAAAAATGGGAGGACGTTTGGGCACCACAATGAGATTGGAAACCATAATGCGATTGGATACCACAATGCAATGTTATTTTCGTTTTGTTTTGTTTTGTTTTTGCTTGTCAGCTAATGAGGCACCACAACTGGTTGACTTGAAGTGACATATTTTCATGGCAATTTAGTATAATTTTATGCCGCTTCAAGCGCAATCTCATGTTTTTCGCTGGTCGCACTGATATAATGCAGCCAAGTGGTTTCCATTCCTGCTGTGTGTATAGGACCCTTACATTACTTATGAGCATCTTCCATGCTATATACAGGTATTGTGTTGGTTTCTTCTTCAACTATCGTCGTGAATTCATCGATTTTCTCAATCATCGAGGGAGAATCAACGCAGTCACTTGGGTTCAGCTTCACATTCTCGCCCTCTGCTCTGGCTACGTACTCCGTCGGAGGTGCCAGTACATCCGATCTGTGGGGCTTTGCGGTCTTCTTCAGTGGTAACCCGACGGGCGCGTTTCCCATTGGAGGTACCCCGAATCTGGACACACTGACGGTGACTCAGCGACAGACGCTCTGGAGCCCTCCAAACAGTACAACCATAGTAGACATCCAGGCTCCAGACTTGGCTGGAAGTACTGTTTACACCTGCGATGACATGCAGTATTTATGCGCACGACTGACACAAGGAACCAGCCCGTCTCCTGCCTATGTCCTTCAAGGTGTCCCAACCAACGACTCGCTGCTTGCATGTACCGAAGTCCCATGCAGAGGTTTGTAGTGTCTTCGGTGTATAGCTTTCTCGAGGAGTCAGCTTGTTTGGCTCTGTTGTTAATCAGAACACGCTTCATTTGTTCTATTAAATTGAGTTCTTTCATTTCATAAACAATAAATGTAAATGATATGGAGGAAATCCACGCATCCTGATTGATGTCTTAAAGGGAATTAACAAGCGTTTAAAGCGTTTCACCCCAGTGTTTATCATGACTGATCGTTCAGCTTTCACTGTATGGGATATTCCCGATAAACTCACATTATCTGCCGACTCGAATTCACTGCTCTTCGCAAATATGCTCTATTGAACAAATATACTGTATTAAACGAAGTTACCTCGTTCTCCACAATGTCATAATTTTATCTTATTTAAACGTCTGAACTATATGATGGCGCTGTTGCCCCTCTTGCTTACAATTCGTAATCACTGAAAGATGTGAGAAGTGGAAACGTAACATCGCCATCAAAAGAAAGAGGGTGAGATTTAACTTTGATACTTATGTTGGACCGAAACTTATGAAGCATTGCTTCAACATGATGTCTAAGTTTCACAATGGCGTGAAAACTGAGGTGCAAGTAATAGTGATTCGTTGGACTATCTGCCAACAGGTGTTGAGATTACAAACTCGGAACTCTCTGTCACCTCTCCCGGAGCTCTACGCGAAGGAGCGGCGGGACAGACCGTGTCCTTTAACTTTACTCTTTCTGCTGGCAACGCGGGAAGCCGTTTGACCGGAACCAACCTCTGGCAGTTTACCGCCTTTGGAAGTCAAACCGCGGACGGGAGCTCAGTGAGTACAGACACATACAACGTTCCTCTGACCCCAGGGCAGGGCAGTACTGGCATTGCTTCTGGAGGAACAGCCATCTTTGACAATCTAGGTTTCGAGATCGATCTTTCTGGTGATGTGAACTGCGCTGATGTGCCTTATATTTGCGTGACAGCATCCCGGGGAGACTCAGCAAGTCCCGCCTTCACCCTCTCCGGTGTCCCAAGCGACGACGTTCTGACGTCATGTCAACCCGTGACGTGTAGAGGTAACTAATAGTATCTTTTTTTTTCTTTTTTCGGGGGGGGGGGGGGGGCGCTTCACCGTACCAACAAGGACCTTGTCTGCACGTTGCTGATAGGAAACAAATACAGTGTACTTAATTTCATCAGACATCTTTTATATACTTACATATATATATATATATATATATAAACATTTTGCGAGGAAAAAAAAATATGAATACACTCAACTGTGAAATTTGAAAGGATAGGCTACGTTTCGAGATTTAGACCAGAGTGTAGACCATCATAAGTACTTCTTTTATTGCGTGCTGAGAACTATGTTTAGTCGTGGTAGTTTTATAAATTAATGTTGATGTCATTATTGCAAATTTTCAGAACACCTGCCTCCGAAAAAGCTGAATTGCTGTGTCTTAAAACAGTCATCAGCCCCATCTGATCAAAGAATTGATAACGATTATTGCTGATAGAAACAAAATATTCCATTTCATAAAACACCTCTTTAGCATTTTAGATCTTCTACCAAATTGAGTACAGTGTAAGGTTGTAAAGTAAATTCATATAAAGGGATATGTTTCTAGAATCAAACCAACGTAATTTGTGTCAAGCACACATATACAGGGATATGTTTCTACTATCAAGCCAACTTAATATTAAGCACAAATCTTTTCCATTTTCAATTTCCTGGCAAACTGAGTACACTTTAAAGTTGAAAAGTACATAGATATCAAGGGATATGTTTGAAGAATGAAACAAGAATGAATTTAAGCGAATATTAAAGTAATGTGCTTCTATCTTTGTACGCAGCACTAATTTTGTGGTATGCATAGAAACATGTGCAGTCATGCTAGTTTTCAAAATCAACACTGATAGTATTCTTACAAAAAGGCCAGAACTTCTACGAAATAGCTTCATCGCTGTGTATGAAATCAGCAGGACGAGTAACCAGTGTCATTTTATCACAAGGGTGATGTCCTTAAGGGAATTCATCCTTGTCTCTTCCTATTAGTACTAATTGCAGTTGTATGATTTTTTCTTCCATCGTCATGCTGGTCTGACACTTTAACACATGGGATTTTAAGGGTTTACATTCTGTATTATAAAACATGATTCTATGATATAATAAAGCTTCGAAAAACCATCTGATATCCGAGCAGACCCCATCATTACATCACAATTATTAGAAAAGGAGATTCCTTCTAGTTCTTAGTTTTTCTTTCATCGTTCTCTAAGCAGCATTTTGCAGAGAGAATATTTTCATACTTACATCACCCTCAAAGGAAGAACTGTTTAGTTTTGCCCTATGCATTGCAAGTAATTCTGAATAATATTTATTGTGCAGGAGTTGAGCTGGACAACACCGCCCTCAACGTCACTGGATTCGTCCTTGAGGGAGAGGAGAACAACGTTAATCTTTATCTCACTTTGTCGGCCAACGCCGGTGGAGGTAGCGCGGTTGGGAGTGGTCTGTGGTCGGTTACCGGCTTTGCCAGCAATTACGCTAACGGCAGCGGAGTTCGCTTCGGTGAAAACACTATCAATTTGACCCCATCTCAGGCCAATACCACCCTTAATTACGGACAGACAGCCACAATTGACGGCCTGATATTCAGCCTTGATCTCCAGAGTGGACCGGTGTGTTCTCAGTTCCGTTATATCTGCGTTGAGATTGAGAAGGGCTCTGCCCCATCCCCTGACTTCGATCTTACTCCTGCTCAGTCAGTCTCTTGTTATGAGGTTGAATGTAGAGGTAGGTGTTTGAAGAGTTCACGGGCAGAATTGTGTGGACAACGACAAAAACTTGTAACTTTTTTTTTCAAGAACTTGGCATAACATGTGCCCATCACGAGCCCGACACCCAGGAGTCATACAGACTATGAGTCCGACATTAGGAAAGAGAGGTCAATGAGTCCTACACTGGGCAAACAAGGCACACGTGTCCGTCATTCGATTGCATCACGGGGCTGGGACCTTGTTTGCCTACTGGTGGACTCCTTGGCCTTATTTTCCTATAATGTCGAGTTCATGTTATGACTCGTGGGCTGTGTGAGTCATGGGCGATCTTTAAATGTCGAAATGGTGGTTCTTCTGACTCGTCGATGTCGGACTCGTGGGATGACCCCAAAATAAATCCCGACTGTTTTTCTCTTTTATTTGTATGGTATCATTGTTTACCTTGCCGTAGATTAGACTTCATGGCACTGTGCTTCTGTTCCTCTCGTTGCCGAAGATTTCGCAATTAATGAAATACATTATTATGCGAGAAGTAAAAACAAACAAGCATACAATCGCTAACAAAGGAAAGAAGGAAGGGACTTATTCTGGTTCCAATGTTTTGCTACCTTTGTTTGATAGGAACTTGTGACGCACTGCTGCAGCGTGATATCTTGATTTCGAAACACATTGAAAATTGAGGCGCAAGTAACAGTTGTTCAATACTCCGCTTTGATTCTCGTTAAACAGGTGTTGAGATAACTAATTCAGCGATTTCCGTCACCGATCCGGGAGCTCTGCGAGAAGGAGTGGCGGGACAGACCGTGTCCTTCAATCTTAACCTCACTGCTGGCAACGCTGGTAGCGTGAGCGGAACCAACCTCTGGCAGTTTACGGCCTTTGGAAGTCAAACTGCCGACGGGAGCTCAGTGAGTACAGACACATACAACGTTCCTCTGACCCCAGGGCAGGGCAGTACTGGCATTGCTTCTGGAGGAACAGCCATCTTTGACAATCTAGGTTTCGAGATCGATCTTTCTGGTGATGTGAACTGCGCTGATGTGCCTTACATTTGCGTGACAGCATCCCGGGGAGACTCAGCAAGTCCCGCCTTCACCCTCTCCGGTGTCCCAAGCGGCGACGTTCTGACGTCATGTCAACCCGTGACGTGTAGAGGTAAATAATAGTATTTTTATTATTATAATATTTTATTATTATTATTATTATTATTATTATTATTATTATTATTATTATTATTATTACCAGCAAGGACCAGGTCTGCACGATTTTGATAGGAAACAAATAATATATTTGATTAGACATCTATTTGCACTTTAAACCTGGGAGGACAAAAAAAAAAAATGTGCACGCACACTTTGTAAAGTGTATTTGACATACATATTGAAATGACATGCTTCGAGAATCCGACCGGAGTATATTGGTAACAAACATTCAGAGAAAGTAAAAATAATGTATCAATGCATACTGTGTAATTGCATGCCAAGAAGTACATGCAGTCATGCTAGATTGAAAATCAACACTGATGTCATTGCAAAAGGACAAAATACTTTCGAAAAAGCTGAATTGCTGTGTCTGAAATGAAATCAACAGGTCAATTGTAATCAGCCCCATCTGCTCAACTAGGGTTTGTATCTTAAAGAGATATCGTCTTGATGACTTCTTGTTAGTTATGATGAAAGTTTTTATGCAGATTTCTTACATCGTGATATTTATCTGCTACGTAATAATTATCATAATAATTATTATCTTTAAGAGGATAATTTTCTATCCACTAGGCTACCATCCTATCAAATTATTGTATATCATGTAAGAAAAAATGGCGTGCAAGCTCTATTTATGAAACCCTCTTAAAATAGTACATTGTATTTAACAGGGCAAACCATTACAATGAGGCAAGGAGATTCTTTCTTAGCCTTTATCCATATTAAATTGCTATTTGCACAGCAGTTCGCAATGACGACGATTGGAGTCTTAGATCACTTTGAAAGGAAGATTTGTTTAGTTTTGTCATGTCCATTGTGAGTAATTCTAAATCTCATTATTGTGCAGGGGTTGAGCTGGACAGCTCCATGGTCACCGTCGTCGGATCCGTCCGCCAGGGAGAGAGCACCAACGTTACTCTCCTCGTCCTTTTAGAGGCTAACGCCGGTGGAGGTAGCGCGGTTGGGAGTGGTCTGTGGTCGGTTACCGGCTTTGCCAGCAACTACGCTAATGGCAGCGGAGTTCGCTTCGGTGAAAACACTATCAATTTGACCCCATCTCAGGCCAATACCACTCTTAATTACGGACAGACAGCCACAATTGACGGCCTGATATTCAACCTTGATCTCCAGAGTGGACCGGTGTGTTCTCAGTTCCGTTATATCTGCGTTGAGATTGAGAAGGGCTCTACCCCATCCCCTGACTTCGATCTCACTCCTGCTCAGTCAGTCTCTTGTTATGAGGTTGAATGTAGAGGTAGGTGTTTGAAGAGTTCACGGGCAGAATTGTGTGGACAACGAAAACACCTTTGAACATTTTTTGTTTTTGTTTTCAATAACTTGGTATAACATGTGCCCATCACGAGACCGACACCCAGGAGTCATACAGCCCATGAGTCCGACACTGGATAAAAGAGGGCAAGTAGTCCTACGCTAGGCAAACAAGGTACACGAGTCCGACGCTCGATTGCATCACGGGCTCTGAATGTACGCAGTGTCGGTCCTGTTGACCTTGTTTGTCTGCTGGTGGACTCCGGGCCTTATTTACCTATGGTCGTGATAGTATCGAGTTCATATTTTATCCCGTGGGCTGTGTGAATCATTGGCGTTTTTTACAATGTTGATATCGTGGTCTTTCTGACTCGTGGGTGTCCGGCTCATGTTATGACTCCAACATAACTGCCTCCTGACTTTTTTTCTGTTTTATTTGTTATGGTTCACATTGTTTGCATTGCCAGAGATTCAACTTCATAGCACTGTTTCAACTGTACAAATAAACTAACAAGTATTTTAATGTAAGTTTCAACAATCGCAATAACCATAGCAACGATCGAAAAGCTGATAGCTGAGAGACGTTGTACTAACAAAGAAAATGTTGATCATTCTGAGTGTTCAGAATTCTCCCAAGGACATGTCTGCAAAGGATTTTGGAATTTGTTCATAATTTTTAGATGAGATGTTCTCATAAACATTAATTGACCGCAGTCATATCTTTGAGGTGAGTGATATTCTTCCCATTTATGCTCGGTTTTCTTTTCTCCGTCTTGACACGATAGCAATATATCATGGCAACACTGCCGAGACGCACTATCCAGCCGTTTCTTACTACATATTGGAGATTCCTTAACAACGCAATTCCATACCATACAATACCATTATACAATACCATACACTACAATACCATACCATACCATACCATACAATACAATACCATACCATACCATACAATACAATACCATACCATACCATACAATACAATACAACACAATACAATACAGTACAATACAACACAATACAGTACAATACAATATAATACAATACGATACAGTACAATACAATACAATGCAATACAATACAATACAGTACAATACACTACAACACAATATAAAAAGATACAGTACAATACAGTGCGATATTTGTGTCATTTGTAATTCTCATCAACAACTCGATCATCTTCATATTAATCACTTTTTCATCCCGTGTTTTGATGCAGGTAATATCATATCGTGGCGAAACACATCAGGCTATAAACTAACTTGCTCCCTACCCTTTGTAAAAGGCTGTACGAAAAGTAACATCGTTGTTTTTAAAGATCGAAAAAATAAAAGCTTGATTTGTCTGATTTTCAATATTCATAGCAAATGATTGTGCTGTTGTTACTCTCCTTGCCGAAGATTTTGTAATTAATGAAAGACATGTGAGAATATAAAAAAGCATATAATCGCAAAAAAAAAAAACGAAAGAAGGAAGGGACTTACTCTGCATAGTTCCAATGTTTTGCTACCTTTGTTTGATAGGAACTTGTGACGCATTTTTGCGACATGATATCTTGATTTCGAAACACAGTGAAAATTGAGGCGCAAGTAACAGTTGTTCAATACTCCGCTTTGATTCTCCTTAAACAGGTGTTGAGATAACTAATTCAGCGATTTCCGTCACCGATCCGGGAGCTCTGCGAGAGGGAGTGGCAGGACAGACCGTGTCCTTCAATCTTAACCTCACTGCTGGCAACGCTGGTAGCGTGAGCGGAACCAACCTCTGGCAGTTTACGGCCTTTGGAAGTCAAACCGCGGACGGGAGCTCAGTGAGTACAGACACATACAACGTTCCTCTGACCCCAGGGCAGGGCAGTACCGGCATTGCTTCTGGTGGAACAGCCATCTTTGACAATCTAGGTTTCGAGATCGATCTTTCTGGTGATGTGAACTGCGCTGATGTGCCTTATATTTGCGTGACAGCATCCCAGGGCGAGTCAGCGAATCCCGACTTCACCCTCTCCGGTGTCCCAAGCGACGACGTTCTAACATCATGTCAACCCGTGACGTGTAGAGGTAACTAATAGTATTTTTTTTTTGGCTTCGCTGTGCCAGCAAGGACCAGGTCATCCCAATTTTGATAGGAAACAAATAACATATTTGATTCGACATCTATTTGCACTTTAAACCTGGGAGGACAAAAAAAAAAATGTGCACGCACACTTTGTAAAGTACATTTGACATACACATTGGACTGACATGCTTCGAGAATCCGACCGGAGTATATTGGTAGCAAACATTCAGAGAAAGTAAAAATAATGTATCAATGCACACTGTAATTGCATGCCGAGAAGTACGTGCAGTCATGCAAGTTTGAAAACCAATACTGATTTCATTGCAAAAGGACAAAATACTTTCGAAAAAGCTGAATTGCTGTGTCTGAAATCAACAGGTCCATTGTAATCAGCCCCATCTGCTCAACTAGGGCTTGTATCTTAAAGAGATATCGTCTTGATGACTTCTTATTAGTTATGATGAAAGTTTCAGTTTGTTTTCTCACATCGTGATATCGATCTGCTGCGTAATGAATAATTACAATATACTTATCATTATACATAAGAGAGTTATATTTTCATCCAAAGGCGACCATTTTCTAACATTGTTGTATCATTATCACGTAATAAAGAGCTTAAGCTCTCTATATGAAATCCTCTTAGTATTTAACAGGCCACACCATTGCAATGAGGCAAGGAGATGTTTTTTAGAGCCTTTATCCATATTGAATTGCTATTTGTAAAGCAGTGCGCAATGACCACGATTGGAAGGAATCTAAGATCATTTTGAAAGGAAGAATTGTGTATTTTTGTCCTGGCTACTGTGAATAATTCTAAATCTCATTATTGTGCAGGAGTTGAGCTGGACAGCTCCATGGTCACCGTCGTCGGATTCGTCCGACAGGGAGAGAGCACCAACGTCACTCTCCTCGTCCTCTTGGAGGCTAACGCCGGTGGAGGTAGCGCGGTTGGGAGTGATCTGTGGTCGCTTACTGGCTTTGCCAGCAACTACGCTAACGGCAGCGGAGTTCGCTTCGGTGAAAACACTATCAATTTGACCCCATCTCAGGCCAATACCACTCTTAATTACGGACAGACAGCCACAATTGACGGCCTGATATTCAACGTTGATCTCCAGAGTGGACCGGTGTGTTCTCAGTTCCGTTATATCTGCGTTGAGATTGAGAAGGGCTCTGCCGCATCACCTGACTTCGATCTTACTCCTGCTCAGTCAGTCTCTTGCTATGAGGTGGAATGTAGAGGTAGGTGTCAGACGAGTTCACAGCTAAATCTTTGTGGACAACGACAAAGCTTTCCACCATATTCCTTCCCTATACCATGACATAACCGCCTCTAACTTTACCTACACCTAAAGGACACTGTGTCAACAAAGATCTTACATCTACTTTAAATTACAGCAACTAGGATAGTGATTAAAAAAAAACAACCGCTATAACTGAGAGTAATTGTCCTGACTATTGCAAAAAGAAATGTAATTCTTTTTGTCTTTTTCGGGGGTGGCATGACAAAGGTGGATTTAACATTTTGTCTAAAGTTTTTTGGATGACACATTCTTATCACCATTTGTTTGAAATCACAATTTTGTGATAATTTGTGATTGTTAGATTACTGTTTTCTACTACTACTAACTACTGCTACTACTACCATCATCATCATCATTATTATCATTTATCATCTTTTTCATATCATTAACTTTGTAAAAAAAATGATCATAAATGCTATTATTATTAGATTATATCCATATGAAATCTTTCAACACAATGGTAAAATACAATGGACAAAGTGTATTTGAGATAAGGCAAATAAAAACAAAAACGAAGAAACAACAACAAAAAAATCTTTTCCAAGTGGAAATGCTTCCGTGGGCGCAGAAAGGAACATCAATGACCAGGGATCAGTTCCATGAAAGTCTTATGAGAGACTTTTTAAGACATAATTATGTGTGACTTCATGAAATGAATTCTACTTCTCTTTGAAAGTCTCTCATAGCTACATGAATTATGAGCGACATCAGCCATTCTGAGATTTATGTAAGACTTTCATGTGATGACTTCATGAAACGGATCCCAGGACCAGAGGTCTTCAGTCCCATTATTATCCCTCAAATCAGTAGTGCACATCAACTAACAGATTTAGATCGACACTAAGTAAGTATATTATACTGGTTGCATAGTTTAACAGAGAGTATTCCATTATTCAGCACCTAATTTTGATTGTACTTGAATTGCAGGAGTCAACATCGCTTCCCTGAACACCACGCTGAACACTGACGAAGTTTTCCACGGTCAATCACAGAGCGTGTCCTTCAACGTCCAAGCCTCGGCCGACCCGGACTATGGCAGTGTGTCGGGCACAGGCCTCTGGGTAGTTACCGCTTGGGTCAGCGACTCATCGGACGGTGCCAATCCCATTGCAACATCCAACATCAGTCTTTCCGCATCACAGGCTGACCAATCAGCTGAATCCGGAGGAACAATAAGTTTTAGCAACCTTGCATTCCCCCTTAACCTTAATACCACTCCCGAATGCGCCGATTTCAGTTTCTTCTGTGTTCAGCTCCAGCGAGACTCTGGCTCTTCCGTAGACTTCTCGCTGGAAGGAGACCTTGTTAGATGTGTGCCAATCACATGCACAGGTAGCTTTTGCCATTACCATTATTATTCATCAGCCTAAAACCAGCATAATCGTTCCTCTGCTTTAGCCATCATGAGCATGATTTAAAAATAACTTGTGAAAGAATATTTATATGATGCTAAGGAGACGTTCCACGCCTAACCTGGGGAGTTTTGTAAAATGGTGGAAACTGGAAATATATGAAGGAAACGACAAATTTTGAAATAGTTTGCTCAATCTCACCAACAAGCATGTAAAGAAGAGTAAGACAATCAGCGTGAAAAATATATATTTTGAAGAACAATACAATTGGAATTAGATATGCTTATCCATCGGAATATCTACCAAAATGATTGAATGAACGTGAAGTCGGATAAAGCGGGCTGAAGACCAAAAAAGATAGAATAATTTTTATTTAGGGGAATAGGTCAAATCCTTTGTCACCCAGCATTACTCTTTTTACTAGTAAACTCTTTATATCGCTCTAACCGTGAATCTAATTAACCTTGCATTTCCGTGTATTCTTTTCTTGCAATGCTGCACCATGATCCAGGACTCTGGATGGCTTTATTCTTCTTATGAACAACTTTTTAGAATAGTTGTCACAAATATTGGGACCCAATAAAAGGTCGTAAAATATTCGTTTGGAATTTCTAACCAAAAAAAGGGAAGTTTCTAATCATGTTTAGGTATCTGATTGGCCAAGGTGATGGAGGTCTAGTGCTGCTTTTTTTTTTTTCGTTTATCGTTAAACCTTTTCCGCATCCTTAAAGGTAATAATACTGCATATGATGTAACATTTCCATATAGAAACAAGAAAGAAATACAAATGTAGGGTTTATTTTCCTCTCAGCAAAAATGATTGGTAATTTCATTTCTCATGGTATTTTTTTTTTCTACATGGTAGAGGTAAGCTTCACAGTAATGGCAAAATGTACCCAAGCATGTTTTACGTTATGTAAAGATATTTATGTGTTTTCTGAATCAGTCCTACATTTCGACATTGACACGAAAACATACGAAGCAAAGCTTCAATGAACGCTATGGAAATTTCTCGCCCTTTCAAACTTAGCCAATCACAATCAGTATAGCCCGGAATTCCATAGAATTATTGTCTCACTAGTTAATAATGATTGCATTGAATACTTAGCCTATTGTTTTTCGATAAGTAGTAAACTTGCATAGGATAGACGGAGAAATGTACCAATGTGCCTGGTATTTTCGTATTCGTGTCCGTCTGTTCCTCCCATGTTTCGTCCAAGATGTGAATGAGTGTTCTAGCGCCCCCTGTCGTAATGGTGCAACGTGTACTGACATCGTCAACGGATATACATGCCAATGTGCGGATGGTTTCGAAGGCCGTCACTGTGAAATCGGTAAGTTCTGGTAACCAAATCAACATGATGATACAGGCTCTGAATCTCAAGTCATAATTTTCTGCCACCACAGCGCAAGAAGATGAAACAGATTTGATAAACATCTACCAAGAATCATTCTGATATTTTCTTGTTTCAAATTTGCTCCTATTTTTTTCGTTTCTTTGTGATGAGTTTTGGTGATGTGATATTTAGAAATTTACTATATAGATTGTGAAACGCTCTTGCATAATCATTATATTTTAGGTGGTAGAAGCTTGACGGTGGATCACGTATTCTTTCCTGGGTTTATACAGTGCACTCCCGTTATAACGAACACGGTTATAACGAAATTCCGGTTATAACGAATTAAAAATTTGGGCTGCAATGTCATCCACTCTATGTATTTATATTGTTTATTTGTTCGGTTATAACGAAATTCCGATATAACGAAAGAAAACTGCCGGTCCTGAGGACTTCGTTATAACGGGAGTCTACTGTATGTGTCCCTAAAAAGGGGCCTACCCAGTCCCGACGTTTTGGAAAGCATGTTCTTGCCGCTTTCAAGAGAATTCTTGCGATCAAGAAAACTCAAGTATGTGCTTGCCATTTATTTGTTATGATTGTTATCATGTATGTCAATATGTATTTGCTTACTAGGTCCTAATGAAAACAGTTGTTGATTACTGACGGGAGAACACTGTATAAATGAAACGAAAGAAGTGAATGAATAAATAAATAAATAAATAAATAAATAAATAAATAAAAAGATAAATAGATGAATAAATAAATACGTAAATAAATGAATGAATGAATAAGTAAATAAACAAATTCATAAATAAATAGATAAATAGATAGATAAGTAAGTAAGTAAATAAATAAATAAATAATAGATAAATAAATACACAATACAGACTTGGAACACAATTATTTTCTCGTAGCATCACTTAAAATGAGTAGGGATAAATCCTATTTTTCCTGTTTCTCTGTTTCTTTCATATCAAGACATAAATGAATGCGCAAGCTCTCCGTGCCAGAATGGAGGTACATGCAACGATGAAGTAAACGGCTATTCTTGTGACTGTCCTGCGGGGTACACAGATGCTGAATGTCAGACTGGTAAGACAAGGAAAACCGATGTCGCTTTTAAAATAATGTACTGTACCCTGCAATCTACCTTTCTGTGTACTGATTTTGAATAATAATAAAAAAACCCCAATACACATAGATAATGGCATGGAACAGCAGTAGATCGTTTTGGATTTCAAAGCTAGACGTTTTCGTGTAGAAAACATTTGAGATGACAAGAACAAGATAAGAATCTTTGTTGTAATTTGGTCAGAAATTCATTGAAAATAAAATAAGCCCGAAACTAACTGACGGATTTAATTCAAGTGATGGACAAGGGTACGTTCTCGCATAAGAACAATGTTCTCAATTGCTTAACACTCTTGTATGACTCGAACTTTTTACTCTAGAGCAATGGTCACGTTACTTCAACAAGTTACATTGTTGTGATATTACGACTAGGAACTGGTCGAGGAAAGCTGTTGGTTATGTACTCTTCAAGAGATTTGTATTAGCTGCATGATTTAACATGCAACACGGACCGAAACCGAGACCGAATTATCATAAAACTGTTCTGAAATGAAAACAAAATAAAAATGAACTTAGTCGATTGTTGTTTTTCTGTTTCTCTGTCTCTTTCACATTCAGACATAAATGAATGCGCAAGCTCTCCATGCCAGAATGGAGGTACATGCAACGATGAAGTAAACGGCTATTCTTGCGACTGTCCAGCGGGGTACACAGGTGTAGAATGTCAAACCGGTAAGAGAAGAAAAGCCTTTACCGTACAAAACAATGTACTTCACAATCTATCTCTCTATTGTATTAATTTGCAAAGAACCATGCACATTACATTAATGACGAGATGAAACGGCAGTGTACATGGCAGACTGCAAAGCTAAAAGCTCTTATGTAAAAATAATTTCATTTGCTATGAAATAGAAAAAAAAAAATCTCTGCTTGATTTGGTGTTGAGACATAATGTGAAAATCAGTTTGTAGTAAACACAAGAAGTCGTAAAATTACTGGATGATTTCAATCAACGATGGAGATTAGGGCTCATATCTATTAAAAATGCGAAATTTCTGAGATGCCCTTCCAACCTCGAGTCTTCCTAGAAGCATATATTTGTGGCCGTCGGAGAAAAGGGCTCACCACCTGCTTTTGTAGGCGGACATGACATAAGTGAAATGGGTCGATGTTGTCAATCCTTAATTTTTAACATCCTTTCGAAAGAGCCATTCTTCTTCTACTTTTTGGTAAAGGTTGGGACCAGAAACTGGGAAATGGGAATCAATAGAAGTCTTGCGCAGAATGTACTTGTAAAGTGTATGGCACTCCATCTTAATCTGATAATCCCTTTATAGTTCAGTTCAGTTCAGTTCAGTTTTTATTTCTGCATTTCAAAATCAATACAAATCCACAAATCAACAAAATACTTACATAGTCATTTACACAGCTAATATTCGTAACGTTTGGATCTTACATACATTTTTTTTTTCAAGAACGAATATCATATATGAAAGGAAGCAATAGGAGATGATAAAAATGAAATGCAGGGGACCATCATCATAAGCTAAGCTTGACGAGGAAGATGGCCCCAGGTAAAGAGATACATAAGGAAAATCTTGCCACTCACTGAGTGGGGGGTAATTGTGCAAAGGGCACAACGAAGAAATACATAAAGAAAATCTTGCCACTCACTGAGTGGGAAGTAATTGTGCGAAGGGCGTGCGGTGCAGTGCGGTGTGCATTGTGTTGGGATGAATCTTGGTTTGTACGTTGAGTGTTATTTTGTGTATCAGTGTGATGAGGTGAATATTACTTCAGTTATGGCCGTGAACTCATTGTTTAGTGATGACTAGAAGTTTTACATCATCCTTTTTTGTCTCATTCATTGGAAAAAGCAAGGCCCTAATAAGAATTAAGTGCTTGCATAGACATTCAACTTCAAAGCTCCTTCTCTTGAAACACTTTGACAGAATTTCCACTTTCCATTATTTAGATGGGTTAGGAAAGTCCGTGTATAATGAGCTATACATCATTTTTTTTTTTTAAATCTTAGAGTTCTTTATTTTGAAATTTGCCTCCAACTAAAAGTTTATGAGCGGCGACTTTTTAGTAGTTTTGCGATGCAGAGTCTAATCTAAACAAAAACGAAGTACATTTAGGGTGTTGTCATTTTTTCCGTCTCTGTCACCTTCAGACATAAATGAATGCGCAAGCTCTCCATGCCAGAATGGAGGTACTTGCAACGATGAAGTAAACGGCTATTCTTGTGACTGTCCTGCGGGATACACAGATACAGAATGTCAGATCGGTAAGAGAAGGAAATCCAATGTCTGCAGATCTACTTTACTATATTATCTCTCAATATCAGATTTGGAAATGAACAATAGAAATACAACATTGATAAATTACAGTATACGTTACCGATTTGAAAGCGAAGTTTCTCATGTAGAAATGTTTACCAGAAGAAAAAAAAGAATCTCCTTTGTAATTTCGAACGAAATATCATGTGATGGATACAGTACTAAGCTTACTTCGGAATATCATGGTGGAGAAACTTGAATCTGTTTAAATAGGCCCTTGGGAATGAAATATGTTTTAAGTGTGGTTTTGTTTCTTTTTCAATTCTACTCAAAAATACAGTAAACTTACATAATCTGAGAGGTTTGTTAAAATTGCAGCTTGAATAAAAAGGCTTCGCAAACAAACTTATTATTTTTTTTTTTGTTGACCGATAACTACCGTGGTGCACTTACAACAGAAACGCGTTTAATGAATCTTTCCTATATTACAATAAACTGACAACAAGAACAGAGATTGGAACTGGGGAAGGATTTATCAGCTAAATCATCAACCAATACATTGTTTCTACCTCTCCTTGTAAAGACGGGAAAACTTGAAAATTGTGAATCGATGCCATTATTACTTATAACCTACATTTCATGAGTGGCTTCTAGGAATAGAAATTTGGTTAAAATACAGAAGGTATTTCAAAATATTTCCTTACTTCTATTAAAGTGGACATCTTTATTTTGGTTCCTGTTTTCACTGTGTGCTAGATATCAATGAATGCACGTCTTCCCCGTGTCAGAATGGTGCCACGTGCAACGACCTCGTGAATATGTACACATGTACATGCGTCGCAGGGTATACGGGCTATGACTGTGATATGAGTACGTTTATCTCCGAAGCTGCATCCGTTTTTCTATAGGATATTTTTATACAGCTATCTTTGTTATTTCTTTGCATCTGCCACTCAGACCAATATTTGACATACGCTGTCGACATTTACATCTGAATGAACATCTACGCATTTGGCGAGAGTCTCGACATATAGATCAATGTCAGAAAATTTCTTGAAATTTCGGTTTGGCAATTCTTTTAGAAGAGTAAATTTTAAACGCAATTGAAATCAGCTTTAAGTTTGTTACCAAGATCTGAACAGTGAATGTATACCCATCTGATCTGCCTACGTCTTGCCACATTGAAAGAATAAGGGTATTGAATTGCAAGATTTGTGCTGTTACATCATGATGAGAAGTATTTTTTTTTTAAACCATAATACTTAGACACACAGGGATCTGGAAAAAAAATGTTGCACGTTTCGAAATTAATGCATATTCGCTTGACCTGAACACTTTTGTGTGTTTGGCACGTGCATTCTAGAACCAGTCTCATGTTTTATTCTTTATCATTGGTGTCCAGATATCAACGAATGCTCAGGTGTAACATGCCAAAACGGAGGGACTTGTGTGGACGGCATAAACAGATTTGAGTGTGTGTGTGAGCCCGGATTCACAGGGACTTACTGCGAAATGAGTAAGTGATGCCAGAGACACCTCATTGATAGATCTGAAAATGTTAATCTCAAGTTTAAACTCATATGCCCGAATTTACAAAGGAGGTACAATTTAAACCATGGTTTAAACAATGTAGAATTTGTTTGAAGCGCATGGCCTGTTTCATCAATCAGTCATTTCGTCGACGACATGATCATTTCGTAAACGAAATGAACATTTCGTCAACGAAGAACTATCACAGACTGTCGGGAGATAGTTCTGTAGTCTTGTTGATGTACGACACTTATCTAGAAGTCAGGAGATCGTTGCTTGCCCATGTTTTATTTTTTATCATGGCTACTACTAAAACACTGAATTATCGGTATTTATCTACTCGATGAGGGGAAATTTGTCAATTAGCTACAATGATGTTCAACTTGTTTTCTCCCGGCATTGTTAATCAACGATAATGAATTGTTAGTTATGATTTCCTAGTTGGCGGAGATAAAGACCTTAGTGATGATATGACTCGCGTAGAACCATGCAAGGCAATCAACATCCTTTGACTTTTGAACATAAATATATAACTAGGAATAAAATTGCATGCATTTGTTGTTGCTTTACTGGGCAAGGATCAGCGATACTTGCCGACTTTCATGAACAAGATGCGTATGCAGAAACTATTCATGTATGTGTATTTCAGTTTTAATATTCAGTCAATTCTTGCTGCTTTGACGTGGCGTTTTCATTCAGATATCGACGAATGCAGCAGTTCCCCGTGTATGAATGGAGCCACCTGTATGGATGAGATTAATGCATACTCTTGTGAATGCCTTCCGGGATACGATGGACCCCTCTGTCAGAACGGTTAGACGCTGTTTCAGTGTTGTTAAAGGACAGGTTCACCTTCATGAATGAATGCAGCAATATTAGTGGAAAACATAAATGAAAGTTTGAGGAAAATCTGACAATCTTTCCAAAACCTATGAATTTTTTTATTGTAGTGCTGCCGTTACCACTGATTACTTGATAAGAACGCAACTATAAATGTGCGCTGTCACAAATACGCAGAATTATAGGATATAAAGAAAAATATATAGACAATTTAACATTTTTCCACACATTCCCCCCACTTGTTACTAATTCATGAAAAAGGGTGATATCATTCCCACTGCCTTCTGAAATAGGCAAGTCATGTGCTCTTTTGTCATGCGGAAAGTATGAAAATTATGTTGAATGGGTGTATGGGTATATAGTATTCGTTGCTTTCATCTCATGATGATGATGCTTATATACAAACATAACTTCTTCCTATCCCCAAAAAGTAACCACTGCTCTTTAAAGAATTTGGGAAATATTTACATCCTCGCATGGACAGATGATCGAGCATACGTTTACGTAAGTTTCTCCCTTCCCTTGCCCCTCCAGTCATCAATGCAAGATCAGAAATCCTTCAATTTATTGCATATGTAGGGACCGTAATGACTATAATGAAAGTTAATCGCTATGTCTGCTTATGTTCTTCCGGATATACAGGCATCAATCTTATTACCAGTAATTACGATTTCCTAGAAGGCATTTACAGACTACGCACAGCGTTAAGTATAACGAATCACAGACAATCATTTCAACCGGCAAGTCGTGAAAGCGTTAAGTGACACGCTCTTCCAAAGTTAATAAAAGATGAACACACTATATAAGAAATGTTCCAAATGTGAGAATAAAGGACAAAAAAACATTTCAAAATTGCTCATTTTCTAGTGAAATCTTTACACAAGATCTGTTCATGCGATCGATTTTAAGTCGGTCATTGATATCATTCAAGACACAGGTGACACCTTCTAACAAATTCTGTCATGGAAAGTGAATAATGTAACGAAGGCCGATAATAAAGTGTTCCTAAATACTGTATTTTATGGCAGATATTGATGAGTGTCTCCCCGACCCGTGTCAAAATGGCGGCACCTGCAATGACCTAGTAAACGGCTACACCTGTACCTGTATTCCGGGATACACCGGCGATAACTGTGAAATAGGTAAAATAAGTTTGCGTGTAGCGGATATTTGACAAAGGTTATGCAGGATGTTGGGATGTCAGCGTAGACGGAAAATGTTGTGTAAAGTAAGTTAGAAAACACGGGCATTTGCTGGAAGCAAAAATATTTCCCCTTCTTACCTGGGATTACCCTGTTTGTGCCAGATATGTGAACAGATTCACATGACGCTGACTGATTGACATGAATTTTTATGCTGTCCGAAAACTTTACGAATTTATGTTTCGACATCTTTCCATTCTTTTGACGCACGAGAATAATTTTGGACCGTCATTTCATTTGTATCTGGACTTTCTACGAAGATCTCAAAGGAGTAAAAGGCAATTGCATTGGCTGCCATCAAATTGACTTCAAGATTTTAATCATCTCTTTCACCTGTCAATAGGCTTTATGCTGTATGTCGAAGTTTGGTCGCTTTTCATCTTGTCTTATTCCCTCTTCTCTCTCTTATGCGTTTTTATGCCTCCGCCACGAAGTGGTGCCGGAGGCATTATGCTTTCGGGTTGTCCGTCCGTCCGTCCGTCCGTCCTTCCGTCCGTCCGTCCTTCCGTCCGTCCGTCCGTCTGTCCGTCCGTCCGTCCTTCCGTCCGTCCGTAATGAATTTTGTGGACAAGGTAACTGTCGAAACCTGTTGAGGTATCCTAATGAAACTTGGCATGTATGTGTATTAGGGGGTGAAGTTGTGCCTATCAACTTTTGGGTGCACATGCTCAAGGTCAAAGGTCAAAAGGTCAAGGTCAAATACATAAAATTTCACTATTTCCACCATATCTATTGAAGGCCTGAAGATATTTTCTTGAAACTTAGTGTATACATGTTTTACCCAATTAAGATTCTCCGGTGAAAGTTTGGGTCATGAGGTCAAAGGTTAAAGGTCAAAAGGTCAGGGTCAAATACATAAAATTTCACTATTTCCACCATATCTATTGAATGCCTAGAGAGATTTTCTTGAAACTTAGTGTATACATGTATTACCCAATTAAGATTCTCTGGTGAAAGTTTGGGTCATGAGGTCAAAGGTCAAAGGTCAAAAGGTCAAGTAAAAATATTAAAACTTCTTTTTTTTCTCCGTACCTTGGAAAATTGTTCAAGGTATCTTCATGGAACATAGTATATACATGTACTGACTGGAAGTGATTATCTAGAGAATGTAGGGTTCATGGGGTCAAAGGTCAGGGGTCAAAGGTCAAGTGCAAGACTTCAAAATTTTACTATTACCCTCATATTTATGCAATGCCAGCAGGGTTATTTTTTTTTTTACACTTGGTGTATGCGTGTGTAACCTAATAAAAATTCTCTGGAAAGTTTTTTTTTTTTCTCTTTTTGCCTCAAAGGTCAAAAGGTCAAAGATCAAGTGAAAGTGCTGAACTAACTTTTTCCTCCATATCTCGGAAGTGGCTCAAGTTACCTTGAAACTTAGTACATATTATGCATGTTCTACCTGAAAGTAATTATCTTATGAATTTTAGGGTCAAGGAGCAGATGAAAATGGTAACAATTTACTATTCAATTCAGAAATTGCACTTTTTCTCCACACCTGTACCTTGAAAATTACTCAATGCCTAAATGTATGAATGGGTCAAAGTCAAGTTAAAGTCCTTAAATCCCTAGATACATGCTCTCCTATTCATCCAATTAAACCTACGTCAAGGAAGGTGAACATTCAACACATTTGTGACAAACTTGTCATTCCAATATTTTGCCAATTTTGTGAAAATGTAATCACACAGTGTCCACATGTACTATCTAGACCTATTGGGAAAATCATGCATTATAGCGGAGGCATACCAGTCGCCAAAGCGACATTTCTAGTTCCCTTTATTTCTTGGTTTTCCTTTATCCGATGTGCATGGAAACAATGATCTATTATTTTTGTGATATGCGCTTTACAAATATCGTTTATTGTTATACCCCCGCCAGACTATGTTTGAAGGAGGTATATAGGAATCAGCGGACGGTCGGGCGGTCGGTCGGGCGGTCGGTCGGGCGGTCGGTCCGTTGCAAATCTTGCGTCGCGAACTACTTCCTCACTTTTCAACCGATTCCCATAAAACTTGGCACAGATGTGTGCCTTGGGTTGTAGATGTGCAAGACGTATTTTTTGACAGTACCCAAAAGTACGTTGCCATGGTAATGGCATATTATGGTCAAAAATGGGTACAAATCTTGCGTCGCGAACTCCTCCCACATTTTTTGATCAATTTTTATGAAATTAGGTACAGATGTTCATCTGAATATGTTAATGTGCAAGACATATATTTTCGCAGTGGCAAAAAATGCGTTGCCATGGTAACGGCATGTTATTGGTAAAATATAGGGCAAAATGCTTCATGGCAAAACTGCTTCATCAGTGTTCTTCCAATTCTCATGGAATTCATATTGAATGTTTGTCTTAGGATATAGGTCAGCATGACACATTTCTTGACAGTGACAAAAAGTATGTTGCCATGGTAACAGCTCTCATATTATGAGCCAAAATGATGGAAAATTTTGTGTTGCAAACTACTTCCTCACTTTTTGCCCAATTTCCATGAAACTTGGTACAGATGTGTGCCTTTGGTTGTAGATGTGCAAGACGCATTTTTCGACAGTACCCGAAAGTACGTTGCCATGGTAACGGCATATTAATGGCAGAAGATCAAGGAAAGATATTGCGGATTTAACTACTTCCTCATTTTTTTGACCAAAGCTTATGAAATGTTGTTTTGACCAAAGCTTATGAAATGTTGTTTGGCGGGGGTATAACCAGTCGCTGTAGCGACATTTCTAGTTATTACCTGATGCCTACACCTAGCCATAATGATAAAGAGACGTTGACCTAACTAAAGTAAATTAAAAAAGAAAATGATAGTAGATAAACAAAATACATGAGGTTACATCATGTGAGGTTTATTACATAGAGGAAGTAAAGTAAACGAAACGCATGGTGCCTAACTCTAAGTTACACGATATGAAATGTTCTATGTGGTACATGCATTTTTGATCATGTCTAATGTTTTGTCTTTGTGTTTGGTTTCCAGACATTGACGAATGCGCAAGTGTCGTGTGCCAAAATGGCGGGGTCTGTGTGGAACTCATAATCAACTCCTTTGTGTGCTCTTGCGCACCCGGATTTAGTGGAACATATTGTGAATTCAGTAAGTGATGTCGAAGACATCTCGTAGGTAGATCTGAATGATATAATCTCAAATCTAAGTAGAAAGCAAACTAAGAGTAAAATCCATATCTCTGTGACATGAATTTTAAGGTCTTTAATTTTGAAACAGCGATATGTTCGCATGATCTGTGAAACATCAGAGATCATTATGTTCTTTTGTTAAACTTAAGGCATAAGACTAATGAAAAAATACAGGACTCGTGGGATGATTTCATAATGAGTGTCTTGAAAGTGAGCGTTAGCTTCTAAGAGTGAATACGAAACATTTCTACAACTTTTCCTGACTAATGTAGAAATGACGTTTATTGAGGGATGTTTCATGGCTTGGTTTTGTGAAAGCTCAAAGGCCTACTGTGTCTGTGTCTGTATTTTATAACAATTCTTCTGTAAATATTGTAAATACGTTATATTATAATCTATATCATTGAAAGGACTGGCCTCGACTAGCCTGCACGCTATTGCCAGTTCTTTTTTTGCCAAACTATAACTATTAATTGTTGTGACTTTGTTGACGATGTTTGTTTGTTTGTTTGGTAAATAAATCTCATTTCATTTCATTTCATTTCATTTCATTTATTTCTCGAAAAAAATTGATGAACTATAGCCTACCATCGCCAACTCTAAACAAGATGTGCCAACTGTTTTGATTTAATTCAGTTCATTTTTCCGCATTTCGTTTTCAATACAATGTATAACAAACTTTGACAATATGTCATAAATGAATTGTTCCAACGCATTGTGGAGTATTTGTATAAAGAAAACTATAGGGAGAAATATATACAACAATGTACAACTGATTGTAAATTGTTAATGCTATATAATTGGACTAGGAAGATGGCCTGAGATACACTTATTTAGTATAATGATATGAAATGAAATTAAGATACAAGTCTCTATCGCCATTCACGATATAGTGAATACTTAATAGAAAATAAATCTATAGTTAATAGTCACTTGTTTTGATGCTCATGGTAATGTCATGTTGCTGTGACTCCAGGACCCTGTTTCATAAAGCTGTTCGTAATGTTACGCATGACATTACAAACGACTGTAATATCA
Organism: Diadema setosum; assembly: GCA_033980235.1. Taxonomy (NCBI): domain Eukaryota; kingdom Metazoa; phylum Echinodermata; class Echinoidea; order Diadematoida; family Diadematidae; genus Diadema; species Diadema setosum. The sequence goes on from CM067064.1 coordinate 2,162,973, forward strand.
AGCGCCAAACTGTGTACCCATTGTTTTTCCTTTAACAAAGTACCACAGTATGTCAAAATTTCATTTACATTGGGGCAAAAATACACTTTCAACTTAGAACGTGTGTTAATATGTAGAAAAATCATTGTCAGCTGCAAATTTCAACTTTAGCTTTTGAAATTAACAATGTATATGAGGAAACCCACTTGGCTTGCCATATTTAAGTCGTTCGTAAAGTCGTGCGTAACAGCTTTATGAAAACAGTGCCCAGGAGCAGTAAATCAGTCTCATGAAACTACGTTTCTTTGATCTGCACAGATGTTGATGACTGCGAGAACGATCCGTGTCAGAATGGTGCCACGTGTAATGATGGCATTAATAGCTACACGTGCGATTGCGCCCCCGGTTTTGAGGGTGATCAATGCGAAATCGGTAAGTACATATCAGTGAATTTCGATGCATTCACATGGTATCCAACCACTGAACTCAGTTCAGTGGGTGATTTCAAGTTCGGTGCTAGTGCTAGTGCTAGTGCTTTCTCGGCACTAGCACCGGCGAATAAACCGAACCTGAAATCACGTCGGTTTTGGGAGTTGACCTCAAATTATGACGTATTTCCGGTTGCTGGTGCTGGATGCTGGGCTAGGAGTTACATGTCGTCAGCTGAACTGAGCTCCGCCATTTGTGTTAGCGATTTACCTGCTTTTTCGCCATTGACTAACACTAGCCCAGAGATTATAATTTTCGTCATTTCAAGTTCGCGGCTCATGTTAGCGTTGTTATGCGAAATCCACATTCAGGTCCATAAGTAGATATTCGTTTTACGTGCAAAGTCTACGCTAATGCAATGCTCGCCCACGTAAAAGAACACTCTCGACATGGATATATATTATGTATCTTAGCCTAAGAGCAAAATTAACATAATTGTATATTAAAGAAATGATGAAATTTGTGGCATTTTAATCAGTTATGTATCTAAATCTAAGCAGTCATGGATACATCTTTTTAATATGTTAACTTTAACTATGCGCCATCACTTTTTTTTTTCGTCGCGCTATTCCCGCGGAGCTCGCGATGCTGTGATTCCAACACCATGCACTGGAGATCGATAATGTTGATCGGTATCGCCTCTTTATCTGACCGTCGGTGTTGGAGCTAGATTTAAGGCTGTTATTTTGGTATCTAGCACTAGCACTAGCACTAGCACTAGCACTAGCACCGAACTTGAAATCACCCAGTGTATCCAAACCCATGGAATGGGTGCGCGCGCACGCGTGCCTGCGTGTGTTGGGGTGGAACAAGCAAAGAAGTTAATTGGTTTCTTCCCGTAATGGACGTCCGAGTTTCTGTTTTTGTGATAACTTGCATGGTCAGGTGCATATAGAATGAATTAAAATAAATCAAGTCTTACATATATAGAGTGCACTTATAATAACACGGTCATGACGGTTATGACGAAATTTTGGTTACAACAAAGTACAAATTCATCCCGCAACCTTATCCAATCCATGTATTTTTATTGTTTATTTGTTTGGTTACAACGAACTCTCGATATAACGAAAGAGAACTGCATGTCCGGGAGTCCACTTAAGCTGATACAGTTCCATTATGAATACTTTTAATTGATTGAAATGACTAATCTGCATTTTACGGAAAGAAAATGTTATATCTTTCTTGCCAGCTGGCAGGTTACAACAAATCCTAGATGCTGTTAATCAAACGAAGTTGACATTTAAGGCTTCAATTTAATACAGAGCCATGCGTCCTCACTTATGTAATACCCTGAAATGAGTCGAACGTGGACCAGAATTTCGACTGCAACAAAGAATTGATCGAAAAGAGTGTCATGACATAATGATGAACGGCGAAGCTCTTTTAATGTCAACTGCGCTACAGATTTCGTTGAGCCTACAAAAAAATGAAAACTCCATTTCTTTTTCCCCCTCAGAACAAGATAACTATCACTCATGATAATGTAAATAATCGCACTAGAAAACTAATGAAGGATAAAGAATTAATTTTTTATCCTAACAACTTATGTCAGGGCTGCACACTTACCCATTTTTTCTACTGGTCCGAGCGGTCTGTCCAACCAGTAGGTACCTAGTTTTTCCATATTTTACTGGTCCATTCCAGAAAAAGTTACTGGTCCGACAGTGATTTTTACTGGTCACGGACCAGTGGACCAGTGCCAGTGTGCAGCATTGCTTATGTGGTATTTGACATTGCAATATATTTGATTATTCCTAATTTCCTTCTTTCGCCAGACATTGACGAGTGTGCCTCCGACCCCTGCCTCAATGACGGGAACTGTATGGACGGCATCAACATGTTCACCTGCCAGTGCACCGCCGAGTGGACGGGTGCGCGCTGCGAAATAAGTACGTTCACAGAATGACGTCGCTCCAGTCAAAACATTGATGAGATGTAACAACATAACTGTGTTTCACTTACAATGTACTTTGGGATGACGCTACTATACTGAATTAAATATACTGCCTTTTCTGTATTTATATGTAACCACATATATTTTACTATGATTTTGTTATGCATAATTGTAGTTAGTACAAACAACACTTTTGTATTGCTCCTTTGTTATTTGCTAATGTTTTATTTAGATTCAATTTTATTTGAGAAGCAGAATAAATAACAACGAAGGAACGAAAATTTGCGGTTAATTGTTTTTGAAGAATTGACCAGGAAATTTGAAAAGAACTATATTTGAGCACAGTTATTCAGACACTTTTAGTTCCAAAATTAATAACAGTTTCTTTGCTGTAAAAAAAAAAGAACAAAACCATAAAAAGATTTGTTGGACTTGTTGGAAAGTATGAAAGTTACTATTGGGCTTATCATCCTGGTAAGCACATGACACTTAACATGCTTAACATGAAACTGATGAAATATTTCAGCACTTTTTTATCCTGCGTCAGATCTCTTGCAAAACTCTTTATATAATGAAGAAAAACTAAACACCATTTCTTATCATGTTCTTCATTGTGTTTCTTGACATTCCTGGGTGATATTTCAAAGAAACATTCCTGTAGGCTCTGACTGCGAGTCGTCCTAGATTAGCCATTCTGGTAACCCTTTGTTAATCATAATGCTGCTATTAGTGTAAAAACCCGCAAACGTTACAGCCAAGGATGGTATCAATACCAACACACTGAGCATCTCGTGAAAAGTTTCAACATTTTTTGTTTTGCTTTGTTTAATCCGGCCTTCAAAGGTCTCAACGCCTGTCGAAGTGACCCTTGCCAGTATGGCGGGACTTGCCAAAACGTTGGAACTACCTATAGGTGCTATTGCGTTCCGGGATATACTGGTCAAAACTGTGAAATTGGTGAGTCACCATAACATCTTAACTCGTGCCTTAATTTTGTTATATCTTAAACATGTTCTACAGCTCTTTTCTGACTATTCAAATTTCTCACGACGCCTGATGATGAAAAAGAATAGCAGTCATTTGTATCACACGAGGCTTCTTACTACTTTTGAAGTCTCTCTCTCTTACTCGGTAACAATGCAAATTTATAAGAGAAAAACTGATTAAAGATAATGCAATTCCACTGAGATTCGAACCCGAGATCTCTGAATTCCTAGCCGGTCGCTCTACCGACTGAGCAACAGAACGCTCTACTTTTGCAGTATTGGTCAAAGAAAATTCTCAATGCTCGTGTGGTCAGAAGTTATTGTATATATAGTGTGTGACGCACATACGCCAACACCCTCACACATACACATTAAAGTTACATAAAAAGAATGTAAATCTACTTGGGGATAAATGCGAGGATCACCGCAGTGATTCAGTTTTTGAATAAACGGAAACAAAAGGAAACTGACCAGAAATGTATGCAATTCATAAGTGAAAAATTGGGCAAAGAAAACGGGATTCCAAGGGGAATTCCATCTCCACAATTTTTTCACTTATGAATTACAAACATTTCTGGTCTGTTTCTATCTGCGTTTAAGTAATATTTATCACACAAACGGACGTTTAGTTTAGCATGATTTAGCATTTTCCAACGATTCTATAGGCTTTAATTAACCCAAAAGTTTGTAAATATATTCAAAGGTTTGATTACATTACAAGAATCAAAACGTTTGACAATCCATGAAATGTCTCTGTACATATTTATATGTATAAAATGTTATTTGTATATAAATACGTGTCTGCGTGGGTGCGTGTAACAAAAATTGCTGAAATTATAAGACGGCCAAATCAGATCAAATCAAATCGAATCAAATCAAATCAAATCAAATCAAATCAAATCAAATCAAATCAAATCAAGTCGAATCAAATCAAATCAAATCAAATCAAACCAAATCAAATCAAATCAAATCAAATCAAATCAAATCAGATCAAATCAAATCAAATCAAATCAAATCAAATCAAATCCTTTCTTATCCTGTCTTAGATATCAACGAATGTTCCAGTCTACCATGCCAGAATGGAGGGAGATGTATGGACGGCCCAAACATGTACTCGTGCCAGTGTCTAGAAGGATTTACAGGGCTGAACTGCGAAGAGGGTATGGAATGAGAAACCTTGGTATAAACAGAATGATGAACATGAGTAGAGAGAGTAGCACGCATGTGTATAGTTTTCAGTTGTGTTTAGGATCAAAGCCAAAAGTAGCTGACTTAGATAACTTATGTAGGCACAAGTGCCTATCACTCCACATGGACACGGGTCATGCGTTTAATAGTGTTTGGCTTTGAAAGTCGAACTATTCAGCAGTGGTAGAAAACTACACGTTCAGGTCTGATTTTATGTGTCTCTTGTGTAGGCGACGTGACCCGTATACATGGTATAACGCAATAGATCAAGTCGTTTTCTCTTTCTATGTACCCTTTTGAAAAGAAAGACTCCGAGATGTCGTAAATTTTAGTATTTTCATTCATGCGATATAGGCTTATTAACTGTTCCAAAAATATCCAGAATAAGAGTGGACGTGGCGCTTGTAGAATTCAGAGAACAGGAACAGCAACCTTGATTTGTTTAAGCCTTTCTACCAGTGAAGAAACTTGAAGCAATTGCTTATCACACCTACTTTATATAGTGTAACCTTACCAAATCTTTCTCAGGTGCTGTGAAGGGTAGACATTCTGACAGATATATTCATTAAACCACACTGTACTTCTTACTATGCATTTTTTTAAACGTCAAGTTGGATTTTGTGATCTGGATGGAGACTGGTATAACGAGTGTAACGATCGAATCACACTCAGCCGAACCTCCACGGGGATGCTTCTTGGAATGCACCACAGCAACGCGGAGTTAATCACTGGATACTCAGGTTAGAAATAATTGTCCGCCTGAATTTTCCTAGACCCGATGTAAATATTACGTGGAAACAAAAAGAAAAAAAAAATGTTGTGGGGGTGCTGTGGCATAGTGGATATAAAGACTCCCGACTCCCAATTGCCAGGAGGACCCTAGTTCGATTCCCACCCGGTGCTTACGTCCTTGGACAAGATGTTTTTTTCCTTCCATGTTACTCTCGACCCAGGTGTATAAATGGGTACCTGCCAACGCTAGGATAATGACAATGGCAGATACAGCAATGACAACACCAAAGAGACTACCCTGGATGAATAAGACCTTATTATTAGGTGATCCGAGTATCCTCTCGGATCACCTTCTGTATCTGTACTGATTCTTTATTCTTCTTCTTCTTTATTTCTGGACAAAATTTGTGTATCGGTTAGCTCAGAAAGTCCTCTTCCTATCAATGTCAAAATCATACCATATATGTATCGTGTCCCAAAGACGACCCATCAAGTAAAATCATAGTGATCAGTCGACCGTGACGTCACTATGACGTCATTATATGAAAACACATTCTCAATCATATCTCATTAATGGAATGGAATTTTTCAATGAAATTTACGTCACATATAGTTCAAGTCAAGCGCATTCTACTCATATAATCAAAATTCATATTTTCTCTTAAAACGTGCGCGTACGCGCGCGTTGAAATATTTGTATGCTCAAATCGAGCTCAAAATTTTTTTGCACACGTTTCAGACCATTTGGAGCATTTTTTGAAAAATTGAAAAAATCGGACGGACGCGTACGCGCGCGCACATATACGCACGCACAGCTCATATGCAATGAAAATTTCCCGTTTTTTCACTTTGATCGGATGTCTGAAATGTCAAGGAATAGTTCTACCAAGTTTCAAGTCAATCCCACTCAAAATGACGTCATACGGGTCCGTCAAAGTTGAAATTCCGCGCGCGCGTCAATGGCGATATACAGTGCAACAATGCCAAAAAACTGCCAATTTTAAATCCGATTTTACTCGTCAGGATGGACGGTGACCCCCCATTTTCTTTACATATTCTGAAAGCTGATGAGTTGTACATGTCATTTCATGGGTCGGCAATGCTGGAAAAATGATTAAAATATATCAAATTTCTTAATAAAGTTAAAAAAGTAAATTTTCAAAATGACGTCATCAAATTTCAAGTTCATTCAAGCATATCTCACTTATTCTTTAGTTGATTTTCGTCCAAATTTCAATATGTTGTAGCTTATTAAATGGTCTTTCAGATATATAATAACAACAATTTGACTGGATGACGGCATCACCTCGTAAAAAGGGATTTAAAGTAACATTGTTAAATTTGACCAGTTTACGTGTTATCTCTATGGGAGTGCAGTTTTTCTGGAAATGAAAACTGACATGACTATCTTTATCGAGCACTAGCTCACTTATGCTTCGGTGAATTTCTCCCATATTTTAGTATGTTGTAGCTGAGACTTTGGGCTATCGTGAGTGTGCCCTTCGTTTTTTCATACGGAGTCGGCATCATGCCCAAAAACTTGGTTGAAATTAAAGCTTATCTTCCATGTATTTTCATATTCCTTTCTTTCTGCAAATTTCTTTGCAATAACTTAAGAAAAACAAGCTCTATCAGCCCAATATTTTGCACAAGTTTAGTTTATGTCACGTACATTATTTCATGAAATAACAACTACTTGATCGGGCACCTTCTTGGGTATGTAAATTAGGGTCAAAGGTAAAAAATGTTTTATCCTGTATCTTGGTGAATACATGTCCTATCTTTCCCATATTTTGCACACGTAAAGACCATGTTACAAGGATCATTTCACAAAATAACCATTTTTGGCTTAGAGGTCATCTTGTCTGTGCAAAGTGGGGTCAAAGGTCATATGCACTTCTTTCTTTATCTTCGTTATGACGTGTTATCTTTATGGGAGGTAAATTTTTCTAGATGTGAAAATTGACCTGATTGTCTTTATCGACGACTAGCTCACTTACCCTTCGGTGAATTTCTCCCAGATTTTAGTATGTTGTAGCCAATTTAATACTCTTTAAGTTTTGTTCTATCAAAGTTTTAATCGGATGATGTCTTCACCTCGTGAAAATGGATATAATGTAACCTTGTCAAGTTTAACCAGTTTACGTGTTATCTCTATGGGAGGGAATTTTTCTGGAAATGAAAATTGACATGACGGTCTTTATCGAGCACTAGCTCACTTACTCTTCGGTGAATTTCTCCCAGATTTTAGTTTGTTGTAGCTGAGACTCTGAGCTGTCGTCGAGGTTTTCTCTATTTTTTCATACGACGCCGAGATTACGTCAAAAAACTTGGTTGAAATCAAACTTATCTTCGATGTATTGAGATATTTCTTTCTTTCTGCAACTTTCTCTGCAATAACTCAAGAAAAACACCCCCTATCATCCCCATATTTTGCACATGTTTAGTTCATGTCACGTACATTATTTAATAAAATAACAACTACTTGATCAGACGTCATCTTGGGTATGTAAATTAGGGTCAAGGTCATAAATGTATCATCTTGTATCTTGGTGAATACATGTCTTATCTTTTCCATATTTTGCACACGTAAAGACCATGTTACAAGGATCATTTCACAAAATAACCACTTTTTGCTCAGATGCCATCTTGGCTGTGCAAAGTGCGGTCAAAGGTCATATGTACTTCATTTTGTATCTTCGTTATAGTGTATACGGAATTTGGTACCAAAGATGGCAGACCTGACTCCCTTTTCTAAATGAGAATCCAAACATCACACGGCCAATGTTCCTAAACACAGATGAAACCTGTATGGTAATGCCTATATTGGGATCAGAACTCAAATCATTGATTTTCGAAAAGATCGGATCACCTAATTTGTCAGTGTTGACAAATTCCAAGTCTAGTTAGGTGATCCGAGTATCCTCTCGGATCACCTATTGTATCTGTACGGATTCTTTCTTCTTCTTCTTCTTCTTCTTCTTCTTTATTTCTTTCTCCTCAAATCTTGTGTATCGGTTAACTTAAAAAGTCCCCTACCTATCACTTTCAAACTTATACCATATATGTATCATGTCCTAAGGACGACAGATCTAGTGTATCAATGTGATCAGTTAAACGTGACGTCATTATGACGTCATTATCTGAAATCACGTTTACATCAATATCTCATTAATGGAATGGAATTTTTGAATGAAATTAAGATATCATATAGTTCAAGTCAAGGTCTATTGATATATTTCATAAAATTTAGTCACGTTCATACTAAACGAGCGCGTACGCGCGCGTTGAAATTTAAACATGCTCCAACCAACCTCAAAATTGTTTTGCACACGTTTCAGGTCATTTACTGCATTTCAAAAAAAATCGACGGACGCGTACGCGCGCGCGCATATACGCACGCAAAGCTCATATGCAATGGAAATTTCACGTTTTATCGCACGGATCGAATGTCTGAAATGTCAAGGAATATTTCTACCAAGTTTCAAGTCGATCCGATTCAATATGACGTCATACGGGCCCGTCAAAGTTGAAATTCCGCGCGCGCGTCAATGGCGATATGCAGTGCAACTATGCCAAAAAATTGCTAATTTTAGATCCGATTTTACTCGTCAGGATGGACGGTGACCCCCCATTTTCTTTACATATTTTGAAAGCTGATGAGTTGTACATGTCATTTCATGGGAGGGCAATGCTGACAAAATGATTAAAAGATATCAAATTTCTTAATAAAGTAAAAAAAGTAAATTTTCAAAATGACGTCATCAAATTTCAAGTTCACTCAAGCTTATCTCACTAGTCCTTTGTCAATTTTCACCCAGATTTCAGTATGTTGTAGCTTATTTTATGTTCTTTCAAACATAAAGTTACAATATTTTGATTAGATAACGGTATCACCTCGTAAAAATGGATTGAATGTGATCTTGTCAAATTTGACCAGTTTACGTGTTATCTCTATGGGAGTGCAGTTTTTCTGGAAATGAAAATTGACATGACTATCTTTATCGAGCACTAGCTAACTTACCCTTCGGTGCATTTCTCCCAGATTTTAATATGTTGTAGCTGAGACTTTACGCTACCGTAAGTGTGCCCTTCGTTTTTTCATACGATGTCGGGATCACGTCAAAACTTTTGGTTGAAATTCAGGCTTATCTTCGATGTATTGAGATATTTCTGCAACTTTCTTTGCAATAACTCAAGAAAAACGGCCTCTATCACTTCCATATTTTGCACATGTTTAGTTCATGTCACGTCAATTATTTCATAAAATAACAACTACTTGATCGGACACCATCTTGGGTATGTAAATTAGGGTCAAAGGTCATAAGTGTTTCATCGAGTATCTTAGTGAATACATGTCCTATCTTTCCCATATTTTGCACACGCAAAGACCATGTTACAAGGATCATTTCACAAAATAATTACTTTTTACTCAGATGCCATCTTGTCTGTGCAAATTGAGGTCAAAGGTCATATGTACTTCTTTTTGTATCTTCGTTATGACGTGTTATCTCTATGGGAGGGAATTTTTTTTAATGTGAATATTGACATGATCGTCTTTATCGAGCACTAGCTAACTTACCCTTCGGTGATTTTCTCCCAGATTTTAATATGTTGTAGCTGAGACTTTACGCTACCGTAAGTGTGCCCTTCGTTTTTTCATACGATGTCGGAATCACGTCAAAACTTTTGGTTGAAATTCAGGCTTATCTTCGATGTATTGAGATATTTCTTTCTTTCTGCAACTTTCTTTGCAATAACTCAAGAAAAACGGCCTCTATCACTTCCATATTTTGCACATGTTTAGTTCATGTCACGTCAATTATTTCATAAAATAACAACTACTTGATCGGACACCATCTTGGGTATGTAAATTAGGGTCAAAGGTCATAAGTGTTTCATCGAGTATCTTAGTGAATACATGTCCTATCTTTCCCATATTTTGCACACGCAAAGACCATGTTACAAGGATCATTTCACAAAATAATTACTTTTTACTCAGATGCCATCTTGTCTGTGCAAATTGAGGTCAAAGGTCATATGTTCTTCTTTTTGTATCTTCGTTATGACGTGTTATCTCTATGGGAGGGAATTTTTTTAATGTGAATATTGACATGATCGTCTTAATCGAGCACTAGCTCACTTACCCTTTGGTGAATTTCTCCCAGATTTTCATATGTTCTAGCTGAGACTTTGAGCTGTCGTCAAAGTTCTCTCTATTTTTTCATACGACGCCGAGATCACGTCAAAAAACTTGGTTGAATTTAAAGCTTATCTTCTATGTATTGAGATATTTCTTTCTTTCTGCATCTTTCTTTGCAATAACTCAAGAAAAACACGCCCAATCACCCCCATATTTTCCACATGTTTAGTTCATGTCACGTACATTATTTCATAAAATAACAACTACTAGATCGGACAACATCTTGGGTATGTAAATTAGGGTCAAAGGTCATAAATGTTTCATCTTGTATCTTGGTGAATACCTGTCCTATCTTTCCCATATTTTTCACACGTATACACGATGTCGCGAGAATCATTTCACAAAATAACCACTATTTCATCAGATGCAATCTTGGGAGTGCAAAGGTGGGTCAAAGGTCATATGTACTTGTTGCTGTTTCTTCGTTATAGTGTATACAGAATTTGGTACCAAACATGGCAGATATGACTCCCTTTGCTAAATGAGAATGCAAACATCACACGGCCAATGTCTCTAAACACAGATGAAACTTGTATGGTCATGCCTATTGCGATCAGGACTCGAATCATTGATAAAAAAAATCGGATCACCTTAATTTGTCAGTGATGACAAATTACAATCTCTAGTCTTCTTCTTCTTCTTCTTCTTCTTCTTTATTTCTCCGCAAAAGTTGTGTAGAGATAAGCTCAGAAAGTGCATTGCCTATGAATGTCAAACTTATACCATATGTGTATCATGTCCCAAAGACGACATGTCAAGTAAAATCGTAGTGATCAGTCGACCGTGACGTCACTATGACGTCATTATATGAAAACACATTTTCAATCATATCTCATTAATGGAGTGGAATTTCTCAATGAAATTTACGTCACATAAATTTCAATTCAAGGGAATTCTACCCACATTTTCAGAATTCCTCGCATCGTAAAGACGTGCGCGTACGCGCGCGTTGAAATATTTGTATGCTCCAATCAAGCTCAAATTTTTTTTGCATACGTTTCAGACAATTTGGAGCATTTTTTGAAAAATTGAAAAAATTGGACGGACGCGTACGCGCGCGCACATGTACGCACGTACAGCTCATATGCAACAGAAATTTCCCGATTTCTTACATTTATCGGATGTCTGAAAAGTCAAGGAATATTTCTAGCAAGTTTCAAGTCAATCCGACTCAATATGACGTCATACGGGACTGTCAAAGTTGAAATTCCGCGCGCGCGTCAATGGCGATATACAGTGCAACAATGCAAAAAAACCGCCAATTTTAAATCCGATTTTACTCGTCAGGATGGACGGTGACCCCCAATTTTCTTTACATATTCTGAAAGCTGATGAGTTGTACATGTCAGTTTATGGGTTGGCGATACTGAAAAAGTGATTCAAAGATATCAAATTTCTTAATAAAGTAAAAAAAGTAAATTTTCAAAATGACGTCATCAAATTTCAAGTTCACTCGAGCGTATCTCACTTATCCTTTGCCGATTTTCACCCAGATTTCAGTATGTTGTAGCTTATTAAATGTTCTTTCATTAATGTAATTACAACATTTTGATTGGATGGCGGCATCATCTCGTAAAATTTGATTAAAAGTAATCTTGTCAAATTCGACCAGTTTACGTGTTATCTCTATGGGAGAGCAGTTTTTCTGGCAGTGAAAATTGACATGACTATCTTTTTCGAGCATTAGCTCACTTATGCTTCGGTGAATTTTTCCCAGATTTTAGTATGATGTAGCTGAGACTTTGGGCTATCGTTAGTGTGCCCTCCATTTTTTCATACGAGGCCGGCATCACGTCGAAAAACTTGGTTGAAAATGGCACGTGGCTTCGATGCAGCGTCATTTTGCTTAATACACAGGGCCTATGGAGCATGAAATAGGTCATTGCATAGCGCATCCGACTCGTAATCCTAAGGTCCGTGGTTCGAGCCTCACCCTTGCCAAAATTTTTTTATTTTTTTTTCAAACTCTTTTTTTTCTTCTTTTTCTTTATTTAGTCTTGATCTCCCTTCCTAACTTTATCTTTTTCTGATTTTTTAATGCTTCTCCTTCAAATTTCTATGAAATAACATAATTTTTTCTTTATTTTTCTTTCTTTCTACTACATTCTGTGCAATAGATGAAGAACAACAATGGTTATCAATCCCATATTTTGCACATGTTTAGTTCATGTCACGTAAATTATTTCATAAAATAACAACTTCTTGATCGGACACCATCTTGGGTATGTAAATTAGGGTCAAAGGTCATAAATGTTTCATCCTGTATCTTGGTGAATACATGTCCTATCTTTCCAATATTTTGCACACACAAAGATCACGTTACCAGGATCATTTCACAAAATAACCATTTCTTTCTCAGATGCCATCTTGGCTGTGCAAAGTGGGGTTAATGGTCAAATATACTTTATTCTGTATCTTCGTTATAAGGTATACGGAATATGGTACCAAAGATGGCAAACCCGACTCCCTTTTTTTTAAATGAGAATCCAAACATCACACGGCCAATGTCAATAACCACAGATGAACCTTTACGGTCATGCCTATTGGGATCAGGACTCAAATCATTGATTTTCGAAGAGATCGGATCACCTAATTTGTCAGTGTTGACAAATTCCGAGTCTAGTGTTAAACTTCCCGTTGTCACAAAAAAAGATCTTTCTCCTCAAAAGTTGTGTATCGATTAGCTCAGAAAGTACTCTTCCTATCAATTTCAAAATTATACCATATATGTATCATGACCCAAAGACGACAAATTTTATAAAATCATAGTAATCAGTCGACGGTGACGTCACTATGACGTCATTATATGAAAACACATTCTCATTCATATCTCATTAATGGAATGGAATTTTTCAATGAAATTTACGTCAGAAATAGTTCAAGTTAAGGTAATTCTACTCATGTTTTCAAATTTCATCTATAATCTTAAAACGTGCGCGTACGCGCGCGTTGAAATATTTGTATGCTCCAATCGAGCTCAAATTTTTTTTGCACACGTTTCAGACCATTTGGAACATTTTTTGAAAAATTGAAAAAATCGGACAGACGCGTACGCGCGCGCTCATATACGCACGCACAGCTCATATGCAAAAGAAATTTCCCGTTTTCTCACTATGATCGGATGTCTAAAATGTCACGGAATACTTCTACCAAGTTTCAAGTTAATCCGACACAATATGACATCATACGGGCCCGTCAACGTTGAAATTCCGCGCGCGCGTCAATGGAGATATACAGTGCAACTATGACAAAAAACCGCCAATTTTAAATCCGATTTTACTCGTCAGGATGGACGGTGACCCCCCATTTTCTTTACATATTTTGAAAGCTGATGAGTTGTAACATATCATTTCATGGGTTGGCGATACTAAAAAAAATGATTAAAAGATAACAAATTTCTTAATAAAATAAAAAGAGTAAATTTTCAAAATGACGTCATCAAATTTCAAGTTCATTCAAGCATATCTCACTTATTCTTTAGTTGATTTTCGTCCAAATTTCAATATGTTGTAGCGTATTAAATGGTCTTTCAGATATATAATAACAACAATTTGATTGGATGACGGCATCACCTCGTAAAAAGGGATTAAATGTAACATTGTTAAATTTGACCAGTTTACGTGTTATCTCTATGGGAGTGCAGTTTTTCTGGAAATGAAAACTGACATGACTATCTTTATCGAGCAGTAGCTCACTTATGCTTCGGTGAAGTTCTCCCATATTTTAATATGTTGTAGCTGAGACTTTGGGCTATCGTGAATGTGCCCTTCGTTTTTTCATACGGAGTCGCCATCATGCCCAAAAACTTGGTTGAAATTAAAGCTTATCTTCCATGTATTTTCATATTCCTTTCTTTCTGCAACTTTCTTTGCAATAACTCAAGAAAAACAAGCTCTATCAGCCCAATATTTTGCACATGTTTAGTTTATGTCACGTACATTATTTCATAAAATAACAACTACTTGATCGGGCACCTTCTTGGGTATGTAAATTAGGGTCAAAGGTCAAAAATGTTTCATCCTGTATCTTGGTGAATACATGTCTTATCTTTCCCATATTTTGCATACGTAAAGACCATGTTACAAGAATCATTTCACAAACTAACCACTTTTTGCTCAGACGCCATCTTGTCTGTGCAAAGTAGGGTCAAAGGTCATATGTACTTCTTTCTTTATCTTCATTATGACGTGTTATCTCTATGGGAGGGAATTTTTCTAGATGTGAAAATTGACATGATTGTCTTTATCGACGACTAGCTCAATTACCCTTCGGTGAATTTCTTCCAGATTTTAGTATGTTGTAGCCAATGTAATACTCTTTAAGTTTTCTTCAATCAAAGTTTTAATCGGATGATGTCTTCACCTCGGGAAAATAGATAAAATGTAACCTTGTCAAATTTAACCAGTTTACGTGTTATCTCTATGGGAGGGAATTTTTCTGGAAATGAAAATTGACATGACGGTCTTTATCGAACACTAGCTCACTTACTCTTCTGTGAATTTCTCCCAGATTTTAATATGTTGTAGCTGAGACTTTGGGCTATCGTCAGTGTTTTCTCCAGTTTTTTATACGACGCCGAGATCACGTCAAAAAACTTGGTTGAAATCAAACTTATCTTCGATGCATTGAGATATTTCTTTCGCTCTGCAACTTTCTTTGCAATAACTCAAGAAAAACAGCCCTTATCATCCCCATATTTTGCACATGTTTACCTCATGTCACGTACATTATTTCATAAAATAACAACTACTTGATCGAACACCGTCTTGGGTATGTAAATTTGGGTCAAAGGTCATAAATGTTTTATCCTGTATCTTGGTGAATACATGTCTTTTCTTTCCCATATTTTGCACACGCAAAGACCATGTTACAAGAATCATTTCACAAAATAACCACTTTTTGCTCAGACGCCATCTTGGGTGTGCAAAGTGGTGTCAAAGGTCATATGTACTTCTTTCTCTTTCCTCGTTATGACGTGTTATCTCTAGGGGAGGGAATTTTTCTAGATGTGAAAGTTGACATGATTGTCTTTATCGAGCACTAGCTCACTTACCCTTCGGTGAATTTTTACGGGATTTTAATATGTTGTAGCTGTTACTTTGCGCTATCGGATGTGTGTCTTGTTTTTTCATACGATGTCGGGATCACGGTAAAATACTTGGTTGAAATTAAAGCTTATCTTCGATGTATTGAGATATTTCTTTCTTTCTGCAACTTTCTTTGCAATAACTCAAGAAAAACAGGCTCTATCACCACCATATTTTGCACATGTTTAGTTCATGTCACGTACATTATTTCATAAAATAACAACTACTTGATCGAACACCGTCTTGGGTATGTAAATTTGGGTCAAAGGTCATAAATGTTTTATCCTGTATCTTGGTGAATACATGTCCTTTCTTTCCCATATTTTGCTCACGCAAAGACCATGTTACAAGAATCATTTCACAAACTAACCACTTTTTGCTCAGACGCCATCTTGGGTGTGCAAAGTGGGGTCAAAGGTCAAATATACTTCGTTTTGTATCTTCGTTAGTGTATACGGAATTCGGTACCAAAGATGGTAGGTCTGACTCACTTTTCTAAATGAGATTCTAAACATCACACGGCTGCAATGTCCCCTAAACACAGATGAAACCTGTATGGTCATGCCTTTTGGGATCAGGTCTCAAATCATTGATTTTCGAAAAGATCGGATCACCTAATTTGTCAGTCTTGACAAATTCCAAGTCTAGTTATTATTATTATTATTATTATTAGGTGATCCGAGTATCCTCTCGGATCACCTTCTGTATCTGTACTGATTAGGTGATCCGAGTATCCTCTCGGATCACCTTCTGTATCTGTACTGATTCTTTATTCTTCTTCTTCTTTATTTCTGGACAAAATTTGTGTATCGGTTAGCTCAGAAAGTCCTCTTCCTATCAATGTCAAAATCATACCATATATGTATCGTGTCCCAAAGACGACCCATCAAGTAAAATCATAGTGATCAGTCGACCGTGACGTCACTATGACGTCATTATATGAAAACACATTCTCAATCATATCTCATTAATGGAATGGAATTTTTCAATGAAATTTACGTCACATATAGTTCAAGTCAAGCGCATTCTACTCATATAATCAAAATTCATATTTTCTCTTAAAACGTGCGCGTACGCGCGCGTTGAAATATTTGTATGCTCAAATCGAGCTCAAAATTTTTTTGCACACGTTTCAGACCATTTGAAGCATTTTTTGAAAAATTGAAAAAATCGGACGGACGCGTACGCGCGCGCACATATACGCAGGCACAGCTCATATGCAATGAAAATTTCCCGTTTTTTCACTTTGATCGGATGTCTGAAATGTCAAGGAATAGTTCTACCAAGTTTCAAGTCAATCCCACTCAAAATGACGTCATACGGGTCCGTCAAAGTTGAAATTCCGCGCGCGCGTCAATGGCGATATACAGTGCAACAATGCCAAAAAACTGCCAATTTTAAATCCGATTTTACTCGTCAGGATGGACGGTGACCCCCCATTTTCTTTACATATTCTGAAAGCTGATGAGTTGTACATGTCATTTCATGAGTTGGCAATGCTGGAAAAATGATTAAAATATATCAAATTTCTTAATAAAGTTAAAAAAGTAAATTTTCAAAATGACGTCATCAAATTTCAAGTTCATTCAAGCATATCTCACCTATTCTTTAGTTGATTTTCGTCCAAATTTCAATATGTTGTAGCTTATTAAATGGTCTTTCAGATATATAATAACAACAATTTGACTGGATGACGGCATCACCTCGTAAAAAGGGATTTAAAGTAACATTGTTAAATTTGACCAGTTTACGTGTTATCTCTATGGGAGTGCAGTTTTTCTGGAAATGAAAACTGACATGACTATCTTTATCGAGCACTAGCTCACTTATGCTTCGGTGAATTTCTCCCATATTTTAGTATGTTGTAGCTGAGACTTTGGGCTATCGTAA
Source organism: Diadema setosum (assembly GCA_033980235.1). NCBI lineage: Eukaryota > Metazoa > Echinodermata > Echinoidea > Diadematoida > Diadematidae > Diadema > Diadema setosum. Next base: position 2,180,424 of record CM067064.1, read on the forward strand.
GTGTGCCCTTCATTTTTTCATACGGAGTCGGCATCATGCCCAAAAACTTGGTTGAAATTAAAGCTTATCTTCCATGTATTTTCATATTCCTTTCTTTCTGCAACTTTCTTTGCAATAACTTAAGAAAAACAAGCTCTATCAGCCCAATATTTTGCACATGTTTAGTTTATGTCACGTACATTATTTCATAAAATAACAACTACTTGATCGGGCACCTTCTTGGGTATGTAAATTAGGGTCAAAGGTCAAAAATGTTTTATCCTGTATCTTGGTGAATACATGTCCTATCTTTCCCATATTTTGCACACGTAAAGACCATGTTACAAGGATCATTTCACAAAATAACCATTTTTGGCTTAGAGGTCATCTTGTCTGTGCAAAGTAGGGTCAAAGGTCATATGTACTTCTTTCTTTATCTTCGTTATGACGTGTTATCTTTATGGGAGGTAAATTTTTCTAGATGTGAAAATTGACCTGATTGTCTTTATCGACGACTAGCTCACTTACCCTTCGGTGAATTTCTCCCAGATTTTAGTATGTTGTAGCCAATTTAATACTCTTTAAGTTTTGTTCCATCAAAGTTTTAATCGGATGATGTCTTCACCTCGTGAAAATGGATATAATGTAACCTTGTCAAATTTAACCAGTTTACGTGTTATCTCTATGGGAGGGAATTTTTCTGGAAATGAAAATTGACATGACGGTCTTTATCGAGCACTAGCTCACTTACTCTTCGGTGAATTTCTCCCAGATTTTAGTATGTTGTAGCTGAGACTCTGAGCTGTCGTCAAGGTTTTCTCTATTTTTTCATACGACGCCGAGATTACGTCAAAAAACTTGGTTGAAATCAAACTTATCTTCGATGTATTGAGATATTTCTTTCTTTCTGCAACTTTCTCTGCAATAACTCAAGAAAAACACCCCCTATCATCCCCATATTTTGCACATGTTTAGTTCATGTCACGTACATTATTTCATAAAATAACAACTACTTGATCAGACGTCATCTTGGGTATGTAAATTATGGTCAAGGTCATAAATGTATCATCTTGTATCTTGGTGAATACATGTCTTATCTTTTCCATATTTTGCACACGTAAAGACCATGTTACAAGGATCATTTCACAAAATAACCACTTTTTGCTCAGATGCCATCTTGGCTGTGCAAAGTGCGGTCAAAGGTCATATGTACTTCATTTTGTATCTTCGTTATAGTGTATACGGAATTTGGTACCAAAGATGGCAGACCTGACTCCCTTTTCTAAATGAGAATCCAAACATCACACGGCCAATGTTCCTAAACACAGATGAAACCTGTATGGTAATGCCTATATTGGGATCAGAACTCAAATCATTGATTTTCGAAAAGATCGGATCACCTAATTTGTCAGTGTTGACAAATTCCAAGTCTAGTTAGGTGATCCGAGTATCCTCTCGGATCACCTTCTGTTTTTGTACGGATTCTTTCTTTAGGTGATCCGAGTATCCTCTCGGATCACCTTCTGTATCTGTACTGATTCTTTGTTCTTCTTTTTATTCTTCTTTATTTCTAACCAAAATTTGTGCAGCGGTTAGCTCAGAAAGTGCATTGCCTTTCAATGTCAAACCTATACCATATATGTATCATGTCCCAAAGACGGCAGATCAAGTAAAATCATAGTGATCAGTCGACCGTGACGTCACTATGACGTCATTATATGAAAACACATTTTCATTCATATCTCATTAATGGAATAGAATTTTGCAATGAAATTTACGTCACATACATTTCAAGTTATGCGCATTTTACTCATATTATCAAAATTCATATTTTCTCTTCAAACGTGCGCGTACGCGCGCGTTGAAATATTTGTATGCTCAAATCGAGCTCAAATTTTTTTTGCACACGTTTCAGAGCATTTGGAGCATTTTTTGAAAAATTGAAAAAATTGGACGGACGCGTACGCGCGCGCACATATTCGCACACACAGCTCATTTGCAATGGAAATTTCCCGTTTTTTTACATTTATCGGATGCCTAAAATGTCAAGGAATATTTCTACCAAGTTTCAAGTCAATCCGACTCAATATGATGTCATACGGGCCCGTCAAAGTTGAAATTCCGCGCGCGCGTCAATGGCGATATACAGTGCAACGATGCCAAAAAAACGCCAATTTTAAATCCGATTTTACTCGTCAGGATGGACGGTAACCTCCCATTTTCTTCACATATTCTGAAAGCTGATGAGTTGTACATGTCATTTCATGGGTTGGCGATGCTGGCAAAATGATTAAAAGATATCAAATTTCTTAATAAAGTAAAAAAAGTAAATTTTCAAAATGACGTCATCAAATTTCAAGTTCACTCGAGCGTATCTCACTTATCCTTTGCCAATTTACACCCAAATTTCAGTATGTTGTAGCTTATTAAATGATCTTTCATTAATATTATTACAACATTTTGATTGGAGGACGGCATCACCTCGTAAAAATGGATTGAATGTAATATTGTCAAATTTGACCAGTTTACGTGTTATCTCTATGGGAGAGCAGTTTTTCTGGCAGTGAAAATTGACATGACTCTCTTTTTCGAGCACTAGCTCACTTATGCTTCGGTGAATTTCTCCCAGATTTTAGTATGTTGTAGCTGAGACTTTGGGCTATCGTAAGTGTGCCCTCCATTTTTTCATACGATGTCGGCATCATGTCGATAAACTTGGTTGAAAAATGGCACGTGGCTTCGATGCAGCGTCATTTTGCTTAATACACAGGGCATATGGAGCATGAAATAGGTCATTGCATAGCGCATCCGACTCGTAATCCTAAGGTCCCTGGTTCGAGCCTCACCCCTGCCAATATTTTTTTTTTAATTTTTTTAAACACTTTTTTCTTCTTTTTCTTTAGTTAGTCTTAATCTCCCTTCATAACTTTATCTTTTTCTGATTTATTTATGCTTCTCCTTCAAATTTCTATAAAATAACATATTTTTTTCTTTATTTTTCTTTCTTTCTACTACTTTCTGTGCGATAGATGAACAACAACATTGGCTATTGATCCCATATTTTGCACATGTTTAGTTCATGTCACGTACATTATTTCATAAAATAACAACTACTTGATCAGACACCATCTTGGGTATGTAAATTAGGGTCAAAGGTCATACATGTTTCATCCTGTATCTTGGTGAATACATGTCCTATCTTTCCCATATTTTGCACACGTAAAAACGATGTTACAAGGATCATATCACAAAATAACCACTTTTTGCTCAGATGCCATCTTGTCTGTGCAAATTGGGGTCAAATGTCATATGTACTTCTTTCTGTATCTTCGTTATGACGTGTTATCTCTATGGGACGGAATTTTTTTTATGTGAAAATTGACATGATCGTCTTTATCGAGCACTAGCTCACTTACCCTTCGGTGAATTTCTCCCAGATTTTAATATGTTGTAACTGAGACTTTGCACTATCGTTATATGCCCTTCGTTTATTCATACGATGTCAGAATCACATTAAAAATCTTGATAAAAAATAAATCTTATCTTCGATGTATTTAGATAGTTCTTTCTTTCTGCAACTTTCTTTGTAATAACTCAAGAAAAACACGCCCTATCACCCCCATATTTTGCACATGTTTAGTTCATGTCACGTACATTATTTCATGAAATAACAATTACTTGATTGGACAATATCTTGGGTATGTAAATAAGGGTCAAAGGTCATAAATGTTGCATTTTGTATCTTGGTGAATACCTGTCCTATCTTTGCCATATTTTGCACACGTATATAGACGATGTCGCAAGAATCATTTCACAAAATAACCACTTTTTCCTCAGATGCCATCTTGGGAGTGTAAAGGTGGGTCAAAGGTCTTATGTATTCGTTGCTGTATCTTCGTTATTCAGTGTATACAGAATTTGGTACCAATGATGGCAGATACGACTCCCTTTGCTAAATGAAAATGCAAACATCACACGGCCAATGTCTCTAAACACAGATGAAACTTGTATGGTCATGACTATTGCGATCAGGACTCGAATCATTGATAAAAAAAAATCGGATCACCTTAATTTGTCAGTAATGACAAATTACAATCTCTAGTTAGGTGATCCGAGTATCCTCTCGGATCACCTATTGTATCTGTACGGATTCTTTCTTCTTCTTCTTCTTCTTCTTCTTCTTCTTTATTTCTTTCTCCTCAAATCTTGTGTATCGGTTAACTTAAAAAGTCCCCTACCTATCACTTTCAAACTTATACCATATATGTATCATGTCCTAAGGACGACAGATCTAGTGTATCAATGTGATCAGTTAACCGTGACGTCATTATGACGTCATTATCTGAAATCACGTTTACATCAATATCTCATTAATGGAATGGAATTTTTGAATGAAATTAAGATATCATATAGTTCAAGTCAAGGTCTATTGATATATTTCATAAAATTTAGTCACGTTCATACTAAACGAGCGCGTACGCGCGCGTTGAAATTTAAACATGCTCCAATCAACCTCAAAATTGTTTTGCACACGTTTCAGGTCATTTACTGCATTTCAAAAAAAATCGACGGACGCGTACGCGCGCGCGCATATACGCACGCAAAGCTCATATGCAATAGAAATTTCACGTTTTATCGCACGGATCGAATGTCTGAAATGTCAAGGAATATTTCTACCAAGTTTCAAGTCAATCCGATTCAATATGACGTCATACGGGCCCGTCAAAGTTGAAATTCCGCGCGCGCGTCAATGGCGATATGCAGTGCAACTATGCCAAAAAATTGCTAATTTTAGATCCGATTTTACTCGTCAGGATGGACGGTGACCCCCCATTTTCTTTACATATTTTGAAAGCTGATGAGTTGTACATGTCATTTCATGGGGTGGTAATGCTGACAAAATGATTAAAAGATATCAAATTTCTTAATAAAGTAAAAAAAGTAAATTTTCAAAATGACGTCATCAAATTTCAAGTTCACTCAAGCTTATCTCACTAGTCCTTTGTCAATTTTCACCCAGATTTCAGTATGTTGTAGCTTATTTTATGTTCTTTCAAACATAAAATTACAATATTTTGATTAGATAACGGTATCCCCTCGTAAAAATGGATTGAATGTGATCTTGTCAAATTTGACCAGTTTACGTGTTATCTCTATGGGAGTGCAGTTTTTCTGGAAATGAAAATTGACATGACTATCTTTATCGAGCACTAGCTAACTTACCCTTCGGTGAATTTCTCCCAGATTTTAATATGTTGTAGCTGAGACTTTACGCTACCGTAAGTGTGCCCTTCGTTTTTTCATACGATGTCGGGATCACGTCAAAACTTTTGGTTGAAATTCAGGCTTATCTTCGATGTATTGAGATATTTCTTTCTTTCTGCAACTTTCTTTGCAATAACTCAAGAAAAACGGCCTCTATCACTTCCATATTTTGCACATGTTTAATTCATGTCACGTCAATTATTTCATAAAATAACAACTACTTGATCGGACACCATCTTGGGTATGTAAATTAGGGTCAAAGGTCATAAGTGTTTCATCGAGTATCTTAGTGAATACATGTCCTATCTTTCCCATATTTTGCACACGCAAAGACCATGTTACAAGGATCATTTCACAAAATAATTACTTTTTACTCAGATGCCATCTTGTCTGTGCAAATTGAGGTCAAAGGTCATATGTACTTCTTTTTGTATCTTCGTTATGACGTGTTATCTCTATGGGAGGGAATTTTTTTTTATGTGAATATTGACATGATCGTCTTTATCGAGCACTAGCTCACTTACCCTTTGGTGAATTTCTCCCAGATTTTGATATGTTCTAGCTGAGACTTTGCGCTATCATTAAATTTATTTCGTTATTTCATACGATGTCGGGATCACGATAAAAAACTTGGTTGAATTTAAAGCTTATCTTCTATGTATTGAGATATTTCTTTCTTTCTGCATCTTTCTTTGCAATAACTCAAGAAAAACACGCCCAATCACCCCCATATTTTCCACATGTTTAGTTCATGTCACGTACATTATTTCATAAAATAACAACTACTAGATCGGACAACATCTTGGGTATGTAAATTAGGGTCAAAGGTCATAAATGTTTCATCTTGTATCTTGGTGAATACCTGTCCTATCTTTCCCATATTTTTCACACGTATACACGATGTCGCGAGAATCATTTCACAAAATAACCACTATTTCATCAGATGCAATCTTGGGAGTGCAAAGGTGGGTCAAAGGTCATATGTACTTGTTGCTGTTTCTTCGTTATAGTGTATACAGAATTTGGTACCAAACATGGCAGATATGACTCCCTTTGCTAAATGAGAATGCAAACATCACACGGCCAATGTCTCTAAACACAGATGAAACTTGTATGGTCATGCCTATTGCGATCAGGACTCGAATCATTGATAAAAAAAATCGGATCACCTTAATTTGTCAGTGATGACAAATTACAATCTCTAGTGTTAAACTTCCCGTTGTCACAAAAAATTCTTTCTGCTCAAATGTTGTGTAGAGGTTAGCTCAGAAAGTCCTGATCCTATCAATGTCAAAATTATACCATATATGTATCATGTCCAAAAGACGACATATCTAATAAAATTATAGTGATCAGTCGACCGTGACGTCACTATGACGTCATTATATGAAAACACATTCTCATTCATATCTCATTAATGGAATGGAATTTTTCTATGAAATTTACCTCACATATAGTTCGAATCAAGGTGATTCTACTTATGTTCTCAAAATTCATCTGTACTCTTAAAACGTGCGCGTACGCGCGTGTTGAAATATTTGTATGCTCCAATCTAGCTCAAAAGTTTTTTGCACACGTTTCAGACCATTTGGAGCATTTTTTGAAAAATTGAAAAAATCGGACGGACGCGTACGCGCGCGCGCATATACGCACGCACAGCTTATATGCAATAGAAATTTCCCGTTTTTTCACTCCGATCGGATATCTGAAATGTCAAGGAATATTTCGACTAAGTTTCAAATCAATCCAACTCAATATGACGTCATGCGGGCCCGTCAAAGTTGAAATTCCGCGCGCGCGTCAATGGCGATATACAGTGCAACTATGCCAAAAAACCGCCAATTTTAAACCCGATTTTACTCGTCAGGATGGACGGTGACCCCCTATTTCTTTACATATTTTGAAAGCTGATGAAATGTACATGTCATTTCATGGGGTGGTAATGCTGAAAAAATGATTAAAAGATATAAAATTTCTTAATGAAATAAAAAGAGTAAATTTTCAAAATGACGTCATCAAATTTCAAGGTCACTCGAGCGTATCTCACTTATCCTTTGCCGATTTTGGCCCAGATTTCGGTATGTTGTAGCTTATTAAATGGTCTTTCAGATATATAATAACAACAATTTGATTGGATGACGGCATCACCTCGTAAAAAGGGATTAAAAGTAACATTGTTAAATTTGACCAGTTTACGTGTTATCTCTATGGGAGTGCAGTTTTTCTGCAAATGAAAACTGACATGACTATCTTTATCGAGCACTAGCTCACTTATGCTTCGGTGAATTTCTCCCATATTTTAGTATGTTGTAGCTGAGACTTTGGGCTATCGTTACTGTGCCCTTCGTTTTTTCATACGGAGTCTGCATCATGCCCCAAAACTTGGTTGAAATTAAAGCTTATCTTCCATGTATTTTCATATTCCTTTCTTTCTGCAACTTTCTTTGCAATAACCCAAGATGAACAAGCTCCATCAGCCCAATATTTTGCACATGTTTAGTTCATGTCACCTACATTATTTCATAAAATAACAACTACTTGATCAAGCACCATCTTGGGTATGTAAATTAGGGTCAAAGGTCAAAAATGTTTCATCCTGTATCTTGGTGAATACATGTCTTATCTTTCCCATATTTTGCACACGTAAAGACCATGTTACAAGAATCATTTCACAAAATAACCACTTTTTGCTCAGACGCCATCTTGTCTGTGCAAAGTAGGGTCAAAGGTCATATGTACTTCTTTCTTTATCTTCATTATGACGTGTTATCTCTATGGGAGGGAATTTTTCTAGATGTGAAAATTGACATGATTGTCTTTATCGACGACTAGCTCACTTACCCTTCGGTGAATTTCTTCCAGATTTTAGTATGTTGTAGTCAATGTTATACTCTTTAAGTTTTGTTAATCAAAGTTTTAATCGGATGATGTCTTCACCTCGTGAAAATAGATATAATGTAACCGTGTCAAATTTAACCAGTTTACGTGTTATCTCTATGGGAGGGAATTTTTCTGGAAATGAAAATTGACATGACGGTCTTTATCGAACACTAGCTCACTTACTCTTCGGTGAATTTCTCCCAGATTTTAATATGTTGTAGCTCAGACATTGGGCTATCGTAATTATACCCTCCATTTTTTCATACGACGCCGAGATCACGTCAAAAAACTTAGTTGAAATCAAACTTATCTTCGATGTATTGAGATATTTCTTTCTTTCTGTAACTTTCTTTGCAATAACTCAAGAAAAACAGCCCCTATCACGCCCATATTTTGCAAATGTTTAGTTCATGTCACGTACATTATTTCATAAAATAACAACTACTTGATCAGACACCATCTTGGGTATGTAAATTAGGGTCAAAGGGCATAAATGTTTCAACCTGTATCTTGGTGAATACATGTCCTATCTTTCCCATATTTTGCACACGCAAAGACCATGTTACAAGAATCATTTCGCAAAATAACCACTTTTTGCTCAGATGCCATCTTGGCTGTGCAAAGTTGGGTCAATGGTCAAACATACTTCATTCTGTATCTTCGTTATAGTGTATGCCGAATTTGGTACCAACGATGGCAGACTGACTCTCTTTTCTAAATGAGAATCCAAATATCACACGGCCAATGTCTCTTAACACAGATGAAACCTATATGGTCATGCCTATTGCGATCAGGACTCGAATCATTGATTAGAAAAAAAATCGGATCACCTAATTTGTCAGTCTTGACAAATTCTAAGTCTAGTCTTCTTCTTCTTCTTCTTCTTTTTCTTCTTTCTCCCCAAAAGTTGTGTATCGATTAGCTCAGAAAGTCCTCTTCCTATCAATTTCAAACTTATACCATATATGTATCGTCTCCCGAAGACGGCAATCGAACTAAAATCAAAGTGATCAGTCGACCGTGACGTCACTATGACGTCATTATATGAAAACACATTCTCAATCATATCTCGTTAATGGAATGGAATTTTTCAATGAAATTTACGTCACATATATTTCAAGTCAAGCGCATTCTACTCATATTCTCAAAATTCATATTTTCTCTTAAAACGTGCGCGTACGCGCGCGTTGAAATATTTGTATGCTCAAATCGAGCTCAATTTTTTTTTGCACACGTTTCAGACCATTTGGAGCATTTTTTGAAAAATTGAAAAAATTGGACGGACGCGTACGCGCGCGCACATATACGCACGCACAGCTCATATGCAATGGAAATTTCCCATTTTTTCAAACTTATTGGATGCCTGAAATGTCAAGGAATATTTCTACCAAGTTTCAAGTCAATCCGACTCAATATGACGTCATACGGGTCCGTCAAAGTTGAAATTCCGCGCGCGCGTCAATGGCGATATACAGTCCAACAATGCCAAAAAACCGCCAATTTTGAATCCGATTTTACTCGTCAGGATGGACGGTGACCCCCCATTTTCTTGACATATTCTGAAAGCTGATGAGTTGTACATGTCAATTCATGGGTTGGCGATGCTGGAAAAATGATTAAAAGATATCAAATTTCTTAATAAAATTAAAAAAGTAAATTTTCAAAATGACGTCATCAAATTTCAAGTTCACTCGAGCGTATCTCACTTATCCTTTGCTAATTTTCACCCAGATTTCAGTATGATGTAGCTTATTAAATACTCTTTCATAAGTGTAATAACAACAATTTGACTGGATGACGGCATCACCTCGTAAAAAGGGATTTAAAGTAACATTGTTAAATTTGACCAGTTTACGTGTTATCTCTATGGGAGTGCAGTTTTTCTGGAAATGAAAACTGACATGACTATCTTTATCGAGCACTAGCTCACTTATGCTTCGGTGAATTTCTCCCATATTTTAGTATGTTGTAGCTGAGACTTTGGGCTATCGTAAGTGTGCCCTTCATTTTTTCATACGGAGTCGGCATCATGCCCAAAAACTTGGTTGAAATTAAAGCTTATCTTCCATGTATTTTCATATTCCTTTCTTTCTGCAACTTTCTTTGCAATAACTTAAGAAAAACAAGCTCTATCAGCCCAATATTTTGCACATGTTTAGTTTATGTCACGTACATTATTTCATAAAATAACAACTACTTGATCGGGCACCTTCTTGGGTATGTAAATTAGGGTCAAAGGTCAAAAATGTTTTATCCTGTATCTTGGTGAATACATGTCCTATCTTTCCCATATTTTGCACACGTAAAGACCATGTTACAAGGATCATTTCACAAAATAACCATTTTTGGCTTAGAGGTCATCTTGTCTGTGCAAAGTGGGGTCAAAGGTCATATGTACTTCTTTCTTTATCTTCGTTATGACGTGTTATCTTTATGGGAGGTAAATTTTTCTAGATGTGAAAATTGACCTGATTGTCTTTATCGACGACTAGCTCACTTACCCTTCGGTGAATTTCTCCCAGATTTTAGTATGTTGTAGCCAATTTAATACTCTTTAAGTTTTGTTCCATCAAAGTTTTAATCGGATGATGTCTTCACCTCGTGAAAATGGATATAATGTAACCTTGTCAAATTTAACCAGTTTACGTGTTATCTCTATGGGAGGGAATTTTTCTGGAAATGAAAATTGACATGACGGTCTTTATCGAGCACTAGCTCACTTACTCTTCGGTGAATTTCTCCCAGATTTTAGTATGTTGTAGCTGAGACTCTGAGCTGTCGTCAAGGTTTTCTCTATTTTTTTCATACGACGCCGAGATTACGTCAAAAAACTTGGTTGAAATCAAACTTATCTTCGATGTATTGAGATATTTCTTTCTTTCTGCAACTTTCTCTGCAATAACTCAAGAAAAACACCCCCTATCATCCCCATATTTTGCACATGTTTAGTTCATGTCACGTACATTATTTCATAAAATAACAACTACTTGATCAGACGTCATCTTGGGTATGTAAATTATGGTCAAGGTCATAAATGTATCATCTTGTATCTTGGTGAATACATGTCTTATCTTTTCCATATTTTGCACACGTAAAGACCATGTTACAAGGATCATTTCACAAAATAACCACTTTTTGCTCAGATGCCATCTTGGCTGTGCAAAGTGCGGTCAAAGGTCATATGTACTTCATTTTGTATCTTCGTTATAGTGTATACGGAATTTGGTACCAAAGATGGCAGACCTGACTCCCTTTTCTAAATGAGAATCCAAACATCACACGGCCAATGTTCCTAAACACAGATGAAACCTGTATGGTAATGCCTATATTGGGATCAGAACTCAAATCATTGATTTTCGAAAAGATCGGATCACCTAATTTGTCAGTGTTGACAAATTCCAAGTCTAGTTAGGTGATCCGAGTATCCTCTCGGATCACCTTCTGTTTTTGTACGGATTCTTTCTTCTTCTTCTTCTTCTTAGGTGATCCGAGTATCCTCTCGGATCACCTTCTGTATCTGTACGGATTCTTTGTTGGTTCTTCTTCTTCTTTATTTCTGGACAAACGTTGTGTATCTACGTACTCAGAAAGTACTCAGAGTATCAACTTCAAACTCATACCATATATGTATCATGTCCCAAAGACGACAAATTTTATAAAATCATAGTGATCAGTCGACCGTGACGTCACTATGACGTCATTATATGAAAACACATTTTCACTCCTATCTCATTAATGGAATAGAATTTTTCAATGAAATTTACGTCACATATAGTTCAAGTCAAGCGCATTCTACTCATATAATCAAAATTCATATTTTCTCTTAAAACGTGCGCGTACGCGCGCGTTGAAATATTTGTATGCTCAAATCGAGCTCAAATTTTTTTTGCACACGTTTCAGACCAATCGGAGCATTTTTTGAAAAATTGAAAAAATTGGACGGAAGCGTACGCGCGCGCACATATACGCACGCACAGCTCTTATGCAATTGAAATTTCCCATTTTTTCACATTTATCGGATGCCTATAATGTCAAGGAATATTTCTACCAAGTTTCAAGTCAATCCGACTCAATATGACGTCACACGGGCCCGTCAAAGTTGAAATTCCGCGCGCGCGTCAATGGCGATATACAGTACAACAATGCCCAAAAACCGCCAATTTTAAATCCGATTTTACTCGTCAGGATGGACGGTGACCCCCAATTTTCTTTACATATTCTGAAAGCTGATGAGTTGTACATGTCAGTTTATGGGTTGGCGATACTGAAAAAGTGATTAAAAGATATCAAATTTCTTAATAAAGTAAAAAAAGTAAATTTTCAAAATGACGTCATCAATTTTCAAGTTTACTTGGGCGTATCTCACTTATCCTTTGCCAATTTTCACCCAGATTTCAGTATGTTGTAGCTTATTAAATGTTCTTTCATTAATAAAATTACAACATTTTGATTGGATGGCGGCATCACCTCGTAAAAATGGATTGAAAGTAATCTTGTCAAATTTGACCAGTTTACGTGTTATCTCTATGGGAGAGCAGCTTTTCTGGCAGTGAAAATTGACATGACTCTCTTTTTCGAGCACTAGCTTACTTATGCTTCGGTGAATTTCTCCCAGATTTTAGTATGTTGTAGCTGAGACTTTGGGCTATCGTATATGTGTCCTTTGTTTTTTCATACGGAGTCGGCATCATGCCCCAAAACTTGGTTGAAATTAAAGCTTATCTTCCATGTATTTTCATATTCCTTTCTTTCTGCAACTTTCTTTGCAATAACTCAAGAAAAACAAGCTCTATCAGCCCAATATTTTGCACATGTTTAGTTCATGTCACCTACATTATTTCATAATATAACAACTACTTGATCAAGCACCATCTTGGGTATGTAAATTAGGGTCAAAGGTCAAAAATGTTTCATCCTGTATCTTGGTGAATACATGTCTTATCTTTCCCATATTTTGCATACGTAAAGACCATGTTACAAGAATCATTTCACAAAATAACTACTTTTTGCTCAGACGCCATCTTGTCTGTGCAAAGTAGGGTCAAAGGTCATATTTAATTCTTTCTTTATCTTCATTATGACGTGTTATCTCTATGGGAGGGAATTTTTCTAGATGTGAAAATTGACATGATTGTCTTTATCGACGACTAGCTCACTTACCCTTCGGTGAATTTCTTCCAGATTTTAGTATGTTGTAGTCAATGTAATACTCTTTAAGTTTTGTTCGATCAAAGTTTTAATCGGATGATGTCTTCACCTCGTGAAAATAGATATAATGTAACCTTGTCAAATTTAACCAGTTTACGTGTTATCTCTATGGGAGGGAATTTTTCTGGAAATGAAAATTGACATGACGGTCTTTATCGAACACTAGCTCACTTACTCTTCTGTGAATTTCTCCCAGATTTTAATATGTTGTAGCTGAGACTTTGGGCTATCATCAGTGATTCTCCATTTTTTCATACGACGCCGAGATCACATCAAAAAACTTGGTTGACCTCAAACTTATCTTCGATGTATTGAGATATTTCTTTCTCTCTGCAACTTTCTTTGCAATAACTCAAGAAAAACAGCCCCTATCATCCCCATATTTTGCACATGTTTAGCTCATGTCACGTACATTATTTCATAAAATAACAACTACTTGATCGAACACCGTCTTGGGTAAGTAAATTTGGGTCAAAGGTCATAAATGTTTTATCCTGTATCTTGGTGAATACATGTCCTTTCTTTCCCATATTTTGCACACGCAAAGACCATGTTACAAGAATCATTTCACAAAATAACCACTTTTTGCTCAGACGCCATCTTGGGTGTGCAAAGTGGGGTCAAAGGTCAAATATACTTCGTTTTGTATCTTCGTTACTGTATACGGAATTCGGTACCAAAGATGGTAGGTCTGACTCACTTTTCTAAATGAGATTCTAAACATCACACGGCTGCAATGTCCCCTAAACACAGATGAAACCTGTATGGTCATGCCTTTTGGGATCAGGTCTCAAATCATTGATTTTCGAAAAGATCGGATCACCTAATTTGTCAGTCTTGACAAATTCCAAGTCTAGTCCTTCTTCTTCTTCTTCTTCTTCTTTATTTCTGGACAAAATTTGTGTATCGATTAGCTCAGAAAGTCCTCTTCCTATCAATGTCAAAATTATACCATATGTGTATCATGTCCCAAAGACGACGGGTCAAGTGAAATCGTAGTGATCAGTCGACCGTGACGTCACTATGACGTCATTATATGAAAACACATTTTCAATCATATCTCGATAATGGAATGGAATTTTTCAATGAAATTTACGTCACATATAGTTCAAGTCAAGCGCATTCTACTCATATAATCAAAATTCATATTTTCTCTTGAAACGTGCGCGTACGCGCGCGTTGAAATATTTGTATGCTCCAATCGAGCTGAAAATTTTTTTGCACACGTTTCAGACCATTTGGAGCATTTTTTGAAAAATTGAAAAAATCGGACGGACGCGTACGCGCGCGCACATATACGCACGCACAGCTCATATGCAATGAAAATTTCCCGTTTTTTCACCTTGATCGGATGTCTGAAATGTCAAGGAATATTTCTACCAAGTTTCAAGTCAATCCCACTCAAAATGACGTCATACGGTTAAGTCAAAGTTGAAATTCCGCGCGCGCGTCAATGGCGATATACAGTGCAACAATGCCAAAAAACTGCCAATTTTAAATCCGATTTTACTCGTCAGGATGGACGGTGACCCCCCCTTTTCTTTACATATTCTGAAAGCTGATGAGTTGTACATGTCATTTCATGGGTTGGCAATGCTGGAAAAATGATTAAAATATATCAAATTTCTTAATAAAGTTAAAAAAGTAAATTTTCAAAATGACGTCATCAAATTTCAAGTTCATTCAAGCGTATCTCACTTATTCTTTAGTTGATTTTCGTCCAAATTTCAATATGTTGTAGCTTATTAAATGGTTTTTCAGATATATAATAACAACAATTTGATTGGAGGACGGCATCACCTCGTAAAAAGGGATTAAAAGTAACATTGTTAAATTTGACCAGTTTACGTGTTATCTCTATGGGAGTGCAGTTTTTCTGGAAATGAAAACTGACATGACTATGTTTATCGAGCACTAGCTCACTTATGCTTCGGTGAATTTCTCCCATATTTTAGTATGTTGTAGCTGAGACTTTGGGCTATCGTAAGTGTGCCCTTCGTTTTTTCATACGGAGTCGGCATCATGCCCAAAAACTTGGTTGAAATTAAAGCTTATCTTCCATGTATTTTCATATTCCTTTCTTTCTGCAACTTTCTTTGCAATAACTCAAGAAAAACAAGCTCTATCAGCCCAATATTTTGCACATGTTTAGTTTATGTCACGTACATTATTTCATAAAATAACAACTACTTGATCAGGAACCTTCTTGGGTATGTAAATTAGGGTCAAAGGTCAAAAATGTTTCATCCTGTATCTTGGTGAATACATGTCTCATCTTTCCCATATTTTGCATACGTAAAGACCATGTTACAAGGATCATTTCACAAAATAACCAATTTTTGCTCAGACGCCATCTTGTCTGTGCAAAGTAGGGTCAAAGGTCATATGTACTTCTTTCTTTATCTTCATTATGACGTGTTATCTCTATGGGAGGGAATTTTTCTAGATGTGAAAATTGACATGATTGTCTTTATCGACGACTAGCTCAATTACCCTTCGGTGAATTTCTTCCAGATTTTAGTATGTTGTAGCCAATGTAATACTCTTTAAGTTTTGTTCAATCAAAGTTTTAATCGGATGATGTCTTCACCTCGTGAAAATAGATATAATGTAACCTTGTCAAATTTAACCAGTTTACGTGTTATCTCTATGGGAGGGAATTTTTCTGGAAATGAAAATTGACATGACGGTCTTTATCGAACACTAGCTCACTTACTCTTCTGTAAATTTCTCCCAGATTTTAATATGTTGTAGCTCATACTTTGGGCTATCGTGCCTATACCCTCCATTTTTTCATACGACGCCGAGATCACGTCAAAAAACTTGGTTGAAATCAAACTTATCTTCGATGTATTGAGATATTTCTTTCTTTCTGCAACTTTCTTTGCAATAACTCAAGAAAAACCGCCCCTATCACGCCCATATTTTGCACATGTTTAGTTCATGTCACGTACATTATTTCATAAAATAACAACTACTTGATCAGACGTCATCTTGGGTATGTAAATTAGGGTCAAAGGTCATAAATGTATCATCCTGTATCTTGGTGAATACATGTCCTATCTTTCCCATATTTTGCACACGTAAAGACCATGTTACAAGGATCATTTCACAAAATAATCACTTTTTGCTCAGATGCCATCTTGTCTGTGCAAATTGGGGTCAAAGGTCAAATCTACTTCATTCTGTATCTTCGTTAGTGTATACGGAATTGTGTACCATAGATGTCAGGTCTGACTACCTTTTCTAAATGAGAATCCAAACATCACACGGCCAATGTCCACTAAACACAGATGAAACCGGTATGGTCATGCCTATTGGGATCAGGAGACTCAAATCGTTGATTTACGAACAGATCGGATCACCTAATTTGTCAGTGTTGACAAATTCCAAGTCTAGTTGGGTGTTCTTCTTCTTTCTTTATTTCTGGACAAAATTTGTGTATCGATTAGCTCAGAAAGTGTTCTTCCTATCAATTTCAAACTTATACCATATATGTATCATGTCCCAAAGACGACGGGTCTAATAAAATCATAGTGATCAGTCGACCGTGACGTCACTATGACGTCATTATATGAAAACACATTCTCAAACATATCTCATCAATGGAATGGAATTTTTCAATGAAATTTACGTCACATATATTTCAAGTTATGCGCATTCTACTCATATTGTCAAAATTCATATTTTCTCTTAAAACGCGCGCGTACGCGCGCGTTAAAATATTTGTATGCTCAAATCGAGCTCAAATTTTTTTTGCACACGTTTCAGACCATTTGGAGCATTTTTTGAAAAATTGAAAAAATCGGACGGACGCGTACGCGCGCGCACATATACGCACGCACAGCTCATATGCAACTGAAATTTCCCGTTTTTTTACGTTTATCGGATGCCTGAAATGTCAAGTAATATTTCTACCAAGTTTCAAGTCAATCCGACTTAATATGACGTCATACGGGCCCGTCAAAGTTGAAATTCCGCGCGCGCGTCAATGGCGATATACAGTGCAACAATGCCAAAAAACCGCCAATTTTAAATCCGAATTTACTCGTCAGGATGAACGGTGACCCCCCATTTTCTTTACATATTCTGAAAACTGATGAGTTTTACATGTTATTTCATGGGTTGGCAATGCTGGAAAAATGATGAAAAGATATCAAATTTCTTAATAAAGTAAAAAAAGCAAATTTTCAAAATGACGTCATCAAATTTTAAGTTCACTCAAGCGTATCTCACTATTCTTTTGTTGATTTTCATCCAAATTTCAATATGTTGTAGCTTATTAAATGGTCTTTCAGTCATATAATAACAACATTTTGATTGGATGACGGCATCACCTCCAAAAAATGGATTAAACGTAACATTGTCAAATTTGACCAGTTTACGTGTTATCTCTATGGGAGTGCAGTTTTTCTGGAAATGAAAACTGACATGACTATCTTTATCGAGCACTAGCTCACTTATGCTTCGGTGAATTTCTCCCATATTTTAGTATGTTGTAGCTGAGACTTTGGGCTATCGTAAGTGTGCCCTTTGTATTTTCATACGGAGTCGGCATCACATCCAAAAACTTGGTTGAAATTAAAGCTTATCTTCGATGTATTGAAATATTTCTTCCTTTCTGCAACTTTCTTTGCAATAACTCAAGAAAAACATGCCCTATCACCACCATATTTTGCATACGTTTAGTTCATGTCACGAACATTATTTTACAAAATAACAACTACTTGATCAGACGCCATCTTGGGTATGTAAATTAGGGTCAAATGTCATAGATGTTTCATCCTGTATCTTGGTGAATACATGTCCTATCTTTCCCATATTTTGCACACGTAAAGACCATGAAACAGGGATCATTTCTTCAAATAATCACATTTTGCTCAGATGCCATCTTGTCTGTGCAAAGTGGGGTCAAAGGTCATAAGCACTTCTTTTTCTATCTTCGTTATGACGTGTTATCTCTATGGGAGGGAATTTTTTAGATGTGAAAATTGACATGACTCTCTTCATCGAGCACTATCTTACTTATGCTTCGGTGAATTTCTTTCAGATATTAACATGTTGTAGCTGAGACTTTACACTATCAGGACTCGAATCAGTGATTTAAAAAAAATCGGATCACCTAATTTGTCAGTGTTGACAAATTCCGGTTCTAGTTATTATTATTATTATTAGGTGATCCGAGTATCCTCTCGGATCACCTTCTGTATCTGTACTGATTCTTTCTTCTTCTTTATTTCTGGACAAAATTTGTGTATCGGTTAGCTCAGAAAGTCCTCTTCCTATCAATGTCAAAATCATACCATATATGTATCGTGTCCTAAAGACGACCCATCAAGTAAAATCATTGTGATCAGTCGACCGTGACGTCACTATGACGTCATTATATGAAAACACATTCTCAATTATATCTCAATTATGGAATGGAATTTTTCAATGAAATTTACGTCACATATAGTTCAAGTCAACCTGATTCTACTCATGTTTTCAAAATTCATCTATATACTTCAAACGTGCGCGTACGCGCGCGTTGAAATATTTGTATGCTCAAATTGAGCTCAAAATTTTTTTGCACACGTTTCAGACCATTTGGAGCATTTTTTGAAAAATTGAAAAAATCGGACGGACGCGTACGCGCGCGCACATATACGCACGCACAGCTCATATGCAATGAAAATTTCCCGTTTTTTCACTTTGATCGGATGTCTGAAATGTCAAGGAATACTTCTACCAAGTTTCAAGTCAATCCCACTCAAAATGACGTCATACGGGTCCGTCAAAGTTGAAATTCCGCGCGCGCGTCAATGGCGATATACAGTGCAACAATGCCAAAAAACTGCCAATTTTAAATCCGATTTTACTCGTCAGGATGGACGGTGACCCCCCATTTTCTTTACATATTCTGAAAGCTGATGAGTTGTACATGTGATTTCATGGGTTGGCGATGCTGAAAAAATGATTAAAAGGTATCAAATTTCTTAATAAAGTAAAAAAAGTAAATTTTCAAAATGACGTCATCAAATTTCAAGTTCATTCAAGCATATCTCACTTATTCTTTAGTTGATTTTCGTCCAAATTTCAATATGTTGTAGCTTATTAAATGGTCTTTCAGATATATAATAACAACAATTTAATTGGATGACGGCATCACCTCGTAAAAAGGGATTAAAAGTAACATTGTTAAATTTGACCAGTTTACGTGTTATCTCTATGGGAGTGCAGTTTTTCTGGAAATGAAAACTGACATGACTATCTTTATCGAGCACTAGCTCACTTATGCTTCGGTGAATTTCTCCCATATTTTAGTATGTTGTAGCTGAGACTTTGGGCTATCGTAAGTGTGCCCTTCGTTTTTTCATACGGAGTCGGCATCATGCCCAAAAACTTGGTTGAAATTAAAGCTTATCTTCCATGTATTTTCATATTCCTTTCTTTCTGCAACTTTCTTTGCAATAACTCAAGAAAAACAAGCTCTATCAGCCCAATATTTTGCACATGTTTAGTTTATGTCACGTACATTATTTCATAAAATAACAACTACTTGATCGGGCACCTTCTTGGGTATGTAAATTAGGGTCAAAGGTCAAAAATGTTTCATCCTGTATCTTGGTGAATACATGTCTTATCTTTCCCATATTTTGCATACGTAAAGACCATGTTACAAGAATCATTTCACGAAATAACCACTTTTTGCTAAGACGCCATCTTGTCTGTGCAAAGTAGGGTCAAAGGTCATATGTACTTCTTTCTTTATCTTCATTATGACGTGTTATCTCTATGGGAGGGAATTTTTCTAGATGTGAAAATTGACATGATTGTCTTTATCGACGACTAGCTCAATTACCCTTCGGTGAATTTCTTCCAGATTTTAGTATGTTGTAGCCAATGTAATACTCTTTAAGTTTTCTTCAATCAAAGTTTTAATCGGATGATGTCTTCACCTCGTGAAAATAGATATAATGTAACCTTGTCAAATTTAACCAGTTTACGTGTTATCTCTATGGGAGGGAATTTTTCTGGAAATGAAAATTGACATGACGGTCTTTATCGAACACTAGCTCACTTACTCTTCGGTGAATTTCTCCCAGATTTTAATATGTTGTAGCTCAGACTTTTGGGCTATCGTGACTATACCCTGCATTTTTTTCATACGACGCCGAGATCACGTCAAAAAACTTGGTTGAAATCAAACTTATCTTCGATGTATTGAGATATTTCTTTCTTTCTACAACTTTCTTTGCAATAACTCAAGAAAAACAGCCCCTATCACGCCCATATTTTGCATATGTTTAGTTCATGTCACGTACATTATTTCATAAAATAACAACTACTTGATCAGACACCGTCTTGGGTATGTAAATTAGGGTCAAAGGTCATAAATGTTTCAACCTGTATCTTGGTGAATACATGTCCTATCTTTCCCATATTTTGCACACGTAAAGAGCATGTTACAAGGATCATTTCACAAAATAACAATTTTTTGCTCAGATGCCATCTTGTCTGTGCAAATTGGGGTCAAAGGTCAAATATACTTCATTCTGTATCTTCGTTAGTGTATACGGAATTATGTACCATAGATGGCAGGTCTGACTCCCTTTTCTAAATGAGAATCCAAACATCACACGGCCAATGTCCACTAAACACAGATGAAACCGGTATGGTCATGCCTATTGGGATCAGGAGACTCAAATCGTTGATTTACGAACAGATCGGATCACCTAATTTGTCAGTGTTGACAAATTCCAAGTCTAGTTATTATTATTATTAGGTGATCCGAGTATCCTCTCGGATCACCTTCTGTATCTGTACTGATTCTTTCTTCTTCTTTATTTCTGGACAAAATTTGTGTATCGGTTAGCTCAGAAAGTCCTCTTCCTATCAATGTCAAAATCATACCATATATGTATCGTGTCCTAAAGACGACCCATCAAGTAAAATCATTGTGATCAGTCGACCGTGACGTCACTATGACGTCATTATATGAAAACACATTCTCATTCATATCTCATTAATGAAATGGAATTCTTCAATGAAATTTAGGTCACATATAGTTCAAATCAAGTTAATTCTACTCATGTTTTCAAAATTCATCTATACTCTGAAAACGTGCGCGTACGCGCGCGTTGAAATATTTGTATGCTCAAATCGAGCTCAAATTTTTTTTGCACACGTTTCAGATCATTTGGAGCATTTTTTGAAAAATTGAAAAAATTGGACGGACGCGTACGCGCGCGCACATATACGCACGCACAGCTCATATGCAATAGAAATTTCCCGTTTTTTTACATTTATCGGATGCCCGAAATGTCAAGTAATATTTCAACCAAGTTTCAAGTCAATCCCACTGAAAATGACGTCATACGGGTCCGTCAAAGTTGAAATTCCGCGCGCGCGTCAATGGCGATGTACAGTGCAACAATGCCAAAAAACTGCCAATTTTAAATCCGATTTTACTCGTCAGGATGGACGGTGACCCCCCATTTTCTTTACATATTCTGAAAGCTGATGAGTTGTACATGTCATTTCATGGGTTGGCAATGCTGGAAAAATGATTAAAATATATCAAATTTCTTAATAAAGTTAAAAAAGTAAATTTTCAAAATGCCGTCATCAAATTTCAAGTTCATTCAAGCATATCTCACTTATTCTTTAGTTGATTTTCGCCCAAATTTCAATATGTTGTAGCTTATTAAATGGTCTTTCAGATATATAATAACAACAATTTGATTGGATGACGGCATCACCACGTAAAAAGGGATTAAAAGTAACATTGTTAAATTTGACCAGTTTACGTGTTATCTCTATGGGAGTGCAGTTTTTCTGGAAATGAAAACTGACATGACTATCTTTATCGAGCACTAGCTCACTTATGCTTCGGTGAATTTCTCCGATATTTTAGTATGTTGTAGCTAAGACTTTGGGCTATCGTTAGTGTGCCCTTCGTTTTTTCAAACGACGTCGGCATCATGCCCAAAAACTTGGTTGAAATTAAAGCTTATCTTCCATGTATTTTCATATTCCTTTCTTTCTGCAACTTTCTTTGCAATAACTCAAGAAAAACAAGCTCTATCAGCTCAATATTCTGCACATGTTTAGTTTATGTCACGTAAATTATTTCATAAAATAACAACTACTTGATCGGGCACCTTCTTGGGTATGTAAATGAGGGTCAAAGGTCAAAAATGTTTCATCCTGTATCTTGGTGAATACATGTCTTATCTTTCCCATATTTTGCATACGTCAAGACCATGTTACAAGAATCATTTCACAAAATAACCACTTTTTGCTCAGACGCCATCTTGTCTGTGCAAAGTAGGGTCAAAGGTCATATGTACTTCTTTCTTTATCTTCATTATGACGTGTTATCTCTATGGGAGGGAATTTTTCTAGATGTGAAAATTGACATGATTGTCTTTATCGACGACTAGCTCAATTACCCTTCGGTGAATTTCTTCCAGATTTTAGTATGTTGTAGCCAATGTAATACTCTTTAAGTTTTGTTAATCAAAGTTTTAATCGGATGATGTCTTCACCACGTGAAAATGGATATAATGTAACCTTGTCAAATTTAACCAGTTTACGTGTTATCTCTATGGGAGGGAATTTTTCTGGAAATGAAAATTGACATGACGGTCTTTATCGAGCACTACCTCACTTACTCTTCTGTAAATTTCTCCCAGATTTTAATATGTTGTAGCTGAGACTTTGGGCTATCATCAATGATTCTCCATTTTTTCATACGACGCCGAGATCACGTCAAAAAACTTGGTTGACATCAAACTTATCTTCGATGTATTGAGATATTTCTTTCTCTCTGCAACTTTCTTTGCAATAACTCAAAAAAAAAAAACAGCCCCTATCATCCCCATATTTTGCACATGTTTAGTTTATGTCACGTACATTATTTCATAAAATAACAACTAATTGATCAGACACCATCTTGGGTATGTAAATTAGGGTCAAAGGTCATAAATGTTTTAACCTGTATCTTGGTGAATACATGTCCTATCTTTCCCATATTTTGCACACGCAAAGGCCATGTTACGAGAATCATTTCACAAAATAACCACTTTTTGCTCAGATGAAATCTTGGCTGTGCAAAGTTGGGTTAATGGTCAAATATACTTCATTCTGTATCTTCGTTATAGTGTATACCGAATTTGGTAACAAAGATAGCAGACCTGACTCTCTTTTCTAAATGAGAATCCAAATATCACACGTTCAATGTCTCTAAACACAGATGAAACCTATATGGTCATGCCTCTTGCGATCAGGACTCGAATCATTGATTAAAAAAAATCGGATCACCTAATTTGTCAGTCTTGACAAATTCCGAGTCTAGTTATTATTGTAATCATGGCCTATCATGGCAGCAATTGGAATTCATTGTACTCATTTTAACCATAACAATCTGTTCCATAAAACTGAGGTACCAAGTTAAGGGTGTTTGTGTTAAATTTGATTTATTTGTGTAAAACACTCGTCCAACACCGAAACCGAATAAGATGCATTCTTTTTTTGGCTCACAGGGGCAGACGTCTTAGTTGGGTTCGCCGACACAAGCTGCCACTTTCCTACCTTTGGCTACGTGGTCAGTCGAGATAACGGTGAATCGACCACCTCGTGGACGGGCCAGTGCCACCTGTGTGACGGGGAGGAAGTCCTTTACACCACGTGGACCAACACACAGAGTGTCAACACCTGCTCTGAAATCAAGAAAGCTACGCTGTGAGTTTATTCTTCATTTCATTTCATTTATTTCCACTTAAATAAATAAATAGGTAAATAAATCAATATATGAATAAAAAATAAACAAGAACAACCAGCAATCAGTAAAGTTAGGGAGTTTGGCTGAAATAGGAAGGACATTTAGAATTTGATGAAACATAAGATTTGATTTCCTACAGTAACAAATACGGAAGCTTTTATACACAAATCTTTTTGGCTTTTTATAAAAAGTATTACTGTACTCCTAGCTGCACAGGTTGGTCAGTGACGTAAAAAAGAGCGCAGTTAAACGCACGCACGACCCATCATGCTTTGATCTTTTCATTGTAACTTCAAAGAAGATTTTATTTTAGAAGCGTTTACCTGGTTATTGTTGTATTTTCTGTATATGGTCCCTAAAGACAAAAAAAAAAAAAAAGGTGAGATAACAAATATAACGCTTTTTTTTTTTTTTTTTTTTTAGAAATGTATAAATCTGAATAATTTAAAGACGCCCAGATCAGAGAGTCAAGGCAGGACGCACGTTTGGTTTTCATTGTTCTCCATTCATTATTTAACAAACACTATGTTGACGTACTGTGCCGAAGATATTATTTGTAGGCCTAAATACGGAAAGAGAACAGGAATTTCACACATGCCATCTAGCCAAATTAACAAATAAATGGATAAATGGTCAGATATAATGGTAAAATACACATGTATCAACGATCAGATGAACATTATGTATAGCTATACTTTGTGTGCTGCTTAATTTACACATTATACTTGCATGTAACATTGCAACTCTTTTCTCTTGTTTTTTCTCTGCATCCGATCAGTGATGGTATATGACAGAGTTGGTTTATTAAACTTTCCATGTGTTTTTACTCGTTTGCTTATTTTCTTTAAAAAAAAATCATTTCGGGTCATATTTGTGCCTATTTCAACCTATCGTTCGCAAGCCCTGAAATCTGTAGCAATAGTTCACTTGTTCCAAATGTAAAAGATGGAAGAGGGAATTTAATTATCTTTTGCTTATCTTATTGCTCGTCTCAATTTTCTGCAGGGTTGGACAAGACAAGTGGACACGATTCCGGCAGAGCCAGGCTCCCCGCGAGGATATAACTGTCTAGCCATTTTTCCTCACATCAGTGTATATGAATATACATTTGCAATGATTTTTACAGTTTCATCTGTAATGATCCTCAAACTCACATTATTTTACTTAATATCGAGTAATGATGATGATGATAGAGAGACTCTTATAAAGCACTCATTCTACCTAAAAGGATACTCATGGCGCTATAGAAGAGTGCATAATGTATCACTATACAACAGTGTCACAGAAGATAATAAGAACAATAAACAAACAAACAAACAATATACACGTACACATATACGTACAGGCAAACAATTGTCAATTGTCAAATCACTGTCTTCCTAGAAAACCATGTATACAAATTCATAGAAAGTACTCGAGCCCTGAGACATGCGATGTAATTCAGTTGAGAATGCATCATTTTAAATGATGTTAATATTTTTCATAACGTTTGGATATCAGCAGCTGACAACTACTGGCTTGCGCAAGATGAACAATGATTTTTCTTGCCATGACTGTTTGCCCAGTACTGAAATTTATTTAGAGTTGTGCATGTCGTCCTCCTTTATCATGTCGTTTTTCTGTGTATGGGGAAAGTGAGTCAGTATACTACAGTCAGTGTTATGAAATAACCAATTTAGTACGGACAAAATGGTAGAAGTGGTTGTCATTCTACGCAAGTAGACCGACGCCGGAGAAAATTTACACTTTCACGCATGCACTTTTTAAAGATATGTCACAGTAAGACTCTATAACAGTTTGGTTGATATAGGTTGCCCATGTCCTCTTTCAATCACTTAGATCTAATTGTCACGCAGTCACCAATTTATGTGCAAAGAGGAATGAATTTCCGATGTATATCCAGGCTCTGTATTTATAAACATATTAAGATTACCGTGTTTTATGGAATGTTACGAAAATATTGGAATTGAATTGGATGTTAAGCTCAGGCGTTTTTTATTCTTATTTTTGTACATTTGTATATTTTGACTTTGATTATAACCAGATTTAATTCTACCCGATGTCTTTCAGAAATGATAGATGAAAATAACAGAAATAGTACAAGTAGCTTAAACGGGCACAGTCGCTTGTTTTCAGCAATGCTGGTAAGACATTTATACTTGGAAATTTGTTCAATGTCGGTTCCACAATAATCAACATTAGAACAGGTTGGTTTATGAGACACGCGATGTTGTGTTTCTTCCGCGTGATATTTTTTGATCTCTCATTTTTTCTCTTTTTTATATCTCTCTTTCCCCCTTTCTCTCTCTCTTAGAAATGTTTCTTTTCGTTTGTTCTCATCGTATGTGTGGTGCAAGACAGTCTTGACAGTATTCATGGCATTATTTTTACTTGTCACTTGAAAATGATTTCGCAAGAGCCTGTTTCGCTCAGGACATAATTACAAAGTTTAAGTTTTTCTCCATCTCCAGCAGAACCATATAGCACATACATACAGTGTGAATAAAAGAAAAGAGATGTAAACATAGATATACCGGTAAAATATCAAAAAGTATGGTACGTTGTACTTTTGGTGGGAATTAAAGGAGTGAAACGTATTATTTCAGTGTTACCATATCATGGAACAATAAAAGTCTTCCTATGTATACTGTCATGGCCTGTGCTACTCTAGTCGTTATATTCTGCCCATGTTCCCATTGTGTGATGTGAACATTTAACTGGTTAAGTTATAATGAACGTTGTTGTTTTTAGCATGAGTTTTGTTTTTTTTTCTAATGGCGATGAAAGATGAGAGAAAGACCAGTGTTGGTGTTTGTGTGTGTTTGTAATGTCCCTTTATTCTAAGAAATAATGAAACGCCATTAAAGTTATAAATGGTTAGCATTTGGTGCTGACGTGGGTGTATACGCTTCATATGTCCGCTTAAGAGATAATTTTGGTGCAATGCCGATTCGAGTCGGCCTGAAAATTAATCAGAATCCAAGATCAGGCTTGGCATAAGGCCAACCAGATAAAAACAACCTTGTTTTTATTCCCGCTGGGAGCCGTTCGTGGGGGGTTCAAGCTTTTAAACGAATGGATCCTTCGGAGCTTCATAACTTCATAAGTCGCATCAAAGACACCAAAGTAAACCCGGCAAAATTCGTTAAAACATACGAAGGAAAGCTTGATAAAAACATATTAGTTGCAGGTGCGTAGATTAAATTTCTCTGCAAAGTGCATCCCATCTGAATAGGTTTTGCCCCAGCATAGATTCGCCAGGCCCAGGCATGCACCTTTAGTGGAGAAAATGTAGTTTTCCCTTAAGAAAATTCAAGCGGAATTTTCACACCCCCATCCTATAAATAATAAAGACTATAATGATAATCAAATGAAACAAAATATTCTGATATCAACGCATGAATCACATTCTTTAATCTTTTTCTGCTCCCTGTTGAGGTACACCTCTGAAAGAAAGCAAAAAAAAAAATCCTCTAAATCATCTTTATTTATATTCCACCTGTGACATCATCCTCCTATAAGACTTGAGCTGAACAATAGACACAGTGATGTCCCTTACAATTCAATGATATTACTACATGCACTTACGATACCATCACATGTTCTTTTTTTCTTTCTTTTTTTTTTTGCAAATGAGGAAGCGATGTCAATGTTCCGTACAATGTGCTCATATTTTCCCTATGCACACGCAAACACATATCTACACATTATAATGCGTACTATACTATACATTATATATGTATATAGGCGTATATAGGCAGATAGGTGTATATATAATTATATATATATAGGCATATATACGCCTAAAATGCTCTGCTTTACAACATCGAGTATTTCTTCAATCCACAACAAACTTTACCCAACGAATAATTTCGTTCCAATCCCGCTGAGAACAGATTATATCAAATGCCTTCGAGAAGATTGAAAGTGTCATAAAAAGGATGAGATGGAGAGCTCATCTTTTTTTTTTTCCCTCGGAGCGAAAGATTCCACAGGTCAAAGGGAAAGTGAAAATGATTTATTTGAAACTAGGGAGAAATTCAGATTCCAATCGAAACGCTTATACATACATATTATACATATATATCATGAAATATAATAATTTCAGTCCACGTGTTGGTTCCAGTATAAACAAAAGATAAAAAGAACAGAATAAAGCACTGGGGACAAGATAACATGGTTGACTCTATGATGCAAGGAAAATGTGGTATGATTTATAGTTGTTGGACGCTAATAATGCATTTATCTCACCTTTTTTAATCTTTTGTTTATATATGTTTTACTCATTCCATTAAAATTATTTTTCACATTTCTCAATGAAAAGTACATCAAATATAGCAAAATAAAATAATACATGGTATCCAGCTAGGGTGCATGATATATAGAATATTATCATTGCAAACATATCATAGAATATAGTGTCATAGAACATACATCTAGTCAACCTATGAAAGTTTGAATGTAAGTATAAATTCTAAAGAAATACTACAATATATACGTGCATGCTACTCTATAACTACATGAGTGCACAACCAATCAGCTGTCAATAATTAAGTTGCAACTGAGGTAACAACAGGACTTAACATGCAGTATTGGGGCATAATTGCTCAATATAACATGAAGTTAGACCTCCAGTTCTGAAAGCAACAATTTTCTAAACTGGGCTGAATAAGTGTGTTGAGTGCGCGAGTCTCCATGTGATGGTGTTTGTGTGTGTTTGTTTGTGTGTGTGTGTGTGTGTGTGTGTGTGTGTGTGTGTGCGTGTGTGTGTGTATACAAAAACAAACCAAATTACTGTATCACGCCGCCTGATGTAGAATATTAAACAATTCTGTTTGTTTGTGTGTTTTATGCTCGAACGATCATAAAAGTTTACAATCAATGTGCTGTGCCCATTGTGTCCTGACAAAAATAAAAATAATGTGAATCGATGATGCGAGAATAATTAAGAAAATCGGGCCCCTCCAATTTCAATTACATGAATCTTTCATTCTTTAATACAGTTTTTAGTATTTTCCTGCATTCGCAGTGGCTATATTATAGCTAGGTAAAAAAGGGCTTAACAAATAACTAAAATAAGTTCATATCATGCTCAAATATTTATTGTAGAAAAAAAAAAAGCTGTGGGTAAGAATAAATTTGTATGCACTTAAACTATAACACATTAAATCCCCAAGTCTGTTGTAAGCTACTTCAAGAGATATTTTCATCTTTTCAGATCGTTTCATAGCAATTCAAAGGAGGGTAAAGTATTGATGGAAATGAGGTTTGGACTTTTAACAACTGAACTTTTTGAGAGATACCAAGAAAACATTTCATATGAAATTGTACAGAGCATACCATTCTAACAGGAATTCAAAGTTTCTTTGATGAAAATCGGTTTAGGAATGGCTGAGACATCAAAAAACCAAGTAAAACCAAGCGAGCGTAATAAAAGGTGGGTCCCAACTTTTATTAAGATCGCTCTATTTTGTATATCTAAGCCAATTCAAAATAAATTTTCATCAAACAAACTTTGAATTCCTCTTAGAATTACATGCTCTTTCGAATTTTCATAAGAGGTTTCTCATTATCTCACAAAATAGTTAGGTCTCTGTCAAAACTATACGATCCCTTTCACATGATTGTGTAGCTTCTGACCATCCGAGCATTGAGAATTTACAGGGTTTCTGGGACGAACACTGAACTAGGGCTTTTTTTTTATGTATAGCTCAGTCGGTAGAGCACCGGGCTAGCATCCGGAATCCCATTTTCTTTCCTCAATTTGTCACTAACTAACTTGTCAAAATCAATTAGGTCATAAAGTGCGATCACCGCATCTGGACTTACTGCAGAAATTGCCACTATTTCAAACGAGCTGATGGACCGTCCAAGGTCGACTAGAAACCTTTCTCGGAATTAAAACATCAAGTCCAGACGCAGTGACTTAATTTTGTGCCGAAATTGAACATAACGTGGATGAGTAAATCCTTACATTACTAAATTAATTAAATTTTTATTGCAACAATGTAGGCTCGATACTAACTTTGTTACTTTGACGGACCCGTTGGGGACACAACATTCATTTCTTTTTCTTTTGGTGGCGAGAAAAAAAAAAGACAAAATCCTAAATAAGACATCGAAAGATATTCAATAAACACATACAATTATATAAAAATTGTCAGGTATGATGAAGTGCTTCGAATGCCACGTACTATGACTTAGAAGTAAGTGAGAAAACATAAAAAATGGAATAATTTATAGCAAAACATTGAAAAAACACAAACCATGATGACTACATGACATTGACAGTTATGGTAGGGGCGTCAATACAAGGCATACTGGGACGAATTTCACTGTAAGGGTACTATATCTAATATTGAATTCAAACATAAAAAAATGTTTTTGCACGACACCATATATTCATGAAAATGACTATATTCAACGTAGAGGTTATACTTCTATTTTTCAGATAGATAAAATTTGACCGTGAGAAAAACAATTTATCCAAATTATGCCGTAAATAATATAGACTGCGTTTGATTGCCATGAAGATGAACAGCGATCTAGCATCCCTGGTTGCGGCAACTAGTTGAAATGCATACAGTAATCAAGCACTGACCGGCAATTTATTCTCCCCTTTTCTGGATGAGCAAAATGGCATGAAAACAATGTACACACTCACAATTTTTGTGGTCATGTTGTGCCACTAAAGCATATCATTTCTTAAATAATGGTGGCTCGATGTCTACTTCTGCTGGTCCCGGCCCACCGGTCAAGCCTGGTATCATATCCAAATAGAAGATTTCCACATAGGCTTTATAAAACCATTCTCGAAACAATTATTCATCAGAGATGATAAACTCGTTTATAGCTATAATGATGATTACAACATATCATCACTTTTATATGATATTATACTGTTAAGTATTTCTTATATTTATTTGGACACCAGTGTACACAGTAACCAACAAACTTCTTCAAGATTTGTTTTTGATTATGCTTCCACAGTGTATTTGATTTCTAAACACAATAATGTGCGTTCCTCTAGTTATAAGCCCCTTGTCGGCATTTTAAATGGTCACAAGATAAGGAAATTGTCAAAGTACACTGAATATTACAGGGAGATCTAGGGGGTTGTTACAAGTTACAGGGCCTGATTTCCCTTCGTTAATGACTTGTTTTGATCGTTTACAGCAGTATGTCCTGTCAGCTGTTATTCGAGAAGCAAATGTAACAAAAGCAAAGAAATAAAAGCAACGAAAGACGATTTGTCGAAATCTAACCTTTCAGCTGCCCCACTCCCCAGGGTGTTCAAGGGGGGAACGGTAAAAATTGTTGGCTTTGTAACACCATCCAGCCTCTGTGAAGCTTCGCACATCAACGACGCGTTCCGAAACTTTGGTATTTCCTCGGTTTCAGATGATAATTCCACATATAATACAATATCCATTACAAGGGATTGATAGATGCTCTCTACGACACATGATAAGATGATTTCTCGATTGACGAAACTATTTACATCAATTTCTACGTGACCTTTCTCACCGGGTTGAGTGAAGAGGCTATCATTAAGCAGCAGGCTGGAGGAGAACCACGTGATGTTAGGCTTTGGTTGTGATGTCACCGGACACATAACAGACACAATTAAACTGTCATTGATATATGCACACACCTGCGATGCCTGAATAAATGGTGGACAAGGGAAAGATTCTTGAATAAGATCTGTTACAAGACGCCCTTCGTTTATCTCTGGAACAGCACAGACGCCATTTTGAAAAGTTAAATTATCATCAAGACCGAGAAGCCAACGTTGGTTACAATCACAGACGAGTGGGTTATCATCTGCATTCAATGTAAGATAAAACAACGGCATATTCCAAGCACTTGTTGGGACGATGTCCTGACTCAGATAACGTAAAATGTTACTTGTTAAGTCCAAATATTTAAGACGCGAAAATATGCTGAAATGTGTATCATAATGTTGGACCATTAATGAACCTATTTCGTTACCCGTCAGAATGAGTGTTTCAAGCGGATGACTGTTGACTATTCTTGAACATCTGGAAATAAAAACAATGCGATTGTAGGATAAGTCAAGTTGGCGAAGGTGTCGGTAAAAATACAAGATTCGATCACAGGCAAAGTTCGTCAGCAAATTCCCGTTGAGGTTCAGATTGAAAACATTTGGAGCAAAGACAGGTGGAATTTTCTTTAGTCTACTTAATGAGTACTCTAGACTTTGGAGGTTTGGTGCATGTAAAATTTTGTCCTCGTCAGGAAAAGGGAAGTCTGAAGTTAATGCTATTTTTTTCAAAGTGGCATGTTTGACAAGTCCGCCGGCTAATATTTGTTTGAGTATGCTGTCCTCGATGATCACTTCTGTCAACGAAAGATAGAACAAGTAAGGTATCTTACAGTGACTCTCATTGAATGCTTTGACAGACCCTCTAGTCATTCTTAGAGACGTTCTTGGCACTAAGGCAGCGAACTCACTGCAGGTAAGCTCCACAGACGGCGGCAATGAGAGTTCTACGATATCTGCTCGTTTCAGAATATGCAATTTTTTGGGTGAAAGATGTGCTGCTCGGTTACCGTCGAGGCACAAATTGCTTAATGGCAACGTTTCTAGTACGTCTAAGTCAATATTACCGATATGCATACCGCATAGATTGAAATTACGAAGATCTGGACAAAGTTGGGGAAGATTTCTGGGGATCTGCTGGAGCTTGCTACCACTCAGATCAAGCGATGTCAATAGAGGAAGGCTAAACTCAAATTCTGAAATACGGGTGTTCTTGAGGTTCAGTTCAGCAACTTGTACAGTATTTAAAAAGGCCGAGGGATCGATATAAATAAGGGGATTGTTGCTGAGATCTATAAGTCCTAGTCGAGGTGAGAAAGGGAATGCGTAAACTGCTGCAATACGGTTGAAAGCTAGAACCAATACTTCAAGGCTATACACTGCACCAAAGGTGTCCCAATCAACAAATGCCAATTTGTTCCCACTAACATACAGTCTCAGGAGGAACCGTGTATCTGTAAATGGGAACCAACGCTCTAAATTATTGTTAGAAAGATGAAGGACCTCTGCCCAAGGAGGAAATATTAATTCGTCAGTGGACGATATTCTGTTCTGCTCTAAGTCAATAGTACGCAGATTCGGAATCTGAAAGTGCCCAGTTAAAGATGATATTCTATTTTCTGCTAGGCTTATGTATTCCAGATTCGGGAGATTTTCAAACATCGAAGCTTGTACTGATGTAATTTTGTTTCCTACCAGATCGATGTTCCTGAGCATTTTCAGTCCAGCGACAAGAGGAACAACGCGAAGTTTGCTGTCCGCTACCCGAAGAACTGACAATGCCGACAACTTTGTGACATGCTGGAGGCTTTCCACCTGCGATGAGTACATGAAGATTGCACTAAGAAAGGAGTGGTTGGTAAACGAAATCATTTTTTCTGCACTGTTTGTGACATCAATTATTCTAAGAGCGTTGACGTTTTCCAGAGTTGACACAATATTGAAATCTTCGTTATTCCCATCAACAGAAAGATGACCGAGCCTTCTAAGGCCAGACGAGATAGAGGGAATGCTTGGTAGGTACAAAGATCGCAAGTTGGGAAATCCATCGGAAGAGTAGAGTTCAGTCAATCGATTTCCTATGAGAGATAAATATGTCATGTTACTTGAGAAGGCATCAGGGGAAATCCAGGAAATCTGATTATGTTGTAAACGCACTATACTCAAGGACGGTAGCGAAAACGTTCCAGACACTATGCGTTTAAGTCGGTTCTCACCAAGATCGATCCTTTGCAGATTAAGAAGACCACTGAAGGACGATTTGTCCGCTTTTTCAATCAAATTCGCACCTAAAATGATGGAACGAAGACTAATTGGAAACTGGTCTGCTGTAAAACGCTTGATCCGGTTAAATGAAAGGGCAAGTTGCTCAAGTCTGGGAACATCTTGTCGTAAGTGTTGTCCAACATCCGAAATAGCGTTTCTTGACAATTCAAGGGATCTTAGTGAGGTATTGTTGCTGAACAAAGGAATCGCTGTCAACAAGTTCCAGGAAAGCGTTATAATTTGGAGCTCTCTCATATCAATGAACATGTTTGTTATAACATTCCTCAGATGATTTCGGTTCAGCGCGAGAAACTTCGTTGACGTGAGTCCTTCAAACAGCTCAGGAGAAAGTCTCTCCTGTATTTGATCAATATTGACAACTGTTCTTGAAGTCTTATCTTCAAGGCAAGATGAACACTTCGGGACGTTGAATACACTATCGCACGTAACACTTTGCCCACCGGAATAGCAAGTACATTTGTCACAGATGCTCCGCTGCGCAGGTACCAATGACATATAACCAGATAGCGCAAACAGAGTCAGAAGGAATGTGGCAGAATACGGCCAGCTCTGCATTCTGTTTTCACAAGTTATCTGCATTTTCATTCCTGAAAAAGAAAATAGAAATAATTATACGAAATGCTATTAATCAATGGATGCAAAATGATAGAATGATAAATAACATATATAGGTCAACAAAATTTCG
This sequence comes from Diadema setosum, assembly GCA_033980235.1. Taxonomy (NCBI): domain Eukaryota; kingdom Metazoa; phylum Echinodermata; class Echinoidea; order Diadematoida; family Diadematidae; genus Diadema; species Diadema setosum. Next base: position 2,215,059 of record CM067064.1, read on the forward strand.
AATATGCAGAGTTTCACTTACTTTTGCTTGTAGTAGATTGCTAGGTTCTTATGAGATCAAAGGGTATTGATGGAGTCACAACTGGCCCATTCCCTTTGAATCCATGCTTGATGCCTCAACTCTCAAAGGAAAATTATATATTCATGATGGTAATCACTTTTCGGTATCCCTATTATAGCAAATGAACAGTATTATGATAATGGTAAAGGCAAGAGGATGTGCGAATACAAATTGTGCAAAGATTGCTTGAATGGAAATCAAAATTACTAACTGATGTATTAATCTATAGGGATTGGGGAGTATATCATCAGTTTCATTTGTCGGAAGTAATCGAAAACAAGTGATGAAGTCGACTTTCCAAGAGGGTATACAGTTTCAAACACTTTCTCACCACACGGCTCAAATTTACACTTTTGCGCATATTTCTGGACTTGATCGATTTTTGTTTTATACGCTTTATCAAAAGGTGAAATTTCATTTTTCAATTCATTAAATAAAATAATGATAACAATGAATGATAACAATGAAAATATACCCGACATTAGATTAGCGTTAAAAAAAGTGAGTTTTCAGATTTCTCAGAAACATGGCGGTGTCGTTCCCCGAATTTTTCCAGCGTCCATTGAATACCGGTAGCTGTTTACAGGAAGTTGAAACTCCTAAAATTGCTAGACTAATTCGAGGAGGTTCGACATGGAGTTCTAACTACCTGTAACTTTACATGATCGACCGATGTTTCATGTTGGAAATGACATTATTTACGTAGCACTTAGTCTCTTCTTGACATGTATATATAGCTGTCTTAACAATCTTAACAATGTCTAACTACTGCGGAAGCAGACTTAGAGAACCATGGTCTTTCTATAAGCCCCGCCCACAACACCCCTCCTCATTTCCCCCAAATACTATAGTAGTCGAAATTGTACTATGTGTGGCGTCATAATGATTTCGGTATCCAATAAGCGACTTTCGTAAGGATCGTTAGTGTATTACCTATTTCAACCTTTCATCACAGCTGAGTGAATTCCTCGACAATATGAATAAAAAGTATCTATAGCATAAGCAATTCATCATTTTTTTATTTCGAACAAAACAAAATCATGAAGGAAAGATTGCATAAATACACATACCTTGACAATGAACTGATGAAATCATGGGTTGATTTCTAAAAGGATGTGAAGACGTTGTTTCTTTCCGGATGCTTAAAAAACAGAAAGATAGATCAAAGGTGAGTTTGTTTTCAGCAGTTCTCCGTTTCCCAGTTCAAGACGCAGGAAAACCCACATTAAACATGTTTGACAGCAAAGAATGGTGCAAAATGATGCCGGATAAAAAGACAGTTTGCGTATATTCAGGTGTATATATATATATCTCACCATCAATGGTTTATATGTCGTCCGAAGGACTAACCATGTTATGCTGATAAATGCATTGAACCCCATCATAGTATGATTATTAAAATGCAGATTTTAACACACAGGCGAAAGGTCATTAGCAGTAAATCCTCCTGATCATCATCAACGATGCATCTTGCCGCCGTGTTCGAGGTCACCCACAGATCCTCTTCACATCTTTAAAAACACTCCGAAAAACATACCAGACTACTAGATAAGCTGTTATTTTCACGAATTTCGCGAATCTCAGTTGGACCGCAAATTTAACACACGCGAAAATGTCACCATACGCTAAGATAGTACAGGTAGTGCGCTTATGTAGGCCTCTGTCAATTCGCGAAAACAACATCTCGCGAAAATGTCTGTGACCTCATTCGCGAAAAGTTAAAGCAGTTCTCCGTTTCCCAGTTCAAGACGCAGGAAAACCCACATTAAACATGTTTGACAGCAAAGAATGGTGCAAAATGATGCCGGATAAGAAGACAGTTTGCGTATATTCAGGTGTGTATATATATATATATATATATATATATATATATACACTTGGTGATTCTATCCTTCTATGAAGAGTGCTCGATATCCTCAAAGGAAGAGCTTTAGACAGAAGTATTGCAACAAGTTCACTCGGTTGACATCAGGTTCATCCGTATTTTATTGCTACTCGGAGTTTCATGCCACCTTCATTTAGGGGCAATCATCAGGCAATGATTAAATACATCCCAGAAATGCATTTGGATTGAATTAACGCATTTTTAGCGCGTGATACCAAAACAAAAACAAAACAAAACAAACTATACGCGCCTGGACCATAGGGACCAGTGCGCACTTAATCATATCCATTATTACGTATATCGGGCAATAATTAAACCGTTGGACAATGCATCGACACCATAAGCTTGTGCGCTATGACCGTAGTTACCAGCGCATACTGAATCACATTCATTATTACGCAATAATAATAATTACAATTGTTCAATGCATCGGATAGACTTGACGCGCTTTATAGCGCGTGACAAAATAACAAAATGACAAAGTAACAATAGAGGCCAGTGCGTACTGAATCACTTTCATTATTACGTATGGGTAATAGCATCTGGAGATTTGCATTGATGTAAAGAAAGCCCAGGTGTATACATGCATCAAATTAACCAAATATGCGATGAATTATTAAACAAAATTGTTAAGAGTTATTAAACAAATAAATTGTAGTGAAGATAGGTCACAATTAGATGCAGAATACTGAAAGATGGATTATTGCGGAAATCCTTCAGTAAACAGGAGGACACGACGATTTCAATCTAAGACTTGAAATTACAGATGTAGAATTTATTTTCATGGCGGCACTTCGACACAAGTTCTGTCATCTAATTGTGACCTATCTTCACTACAATTTATTTGTTTAATAACTCTTAACAATTTTGTTTAATAATTCATCGCATATTTGGTTAATTTGATGCATGTATACACCTGGGCTTTCTTTACATCAATGCAAATCTCCAGATGCTATTACCCATACGTAATAATGAAAGTGATTCAGTACGCACTGGCCTCTATTGTTACTTTGTCATTTTGTTATTTTGTCACGCGCTATAAAGCGCGTCAAGTCTATCCGATGCATTGAACAATTGTAATTATTATTATTGCGTAATAATGAATGTGATTCAGTATGCGCTGGTAACTACGGTCATAGCGCACAAGCTTATGGTGTCGATGCATTGTCCAACGGTTTAATTATTGCCCGATATACGTAATAATGGATATGATTAAGTGCGCACTGGTCCCTATGGTCCAGGCGCGTATAGTTTGTTTTGTTTTGTTTTTGTTTTGGTATCACGCGCTAAAAATGCGTTAATTCAATCCAAATGCATTTCTGGGATGTATTTAATCATTGCCTGATGATTGCCCCTAAATGAAGGTGGCATGAAACTCCGAGTAGCAATAAAATACGGATGAACCTGATGTCAACCGAGTGAACTTGTTGCAATACTTCTCTATATATATATATATATATATCACCATCAATGGTTTATATGTCGTCCGAAGGACTAACCATGTTATGCTGATGAATGGAAATGAACCCCATAGTATGATTATTAGAATGCAGATTTAACACACAGGCGAAAGGTCATTAGCAGTAAATCCTCCTGATCATCATCAACGATGCATCTTGCCGCCGTGTTCGAGGTCACCCACAGATCCTCGTCACATCTTTAAAAACACTCCGAAAAAATACCAGACTACTAGATAAGCTGTTATTTTCACGAATTTCGCGAATCTCAGTTTGACCGCGAATTTAACACACGCGAAAATGTCACCATACGCTAAGATAGTAGTGCGCTTATGTAGGCCTCTGTGTCAATTCGCGAAAACAACATCTCGCGAAAATGTCTGTGACCTCATTCGCGAAAATATCTGTTTTCAGCAGTTCTCCGTTTCCCAGTTCAAGACGCAGGAAAACCCACATTAAACATGTTTGACAGCAAAGAATGGTGCAAAATGATGCCGGATAAAAAGACAGTTTGCGTATATTCAGGTGTATATATATATCTCACCATCATTGGTTTGTATGTCGTCCGAAGGACTAACCATGTTATGCTGATGAATGCATTGAACCCCATCATAGTATGATTATTAAAATGCAGATTTAAGACACAGGCGAAAGGTCATTAGCAGTAAATCCTCCTGATCATCATCAACGATGCATCTTGCCGCCGTGTTCGAGGTCACCCACAGGTCCTCTTCACATCTTTAAAAACACTCCGAAAAACATACCAGACTACTAGATAAGCTGTTATTTTCACGAATTTCGCGAATCTCAGTTTGACCGCGAATTTAACACACGCGAAAATGTCACCATACGCTAAGATAGTACAGGTAGTGCGCTTATGTAGGCCTCTGTCAATTCGCGAAAACAACATCTCGCGAAAATGTCTGTGACCTCATTCGCGAAAAGTTAAAGCAGTTCTCCGTTTCCCAGTTCAAGACGCAGGAAAACCCACATTAAACATGTTTGACAGCAAAGAATGGTGCAAAATGATGCCGGATAAGAAGACAGTTTGCGTATATTCAGGTGTGTGTATATATATATATATATATATATATATATATATATCACCATCAATGGTTTATATGTCGTCCGAAGGACTAACCATGTTATGCTGATGAATGGAAATGAACCCCATAGTATGATTATTAGAATGCAGATTTAACACACAGGCGAAAGGTCATTAGCAGTAAATCCTCCTGATCATCATCAATGATGCATCTTGCCGCCGTGTTCGAGGTCACCCACAGATCCTCGTCACATCTTTAAAAACACTCCGAAAAACATACCAGACTACTAGATAAGCTGTTATTTTCACGAATTTCGCGAATCTCAGTTTGACCGCGAATTTAACACACGCGAAAATGTCACCATACGCTAAGATAGTAGTGCGCTTATGTAGGCCTCTGTGTCAATTCGCGAAAACAACATCTCGCGAAAATGTCTGTGACCTCATTCGCGAAAAGTTAAAGCAGTTCTCCGTTTCCCAGTTCAAGACGCAGGAAAACCCACATTAAACATGTTTGACAGCAAAGAATGGTGCAAAATGATGCCGGAAAAAAAGACAGTTTGCGTATATTCAGGTGTGTGTGTATATATATATATATATATATATATATATTGTGACGAACTCGCCTTCTCGTCGTGAAGTTATTAGAGTGTATTCGACTGTTTGTACAAATGCCTCCGCGAGCCGTGTCAGGATGGCCGAGTAGGCGGGGTTCGTTTTGTTGCAGTTTACAACGATCCCTTTAAATTACTAAAACTACAAGTCTGTACGCTACCATGTATTATGTTGTGTCACAAGCAGCTCACTAACACAAGCGGCACACATATCAAGTTCAGCATTACTTAGAGTATGTCACTCCCAAGCGTCACTTGTAGAGAATGTTAAATTGGTAACACTTATTGTAGAGAATGTTAAATTAGTAACACTTATTTTGTTACCAACTTTTGCTACCAACTCTTGCTACCAAGTTCTGCTACCAAGTTTTGTTACCAACTCTACTACCAACTCTTGCTACCAACTTTTGCTACCAACTCAGTCACGCTAACGTGGAACACCTTTCACAACCATATGGTGGCACAGGTATCGTTGATGGCATGGGGTAAAAGTGCTGTATCGCCCCGTTACCAACTTCTTCAGGCGGCGACTGGAACTTGGATTGGGCACGGACTATGCGACAAGTCACATTACCATTATACCCGAAATCCAATGACGACGACTGGAACTTGGATTGGGCACGGACTATGCGACAAGTCACATTACCAATATACCCGAAATCCAACAGGAACGTTGCTCCAGCTCAGGAACATGTACCACCAACTCTGCATACCGCTGCTTGGTGATATCACTCTCAAGAAGATACAGTGAAGGCAGCAATTCAGGAACACATGTACAGTTTATTACATATAGAAGTGAACATTAACAACACATTTGAAATGTATCATACACGGGCTACTTATTGCGGACTATGTCACACAACGGCCACTTTATATGCCTCCCCTCCTATCGCGGATGAAGGAGGCAATCCCGCACGGCCGTGAGCATCGCGGGAAATATCCGCAGTAGTCCTTCAAATTATTTACAATGTTGGCGTGGTTATTAAATTCGTACAACGATTATACATTTTAGCAGTATCTCTTGTACATGGTTACTTTAATTCGGCATGTATCATCGGTCTAAACCGGAGTTGGTATTAAAATAATCCAAACTTGCCTATGATAAACAAGTAACCACATATTTAATAATACATGTTAAAACTCATAATAATGCACTACCACATTAAAATGTTTGCTCAACGTTCCGATAGTGCCCCCTTTCTATGCTATAGGCGCAATCGATCATAACAAATTATAATCGAAACGGTTAAATCGAATCGGTTCCACCGAATTTCGTTACAATATATATATATCACCATCAATGGTTTATATGTCGTCCGAAGGACTAACCATGTTATGCTGATGAATGGAAATGAACCCCATAGTATGATTATTAGAATGCAGATTTAACACACAGGCGAAAGGTCATTAGCAGTAAATCCTCCTGATCATCATCAATGATGCATCTTGCCGCCGTGTTCGAGGTCACCCACAGATCCTCGTCACATCTTTAAAAACACTCCGAAAAACATACCAGACTACTAGATAAGCTGTTATTTTCACGAATTTCGCGAATCTCAGTTTGACCGCGAATTTAACACACGCGAAAATGTCACCATACGCTAAGATAGTAGTGCGCTTATGTAGGCCTCTGTGTCAATTCGCGAAAACAACATCTCGCGAAAATATCTGTGACCTCATTCGCGAAAATATCTGTTTTCAGCAGTTCTCCGTTTCCCAGTTCAAGACGCAGGAAAACCCACATTAAACATGTTTGACAGCAAAGAATGGTGCAAAATGATGCCGGATAAAAAGACAGTTTGCGTATATTCAGGTGTATATATATATATCTCACCATCAATGGTTTATATGTCGTCCGAAGGACTAACCATGTTATGCTGATGAATGCATTGAACCCCATCATAGTATGATTATTAAAATGCAGATTTAAGACACAGGCGAAAGGTCATTAGCAGTAAATCCTCCTGATCATCATCAACGATGCATCTTGCCGCCGTGTTCGAGGTCACCCACAGATCCTCGTCACATCTTTAAAAACACTCCGAAAAACATACCAGACTACTAGATAAGCTGTTATTTTCACGAATTTCGCGAATCTCAGTTTGACCGCGAATTTAACACACGCGAAAATGTCACCATACGCTAAGATAGTAGTGCGCTTATGTAGGCCTCTGTGTCAATTCGCGAAAACAACATCTCGCGAAAATATCTGTGACCTCATTCGCGAAAATATCTGTTTTCAGCAGTTCTCCGTTTCCCAGTTCAAGACGCAGGAAAACCCACATTAAACATGTTTGACAGCAAAGAATGGTGCAAAATGATGCCGGATAAAAAGACAGTTTGCGTATATTCAGGTGTATATATATATATCTCACCATCAATGGTTTGTATGTCGTCCGAAGGACTAACCATGATATGCTGATGAATGCAAATGAACCCCATCATAGTATGATTATTAGAATGCAGATTTAACACACAGGCGAAAGGTCATTAGCAGTAAATCCTCCTGATCATCATCAACGATGCATCTTGCCGCCGTGTTCGAGGTCACCCACAGATCCTCTTCACATCTTTAAAAACACTCCGAAAAACATACCAGACTACTAGATAAGCTGTTATTTTCACGAATTTCGCGAATCTCAGTTGGACCGCGAATTTAACACACGCGAAAATGTCTCCATATATACTCTAAGATAGTAGTGCGCTTATGTAGGCCTCTGTGTCAATTCGCGAAAACAACATCTCGCGAAATGTCTGTGACCTCCTCATTGGCGAAAATATCTGTACGCGAAAATAACAGCGTATGCAGAATATTTCCCTCTCGTCTATGGTCTCTATGACAACATCTGTTTCCTCGTCGCTTCAAACAAAATAAAACAAAACAAAGCAAAAACAAACAAACAAGCTGATGTTTTCCTTGAGCTTAGGAATCTACCGAGGTACTAATGGAAGTAAAAGCTTCACGAAAATCCCAGCTTATGTTTCCTTCAAGGTAGAAGAAACACTGAGTCATGTGTGCGTGTGTCTGTTTAGTATGATAAGTTAGGGAGGATATGGAAGAGTCCCCTCCATTTGCAACAGCTTTGACTCGGCATTTGTCAAAAAAGTTGAAACATTGTATTTCAGTTCACAGTATTTTCCTTGATTACATTGTTGTACTGATTCATATCATATGTTTCATTCTATAACATTTTTGTAAGAGATGAAATAAAAGAATGAAATGATATGAGGAAAATAATAGTCCTTAATGTTAGATAAATCGGAGGAGGAAAAAGACAAAATCGGGACCAGTTGCCAACTAAAACCAGGGGCAGTTGTATGGCAGTCGGAAAGTGAAACATACACAAAAGGGGCAATAAATTTTAAGGATACGATTACGAATACGAGAAATTCCATTTATTACTAAAATATTTCAACACATTCAGTCTTATACCGCACACGCACGCACGCACACACACGCACACACACACACACACATATATATATATATGTGTATATATATTATATATATATATATGTGTATATATATATATATATATATATATATATATATATTGTTACGACCAAAATCACTCTGAGAATGATCGCACAAAAGAAACCATCAACTAATGTTCAGGCGGTTTATTAACAGTGATATTGTGGGTACAGACTCGTAATCGGTTTTCACATCAGTGGTAGTGTCCAGATACGATGTTCGATGCACAGATGAATGATCCGCGACGCACCGATAAATGATTCCTCCGACGTAAATCCAGAGGAACAGGTTGCATTAATCCACGTTATAAATCCGTTGTAAAATTCACGATAATGTCCAGGGCGAAACGTGCAGAATCCAAACGCTATGACGACCACGTCCATGATGCGTTGAATGATGATTCACTTAATATTGTCCAGCTAGGAATCCAGCCCGTCACAGCTTTGTCGTGGCAATGTCCACTGACATTAAAATATGGAATCTATCTCCAATGAAGGCAAATTAATTCTCTGCAGGCAAAATGTCTCCCAAGCCTTATCTCCACAAACACAGTTTGTATAGCAGGTCAGCAGGTAACACAGGACTGACTATAACAAGTCTCTTCAGAGCCAGAAGTGACGTAACTCTCAGAGCAGAGGTGTTGGGTACTCTGCCTACCTCAGAATTTCTCCTGCTTATATACTATCCATTCACCCCTTTCTAGTACATTCTGTAATTTTCTCCAACCTGGGGCCACATACCTGAACACACTAGCAAGTCCAAGTTCCAGGAATCCTGGCTGACTCACTGTCTAACTATGTGCATAACATCATTGCCAAAATTAACTACCAATCACATTGGGCTACAGGGACAGTGCCTCACTCAGCCAAATATGTAAGCACTTCCTAGAATTTTCTGGAATGGGTTAAATCATTCTAGATTGAGTGAGCTATAATGTATTTCCATGTCATGTCTGTCACATGCATACATGTACTGTAGCTACATTGTATACCACGTAAAAAATCTCCACTGATCTGGTCAGCCTGTATGTACTATATCTACATGTATATCATATAGAATGTTCTCCATTAATCTGGTCCACCTGTGTACATACACATTAAAACAACCATGCATGCAGTACATCATACATGTAGGGCCTACATAACTACTTCTGTGTACATTTGTGACAATATATATATATATATATATATATATATATATGCCGTTTTCACTATGGAACGGTTTCTATATCAATTAAAGGGGAAGGCTAGTAACTGATCAGTGGGAATCAGTGGAAATGCTGGGAGATGATTGTTCCAAACCTTATGGGATTCATTCAAGAGTTCATTGTATATCTATTGTTGTGTGAAAATGATTTGCTTCAGAATGGTCTCATATTCAAGTAATGTGCAGTTTAATGCTACCAGGTTAGCGTCTCTGGTCAGTGACGGGGCATTAATCTGCACATTACTTGAATATGAGACCGTTCTGAAGCAAATAATTTTCACACAACAATAGATATACAATGAACTCTTGAACGAATCCCATAAGGATTGGAACAATCATCTCCCAGCATTTCCACTGATTCCCACTGATCAGTTACTAGCCTTCCCCTTTAAATACCCCCAAAAATAAATGGTTTAGCAGGTGTACATCACTCCTTCCATGTTTTGTTTTGTTTTGTTACCTCCGTCCGTAGGTGAAACCTGCGGAGGTCATGTTTTGGGTTTCGTATGTTTGGTCTATCTGTTTGTCTGATTGTGTACAAGATAAATCTAGAACGGATGAGGGGTAATTTGCAGGGTGCACCCATTATGAGTTAAGAAAGAAACGAATAAATGGGGGGGGGGGGGCATGAGGTTAAACGTTAAATGTCTTAGGGACATGAAATCAGCTTAATCTCCCAATAACTCAAGAACGTATTTATTGTCGAATTTCACCAAACTTGCAGGTTGTGTTTATAAAGAAGTATTAAAGACAGAAAAAATAGACGACTTTCATTTGTGGTCATGAGGTCAACCATCGAAGTACATGGACATAAAGGACATAACAGCTTATTTCCCAATAATTCAACAATGGCTGATAAGATTTTCACCAAATGTATTGCGTAGATGACCATTGCCATACTATTATACACCTTTCATTGCCTTTATTTTTGTGTTGAAGATACTGTCTACGAAATGGCGATAGTTAACTCATTGCGTCTTGGCGGAGTTCTGCTCTCTCGGAGTGCTCTTCTAGTGTTATTTAATTTTTCGTTTCCATTTTTAACAAATAAACTCTATCACACACACACACACACACACACGCACTCCCATACACACACACACACATCCTTACACACACACACAGACAGACACTCACAGAAACAAAGCATAAAGTTCACTTATTCATTATAATCCAGTATCAGGGGCGGATCCAGGAATTCTGTAAAGGGGAGGGGGCGAAACTAATACTTCTGGTGCCACTTCCGGGTTTCATTTCATTTTTTTCTTTTGATTTTAACTAAAAATAAAGGGGGTGAGGGCGTGCGCCGGCTGCCCCCCCTCTGGATCCGCTACTGAGTATACTTGGGAAAGATCTAAATGCCCCAAATAATGATTGGTTTAGTTGTGATAATAGTTGTGACAAAATTTGTTTCGTTTTTGTTATGTTAGAATTAGGGTCTTACTTTCTTATTTGTATTCATGGCATTAATGGTATTCTTCTTTTTCATCAGAAATAATTTGATAAAATCATTGCTAAAGAAAGATTACATTTCGGAGATGTGCAACACAAGCCGCCTATTTTTACTTTCTAGGCACATACCATTTTCCTTTCATTCAAACACATAAATTTATCGAGCGGATGATCTTTCTAACTATTTAATTGTTATCTTATCTGTTAACCCCATGTGTGTGTGTGTGTGTGTGTGTTTATAATGTTGCTTTTTTTTCCTTCGGTGTTTTCCCTCGAAATTCGGATGTCGGGTTGGACTTACTTCAGAACCACGTAAATTTCTGTATGCTTTGATAAGAAACTTGTAAATCTGCATACCGGCATACTGGTGTTTGAGTGCATTTCCTGTTTACTTTTCATTTTCATGTAGCTGTTAAGTGGAATTTGTGGCATGTGTCCTGTTCCCAGATTTGGCGGTTAAAATTGAAACAGTGCAGAGAATGATTATACAAACGGATGTGCAGATTTAGTCAACACTGTCACGTTCTTGTTCTTGCTGCTCCGTCTAATAATGAAAAAAAAAAAAAAAAGGAATCGTCGCAAAAAGTCAAATGTCTACAAAAACAAGAGAAAGATACGTATGTTTATTAAACGTATTTTATATTCCACGCTTTTAATGATGAATTCTTGATGAAGTCTTCCAGCCTTGCTGTCTATTCTTTCTTCTCAAAAGTGCAAACACAAATAACAATATTGTGCCTTTTGGCATTGTATTTGACATGAGATTATACGAAAGATTATCATTTAAATGCCACAAAACACCTTGATCTGTCGTGGTACCGACGAGTACTAGGTTGCCTTGCCTCTAATGGATTGGATTATCTTTCTAATATCAAGTTGTTATGGATCACCACTCGGTTGGCTTCGTAATGACAACTTATATGTTATGCCTTATGCATTCCACATGAGGTTTAATAAACGTAAAGCATTTCCTGTTCTCTCTCTCTCTCTTTCCCTTTCTCTCCATGCCTGCGTTAGTCTAGTTCTTGACCTTTTTTTAATCGATTTCTTTTTCTTTCGCCGACTGTACATGTGCTAAGTCGAGTGATGACACGACCTCGAGAACTGCTGCCCCCTCACACGAATGTACTAGGTGTTACAAAAAAAAACATTCCCCACTTTTGATCCTTTATAACTAAAAAAAAACCAACTATAAATCAGATAACGCTAACATTGATATGAGCAATAGCTGAATAGTGTACAATTTTGTTGGAGGTAATTTGAAAATGAAAGCATGATTCAGTTTCTTTAAATTCAACATTAACTTTTCAGTTAGATTTCAGATTTTGCTCTATTTTCAACCTTATGTACAAAACTTCAACTTTGCGCAGGGGGTTATTAGAGTGTATAGGAGTGTGTTGTTGATAACAAGACAATTGTCACTGATTGTCCTGGACAATGGCCAGGATTGGAATGCTCTATCACATATCTATGAGGAGTTCCACTATCACAGCTAGTCTTTATTCATTCTGAAATTTGGTGTATGCAAGCACATGGAAACATGTGCTCACTTTTTTCATGTGCATGCACTTCACCCTGTGTCATATATTCAGACTAGCAGTACTCAGGGCAATTCACATGAATAATTAAAGCATTCATGTGCCTTGCAGCAGAGCTCTAAACAGGTGGTAGCCACTTCTATTGTTCAGGGTCATTGTAAGCACACACTCACATACACACCATTGGTTCCTGTGTAAAGTTCAAGTTTTGTACAGAAGGTTAAAATTTGCCCAAAATCTGGAACCTAACATTAAAATAAATCATTGATTTCATGAAACTAATATAGGCTTTCATATTCAAATTACCTCCAACTAAATTATACACTATTCAGCTATTACTCTCATCAATGACAGTTTTATCTGATATATAGTTTTTGAACAATTAAGAATCAAAAGTGGGAAATGTTTTTTTTTTGTAACACCTACTATGTGTACACACACACACACACACACACACACACACACACACACACATATATATATATATATATATATATATATATATATATATATATATATATGTATACAGAGAGAGAGAGAGAGAGGGGGGGGGGGGGATGAAGAAAGAAAGAAACAAAGAAAGAGAGGCAGTACACAGACAAGAAACATGTTATAGTAAACTTACTTTTACTCAAAATCATTTTCACAAAGACTACTTGGCAAAATATTTCCCTTTTCCCCTGTTTTTATTTCTACAGAAAGACAGAAAACCATCAAACATACGAGAGACAGATGGTAAACAGATCATTGTTGATCATTACAGAGAAGCAGATTGCAAAAATGAAACAAGCAAGTTTGCACGATGTAAATTGATAATCGTAGAAAAGAAAGACGATTTAAAAGACTCGCATAGAGTAGTTTATATATAGGTGAATGATAGTATTTATTGTGGAAAAGAAACAAGGTAAGAAGCAAGATATTACTTGATTGGTGTTTTTTTTTTCATTTTCCCTCTGAGAAGATGGCTGGATAGCCCATATTCAGCTATGCTAAGATAGTGTTCCATGGGGTCCAGTATGGATGTGATGCGGGACCACTTCACCGGGTTAAGCACTCTTTGCGATGAATGAATGAAGCGGGATCTTTTACGTGCATAAGATGTGACTCTCTCACACACGGGACCTCCATTTTATGTCCTACCCGAAGGACAGAGTGTTTTGCCTTTTGCTAGAGGGGACGGCATGATTACACACAACATTGCTCAGTCCAAACTCGGGTTCGAACCCGGACCGTTTGGGTCTGAGGCAGACGCGCTACCAACTGAGCCAACTCACCGCCCCGACAAAAAGTTCTTTTTTGTCTTACATTTAATTTCAATGCTGTTTATGTAATATTTTGTGTATTTTTGAAAACCAAACAAATATCCAGAATCGAATTGATTATGCTATGAATAGAGGTTATATCAGAAGAAACTAAAAATAGATTAAAGATAGGAAGTCTAATTCAAGTTATAAGACTTGAGTGACTGTATTGAATAAGCACAGCTCAATCGAACAGCTTGCACAACACAGCGACAACAATAGCATTGAAGCCCTTAAATAAATAGGGCTCACACGGGTAAATAATTACCCATAGAGACGTGTGTTAAAATTCAAATGTCAAAAAAATCTGTAAAATAGCAGGGAGAAATGAGGTGTTTCATCTTCACTAACCTGGATAAGTGAGATATACCCTTTCATCCATCAAATTTACAGGGTGGGTTCTTCTGCTCTAATTCTGTCCAAGGGTCCGCAAAGCCAGACTACGAGTTCTTGTCACTCAAAAAAATCACCTATTTTCCGTACACGTACCAAATGAAATACAGTCCCCTCAAATTCCATCAGAGAAGATTTCATCTTCCAACCAGAATGCAGTCTGTAGAGGAATTTATACTCAATGTCTACAGCTATTCAGTTTTTAGCTAAACTACATCACTGATTTTTAATTAATTCTTTTCTTCATTTATTTTGGTTATTTGGTACGAATTTGTGAAGGGGTCTTGGACTGTCCATTTTATTTACAGGTGCGAGCCCTATAGACTGAATCATTTAACCATTTCGTGTTGATGATGTATGCCCTCAATCGGCGGGATAATGACTAGTTTTTGCTCAATTTTGTCCTCTTTATGATAAAAAGAGGGAAGGAAAAGTGATAACTACGAGGAGAGACAAAGAGTGGACTTATTTTTGATAATTGCTTTAGTTCCCGGGATGACCCTTATACAGTATAATAATAATAACAGATATGATTGTGATAATATCAACTAGAACAATAATAATAATGATGATGATAATAATAATAATAATAATAATAATAATAATAATAATAATAATAATAATAATGGTAATCAGAATAATGAACGTTTGTAGTACATCGGTATCCATTACGAATATGCTCATGGCGCAGAGAGAGGCAGATAGAAAATCACTATGACGAGACAAAAAAAAAAATGAAGAAGGAAAATCATGCAGAAATGCTTTTCTATATAACGTGGTTTTGAATTAATCTAACCGTTTACTAACAGAGGACAGATTATTATTTGTGAACACTTCTTTTCTATAGCATGCATTATCACTGCCACGAATCAAATTTTCATTTGAGCTAAAAGGTTCAAATCGGGATAAAACTATATTCTTTCTTATGATTCAGTCACATTTTGCCCATGTACTTTTTCAACTAGTATGTTTATTGAGTCATGTAAACAAATGACGTGTATCTAAATTTCATTTGGAAATGTAATAGTTACATTGTACTTAATTTGCTTATATGAAATTGTCATATTATATGTTTTGGCAGGAAATGAAATAAAAATGAAATGAAATGAAAATGAAATGAATAGGACCATACAGGACTCGAATCAGGGATGTTCTGTTTAGGAGTACAACAAACACCTCATGCGCAATGTCACTTCTCCCAAAAGTTTTTTGTTGCATCGAGAACAATGCCACTCAACAGTTATGTACTTATGTGTCTAAATGCCACTAGAACCTGTAATTGTTTTCTTTTTTTGCTATGTATCTGCAACAATACGATCCTCTTGATTTGTGGTAGTATTGTTGTCACTGTGTTATTCCCAAGTCCTAATTTCCATTGATCAGCATCATAGTCGGTTCATTCATCAGTTCAGGTTTGTTGAAAGTGAGCCCTCTTGTGTTGGTCATTGTCCATTCGTCAGAGAGCTGTCTTCTCCAGTTCGTCGTTCGACTGTGGCCACGGGTTTTCATAGCTGTTCGACTCTGCCACTCCTCCACTGGGAATACGGAAAGAAAATGTGAGATAATAACAATATAAGATTTCATCCCGGGGCTCAACTATTTCTAGGGAAATATACCTATACCACGTGTTCATAATATATAATATATACATTAAACATGTACACAGAAAGAAGAAGATGGAAAGGTACATCCAGAGTGATGTATGTTTTCTGATCTTATGTGATGTGCAGAATTGGATATCTGCAAAATTATCGGATTATTCAGTTAGGTTTGCTCGCTTCCGAATGCAACTATAACTGCTTGAATGCACCGTTTTCCTTCAACATTACCGTTAGCAGCAGACAGAGAGACATAGACTCTATCCTCACAAGTACACACACACACACACACACACACACATGCACACACACACACACACATTATATATTCCTACATGGAAAATGTAGGAAAATGTACATTACGAGGACAGTTACAATTGAAGGACATCATAACTTTCCCGCTATTGTTCTCCCTTGATTTTACATAGGACTCAAAGCAGGTACAAGGCTAAGATGTTGTCTGCATGTTAATAGTGAAGAGCGCCATCTGTTGAAAATATATAGTTAGTTCTTCTGTACCCCCGTTATATACGTTAAATTAATGTTTTTTACACTGAGTATATCAGCCATTGTTGAAAATGGTACTTCTGCAGCACAGTAGAATGCGTGGACAACCGTATATCTCAAATATATCATCTCTGATTACAATGTTTACAAAATTATATAATGCATATTATTTTAGCTAGACGTCCATGGATACAATTTCTTCAGTTGTTTGTAATTGCAAATATGGTCATATGTAAGGTGTCCTTGTAAGTTACCATTTTATACGGTGTCCTCCAAGGGTTACCCAATAAAGTTTTATATATACTATGTATATATATATATATATATATATATATATATATATATATATATATATATATATATATATATATATAAATATATATGAGATTAAAACCTAAAATGGCATTAAAACGCTTTAACCTGGCGAGGAAATTAAGCAGCGCATGTTTTAGAAACAAGACACCAACAGGTTAGTCGGTGTCTTGTTTCTAAAACATGCGCTGCTTAATTTCCTCGCCAGGTTAAAGCGTTTTAATGCCATTTTAGGTTTTAATCTCATATATATATATATATATATATATATATATATATGAAGAGTTTGTTTGCAAAAACCGATAAGTCCATATTTGTCAAATGGAGATATTTGCGATTAAAGGTCAAGAAAAATAAAGAGAATAATGAGAAAATGTTTGCTTCCTTTGACCATAACTTCAAAAACATACCTTAATATGTAGTGACCAATATATCGTTTAAAAGGTATTATTTTGTACTTCATGACAGAGACCGTACTTCAAAATCTTCAAAAATGGACTTATCGGTTTTTGCAAACAAACTCTTCATATATATATATATATATATATATATATATATATATATATAACATAATTATATACATATATATATATATATACATACATGCATACATACATATAATACTATATATAATATAAACGCACATAATCATTCTCCTTGCTTTCCAAACAAACGTTGATGTGAACCTTACGTGCTAGGTATAGGGGCAACGATGTTGCCGTAGTCGTTCTCCCGTGTCGCAGGCGGCTGTGCGGCGGCCAGGATGGACATGTCCGCACGATGCGAGGACGGATAATCGCCGTTGCGAGCTTTTTCCGTGTCATACGCATCCCTACAGAAAGAAGTACAAGGTGCACATTCAAAGTGAACACATGGGAGAATGTGGAGGGATAACAAGTTGTCGTTCAAGAACTTTTAAGGGATGTACAGTTTTGGTGGAGGTGAGAATTGGGCTTTAAACTTTTTGCGAGATATCAAGAAACCGTTTGTAAAACAGAACAGAGCGTACCTTTCAAAGATTAATTAAAAGTTTATTTGATTAAAATTGGTTTTGGAATGGCTGAGACATCAAAAAATAAGGTAAAACAAAGCGATCGTATTAAAGGCGGGTCCCACATTTATTGGAATTGCTCTGTTTTGGGTATCTCAGCCATTTCAAAACCAATTTTCATCAAATAAACGTTGAATTCCTTTTGGAATTACATTTTCTTCCATATTTCGTAAGAGGTTTCTCGTAATCTCACCCCAAAATGTTAGAAACTCGAGATTAGGTATCGACCAAAACTGTATCACATCCCTTTAAGTCATGTCTGTGCTTGAAAAAGAGCTACTCAGTAGAAGTACCTCCATGGAAGTACTATTGCTGATTGAAACTGTTCACCCCAGTATTTTTTTTTAAGATTATGCAACTATTATATTCGACCTTTGACAAAGTTTTGACCACTACATCTGAATATACACGTCGAAAACTATTTGTTGGTGTTTATTGTTCGAATGCAGATCTTTCAATATATATATATATATATATATATATATATATATATTTTTTTTTTTTTTTTTTTTTGCGTTCAACATGAATAGAATGTGATGGTATAAGGCTGTAACTTTTTTCCTCCCTGATTTGATAATTTACAGTACCTGCATTCTGATGGGGCTAGCCTGTTGAAATAAGTCTCAATAAATAAATAAAAGAATTAAGAAAAAAGACTCCTATATCGTAGTTTCACGTCCATTATTGGTTTCAATGATGATGTTAATTACGTTAATTGAATTTTGTAAATGTTTATCATGACTGTATATCAGGCCGTCTGATTTTATCAAATATTTCAAAATGCACCAAACTGTTATTTTGCATTACCTCTTAGAATGTCCACATCAGTAACAAATTTTTGAAAATGACTGATTTATCACAAATGTCTGTCACGCCGTTAGATTTCATTCCATAGACAAAAGAAAACAAACAAACAATAACCAAACTTTATTTTGAGCCTCTGTGAACTTCCACAACAGAGGGCATTTTTAAATTGTTGATCTGTCACAACTATAACTGATGCTGTCTGATTTTATGAAATAATTATACAAAGCATGCGCCAAAATTTTATTCTGAATTACTTCTTCGAGCCTCCACAACAGAAGACAATTATGAAGAGGAAGAGGAAGAAGATAGCAAACAACGCCAGAGCCACGATGAGGAGGATGAAGTACGGGTTGATGTCGATCTCTCTCCCCATGAACGTGCTAGTTTGTGGTAGTGGACCAAGGACAGCTGTTTTAGAAAAAACGTGGTAAATATCATAATTTCACAAACCATGCAAGAAGAATGATGATAACATCACAAAAACATCGCAAGTTTCTCGTTTTACCATCACTAGATCTACGTTTGTTTTTTCTTTTCCCAATCCAACAAGGTTACAATTCTTGCAGTGATTTCCTTTTCTTTTTCTGAGAATACTTATCATTTATGGGGCAGATGATTATGGCTGAAGAAGTGCAGAAAAGACATGCAGAAAAGACATGCAAATAATGAACCACTTGACTGGCGTGTTAGATAGCCGTACTTCATTCGTCTTGATATCCACAAGCAGATATAAGCACAGCAAATTTCCCATATGACTACGACTTCGTGGTTCTTTTTTGCATTCTGCAATCGTTTTGATCAAATACTTTACAAATCGAGCCTTGCAAGATATTTGCGTCGATCGCGGAATGCTAAAACAAAGTTATTAGAAAAAAAAAAGAATAAATGTGTAAGCTATACTATGATATCACACCGTATATTAAAAAGGTGACTGGATTCTTCAGTATATAGAGGAAAAAGGTACATCTTGGCATCGGAAGAGATAATTTCGGGAACTATTGTGACATCTGCATCATGTGCATTGGTATATATGTCTTCCATATCCCCTTACACGACAGTAAAAATGGTAACATAATTGAGAATATTCGAAAATAATATTCATCCCTCCTTACTCGAATCTGAAGAACACACTGGTCCAGAGAAGCCCGAGAAGCAAGCACACAGGAATCTATTGGCCAGGTTGGAACATATCCCACCGTTCAAACACGGGTTACTGGCGCACTCATCAATATCTGCAGAAATTAAGAATAATAATCAATGAACATTCATGATAACACATATGCATTAAACATGTGCATACTTTTACCTACGAGAGCAGATAAGAGCTCATTTCTGTAATCATTCTCTGCCATCTGTTTCTCAAAAGTTGCCTTCTACCACATTCAAAAATTGTTACCATGTCAAATTATTAGAAATATGAAGTGATCTTAAATTGTTTTTCATTACTGTATCAAGTGAACCGATACTTGAATGTAATTATACAATCCATCTAAAAACTGCTCGCCCTAATTGCAAAAGAACAAAATTATGTTGCGTTTTATCGATGTCATCTTCCGATATATTTTTCTTACACATATGATGGCACACGAATAACATGTACAATCAAATTGCAAATCAAGTCTTCTTCCGTCATGGAAACAAATTGTAGAATTTACCAAACTTCCGGACTTATGACCGAGTTTTCACAATACATTGCTTTATTAATTCAGAGGTGGGAAAAGCATGACGGGATACCTACCAATCTGACAAAGCTCTCCCATGTAGCCACTCGGGCAAACGCATTCGAAACTGTCTATTCCGTCCACGCACACACCGATCCCACTGCAGGTCTGACCGGCGCAATCATCGATATCTGGATCGATCAAACACGATCACGATCAAATATTACAAATAAGAGTCATGGATCAACAGAACTAAGCGACACTGTACTAAAGTGAATACGAATCAAAATTTAATTCTACTACAGTTTTATCAAACTATTGAAACAACCAATTTATACGATCTAAGAAAATTTGAAATATGAAGAAAATACGATTTCAACAGAGAAATGCTACAAACAAAATTTAGATTGGATTTCTTTAGAACAATCTAGTAAACACCAAATTAAGTTTTTATTGAAATGAATTACGCGATAAACGAATATGGTGACTCTTAAAGATTTACAAAATTGCAAAATACAAAGAAATCACAAAAAAGCAAACACAAACAAACAAAAAACCAGAAAATGTAATTCGTTCTGTTATTTACGCCACATAGAAGTGTATTTGTACCTTGTTCACAGAAATCTCCTTCGTACCCGGATGGACAGGTACAGGTGTATGTCCCATTCCCGCTCAGGTCAAACGAGCACTCTGCTCCATTGTGGCACGGATTGGCTATAGTACACTTGTCTGTCACTGCAGATAAAAAAAAAAATAAAATAACATATAAGGTGACATGTTTTTATACGTAAGAATTAGATCTGTTCGTTCCGGAATTAAAGCAGCATTTATTAATGTGAGGTGCGACCTGCCATTCCGTTTGCTGGCACTGCAATGCAAGTACCTTGCTCAGTGCAAGTACAAACTGTATTTTGCGACTGATTGACAAATTGTCCTACATCAACGTACGGGATTGATCAATGTTTCAGCAGTAGTCGTGACAAAAAAAAAAATCATGGGCATACATACTCGAGCAGGATTCGAACCTACGACCTCCTGATAACTTGACATGCGCCTGATCTCTCAACCATCGAGTTTCCGTCCGGCAGCCAGTGCTGCTTCTATTTCTTATAGCATGCAGTGTGTACTGCATAATATTCACAATGCATTTTGCTTCCAACAATCTTAATACTAGTCAGGTTTGATTGACTAGCTTTAGGTTAGCAAAGCATGCTGTCAATAAATCCAGAAGAACATTACAAAGTATAAAGCAGCACTTTACTATCATCGTGATCGTCAAACAATTTTTGCAAACTTGGCGGACTAGTTTCATAAATAGTAATTGGAGAATTTGACCCGTATGGGTTTTTCAAATGATTAAAAAAGGAAAGAAATCTGATGGTGTCCTCGAAATTTCAGTTTCAAACAAACAAACAAACAAACAAACAAACAAACTTTGGGCTTGATTCACGGATTCAACTCCTTATCCTAACGTACAAACATTCAAACACAATCATGTTGACCACAGTATGTGAGTAAAATCTTGCAGTTTCAGTTAGGGCGATGGGACTGAACCCTCTTAAACAATGAGATACATTATGCCCTTGCTCCTTTTAACTGTTATCATTACTGTCGTATCACGACTTATGTTATCAATGTCATTTTTATGTACTTTCTCCTCTTCTCTTCTTCATCATCATCATTCGCTTTAATTACTATAACCATTATTGCCACTGCAATATTATCATCTAAGCCATCATTATTATCATTCCTATCAAGATATTGAAATCACTGCATTTTTCTTCTTTTTCATCATCATAATCATTAAGAGTTTGTATGTAACATGTAGCAGAGAGAAGCAAAGTTGATTAGTAAGGGCAAATGGCCCTACAGGAGAGAACACAGTGTCCCACAGTGTTTTCACAGTGTTTTCACAGTGTTTCACAGTGTTTCACAGTGTTTTCACAGTGTTTTCACAGTGTTTTCACAGTGTCCCACAGTGTTTTCACAGTGTTTTCACAGTGTTTTCACAGTGTTTCACAGTGTTTTCACAGTGTTTTCACAGTGTTTCACAGTGTTTTCACAGTGTCCCACAGTGTTTTCACAGTGTTTTCACAGTGTTTCACAGTGTTTCACAGTGTTTTCACAGTGTTTCACAGTGTTGTCACATAGTCGTCTATAGCCGGGTTCACACGTACACCAATTAGCGGGATACAAATCTCGAGATTTGCATCGCGATCGTCATCCCGAGTTTTTTGCACGTGTGGACAGAAAAAACCCGAAAATTAGCGGGATAAGCATCGCGATGCTAATCCCAAGAAATCTTGCGCTGGTTCGCCAATTAGCGGGATAATTGGCCGCGCGCTGGTACGTGTGAACGGTCGGGATTACAATCTCGAGTTTTTACATCCCATCATGCAATGCGCACATCACAACAGCGAGGCCTCTGCGAAGAGGTCCTTCACCTCTTTGGAGCACAACAACAACAGCGCGCGAACCACACCACTGACGCGTAAAAGACAATAGACAAAGGTAAGTGCGCGCAAGCAGTGATAGAGAAGGGCGCTGTGTGACCCAGTTTGCAGGCTTTGCTGTTATCTCTATCGGCAATTAGCGGGATAATTCGGTACGTGTGGACGCTCGCCAAATTAGCGGGATACCGATCGCGATCGCCATCCCGCTAATTTGGTACGTGTGGACGCTCGCCAAAAAACTCGGGATGAGCATCGCGATCGTCATCCCGCTAATTTGTACGTGTGAACCCGGCTTATGTGAAAACACTTGAATTTAACAGCGTGGAGATGATTTCACACTGTGGTTTGGTTTTCACAGTGTTCACACAGCAATGTTCTGTGTCACACTGTAAATTCCTGATTCACCATGTGTTCACACGGCTTGAATTTAACAGTGTGAAGAGATTTCACAGCGTGTTCACATTTGTGTTCACACTGTGTTTCTCACACTGTGGGGCAATGTGTTCTTTCCAGCAGGGAGTATCTGCATGAAATGCGCAATAATCAGATATTTTTGTGTGTTTTGATTTTGAATATTTGTGACTGAAAGCCGAATAAATAATTATAATAATAATGATTATAATAATGATTATAATACTACTACTACTAATAATAATAATAATAACAGTAATAATAAAGAATTTGATCGAAATGGTGATTAATGTTGAAGTCACTCACACTCGATGTCGCATCTCGTTCCGATGTAGTTTTCGTCACATTCACAAGAGAAGGAGCCATCTACCGTAGTGCATGTCCCGGACAGACAGGGGTTCACCCTACACTGGTTGGCATCTGTTGTTGAAATCAGAACAAGGAATGTATGCTGTCATGAACATGCATTTTTTGCGAAGTGGGTGTGGCCTATTCGGCCCACGTTGGGGAAAAAACATGGATCGAGACTGAGTGATGCCGTTTGAGGAGAGGAGAGAATAAAGTTTTTGTTACTTTAAGTTTGATATCATTGGCGGTGGTGATTTGTTTCGTTGTCAGAATGTGTGACGTGTTGTGACGAATGTAATCACATATTATATAGGATGTATATGAAGAATCAATGGCTAAAAAAGAATGAATTTTTATGTTCACATATACATTTTATATATCATATCATGATCATTTGCGAATTTTGACTTTGTGGTCACTATATATATATATATATATATATATATATATATAAAGAATCAATGGCTAAAAAAGAATGAATTTTTATGTTCACATATACATTTTATATATCATATCATGATCATTTGCGAATTTTGACTTTGTGGTCACTAAAAATACGTATCACTTTCAATAAGCATGATTGCAATCATTTTCTTTAGTCTGAGAAATATCAGATTGTTGCATGCTTGCGTTCAAGAAAGGTCCACATTCATCATGGTTATCGACATCAATCGAAGTCAAGCAAGTTTTTTTTTTTGTGTGTAGGCATATGTGTGTTAAACTTCACGTTACAAATCTTAAATGACATTACTTTCTTCTCTTTTTTTTTTTTTTAGGTTTGTTAAATTCCGACTTTTGGGAGGGTACTAAGTCAGGCAACAAATTATTCTGATTCATCGCATTTATCCATATATCAACGATCGCACTTGGTGAGCAAACCGTCAAACGTCAAAGTCCTTTGAATATCACTTACCGACTTGGCAGTATGTTCCTTCATAACCAGCCCTGCAAGCACACTGGTAGGTGCCACTGTTGTAGGAGCAAGTTCCGTCATTCTCGCATAAATCTCTAACGCAGGACTCCGTTGGTGGTGCTATGGTTTAAACAATATAAACGCGATATTGCGTAAAAGTCATGCTTCATTGAATTCTCACACCTTTTTGAGAAAGACTGTACCATACGGGTGTTAGTATTGTCCCTAACCTCTATGTTTTGTACAACACGGGTCGTAGTATTGTTCATGTGTACCTAATCTCTATGATATTAGCACTTTAATAGATGTAATACAAAATGTAATGTTTTCTGCGCCAAAGGAATTAAATGAGAGGAACTGAGCAGAAGTCCTGCACAATATTAAATGCAGAAATGGGCTGTAATTTTTATTTTTATTTCTGGAATTTATATGTTGCCAATTTGGAACTCTCCGGTGTTCTGGTAAGCATTAGCCAAATGTTAAATGCCAATATACAACCTCTAATTGCATACCCATTAGTACGTGTGTCATTTACGACAGGTACTTATGATATTATAATCCAGCACTTCGTTATTACAGCTCCTGGGTACCAATGTATCTTTAGGGCATCTATTTTACTCAGTATGAAATATATTGGTATTTGGCAGCAAAATATAACATGTGATTCAGAAATTCCTTCAGATACTAACACAACTTACATTCCATTTTATGTTTAATATCTAGTAAGTGAAAGTCAATATGAATAATGATAATTAGAAGTGCTGTATTTTCAAGTGAAATCCTTTCGTTTACAGACGGAATTCACGTAATATTCAAAGCACGTGTGAACAAATTTCTAGAAGTTGAAGAAACATGAAAGTGGTTGAAACATTTCATATTTCGTTCGTGTTTAGAGTAGAATCTGTTTCCGTTCATCAGCATGGGTTGAAACTTACCAACGTCGCAGTTGATACCACTGTAACAGCTCTGACAGACGCAGACATACCCGTTGATCAGGTTAATGCACGTGCCGTTATTTGCACACGGACTCGAGGCACATTCGTCGATATCTGTATAAAAACGGTACATGATTATTACGACTTGATATCTCATTCATTCAAAATGAAAAATTTTCTCTCGAAATGTATCTGACGATTGTCATACTATTACGAGATTCCTTCATCCACATTAGCTATTAGAATAGAAAAAATGGATAAACATCTCACATGACAGATATAATATTTGAGGGACTTATAAGACACTGCCTTACCCATTATAAAAGACCCAGGACGTTTCATTGCACAAAGACATAAAAATCATCAATTAACCTCTTCACAAGAGATTTCGAATTCCTCATAAACATTGCACTAGATCCTGACTGACTGAATACATCATGTTCCAGGAGTCCAAACTTTCTTATGTTTACCTTTCATTTCATTCATTACGTCACCATTCACATAATGCCTTTATTGTGCGTACGCAATGTGTAGTGCATCCTTTTAAGATACTTGGTATGTGTAGAAGTTTACGGAGCTTACTTGCTTACTTACTTAATAATTTACTTTAATTTTATTTTTCGGCAACGATGATGTTATCCATCTGGATCTTATCCTCAGCTGCTCTTGATCCTTCAAGTAATTATAGCCTGGGCTAATCTCATTCAAATATATATCTTAAATTATGAAAAATCTATGGGGCGTATACGTGTACACACGGCAAGAAGAAATGAAAACTGGTCGAGACCGAGGGCCTATTATAGTAGTTACAATGCACAATTCTTCCAATGCTCTTCCAGCTTATTCTTAAATGCATTCATAAAGATACTTCCTCACATCCAATCAATGATAATGGTATAATAAAGTTTACACATGAGACTACATGTCTAATGAAGTAAGCTGAAAAAAGTACGCTACTAACTGAGACAGGAGCATGTATCAATGTAATAACGGCTTACCTTCTGTGCAGTTCTTTCCAGTGAAACCATCAGGACAGCTGCAGGTATAATCTCGACCGTTGTTCATGCACTCGGCTCCATTTCCACATGGGTTCAAGCCGCACTTGTTGAATTCTGGGTATAAAAAAAGTATTACGAGACAACAAGATCGTCCCATTAACATCCGTAGATGTTTATAGCCACAGAACAAATCATCTTGTCGTTATATAACAACTATAAAAATGAACTTATGAACATTTACATTCATTTGATACAGGGAGCAATTTCGCTCTTACGTTATAGGTATGCAGAGGCATCAGCCATCATGACAAATATAATCCCATCTTCAATACGTTTGATTAAGGAAATACATTGATGAAGAAGATATAGAAAAAAAAAATCATGAAAATTGCACCAATATTCAAGGAATTATACTGTGCATAAGAGGATCTTAAACTAGAAAATTTGTAATTGCATGGAAAAGGCAAACGAGCAAAAAACAGGTGAAGAGGAAGAGGAACAATACCCATGCATTTAATAAAGGAGTAAAAGTGAGAAGGAGGAGATAATTTGATAAAGAATTCGTTGAAAAAAATGAAATGAAGAAAAAAAAAAGAGGATGACGAGAAACAAGAGAAACAAGAAATTAGGCAGAAAACACAATGGACAAACAACATATAACAGACGAAATGATGAATATTCGGGAGAAAGTCTAGATAAGCAAATTGTGGATCGGAAATTATTAATAAAAAGCAATTCGACCATATTTGATGGAATTTGTCCTGCGCAAACAACCATCACTGCTATCATTATCATTATTATCATGAAAGACTTTAAAGGTAACGAGAACGACCCCAAGCGAACCTGACGGGATTTCACAATTTGTTCCTTCCCAGCTCAATGGGCATGCGCACTCAAATCTGGTCACACCAACGTTCATACAGCTTCCTCCATTGATGCAAGGGCGAGCGTCACACGGAGTCAAGACTGGGAAATAAGTGTACAGCAAAACACAAACAAGAACATTAGGTTACCCTAACGAAGACAAGAAGATTTGGTACATCGGGACGAGTTACGAACTAGGCACGTTGTCGACTGAAACTCGATTTTAAAACAGTTCAGTATCATTTACCTTCTTATCACTGTTGATGCTATTAACATTATCATATTCATTATAATTTTTATCATTACTATCATTATTGTTGTTGTTATTGTTATTATCATTATTATTATCATTATTATTATTACTGTATTTACCATTGTTACACCAACCAAATCATCACACAGTTACATATCATATATTCACAAAGAAACAGCACAGCTTTTGTCAAGGTAGCAATATCTAAATTCAGTATATGGTGAAGAAAATTACCTTGGTAATCCTGGTCGCGAATCTCGATGGAGAACCCACGCTCAGACTTTTCGTTGTCCGTCTGGAAAGAAAGCCAGATGGTGTTGGCCTGCAGCGTGGTGTCGGCCGGGAGTATCGGTCCAGAGGCGGCGATTCTCTGGCTGCCAATATTTGGAGAAGATCCTACTCCAATCTGAATAGGAAGAGTAATGATAATAATAATAATAATAATAATAATAATAATAATAATAATAATAATAATAATAATAATAATAATAACAATAATAATAATAATAATAATAATAATAATAATAATAATAACAATAATAATAATGATAATAATAATGATAATAATAATGATAATAATAATAATAACAATGAATTCTTATTTACCCAGGGTATAGCTTTTTCAGTGTTGCCACTGTTCTACCTTAGGACCCTGCTATTTGGGTGGTAGAAGGCTTCACGGTGCACCACGTATTCTGGAGTATGTGAGTGGCCCTGAAAAGGGCCTACCCGATCCCGACGTTTCGGCAAGCATGTTCTCGCCGTTCTCAAGGGAATGACCCTGCTATTATCATTACCCTAGCATTGCCAGGTACTCATTTATACACCTGGGTCGAGAGGCACATAGTGGGTAAGAACATCTTGTCCAAGGATGTGAGCACTAGGTGAGATTCGAACTCGGGTCCTCCGATCAAGAGTCGGGAGTCTTATCCACTATGCCACAGCGCCCCACAGTTCATCACACTTTAATCCTATGACTACAAACGCTGCTTACACGTCATGTCACTGACATTGCGATCAGCGTAGTTGTCATTAATGTTGATAGTCATTGAGTAATATGTGCTCTCTGTGAATAGTAATCCCTATTCATTCAAATAAACAACGGTTAACGTTCTTAAATATTAAAATATCATTAGTAGGCGCATCAATTGCTTTTGGTCTAAACAACTGATATGCTAGAAATGCCTACTATATGAGATTGGGTATCGTGTCATACCGTGGGTTGCCTGGACATCACACAGTATCATTTTTGATTTGGGACATACTTCAACTGTTGCTACATGATTATGTCACCAGGTCTGATATTTTTGAAGCACGTGAGGTTTTAAGATAAGGTGATGATATACTAGTAACACAATCAAAAACAAGTTGAGCACACATTCAAGTTGAAAACAGCCTTTGGATGAACTTTGTTGCCGTAATTGATTCAATGAATGAAACGAAGCAAATCATATAAGATAGCTTAAAGTTAACTTTGTCATTTTCGCCAATTTTTTTTCTGTATTCATTAGATCAGCTACATGAAATGTCCTTTACTTGATCTGCCATTTACGGTGGTTAAAATCAATTAACAGTCCAGAGAAGTAAAATACCTACCCTCAAGGTGTCGTATCTGTTTTCAGTGATGAAGTCCTTAAAGTCGATGGACACCTCCCGTCCGTTGATACCCGTGATAAACCACAGACAGTTGGCAGCGTCGATGTAATTAGATGGGTAATTGGGCGAGTTTATGATGATTTGTTCGCCAACTCCAAGAGTGTAATTCACACGGCAACCAATGGCTGGGAAGACAATAAACAAAAAGTGTTAGAGACTAAATTAGGTACCGCTTTAGTAGATGAACGAAATGACACAACGGGCGTAAAATCAAAACAAAACAAAAAAGAAGGAAAAGAGAGAAGGGGAGCTGGGATAGAAAGTATGAGTGCTCATATTTTGTGTTGATTCATTACGCCAGTTACATAATACCAAGAAACATGATACATGTACTTAGTAATTCAGATAGTTTTGTCGCATATGCATATGCAATCACAAATTTCCCTACAAACAATGCTGACATTCGCATTATACCAAAAAAAAAAAAAAACCCGATCATATTCACGTTATTTTTCAATAAATCTTTTGTAGAAAGCTACGTGCCGTTGTTTATATTGCCCAAATTACCCTAGTGGCGGACAATTTCTCTCCGTGCTAATTTCAACACTGCACTATCAAAAAACCGTATATTTTTTAAGAGAAACGTAAACTTGTGTCTATTCATATTGTAGGTTTGTACAGAAATATTGCAATAATATGTGAGGTATACTCACCAATTTCACAGTTGACCCCGCTCCAGCCCTGTGGGCACGTACACGTGTAGGAGTTGACACCATCAACACAGAAGCCGTCGTTTAGGCACGGAGCACTTGCGCATTCGTTGATGTCTGTGAAATGATGACAAATTACAACAGAAAACATTGACAAAGACGGCAGAAAGACCCAAACTAACAAAATCCCACAGTGGCTATATCATGATAGCACAATATTCTATTACCAGTATACTGCTTGCGTGTAACCTCTACTAAACTTCCCTCTTACATTGACGAAGAGGTTACTTTTACTTGGAACAATTCCAATGTACCTATTTAGCAATTACGACTTTATAACATGGAGGAGTGTTTGAGATGTTAAATCACAGACAGAATAAATGATTTTTCTTTTTTGTTTCGATGCAGAAATTAATGCGAGAGCCGGGATTCTATCAAAGTAGGTCTATACTCATATACTATTGTGACGAACGCTTGTTAGTATCATTATTTCTTCCCTATGTCGTTACTGCCCGTAGTTTCTGTTCGACGTACAGTAATTACTATATGCAACACACGCTTGGTGAAGGGAACTCACTCGTTTGGCAGTGCACCCCAGTAAAGCCGTCTGGACATTCGCAATCGTAGCCATGTATACCTACACGATTCACACAGTTTCCACCGTTGAGGCATGGACTACTGGCACATTCGTCAATGTCTGTGGTGAAATTCAGAGGCAAGTGGTGAGATTTTCACTTATGAGCAAATAATTTCTACTCTTTATAAAAGAAACATAAATGAGACAATCATATTATGCAGTGGTTGTGACATCTGGTAACTTAACTTCTACTCCTACATAAACGGAAATTATCTGTGCAAATACAATTGTAACAGGGTTCAATACAAGCAGTGCCCCGACGCTACTTTAAAAATAAATTGACGTTAGGCAATCAAATTTCCAAAAAGTTTATGTTTTTGGCGGCCCGTTTGAAAACTAAGATTAAAAAATAGATCTTATTTCCTTTAATCCATTCAATTCATTTCTTCTTTTTTCATTTTTTTCGGGTCACCAAAATTTGCAATCAAAATGTATCAGTGGCCCGAAGAGTTAACAGCAAAAGAGTTTCGTGCAATAGTGTCGAGTCCTGATTAGAATCACACTTACATGAAACCTAAAATCAATAGTTTAAAAGCCCATGGTTTTGCGAAAATCTGATGTAAATGCCTACATGCCCATCTCACGAAAGTTTTTTTTTTGACAAGTTTTAAGGCTTAGTTAACTGGTCAGTAATATGAAGGGGCATCGTAACTACAGAACAACTGGCCCAATAACTACCGCTGAACTTACAATTTTCATTTTCCTTTTTTCAGTTTTGTAATTCATTAACCGCTAAAAGAAAGGGTGTCGAACTTACTGATCTCACAGTTCGGTCCCGTGTACCCCTGGTTGCACACACACGTGTAGCTGCCGATTCTGTCGAGGCATATTCCACCGTTCTGACAGGGCCCCGTACTGCAGTCATTGATGTTGATGGCGCACGTACTCCCAGCAAAACCCGAGGGGCACGTACAGGTGTATCCGTTGATCATCTCGTTACACGTGCCACCATTAACACAGGGGTTGGATAGGCATTCCAAGATCTCTGTGTTCGTAATGCAAGCATAAGTGATGAATGGTAAATCCGATTAAGGGAGTACAGTGTATTTTTTTCTTGGTACAAAATGTTGCTAGATCGTAACGCTTTGTAACCTAGGACAGGCTGCATAATTATTGCATGACCTCTTTTATTGTCCTCTAAAATGCCGTACCTAAATTCGTTTCAAAATATTTTACTTTTACTAAAATGAATGTAATGCTGTCAAAATTGTTCCTCTTGAAGTATGTTTTCAAGGCTGGTAAATATCTGATTTCATATGAAGTATTTTTGAGTCTGGAAGTAAAAACGAAAGTATTTACCCGTTTCACAGTTGGTGCCAGTGTAGCCGCCCTGGCAGGCACATCGGTAGGATATACCATTAGGCTCGTTGAAGCACAGACCGTCATTGCGGCATGGCTGACTGTTGCATTCGTCGATATCTGAGTTTTGTATATTTTCCCCAAGACATCAAAAAGGTAAAAAGTGATAGATTTAGCACTGTTAGTAAATGTTAATGTATTAGTTAGAATCGCATCAAACGTACTTTTGAGCTTCAAAACAGAACTAACGAGTAGTGCCTATTTATGCACACTACGAGATAAGCCGGCAATTAGACCTAATGCATTCAATTTATATTTAAAACAAAAATAATCACTGTCTCACACTCATTGGTGTAAGATTATAATCTTTGGCAGCATTATGTGGATGATAATGATAAATACACGAAGTGTTATTTTATCATAATCGGTTTATAAAAAAACATGATGTATAATATTGCATCTATTATTGCTGTTATCACGTTAACCTTTTCATTTAGATTATTCTTGTACAGTGTACTCATTTTCATTGCCCCTATTATTGCTTTCATAGCAATAATATTAAGTGTCACATTAAGTTATAATCGGCTCTTTTTATCATCATCCACTTAAAGGGGATGGCTAGTAACTGATCAGTGGGAATCAGTGGGAATGGTGGGGGATGATTGTCCAATCCTTGTGGGATTCATTTGAGAGTACATTATATATCTATTGTTTTGTGAAAATTATTTGCTTCAGAATGGTCTCATATTCAAATAATATGCAGTTTAATGTTTCCAGGTTAGCATGCCTGTACAGTGACGGGGTATTAAACTGCACATTACTTGAATATGAGACCGTTAATTTTCACTCAACAATAGATATATATATATATATATATATATATATATATATATATATATATATAATGTACTCTTAAATGAATCCCACAAGAATGGGAACAATCATTCCCCGGTATTCCCACTGATTCCCACTGATCAGTTACTAGCCATCCCCTTTAATCATCGTGTCCTTCCTGTCGCGTTAGTTGCCACCATCAGTGCAGGGAGGTGAAAAATGTCGCCATCGTCATGGAATCGTTGAATTCGAACTAATTACCCACACATCAATCAGATGCTTATCGAGATAATGATTCTTACTACGAGTCGTTTTTATTGCAACTGGTTGCCGAATTGCCCCAGAGTAACACAGCGATTATTTAGTGTTTAGAGAAATATCGATGATAAAAACAAGCCCGATTGCTAGATAGACGTCATAGCACGTAACTGCCCGATGGCAAGTAATGGTTCTTATTCTATTGCGGCGGATAGTGGGTATTATTCTGAATTAATGATTCTTGCGGCGAGTTCTTTTATTGCACCTGATTGACAAATTGCCGCACATCGACATGAATAAGGACAGATTTTTGGTGTTTACAGAAATAAACATGATAAAAGAAGCATTGACATACAAGTGTTACGTGCAGACTTAGAGACAGGGAAACATACACAGGTAACGTCAATAAAATGTTCACAAGTATTTTTTTCCCGCGGCAAACACACGTACCGTTGTTGTATGATACTCACCGATCTCGCAAAAGATACCGGTGTAGCCGGTCGGGCAAGCGCATGTAAAGGCATTGATAAGATCAGTGCAGAGCCCACCGTTCTGACACGGGTCACTGGCGCACTCGTCAATGTCTGAAGTAAAGAAATGCACGGGAACGACATTCGAACCTTATACAATGCTAAAGGGCAAATGCAAAATCTTCATTACCCTGGATAAAGTTTAATCCGTTCAATCCATTTATTAGTTGCAAGCAATAGCACTACTTAACATAAAGCGATCAAAAATCGGAACAATATGCGTGTGATTTACCCAAAGTCCAATTCATCCACGTTATGTCACTAATAGGCTTTACCCCAATAACCATCAAATCGGTCAACAAAACACCTGCCAAAACTCCAAGTTTCGCTTACATATTATAAAGGGGAGATCATTTTCATTAACCTTTAATGTAAAGATTTGATGGTTGCGTCGAATTATCATGTTATCATGCAAAGCAAATGACAAAACGGAATATTTGAAGACATAAGATCAGTTCAAAAAATGTAAAACACACACATGCACACACGAATGGCATCATTTTGATTTTCCACTAAGAAATAAGTCAATACAAACACAGTCTGGTACCTTTCTTTTTTTTTTCCGTGTGACATTGTATCTCTGCTTTTTGATTCGTTTGGCTCAATTTTGTTGTTAAATTAAATGGCTTGGAAATATTATTCCTCCCTCATCCAATATCAGTTTGGAATATAATTATAAGCAGTGTGCGTCTAGGATAGATAAATGTTGTCACCCACACAAAACAGTCTGACGATTTAGAGTAGAAACATACCTAACTTTCAATCAGAATGCTGTAAAAAAAGACATTGGTGTCACCATAGTCAAACCTGTAACGACATACATTAAGGCATATGAATCGATGACCTCAGAAGTGATACGCACCGGTATCGCAAATGGCCCCTGTCCAGCCGGGCTGGCAGTTGCACAGGAAGCTGGCAACACCGTCAAGACACGTACCACCATTGAGGCACGAGTCTGGGGCGCAGTCATCAATATCTGGAGAAGACAGAGAAGCATGTGTATTCCTTCGTCAGCACATGGCATCAAAATGTATCACTCGAATTACGCCCTTATTGGGCATGTTAGATCCCAACTCCTGAACACTGATCACTTTTTCCCTTTACTTCTCTTCTCTTTTCTGTACTTTTCCTAATCGGAGACCCCCTTATTCTTGTTCCTTATTCTGTTTGTTTTTTCTTTTTGTATTTTCCACCTTGTGTTGTCCTTTTCGGTCAATAAAAAAATACTTGAGAAAGTTTTACGTGATTTATTCTATATTTCTATGTGTTATGTTCCTTCAATTTATAAAAAAACAAAACAAAACAGTAGAATTGTTCCAAGCCGCATTGCTTAGAGGCCGTTGTCCTTGTCAAGCGATTTTCTTATTCACAAACGGTCTCCTCCACCTGTATACTTAAAGATTTTTTGTCATAAAATATATATATATTATTTACATGATTATGTACTGAGAACTCTTGTTTAACTGTCCATGACTTGTGAATAGGTTTGATATTGTCATACTTATTTTGTTTTATGCAAGCGGAAAAATAAAACTTACTGAAACTGAAACTGAAAACGAAAATCAGTTTTGTCTCGTTCTCTCTATATCTATCTGTCTCTCTCTCTGCCTCTCTTCCTATCCAGCTCTTTTCTATTTTCTCTCTCTTTCTTTTCTCTCTCTCTCTCTGTCTCTCTCTCTTCATCTTCAAAAATATTAGTATGTTATAATGATTATACGATGTACATGTAAGTCTTTGATATACTATCTCCACACAATATGCATGTTTAAGCACTAAGAGATACCTATGTTATGTAGGACGAGGAACTTCGTACCATACAATTTAACTTATGATTATCCCTTCTCTTTCTTTCTCTATTATCCAATTATTTCTCTCTCGATTTATTTATTTTTTTTTTTGGGGGGGGGGGGAGGGGGGATGGGCCAGTGAACATAGAAACCTAGACACAGTCAAACACAATCATGCATACGCACACACATACGCGTCTATGGTGTAAACCGAGGACCTGTTTTACCCATAAAAATTTTACCACATAACCGAGGACCTGTGTGTCAGTACGACTCATGTCAACCGAGGACTCATTATACAAATGATGCACAGGACAGAGTGGATCGGTGGATATTGGATGCGCGAGTTTAACTTTGGAACTGTTTAAACCCACGAGCGCAGCGAGTGCGTTTTAGACCGTTCCAAAGTTAAACGAGAGCATCCAATTCTCATTGATCCACGATATAGGCCTGTGCATCATTTGTGTTATGAATGGGCCCGTAAATTCATGAAATAAAACCATTTTCCCCATCATGCATTCGGCACACCTACAACACTATACAAGACTTGAGCCATGCGTTCGGATTTTACCGGACGCATGGCCATGCAAACGGATTTTACGGACGCATGGCTCAGTGTGGATCAGTAAAAATCAATGCATGACAATTGACCAATCAGATTGCAGAGATTCTAAAGCCCATTTTATAATCGTGCATTACCATCCAACCGAGGACTTATAACAATAATACTAATCGAGGACCTGCAAACATGTACCCCTACATGCAAAAGCATGCAAAAGCAGACCGTTTGGAATGGTCTGCGTACCGAGGACGTCCTCGGTTCTCTGTGTGTCCTTGGTTTAAATGGAAATCTCGTATGTGTGCCCTCGTTTTACACCATGGGTAAGTGCAAACACACACACACACACACACACACACACATACACACACACATACACACACACACACACACATGTACGTAATAGGTTGCAGTGATGCATGCATGATGTGAGGTGAGGAAACATCAAACCATTGATAGTCATAGATCTGGACACAGATAAACTGTAAAACTAATTCATTGCGGCTAGACTATGTAAAATGCATGGAATTATGCATTAAGTTAGATAATTTAATAGAATACAGGATAACGAGGTGTGAATCGGCCTTGCACAGAACCTGTGTCGAACATGCTTTCGTAGGTCCCTGCCAAATTATTTTTGGTTGGGTACAGCTACGTGTATTTGTCTCCATTATTGGGTACAATTGCATGCACGACCCTTTATTGTATCTTTGCTAGTAAGGAGTTATTTGAATATTTGAAAAAAACAAAACATGAAAAAAAAACACAGATAAGTGTTTAAATTGTTTGTGCCAAAGAAATGGCTTTATATGGTGTTGAAGTAATAATTATGCATTTTATCCATCCTCTGTATGATTGTTGCTTCGAGAAATCAATAAATTCTCTCATTTGAAAAAAACAAAACAAACAAACTGTGTCGAACATAAACTTACTGATGTTACAGAACTCGCCGGTCCACCCGGCGTTGCAAACACATCTGAAGGCGTTCACCTCGTCCAGACACAGACCATTTACGCATGGGTTGCTACCACACTCGTTGACAGCTAATTTGCGAAAGAAATATGAGGAAAATGAAAGGTGAAGAACGCCTTTGATAACTTAGACGAACTTTATAGCGATAGTTATAGAAGCTTGAATAATCTATCATCCATACAATCCCCTTAGAGTGGAAAAATCATATTGAAAAGACATCAGTCAAAAATAAAGAAGCAAAGAAGCCACAAAAAGATACAATATCTTATTTGTTGATAAGACTGAAAACATGTTGATATACAAATATATACACCGAAAATTTTGCGATAGAATATTTCAATCACCTACATCTGAAAGGAATTGGGAAGAAATATTTAACCAAAATTTAGACTGGATTGATATATACAATCAAATGTTCCTTATAGATCTATCCTGAATCAAAGACTTCATTATTAAAAAAAAAAAAAATCTCCACAGAAATATCGGTGTCAGTAAATAGCTTTTTTGCAACTCGACTCTCTAACACAGACCTCTCTACGTTTTGTTCAATCAATCAATCAATCAATCAATCAATCAATCAATTTTTTGTTTCAAACAATATTTTATTTCGATTCCATCATCCATCGTTGATTACAATTCAACATTTAGTTGTGTTGCTTGCTGTGTGACCTTTCAAACATATATCAAAATATTACAAAATAATTCTTAGGACTGTCATTGTGTCAATTTCTGATTATTCTACTATACAATACACAGTAACTGCTTCACAAATATAGTCATCCCCGCAATAATTATAAGATCAATTTTTGATAATGCCTAATAGGTCAGCAAAACCAATATGTATGTACAATACACAATACAAAATATACCCATTAACTTCGTCCGTATACTCGTCACAGCAATAATTAGATAATGAAATCAAATATTGTTAAGGGGTCAAATAAACGGCGTGCATAATTATGTATCAGGGGTCAACAAAAGCCTACATACCTATGTACACACATACATACAAAAACTTTACAAATGTACATGATCAATGTCTGTACATAATCCATACCTATAAAACATTACCCCTTCACCCGTATAACCTCATCAGCACTTCCCCCTCTAGATAGGCATACTCCAGGTATACCTCACTACAGCACAGATACACACACATATTTGCATACACACACACACACACACGTGCGCGCGCCCACAAACACCGAACCTGTTCACCAAACAATCAACAAAAAGCACAAAAAGGTAGCAATAGAAGTGGAGTAAGAATCACCGTGTCATTAATTGATTCCATTTCCTGCTGTGCAAGGCCAGCAATCAATCAATCAATCAATCAATCAATCAATCAATCAATCAATCAGTCAGTCAATCAGTCAATCAATTAATAAATCAATCAAGCAATCAAAACAGCAACGATGATAACGAAACGCATGTGATAAGATGTAATCAGTTCAGGTAAACGCATTTGGCTCTTGGGAATCTAAATCATATAACGTTTAAGTCACCAATAAGCGAGTAAGGTACCATCTTGTTAAAGGGGAAGGCTAGTAACTGATCAGTGGGAATCAGTGGAAATGCTGGGAGATGACTGTTCCAATCCTTATGGGATTCATTCAAGAGTTCATTGTATATCTATTGTTGTGTGAAAAATGATTTGCTTCAGAACGGTCTCATATTCAAGTAATGTGCAGATTAATGCTCCGTCACTGACCAGGGACGCTAACCTGGAAGCATTAAACTGCACATTACTTGAATATGAGACCATTCTGAAGCAAATCATTTTCACACAACAATAGATATACAATGAACTCTTGAATGAATCCCATAAGGATTGGAACAATCATCTCCCAGCATTTCCACTGATTCCCTCTGATCAGTTACTAGCCTTCCCCTTTAAAAGGGCAGCTATCAAGATATGTAAAATACACTCACGTCTGTCGCAGTGTAGACCAGTCCATCCGCTTGCACAGGTACACGTGTACCGGTTAACCATGTCAGTACACGTTCCGCCATTCAAGCATGGGTTGCTAAGACATTCGTCAACGGCTACGAAAGATTTATATTAAAGAATAGCGATTTGAGTTTATCCGATCTTCCGTGTTATTTGAGACAAACAAAAAGAGGCATTGTTAAAGAGTAAAACCTTATTTTTGTATCATCACCTGGAATGAATAAGCGTAAAAGTGGGTTTACACTCGGACTGAAGTTATAAGTATCCTGTATTATTATTATTATTATTTATTATTATTATAGAATATCAGTGGGAAGATACAGAAAACGGTTGCTACCATATTCTATCGACGGCTGTCTCTTTTATTCACCAAGAATACCGTCGATCCACATCTGTACTTCTCTTCTCATGTGGAAATGATCACTGGAAATGCCCCACAAAGAGATGAAACAGCCTGTTTTTAAAGTGAGTTCTTTTACCTTGTGACCGCTTTAATAATGTGCATCATTCTACAGTCTCTTAGAAACGTTGCATTGAGTCTAGATAATGCCAAACTATCATTTCGGGGATGTCACAATATAGTCATCAAGGTAGACGATGAAGACATAATATGCCCTACCTAGATTATCATTATTCATTAGTTATCATAGCTATGCCCATTGTCATAAATTTTCTCCCATTTGAATCATACGATGTGGCAAAATAAGTCGAAGTGCTTCATGAAGAGTTCGTCAAAAGATTCTTATTCGAAAGCATAATTACGTAGTTGCTCCTTGAAGAGATGGTCCTCTTGTTAAAAATATACACGGAAAAAAAAATTGCTGAAATACACACCAAT
This sequence comes from Diadema setosum, assembly GCA_033980235.1. NCBI lineage: Eukaryota > Metazoa > Echinodermata > Echinoidea > Diadematoida > Diadematidae > Diadema > Diadema setosum. Next base: position 2,254,567 of record CM067064.1, read on the forward strand.
TGAAATGTGTATAATCTAATACTCACGTATTTCACAGTTAGTCCCCATCCAGGCTGAGGTACACTGACACACGAACGCATTTTGCAGATTGATACAATTCCCGGAGTTTAGACAGGGCAAATTCTCGCATTCATTAATATCTTTGTACAATATGGAGACAGAAGGGGAAAAACGAGAGACAAAGATGAGTTAGGAAAAATACAAACTAGTATTCCATTATGTAAACATAATTTGAACCGCTTCATGAAAGAACTAATTCAGTACCCTCCTACCATATGCCTATAGAAGTCTGGCATGAAGACCTGACTTCAAATCGTAAATTTGAGCATTAGGCATCCGTATGATATTGATATGTATTTTTATGTGGCATTCATAAATTCATAGTTTCCGGACCCGACACCTGTCTGAAACATGTTCATATAACCCTGCGGTCACTGTACAATCTATATTTATTATTACTATTACTATTATTATTATTATTATTATTATTATTATTATTATTATCATCATTATTTTCTACAGAATATGGTTCCCTTTTTAAGCAGCTAAAGTTAAACTTAAACTTGTAAGTTTTAGTGCCAAACAAAGGGTAAAACACATCTAAATTATGACGATCAGTTTCGGTTGCTCTTTTACATAGCCCTACTCTCATTGTTTGTCATTACCAGGTCCATTCTAATATGTATTTATTTTCTGTTAGTCATGAAAATGCCATGATAAAATACGAAAAAATAGTGACGAATGATGATGCCATTACACTCTATATGTGAAAGATGATGGAGAGGGAGTAGACAACATGTTAACACACAAAGACCTTTACTTAGGGAAGAACCCAATTTGAATATTAACAAATTAATTTGACCACAGTATATATCTCCCCCCCCCCCCCAAAAAAAAAAAGCTACATTTGGTATTCAGAAAGTCAAACGAATCGGAGACGACTCATGAAATTCAAGCATAAATGATGAGTCCAGTGCATTCAAATTTACAAATGATTGGCTATTCCCTTTACCTATGTCACAGTTGGTGCCAGTCCATCCGGCCGCACACGTGCAGGAGTATTCGTTTGCAAGGTTGTTACAAAAAGCACCATTGCGACAAGGGTTGGATCCACATTCGTTGAAATCTGTCCAATTGAAAAATTCAGACAACTATGTTAAAACTTTTTTTTTCTAACTCATGATATCTAGCGTGAAAGTATTCTCAACGCACATGAATGCATTCATTTACCAAATTTCTGGAATTGAAAGAAACGCATAATATCGCTGCCGTACCTAATGGTCCATGAACAGCCAGCTGGACTAATAATGATTTCAAAAGCAAAGCCAGTTAAAAGTATAAAACAAACAACGTTCAAATTCCTAAATTTGAGAGCTAAGCTTCATTATAAGTACAATTATTGCCACTTCATTGATTCGTAGATAGGTTGAGATCTAAGGATAGAGCAAGAAATCTGAATAAATCTTCTTTCACTGACTATACCAACAGCCTGTCCCGGTAGTCGGAAGACGCTTACCTTGGTCGCAGTTGTAGCCAGTCCAGCCCGAGGTACAAGCGCACGTGTATCTATTAATTTCATTGGAACAACTTCCACCATTCTGACATGGGTCACTGGAACATTCATCGATATCTACAAAGGAGATTACGCCGAAAGAAAGACATTAATGGTATCAGTATACACTGCTCATGTCTTGTTAGGATGGTAGCATTGATATTAAAGGGTGTGTACAGTTCTGGTCGAGGTGAGGATTTAGCTTTTAACGTTTTGCGAGATATTCAGAAACCACTCTACGAGATGTCAAAGGGCATGCAATTCTAAGAGGTATCAAAAGTTTATTTGATGAAAATCGGTTTTGAAATGGCTGAGATATCCAAAAACAAGGTGAAACAAAGGGATCCCAATAAAAGGCGTGGCCTGTCACCTTTATTATTATCACTTTTTTGGATATCTCAGTCATTTGAAAACCAATTTTCATCACATAAACGTTGAATCCTTCTTAAATTGATATGCTCTTTCATATTTCATAAGAGGATTCTCATTTTCTCACTTAGGAATGTTCAAAACATGAATCCCCACCTCAACCAGTACTGTACAGTCCCTTTAAAGGCATACGGTGCCTGTCGCTTATATACAGCTAAGCTATATACAGCTAAGCAGACTGTACAGTCTACATCAATTTTGTAATATATCATGTAAACATAGCTAAATTTTTCATTTCATGTCATTCCTGTTTTTTTGCTCCTTAAATATATCACATTTCTTGTATCTGAATTCCGTAATCACATCGTAATCACAAACGACGCAGAACCCATAAATGTAAATACAGACAATGATATTGGCAAAATATGCTTCACATTTCGTAGAAAATACAACTCTATATTTATTCATTCATTCTGTCATTTTTTTCCTCATTTCCAGCAGAAACATAAAAATATTTTACAGATAATGAATGCATAAATGATGTATATACTATAATGTAATGTGCAACAGATCAGATAACATTTAGGGTCCTTCCTATTTTCAACGACAATATCACACTAATTACCATAATCGGAGTGTGTTGATACCGGAGATAACACAAAATTTAACAAAATATCATCGGCACGATGACACGTCCGTGGTGTGGCTTTTGTAACAGTGTACTTAAACTTGACAACTTTTGTTTCGCCGATCCCATCTGTCGAGAAGTAGCGCTGTATTATTATTATCATTATAATGAACTTTATTTAAAATCATCATTATTATTCATGGTTTCGTTGAAATCACGACTTGCTCCAATGAAATTGCTGAATTGCTTACAATTGTACATGAAAGACATGATGCATACATATAAATATAACAAGACTGTCTAATCCTCGCACTGCAAATACAACCAGGAAATTATAGTTCCTTGTACATATGAACTACAATGCATTTATTTCAATACTTCACTTATAAATATTATGAGGAGCTTGCAACTAAAAGGCTCTAAATCTACTGAAAAATGATGGATTTAGCGCCTTTTGGAAGCAAGCACTTCATAGAACTAATTCCAATACTTCACTATTCAGCTGTTGGCATGGGAAGAAGAGAATTTCACCTTACCGGTATCACACAGCTCTCCTGTCCATCCAGGCTCGCAGACACAAGTAATGTCGTTCACTCCATCGATACAAAAACCATTTTCACACCTATCCCCGAAGCATTCGTCGATGTCTGTAGGCACACGTCAAATGGAAAACGAAAAGAAGAAGCTAAAAATAGCCCGAATGTCTCTTGCACGGACAAAAAAAAAAATAAAATAGAGAATTACGATATGGTTGTTGTACGCTTTGTTTAACAGTGATAGATTTATCTTGGTTTTTTTTTTAATATTCATTTGATAATTTATTCACTGGATTTCCAAGGCAAAGTATTACGGGATCCTTAGTCACACGCCAAGTAGAATGTCATCAATTTAAATGTTTACGGTTATACAAGAAACGCTCGTGTGTACCTGCTTTCATAATTTTTATGCATTTGAACGTACAGATTTGAATCGACACTTGAAGAAATTTCATGCAATATGATTTAATGGTTCATCCCAGCCTTCCGAAGGAAAAAAAAAAAAACAAAACTCACTTATTTCGCAAATGTCACCGGTCCATCCAGGTTGACATCGGCAAGAGAAGCTATTGACGTCGTCCTCACACGTGCCTCCATTTCGACAAGGGTTGCTGGCACATTCATCTATGTCTGCGATGACAAGGTAAAAAATGTGAAATCGGGCAGAAGAACATGATCGACAGCAATAATTCTATCCATTAAAAATGTCGACGATTGACTTGAATAAACACAGTTTTCTACACGATAGAGCATGTCTGAAAACGATTTACTCAATATGGCAAATGTTTCCTGACATGCAGTTAAATTCATTTTATCATTATCCCAATTTTACATTCAAAATGTATCTCATATGGGTCAATTTAACTATTTGAAGGTTAGTGACAGCTAATAAGAAGGTTACTTACTGATATCACAGCGAACACCGTCCCAGCCTGGGAGACAAGTGCATTGGAAGAAGTCGATGCCGTGCTCGCAAGACACACTGTTCACACACGGGTTGCTAGCACATTCATTGATATCGATGTCGCAACGGTCTCCTCCGTAGCCCGGTACGCAGCTACAGCTGAAGGCATTGTCGAGGTTGGTACAAGATCCGCCATTATTACAGGGGTTGCTGGCACATTCGTCCGTATCTAGTGAATCAGAGAAGACAAAAGAAGCCTCCTTACTAGTTACGATGCCACATTTTGTCAGAGGTCTTCCAGTTCCTGCAATCATTATAAGGCTTACATATATGTATAAATATATATGTATATATATATATATATATATATATATATATATATATATATATCGTTCTTTGGTTTCTAGGTCGAAACGATTTGAAAAAAAAATGTTTTCCTATGCATTCACTCCATCGATATCTTTTTAATACCATTGAATACTAGGCAATATAAACATGCAGCAAACTATCAAATTTTTTAGAGAAACATTTCTACTGTTGGAAGAACAAAATAAGTACACGTACTCTGTCTTAGTCCTACCACACCCTTGATCAGCACAAGCCATGCGATATCTTCATTTTTTTTCTGTGTCATCTTTCACACTTGCTTCCAATATTTTGACGTCCCGTGCTTTAACCACGCTCTACTAAAATGAGGTCAATTATTTACTTGCAATATTCGTACCTATGTGCATTGTGTTTTTTTTTAAATGAATTTAATTAAATCCTTCTAACAAGCACACACACACACACACACACACATGATATGGTGCTCACATTATTATGCACACGCAGTGCGTGATTTGCAGGAATGAAGCAGCACTTTATTGTAAGAATTTGAAAAAAGAATGACATCACGTCGTCCTTACCAAGCTCACACCTTGCGCCCTCTCGTCCAGACGGGCACGTGCATTCGTATCCATTTACCAAATCGGTGCAGGTTCCACCACTGAAACAAGGGCTGCTTGCGCATTCATCGATATCTATGAAGTGACGATAAGGAAGAAAGCTTTAAGCATGAAATGATTAACTTTAAGAAGAAAAAAAAAAGGTCCTATGACGATTTCAAACATGCTCAGCAAAACTTATAATGATTACAGAACACTTTTGACTTTGACCATCTAAAATTGTTCATGTCGGGCCTTGGCGCATTATTTTTTTTTTCTACTCCCAAAGAGAATATGGGGCATTAATGGTTAGTCAGAAGAAATAAACAACAATTATATACACACAGGACCTATATATTTTGTTTTTTTATAACTCAAAATTGGATCACAATACAATAGTATGCAGCGATTCCATCAATGCTTGTTTATCTTTTCACAAAGTTAAAGAGACGATGGAAAAATATCCTGACAAAGCAGAGTGTTTCTTCAAAGATATAGTCTAGTCAAAATGCAACCTATTCTCAACAAATGCACATCAAATCAAGCTTATGTCTGTTCACTCCCATGACTGCTTATATAAAAAATCGTTTCGAAGTTCTAAGTTTAGCTGTGTTGATGTAGCTTAATTCGACTTACTAGTCAAGCAGTTGGTGCCGGCGTATCCGTCCGCGCAAAAACAGGTGTAAGAGTTCACATTATCATTGCAGGTACCTCCATTACGACACGGTCCACTCTCACACTCGTCAATATCTGTGCAAAGCGAATAGCAGTTTGATTCACAATTAAACATGGAATATACAAGCAAAACACATCTTATTCATTTAAGTAATTACAGTATAAGTGCACGAGATAGGGAAGAGCACTATTTTGAAACAGTTTTGTTTTGCAGTTGAATTGTTGGTATATAGGTCTTTGACGGAGATAGTAATTGGCATTCTGGGTAGTAGGAAGCCAATGACTGCACAATGGGTTTCATGCGATTTTGGTGGCAAAATCCAGGCAAAGCTTTTTTTTTCGCCTGTTTCTGAGGGTTTCCAATAAAACATATTTCGAGAGCTTCGTCATATAGACGTAGCATAATCAAGGATAATTGTCGCCTAGCATTATCCAGCAAGACTTTTTTAATGTCAGCCGCTGCTACTAGGCATGGCGCTGCCACTTGCCAACCAACATTGTCTACTGATCATTGTCCTGAAAAGAAAAATCCAGCAATCTGTTGCAGTAAATATAAAAACGGAATACTGATAACAATCGGTTGATTTATAAGGAAAACTGAAAGGCCGTATGACGTCATTAGAGGAACCAACTTCATTAAAAAATGAGAATGAACAAATAAGACGTCACAACGAGATTGAATATAAGAATAGTGTCTTCGTGTTAATCTCGATTCAGTGTCATTCAATCACATTGAAAAGTACTTTGCCATGCTTTACTAATCAGTGATCCAGGTGATCTAACTTTGAGTAAACCTTTAGCCAAAGTAGACAGACCTCTCCCTTTCTTTCTCCTTTCTTCTATCACATCTCTATGCAAGTCATCCCTCCCTCCTATTTTCCTATATAATTATGTTATGTATTATGAACGAGGGCTGCATGCATATCAAGCAATGCTTAAGCTGCAGCATTTCTGCATTATTCATTACATCGCTGATATGTTTTGTTGTACATTGTAAAGGCAACGAGGAAATTTTCTTTGTTAACAATTAATGTTTTTTTATGCATGGCACCAAAATGTATATTATTATAATGCGTATTTATCTGCATGAGCGATGATATAATGCAGGAACCAATAAATCAAATCAAATCAAATCATATCAAACCCTAGTCATACGTAAGCGTGTCTAAGGAACCGCCCCTGCCATCCTGTGATCGAGTTTTTCCTCCTGGGTGCTGTGATACCTTTCTGCAATGCTGCCTGTGATACATATTTATTTGTTTTTGTTTCCTCTTCCATTCCACACGTACCAATGCATTTTATAAAGAAAAAAAAAAAATCTTCACGGACGTGATATCCTGTTGATTTTCAGGGGCATTCGGTAACGAAGGGAATAGAAACAAAGCAAACTCACCAGTTAGACAATTTACCCCCGTGAAACCATCACGACAAGAACAGACATAGAGATTTATGAAATCCTCGCACGTCGCACCATTTTGACAAGGCGAACTGGAACATTCATCGATATCTGTGTGACAAGGAAGAATAAAGTGGCTTTTTTTTATGTATTCACGTGTCAAATGCGAATGGCTAACAAGACAAAGCTGTTGTACAGGTATGTTGCCATACATAAAAGAAATTGAATTTAATACGTGTCAATCTATACGGAATGATTAATTTGTTCATTAAAACGAAGTGGAGTTTGTATACAGCTTGCAACTTGGAACAAACTGTGCTAAATGTTCATATACCATCAAGATATTCATTATCAACCATTAAAAAAATGTACACTAGTCATGCTAGTCTGAAAATATGACAGCTGTTGAATGAGAGGACATACTCAATTCGCAATTGACTCCGGTATATCCATCAGGGCAAGTACAGGTGTAGGAGTTGATGTCTTGGGAGCAGGTACCGCCATTTCGGCAAGGCGCACTTTCACACTCATCAATATCTGTCGCCAAGAAATAATACAACAAACTCGTCTTAAGCAATATGACTATCTTTAAAAAGAATGAACATAATGGACTTCGGAAAGAAAAGATAACGGTCTTCTTAATATCAAGAAGTACAATCACCAATATTTCTGGTTTATTAATAATTTTTTACAACTAACCCAGTACAAACAAAAATATGCTTGTATCGTTTGCAAATAAAGTACAATGCAAAATAATAGAAACATCTGGTAAAAAGAAATCTATATGCAAGAGAAATAAAAATATGTTCGAGGATCGATCCCTGGGGCACTCCAGATCATTACGTTCTTTATGCCGAAACATTCTTATATATGAATACAAACTGCTTAAAATTGCTCATATCAATATCAAAGAGTTCTAAAATAACTCCACCAATACTTGACTTAGTGTAGCTAAAATAATCTTACGATCAAGCATGTCAAATGCTTCGCTCAGGTCTGATAATAAGCCAAGTAAAATTTTCCCGTTATCTATTGCACTGATCGCCTTAAGGTGGCCTCACACATGCGGTTTTTTTCGATCGCAGTGCTTGCGATCTGTTGCGGTTGCCAGTTCGCAATCATCGAGTCGCTTAGTGTGAGCGCAACGAATGCAAGGCTTGCGAAATTTCAGCCAGTCGCAAGGGATCGCAGAGGCAACCGCAGACGATCGCAAGGTTTTGAACATGTTCAAAATTTGACAGCAGCCGCAAGAAGGTCGCAAGGCTTACGGACGCCTCCAAGTCACGGGAAGTCGCATGCGGTCGAGAACCGACTTCTCGAAACCGCAAGCAATCGCAAGAAAAAAAAACCGCATAGTGTGAGGCCACCTTTATGAGTAAAATCAATCAGTGCAGAAGATGTGGAGCGCCCCTCTCCAAATTCACACTGATTTTCTTGATAATATTGCACTTCACGGTCAGAAGTTCAACAAGCCTTGTGGAAAAAACATTTTGCAAAATCTTTGGAGACCACAGATAAAACCGAAATTTGGCGATAAATTTTCATTTTTTCTGTCGAACCACTTTTGAAAATTGGTACAGCCTTAGTTGTTTATTTGGAAAAATACCAGATTCCATACACTGATTAAATATTAAACGTAGGGGTTTAAATATCAAATTAATAGCTTATTTAACAATTTGCATGTCATTACTGTCATACCTAACACAGGTACCATTCCTAAACCTGAATGCAATATCAATTATTTCTTTACAAGTAGGATAAAGGTTTAAAAATACGGTCGACTCATCTTTTGTAACATATGAAAAATAATAATAATCATCCCAACATTCAACCAAGATTTAATATCATAACCAATATTAAACAAAAAAAAAATGTATTCATCAAATAATAAATCTCTTTCTCATTCATAACTGTTTTAGTAGATTTTATAGTTGATTTATTATTGCACCTTTTCTCCAAAGCATTATTTATTACATCCAATGTTTTTTTTTACTATGCCCACTACTGGCAGCTAACTTTTTCTCATAATATTTCTTTTTGGCTAATTTCATGATATGAATGTCCTAGCTTGTTGAAGAGATTTTTCGTTTGGGTTAGATTGGCTTAGAATCGAAAACGGCATGTACCATCCATGAAAGGGCTTTTCAGATATTACGTCTGCTTGAATAGTATTGCACTGGATAAATTAATTATTTACGTCAACAATGATATTACCAATATTGCATGTTGTTCCAGTCCATCCAGGGGCACACGTGCACACAAACTGGTTGATCTTATCATCACATGTCCCTCCATTGAGACAAGGCATTGAAAGACACTCGTTTATCTCTGTGAAGAACGGAGTAAAGCAAAATTACAAGCGTGTCTCACATGCTTCACTCATTGCATGGCAAACTGAAACGATCGGGATGTCATTTGTGAAAAAAAAAACCAAAAAAACAATGACCATAAATACCGACGACATGTACATGCAAAGTTAAAATCATATTATTACGGGAAGATCACCGTTATAAAATCCAGTCTGTAGGCTTTAAAAGTGCTAACTCATCCTAGAATAGTCATGAACCGTGTATCGGAGTACAACGCACGTTACAACGAGAAGCTAACTTCGTGGGAAGTGGTTTATAATTAGTGCAACATATCTGATTCCAAACATTTCGATTTGAATGAATAATACATAATCTCATGAATGTATACAATCCCATGCAGAGCAAGTGTGTGCCTGGTTCAATCATACTTAATGACGTTTCTCTGGTTACTTTGTCTCTGGTTACTTTGACATCAGGATCTTGTACTATGACTAGGAGTAAGACTATCATGATTCCAGTATGAGAATGCAATAGATAATTGTTTCTATTTGTCATTGTAATTTGATATGGAGACAACAACAACAACAACTATCGTCTCTAAAATTACGATAACAACATCTCCACTAATGATTACATAGATGGCGTTAAATACAGCAATATCTTCTGAAACTTTACCGAATTGACAGTTGCTTCCTTCATAGCCAGGGGCACAGTCACAACTGTAGCTGTTCACTTCGTTATTACATGTTGCTCCGTTCTGACAGGGGCTGCTGGCGCACTCATTGATGTCTGTTATTCATAAAGCAAATTTACATTCAGTAGACATGAAATCATAATATCTTGGACAAAATTTTCATACACACATAAGGCACTCCGAAAATATCATGTAACTATCAGGATTATCATCCAAAAAGTATCAACTACAGTTTTGAAAATGTTCACATTTCATTAAAGTTATTTCTTATGTCTGACGTAAAGTGAAAATCAATGTTTATTTTTTTAAACTCTCGAATCCTGTCTTTTAAAGATTTCCCTCCTTCCATGTCCAAATTGTCAATAGTGTGGCCACATACGTATTCACTTGAAACACATAATGGCTTTGTGATATAGTTCGCATAAGACTGTTTTTTTTTTTTTTTTTTTTTCGGGCGTGATATTTCGCCGAGGTGAAATAATTATATACATCACTCTATGGACAAATATTCAGCATGTTCAGAGTTCAGTCGGTTTTAAAAGTCGAAAAAAAAAGAGGAAAGTCCAACCTATTTCACAATGAGTTCCTGTGTATCCTGGAGGACAGTTGCACATGTAACCATTGATTTGGTCGACACATGTGGCGTTGTTCATACACGGGTCACTGTTGCACTCTTGAATATCTGTAACAGAGGACACGGTGAGAAACATTAATTACTTCACTTATGAAATTGCACGAAGGTAAGCCTAGCGTTGTTTCAGGTACAATGCACTTTATACAACGGTCATTTCTTCGTGTATTGCATTTTTTCTATAAATTGCACGATAAGTTTGCATGTAGGCCTACTATGATTTCGTTTCATCTGTTCTTGGTTTTGATTCTTCACATCAATGTCAAAAGAATCTCAAGAGTGTGTCATTCATTCTTTAGCTGCAAAATATTCGTAAGTACATAAACTACAATGCAATAATCCTAAAGATCGGGCGAGAGTTCGTGTATCGCGACAGCAAACATGGTAATGCATGATTCAGAATAAGACCATTAATTAGAACTAAGTAGATCTGACAGTAGTATTCAAATAAACAAACCTGTTTCACACCGGATACCAAACCATCCATCTGCGCAGATGCAGATGAAAAGGTTTATTCCATGATTGCATGTACCTCCATTCATGCATGGATCACTCTCACATTCATTGATATCTGTTAAAAAAAGCAAATAAAGAAATATATGTATACGCACGCACATATGAATATATTTTATTTGTATCATACAAAGGGAATGGAAGGAGAGAGAGAGAGAGGGGACAGTTGTGGCATTTTCTGGCATAGTTCAGTGTGAACAGGATCTTCATACTCGACAGAACTGAATAAGAATGACTACTTCACAAAATGATTTTTCTTCAATCAACTCATGATTGTTGTGTATTGGGATTGGATTCTTATGGAGGGTACGCTGCATGAAGAACAACGTCTTACACACAGTGAATATATTTCGAAGTATATTTTATTTGTGAGGTCTCTATGGTCTGCCCTATCACTCCGAACATCAAATCAAGAGTAATTTTCTTTCTTTCTTTTTTTATTCTTACAATTCACATGATACAGCAAATATACAGGACTGGTCAACATATCACGAAGTGGTGAATGAATGGTCGTATCATCTCGTAACAATAATAACAATTTTCAGCATTTTCTTCTTCTAGTTCAAGGTCCTTATACAAATCATAATAATCATTAATAATACAAACATCACACACAAAAATATTTGAATTATTCATTGAAATTATTCATTCTAATTATCGCTTAGATGTAACAATAAATTGTTGGGCAGTTGCGAATACAAAAAGGAGACTATTATGCAACTTTATACCTCTATAAAAGAATGTGACATTACAACTATTTGTTCGAGGTTTTGGTAAAGAAAGATTATTATATCGAAAATAATAGGGTTTATCAATATATGATATATTCTCTTGCAAATAAATGGGTGTTAAATTATTCAATATTTTAAACATCATAATTGAACGTGACGAATTTGACGAGATTTCAAAATTTCCCACTGTAATATTTCATGAATAGATGATACGGAAAGATGAGATTGTGGCTTGATTTCTAAGATGATTCTTCCCGCTCTATTTTGAAGTTTCTGCATTTGGTCAAGAAGTTGCTCACGTGATGATTGAAATATAATGTCTGCATAATCTAGATGAGGTAAAATAACCGTTCGTTGAATGGAAGGGGATAGTGATATAGATTTGAGTATCACTACACAACATTGTCCTCATCTCTCTGAAAAAAAAACCAACAAAAAACCAACCAACCAACAAACAAACACTGACAACCAACACTGTGAAGCTTAATTCGGATAAAAATACAGCACGCTGGAATGTTTACGCGGAGTGGAATTGACCAGTAATCACATGCAGCTACTTTTAAGTCCTGTGCAGGTGAATCTTAAATTTCGTGAAAGTGAAGTTCCCCTATTTGAAAAACAACAAATACGGAAGGTTATAATTGCTCTTCTCGTTATTTCATTGAAGCATTGCGCATGCGCTCGGTGACAGGTCTTAATGCATCAATACGTTTCTAATTACTACGCTAACGCGTGTGGTTAATTTTCATTTGACTGCTTATTGGAATCTTTGGCTATCAGTTTGCTGGCAACGTAAGTTTCCTCATGAAAATGACCATGGTGATTCACAGTACGAAATGTGTGAAGCGTAATCACGGTATCTAAAGTGCATGCCTTTTCAATTGTGTAAGCCCATATACGCTAATCAAGACTTCTATAGTGTATGTTCGGTTTGTTTGGTAAAGCGATACCCTCTACACTCATCCATCTTTTGAGGGCCACATCTATAGCTGCTAACTTGCCCCTTTTTTAATGAACGAAACATTCATCTATGACTTTGCTCAGCTTGACTAAACACGCAAATTGTTTTCTTTATTAAACCTTGACTGCCGGTAGGCGACCTATTATACTATTAACGAAGAAATGAATATATATATATATATATATATATATATATATATATATATACATATGTATATATATAGCAATAATAAAGTCACAACATAGGAATGCAGGGAATGCATTAATAGCCAATCTTGATTTAATGAATAATCCGAATTTTCGAGGAACCTTCCTCTTCTTCAGGGATGACAGTGCGAGGAAGGTTCCTCGAAAATTCGGATTATTCATTAAATCAAGACTGGCTATTAATGCATTCCCTGCATTCCTATGTTGTGACTTTATTATTGCTATTTCTAGTACTGCCAATACGCGGAACAACTACTATGTATATATATATATATATATATATATATATATATATATATATATATATATAATTCGCTTTAGAGAGGTCCATAAACATAATATTGCAGATTTTTTTGAAGGAGAGTTAATAATTCATCATTGAGTTGCATAAAGGCACTGACGGTAGGACTGTCTTTCGAAATAAAAACTGTCTTGATAGTAAATTCCATTTTGACAATGGTTTGTCTATAATGAACTTATTATTCTCTCAAAGGACTTGAGACAGCCAAGAAGAATAATAGTAGTATAAAAGGTTCGAGAGGGTTCAATTGAGTTGTCACCTATATCGCCAGAGATATGATCATGACTGACAAAACAAATCTGCCGCATTCAGTAAAGGGATGATAATCATAGATGTATACCTTCTGTGCACGTGGTTCCAGTCCACCCCGGTGCGCAGCTGCAGGTAAATGCGTTGGTAGCATCCAGGCAGGTTCCTCCATTTTGACACGGCGCGCTGGTGCATTCGTTGATTTCTGGAATATAAGTAATGAGCAGGAAAAAGAGACCAACAAATGAGAATAAACTAGAAACCAACACAAAGCTACTTACATAATATGTACTTTGTGATGGTTATGAAAAACACAAGCGCAAACAATCATCTATATACGTGAAAAAAACAACAACACCCAAACCCAAAGCCCCAAAACACATACTTGTAACGACCTCACAAGAGCACATAGTACTGCATAAATGTCAGAGAAAAACACATAAGGTGTTCCATTTATAAGAAGTTATTGATCTCATGGCTAATTCGAAAAAGATTCATCAAGTTATATCACCAACAGCAGATTGTTCTGTCCTCTTACAAATTGTGTCACACCCGTCAGTAGGTAGCATAGAAGGGAACCTGAATACAAACTACCATTGTATAAAGGCTTGATTACGTGTTCTACATTCTGAAAACAACAAGAGCAATATGTAGAATAATTGATGTTTACTTTTTCAAAATGCATTTATTTTTGCCAAAGCTTCCAACTTAGTCATACTCTGCTGTTCAATCCAAAATTTTCGCTGTGTAAATGCTTAGCCTAATTACCTATTTCACAAATGTCTCCAGTCCATCCGTCAGCGCATGTGCATTCGAATGAGTTGACGTTATCAGTGCAAGTGCCACCATTCAAACATGGAGTCGAATCACATTCGTCGATCTCTGCGAGGAAAAACACGAGATCCCGAAACTATCTTTGTTTGCAGCTATTCTACTCCTCCTAGTCATTGTACTTAAGATAGAGATATACAGTGTTATTCTTACTGAACTATAATCATGATATATTATATAATTATTATCAATTTTTTAATAATGTTGTTGTGAATTATATCTAAGATATATGGCGAGGGCTAAATGTACAGAACTTGGAGGTGAGTACAATGCATTGTTTGGAAGCATCAGACATCATAAACGATTTAGGCATACATGAAAGGAACTGCTAAAGCTTCTCATAACAACATAGTACGGTCTGCTTCCTAGTACGTAGAATTTGAATGGATTATACGTTCTTACTCCAGCCGCAAGAGCAGAATTGGGGTATGTGTGTGTATATTTTTCAACACACACACAAAAATGACACTTTTATCCTTTGCCTTTTTAGCATTAAAAAACACATACGCACACCTGATTTTCTTGGTCGTTGAATCGTATCACAGATTCGCGAAATCGAACAATAGACTATGAATAAGATTTCTCTTGGATATTATCTGTAGATGAAAATTCGAAATAGATCAGAAGATATTCAGTGGAAGATAAATTAGAGCTTTTCTTCTTTCTTTTCACTAGCGGCCAAAAGACGAATATGTGTTGCATGCCGAGAAAAGCAAGATTCTTAATCTTATTTCTTAATCTTAGCGCTTATTCTTAACTTTAAATCTTAAAGGTCCTGTTTACCTTTGGAAACATTGATTTAAAAAATGTTCAAGATATCACTTTTGATGCATGTGTGTAGGTCAGTTGTATCACAAAACATCCTACCATATAAAATGTTTGCAATAAAGCCTAAAATATAAGGAGATATCACTATATTTCTCATTAACCATAACTCTAGACGGTTTAGTATGGAAAGATTTTACTGTAACTGTTGTTCACATTTTGTATATTTAACAATACTTAAAATCGATTATATTGGTTCAAACTTTTTCATTGGTTGTTTCTATCCCCAACTCATATTTTAGAAAGCACTAATGCTGGGTTTTTGTTTCATCTGCAAATGGTACATTATGCCTTTAACCCCGGCTTGTAAGACCAATTATCCAGCGTGCTATACCGACCTATCTCGCATCGTTCTCCAGTGTATCCTCCCAGACAATCGCACGTGTATCGATTCTGCTCGTTGTTGCAATCGGCCCCATTCTCACAAGGTGAAGAGCTGCATTCATCGATGTCTATCATGATATTATACAAGAAATGATAAAAGGACGTTAAAAGACGTCACTTTATAAGAAATCGTATAGTTTTGGTTGAGACCTAACGAAAAACCAAACAAAACATGCAATTGGAAGAGAAATTCAAAATCTACTTGATGAGAATTAGTTTTGAAATGGCTGAGATATCCACTGCAGAGTGATCCTAATAAAGGTCGGACCCGCCCTTTAGTACGATCGCTTTGTTTTACTTTGGTTTTTGATGTCTCAACCATTACAAAACTGATTTTCATCCATCAAATAAACATTGAATTCGTCTTAGAATGGTATGGCCTGTACTATTTCATAAGTGGCTTATCGGTATCTCGCAAAAAAGTACATGTAGAGCTCAATTTTCATCTCCACCAGTAGTATACCATCCGTTTAAAGTTGTTACGTAAGGCTATTGCAATAGGATTCAATAAATTTCACCTAGATACAAGTATGCCTTGTTCGAAAAAGTGGTATTCATGCCATTAACAGAAATTACTGCTTCAAAACGTTTTTTTTTTCCACTTCAGAAGATTGTGTCGTCTACCGGGGAGTTGACAATTTGTCGTATATTCTACAAAGTATCGGTTTTGCTTTCTGTGCGTCTTATCCGTTTTCTGAAGCATTTATGTTTATTTTCCACTGATGTTCTTTAAGGAGACAGTCATTTTCCAATAGCAATTTGTAACGCAATATCTGTCATAAGAGTGTTTATTATACTGTATTACAAATACATAGACAGCGCACATACCGGTTTGGCAGTTCACTCCAGTCCAGCCCGGTGCACACATACATTGGTAGCTATTGATGTCGTCCGTACAAGTACCTCCATTAAGGCAGGGATCGCTTGCACATTCGTCAACGTCTGGCAAACAAACAAACAAACAAACAAAAACAAGTTAATGGATATATCAAAAGTCAACTTCGCAAAGCACGGGATCGTCTTTGTTTAATTTCTATATTAAATTTGTTGAAGGAAGACAATTTTACGCTGAACATGAGGCAAGGCTGGGAGACAAAAAAAAAAATAATAATAATGAAAGAAGTTGCCGGTGTAATACTAGTGATCTGTAGTTGACAAAAAGAGGACTGTGCTAATTCCTTATAAAATCTTGAACGTATGCAGTCGGGGCGGCAAGGTGGCTCAGTCGGTAGCATATCAGGCTTTCAATCGAATGGCTCGGATTTGAATACCAGGGAGTCTTGAATTAGCAATGTTGTGTGCTATCATACCGTCCCCTCTAGTATAAAGACGCAAAACACTCTGCCCCTCGGATAGGACATAAAAT
Organism: Diadema setosum; assembly: GCA_033980235.1. NCBI lineage: Eukaryota > Metazoa > Echinodermata > Echinoidea > Diadematoida > Diadematidae > Diadema > Diadema setosum. Next base: position 2,271,554 of record CM067064.1, read on the forward strand.
AGAGGTCCCGTGTGTGAGAGTCACATCCCACGAACGTCAGCGTGAAGTTGACTTCTACTAAATAAAACCATTGCCCCAACATCAAATTTTCTGTTATAACATTATTATCATAGAATTGGGTGAACAATATCTGATTCATTCGTATTCCTCACTCTCACATAATGTGTAAATAAACACATCTCTATTCGATGTTCTTCTTTCCCTCTATATCCATTATAACACTCCCAAAAAGAATTTCACCATCAATCATAAAGCTACCTACCTATCTCGCAGTTGTACCCAGTCCATCCGGGCTCGCAAGTGCAGAAGTACAGGTCAATTCCATGATCACATGCTCCATTCACGCAAGGAGCGCTTAAGCACTCATCGATATCCGTGCCGCAGTGAACACCAGTCCATCCCCGTACACAATGGCACGTATATCCGTCGATCGTATCATTGCAGACACCGTTGTTCAGACAAGGGAAACTTGCACATTCGTCGACATCTACCAAAGGTGTACGATGTAAAATGATCAACTGTGTCATTCACATTGCAACGATGTAAAAGTCAAAGACTTAATAGCATGGGCTTGATAAAGGGTATCTTACGAAGAAGATATTCATGCCTTATGTGCTGTGAAACTGTGCACCTTGATAAATCTTCACTGAAAAGAGAGTTGGCTGTTTCTTCAATGAATTATTCACATTGAATGTGCCATATTTATATTAGATAGTTTAGAATCGACGGGTGATGTTGTTTATAAGATGCAATAGTGTTTATATATTGTAAGTGTTGACATATCTGATTGTGCTATGAGTGCAAAAGGTACAATGAGTGAACATGCAGTCTTCCTCCGCCATTACGACAGGTCGTTATTCATCGGCACGTATACCTGAACGTGCGGATATAATGGTCACTCTGGATCTTAAATTCTTATACTATATCTTATGACCGAGCTGCGAAAGCAAACCAGTAGTCTATATGTGACAGGCTACCTTATGTATAGTGATAGTATTTGACCCTATAAAGCCCAAGCTATTTTGACCCCTGCCAGGCCCAAGGGGGGGAGGGGGCACATTGTGCCCCCTATATAACTTCTTTAATATATGATGTATGGCCGTCATATTTGGCACATGGGTAAAACAACTCGTACTCTACATGACCCAACATTTGAAATTTCTCAAGGTCATCCACTGAGGGCGCTGTTTACCAAAATATAAAGAAATACATAGGAAATACGCTAAAATCATGTTTTTTCTGTTTATTTCTTTATCCCCAATATATATATATTTTTTTAATATCAATCATTTTCATATTTACCCCAAAGGAAAAGCAAGTCAGCCTTCACTGTTTGTTAAGGTTGAAATTTCTCAAGGTCAACACATGGGGGCGCTATTCATTACAATATAAAGAAATATATAAAACCTATAATGTATTGCTTGGAATGAATACATATATTGGTATTGCATTTCATATTATTTCCAAAATTTTGCAATTTTGAGTTTGCAGATTGAAAGTATGATTAACAAATGATATTACAGGCACAGCTTGGGTGAAAATAACACAAAAGAATAAAGGTAGTCTTTGGAAAATGCTGTATTTTCAATTATTTTTATTATATCTATTGTTTGATGCCTATGTCGTATAGAAAATAAAGGAAATAATAAGAAAACCATTTCAGGGTAATTCACAACCATAATTCCTTCACCCTTTGGTTCTTCAGCAAATTACAGCCAAGAAAAACCTCATTTCATCCATTATTATACTGTTAACTGAAATTGGAACAGAAAATCATGCAAAATCTGACGAACATGGTTGTCAGTTTATGGTTGCCATGGCAACCAGCAATATCGGACATAGCTAAATTATATAACAAAATGTGCGCAATAAGATTTTAGGAAAAGTCACCAAATTTGGTTGAAATTGGGTAAAGGGTATAGGAGCGGCAAACGAAAATATGGTAGGGGGCACAATGTGCCCCCCCCCCCTTGGGCTTAAAAGGGTTAATGGAGAGAGTCTGCATACCTATTTGACATTGGTCTCCACTCCAACCAGAAGCGCATTCACACCTATATCTGTTGACGTCATCTTCACACGTTCCTCCATTCAGGCAGGGATCGCTTTGACACTCGTCAATATCTGAAGAAGAAACAAGATTGACAATTAAAAAAAATGCACGAAAACATTATGACGTGGAGAAACAGAACAGCGCTTAAGTGACTTAACCCTATTCCCACGGGGGAGGGGGGGGGGGGGGGCATTTTGCCCTCCCCCTCGACGTTTCGCGTGATTATTCCGCAACGCGTGATGCTCTCGCCGCGACATTTTATGACTTTTTTCTTTCATACCGTTTTGAAGCCACGCCCCTTTGAAAAAAATTTCGTCGACCCAAAAATTGCTCAAAAACATGATTTTGTGTACAAATCCAATGTATAAATTGTGTTTTTGCAATTAATTCATATTTACATAGATATTTTTACTTTTAATGGCTGATATTGATTTACTTTACCGTGATTATGCTTTAAAAAGTTTCTGCGACGAATTTTGACAAAAAACAATAAAAACAAAAAGTAAAAAGAACAAAGAAATACATAAGAAATTCAATAAACAATGAAATACCACAAAAATAATTATGAAGCCAAATTTTTGCTTCAATATTATTGTTGAGGATATTGAAAAGGATATGTTCACAAAAAATAGAAGTCTTGGAGCTTCATTTTTTAATTTATAGGCAAAAAAGTAAAATAAATTAAAATGTGAAAATCTATCTATACGGTCTTGTAGATAACATTGACCTCTACCTTAGTGCAAATTTTCGCGAGGATCGCGCGATCCACGACCAAAAAGCCCCCCCCCCCCCCATCCGTGGTTACAAGTCCCTCAAAAAACCCGGTGGGATTATGTAATCACGCATGACGTCACGAATAACGTTGTTATGGTCTTCTCATCCAGCGATGGCGGCACCGAAAACTTAAAAATACATAACGTTTGAACGGCCTGATCGACTTCTCTAAACCTTTGCTGATGTTACCGGCTTTGCTCAAGTCATATCAATTCGGGGTTCATTCATCTACAACAACATATTATTATTATTATGGCGGTATATGGGGATCGAGTTTATGCGTATGATATTTATGTAGGCCTAATATGTGTGCACCCATGTGTGCAGGCCTATAATCGGAGTGATATACAATATAAATATATAAACAAAGTAAAATGTAATAAGGCCTGTAGAGAGGAGGTGAATAAACATTTACATCAATGAATGTATTCTTTTATGTGATGATGATGACGACGACGACGATGATGATGATGGTATGCATGTTTATGAGAAATAGAAACAGACAAGGTAACGAAATCATGTTTTGATTTGTTTTTGTGTTTTGTCGAACATGAATACAGTGCATGTACTTACTTGTTTCGCAATTGACTCCCGTGTAGCCGGGTTGACAAACACAATTGTATGCTGCCAGTAGGTTTTCACAGTCGCCTCCATTTTGACACGGGTTGGAATTACACTCATCAATATCTGGAAGGGGAAATGGCAAGAGATTATTTATTGGTTAAAGGTCAATATGACTGTGAATCCTTGAATCGTGCCTGAAGTTCAACATGCTGTTAAAATAAAAACGTTTAGTACGTGTTGTATGTTCATATGATACATTTTTTTTTTTATTGCTGAAGGGATTTAAAGAGACGCATTGACTTTTGAATGTTAATATTTGATAACGTCTGATGACTGAAAGGACAAATGCTGTATAAATGCGTTTTAAAGAGATCGACAGCTACAGGAATGCCCGGAAATCAAGACAACTCTGCTCCAATATCAGTCTTTGAGAGCACTAAGCAATGATTAGGAACACTGTTAACGGTCGACATTACTTTCTTTTCTGAAAAGAAGTTTTCAATCAATAAGTTCCATCGCCGTCTTATCACGCTTTGTCATGGGACGTAGTTCTTTATAAAGGTTGTACCACAATTTACAGCAACAACTTGAAAACAGGACCGTGTATACCTTCGTTGCATAAGACGCCGGTGTAGCCGGGGGCACAGGTGCAAGTGAATCCGTTTACCAGCTCATTACAGGTTCCACCATTCTGACAAGGCGAACTTCCACACTCGTCAATTTCTGCAATAAATCATAGACAAAAATAATGATCATCTCACCAGTTTCATTTTAAAGTCTTCTTACTTAGGAAACTTGATGTCATTACTTTTTTTTTAGATGAATCTCCAAATTATTCTTGATATATGCATTTCAGTCATACATTCATCGGCATTCATTAAATCAAAAGGAAACATTTAAATGCAAAGATTAAAAGCTTAAAAATCTTCTGATGTTTACTCATCATCATATTGTTCTTTTTGTAATTTAAGAGGTAACCAACACACAGCCAAACCAATGAAAACACTCCTAATAAGTAATTACAATGATATAAGTAATACATTTCCTCTTCACATCGAGAACGAGTATTACAACACGCTAGAAACTAGTTTAATTTTTGCAAACATCAACTCAATCAATTCGTAATGTTCAGATTTCTTCCTTTGCTTTGAGCCGAAATATACAATTCGTCGTCTGCAGGCTTAGGGTATCCGCGGACCACGCACGTCATTTTGATGAAGTGTCTTTACGTTTCCGAATAAGATGTTGATATGAGTAACGTCGTTATGTCTGCGTCTGATGTAGTACATGTATCATGAGACCGAGCTAAGAGTGTATGGTGTAATAGTAAATGAGGACAACCAATACAGCTGTCTCATATCTCTCATGCGATCAATAATTCACATGATATAACACTATTAACAGTAAATGAAGATTAATTTTGTGCAAACCTGTTTCGCAATTAGTTCCTGTATAGCCGGGTTCACAATTGCAGGTATAGCCATTAACCAGGTCTGCACATTCTCCGTTTTGGCACGGATTGGGATCGCATTCGTTTGTGTCTATAAAATATAAATATCACAAGTGAGCAGAGGCAGCTTCATCTATGGTATATCTTAATCTACATGAATAAAATCAATAGCATTTATAGTTACATTCTTCGTTATGCCTTTCTCAAATAATTCATGTAAGTATTGGTCATACTGGTAACAAATGTTGTCGAGCGGATGATGGTAAGATGCTTCGTCATAAGCATCTATTGTACATAGTATGTCTCCTTTTGTGGCGCTCCAGGTTCTGGAACCAGCGATGTGTGAGAAATGTGTCTTATCGTAATGTTTTTATACCACATCTGTGGACATAGAAACATATCTGGCAGAAAGATCAAAAGTGGGCTTGTAAAAAGCTTCTTGAATATCAAACTCATACAAACGCTTGCCAAGATTCTTCTCATCCACCTATATAGGAAGACCAACAATATTATGATTGAAATATTTCATACTCTTAATATTTATCACAGATGATGAAATTAGTGAGATAACAAAGCGGAATAAGCATTTTGTCTTGTTTTTGGTTCTTTTTTTTTTTTGTTGAAATGCCAATGATTGGGGGGGGGGGGGTCCAGATTATTGTGAAGTTTTGCTTTCACTTTTGATCAGTATCGACATTCAATTCAAATTCGTGGTATAGTGTTGGTATTTTTTAACACTATGAATGGAAGCAAATAGACATCAATGCATTCTTTACACTAAAGACGCAACAAGAAGATACAATATCTAATCTGCTTAAAAGAACAAAAATATATCAATATATGCACTGAAAAGTATGCGACAAATATTTCAACAACCTAAGTCTGAAAGGAAATGGGAAGAAAATTTTGACCAAAATATAGACTGGATCAATAATATAGGCTCTACAATATTCCTTGAATCAACGACTTCGTAAAATGTTTTGTTCGAGATCCACAGTAACAATTACACATTTGTTTTGGGAATGCGATGTTACGCAAAGATGTTTTTTTTTTTTTCTCAAATACAAGAAATTATGTTACAAAATCAAACTCTAATTACCAGGGAAAAAAATGTTACAATGTGGTTTATTTGTATACTTTGGGCCCGAAATAAAAAGAAATCATTAGATTTTCGCCAATTCTATCAATTTTTAAAGCGAGCGAAGAAATTAAATGAGCATATGTTTGAAAAAATAAAGGTTTTGAATCAAAAATTAACTGGAATCGTATTCATATCATTAAGACTGTTTGTAGCTGCCTGTCAAATTATATCATTTGTCTTTATTATGTGACATTTATTTGTATCTGGATATTCAGAAGTAAATACAATTTCTTAGTGAAAAAAAAAAACATTCTTTACACTATGAATAGAAGCAGATGTACAATTACATCAAGACAATGTGCTTGAGAATGTGTGGTGAGCAAAATAGTGTTTGAAAAAAAAAGTGAAAACAAAGTTTGAATTGAATAGTACCTTCGCAAGGAAGCTGTTGACATGAAATCAGGGCAGAGGGAGATGTCGGTGACAGTGTGAAGTCGGGCGTGGCCCCGGGACCTTTGCTCAGTCTGAGACAGACGTATGGCAGAGTTTCGCACTGTCGGAAATTCAGGTTGAGGATGGTGTTGATACCTTCAACCAACCGAGGCTGGCCCGCTGTCAACGGCTGGCTATTCGACACCGACGGGATTGATGTGACCTGGCCGCCGGTTGTCGTCCCTTGACCATCCATTTGGTCATTGAGAAAGAGATTGACCTGGTCGGAGAAGCGTGTGACATAACAACATCAATGGTTAGAGGAATGTGTGATATAATGAGACCAGCGGTCGCCCGGAAGGTAAGGGGTGTAATGTTTTTACGGCAGGGTATTTCTACCCATCGCATCAGACAGTACGTCCCCGGAGAACCTAAGGGACACTGTAAACACCGAGACAATTTTTACACGCTGGGAGAAATATTAGCCATATTTACTAAGTTCTAACTTTTACTGTAATACATGTAGTAGTATTTGACAGAGTGTCTAGCTGTTCATTGTAAGGCTCGTTGCTGTAAGCTTACTTGTATCTCTAACCATGTCATGAATCACCAACGAAAGCATGCGTATATTCATGTGCAATTTAACGACTATAAAAACAACGAAAGAAAAACAAATACAAGTGCAATAACAATATTAAACACCCGAAACAAAACATGGTCACAACTAAGGCCCACTACATCCCTGTCACTCTCCCCTAAGTAAACCCTCCCACGACCTCTGCATGAAGTGGGAAGCTACGCACATAAGTCCTTGGCAACCGAACATAATCATAAAACTGTCACACTGTCAGTGAGCTCACCTGCCACAGATTTGAACCAGATACACTAGCGCCACCAGCGTTGGAGTTGATCGTCAGGGCAAATGTCAGGCTATTATTAGGGGAGCCGGCTTGAACGGGCCCTCCATTTGTGACGCTGAACGAAATTCCATTCACTTCGACGCCTATTCACCGTTTTGAATCAGATAGATCAATGTGTCAACAAATTGCCGTTGTTATTCTCAGAAATGACATGACGAACAAGGAGCTTGAAACACAGGGTGAAAACGTTAACTATCTGTTAATTTCCTCTTTACTAGTGTTGATAGACGAGGAAAAGTGGAACCTTAAAACATTAAAAGAATTCAAAATACAGCGATTAGCGTTGCTTTGGGAGGCCTGTAGTTGTTAATTGAATATTGACTGTTTTTTGTCAATCAACGTTTATGCAATGAATAATATGATGCGTATTCTGGAATGACCAATATGTCTAAAAGTGCCAAAAGCAGGGAATATAAATAAGATAATATAGTAACAATAATTGTTTCCTTAACGAATCCGCTGGTGTTTTTAAGTGACAACAAGAACTTTCACATCATATTCATGTTAATCCTTTACCAATCCATTAGTATAAGCATTTTAAGGAGGCTTGGAACCACACCATATTAGATTATAAATACCAGTGCATGAAGCAGGAGTGCAGGCGGTCAAAACGTCACTGTTGGGTTGTGGGTCGAAAGTGAAGTCGGGATTCGATGACAGGTTCTTGGAGAGTTCAACGCAGATTCCAGCGAGATCAGAACAAAGAAGGCTTTCCAGATTAAGGTCGACTTCCACAAATGGGATATTAGAAGTTTCACCGGCAGTAATACCAGTCGAAGCTTGGGTAGGGGTTAGCGACGCTGTCACTCGATTAAAAGCTGAGCCGCCTGTAACGTTCCTGTCGCTGGTGTATGCCATCAATGTCCAGAGGTTGGATCCAGCTAAGTTTCCGCCGCCAGCACTCGAATCAATTTCAAAGTTGAATGTCACTGTGTGCGAAGGCGATCTTTCAACCAGAGGAGTGCCGTCAAAAACATCTAGCCTTGTTGCTGTCACCTCAACACCTGCAATGAGAGATAAAGCATAGTGAAAGCTCTCAACAAATTGTTTGAAATGTAGTGCTGTTCATTTCCAATCATATCTAAATAGATTGACAGTGACGGCATGATGGACTTTCCTAACAGCGACTTACCTCTGCAAGTCAATGGCTGACAGTCCCTTCGAGCAGCAACGCTACCAGTTAGAAGATAGTCTGGGATAGCTGCTTCATTTTTCATGACTTCCACACAAACATACTGGATCTGGCTGCAGGTGACATCAGAATCGAGATCCCACACTACTCTCAGGTTGTTAAACATGGAGTCAACGCCTGCTAAGAGAGGTGTGTTAAGGTGAGAAGCCGTAAGAGCCACAACTCTCTCGAGGGCCCGGGCACCATTGCCATTGGCATTGTCACTGCCGTACACAGTAAATGTCCACAGGTCTGACCCGCTGACGCTCCCCCCAAGAGGATCTGATGACAGGGTGACATCCAAAATGACCGGCTGGTTGTTGACCCCTTCCCGGACATCACCCGACGTGACGGTGGCGGCGGTGTTCGTTATTTCGACACCTGCAAATGCGATTTTAAAAGAGTAACATCAGATCTCGGTGCATGCTGAAAGGATTGAACATTCTTCCATACATTCTCTGTCATTATGGTACAAGATGCTTGCCATCCATCATATTACTTCGATGATTTTATCCCTTTAGCTTCAGACATTATTTGTCAAAGAGGGTATAAAGTATGTGTATAATACCATGGTTTTCGTACCTGAGAGCAAGAACAAATACCTGTGATAAGTTGAATGAAAAAAAAGAGGTCACTTTCATTCACTTGTAATAGTGTGTTCTATAATATCATTTTAACGACTTACAACATGAATTAGTCGTACCTAAAAGTTTAGTACGTTATTCCCCTGTAATGCATATAGTATGATTTTCTATTTAGCACCAGTACACTGAGAGAACCACCAACTGGTGTGATGTATTCAGTTGGTATCTCACCTCTACATGTCACTTGAAAACAGTCAACTACATTTTCCGGGGCGCTGTCCAACAGGAACGAAGGCATTGGATTACTTCCTTGAGAAACGCGTACACAGATGTAGCGAAACTCAGAGCAGGTTGGTCCAGAAGTCAGATTCAAGGTGTAGACGATTTGTGTTATCTGAGTGGGATTCCCAGACACGATATCAACTCCAGCCTGATCAGAGGTGAGTGAGAGAACTGTTTCAGCCAGAGGTTGGCTGCCATTCGCGTAGTTACTTGTGAATGCGGTGACCTGCCACAGATCGTCACCGCTGACACTTCCTCCATTTGCATCTGATTCGAGAGTGATTTCGAGATTGACATCTTGCTCCCTGCCTTCCAACACCTCTCCGGGAGTGGTCTGGAGAGTCGTGCTGGTAATTTCGACACCTAGTTTGTGATAAAAGCAAATATTACATAATGAATCATAATTGTAACATTGTCAGATTCGCGTAGGTCACAGGTTGCTAACACAATCAACATTCCTTCTGTTGGTTAATGGTATTTTTCCTCGATTGTTTTAAATGATTTACGTAAACTCACCTCTGCACACTATTGGCTGACAAGCGGTCAGGGCGTCAGCATCGCCTTCCAATAGAAAGTCTACACTGGAGCTCGGATGCTTGGTCACTTGGACACAGAAGTAATCGAACTCGGCGCACCGTGGACCATCTGATAAGTCCCATTCGAAGTCAATTTGGGCAAGGACCGCATCTGCACCAGCTTCGATAGCCGTGCTGCCCTGGATCCCATCTAACGTGACATTTACGGGATCCACGCGAGCGCCTGCCCCGTTAGGATCCAGACTGCCAAAGGCTGTCACAAGCCACAGGTTATCTCCGCTCACACTTCCTCCAGGAAGACTCGAGAGCGTTATATCAAACACGACGGTCTGGCTTTCTCCTTCTTGGATATCTCCTGAATCAACAGCCACCACGGTGTCACCGATTATCACGCCTGCGAAACAAATAGAAATGCGGATTAAATAATGTTCAGTGAACAGTCTGTATCTGAAGTAGCAAACCAATTCATCAACTTTTGAGGGTCAATTACATTCGTAACGACAATCTTAACCACGAAGAATAATTTCATCCTATTGAAGCACTTTTAAAGCCATCTTCCACACAACGATTCTCTTTTGATCATATTAAGGACTTGGAAGCAAAATGAGAGGAGCTGAGTTCCGTTTGAAGGTGCTTAAAGGAAAATACCCTAAATATCAAATGATACCGATCTTCGCAAGTCAGCACTGTGATAACTTACCTGTGCATGACACAACTTCACAAGTCAAAAGAACGGATTCATCAGGAATGGCGGTAAGATCAAAGTTGGGGTTAGCACCAACACCTTTCTGAAGCTCAACGCAAAAGTGGCTGAAGGCAGAACATGGAGGTCCGTTTTGCAGATCGAGCACAGGCATAAGACCTGATAGAACTGTTTGTTGACCAGCAGTAAGTGCTGCATTGGCCTGGTCTGAGCTCAGCATAATTGGTCGCAAACCAATGCGGGTGGTGCCGCTCGAATCGTCACTGAGGAAAAACGTGACATTCCAAAGGTCGGTTCCACTCACGCTTCCACCATCGGCGTCACTCTCGATTTCCAGATCGAATTCGATAGTTTGAGAGGTGCCTTCCAAAACTGTAACGGGCACGGCGATGTCCAACGCCGTGCTCGTTACCTCTGGACCTGTAACATATCAAGGGGCGGAAAAGTATACATAATGCATTACAAATGTCCTGGAACATGACCGTTTTATTAGCCCTCTCAAAATGACCATGATTACAAGCATGGTGTACTACCTTTACACTACTATACTACTACTACTACTAATGATAATAATATGTGATGGACTCATCAGAGATCTAGTATAGAGATTCATTTTGAAATGGATTTATTTTCCCTTCGTTAAGTGATCTCCGACAGGTTTTATCTCTTCCTTGGCCATCTACCATGGCACACCTCTTTCACAGCATGGTAAACCCCACTTTCCCTCCATTTCTCGTGATTAGTATTCCCCGGTAACGATTTTTTCTTGCATCCACCCTCGTTAGGAATTGACATATAAGTCATGGATAGTACTTCACCCTCTGTTCAGATCTTTTGTTGAGCCTCTTGAATATTCAGACCCTCTCTTGATTTATTTGCATATCATGATTAATGCTTATTGAATGTCAATTGCTTGGACAAGAACTACACAATAAAATTGCTGGGAAGAACAGTTTGCCAGCAGATTTCATCCAAGCAAGACCTGTGTCAGCTGTGTCACAAATACTGAGTTGGAAACTGCCTCTAGCGATAAATGTGAGCGACCACGGAGCCCTATAGGCTGACTAGTATAATTATAATGCCGTGCCTAATATCTCTGTCTATTTAGCTCTGAATTTCTTCAGTTTTCTTCCATCTCTGTCTATTATTAGTGTTTGCATGTTTCTATCTTTAGTATTTTCATTTGGCTATTTCATGCCCAATATCTCAATCAATACAATCAGTTTAGTTTAGCACAATGTAGGTGTGACTTTAAACGACAAAAGGTAGCAACCACTGAATAAGATGCTCTCTCTATAGACTTAACTTGACGGTGTATATTATCAAGCGTCATGATTAAACTCTGCTGAGATGAAGTTGTCTGTACTGACGTCATCTTTCTATAACATACATGACTTAACAAGATAGCGAGAATTCTGAGCAACCATATGTTTTGATAATATTTTGGTGGGGTTTTTTATTTTTTCCCTCCATGTGTGTGTATGTGTGTGTATGTGTGTGTGTGTTTATAACCTCTATATCTTTGAAATGCGCATCCTCGATGTGCGTTCTTCTTTCCTGACATGTTTGTGACAATTAATACCAAAACCTCTTCAAGTTCAGATACTGACTGTTGAGGACGTGAGAGATTGAAAGCTGTTAGGATTTTATTCCTACCTCGGCAAGTGACTGGTGCGCATGTTCTGAGCACGCTCGAGTCTGGAAAGCTTGTTAACAGGAAATCGGGGTTAGCCATGCTGCCCTTTGCCACCTCGACGCACATGAAGCTGACTTGTGAACACAACGGACCGTTGGTCAAGTCCCAGTCCAGCACGATACCGGCGATCGTTGCAGTGTCAACGCCTGCCACAATGGGAACAGAAGCTTGCTCCTGTGTGATAGGGATTGGCTGCTGCAGATAGCGTACACCGCTGTCACCTGAAGCGTCCGAGAGCCATGCGGTGATTTCCCATAGGTTTTCGCCTGCAACGCTTCCTCCCGATGGGTTGGAAATCAAAGACACGTCAAACCTCATCGGACTCGCTGAGACTCCCTCACGAAGATACCCATCTTGGATGATGAGATTGGTATCTGTAATTTCCACACCTGGACAGGAAGAAGAAGAGAAAGCAGACGAACCATAAGGAACACGTGTGATAACAAAATGAATAATAGATTGGTAAATGAAGAAATGAAGAGATGAATAACATATATATTATTTATTATATATTATATATTATATACTATTCATATGTGTGTGTGTGTGTGTGTGTGCGCGCGCGCACGCACGCATAATTAATAATTACGTTTTTGCCTTCACTGATGTTACACATCTGAAAATCTTTTTTAATACATGGCACGTTGATGTGCTGTGTGAGCATGGTGCCTCACTGGATTCCTCGAATATACTTGATAATGATTACAAAATCATCTGATGTGAACTCTTCTTATTCATCCAGTCGATGTACAAGATTGTTAGTTATTTGAATACAAAAAACAACAACTGGAAATAAACTGGCTTTATCTCGCAATATATAAGGGCCCTTTCATCAACGGGAGCGTCATTCGCCCGAAGAATTTACTTGATAATTGGCGAAGCGTCGCAACAGGTGAGTTTATTTCCAGTTTCTTTATTCAAATATTAATCGATATTATAGAATTAGGAGAATGGAAATAAAAAGTATTTTACTTTTACCAAGTTATAACTCGACTTAAAAAAAATAGATGTCAATTTTTACGTCAATATTTTACCTGAGTTGGTGAAAGACTAAACGGACTTTCTTTTAATTATAGAGTAAACATGATAATAAGATTGCGCCTGTACTAAAACTTGACTGTTGATCGAGAGGATTATCACTGAGTAGGTATATATTTCTGCGACTATTGCTCGATTTTAAAGAAGAGTGGCATCAACCGAAAAGTATTTTACATGGATAGTGAAAAATATACAATTGTGGTTGTTGTTTTGTTGTTATTGTTGCTGTTGGTGTTTTTTTTTTCATACCTCCACAGGGTGCAGGTGTGCAACCTGTCAGAACGTCGTCGTTGGGGACACCTGCCAAAGTGAAGGCGGGGTTGGAATTGATATTTCTCTCAACCTCGATACACATGTATCGGAATTGGGCACAGGTCACATCTCCGCTGAGAGTGAAATTAATAAGGATATTTTGAAGAGTAGTCACTGTCCCGGCATTCACACCAGCATTAGACGCATCTTGTGGGAGATCCACGGGAGTTTCCAGGTACCTTAGCCCTGTTCCATTACTGGTATCGCTGCCAAATGCTGTCACATACCAGAGGTCTGTTCCGGACAAATCACCACCTAAGCTGTTCGTTGACAGGGCCACAGTGACGCTGATGGCAGATGTCAGTCCTTCCAACAACTCTCCGCCGCTGATTGCTGGGGTGACCATCGTAATTTCAACACCTGGAAAGTATTCAATATTCAGTACGAGGTATTATATTCTCTAGAAGACATTATCCTGGCAGATACTTAATTTTGAAATATCATATATCTTACCTTGATATCATGTATTATCTAATTTTGTTATATTTGATGTATATTTCATCGAGAAATATGAACATAAATTGAAAATGAAATGGAAATTAAATTTGAAGTACTTCGTCGGGCCTGACTAAATTGCTGGAGTTTTCAAACGTGGTATTGCTTTATACAAAACCAATAAAATGTCACGAAGGTTTGTCAAATGTGTTTTAGACAATCATTCTTTTTTGTTCGTTTAATATTTGTCTGAAAAACCGTATCATCTGAATCTGTTATCTGAATTTTGTTTCAAGAATAAATTCCTGTAAGACTGGTTCCGGCTTTCTGTGTTTTCAACTAATGAGGAATTTTGCCGGGCACGAAGACCTTTCAAAATGTTTTTAAACAAGAGGTCAGCATTTTGATACTGTTTGATAATCACGAATTGAATGTTCTAAACAAAAACAACACATTTGAGGATTTATTGATATTCATGGCTGTTGCTTTTGTCAAATGTCAAAATTCGATTTTGAGTTACGGATCTTGTCTGGTGATTTCTTGTTGCTTTTGCAATGCGACGTCCCAAATTGGCCAGTTGCTTAGCCAAGTTATATTCGTCGTTGTAGACTGGTTTCTGTGTGTATGCTGTGTTTATTTGTCTTCCTGTCACTGTGCCCTGGAATCCTGGGGCAAGATTTACCTCTGCAAGTAACTTGTTGACAGGCTAGGTTGTTACTGGCAGCACCGCTGAGCAAGAAGTCTGGATTGGATTCAGGCCCTTTAGAAACTCGCACACAGAGGTAGTCAAACTCAGAGCAAGGGGGGCCATTCATGATATCGAGGGGTATACTGATCCCGGCAATGGTGCTTGGTGTTCCGGCGATAACCGCTGTACTCCCTTGCACACTGGTCAAACTGGCGTTAGGAAGGTTGAAAACGTTGTCTACCCCATCAGAGTCTGAGCTGAGGAATGCAGCTACATGCCATAACTCGGACCCACTGACACTGCCGCCGTCAGGGTTCGTGTTCAGAGTGACATCGAAAGCTACAGGCTCTGAAGAACCTTCTCTGACATCCCCAGAGGTCACCACTAGCTCTGTGCCGGTTACTTCAACTCCTGCAACACAGAAAGGCACATATCATGAGAGCGGTTTACTTGGTAAGTCTCACTTCACATTACTGTGATGCGGTATTGTGTTAGATGGATGCACTTCGCGCATCGCCACACCTTAGTTTTCAAGGATTTGATTTCGCTTTTTGCACACTTTCTTAGACAATAAATCAAGCCAAAAGTAATATAACGTACGTAGACCTACATACCTCTGCAGACAACCTGCTGACATCCTATAAGCGAAGAGCTTGTTGTTCCGGTTAGTAAGAAATCGATCGATGGGTTTGCCCCCCTGGAAACCTCAACACAGAAGTAGTTAAACTGGGAGCACGTTGGTCCGTCACGAAAATTGATATCCAAGGCAAGGTTTGAAATGGTTGCAGGAGAACCGGCTGATACACTGGTACTTCCTTGGGACGGACTTAGAGTGACGTTGGAGCTGGCGAGTCGGCTGCCACTTCCGTCTGCAGTAGGGCTTAGAAATGAAATGACTTGCCACAAGCCGGAACCACTGACACTTCCGCCAGAATCCACAGATATAAGATCGACATCAAAGGTCACAGTTTGTGATTCGCCTTCTCTAAGGTCTCCAGAGCTCACCTGGACATCTGTTGAACTGATCTCGACACCTGGAAGTAATCAAATAGAGCTTTGTTCTTACCAGGTCACGCATAGACATTTTTAAAAGAACTTCTTTATACATAAAGAGCATCGGAGCAACGCAATTCCCTACCACTTGCGCTAGAGTCAGTATTAACTTTAAAATTGTTTTAACATTCACTCTGAAAATCGTGCATGCAATATCTAAGGCGATTTCATTGGTTAACTTGTACTGACCAGTCACATTCCGTTGATACTTTTATTGGTAAGATTAAATATAGTCTTCAATTATTATTTGTAATACTGGGTCTAGTAAATACATGTCTTCAATTTCTTCTTTTTTTTGTCACTGACTTATGCTGTTATTTTGTGTTATTTCTTAAAGTAGAAACAAATATTGTACCTCATATTTGAAACTCTCTTTTAGACCGCGATAAGTAGGGCTATCCACCAATGTTTTTGGCGCCATTGGATATTCTGTATTGATTTGCCTTTATTTCATATCGAAAAAAATTCGATAACAATGTTATCTTGCCAGAATATCTTATTATGACCAAACTACACTTTCAACCTTGTGCGTGTGTGTGTGTTTGCGTCTTTGCTTAAACAGTTGAAGTTGGCGTTGGAAAGCATGACGACTTGTCATTGTCCATTTCTTAAAGAGTGCATATTATATATTATATATTTACCTCTGCAAGATATTGGAGTACAGGTGGTGAGCACGTCATCGGAAGGATCTCCGAAGAGTTCAAAATCTGGAGAAGCACTTGCGCCCTTCTGCACCTCAACACAAAAATGGCTGAGCTGTGAGCACGTAGGTCCGTCTGCAAGCTGCCAAGTGACTGCCAATGCTGGAATGGTGGCCATGTTTCCGGCTGCGAGGGTCGTTGCAGCTTGCACAGCAGTAAGCATGACATTAGTTTCTTCGAGACGCTCACCGGCGCCAAGAGAGTCCGAGCTGGCAAAGGCTATAATCCTCCACAGGTCACTGCCAATGGCAGTACTACCATCTGCGTTAGAGGTGAGGCGCACGAGAAATTCGACTTCTTGGGAGA
Organism: Diadema setosum; assembly: GCA_033980235.1. Classification (NCBI taxonomy): domain Eukaryota; kingdom Metazoa; phylum Echinodermata; class Echinoidea; order Diadematoida; family Diadematidae; genus Diadema; species Diadema setosum. The sequence continues at coordinate 2,288,330 of CM067064.1, forward strand.
TACCTTCGCGGAGTGCATCAGAATCCACTTCTACCTCAACGTTGGTGATTTCAACAGCTATAAATCAAGACACGTAGATAAAGACGTAGCAAATAACTACGAGTAGTGCAGAAAAATTTCAACCACATAAGCACTCGTTAATATAAATGTATACGATACAACATAATCAAAAGGTTCAGGTGATATTTTTTTTTTTACAGGTTCAGGTCATTCCGTTCGGTATTTAATGCTCGTCTACGGCCATACAATTTATGAAAATACAATATAAAAGATGCCTTTATGAACATGAACTCCTCTCACCTCTACAAATCACTGGCACGCATGTCACAAACACATCGGGAGGGCCGGACAAGCTGAAGTCGGGTGAGGCCGAACTGCCTTTCGACACTTCCACGCAGATATATCTGTTCATCGGTGTATCTGCACAGATGGCACCGACAGTGTCCATGTCCAATTCAAAAGACAATCCCTGAATAGTGGACTGAACTCCTGCGGCTATACCAACACTTCCTTGAACATTGCTGAGGGTGACGTTAGTTTCCCCTATTCTGCCGCCTGAACCATTCATAAACCTGTTTCCAAAGGCCGTGACCCTCCATAGATTGCTGCCCTCTACGTTTCCCCCCTCTGCGTCTGAATCTAGAGCCACATCAAATGTAACCGTCTGCGTTGTCATTCCCGTCGTCAGATCTCCAGATTGAATGTTGACATCAATGTTTGTTATCTCCACACCTGTCATGAGAAACGTACAACATCATAAAGATAAGATGTCTTTCTTAAGGATGTAATGTCTTTCTCTATGCACTCATGAATTGAAATTAAACATTTGACACTTATTTCTTCATTTTGTAAATATAGCCTCTGAAACAAATTGGAGGAAAATAGGGAAAATCAGTACAGAATTAATTGGACGGTGTATGGTTATTTATAGTGACTGGCACTTTTCTGGCATTTTTAGCGTAATTCATCCGTCTCTGTTTTCCCCCAAGTGATTTATAAATATCACATTCAGCAAAGAATACGTTCAAATGCTTTCTGTATGACTTGCAATCGTGTGAGAGTACTTGCAAAAATGAAATCTGAAAAACTTGAAATTGTCATGATTGTGGGAGTAAAGTCTGAAGTCTGTGAACAATCTAATAAGTTTGAAATACCAAAAAGTCTAGAAAAGTTTGTTTCAGGCAGGATAAAAGAAACTAAAATCAGATGAAACTCGTATCTCTCACTTCCTTGTAGTTGACATAATTTTGAAAGAAACATATTCTTACCGATGTATTTACTTCGCAAACAGATTGAACTTTCCCTTTCCTAAGAGCAAGGATATGTATAGCTCAGGGATGATTGATGTTTGGTAACGATGTACATTACAGCCTTTTGCCTTTAAATGACCAATAACTTTGGGAAAATTACACATTTCTGATTTTTATGATTAAAAGGAAATAAATACGAAGCCGTTTAAAACGTGAACAGCTTACCTCTGCAAGTGATCGTGGTGCATCCAAGGAGGGAACCAGTAATCTCATAGTCCGGTGACGGACTTTCACCCTTGCTCAGACGGGCACAGAAATACTGAAGCTCAGAACAAGTGATGCCAGCACCAACATTGATTGTACCGGCCTGTAATACGGACAGAACAGTAGACGAAGGAGGTTGCCATAGAGCTGTTTCCTGCGCCCCTGAAAGGGTCACTAGAAGCTCTTGACCAGTGACTTGAGTTCCTTCCATATTTGGGCTGAGAAACACATACACACGCCAGAGACCTGATGTTCCAGCACCACCCACCGAGTAGGTTGCCAGGGATGATGGCGTTATGGTGAGGTTAAAGGTCACAGACTGGATGTCCGTGCCGCCATACACAAGTTCGTTGGCGCCAAATGATGGAACAGTGGACAAGACGATAACCACACCTACGGACAGAAGCCAACGTGATTGGCCATTGAGAAAAAAAAAAGGTCTTGTTAATCAAGAGATGTAGAGATATCGCTTCTTTATGGATTATAACTTTTGTTCCTCGCCAGTAATACCTACAGCATGTATATTAAGAGTTTACTATACGAATAGGGCTATAATAATGTTTGTTAAAATGTAGCGCTATGAAACTTTAAAGCAAATCAAGCGTTGTATCATATCTATGCAGGAACAATTGATTTCATTTACTCATATACTTGATTATATATATACGTATATATATATCTATATGAGTCACTATTGTTATTGGTTGTTGTTATTTGTTATGAGAACGTGAAAGTGGAGTTTTTGGAAAAGAGTGTAATAATGTGTTTAAAAAAAAGGGATGTATGCTTTAGAATCAAATATTGCATAGTTTAATTCGTTTTTGTAGACATGCATTCTTTCATCAATCTGTTCGTGATTAACATGGTGTAGTTACATGCTATTTTGTATTGCCCTTTGCCTTTGCCTTGTGTCTCCTGTTTAATCCACGAAGCAACCTAGGCCTTTCATGTCACATTTTCTATTTTTATAGTATTTAAAGAATGTTGAACAGCAAATGCAAATATATATATTCTGTTTATATATATGTATATATATATAGCGAAAACTCTGAGCAAAGAAAATGGGTTTTCATCGGGATTCGAACCCGAGACCTCCGGATTACTAGACCGGTGCTCTACCGACTGAGCTATTGAAAGCCCTAGATCGGTGTTCGTCCCAAACCCTTAATTCTCTTTGCTCGTGTGGTCAGAAGCTATAGTGTGTGCATGTGTGCCACACACACACACATATTAACCTGACATAAACCCAAATGATGTAAATCAACTTTGGAATAAATGTGAGGGATCGCCGAAGCGATGCAGCTTTTTTCGTAATATATTTTGAAACAAGGAAGGAAAAACTGACCAGAAACAATTGTAATAATAAATAGCGAAAACGAAAAAAAGTTGATTTACATCATTTGGGTTTGTGTCAGGTTAATGTGTGTGTGTGTGTGTGGCACACATGCACACACTATAGCTTCTGACCACACGAGCTAAGAGAATTAAGGGTTTGGGACGAACACCGATCTAGGGCTTTCAATAGCTCAGTCGGTAGAGCACCGGTCTAGTAATCCGGAGGTCTCGGGTTCGAATCCCGATGAAAACCCATTTTCTTTGCTCAGAGTTTTCGCTATTTGTTATTACAATTGTTTCTGGTCAGTTTTTCCTTCCTTGTTTCAAAATGTATATATATATATATATATATATATATATATATATATATATAGTGCAAGATAGTTCCCAATGTAAATATATATACCCAACAGGCCCAATGCAAATAGACATATGAACATAATATAAATGTATATGATTTAATTTGTAATTATTATGCTTAGAATTACGAGAAAATTATGGTTATTATATGTCAGCAGCTTGATATAAGAATTTATTCATATATATATATTTTTTTGATATATGATGTTACTATGATGATGAGATGAGTCTAGATTGGATTTTTGTATTGAATTGAATGATTGATTTGTGTATATAAAGGAAATAATTCAGAAGATTGGTAATATATGAAATTCCATTATATATTATGACACATCAGGTTATTCAGATAATAACTATTCTGTTGGTAGATCCTGAGGAAGGCCTGATGACTGGCCGAAAGCTTGACTGAATAAAAGGGAGACTCAATCAAGATCGAGAGCAACGTCCGCCTCAGTCTAATTTCTTTCAGTATATATGTATGTATATATATATATATATATATATATATATATATATATATATATATGTTACCAAAATCATTTCTTAAAAATCATACTTGCCTACTTCACAGTTGAATCCGGTATAACTTGGAGTGCAAGTACAGTTGTAGTAATCTTCAAAGTCATTACATGTTCCACCATTTTGGCATGGGTCACTTCGGCACTCGTCTGTATCTGAAGATAGAGAAGATTAAGCGTTGCAGTCTTGTTACAACAGCTCTTCCAAAATAGAGAATCAGAAACGTCTCTGCATAAGCTTCCCTCTTTATAATGATTGGTACAACCAATACAATTTCTGGAATACTTCAACGAAACTAGTGTTATTATTTTTTTTTAAGCCAACATGACCCATTGTTGGTCACTGCCTTCATTCCAGAAAGAAAACGCAATGTAACACGCTAAAATAGTGTTTTATTTGTTCATTTGCTATTGTCTTTTGTGCGCGACGACATAATTTGTCAACGCGAGCGCTGGGATATAGGGACCATTAACTCTTTGGCTCAGGTATATCATATGTATATGAACCCATTTTAGAGCATTTTGAGAAAAATAGAACAAAACCAAAAACTTCCATGATCATATCTTATCTCTCTCACTCTTTCTTTCATTTGTATTCCGTATTTTGGAAATTTTAAAGATATATTTGATTTAGTGCGGACCTTCCGATCCTTTTACGACATCCTCATGGGTGGTCCTCACGCAAATAGAATGAAGGTGAACGTTAAATCAATTTCAGAATACTGCCAAGTATTCTGAACCGTTCCGGATTCAGTTGTCTCGGGAATACTCCCAAACATTCTGGTGAGTTTTGAGTGAGCTAGTTTCACTTCACCACATCACTATTTTCAATTTATTTGAACGTTGGTTTATGATAGTCATATCATCAATAATACCGTCAAATCTATATATTTCTATGACAAATGATGAAAAAACCTAATGGGTTAAGCAGCAGTAAAGGAGATTTCAAAGATGTTAACATAAGGAGGATTCAACAAAATTATGATTATGTTAACCCTTTTCTACGAGATTGCGAAATCCCACAGACTTTGTATACAGTTATCTAAAGCAAAATTTTCAAGCAAGATATTGGCGGCTGTTGGCTTATGACACTGTTGATGTTGCTACCTGTTTTTCGTAAACACATAGAACAATAAATTCCACTACATACAACAAATTATTTCTAATTTTAAAGAATACGACATTCACTAAACAATCGATATTCCTTACGATTGTGCCAGAAAACAAACAAGTAACAAACGAACAAACTTACCAACACCACAATTGGGTCCCTCGTATCCCGGTAAACACAGACAAGTGTAATCCCTGAGCAGGTCTACGCAAGTCGCTCCATTCTGACAAGGCTGTGATGCGCAGTCATCTCCATCTACGAGGGGTAATGTTTGAGACCAGCTGAGTTTTCATCCAAATATTTCATCCTGTACTACTTGCAAACAAAGAATACTACAAAGCACGCGGGTTGCAAGTTTTTTGTTTCAGTTCACGATGTGACTGTCGGGAAAGGCTCTTCAGTGGGTTTGCGCCTTGTTCCTTAAGTGAGGTAGGATCATCGTGTGTGTGTGTGTGTGTGTGTGTTGTGCCCCTCTCCAACTTCGGATATCTATTTTATGTTTACTCGTTTGTTTGGTATAGTATAGTTTTGGTTGAGATGGGGCTTCTTTTTTAGTGAGATTATTACATGAGAAGCTAACAAAACAAGAAATAGCATATATTTCTAAGAGAAATTCCAAGCATTTTTGATGAAAATCGATTTTGAAATGGCTGAGATATCCAAAACAATTATTGGTCTCAATAGCAGGCGCGATTAACCTTAGATTAGGAGCACAACCAAAACTCTACAATCCCTTTAAAACACGACAATGTTTCGGTGCTTACACGAACAGTCGGATCCGAGACCTTCTAAACGTGAACCAAGAGTGCTGCAGAATCAACTACTAGTAGCTTTGTATATCGATACTGGTCAATTCAACAGAAGAAATTTGCAGATTAAAGTCTACATGACATTAACAATCCTTGTACATATAAGATTGAAAAAAAAATAAATCAAAGATTTTGACAGATTTGTCTATTTTCACCACAGATAGATAATTTGCTGGCTATCATTGTTACACACGTTTTACTATTTCTTTTCTATGATGGATTTTACATGAAATTCTAATTTTTGCCCATGTAAATATAATGCATTACATCCGATTTGTAATGGAAACCCACTATCTATTTACTGTCCTCTGTTGTTTGATATTCAGTATGAGTCGAAATTGATGATTTTGTAATTGATCTACACAACGATTACAGAAACCAGAGGGACATTACACTAATGAATTAATTCATCTCTTTCCATGCCCCATCACTTTTCTGAGGCAAACCTTCTCACCCCAGACCCTTTCCATAACCCTAACCTTATGAAGATCCTGCTCCTAATCATAACCCAAAATCGTTATTCTACCCCTAAACCGAATCCTAACCCTAATCTTTACTCTACCCTTATCACTGATCAGTATTTAGCTGGGAGGTACTTGTCATGGTAAGGTCAGCGCAATACGTCGGAGAGATAACAGAATCCATTATCATGAACAGTATAGATATTACTATAATTCATCGAATGCCTAAATGAATGAGACGCCAATGGTAATATGAGTGGGAAGAACAATAGTTGTATGGATAATTGAATTACGACATCATACCTGCACTGATCGCTACCGAGTAATTACTGTCTATGTTCCTATCAGTTGCAGTGAAAATCCATATGTTAGGTCCACTGAGCGACACAGTGAAGGTGCCGTTGTCACTGTCAAGTTCCAGCATCAGTTCACGAGGGTCAAACGGAACGTCACCCGTGCCAATGACGATGAAGTCCTTCTCACTTTCTATGTTGTTATCGAAGATCGTTACGTTGATGACTGTTGCGCCGTGGATACGTATCAGGGTGAAACAAGATTCTCTTCTTGGCAACTGTCCAGTGCTGTATGTCGCCGTGTAGTCGTAAATGTTGTTCGTGAAGCTACACTGCTCGTCAATCACTGAAAATATAAAAATCAGAAAAAACCCCACCTTAATACAGAATGAGTAGCATCAAAACTCCGTTGTGGTTGTTGAACTTGAATTTTAGCCATCTGATGACAAGTCAGACACTAAGCAATCTCTCCAATGTAGTGTTTGTAGTCAAATTCAGTTAACGTTGGGAGGACAGGTAACAATGAGGGCAGCAAACAAGTGGTGTAAATAATGTTCGCTCATTCATTCAATTCAATTTCATCTCTTTTTCTTAAATTTCCATTTACTCAAGACATGCAGCCTAGTCAAAGAAAGAAGCCCTGTGAACAGAAAAGAACAATCATTCAGTACTATAATTGTATAACGCGCAAAAACTGGTTTGAAATAGATAAGCAATGTACAATTTAGCTAGATATAACTTTGTTCATAGAGCAAGAGAAAAGAGAGTTGGTGGGTGTTTTTCATTCGGAAAATGTCGATACCCTCTTTGTTGAGATTGAACAGGCGTCCAGAAAGAATGTAATTATCGGCGTGATTTACAAAGCCCCAAACACCCAAACAGATGAGTTCACCGACATGCTACGCTTGTGTCTAAGTAAAAAAGCACGTGAGAATAAACCATGCTCCTCAATGGGAATTTTAATTTTGATCTTCCTAAAAAGCCATGTCATGGTTGAACTAAAGAGTTTTTGAATGTATTTAATTTATTTTGTTTCAGACCTATCATAGCCAAACCCTCTCGTGTAGCAAGTCATTACTGTACATGTATTGACAACATCCTTACGAATGTAACTGACTTTTTTTTTTCTGGTGTATTATACACCGATATTTCCCGATATATCATTTTCAGTGTCAGTTCACTATATAACCATGATAACGATGGGTTCAGTGGATACTGTGTTATGTCATCACGCGTTTCCAGACAACTTTGTATTTCATCCCTTATTGAGAAGCTTGTCAGTTGATTTTACAGCTTTAACAAACCAGTCAGATGTGAATTCTGCATAATCATGATATACTCACAGATATTTTACCAACGTCTGTAAGAAACATACTAAATCAGGATATAAAGATAAAAGATAAAAACCTTGGAGCACAAGATTATGCGTTCCATGAATACGAGGCAGAGATTATATGAAGCCCGCCGCATAAGACGACTCATGACTCTACGACTGACAGACTTTGTATCTGAGATAAACAAGCGTGTTTATTCTGAGGCTTTATTTCGGATCCAAAGCCAGTCAGTCGTATAATTGTGAGTCGTATAGTGTGCGGCAGGCCTAGGAGGTATTTAAAGACAAAGCAGTTGTATGACCTCAGACGTTACGTGCGCTTACATAACAAGTTAACCGACGTAATGAGTTTTTAAAGAAAATTGAATTATGGGAATTAATCGAAACAATTAAAAAAAAAAAGACGTGGAATGTCCCGAAAGAATTAGTCGATAAAAACACACACAAACCTTTCGTTTTAAAACATAATAAAAAGGTGAAAGAAAGATATTATTCAGAGAGGTTAAGGTTCAGGTGTAAGTTTCTTCAATTTGTCTCCCACTACAAATTAAATTTGTTAACATCGCAACTGCTGATCTGTAAATTAACAAACATGTCGGAAAAAGAGAACCAGTGGGACTCGAACCTGTCATCTACTGCTTTCCGGGCAGCGACACTACCATTGGCTACCACCAGGCTGTCCCTGTTTACATAATGGGTCATGGAACAAATACCCAAGCTGCGAAATTCCGACATTGTTATGTTAAGTAGTCCAAGAAGGACAAGGCATATCAAGTGAAAGAAAGCTATTATTCAGAGGGGTGGAGGTTCAGGTTTCTTGATTTGATTTTGATTTGATTTGATTTATTTCTGCTTAATTCCGTTACATCACATATGATTATGTACAAGTCATTTATGACAAACAGTGTATCGACACATAGTTTTTAGTACAAAACAAGACAAATACAAACAGCTTAGGGAACTTAAACAGAAGGGTCTCCAATATAAGCCGAGGCTCGACGGTATGGAGACTCTGTGCTTAGCTACTCTGGATAGAATAAGGGATAGAGAGAGAGGGAGAGAGATAGGGAATTAGGGTAGGGGGAAAAGGGAAAATTACAGAGTTTATGTGTGCCACTCCAACTACATTACAATAATAGTAATGATAATAAATATAATATGATAATAACATTAAAGTTAACACGTTCAGTTGCCTTTTCCGTAGTAATGACCGAATATGCACAATGAATACAACGTATTCTAACATGAGGTTATCTGACATAAAATAACAAAATATATCGTGGTTAAATGTGCACAGTAATGGTAAGGCACATGGTATACATACATACATATACATGCTCATATACATAATATACATATGTACCTATCCTATACATACACATACATACCCATATTTATAATGTACATGTATATACATGGATAGATAAATAAATCAATTATGTATGCACACCTACATGCATCATGTATCACGTACATGTTCATATACATTTGATTCTAATACAATAAAGAATGCAAAATGTTATCCTAGGGAATACTGCTTAAGGAGGTGAAGTTTTACAGCCTTCTTAAATGAATACATAGTGATCATGTTTTTGATTTCGGTGGGAAGGGAATTCCAAGTGTCAGGGCCGGAGTGTCTAATAGAATGATGCGCGAGTGCAATTTTGGGGTAAATAAATGCAAATTTGTGGATTGTCTGGTAGGATAAGAGTGAATCTCTGAATTTGACCGAAATAATCTGTTAAATATTGGAGGCAAGAGGTTTGACTTGAGGCAAAACATAAATACAGCTTCATTTACAGATCAGCAGTTGCGATCTTAACAAATTTAATTTGTAGAGGGAGACAAATTTAAGAAACTTAAATCTGAACCTTCACCCCTCTGGATAATATCTTGGCCTGATTATTGAGCAGAAATTATCCTGGACCAATCATACACACCCCACAAGAGAAGCATGAATATTGGTGTTATGCAAAAGATACTATTAGATTGTTATCATTATCATCATGATGATGATTATTGTTATTATTGTTATTATTGTTATCATTATTATCATTAATATCATCATCATTATCTATTTGACTTTCAATCACAAATATCAACATCACATCATACAAAATCGAAACATACAATAAGGAGTTATAATGATACCAATATGATGATGGTACCGTATATCCAATCGATTTTTGATACTGAATAAGTATTGTTTACTCATTATTTATCCAGCGATCCACGTCCCACAAGCTTTGCTTTTTAGTGGATCGCTATTTTCCATAATAGAAGTTATTTTCCGAACGCTCACGAAGTATACATGCATTGTTCCTCGTAATTATTGTACATGTTATGTTGTTGTTTATAATTTATTTCGTATACTACATGAATCTTTTGTAAACGTTTGGACAATATCATTCCATGACATGTATACTTTGTATTATGTATGTTTTGATTTTCGTTGATTGGAAATAAACAATGATTGAATTGAATTGGAATTAAATGTATGAATGATGCTGAATTGAATTTAATAGCCTATATTCTATCACTGAATATTATGTTGGTATCAGTGTCAAAGTTACTTAGATGGAAATGAAGTTCATAAACAAATATTTTTCTTCATTCCTTTAATTGTGCGAAAAAAAAAAGAAGAAAGAAGATCCGTACGTAACCACACAAGTTATCGTTAACATCCCACATGAATCTGTGTATCCTAAATTCACAGAAAATAACGATATGACTTTATATCTCGAGAACATCGTCACCTCAATATGATATACCAATCACCTAATTTGCTTGTCGATAGCTATTTTCTTCTAATTATCCTATGACAACACTCGTCGTCATGCAATAATGCAAGAGCAAAAGTTAAGAATAAATTCCAACAATTCTAACCCCCGCGGTAAACTCCAGAACTACTATTCAATGAAAGTCACAGAACACAAGCGTATTTAAACTGAAAAAACAAACAAACAAACAAAGTATTTCGAAACCACTCAAAATTTTCATGTGAGAACTCTCCAGTTAATCCGATGAATACGGTGTAACTACACATGTTCACGCTCAACAGAAATTCACGATGTATCATTTTAGTTTGAGCCACTTAAACTTCAAACTATATACTGGATTACTCTGAGGGTAAAGATATTACTGAGTAAGTTTCTACAACTGTCCATTAGACTGCAATCAAAGTACTAGTACATGCCAACCTACATCTTAAGGAATTTTCTCATGTTTCAAACGATGCTAACAACCCAGGGGGACCTGCAGCTTAACACACCCTAATCATTCAGAGTTCATTGTTTCGCGGCATAACTGTCTCAATCTGGCAACTAAACAAACAGCCATTCCATCATGACTCGCGTGACATTTTACGGAAAATCTATTATTCTTTGGTTTATCATTTCTAACTGGTTCTTTGACATACATTTCAATACTTATTTGGATTAACTTCAAACGCACAGGGAGGTGTTAAGTACTAAAATCTGGTCCCAAACTTTAATATACACTAAAGACATTACCAGTTCGTCGGCGTGACTCGCATGACAGGCTACTAATCAAGTTTTTTGACCAATACTTAATTCAGATTGATTTTCGCATGAATCTGTAGGTTAGATCTGAAGCATGCAAGGTGCGATATAATCTTGATGGTACATTCTTTTCCACATGTAAGTCACACTGAAAGTAATCATACAAGTACTAAGTAATACTACAAAGTTTAACAAGAATATGTGTCTGACGTAATGGAATATCTCAAATCATATATTGTGTTACACTATAACTCATGTCCATGAAAGACAGTGATAATTGCAGTACTCGCATGAGAACAGACATGGTCAGGAAGGGATTCCTTATGACAGAATGTGCTATGTAGCCTATTTTCATGCACGGGGCGGCGGGGGAAGGGTGGGGTAAGGAAGGGGTAGGGTGAGGAAAGGGGAAATAAAACTAATCAAACGTCACACCCATAATGGGAAGAGGAGGGATTAACCCTTAACCAGTCCCCCTAATTCGCCTCAGTCCTTTTCATTATTATAAATATGGACATTACAAAACTCAAACAAATTAGGCCTGCATAGAACGTGTGTGAGAGGGCGTGTGTGTGTGTGTGTATAGTGACGTGTGTAAGTAACCTGGTATACTATGTCCCTTTATTATTAGGCCCTAATGCTGACCACAATAATGATCTGTCAATTATAATAACCAGGAGCAGGTCATATCCTTTGATAAAAAGAAAAAGCCAGGTTTCTTGACTTTTCTTGAGGTTTGTTTGTTTGTTTGTTTTTGTTTTGTTTCTTTGTTTGTTTGTTTGTTTCCTTGTTTTGTTTTTGCTTTTTTTTTTTTTTTGGGGGGGGGGGTATACTATCCGACCTGATAAGCGGTGCAGCACTGGTATTAACCGCAGGGACCGCGGAACAGCCCTCTCTCCCTCCCGTCCCCCCCCCCCCCCACACACACACAGGCACACGTACACAAACACACACACACACGCACACACACACACACATACACACACACAGAGGCGGATCCAGGAATTCCGTAAAGGGTGGGGGCGCCTTTAAAAAAGTATAGGGGGCGCGCCCGGTGCGCCCCCGCCTGGATCCGCCATTGCACACACCATGGACCTACTGGTCGGTCCATGCACACACACACACACACACACACACACAGACAGACACACACTTTTTGGCTGGTAAAAAAACAGAAACATCAACGAAACCTGGGAGAAATCACAACACCCATGAATTTACAAGGGTTCTGTCATTAGATTCCGGGGGGGGGGGGGGGGGGAGGGGCAGACAGATACATTGGACCATTGGCCATGACTCTGTCTCCGGTCCTGCAGCTCCCCCCCCCCCCCCCCCCGAAAAACGTTTCACCCCCCCCCCCCCCCCCCAATCGCACGCTGATGGGATCTTTCGCTGGAGTTTGAAGAAAATATTGAACGTCTCAGGATATAATTGGATATGACCAAAGATGATTTGAGTATATTTTGGTGAGCTGGTGCAGTATTACTCTGTGAGGTGCATTCGTGTTGATGACATTGGTTGAACGTCTAGACAGTCAAGTTTCCCATCTGCACTTTAAATGTCGTTCTTATTTTTGTTAGGAATCCGTAAGATCATGCAGTTGTTCACGACAATTTAGTAAATAGATTGCTTGTCAATTGTCACTCACAAAACACTTCTTCCTATATACCTCATGTAAATTATTATGTTTTCAGAATTTGAACTTGTTACCTTCTCTTGCAGACAATAAGGAGAGATAAAGGAGAGTCTAATGATTTGTGTGTGTGTGTGTGTGTGTGTGTGTGTGTGTGTGTAACTAGGTCACTTGAATATACACTTATTTTCCCCTTTCTTATCATCTTTATTATGATTATCTTCTTGTTCGGAATACATGTAATCCTTTACTTTGAATTTGGTTTAGAGATATTTTTTTTTCTAAAAAGGGGGAAAATGAACTGATGCAAGACAAGGTTTAGGTTGGTTTATGTCGAGACTGAGAAAATACATGGTGTACCTTATATAAGAGAGGAGTATTATGTTTTGATATTACAGTGATTTATACAGCAAAGTATGGTATAGTTTGTAGAGTAAAGTATAGGATGGTGTGTAGAGTATAAATTAATCCACATAGCCAAATCAAGATGGTACAGGAGAGTACAATGTCTGATTATAATTCCTCAATGTGCACATCACAAAATAATGACATGTTAAAATAGTGTGTCTAGAGTGAAAAATGTAAATACAAATCAAGATACCGATCTTCAGAAAAAAATAAAGATCTCCGGAAAAAGTTCAGGGGTTATTTTCATTGTCAACTGATTTTTTTTTTTGGTAGATCTTATCATACCTGATTAGATTACATTAACAAAACTACACCAGTGGAATGATACCTGGGACCATTTTCCTAAAGACTGAGCTTACGATTGATCATACGATTGATACATTAAAAAAAAAATCCTCCACCAGCTATTACACCTGTGCGTTAAATCGAGCGTTAGTATCGTCATGACACAGACTTAACATCAATATTGATCTTACGCTTGATTCATTTGGAACTTTTTTATGCAAGCGGACTTATTATGTTCAGACTTTACATGCAAACTGCTGAATGACTGAGGGTTATTTCACACAAAACAAACAAAAGCAAACAAATAAACAAATACAAAAAAAATCAGATGCATCATGTGCTTAGGAAATTGATGTATAGCAAAACACATCGCGAATGAGACACAACAATCCTACCATTTGAGATTCCCTGGTCGTCATCATCGCAGTTCGTTCCGTAGTTGTCACCCTGACACAGACAGGTATAGTATCCGTAGGGTCCATCTTGGCACTGAGCACCGTTTTCACAGGGCGAAGAGTTGCACTCTGAAATGAAAAACCAACGGAAAAATACCCCATAATAACACCGCATCTTTAAGAATCAATATGTTACATGTTTTGATTTCGTGATGTGAGAGTAAAAGCCACGATACCATATGATTTTACGTTCTTTGTTGATAATGATGTACAGAGACTGACCTCGTTCATCACGTTTTTATTTCCACTTTGAACAATATTGCAGTTGCAACGTTTAGTATCACACAAATGATCACAGCTGTATAATTGGTGATTGCCCTAGAAGCAGTTCACTGTATCACATCAGACTCAACACTAGTCAATGATACAACAACATGGTAAACAGGTGGTAAAAATAAAAGTAATAATGAAAATGATATAAATAATGAAAATGACAATGCTAATAATGATAATAATAATGATAATAATAATTGGAGTTTCATCGGTAGACAGAACTGAGGTTCGTGTGAATGGAGTGATTCTCAAAAGTACTGAGAGAAAAAAAAATCCACGTGCTAAAACTTACCATTTTGTGCAGACACAGCGCAGAAGCTTAGCGCCACACAAAACATGGACAAAAGCGCCAACTTCATGGCGGATTTCTCCCCTTTCTCTAACCGAAGGAATGGCCTGAGAAACTGTTGGAAACGAATACACCGAGCAACTTGGCTGCAACTGATTTGATCCTTTGACCCAAACGTTATCTACTGTTAATGTGTTGGACCGTGCCGTCTCTACTGAAGATCGTTGTTTCTGATTCTCTGGCGTTCTTCATCACAGAATACACCCCAAGCCCGTGTTACACCTAGACCCGAAGTTTATCTTTTTTCCTTTTACAATATTGATCCACCCAACAACGATCAGCCAATCACAGGCTTGCCATTGTGACGTGTAATTCGTAATGGAGGTCCATTGTTAGCTGCAGATATCTATTATTTGATTTGCATACTTTTAGGCCTCTCCCTAACCTTGTCCTTTATCAAATATGACCTCAATTACAAGGGAGATGCGGATCATTGAATTAATTCAGAATATCTGGTAGCTTTGAAACCTAATGTGCATAACAATGACGATGTATATCATTTGTTCGTATCCGAGTGTACCGAGCCTTTCTGAGCAGGTCTATTGACAGAATGTTTTTTTGTTTGTTTCATAATTATTTTAAAACCAAATACCACTCATGGATGTCTTTATATAATGAAGACATATTTTCGCAACTCTTATGAGGGGAGGACGAGGCAGCTCGAAAGCAAAACATGTAACGTCCTAGATGAGGTTAATTAATTACAACAGAGGGGCAAGGGAGATGGAAGCAATGATCATTGTATTGATGAAATAAGATCGAACATGGTTATTATCCCGTGTTTGTTTCCCAATCTGCTGGTGTTCGGGTTTTAACATATCTTTACTTGGGGTCATCCCACTAGACCGACACCCACGATTCATACAGTCCACGAGTTCGACATTGAAAACAGGTCCATGACCATACAGCTCACGAGTCATACAGCCCATGACTTCGACACAAGGCAAATAAAGCCCATGAGTACGACACTAGGTAAAAACAGCTCAGGAGTTCGACAGACACAACACGTCGTGGGCCTTGTTAGCTTAGTGTGGAACTCATAGACTGTATGACTCGTGAGCTGTATGACTCGTAGGCTGTATGACTCGTGGGTGTCGGTCTCGTGACGTGCACCCCTTTGCTTGTGGGGGCGATGAAACACACTGGGAAACGCCCGGGCCTCTTGTAAAGTGTCTGACAGGGTTTGATACTTGTTTGATGGTCTAGCAATTACAATGGCAGGTCATAACATTGATCTTGTATGTTATATATGTATGTATCTACATTATATACATAATATAACATACAAAATCAACGATCGGAAGACATGTCATCATCATCATCATCATCATCATCATCACCATCAACCGATGACAGTTTTCTGTATAATCGGCGTTACATTATCATATCATTATCATTCTTTGTCACTATTCTCATCGTTACTGAACCTGCCACGTAACTATAATCCTGCTGTTACGCCGCAGGCAAAACGTCCGTACAAGACGATTTTACTTTCAAAGAGAAACATTACATTCTCAGAGATTCTATCGATTGGCAAGCAATCAGATATCTGCCAAGAGAGAAAGTAAGCATAAATACTGAGAGACTATATGGACGCCAATAGGAATCACTTGGGACATGAAGGAGTTTAGATATTATAGTGGACTATACGCCTCAAAGACAGCTCTGACGCGTCGTGTATATTACATTCCACACGTTGACTTTATCATTACACAAATCTCAGTATTTTCATATCTAGATTGATAAATGTTGACCATTAAAAATTCATTAAAAATATCATGATATCAGTGTGTTTCCTTTGGGATGCGATGGGGTCGGTTTTGTAAGCACATCGGCAAACATGTTTATGAGCTGCTGCTCCTATTTGCTCATTCGAACTCATAGGCCTATCTGCTCTTTACTTGTGAAATAGTGGCAAAAGAGGTTTCACTTTTCATGTCTTTCTGCGCCAGGAGAGCTACTGTGTGACAAACGCGGAGTATTTCAATTGTTCAAGACTCTATCATCAATATAATTATTATTGTTGCTATTGTTATTATCATTATTATTATTATTACTACTACTACTACTATTATAATTATAACTATTATTATTATTATTATTATTATTATTATTATTATTATTATCATTATTATTATTATTATTATTATTATTATATTGTTATCATAATTATTATCATCATCACAACTATCATTATCACACTTACCTATGTTAGGTATTGATGTCTGTTTGTTAAGAGATACATTAAAACAGAAAGTCATGAAAATTGTTCCAATCGAGACACAAGAAAATCAAGGACAAAGTTAATAATCATGTCATTTCTTGACAACCAAACTGTCAAAATATCACTGACTTTTGGGGCAAACAGGTTGCCAATAGCCACGATAGATCCCAAATATTGATATAGCACTCCTCGTCAAATTCGGGGGTCAAAATTTGATCCATAATACAGCTGGATCACAATCAATATCGGAAAATAAAGTGATACTTTCACGTCAATCTTATGCACTGTCTAGAAAGACCATAAACCATGTTCACTGACCAACTCTCAAGTCCCTGATCTTGTCTACACAGCTTTCGTGGAATGGAACACCCATGGTGTTACAAGCTGACGAAAGACCTTGCAGCTGTAACGACTATATGAAGACTAGTGATTCCAAAATGAGCTTCAATTGGAACTAAAGTGATGATCGCATGTTTAAAAGAACACAAGCTTTGTAAACGCAAAACCCAGCCATTCCCGTTTCACCATAATTGTGTAACAAATTAATTATTTTCACAGTGTCTTTTGGTTAGGTAACACCAGAATATGCCAGAAAATTGATAAAAAAACACTTCAGTCTCCCCACAATAACTTTGAGCTTGGACTATCCGTGACAGCGCAAGCTTGTTGCAATGTGTGCATCAAATAGAAGGTGGGGCTGAAGAAATCAGGGCAGCTAGAATGTGAAAGGCATTGTTCCTTTTGTTTACCCACGCACTCGTAATTTTTCATTGAACCACAGCCAAGAGGATTTTATCTTTGTAAAGCTCCATAGTTCTTTTGTCACGGCAGTACAATCATATCAGCGTCATTTCAGCCGCACTTCATGCTTGGTTTAACAGCTATGGCAGATTGTATGTCTGCGTATTCCACAATAGGCCTACACAGTTTTTTCGCCTAAAAAATATGTGCACAAACAACCCGTTTGGGCATACACTGTTTTACTAATGTCACACAGTTTTCTCCTACGAACAGACACACGGAAACGTTTCGAATAGCCAGAGAAGCAAGATATCTGTTTTCAAATAATTTCACAACCTTGGTAGCAAAATGACTTTCCAACATAATTTGCAACTCAAAAAGGTATTTCTAGCCCTTCAACCACCTTCGGAGCTTACTATTTTCCATACAATATTCTTATCTTTCCTAAAGCGTGAAAATGGAGTAGCAAATTCATTTTTGGTTATTTGTTAACCTCCTTAGACCATTATTGTTTTTGAATGCTGCTTCACCTTGACCGAAAACTGGTGATGTTCTTCTCACTATATAGTCATGAATTATCAGCGCCTGAAACTATAACACAAATCATGCCCATGCTTCCTTTCACACTTCATGAATTAATTCTCATCAAATATGATAACTATGACGAAAGCATAGAAACAGTTAGGGGATGAAACACGTGAGGCATCATGACGAAACCCTAATTCTGACTGTAAGAGTTTGAACATGCCATGGTCATTCGTCACCGTGAGCATGGTGAGGCAGGAACACTCTAACGGTCATCTGATGCGGTGAAAAAGACAGCAAAATAGTTTTGTCTTTTACTTAGCTGAAGTGTCTGGGCGAAGATTGTTTTAATATGACAATAGTTTCTTCATTGTTTGAAGACAAACAAGACCCACTGTTCACTAGACATTTGTTCAGAGTATACCATGAACCACACCCGTTTCTGCAAATGTTGTGGTTATTACTAAATGCATCCTATTTTTTGTGTTAATTGGAAACAATGTTCAATAATGCCTCGGTATAGAGTTTCAGGTTTATCGATGAAGAAGTCTACAACAAAAGCTCGAACTCTGGGAGTTCAAAAGATAATTTGTTATCTAAAACACTCCCACGGAGCCTACTTTTTTTTTCACTTTCTTATTATGAAAACGAACGACCTTAATAGACACCATTCATATGCAGCCAAACGCAAAGAACGTGGCAACTACTGCTACTCATCCGTGGAGGCAAGGAATTTGCGTGGGTTTTAGCCTTATTCATGTCACGTTGATGGCATAAATTCAGAGATATCTGGCTGAAAGAAAAAAAAATCGAGAATAATTAGTCTCTCAGTTATTTGCCGTTGGTAGTCATAATATGCTTGATTTTAGTGACCCATTTTCGTTTTCTAAAGCTTGCAAATAGTTCTATACATAACTTTGCACTCCATTCTTTCTTTTTAACTAACTAGCAATTTCTTCTTCTTTTTTTCCGCAGCAGTTGAATTTCATGGGAGGGAAGGATCAAATGCATGGAAGTGTATACACACACATACAAATCTTGCACGAGATGGTGCAGAAATTTTGACAGAGTGAATGAGAGTGACAATATCTTTTTTTTCCCGGAAAACCATGCAGGCAAAGAATACATCCCACTTCCCAATGGGTGCAAACTCAATCCCTCTCTCTTTTATTTTCATAAAAGAATAAAAAAAGAAAAAAAAAAGGAAAAATACAGTTACACCCGGACGAGGAATATGTGAGATTTCAGTAATTATGGTGACAATGAGATGGCAGCAGTGGTCACATAATCAAGATGGTTGACAATGTACAAATCACTTGGTAACGTTTACAACAGTTGAAATGTGCATTGTCAGTTGTGTTCTCCCTATGGTAACGAACTGAATCGCATTATCATTTCCTTACAACCTGCACACGGTCTCCTTATGAGGATCTTCCCACGAGACGGACACCCACAAATTCGACAAAAAAAAAAAAGGTCCATGGGCCATCAGCCCACGAGTCATGCAGACCACAAGTTCGATACTGGGCAAGTAAGACCCGTGAGTTCGACACTAGGTAAAAAAACAGGTCACTAGTTCGACATTACAACACGGGCCTAAATGTGTCGATGTCGTGGGTCTTGTTTGCTTATTATCGAACTTGTGGGCTGCATGACTCGTGGGCTGTATTATTCGTGAGCTGTATGATTCACGAGTGTCGAACTCGTGCTCTGACGTATACCCGCTGTGACTAACCTGCAGCCCTGCCAAAGACATGGTTGGGAAATTTCAGTAAACACACAATTTTCTATCGATGGGTTTGCTGGCATGTTTCTCTTGCAGATTATTTTTACTTCGGATTGCTTCACACCTTAAGGCAGCAATGTTAACCATTGAATCAAAACAAGAAAAGAGTTCTTCGGCAAAGGAGGGAAATGGAATGATAACTATTATCCGACTTGTAAACGTATAAATTCCTAACCCTCCCTTAAGTCATGGAAGACTCATCGCCTTCTCATTCCTTCGCATTCATTTGGAAAGCCAGGAGAACTTAAAGTTGAGTACTAATGCTCCTGTTAAATTATAAATGCAAATTATTAGGAACTGCGTCAAATGTTACAGATTTAGAATGAAAGTCCTCCTCAGGCTCAAATGGACTAGAATAGGATTTTTTTTAATCAGTAGTAGACTGAAAATGACAAAGGTACACAAATTTAAGTTACACACGTTTTCATAAAAAGTGATGTCGTGAAATTATTAGACCCATAAGTTTCATTACCAAACAATGTAAATATGAATTCATTTCTACGGTAGGAAATAAGAATGTTAATCTTTCGTCTAAATCACTGTAGTAATGCGATAATCGATTATGACTAATTTTATCTGGGAAAGTAATGAAGTACCGGGAAAATTCATTTTCATATTAACAAACATTCGGAATAACTAATATTGGGAATAGCGGTCTGCAACGATCACAGCGTCGACTCTCTATCTTTGCATATGTGGCCGTGCACCACAAAATGAACAAAAATCGCATGCACTGATTTTGTGTAAAGACTGAAAATAGGTGAGATGGGTCAACCACACCAATTTTGAGTTTTTCATATTTTCTGAAAGAGCAAATTTTCTTCTACATTATGTTAAAGTTTGGGATCATAAAACAAACAGGAACTTGTGTTTTCAGCAGTTTTTCTCAAACACTTGTTGGTGGAATAGTGTGATTAAGTGTTTTTCATAGAGCCCTCTTTTCATTTCTTAAAAACCCTGTCAATACCCTTCACGTTCAACTCCAATAACTTTAGATAGAGTAAGGCTACTGCATTGAAAGTTGGCAATAATCATCTACAGAATGTGTTAATGAAGCATGCTCAATTTCAGCTTAATTTGATAGTCCCTTCATTGCTGTTGCTGCGATGGTCAACATCCTGTTTTTTGTTCCATTTGTCCCACAGCTAGCACGGCTTGGTATTAAAGATTAAGCGCTTGAATAGACCCTGTACTTCAGAGCCCGTTTTCTCAGTTCACACTTTTCAGGGTGTCCTCCTTTCTTTCTTATATTTAGTTAGGAGAGTCCATTTGAATTGAGTTATACCTCATTTTAAAGCTTAGAGTCTGCTCTTTCAAAATCTGTTCTTAACTAAAAATCCATGTCTGGCGACTTTTTGTTGGTTTTGTGATGCAGGGTCACATAAAAATTATAAGGTTGTGACTAATAATCATAATTTTGGTTAAGGCATCTAAACTTTCACAACTGTTTTATATCCTAAGAACACATGATACAAGAACGATCAGCTGATGTATTCGCGGGGTCAACCAAAATAATATGAGTCGGAAGTGCGGCTCTGAAATTAAGCTTACAAATGAAATAATAAATAGCTGGTAATAAGCCAGTTCGGGGTTCCACTTTGAGCATGAGCAGAAAAAGGTCATCAGTACCGGCAGAGCATGTTGGTTTTTTATTCACTGAGATAAGCATCTGTGATGTAATGATTATTCAAGTGATCATTATGAGTGGTGCTTGCCAGCACATCCACCTGACAGCAAAAACGGAATTTGACAATATCAATAGAAAAAGATTGTTAATACATTCAATGAGAAATAATGAAAATGGATGCTTTCAAAAGTGCTAATTGATGGATCATTATGGTCACTTGGTCTACGCAAGTTCATTCTTTGTTTGAGCATGACTGATGAATTCCATAAATTGTTACGTCGGGTAAGCTGAAATACCTTCTCTCGCTTGAAAACTCGTGGAGTGCCTAATCAACTAAGAAAGAAGAAAGGTCATTTGTACCGATGTGCCCATGAGCTAACCCCGAACTGGCTTATTAGTGAAGACCTTGTCCTTGACTCTCAGCAAAGTTCGGGGAGACTTAAGAATCCAATATTTCCTCGACCATTCACATTCTTCAGTACTTAAATTTTTCTCTCACTGTCGTTCTCTAATTTCTCTCTGATCATTCATTATGGGTGCACGTCGCGAGACCGACACCCACGAGTCATACAGCCCACGAGTCATACAGCTCACAAGTCATAAAGCCCATGATAAATACAGCTCACGAGTCATACAGCCCATTAGTTCGACACTAAGGTAACAAAGGCCACGAGACTGACACATTAAGCACCGTGTTGTATCTGTCGAACTCGTGGGCTGTTTTTACGAAGTGTTGAAATCATGGGCTGTATGACTCGTGAGCTGTATATGACTCATGGACCTTTTATCAATATCGAACTCATGGGCTGTAGAACTCGTGGGTGTTGGTCTAGTGGGATGATCAGGTATAATTTTACTGGAAAATGAACGTCACATTGAGTGAATACAACAATATTAGCAGAAGACATCAGTGAAAGTTTGATGGAAATCGGACAGTTTAAAAGTAATGCATTTTTAAAGCTTCCTTGCAGCCATCGCTGTATAAGAAGACTACTTCAGCTCGAGACGTCACGTAAGGAAAACAATGATAAAAAAAAATCAAAGATATTCGACATGATTTCTTTTGTTAAATTGAAAGAGCAGATTTCTTTGACTTATTCTTGACATTATGTGGAGCAATGATATTATTTCCCGATTTCTGAAAGAGGCAATCAAAGTATAGTACTTTCCTTGAGTTAGAAAATGAAAATAGGGATTTTTAATATCTTCTTTATGTCGTTGACCATACGTGACGTAACAAACTGTTGCTGTCTTCTCACCAAGAGATGACAGCACAAACCCCCACCTTTTTAAAGGATTGTCTGATTTTTCTAAACCTTTCACCCATGTGTTCTACTAATGTTGCTGCATTCACTCAATAATTTTATTGGGTTTCATATTCCTTTTAACTCTTGATGTAGTCTCTTTACTCACCGTTCTGTACATCATCAGTATAATACTTTGCCAGATAATATACATTATCTCTTCTTTTGTTCCGATATCACTGCCTGTAAAGAACACCATGGTCCACAGCGTGAAGCACAGTGCGACACAGTGTGAAACCTCTTCATGCTGGTAACGTGAACACATTGTGAATCATCATTTACAATGTGAAATGTAACATTATTATGCGAGCACTCTGTGACAAAACCCCGCCCGAGTGTGAAATCATGTTTCATTTTGTACTCTGTTAATTTTGAACGTTTTCACGATGCTGACAACGTGAACACATAGTGAACACACTGTACGATACTGTGTTCTTTTCAGCAGGAAAATGTGGAATGACGTTCTCTTGATGATCGAAGGCACGTGACTCCGGCTTTACGCGGGTTTATGTCCCTCCCAAATACATTAGGTGCAGTCAGTTTGGCAAAAGATCGAGAAGTTAAGATGACGAAGTCTTCGCGATCATTATGTCTTCTGGTCACATTGGCAAAAAATCGAGAAGTTTGGCGAGAAAATTGGTAAAACTTCGAGATCTTAAAGATTGCCATCTTAAAATTTACTTTGAACTTCGTGATCTTTTGCCAGTCTGACCGCGCCTAATAGGTAGCGAAGTGTAAATAGGTCCCTACCCTGTAGAAGGGCACCACAGTGGTTGCCTGCTGTCGGAATGGAACCAATGACCTTATCGTTTCTTTCATTATACCTCTGTACATGAATTCTGTCTGTATTCTAGATTTGTTGGGTCCCGTTTCCCATGTTTCGCTCTGTTTTAACTTACAATGGTATAAATTTTATGATATAGGTTTTTGCCTTCTGTTTCGTAAGTTCGTTTGTGAACTTGATACGATTGCGGTCAATTAATTTCGAGGGTTTTAGCCATAATCGGCCATTTTGTCGTTCAAGTGTATCTTCGACCAGTCGATGTATATACCCGTCAATCAAAACTAAGATGCCATTTAAATTCGTAGAACATAATCCAACTTCTCGAAGGGGGGAGGGGGGTTCACCGCGATAGACGGGGATGGCGCTATCCCATCATTCAAATTCGTTTTGGGGAAAACCTGTTTAACACTGAGTAATCATTGAGTAACGTGTTAATAATTTGCATACAGAACGATTGCCAATAATAAGCACAACGCTTGACTGTTTGGCAACCGATAACAAATAACATTATAGTGAAGAAAAACAAGAGGGTCCAACATGATGCTCGTGGAATAAGGGTTAGGGAGAGGGAGAGAGAGAGAGAGAGAGAGAGAGAAGAAGAAGAAAGGAAGGGGAGGAGATGATAAAAACCTCCGGATACTAGTCTCGCCAGATCAACTCGACATACCTCTATACTTAGACACATACATACATGCACAAACTGTATTTATACTAATAAATTACAGTGATGTATTCTCATAATAAGTGTTGCTTTTGTCTTGTAAAAGTTACATTGAATGAGAAAAAGAGAAGACAAAAAGAAATCATCTACATACACAGCATAAATTTCTACGTGCCCTTTCAGGGCAAGACGTTATAGTGAACCATGATTTGCCCGACATAACATGAATAATGAACAACAGAGAAGAATCAAATTAGCATGATAGTATTCTGGTCTCATCTTATAATCTTTATTAAACATTTGTGTTTTCATTCATTGTTTATGGTTTAAACACTCATCGTGACTATGTAATTTCTCTGTTTTCAGGATTATTATTATTATTATTATTATTATTATTATTATTATTATATTTGCAGAGGAACATGCATTTATTTTTACAAACTTCATGAAATCGCAATCCAGCGTTATCATATTCACTCACATTTACAATAAATGCTCATTTTATTTTGATGTGAAAGCCAGTATGCAGTATGTTTTGGCTATGATATAGGGCCTATACATTTTAAGACGTAGACCCTATGTATTGTTGGAAAAGTACCACTCTTGTCTTTATCTTGTTTCTTTCATCGGGGATCGGGTGTATATAATATTAAGCACATCATGGTGATTATTGCTTACAGTCTTGATCTAAGAGAAATTCATCTCACTTTAATTGGCTATCTATTTCTCCTGATGGTCGAGACCTCTTGGAGGTAGGTCTGGGTGTGTCAATAAACCAACGATTAGTGACATATTATATTCACATACATTATGTTCTCTGGGGCGATGGCCTCAATCAATGTTATGACTTCTGACATATTGTTTGTCATGTTCTCGCCACTCTGTCCATGTCTGTCCCGCTTTCTTCTGCAGCTACCTGGTGGCCAACCTTTTGCTTGTAGATTGAATGAACTTACGTCAAATGCTCCAAAAGACGCTCCATCGCATCAAAATCCGAAGAATTTGAATGCTCTCAACTAGCATTGTAATTTGAATAATGTATAGTGCTAAATTGTTTAACCGAAGCGCAAAATTTAATGATCGACAGCAAAGCTGAATGACTATCTTGAAGGCGATGTTTAGTTGAATGACCGGATTATCGAACTGATATGACAACGTTCGCAAACGCCTATAATTATAATAATGATGAGAAAACAGGCGACAAGTTGCATGCCGTCGTGCGTAGGGCAGAATGTTGTTAACCCTATGTATGCACTCCCACACCCTAACGACATTCTGTCATGCGCAGGGAAACGAGTTGACGACAATCTGCTATGCGCACGACGATATTACATTTTTGTCTGTCTGTCTGTCTGTCTGTCAGCTGCGATCCGTCAGTCGGCGTATGTACCAAACTCTGTAAGCTATTTATGGACATTGTAGCCCTATACGCTATAAGACAAGACTTTTTTTGTTGTTGTTGACAGTTTTCAACATAATAGAGCCCCCAGGGATAGAACTGCCGGAGAAAGCCTTCATGTTCACTGCCACCATCCTATTCTTAATCTGTGTCCCGCTCAGTGGTCTGCTACGAACCACGGCCGTGCTACCATCTGAAAGAGGACGCCCTCATCGTCATGGCTGCACACACTGCATCGTTGTTGTTGTTATTGTTGTTGTTGGTTGTTTTGGTAGTTGGTGTTGATTGTTGCTTTTGTTGTTGCTGAAGGCTAAAAAAGTAAATCACAGGTTAAAAAATGTCATCCTCTGACGAAATCTGAACACAACCTTTTTCTTTACCAGTAGAGGTTTTTGATACCTATACAGCAACACAGTAGGCCCTATATATTTCTGTTTTTTTTTTTTCAGACAATAGTATATATTTTCTTAGTTAACAGCCTAATCTCATGCATTTAAACAAGATAAAGATTTCGGTAGGAAGACATCCTTCTAAAAGTATTCCTATTTTTATTATTTTAGCTACCCCCACTCGCGGTAACGATCCTGTCCACTGAATCTTGCATGTTATTAACTTTTTCATTCTGGTCATCTGCGGTCACGGATGTAAGTTTGTTTCCTTTGTTTGTATGTTGTTTGTTTGTTTGTTTGTTTGTTTTAATCAATCCAGCGCTAATCGCAACTTGGGTAGCCGGTTTGTTATGTTTGGATGAATGTACATCGGTGATGTCGCCAAGTTTTCCATCCGTTACATTATAGAAGTTTTCATGTTTTCTGCCGGTTAAAGGGGATGGCTAGTAACTGATCAGTGGGAATCAGTGGGAATGCTGGGGGATAATATTGTTCCAATTCAATGTGGAACTCATTTAAGAGTACATTATAAATCTATTGTTGTGGGAAAATTATTTGCTTCAGAATGGTCTCATTCAAGTAATGTGCAGTTTATTGTTTTCAGGTTAGCATGCCTGTACAGTGACGGGGCCGTGAACTGCACATTACTTGAATATGAGACCATTCTGAAGCAAATAATTTTCACACAAAAATAGTATAATGTACCCTTAAATAAATCCCACAAGGATTTGAACAATCATCCCCCAGCATTCCCACTGATTCCCACTGATCAGCTACTAGCTATCCCCATGTGTCTGGAGGTATTGTTATTGCATAACTTATGAATCCATTGTAATCCGTCACTGTAAAAGCCTGTAAAGTGTTCCGTACACTCGAACTATAAAGAGTGCAGATTGGTTAGGTTTCATTACCGTCACTTTGCAAACGCAAAAGCATAAAAAAATTCAGCAACTAAAACTCGGCTTCTTTTTCCTGTTTCGATGCACGTAATTCCACAGTTTGACTTGCAGTTTCTGAATAAGCATTTTCCACAAATCTATCATATGTGTTCTGCCGATTCTGTACACTAATCAGGGAGTGATTGTTGAATGCTGTGGCTTTGTTCCTTTGTCGGTATTCGAAGTTTTTCATATTGCAAGTGACACAGAAGAATTCAACGACTGGTTCGATTCCATGACAAAAACTTTCTGCAGGACGTTTGGTAGATAAATAATGGGTTGAGAAAAATACATTTCAACCTCCACTACTTCAAACACACGAATTTGAATGCGTATAAAATGAATATGAATATGAAGGACAATTTCACAAAATTGGCAGGAAAAACCTATACACTGTAATACTGGTTAAAAACATCAAGATTCTAATTGAAACGGAAGGAACATTCGAACCTTTACAGATTTACCTTCTTCACTTGCAAAAATGCGTCTTACCTAATTGCAATCTACCTCTCTTTCTTCTCATCTTATTCGGAATATCCAGTAGCATCGACTTCGAGGAGAGCGTGTCACTCTTCACCGAGTCAATGACGTATACTGCCCCTCTCCATTCAAAGAACCAGAACGGGAAAAGGCGGAGCTGCCGGGCCATTCCGACGAAGAAGCTCATCAACTTGCAACAAAAGGGGGCGTAGGTTTTTGATTTTGCACAGAGCCTTCTATTACAGAGTTTGGCCAACTGAAACACAGGCGCCATTTTGTGCCCACCTTGTGCCCACCAAAGATGTTCTATATATGTAATAGAGTGCGCGCTCGCATAAAGAAGCGGGGCCAATTGAACGACCCGCCGCCATTAGCAAAGTGGTCGAGAAGTCGAGCATCTGTTAGGTACCACACGTTTCTGGTAGTCATGTAGTCGACATATTTCGTGCGCGCGCGCAACTGTTCACCTTGCTCCGTTTTCATTTGGACGCACTGAATGGTAAGTGTTTACTCTATTACATAATATTATAGAACCTCTTTGGTGGGCACACAATGGGCACCGTAGATCGGAAAACTAACAGGGTTGGCCAAACTCTGTAATAGAAGGCTCTGATTTTGCATGCCCAACTCGTCGAACCAATATTCAACTGTTCATGCGTCAATCTGAGGATCGCGACTTCCTAGTCGCGGGAAAAAAAGGGGTTGCCGATATTAACATTTGCGTGATGTACTTATCAATTTACTTTTGACAAATTTTAATGGGGATACGATCTACATTTTTATTACTGGATATAATACACCATGAAGGAGGAGGCATATACCTGTTTGGTCATTAACTTACTAAAACTTCTCAGCTTTCATGTTGAAAAAAAAAACACTTTAGGATTAAGGTGTGAGTTCTCTTCAATATTGTCTCTCTCTTCAAATGAAATTTGTAAGATCACAACTGCTGATCTACAATAAATTTAACAAACATGTCGGGAAAAAAAAAAAGAACCAGTGGGATTCCAACCTGTCATCTATTGCTCTGTAGAGGGAGACAAATACTGAAGAAAACTCACACCTCAACTTTCACCCCTCTGCTTGACAATCTCTTGCTTTCAACCTTCGGATTTTTCTCTTTACAAAACATTTAGTGCGTAGGTTAGAGTTTCACAAAGGTGGTGATGACTTGACACTGTTCTTCTCCTTGGTGATAATAGAAAGTGATAAAAATGATCACGCAATCGCGTCGCAAATATCTTAACGTTTCTTGTCGTGTTTTTACTCCCTTGCATTTCAGAAACTTGTGTTGGGGACCGAAATCGGAGTGGTATTTGATTTGATTTGACTTGATTTGATTTGATTTGATTTGATTTGATTTGATTTGATTTGATTTGATTTATTGGTTTCTGTATTATCATCGTACATACATTTATATGTATATATGCATACATAAACACAAGTTGTTGACAAAATGTTCTTCATTGTCTTTACACAATGTACGGCAAAACGTATGAGCAATACAACAATGAATAATACAGAATGGGGCTACAGCATAAGCGTGGCTTGATTTGCGTGCAGCCCCCGTACTACTACACATCGGAAAGAGAAAAGGAGGGAGGGATGATTTGCATAGAGATAGAATAGTAGAATGGAGAGGGGAAAAGGAGAGGTCTGTCTGCTTTCATTAATGGTTTACACAAAGTAAGTTCACCTGTATCACTGATCAGCAAGGCATGACATAATATTTTCCCACCGAGATACAGGTGAACAGTTAATACAGTTCACGGTCGGTTACATGATTACGTATGATACAGAAAATGTGACCAGCTTTTATGTTGGTTATGATTATACATTTGTACTGGATCGCATTTCTGGCTCATACTGATTCTTTATTTCATGAACTTAAAACATTGAAGGTTTTTGATTTGAATATTATTCAAGTAGCAGTAATTATGTTTAAATATATTCGTGATCAACTTCCATCATCGTTTAACAACATGTTTAGGTTTAATACTTCTGTCCATTCGTACCCTACTCGTATATGTAGAAATTTCCATCTTTTGAATCCCAAATTATTAGTGACACATAAATCTATAAGACATTCGGGTCCGGACATTTGGAATAATCTCCCGGACAATATAAAGTCTTGTTCAAGTATTTATTCTTTGAAAGCTTCACTAAAACGATATTTGATACAATCATATTCTCCCCACTCATCATGATAACAAATATTTATGGTAATGATTATGTTTGTTTTTTTCAATCTCTATTTTCTTCCTTCAACTGCATCTTGCACTTACACCTGCAACTGCACTACACCCACCTGATCACCTTCCTCCAAGAGAGTTGTGTCGTTGGATAGTCCTTTTATGATGCCTCCATCCATTTCAAGCTTAATCGCTTACGATGGTGGTCTCCTGCATTCAATGATCTCTGTTATTTACTTAAAAAAAAAAATACTGCATATTTTATTTTATGTTTTTGTGTATATACACTGCTTAATGCAATCACCTATATGTGTATCTATTTGTAAACTGCTATCGATTTATTTCACTGCACTTGCTATTCTTTGTCTTTGTATTTTTTGAAATTTGTATTTGAATTATATTTGATTGAATGCAGAAATAAAACAAATCAAATAAAAAAAAATACATAATGCAATATCATTTTGCCGACAGTACTAATAGTGCATTATGATTTTTGTTGTGCCATAGGGAGATGGGGGTTGGAGAGAAATGTCCTTTTTATCATCCACAAGAAATGCACACAAAGGAAAAAAAGAAATACTATATACCACACACACACACACACACACACACACACACACACACACACACAAAGCAGACAGAAAATCGATGACGGCAACGGATATTGACGCAGGCGTTGATATTTGGTTTTTATTTTCCTCCTGTTCGTTGCATTAACCCCATAGGATATAATCTACTTGGTTACAGCAGCCCGATAAATAAAACAAAACACATAGCAAAATTGCTATCAGGATTGTCAAGAGTGTTTTTGTTTCTACTTTTGTTTTTCTTTCTGTAGATGCATGAAGATATGAATCTTAAAGTTAATAAAATTAGTTATAACCTAAGATGATTATTCTCTCATTACCTCATTGTGTCCACAATGTTTTCCCCGCCAAATTGGTTCCAGAATATGCGAGATTTTGCTTTTACTGCTATTATTTCCATGAACATTTCTAAGATTTCTATGGTATGAAGAGAATGGTAATGATGAATGTGCCAATCCTAGTTTCAAATCCATCTTTTGTCGATCATTTCGAACATAGTCTTTTTAGTCATTTGTCACACATTCTCGTCAAGTTCATCCGTCACACTTGCTGCATACAAAGCAACAAAGCAATTTCATTTTCTAGCACTGTTCAGCGATCACTTTCGTCAAATTTTCCTTCAGATTCGTCTCATATCTTTTCTGCTGTGATTTCTTGGTTATTTCATTGCTCCTGCAAGTTTTACTTTTTGACATTTGCAGGAGTAACATAGACACACGGTGCCACCCCACTCATAAAAATACAAGACACACACACACACACACACACACACACAACGTAATCAAAGTTCACACGGAGACAAACGTTACGACTGTCTTATAAACGAAAACCTTGATACACGATTTCAAGGCATATAATGATTAAATACATTTTTACATGTGTAGACTTAAGTCTGTGTTAATGTAAAAAGAAAAAAATAAACGGCGTTAGTCATACATTTTTTGGCGTTTTAAGTTTGTGTTTGAATGCGTGCGTGCAATGTGTCTGTGTCTATGTTTTTATGTGGGTGTGGCTGAGGGATAGGGTACTCCCCCACACCCACACACACGAATTTGGATTTTGAATACAAACCAATTGGCACTGAATACTTTCTACTATCGTGACTTTACTACATATATATGTGCATACATACATAATGCTTACAATCATTATTTACTAACTTTTAGTTCGGTACCGTAGCAAAAACATGATGTAAAGTTGATGATAATAATCTAAATGATTCGGTTTTGCAAACATCTTCTGCGAAGTATTTCCGTCTCAGTTTAGTTATTTCAAAAGGTGGGAAGTGGGCAAATAGTCGAGCCTCGAAAAAAGACGAACGAAATTAGGAATATTCTAAAGCCAGTTACCTATGCAAAGCCAGGTGTTACGCATATTTACAACTGTTAAACAAAGCCTTATTCATGACAACGTGAAAGCCTTGCATAGCATTAATCAATGCATGCAAACATATTTCGAGTATTCAAGTATCATTAATTAGGAAGGTTAAACATACAAGTACCCGCCATCGTAAGTCTTCGGGGAAGAAATATTTATGACACTGAAACAATGTAGGCTACTTAGACTCAGCTACGATACGCTAAGACATTGTAAGATGCTCTAAGCAAAATACCAGATCTTCTTGACCCTGTTAAAATGCTATAAAGAACAAACACACAAGCAAAGAAACACACATAATCATACAAAGATACAAACTTACGCACACAAACACTTACAGATTAGGTATGTACCTGTACATTCCCGTTAGGTGATTGTTCACAAGCAGCACTAACCTTCTTAAAACACGATGTATCAACTGACGACGCGTTTGTGTTTACGTTTACACATATAACTAATACATCGTGTGACATTATGTGTATAGATGTTAGTGACATCTGACAGAAAACTGAGTAAATATAGTTAACAAAATATATAAGTTCTTTCTTTGCTTCATCACTATCAGCAAAAACGTTTAAAAACATTTGATTTTTTCAAGCATCCTATATATCAGCATGCAAACATACAAGTTCCAACGTTTTGTTTATCAACATAGGATTTATAACACTAACACTTGTAACTCGCTTTGTTTGTTATTTTTTTTTGACAAAAATCCACTGAAAATCAAGTGATTACTGTCGACTTTCACGACTACGTCTGGCTCCTTTTCTTCTTGCTTGGAAAGAGCTCAAAGTGGCATGATATTTGCATGAAGGAAATATCACTTTGGCTAACTGAGATTCACATAAATTCGATTAAAACAACTTATTTTTAGGCGGCATCATGGAGAACGTCGAAACAAAATCGAATGTCAAGGACTTTTTAGCCACCACCACTCTTCCCAAAGGCTCCGCCACTTTGTGTCATCCCGACACGTTGCCAGGCACTCACAGTTAGTTTGTTTGTTTGTTTGTTTGTTTTTTACGATGGAGATTTGAAGGGCATCATCATACCCTGTACAATACATTGTCAAAAGCAGTTCGTACCATACAAATAGCAGAATTCGAACTCGGAATCTCCATCAAAAAAAAAAAAAAAAAAATCCCGAGGACTCATTGGCTATACACTACTGTATTCGCAATGGATAAGTGAATGTAATTTTTAATGCTGCATTATGATGAACCCTGAGCCAAAGTGCGTTCGATGATTATGCTCGATGCAATAAACAATACGACATATCATTGCGTTATAACAAATTATTTATCGAAATTGTTTAGCAGCTGAATTGATAAATGCAACACTTTATAGTTTGTATTTTTATTGATGGTAACAGAAAAATGAATTGAACTGAATTGAATTGAATGTCACTGGGTTACTGATCTTCAACTAAAACACATTTGTATCTATCATTATACTTATACACTATGTACACTCCTGAGTATACACCTAAAAGGGTGAGAAAAACTACGTATCATAAAGAAAAAAAAAACCCGTAAAAATCTATATGAGTACTCTGTGTGGATGACCCAAGTATATAACCTGATAGAACCAAACTCTGCAAGAATAATGTAATATCAGTAGGCATATGTGCTCGAAAGCGTGTAAGTTAAAGGGATCTCTCTTTCAAAGGTTAAAATCAGATTAGTGTGTTCAAACTAATTTCAAGACTTCGGAAGTGACGATCATGAATTATATGCATTTTTAGTTAACTTGCAAGAGTTTTTGGAATCCTTCTTTGGAAAGTTCTCGAGTTAGACGGGAAATATATTTAAGGGGTTACAGGGTGTTATAACTCGAAAATCTATAGATACGTTATATACCATTTTGATAGAAATTCCATTGTATTTTGGATACAAGTGGTCTTTGATATATATCATCATCATGACATTAAAGTAGAAAGTAGACAGAAGTCCATTTCAACGAAGGATAACTGGCCATCTTTTTTTTTTCTCATCGCGACACTGTGTGAAGGGGCTAAGTATACAGTATTACTCAGAAGCCTGAATAACTTTGATTTTATTTTTTTCTAAGGGATAATTAGATCTCGTGAAACGCTGTCTGTAATCAAATATGTCAATCAAAGGAAGATACAACCTAATTCAGACCCTCACGTCGTAAGTATGATGGTGACATCGCAAGGGGTCGGTGGTAACACTATCACCAGCTAGGCTCGGAGGAGTATTTGAGATCATCGTTGTGTCGTTTTCGTCATCGAACGAGGAGTCCGTACGATATGAACACTGCCGATAGAAACAGACATGATTAGCTAAGCAACAGTACAAGCATGAAAACTGGTATAAACAGGTATAAATGATAGTTGTTGTCGTCGTCGTCGTCGTTGTTGTTGTTGTTGTTTTGTTATTTCAGCGAGTACCTCGTAGCTAACAGTTTTCTTTAGTTTGGATTCGGATTGGACTTATGGTTATGCCCTGCTGGTAACTACCAGTGCCAAACATCAAAAGGGAAACAAAAGTCTTTGATCGACCGGCCGGTTTACAATGTGTTCAATTCTACTCAAATTCATGTTCAAGTTCAATTTAAAGTTCAACGAGGTCACATTATATTTCATAAAAGCAGTAAACACTGATACTTAATGGCTTATACTAAGAAAGTTTACAAAATATGATTGTTATTGAATTATACTACTGGCAGGAGACACAACAGACACACAAATATAAATGTCGACTTTATGATGAAAGTGATTAAGAAAGGTATGAATAATATTTTTTTTTGTTTTAATTCCTTTCTCAAACACGAAAAACAAGGGCATTTTCTCAATTCTGCCTCAATTACATTCTACAGAATTTGATCTAAATGTCTTAAATTGTGTGAAAAATCATGATTAAAACTAAGCACATGAAAGTAATTTGACCGCCTTGAAGAGTACGGAAGAAAGGACTTATTTCCGTGAAAATAGCCATCAAGAAACTTTCGTAAAAAATAACGCAAATAGAACACAAAATTTGCCGTTTTCAATTTGTACAAACCTTGGACTTTCATTTTTTTTTTGATAAATTAATTCATAGCTTTTTGGTATACTCAAGCTGTTCCCATCAAATACAATTCAATGAATAAGACCCAAATTGCACATTGATCGGGGTTGTCACGGAAAACATTTGTTTTAGCGATATATAGGCATAATATTTAATTTATTACATTTATTTTCATTATTTTTTTCCCAACAAAACATAACACAAAGTAAATCAGGAGTTATATCAAAGGCATACACTCAACTGTGCAAAAGATAAATGATAGTTAAAAAATAAAGATACTCAAATTTTGCAACTGTCAGAGCTGTCAGTGTTTTAACTATGGGGGTGATGTTGATAGCTTTGACAAAATCGTTTGCGGTATGCCAGATGTATATGCCATAAAAACGCAATGGCTAGACTTTGAATACTGTTATTCTAGGAAATATTTATCTGTGTCCTAGGGAATGCAAGACGTCATTACACACGCTAGCGAAATTAAACTATCATGACCCCCCCCCCTCCATGTTCAAAGTAATAAGAACACAAAACAGGAAGCAATGAATAAAAATTAATGAAAACAACTGTATGACCATTTCTGTCATAACTTTAAACCCAAAGCAATTTTGTTTGCTGTATACATATAGGCCTAAATTCAAACCTTAATACTCAACAAACGATGCATTTTGATTCTTATTACATTGTACGCGTACAACGTACATCTCTTCATGATGTTTCACTCACTGTTCTGTGACCAGAATCTGATGGTTCATATACAGGATCATATATGTGTTCGTTAGGATCACGCGGAGGAGGACTTCTTGCGCCAAGGTCTCTCATAGCGTTCTGATCGGCTATTTCATCTTGTACTTGATGGACTGTGGGCAGCTGCCTGAGATGAATATTTGCTGAACCTTGCGACTGCTGAGATGGCGTCGACTCCTTTGTCTTGTAATGGCGAATCGATATGCCGACGACGACAAACACGATGACCGCTAAGAAAAGACTGATACCCAGAGCTATGACAACAGCGTCGTTTAGACCTGAACGCACTGAGAATGTGAAATACAAGAGACTAAATTTAAGCGTGAAGTGCCAAAAGGCAGACTTTGTTCTGTTTGAGTTCTCCTGAACCGGGGGGGGGGGGGGGGGGGGTCGGGCCCCTGCTTTTTTGCACAATACGTAGGAATACATAGGGTGTAACCACTTTGGCCCCCTCTTTTTTTTCTTTACCCCGGAAGTGCCACCAGAAAAATATATCATGTGGTTAAGCTTTTGCCGATTGCACCAAAGCGTTTTTTTTTTTTTTTTTTAGTTTGTATGTTTGTTTGGGTTTTCTGGCAGCCGAAGAAACTTTTTTTTTTTTGCTTGTTATCTGAAGAAACCCGGAAATGGAATGAGAAAGTTGCGCTGAGGACCTTTTTTCTTTCTTTCCTTTTTTTTTTTTTGTTGTTTTGCTTGTTAGGTGATGGACAATGAAATCGAATTGAATTTAACGAAACCCGGAAGTGGCACCAGAAACATAGGCTGCTGCCCCCCCCCCCCCCCCACTTTTAAAAACGTGGCGCCGGCCGTGGTAAGGAATGGCTAAATTATAATTGCTGAACAAATCAAACTATGCAAATTGCCTTAAACAAATAAAAGAAAAACTAAGGAATTGTTACACACACAAATAATCATGGCGCAGCCTGGGGTGTCACAGGGATCCGGGGAACCGATATACTGGCCGAATTCAGTCGATTAGTTCCGCCGGAACGTATATACCGCACAATAGGCGGCACGCAGAAACGTTCCGCAACCGCCGATCCTACCCGGGTTGTGCCAGTAGGCCTCATTGAAAAACAAATTAGTATCTGTTTATTGTGGATGCCTATACCAAACTAAAAAAAAAAAAAAAGATCCAAGCAGGATATTTCTTCATTTCTTAAATAATATTAATGCCAAATCTATTTTTACGTTGTGATGTTGTCCCTTTAACTGAATTATATTATAGCCTCGTACTTAAATTGCGCTTGCACAAGTGGCGCGAAGAAATGAATTCCTGTACAATGTATTAGCTAAATAGGATTCACAGTCGTTGCACAGACAGTGTGATTTGATTAGCCTTTATTTGAATAAAACTTCAAAGAATATTTCAACGAAAGGGC
Source organism: Diadema setosum (assembly GCA_033980235.1). Taxonomy (NCBI): domain Eukaryota; kingdom Metazoa; phylum Echinodermata; class Echinoidea; order Diadematoida; family Diadematidae; genus Diadema; species Diadema setosum. Next base: position 2,325,157 of record CM067064.1, read on the forward strand.
ATGATAATACTGTAGATATACATTTATAAGAGACTGCTTGAAGTGGGAAGGAAGAGAAAGGGAGGTTTTGCTGGTAGGGTGCAGCGTGGATAAACATGCTTTTTTCAATGAGCTTTGTTCTGATAAGAAAATAATTGTACAGCTGCACTTGAAAAAAAAAAGAATGATGCTTAGTCTGCAAACAAATGGTTAATGTGTATGCAGGGGACTAAAATGGAGCTATACATGTGGATTTCATTTCAATTATTTCATCTGTTTATTTCATTCTCATTTTCTTTCAACAAAACATAACACAAAGTAAATCAAAAGTTCAATCATAAGCATACATTACAAAGTATGACAATCAATAGTAATCAACAAACTAATAAAGATATGCACACATACTGGAATTACAAAGTTATGTTTGAAGGGTAAAAATGAGAACTGAGAGGTCCACTAAAAAGCATTGCTTGTAGATTGTGGACCACTCTAAAATATCTTCAAAAATACTTCTTATAATTTCAAGTACATAATACATATTACAAAAAATAAGACAAAATGAAACAAACAATAGAGACACAACAACTTGATTTGACTAAACTGAGGGGGATACGATTGAAAGGAATAGAGCAAAAGCAAAATTACAGGAAGAAAGGAAAGAAAGAAAGAGAGAGAATACCTACATGTTGAACAAGATAAACGGATCTGAGGAAGTATTTCGGACAGCTAGTGACTGCATGTGTCACAAAATGTACACACTAGTAGTTATGTACATGTATGATGTACTGCATGCATGGTTGTTTTAATGTGTATGTACACAGGTGGACCAGATTACATTCTATATGATATAGGTATAGTACATACAGGCTGACCAGATCAGTGGAGAATTTTCTAGGTGATTATACAATGTAGCTACAGTACATTCATGTGACAGGAAATACATTATAACTCACTCAAACTAGAATGATTTCTCACCCAGTCTAGAATGTTCTAGGAAGTGCTTACATATTTGGCTGAGTGAGGCACTGTCCCTGTAGCCCAATGTGACTGGTAGTTATTTTTGGCAATGATGTTATGCACATAGTTAGGCGGTGAGTCATCCAGGATTCCTGGAACTTGGACTTGCTAGTATGTTCAAGTGTGTGGCCCAGGTTGGAGAAAATTACAGAATGTACTAGAAAGGGGTGAATGGATATAAAAGCCGGAGAAATTCTGAGGTAGGCAGAGTACCCAACACCTCTGCTCTGAGAGTTACGTCACTTCTGGCTCTGAAGCGACTTGTTATAGTCAGTCCTGTGTTACCTGCTGACCTGTTATGTTTGTGGAGATAAGCCTGGGAGACATTTTGCCTGCAGAGAATTAATTTGCCTACATTGGAGATATATTCCATTTTTCTGTCCATGGACATTGCTACGGCAAAGCTGTGACGGGCTGGATTCCTAGTTGAACATTATTAAGTGAATCATCATTCAACGCATCAACTGGACGTGGTCGTCATAACGTTTGGATTCTACACGTTTCGCCGTGGACATATTATATCGTGGATTTTACCCCGGATCTATACCGTGGGCTATCGTAACCTGCGCCTCTGGAGTTACGTCGGAGGAATCATTCATCGGCGCGTCAAGGATCATTCAGCTGTGCATCGAACATCGTATTTCGACCTTTCCAAAGGATTGCTTGATTTCAGATTTGGCTGTAATACGTGTAAGTGATTCCACTACTGATTTATCATTGTTTTTATTGATCATTATAATAGATTGTACTGATGTGAAAACCGATTACGAGTCTGTACCCACAATATCACTGTTAATGAACCGCCTGAACATTAGTTGATTGTTTCTTTTGTGCGATCATTCTCAGAGTGATTTTGGTCGTAACACATGCATTCAACGCATCAACTGGACGTGGTCGTCATAACGTTTGGATTCTACACGTTTCGCCGTGGACATATTATATCGTGGATTTTACCCCGGATCTATACCGTAGGCTATCGTAACCTGCGCCTCTGGAGTTACGTCGGAGGAATCATTCATCGGCGCGTCAAGGATCATTCAGCTGTGCATCGAACATCGTATTTCGACCTTTCCAAAGGATTGCTTGATTTCAGATTTGGCTGTAATACGTGTAAGTGATTCCACTACTGATTTATCATTGTTTTTATTGATCATTATTGTACTGATGAGAAAACCGATTACGAGTCTGTACCCACAATATCACTGTTAATGAACCGCCTGAACATTAGTTGATTGTTTCTTTTGTGCGATCATTCTCAGAGTGATTTTGGTCGTAACACATGCAGCTGTGGAAAAATTATGGAAATAAAAATGCCGTTTTTCATTGCGTAAGGCTGAATTCAATAACTGATGATAAACCTTATGTTTGCTGTAACCTATTATTGAAACTATTAGTGATGCTCGTTAGAGCGTCGGGTGGGGTAATTATGGAATGATTGATTTTTTTTTTTTATGCCTCCGCCACGACGTGGTGCCGGAGGCATTATGTTTTCGGGTTGTCCGTCCGTCCGTACGTACGTCCGTACGTCCGTCCGCATTCGTTTACGCGATAACTTAAGTAATATTGGCTGGAAATTTACCTAACTTGGTCCAAGTGTAAAGTATGATGGGGCAATTACTTGATGGTTCAATGTATCTTCATGGAACTTAGTACATACGCATGTATTGACTGGCAGGGATTATCTAGGGAATTTAGGGGTCATGGGTCAATAGTCAGGGGTCAAAGGTCAAGGTCGACTCCTCAAAATTTTACTATTTCCCTCATACTAGTATATGCAATGCTTGCATTATTAGTTTTAAAACTTGATATATACATGTATTACCTATTGGAGATTCTCTGGGAAATTTCCAGCCAGAAGGTCAAAGGTCAAAGGTTAAGGGTCAAAGGCCAGCTTTAAATGCAAAAAAAAGTCTATTTTGTACTGTAATTACACTCTTCTTCATACCTTGAAAATTACTCAATGCATAAACTTATAAAAGGGTCGGTCAGAAGTCAAGTAAAAATCCTCAATTCCTCAAATACGTGTACCTGCACTCTTAGACAAGATAGCAGGGAGGTCCCTTTCCACCTTCCTGATTATAGCAAACCTAAACTAGTTCAAGGAAAGTGAACATTCAAGATATCTCTGACAAACCTGTCATTTCGATATTTTGCCAGTTATGCGAAACTGTCATCACACATTGTGAAGACATTGTACTATACACCTATTGGGAGAATCATGCATTATGGCGGAGGCATCAGTCGCCATAGCGTCATTTCTAGTTTTTTTTTTTTTTTTTTAACATAGAACCAAAGATAGGTGGGGGAGTAAACATACATGCATAAATCGTGCCTGTACAGTGGCGGGGTGATCGTTAACGGGTCGTTAACGATCGCCCCGACACTGTACAGGCATGCTAACCTGGAAACATTAAACTGTACATTACTTGAATATGAGTCCATTCTGAAGCAAATAATTTTCACACAACAATAGATATATAATGTACTCTTAAATGAATCCCACAAGGGTTCGATCATCCCCCACTATTCCCACTGATTCCAACTGATCAGTTACTAGCCATCCCCTTTAAAGCTGTTGATTTAAAGTTGTTATAACTCGAAATGAAAAATGTCATATTCCTTTCTATCCTTTTCTCCTTATTTTTCTCCATCGCACTCTCAATCTCTTCTTTATTTTTTGTCTTTAATTTTATGTTTTTCTCCGTTAGCCCACAGCTTTTACCCTTTTTACTTTTTATCTATATAGATTCCATTTTGGGATACACTTACATGATAACATATTTCTGTCTGTTTCCTGTCAATTCATGTTACGGTAATTTACTAGCTGTTTATCATTTTCTTATCTCTTTTAATTTCTGTTTATCCCCTTGCCACTTTTGGCTTCAAACCTTTTACATCTGCATGCAATATGTATTTTCCATTAAAAAATGCATATAGCACATGTATGTTTGAACTTTAATGTGTACGAAGAGAAAATGTAACTTTTCTTTTGTGGAACACCAGATTTTGGACAAAGGTGCACTGTTTGGATATTCAAGTTAGGGTAGTATTAGAAGTCAAAAACTTACGTGGGTTTTCGATACCCCATATTTTGCATGCAGTCTACTTTCTTTAACCAGAAGATCTGTTTTGGGGCCGCAGTCACTATCTTGAAAAGGGAAGGCGTTCAAGATTAAATGGATGGTAAGGTATTGACTGAGATGGGGGTTCAGGTTTCCAACTAAAAAACAAAACAAAACAAAAACAAAACAAACAACTAGAAATGTCGCTCATAGCGACTGGTATGCCTCCGCCATAATGCACGGTTCTCCTACGGAAATGGTGAAATTTTAAGGAGTTGATCTTGACCTTTACCCATGACCCCTAAATTCCCTCGATAATTCCTGCCAGTCAGTACATGTACATGTATATGTACCAAGTTCCACGAAGATAACTTGAACCATTTACGAGATAAAGAGAAAAATGTGAAATTTCAATGTTTTCACCTAACCTTTGACCTTTGACCTTTAAACCTCTTGACATAAACTCTCTGGACAATCTTCATTTGGTAGGACGTGTATACAATATGTTAAAAAAAATACCTCAAGAAATTGCATAGATATGAGGAAAATAGTGAAATATTGAGCATTTGACCTTGAATTTTTGACCTTTGATCTCTAGCTGATCTAATTCTTACAAAAAGTACTTAATTAATTGCCCCATCAAATGTCATCCTTCAACCAAGTTTGGTGAAATTTACTTCATCAAGTCTTGAATTACTGCATAAACAGATAAATTTTAGGATTGGACCTTGACTTTTGACCATTAACCTCTAGCCGATTTCAATAAAAAACTAATCAAGTATCCTTGGACAAAGTTTGGTGAAATTTGCTTCATCCAGTCTTGATTTATCGCGTAAACGGATACAATTTCAGGATTTGACCTTGACCTTTGACCTTTGACCTCAGCCGATTTCACCCCAAATCTAATCAAGTAATTGCCCTATCATGCTTTACACCTGGACCAAGTTTGGTAATATTCCACTCAATATTACTCAAGTTATCGCGTAAACAAATGCGGACGGACGTACGTACGTACTTACGGACGGACGGACAACCAGAAAACATAATGCCTCCGGCACCCTTCTGGCGGAGGCATAAAAACATCAGCAAACAAATAATGAAAAACTTGCAATATAAAAGAGCATTCAATTCTTTTAGGAATTCAGGGTTTGTTTGATACAAATTTGCTTCATATTGCTGAGATATATGTATAAACAAAGAGGCCCTAAAAAGGATTGACCCACCTTATCTGCCCACTACACATGTATTTTTTTTTTCAGTCCAAACCGATTTTTTATAATGTACTTTGAATTTCTCTTAGAATCGTATGCTGTCTAATATTTCATATGTGCTTTCTAACTATCTTGCAAAACGTTGACGATTGACGTTGGCGATTATATTGGTCGTTATATCGTACTATGATTAGATTCTGAGCGCTGAAAATAGACATTAAAATGAAGGTGGACAATTTGAGCTCATGCGTGTATTTAATATGAAGCTCCTTGTATTACAGTAGTTAACATGAAGCATGCCGAACATACCTTCTACAGTAACTCATTCAATCTGTTCAAGACGATTCAAATCAGAGAGAGGTTGGCATGACCAACGTCATATCGGTACCCGATGCGTGCATGTACTGTATCATGGCAACCATGACGAGGAAAAAGATTAGGGAGAGAGAAAAAAAAAGGAATCGCTTCGTAGTCCGGGTCTCAAATTGGCAACTTTGTTCGATTGGCTGGTTAGAGAGATTTGGAAAAGTTCATTGGCTGTGGAGGGAGACTGGAAAAGTACATTTTACTGAAGGGGTGTTTCCCCATTACCACTTTGTATACATTGTACGGTAGGGACCCGGATAGAATCGGCGGTGCTTGGGGATCGCATCGACGGTGAGGCAAAAATCCCGCCGATTGGTTCCCGGGGATCCGATATACTAGCCGAATTCCGCCGATTCATTTCGGCAGAACATATCTACTGGCCGGAACAGATCGCCTGTGACATCGGCTAGCAGCTCTCATGAATATGGCACCCTCTATTGACTGGCAATCAAGGACTGACTTTAGGCTAAAGAAACGTCGCCCGCTGGACAATTACCTGAGTTGCTTGAGTGCGAAGCCCACGTTCACGTCCATTATGAATGCACGTTATCAGGTGGTTATAGGTGCGTGCGTGAATTGTTTCTGCTAAAGCAATGGTCGCCCGCGGGGCGTACATCATGTGTGAAAACTAAGCATTCATGACTTATTTTTGTTAGTACTTGGAAATGGTAACTGCAATCAATCATTTTTGATCACTTGAATGATATGATAGGATCGGTGTAAGAGTCAGATTGAAGACAGTTGTTTGAGGGGTGGCACTAAGACCAGCACGAACTTGAAATCACCCATTGCGTCTATAAAGGCCTTTGACAGTTTTTCCACATCATTTTCATGATAAGTTCTTTCCTCAGGACCAGCAGTCAACATTGGCATTGACATTTCATGTGGTTTAATGGAGGTCCTTCACCTCTTTGGAGAACAATAGCCGGGGGTGGTATTCTGTAAGCGCGATCCTTATTTCGATCCTAGGAGCGCGCGTAGGACAGAAAATAGGATACCCTTAGGACAGGCAAAATCGGTATTCTGTAAGCCTGTCCTAAGCCTATCCTAGGACAGTCATTTATGAATAATGAATATTAATGAGAAAAGACAGGACACGCCCGACGCAGTATCTATAAGCCAATCATCTGGCTAATTTTACGCAATGCGCGCCCAAGATCTACATTGCTCAAGCATGCGCTTCACGCAGCTCTACTGTGCAATGAGTTGAAAATGTCTTGTCAGTCTAATTTTGCAATTGAAAATACAATTTCAATTGTCAAAGATTTAGCACGCACTTAGCACACCATAATAGATGTAGGCATTAGGAGATCCAATAATTTGCATGTAAAGTTTTTGAGATTAGCTCAAATTTTGAACTTTTGGAGGATGTTGGGGTAAACTGGGATACCATCACTGCCAAACTTCGCCCTTAATTCAAAGTTATGATAAAATATATAAGATGTTCTTAAATGAATATAAATAATAATAATGATAATAATGGATGCACACACACACACACACATACACACGCTCACATTATTCTATGATCGAAATGCTTGTAATAATAATGTCTTGCTTATAGTTACTGTTTGTCCCACTTAAACCAAACCAATGTTTCACTTCTCCCAAGAAAAAAACAAACAAACAACGATAACACAAATATGAGACTTATAGGAATATAGCGTAGCAACCCGTTATGTGGCTAGCATCAACAGTCTTTGGGTCCGATACATGTGAGCCCCATTCTAAATATCAGAAAGTTATTCGAAAAAATTCATCAAATCACTATTTTTATCCCACCTCACCCCGCTAGCTCTCCCCTATCTTTAATTATCACAGACTTACATGCAGGGCAATGATAACAGAATAAATATGTTATAAAAGGAGATTAATGATAAATCAAACAAAGATATAAACATGGCGCTACTATAGCTCCATGATATCCTTGTATAAACACGTAAGTTCACTACATTTTGAAAAAAAAAATGTTAACGCATGCACATGGACTTTTAGGTCACCGCGTTGCGTCACACACTACGTACGTCTTAACAATAATGTGCGCGTATGGATCGTTGGGTTACTTCATTCTTCACGCGACCTAGTAGCGCACTGCGTACGTTTCTATTTCTTTGGTTACTAGATCTACATAGCAACGACTTCGAGGGTCACCGTTGTCGGCGGCGAACAGGGTACTTGCACTGCGTCCGCATGACGTTCGGGCCGACGTGGAGCATAATAATAATGATAACAATAATAATGACAATGATAATGATACTACTACTACTACTACTACTACTAATAATAATAATAATAATAGTAGTAGTAATAATTACTATTACTATTATTATTATTAATATTATTATTATTATTATTATTATTATAAATATAATTACAATTATAATTATAATTACAATTACAATTATAATATTAATAATAATTATAACAATAATAATATCTTCTGTCGTTATTGTGTAAATAATGTACTTTTGATTTGTTTTGTGCCAAATAAATTAAATTGAAATGAATTGAAAATGGCGAAGGCGGACAACAAACAAACACATACCAGATAAAGAATACAATTGTTTCGAACATTATAGAATGCAGTTTTAGAATCCTCAGTGTGAGAGGAACAGATAACTCTGTTATACGATTCATGTTTTTATTTTCTTGTTCATGAACATACAAAATAAGAGACAGTAGGTCGTCAGTAGGCCTATATACGTAATAGCCCGGCATAAAACACCCGAGAAAGACTGCCTAGAGGCTATCCTTAATTTTGCTCCTAAAGTTGATCCTACTTGTCCTTACAGAATACCACTTATCTCAAGATCTCATTTACATCTAATTACATCTAATTAACATATCAAGTTACGCCCCTATCCTAAGCTGGGAGAGAAATAAAGATCCCTGACGTCACTATCCTATTTCTCCTCCTACGCGCGGTGTTACAGAATACCAATCGCGTATTTAGGAGCGAGAGCTGTCCTAGGATCCTTACAGAATACCACCCCGGGTTCACACGTACAAATTAGCGGGATGACGATCGCGATGCTCATCCCGAGTTTTTTTTGCGAGCGTCCACACGTACCAAATTAGCGGGTTAGCGATCGCGATCGGTATCCCGCTAATTTGGCGAGCGTCCACACGTACCGAATTATCCCGCTAATTGCCGATAGAGATAACAGCAAAGCCTGCAAACTGGGTCACACAGTGCCCTTCTCTATCACTGCCTGCGCGCACTTACCTTTGTCCATTGTCTTTTACGCGTCAGTGGTGTGGTTCGCGCGCTGTTGTTATTGTTCTCCAAAGAGGTGAAGGACCTCCTCGCAGAGGCCTCGCTGTTGTGATGTGCGCATTGCATGATTGGATGTAAAAAACTCGAGATTCTAATCCCGACCGTTCACACGTACCAGCGCGGGGCCAATTATCCCGCTAATTGGCGAACCAGCGCAAGATTTCTTGGGATTAGCATTGCGATGCTTATCCCGCTAATTTTCGGGTATTTTCTGTCCACACGTGCAAAAAACTCGGGATGACGATCGCGATGCAAATCTCGAGATTTGTATCCCGCTAATTGATGTACGTGTGAACCCGGCTAATAGGGAGCTTTAGATTTTGACGCGCGGACGTTTGAGCCGACGCTTGCGCTAGACGTTTTCCTCTCCCTGCGTCGTGTGGAAAAGTAGCTTTAGATTTAATACGCTGGGACGCAACGTATAAAAAATAAAATCGCGCCCCATATGATCAGTGCATGAAGAAGCTCTCTACGTCGCAAACTGTGCGGACGTAAAAATAGCCCAGTACGCGTAGTGAAAAACTCAGGCGACGCAAGCTAAAAATAGATTGACTTTACGCGCGCTACTGCGCACGCTCAGATCATGTTTTTTTCCTTTGAACGTCCGCGCGTCTAAAATCTAAAGCTCCCTAATAACAACAGCGCGCGAACCACACCAATGACGCGTAAAAGACAATGGACAAAGGTAAGTGCGCGCAGGCAGTGATAGAGAAGGGCGCTGTGTGACCCAGTTTGCAGGCTTTGCTGTTGTCTCTCGGTACGTGTGGACGCTCGCCAAATTAGCGGGATACCGATCGCGATCGCTATCCCGCTAATTGGTACGTGTGGACGCTCGCAAAAAAAAACTCGGGATGAGCATCGCGATCGTCATCCCGCTAATTTGTACGTGTGAACCCGGCTATTATGCAAAACAAATCTCCCTCAACCCACGAAACTTTAACCATCTTTGAACACAAGTATACGAATAATTTATGAGTTGTGAGTGCATGGGGCACGAATATCGCACGAGGCGCGAGATAAGCCACTGGTCTATTCAACAAGGCGCGTAGCGCCGCGTTGAATAGACCAGTGGCGAATCTCGCGCCGAGTGCGGTATTACGTGCCCCAATGCATGAACAAAATCATAAATTATTCGTTTTATACAACACCTTGTCCACAATCACAGTACTAATTAGTGACCGCCAACTCAGGAAGGCCCAAAAATAAATGTAACAATCAGGCAGAGAATTGTAAACCACCCTGTGTACTTCTTTCAAGCACTCGTCACGATTCGACCACACAGTCACAGGAATCACAAACTCCGCAGGGTCTATACCCATTATACGCTTACGTTAGATCGAGTTAGGCCTGACTGTTAGGCCGATCTGAGATGTCGGTAGATCTAGTAGTAGGTCTAGCAGTTAGACTTTGTCTATTTCCGAAAATGATTTTGTATAAAAACACAGAAAAATAATCAAAAAGTTTCTCAACTTGAAATGAAGTCTTGATTTTGGGATCACTGTGGTCCACGTATAGCAGATCAGAGTCAAAAGTAAAAACACAGCAGTAGGTGTAAAGGCCGCGATACATGCAACTAGCTAGGTAAAGTAGCTGCGCGTACACGTTAACGTTGCAGTACTCCGCCGCGCCTGGTATGTGAGACTTACCGGCAGCGCAGCTAGCGCAGCCGGCCAGCACGTACAATGTACATGTAGTTTGCCGGCGCTTTGCTACGGGTGGGTGTGAGCCACAGAACTCTGTGAGCGGCCATGCATTAGTAGCCCCCCGCGAAGCCGTGCTATAGTACCTTCGAGCCATGCAATAGGCCCATGCCAGGGGCCTATTGAATGGCTGTCACTCTCAATGAGTTTGATAGGTATTTTCTATTGAATGTCATGTGACATGTTCTTGGCCAATCACAATTCGACATCATTCTGAGGTGTTGTATAATATAGATTATTGCGCGCACAGCTATGACAAGACATCACGTCTACCTTTCTGTCCTCATTTGGTATCAATATCAGTAAAATTCATGATAAATAATAAAATGTATACCCATAATCTCAGAAGGGAAATTTTCTGTTGGTGAGACACGTGTCGGTGACACAAGAAGAAAGCAGTAGCTGAATGTAGTCAAACATCTTCATCAGTGGTTTCTAAAATGTCTGTCTTTACAATGTGGCTGTTTCTGGATGAACAAAGCTTATCTCATTATGACCTTTCATACCACAGGAAGTGGTTTGTGGTTTAAGTGATTAATCATTCATGACCATTGATTTCATGGAATTCAGGGCATGCTAGATTCATGATGGGAGTAAAATGTTCCCGAAAAACTACGGTATACTTTGCAGTCCCGTCGTCGCGGGACCGGCAGGGTTTTTTTTTTTTTTCTTGTTATATCGACATTTCGCTATAATCGAACAGTAAAGTATACACAGATAGATGATTATGTTATAGCCGCGTTTGTTATTGCAAGATGCATTGTATTGACAAATAAACTTTACTGCACTGCAAAAGAATTTCAGTGTAAAATGAGTCTCACAGCATGGGCGTAGAAAAACTGTTTACTTCAGAAACTTTTGTATATTTAAATTTTGTGCATGTAATTAATTCCACCAACTCCTTATTTCAAATGCTTTGATGTTGATCATAGTCTCAAATTTTGGTTTATATTTTCAATTCCACAAAAAGTATATCAATTTATAACAGATCTGAACCTATAGGTTATCAAATTCCCTTTGTTAAGAGAATACGGTATATATCTACTATAAATGTAAAGAAATACTGAAATTCAGCATTTTCTCCCTAAAAAAAAAAATCCACAGGGCTCCTACTCTAATGTCGATGAGTAGGTCCTAAGGTATCACCTCTCTCAATTTGTTGATTCTATCCACCCTGTAACAGTAAGCCCAAATTTTGACATTATGCGATCTGAATACTAAGTGATACACGGAAGTTGACGGGGGGGGGGGGGGGTGGGAGGGGGTAGCTCTCTCCCACACGACGGATCTTTTGTATTTTCAGGATTGAAATAGGACGATGTGGAATATTCGAAAGTGTGCCGGGTCTAAATCTATGGAAAGGAACTTTACTGCACAATGCACCATGTTTTAAAATCCACATAATTCATCCCACGATTCTTATTCGGCGTCAAGTTAATGACAAAGTAGATATGAAAAGTACACCAAAAAAAAAAAAATGGTCACAAATTCCACATAATATTATGCACCCACAGCACAGGTAGCCTACCGCACGCGCCATAAAACGTGACGCTATATAGGAGACGTGACGCCCGAAATCGAAATGTTTTTCAGCAGCGGGTTGACGTTTGGAGGTGACGCCCTGACATACGCCTGCGGTCGGCGTCACTTCGTTGTCGTTCACCCAATCGAAAAGTCCCTAATTTGTCTCCTTCTGTACGAATGAAATTTGTAAAATCGCAACTGCTGATCTAAATTTTAACTAACATGTCCGGAAAAGGACCCAGCGGGAATCGAACATGTTATGTATTGCTTTCGCACTACCATCAGATCGCTATCTGATTGTCAGCAGTCAACTTGGAACAGGTCCGAAATTCCGACATTGTTATGTTAAGAAGTCCAAGGCGGACAAGGCACATTGAATGAAAGCAAGAGATTATAAGAAAGCAGAGGAGTGAAAGTTGAGGTATGAGTCTCGTTTGTTAAAGATTAAGCCCTCACGGAAAGCCGACTATTTTACTTTTCCGTTTAATGCGAACGAATTAAATTGATAGAATGTCATCTACTAGTACAGCCTTTACGTACTGGTACGTGAGATCAGTGTCCAACCATGACCGGTCGAGTATTTTTTTTTTGTTTTGTTTCTATCCCCACATCCCCGTGTCTAAACCATTATTTGCCGCCCAACTTAGAAGAAGAAGGAATGGCGAAAGGTAGCTACCATCATAAAGGCATATCTTCCTCAGAGAGTGGCTGGTCATTATGCAAAGAGACATGTCTCCTTTGAATTCTTTTCACTGGCGCAGGATCTAGTTTGGAATATTGTCTTTTGATTGGTGGCATTAAAGAATGGGATCATATGGGGGAAAACCAGGGAAAACCTGGGAAAACATTGCATGTTGTGACTCCATCTTATGAAAATTCTTAGTATGTAACCGCTGCTATACACTAGCACCCCAATTCACGATTAATCCAGTGAGAATAAAAATGTCAATTTCCAACAAATATTACATAAAACGGAGCAACAGGTGTAGAAAGCGGCGTTGATTAATTCGATGTATGCCTGAGCTTGAAATGCCTAATTCAATTACGACCCTTAAAACAATGTTGGATGTTCAGATTAAGTTTTAATCTCTTTTGTTGTGATCAAATTGACGGCAAACTGAGTAAAAAGAAACCAAGGACCAAACACATTCCCATGAGGAATTTTGATAACCATACATGAGATGATATTAAATGGGTTAGTCAAATACCGGTTAGTGATTGACTAAACACAGTCACGTGATAGAGGTAAATTCGTTATGTTTGCCCATGGCCGAACATTCTTGTAATATTCTCCCATGGGAAAACATTTTCACGTAACAATTGACAGAAGGCCTAGGACCGCGCGCGCACAGTGAATTTGGCTCTGATCGAGTGCGTTGTGCTGGTGGTTGAAGTTGACGTATTTTACGTATTTGACTATTAGACCCATATAATATAACAGATGATGACTTTTGTTGTCGGGAACATGTACCAAACGTTCCATCCTCAGGGTTTGAAATGCTATATTGAGGGAGGTTATAAGTCCCTCGACTTCGTCTCGGGACTTATAACCTCCCTCAATCACGTCAATATAGCATTTCAAACCCTTCGGGTGGAACAGTCGGTATGTTTCCTCCCCCACCAGTCATCTATAATTATAATGACATGGCAATACTGTGTGACAATGTGACACATGGTGCCCTATTGAATGCGTCGGAGGATGGTCGTCATCTTATGACACCCTTTCACGCCTAAACAGATCTTCGTCGATATATGCTGCAAGTGTGATATGAACAGTGCAACAACTTCTCTTTCAGTGTACTCTTTGAGTTTTGTCACACCAGACCGCTTTTCCCCTCTCAGGACCATCAACGACACTGAGCCTTCCAGTCAGTCTTCACCACACTCTCCACAATCCTCTACACCCATCGAAAGGACACCGCGACCCAACTACTCAACAATAAGACAAAAGACAAGTAAACTGTAATGGTTTAAAAGGTTTTTGCATCTATATACAAGGTTCCTGTGGATCATCACCAGACTAAAGTGATACTAGGTTGGAAATCACAACTTGACAGTAACATTCTAACTCTCTTTGTTCTCCAGCAGTTACACCAATATTTTGCATGATTTAAACGAACACGGAAACGCTGTTTGTTTTTGTCTTTCTTCGTTTTTGCCATCCAATGCTCTTTCCATGTCACGACCTCATCTCGAAGAATGTCATTCTAACAGCTACAATTCTCTCTATCGAATATAGTCGATATCAAGCGATATCACCTTGCGATACCGATATCTGATCGATCGCTTCTGGGACGTGTACTTCCGGTTTTGGAAGATCGTACCGTACCAAAGAACCTACTCTACGGAGTGTAGGATCTTTGATCGTACATTCAAAACGCACAGAACTCGTCATGCACAAGCAAACATGGATAGACCCAATGACCAATTTCGGAGAATGTTTCTGTCGCGATTAAAGGACTTTCTTAGTGAAAGAAATGTTCCTACAACCGGTAAACGAAGGGCTGAGCGTAACTCCTCGTACGCTGCCACAAAGTCGCCGCTTCGCATTCGGGTCCACGTGCGGTGCGGCTAGGCTGCTGGGCTTGGGTCTGGGCGATGATCGCGAACCGGCCCAGATCCGTCGGCACTCGGATGGAGCACTTTTCTCCCTTCGTGCTTCATCTTGTCCGAAATAGTTCCAGTAACAATATTTCCGTGGGACATTTGTAGTACCATCTGCTAAAATTGCTCCTTTCTGGAAATGTCTCGAACAAAAATACGCGAGTTTGACTTCAGGTCGAAGTGGTATTTCCTGCGAAGCAGACTTGTCGACGCCCGCCGCTGAACTTTGTCATGTTTGTTGGGAACTTCACCCGCGACACGTCCTTCATCTATGGATATTTTCCATAATTTCCTCGTTTGGCATTGTCATGCACCAACAAAACCATGTCATGCACCGACAAACAATCTGGAACCAACACCGAGACTTGAACCTTCTGAGTGCCAAAATGATCACAACTGTTCACTCCATTTTTGCAACCAACTCTTCCTAGTGTCCCGGATGGACGCTTTTTATTCCCCTCCCTGGGTTCTCATTGCTGTTCTCCATCACACCTCCCCCCAACAAGAGGAAAGTTCGTTGTAAGGCTTACTTCACTGTTCCTGCGTACTATTTAGCTTACATGATTACAAACTCAAATAGTTTTGTGCTGTTTTTTTTTAAACATCACCTGGTATACTACACTTGTAATTACTGATTTTGAGCCTTATCAGAATCAGTTAACTCCGCCATCAACCGTCCACTTTTAAAACAATACATGTATAAGAAAACTTGACAAGCCCTCTACAAAACATGTAAATACAATAATTACGCAATGTGTCTACAGTAATACACATGTGAAACTGTTTTCAACGGGTGCACATACGGGTACACATAATCCGGAAAGATTACACCAAATGTAATCAATCATTTCTCCAGTAGTATCAATATTTTGACTGAGACTGTGCTTTCTGGTAGTCTCGACTGTAATTATATCCTCCCATACTTGACCAATAAACTATATATATATATATATATGTATATATATAGGTATATATAATATATTGTAACGAAATTCGGTGGAACCGATTCGATTTAACTGTTCGATTATAATGTGTCATAATCGATTGTGCCGATAGCATAGAAAATGGGCGATTATCGGAATGTTGGACAAACATTTCAAGGTGGTAATGCATAATTATGAGTTTTAACATTTATTATTAAATATGTGGTTACTTGTTTGTCATAGGCAAGTTTGGATTATTTTAATACCAACTCCGGTTTAGACCGATGATACATGCCGAATTAAAGTAACCATGTACAAGAGATACTGCTAAAATCTATAATCGTTGTACGAATTTAATAACCACGCCAACATTGTAAATAATTTGAACAACTACTGCGAGTATTTTCCGCGTCGCCCACGGCCGTGCGGGATTGCCTCCTCGTTCCGCGATAGGAGGAGAGGCATATAAAGTGGCCGTTGTGTGACATAGTCCGCAACAAGTAGCCCGTGTATGATACATATGCTAATGTGTTGTTCATGTTCACTTCTATGTGTATTAAACTGTACATGTGTTCCTGATCTAATGACTCTCACTGTGCCTTCTTGAGAGTTCTATCACCAAGTAGCGGTGTGCAGAATGGTGGTACATGTTCCTGAGCTGGAGCAACGTTCCTGTTGGATTTCGGGCATATTGGTAATGTGACTTGTCGCATAGTCCGTGCCCAATCCAAGTTCCAGTCGTCGTCATTGGATATCGGGTATAATGGTAATGTGACTTGTCGCATAGTCCGTGCCCAATCCAAGTTCCAGTCGTCGCCTGAGGAAGTTGGTAACGGTGCGATACCGCACTTTACCCCGTGCCAACGATACCTGTGCCACCATATGGTTGTGAAAGGTGTTCCACGTTAGCGTGATTGAGTTGGTAACAAAACTTGGTAGCAGAACTTGGTAGCAAGAGTTGGTAGTAGAGTTGGTAACAAAACTTGGTAGCAGAACTTGGTAGCAAGAGTTGGTAGCAAAAGTTGGTAACAAAATAAGTATACCAATTTAACATCCTCTACAAGTGACGCTTGGGAGTGACATATTCTAAGTGATGCTGAACTTGGTATGTGTGCCACTTGTGTTAGTGGGCTGCTTGTGACACAACATAATACATGGTAGCGTACAGACTTGTAGTTTTAGTAATTTAAAGGGATCGTTGTAAACTGCAACAAAACGAACCCCGCCTACTCGGCCATCCTGACACGGCTCGCGGAGGCATTTGTACAAACAGTCGAATACACTCTATTTTTCACGACGAGAAGGCGAGTTCGTCACACATGGTGTCAGGAGTGGGATCCCTATTTGTAACTTTTGTATGAATTAATGTAGTTAACTGTGTTTTCACTATGGCACATGAGATACCATTGTTGGAGTTGTCACTTTTGCTGGAGAGCAAGATCAGCGAAATCGACGACTTGATTGCTCAGGTGTCAGAGTCGGTGCGCAAACAAACTGGAGTAACGCCAACTTCGGTCTCAAACTCACGCAGTTCACCGATGACACTTGGAGGGCGCCCTAACCAGTCGTCACTGCCACCCTCACCAGTGGTGTCACCTCAGCTGTTTGGAGATGCGAATAGAGAGGTGGAGTTGTCAGCTCCGCCATCGGCAAAGCTACTACCTCAGCAGCATCAAATTCCAATGCAGCAGTCGCATTCATCTCGTACAAGTGACCAGCCTGTTACATTTGGTGGACAACCAGATATAATGTCACACCAGTTTGTCCCGAACCAGCGACGTCGAACAGAGCTCTGGGACCAGAGACGTCATTATGATGTTCAGGGCAACGGAACCAGCACACCGGCTGTCATACCAGATAGATATGATGGCAAAGGACCCGTGCTGGATTATCTTTGTCATTTCGAAGCTTGCGCTGGAGTTAACCGCTGGACGGGAGTGGAAGCTCTTCAATATTTGGCTGCCAGCTTGAAAGGAGCTGCTGTCAAAGTACTAGCACAGCAGACGGGACGTCAGTTGACGTACCAAGAACTTGTGAACCGCCTGAGGCACCGCTTTGGACCTGTTTCGCATTCAGAAGTATTCCTGGCAGAACTGCGTACCAGACGACGCAGACCTAAGGAAAGTTTGCAGGAGCTAGGACAGAGTATTCGCGAGCTTACAGCCATGGCATATCCTGAATTCGAGGAAGCGTGCCAAGATAAATTGGCTCGAGGTCACTTTCTCGATTCAATAGTTGACCGGGATATCAGAATCGGCCTCTTCCGAGCTCAGCCTCGTACGCTCGACGAGGCAATCCAAGCTGCTCTCAACACAGAAGCCTTCCTGCGGATGGAGAGTGACCGTCGGCAGTATAACCGAGTCTTGCTGTCACAGGAGGAAGAACAAGACGTGGCTGTGAAGGATGAAGACACTGCTGACAAATCCATGGGGGTGTGTGAAAATAACACCACTCTCATGATCGAAGCAGCGAGCAATCTAATAAAGAAGAGGGAGAAGGAGCAACCAGCGCCAGTGCCGAGAAACGACTTGGCATTAAAGACTGAGACACTCCCTACAAGCGAACAGAAGGAGGACAGTCAGCCTTCTGACAAGGAGGACACATCCAAGGAGGGTACGAATCCTCCAGACGACGGGTGCACACCAGCCAGAGAGGCATCCGAACCAGAGACTTCTCAACCGCCACTACCTAGTTCCCCAGCTCCACTTCTGTCATCCACGTTCCAGAAAGGACTGTACGTGAATTTGAACGTGAATGGGCAGGAGGTGATGTTTCTGGTAGACAGTGGTGCATCGCAGTCATATATCTCAGAAGGAATGTACCTGCGAATGAGACCCGAGCGAAAGCCACCACTTGAACCAGTGACAAGCATCGTTCGTCAAGCAGATGGATCTCGGTTGAAAACAAAGGGACATGCTACCATGGAACTTCAGCTTGGCTCTTGCTTGTGTCATGTTGACTTGGTAGTAGCTGATATAAGAGCTGAGGGCATCCTTGGTCTGGATCTCTTGATTGGTCTGGAAACCACGCTAGATTTCGAGAACATGCAGCTGCATACTCCATGGGTATCTCTCCCATGTATAAAAAACGAGAAACAGATATGTGCAGCAACGACATCACCGATGTTGGTAAAAGGGACTGCGCCAGCCAACCTTATCAGCCTTGCTGAGGACGACACGGAGACCACGCCTCTCGACGAAGGCATATCTCAGAATCGTGTGCCGCCACATCTGGTAGACTTCTGTCAATGCAGTTTGACAGGAACTCCCCCAGAAAGCAATTCATCGGCATGCCAGCTTCTGAGAGACGACTCAGAGGTGTTCTCTATAGGCCGAGCAGAGCTGGGAAGAAGGGCTACACTTCACCAGCGTGTCAACGTCAGCAGAGCAGCACCAGTACGAGTGTGTGACGACTCTTCCTCACCTGCACGCTATTCTCGGTCACCGGGAAGACCACCTGATTATCTACCCCGATCGAGGAGCCGCTCTCCGTTGAGGCACGTCCGTTCTTCTCGTCATACATCGGATTCATTCTGGCACACCATGCCAGGGTGAAATGTGACATCCCTCGTGTCGACCTGTCTGCTGCAAGGGAGCAGCCAGGTCAGGAAATCAAACGAAGAGACTGTTGAACTCTTAAAAGATGAGTTTCTGACGAACAATTAGTCTATATGACAGTTGGACAGCTTTGAACTAAAGACTGTAGTTGTCTCATAACATTGTTATGGACTGTACGTAGAGTTTTGCAAAGGAGCAAAAGGTTCAATAATGTTTGTAGTAGTACATTTTGTTGTCATTTTTTGCTCTCTATGTGTTCGGCTCCAGGGACGAAGCCTGCATGGGGAGGGAAGCCATGTAACGAAATTCGGTGGAACCGATTCGATTTAACCGTTCGATTATAATGTGTCATAATCGATTGTGCCGATAGCATAGAAAATGGGCGATTATCGGAATGTTGGACAAACATTTCAAGGTGGTAATGCATAATTATGAGTTTTAACATTTATTATTAAATATGTGGTTACTTGTTTGTCATAGGCAAGTTTGGATTATTTTAATACCAACTCCGGTTTAGACCGATGATACATGCCGAATTAAAGTAACCATGTACAAGAGATACTGCTAAAATCTATAATCGTTGTACGAATTTAATAACCACGCCAACATTGTAAATAATTTGAACGACTACTGCGAGTATTATCCGCGTCGCCCACGGCCGTGCGGGATTGCCTCCTCGTTCCGCGATAGGAGGAGAGGCATATAAAGTGGCCGTTGTGTGACATAGTCCGCAACAAGTAGCCCGTGTATGATACATATGCTAATGTGTTGTTCATGTTCACTTCTATGTGTATTAAACTGTACATGTGTTCCTGAACTAATGACTCTCACTGTGCCTTCTTGAGAGTTCTACACCAAGTAGCGGTGTGCAGAATGGTGGTACATGTTCCTGAGCTGGAGCAACGTTCCTGTTGGATTTCGGGCATATTGGTAATGTGACTTGTCGCATAGTCCGTGCCCAATCCAAGTTCCAGTCGTCGTCATTGGATATCGGGTATAATGGTAATGTGACTTGTCGCATAGTCCGTGCCCAATCCAAGTTCCAGTCGTCGCCTGAGGAAGTTGGTAACGGTGCGATACCGCACTTTACCCCGTGCCAACGATACCTGTGCCACCATATGGTTGTGAAAGGTGTTCCACGTTAGCGTGATTGAGTTGGTAGCAAAAGTTGGTAGCTAGAGTTGGTAACAAAACTTGGTAGCAGAACTTGGTAGCAAGAGTTGGTAGTAGAGTTGGTAACAAAACTTGGTAGCAGAACTTGGTAGCAAGAGTTGGTAGCAAAAGTTGGTAACAAAATAAGTATACCAATTTAACATCCTCTACAAGTGACGCTTGGGAGTGACATATTCTAAGTGATGCTGAACTTGGTATGTGTGCCACTTGTGTTAGTGAGCTGCTTGTGACACAACATAATACATGGTAGCGTACAGACTTGTAGTTTTAGTAATTTAAAGGGATCGTTGTAAACTGCAACAAAACGAACCCCGCCTACTCGGCCATCCTGACACGGCTCGCGGAGGCATTTGTACAAACAGTCGAATACACTCTATTACTTCACGACGAGAAGGCGAGTTCGTCACAATATTCATATATATATAATATATATATATATAATATATACATATATATATGATAATATATACATGTGTATATAATAGCACATACATTTTCTTCGTGAAATTGTGCTGATTGTTGCAAAGATATGTCTCTTTCTCCAACACAAACTTTCACTGGAGTTTCATTGAATGAGGTAACAGCACGCATCTCTTAATTATAACAAAATCCTTTTTAAACACTATGACACAGGTGTACATTTACTCAATGTACTTGTTAATAAATCTTATACTTATGTCAACTCTGCGTCATAAGTTAGCCAAAACAACAACAAAAGTTTAACCATGGGGACATTTTTTTTTTGTCCCTTCACACATATGTATTGTCACCCGTAAGGATGTTAAAATATATGTGCAAACTCTGGAAAATATCGAGATCATACTCGACATAACACACAAATGTGACTCTGTCACTCTGTAACAAAATACATATACAGGTTATTAATTTACCAAAGTGACATTATATCTTAACTTCTTTATACCTCACTGTCACTCATCAATACAAAACAACACAAATTCATATGTTTTAACACAAATCGGTTGAAATAAAACTCAAAATTTGATCAACAGTTTTCCTGTGACTGGCCGGTTCTGTTTTGCTATACTGTTTTTGCATTTGCTAGCATTAACTCTGTAACTTATCGGTATACATAAAAAATCTGAATCCTTTGACTCTTTGGGGTACATTGAATGAAATCAAAATAGAAGGGTGCAACTGAAGCACAGCTTTCATTGTAAACTTACACACCACAAATGTTGTATTCTGTCGCTTCCTGTAATGTTGGGTTTTCAAAATACCATATAATGTTTGGCGTGTGACACATCATGAAATTTTTCAAGTAATGTCTCCTTATAAAGACAGAATATTGTGTACTTTCTTATACTTCCTAGCATCACTCACAATAAAATATACTGTTTTCGTTTAAAACAAGCATGACTAACAAAAATACAATTTCTTCCTTCACAGATCCTTGGGAAAGATAGAAAACTGAACGAGAATACATAAACACGTGTATACATTGTCATATAAAAAAAAAACACATCAGTTTCTTGTCTGTTTTAAGTCTTGTTTGAAATGTTTTGCTTGATGTAGGTTTTACTGTAGATTTGAGGTCGTTATCGCTCGGCAACATTATCAGCGCGTGCACAGTTTCAAGCTCGCGTCAAAGCGTCTGCTAATTTGTTGTCCTTTCCTGCTATGTGCACAATTCTCAGTGGGTACGGCTGGAGAATCAAACTCCAACGGAAGAGACGCTGATTTGTGTGCTTGAAGCGTTCTAAGAACGTCAATGGGTTATGGTCAGTGTACACCACGATGTCTCTTCCACCGTCCAAGTACGCTTCGAAATGTTGCACGGCGAGAACGACACTGAGACAATCCTTCTCCACCGCAGAATACTTTTGCTGATGGCAATTCAGTTTTTTGGAGAAGAAACACACGGGTTTGTTGTGTCCGTTGTCGTCGTCCTGAAGCAGCACGGCTCCTACTCCTCGGTCACTAGCATCCGTAGCCAGCTGGAAGCGCCTCTCGAAGTTTGGTGCAATGAGCACGGGATCGTTCATGAGAACGGCCTTCAGCTTCTGAAACGCACCCTGGCAATTCGCAGACCACTGGAACGTTGTACCCTTTTTTAACATGTCCGTCAAGGGCACCACCATTAGTGACTGAAGTTGGGCACGAATCTCAGGTAGAATCCGCACATTCCCAGAAAGCGCTGAAGCTCCCGTTTCGATGCCGGCACTGGGAAGTCCACGATTGCTCGGACCTTGGCATGTCGTGGTACGATGCTACCTCGGCCTACCTTGTGACCTAGGTAGGTCACACAAGCTTTTCCAAACTCGCATTTGGCCAGATTCACCACGAGTCTTGCATGTGACAACCTCCGGAACAGCTCTCAAAGATGGGCAACACATCGTCTATATAGACAATACAGTTATCATGTCCAGCAATAACCCCATTTATGTTCATCATCTGTTGAAAAGTGGCGGGGGTATTTTTCATTCTGAAGGGGTTTATGACACGACACTGGTATAAACCGGAGGGCGTGACAAACGCCGAGATCTCTCTTGCATCCTTGTGTTATGGCACCTGCCAATACCCTTTCATCAAGTCCAATTTGCTGACATACTCAGCACTTCCTACCCTATCAATACATTCCTTAATCAAAGGAAGCGGGAACGAATCAGTTTTGGTTATGGTATTGACCTTCCGGTAATCTATACAAAACCTGGACGTTCCGTCTGGCCTTGGAACTAGCACTACTGGGGAACTCCAGTTTGAATTACCGGGCTCTATGATTCTATGTGCACTCATGAAATCTATCTCCCTATCCACCTGTTCTCTCTTAGCAGGATGAATCCGATATGGATGCTGCTTTATGGGTGCATTTTCACCAACATCGACCGTATGAACAGTGTCTTTCGCACAACCCAATTTATCACTGCAAACCTCCGGAAATTCCTGGAAGATGTCGGCAACATCTTGCCTCTCTGAATCAGACAGATGACTGACCAGTAATTCTGGATATTCTAGTGCCTTTGAGTTCTCTTCTCGCGGAATCATTCCTGACTTAAAACTCACACTCTCAGAATCTGGAGCATCATGTTCAAACTCTTCTGCCTTTGTCCCAGCACTGTGTAGGACACTCTCACACACAACTGCACCTACGTTTTCTACACGTTCATGGTACTTCTTCAACATACATTATTAACGTGACACATTCTCTTGGTTTTTCTACGGTCAGGCATGCTCACCACATAAGTCTCCTTCCCAAGCTTCCTCTCCACTACATGTGGACCACTGAATTTAGCCTTCAATGCATCTCCTGGCAATGAAAGCAGAACCAAGACTTGTCTCCCACCTCAAACAGACGACTCTTTGCCTTTTGGTCAAAACATTCCATGGATCCGGGCTAACTCGGCCCACGGGACAACTCGTCCCACCCGTCGAAGGTGGGCCGAGTTGTCCCACCCGTTGGTATCGATAGTGATCGTGAGCGCTTGTCTGTGTTTGAGTTTATTTTGTCTTTATGACGTCTTTTCTAACCCTAATTTTTATGGAATGTGTTCAGTGGTTTCTTTAAATAATATTTTCCAACTTTTGGGGGATACAACGACGTAAAAATGAAATTTCAGACGTTTTTATCGCGGTTCGCGATCCCCATTGGTGCACGTTCATTTCTGCGCGGTGAGCTACATGCTTGTATATAACTCGGCCCACTAAGTTTTAGTTGCGTTTTGTCAAAAAATCTCCGTAAAAATATCAATTTTATCATGTATGAAGGTGTATTCAGGGTACCTTCAAGTAATTTCATCTTCGAGGGAATTTAATTTTGCGCATGTTTGGTGAAATGTTTGATATTTGTTTGATGATTTCATCTTTGCCGTATCCGCACCGCACCGGTCTCGCTGTCAACTGCAGCTCGCTCACACACACAGTGGCAGAGCTGAGCTAGCAGCGCCATGCCCACTCGGCGAGGGGCGGCGGGGCGCGGCGCGCGGGGCGCGAGCAGCAGAGGGAGCAGCCGGCCACTCCGTATCAGTAGGTTACAGTGGTTGAAATTTTTTGCTGCACTTCCCACTTTTCTATATTATGTGAAATCAAATTATGTAGCAGATCATTCGATGTGAACTACATGAAGGTCATATGCATTTGATTTTGTAGGTTAATAATTCACAAATCTATTTCTAAGGTCTACCCAGCTCAGTTAACTGTTAAAAAGTTTTTTGTTTATTGTTATTTTTTTGTTGTTGCTGATTTTATAAATAGATCTGCGTTCTACTCAAAAGTTATTTCTGTTCAATAAATGTTACCTTTTTTTTTCTTAATAAAGACTAACATCGATACGATCCTCAGGTGAAACTATTTTCCTCCTTGCGTTTTGGTTGATTTGTTTATCTTATGATTTGAATATGTAAATTAACTACCCTGGAAAAAGTAAGTGGGAAGAATTAAGAAAGAGTCTAGCACATGAACTGTCCGAGAACAGATCTGCTTTCTTCAGCCCCTACAGCTATGGTGAATATTCAGTTTTGAGAGAACATTGTCTGGTTTTGTGGAGTGACTGAGCATAATGTTGGACACCAAGATGAGTGTTACAATAATGCAACATTTCATGAAGTGTATCTGGATTGACATATTATGTACAACAATCTCATTTCCTGCGATGCACCTCTCCTGGGGCAGAGTTCATCAATTGGCAACTATCTGGTAAACTACATGTATGTTGTACAGGTAGGTCAAAAGCTTGAAAATCTAGAAGAAAGCAAACTATCAACTGAAGTAGGCCTATCCTGAAGTCAGTGTCGTAATGGTTCCATGACATTTGCTCCAGGGACAATTGTTCACTTGAAAATTCTGCATAGATATAAACCAAACATAAATTCTGCAAAGAAATATTACTCTAACCCTACTCCTCACATCAAGCTTAACCTACTTGTCACACCCCTATCACAATCTTAACCTTAATCCCAAGTCCTTGGAGAAAATAATACCAGAGCAATATTAACGGGGTCACAGGAACAAATGTGTTACCGTTTTAACACACTATAAAATGTGGTGGAATTAAATTCACATTTTTTATGGATGCACACTATTCACTGATGATGAAGTGTGATGACTCTAAAATGATGTTTTTGTCACACATGTTTTGTAATCGATAGTACAGCACTAATGAGACTTTTTTTTTTTATTAAAGATATCAAATTTGTGTACATTGAACATCAGTGTATATATGCACACACAGTTGTTCTATGTAAATATGAATTCGGAAAAAGAAAAAACAAATACTGGTGTGCAATTCACATGAAGTATGCAGTGTTTCAAATCAAATCTAATTTGACACTTGACAAACACATTCATCACGCATAAGAAAAGAGTGGGTTGATGGAAGAGAGAGAGAGACGGGGAGAGGAAGCAGAAATACTGGCAGTAGTCGATCTATAGAGCCATGATGAAGAATCATAACAAAATACAGAACTTTACAATTCAGTTGTAGAAAGAAAGCTTTGTACACAGATGATACTTGGTAATGTCATAATTGAAAATGAAAGTATTATTTCAAGTCAAATGAGAATGTTCTGTTATTCACGAAAAAAAAAATAGAGGGAAAATAATATATGTTAAAATGACAAAAAAAAACATACTTTACATGCTCGCATTAATATTATTCAAAATTTGCTGTGATCTTGCAGTATTGGAAAGAGCAGTACATCAAGGGCAGGGCAACAGTCGAAAGGATGCAATGGCCACAAAACAACAGATTCTTTTGTGAAGGAAGATGAGAGGCTATATGCATGACCTTGCCAGTGCCTACCAGTGCATGTTGCAATGTTGCTTTTGTGACCCTGCATGACTGCAAATCATGTAACACTTTAAGTACCATACTTGAGAAGGAAGACCATTGAGAAGCTATTCATCTTTGCTGCTTGTTTAAAAAAAAAAAAATTGCACGAATTAAACAGTATAGAGTGCAGGACAAGCAAGGATTTGAGAATTTTATAATCAGCCTTATTTGCACAAATAAATAAAAATGTAAAAGATTAAAACATATAATAGGGCTAAGGCATGGAAAAGATTCAGATATGAAGTCCAAGTTTGGTCCAATAGATCATCGCAGTATACATAACATAGCTAAAAAAGAAAACTACAAAAAAGAAAAAGAACTTGATGGTTGGCCATTATCGTGCAGGTACAGGTGGCAGAGGATTTTCTCTTGAATTAGGGCAAGGATTTCCATGACAAAAATGGCAATGTCATCAAAACAAAAACAATTCCTTTTTTATTTTTGAAAGTACACACAAAAGGTATAATTATAAACAAGGCCAATCTAGCTAGCACTATATTTCATTACCGGTTCCATGATATCAACCATTCAACCAAACCATCCATATCTACAGGTAAAATAACCAACCACTGGATATCAAACAATTATTTATTAATTAATGCCCAGACTCACCCCTTTGACTTTTGCTTGTTTGTTTTTATTAAGAAAAAAGAAGGTAACATTTATTGGACAGAAATAACTTTTGAGTAGAACGCAGATCTATATAAAATCAGCAAAAAAAAAAAAAAAAAGCTATTTAACAGTTAACTGAGCTGGGTAGACCTTTGGAATAAATTTGTGAATTATTAACCTACAAAATCAAATGCATATGACTTTCATGTAGTTCACATCGAATGATCTGCTACATAATTTGATTTCACATAATATAGAAAAGTGGGAAGTGCAGCAAAAAATTTCAACCACATGTATATAACCTATACTGATACGGAGTGGCCGGGTGCTCCCTCTGCCGCTCGCGCCCAGCGCGCCGCGCCCCGCCGCCCCTCGCCGAGTGGGCATGGCGCTGCTAGCTCAGCCCTGCCACTGTTTGTGTGAGCGAGCTGCAGTGGCGAGACCGGTGCGGTGCGGATACGGCAAAGATGAAATCCTGCGAACAAACATTTCACCAACATGCGCAAAATTAAATTCCCTCGAAGATGGAATTAGTTGAAGGTACCCTGAATACACCTTCATACATGATAAAATTGATAGTTTAACGGAGATTTTTTGACAAAACAAAGAGTTAGCCCACTTCATTTTTTCGTCGTTGTATCCCCCAAAAGTTGAAAAATATTATTTAAAGAAACCACTGAGCACATTCCATAAAAATTAGGGTTAGAAAAGACGTCATAAAGACAAAATAAACTCAAACACAGACAAGCGCTCACGATCACTATCGATACCAACGGGTGGGACAACTCGGCCCACCCTCGACGGGTGGGACGAGATGTCCCGTTGGCCGAGTTAGCCCGACCCCGTCTAGATCTACTCTATATCTAGTCTATCTAGGGCTAGGCCCCTAACTGTTATTGTTAATAGAAAAATGGGTCAAAATCGTCATTCTATTTCATGAAGTCTAATCAGTCTGAGTCTAATTTTAAAAAATCCTTTGAAACATACTGATTATGAGAGATGTCGTTGTCTACAACCCCCCGAAAAAAATGTTCTGAGAAGTTTAGATTTTACAATCAATCATAATGCTTACAATCATTGAAGTATGAAGAGAGGCGGTCATAATGTATTTTAAGTCTATAATGCTTGATGCCACACTGCTTGATCCATATCTTGCACTTCTCCAAATTTGTTTTTTGGTTTCGGAAAAGGGATGAAAAATACTCCAAGCATCTCGGGCCTCTTCCCCACATACCTCGAATCACTGTTGCATGTTCCGTAGCAGCAGTGTTTTCCACCCATTTTCAGGAACTACTGAGGACAAAATCGAAACCAAAATTCAACAAAATCGAAACTATAGTCAAAATTGCGTTTGATCACAGCAGAATTCTCCCTCATCTAAGGTTGGGAATTGATTTAGAGCCACACGAAATACCAGGAGGTAAAGTCGAAGTTGATGCATCGCACACATGTACACAACATACACGTAAGTCTACATGTGGGGACGTGTCGGGGACGGCTGCAGCAGCCGACGTTGCAGGCTCGTATCCTTTGTTTGCCCGAGGTTGCGGCCGTGTGCAAAATTAAAGATAGGGCCCCGTTGCTAGAAACTTTGCGTTTAAACGCAACTTGCAACTGATTGTCACTGGCCAATCAAAATCATTGTTGCATGCATGTCTTCTTAATAGGGCAGACCCTGAGCCAATCAGAATGGTTGTTTCAAAATTAGCAATTATTTGCAATTGATTGCAACTTTCTTGCAACGGGGCCAGGGGCATATATTAGTAAACCGGCCTATTCACAACCACTGCTAACGCAGCCCCATTCCACATACCATGCAATGTCACGCAGTATAGAATACCGCTACGAACGAACGACATCGTTACGTTTGTACCCTGTGTACACATTTCACATGAGTGCGAACACTACACATACCTCCAGCGGGCATCAATGATTACAACGATGTACCAAAACCGAAATAACTACCCAAAAGACGGTTTGTTTGTATGTTCATTTCCCGGACATGTTCCCCACATGTCATGCACCAAAAAAAAAATAAAAAAATAAAAAAAATAAAAAACATGTCATGCCCCGACAAACAATCTGGAACCAACACCGAGATTTGAATCTTTTGAGAGCCAAAATGACCACAACTGTTCTCTCCATTAATTTTTGCAACCAACTCTCCCTAGTGTCCCGGATGGACACTTTGTATTCCCCTCCCTAGGTTCTCATTGGTGTTCTCCATCACAGGCATCATCGACCCAGCATTGGGCCGCTTCGCAGAAGAATCCGATTTCATCAAATGTAAAGTTACAGATTAGAAAATAACTCCATTATTCGCGAGATTATAAAAAAAAAAATGCTCCGAAGCTGAGTGTCTGTTTAAGTGCTTAATCTTACCAAGCTGTGCTAGCTGCGCAATGAACGATGAAAGTATAAGGGATGGAAACGCCAAAGCAACTACAATTAACCCTATTTCCACCGGGGGGGGGGGGGGGGGGGGGGGCAAAATGCCCCCCCCCCCCCCCGATTATTCCGCAACGCGTGATGCTCTCGCCGCGACATGTTATGACTTTTTTCTTCCAAGTATCGCGCAAATTTGTCGCTCCCGGACATACCGTTTTTAAGCCACACCGCTTTAAAAAAAACTTCGTCGACCCCAAAATTGCTCAAAACCATGATTTTGTGTACAAATCCAATGTAAATTGTGTTTTTGCAAATAATTCATATGAAAATATTTTTTTTTTACTTTCAATGGCGGATAATGATTTATTTTAGCCTGAGTACGCTTTAAAAGGTTTCTGCGACAAATTCTGACGAAAAAAAAACACAACAAAAAAAGAAAAAAGAAAAAACAAGGAAATACATTAGAAATTCAAAAAACAATAAAAAACGTAAGAAATGTTTATGAAGCCGAATTTTTGCTTCAATATCATTGTTGAGGATATTGAAAAGAATATGTTTACCAAAAATCACCAGACTTGGAGCTTTATTTTTTTTTATTTATAGGCAAAAATGTATATATATTTTTTTGCATAAATTACCATAAATTAATTAATATAAAATACATAAATTAAAATTTGAAAGATGTAACTATACAGTCTTGTAGATTACATTGGCCTCTATCTTAGTGCAAATTTTCGCGAGGATCGCGCGATCCACGACCGAGATCTGAAGGGGGGCCAAAAAGCCCCCCCCCCCCCCCCCCCGTGGTCTCAAGTCCCTCAAAAAACCCGGTGGGATTAGGGTGAATGGGTTATAAGATTTAGCTGAAATTGAGCATGCTCTATACAACTGATTTTCAGATGGTCAGAGTAAGATGAAAAAAGAGCCTTGGATTGCACACGCCATACAAGTATAGCTTCCTGGAGCTG
The DNA here is from genome assembly GCA_033980235.1 of Diadema setosum. NCBI lineage: Eukaryota > Metazoa > Echinodermata > Echinoidea > Diadematoida > Diadematidae > Diadema > Diadema setosum. Next base: position 2,355,303 of record CM067064.1, read on the forward strand.
CTTAAAGGGATTATCATGTAAGGTTCAAGGGTCTCGGGGCAACCACACAGAGCTGTCAACTAACCCACTAACACAAAATCCACCACTTGATCCGTGTTCACTGATCAATTCAGATGTAGGGCAATTTGTTAATTAGTTGCAATGACATTTTTTAACTGAATTTGAATTGAAAGGTTTAGTCTAATCAGGTGGGTCTTACTGCCTTTATGTGGAAAACACAGTTGCCCACTTCTTTCGGAGCGTCGTGTCGTTACAACCACAAAGACAAGATTGCATTACCTTCCTCATCACAGTTCCGTCCAATGAATCCCGCAGCACATATACATGCGTATCCCCCAATGTAGTTGATACAGGTGGCTCCGTTCAGACACACTACGTCCAAGTTGCATTCATTGATGTCTGTAATTCAATTGATTTCAGAAACGACAAAGGAAAAAGAGATGTTGCATTACTGCGTAGATTCACATTTTTTTTTTTTTAAGATTACGAGAGACAAGCATGTAAATCGTGATAATTGCGAAGGTATGAATACGATAACTCCAAAGTACATAATTTTCAGGTATTATACTGCTCATGATTTATTACAATCCTTTTTATTTTTAAATAAGCCATTATTCCTGAATTCATAATGAAGTTGCTAAATTTGCCAAAACAGAGCTCTAGATTTGACGCAGAAACTTATTATTCTAAGTATGCTTGAAAAAATGGAGTCCCAAGAACCTTTTTTCCCCTTTGTTATGCAGCCAGCCGAAATCATTTGAAGTATGTCCGAAACTAGATGCGCAAAATTATTTTTTATCCCAATTATCATAAATTCTGAAACTGACCTCAGTATAACTAATTATTTATGGTTCTTCAAATTTAAAAATCTGAAAAATCATCCGGTGGTCTCCTTTAACTATCTTCACTCACAGTCATCCTTCATTGTCACATTCAATTTTGCACTTCGAACCTGTGCGGCTTGCAATTTTCATCAGCATGTGCAGTTTCATTTCGTAAACATAACATCTTACGGTCGCCGAGCTTGCTGTCAAAACGTTTTCAAGGAAGTTTATATTGTCTTCTTTAAAAAAGAACGCTGTATTATTCTCACTATAGAACAAAAAAAAAAGGAATATCAGTTTGTGGCTAGAAAAAAAAAAGTAACATATCGTCAAGCCCCACTATCTCTGAAAGTATGCATTGAACGTAATATACGATATTGTATACTCAGCAATTATGGTGATCTATATATACACTCACTTTTGTGTTATTTCATTCCTTCTGCAGTTAGCTGTAAGGACGTTATCATAAAGAAACAATGATCAAACCTGAAAGAGTGGCTGAGGAGGGAAAGGCAATTACCTTCGGCACAGTTGGTTCCCTGGAATCCGGCTGCGCACACGCATTCATATTCGTCGCGACCGTTGACACACGTACCATCGTTAAGACAAGGCGAGGAAGCGCACTCATCGATATCTGATATAGGATATATAGATTCCACCAGTGTTGTGATAATTTATGATTTGCATAACATGAAATCTTGGGAAAGAGCGAATTGATTAAGCAGGATAACCGTGTCTTTTGCTAATCATATCGATAAGATGGAAATATGGAAGTCATGTCGAGCTGTAGGGAAAGGTGTATTATAATATTTTTTCTTTTGTAAAACTGGTAATCCAACAGTGACTGACAGAACACGAAATATTAGATGGCACGCACTTAGATATTTTGACCACATAAGTGATGACTGAGGTAACGCAGATTAATACAAGTGAACAAGCATTTGCATTGTATAGTGTTTGGTTTTTTAAAAGATCTTTTATGACTAATGGCAATAGTCTATGTAACAATAGCTCATACTGTACTGTGTTTTCACTGCCGCACGCACGCACCAGGATGACCTACTTTACTTACATTAATGAATCATTCCGCCCTCTTTACGTCACTGTAAATAAGACCGGCCATTCCTTCAAGGTGTAGCCTTTTGTCAAGGCCCTCTCGCTGTAATGGGCGAGCGAAGCGAGCCCAGCCGAGCGCGCCAGCGCGAGGGCCTTTTGAGATCTGCTTCACACATTATTATTCATGACACGTGAACCCTTCTGAATACTCATTTTCATGGCTTCCGGTCAACCAATGGAATGGCGCGCTCCCCGCATCCTCAGCCTTGGTGGTCATGCCTGTTCGCATGCATCACTGACCACCCGAGGAGGTCTGCCACAGAACTCTACACACTCTGTGTGTAGAATTCTGTGAGAGTGTGTAGAGTTCTGTGAGGTCTGCGGCAGCGGCGTGCATTCGCTCTATTCAAATCGGGTTCGAGCAGACAGACACGCTGATTGGACCCCGACTTTTGCTCCCGAAATCGGGGAGCAAAAGTCGGTAATTCAAAGGGCTAACAAAAGGATGCGAAGCAGATCTCAAAAGGCCCTCGCGCAACCCCACTCAGCTGGGCTCTCTTCACCATACAGCGAGAGGGCCTTGACAAAAGGCTATTCAAGGTGTGCCCTCTGGTAGAGCAGTAGCAACACTGAAGAGGCTTATACCCTTGATAAATAAGACCTATTATTATTATTCTTATTATCATTATTATTATGATTATGATTATTATTATTACTATTACTATTATTATTATCATTATTATCATCATCATCATTACCACCATCACCATCATCACCTTTTCAGAAATTCAAATGCGCTTCTAGTTTTACGGCCTTATCCAATATTTTGATACCTTTAATATACGTACCTGATGAAAGCAGTGTTCATTATAAAGTTCTTCATGCACCTTGCACACATTCTAACATTGCAGAGGCTCAGAGAAATGAAGTTGATGTGTAAACGCTTTGGAGGTTTGTCATTTGTCAAACACGGAACTACACTAAATAAACCTAATTCAAACAACGGTATACAGCTCAAATTAATGCTTTGTAAACGAGAGCTTCTAGCTTTGAAATCTGCCATGTTCTACATTTACACTGATGTTGATCCATATTAATGCCTGTGATTCTCTACAAACTAGCAAACTAGTACACAGTGTACAATGGTGTATACAGAGAGATATATTGTAAAGTAGATCTGCTGACATCGTTTGTTCTTGTCTTACCAGTCTGACATTCTGCATTTGTGTATCCCGCTGGACAGTCACAAGAGTAACCGTTTACCTCATCGTTGCAAGTACCTCCTTTTTGGCATGGAGAGCTTTCGCATTCATTTATGTCTGAATGTGAAAGAACAGAGACCCAGAAAAGCTTCGATTTACTTCGTTTTCATTTTGTTTGCATTTCAAAATAGTTTTATGATGACTCGGTTCAAATTGTCGCATGTTAAATCATGCAGCTTATACAAATTTCTTAAAGAGTGAGTAATAAACAGCTTTCCTCGACTAGTTTCAAGTCGTAAGATCATAACAACAAACTTGTTGATGAAATGTCACCATTGTTTCTAGAGTGAAAAGGTCGAGTCATACAATAGTGTAGAGCAATTGAGAACATTGATCGCATTCGAGAATGCACTCTTGTCCATCGCTTGATTGAAATCCGACAGTCAGTAGTTTACGACTAATAGTATTATTCTAAAAATGCATTTTGTATTTTTCTTAAAACAAAATTACAACAAAGATTCTTATTTTGTTCTTGTCATCTCAAATGTTACTCATGATCACATGTATTTTGTTAATTTACGTTTTTGAAATTAGTACAAATCAGTTGATTTAGATTTTTAAGTGAAGATTACATAATTTGGGGTATTTCTTTCATTTATCTCTTGTATTTTAAAGGTCCAGTTTACCTTTGTGAGCAGTGATTTCAAAAATGTTCAAGATATCACATTTGATGCATATGTGTAGGTCTGTTGTATCACAAAACATCCTACCATATAAAATTTTTGCAATAAAGCCTAAAATATGGGGAGATATCAGCATGCTTCTCAATAAACCATAACTGTATACGGTTTAGTCTGGAAGCATTCTTATTATAACTATTGTTCACATTTTGTGTACTTAACAATACTTAACATCGATTATACGGATTCAAATTTTTACAGTGGTTGTTTCTATCCCTAACTCACATTTTAGATCTATTTTAAAGCATTAATGTTGGGTTTTTGTTTCATCTGCAAATGGTAAATATTATGCCTTTAATGTGATATTTTTGTAATTGGTCTGTTCTAATAATCAACGGCGTAGCCAGGATTTGATCTTAGGGGGGGCGGTTAGTCTGCGAGGGAGCGAAGCGACCGAGCCCGAGCGAGCGGAGCGAGCGAGGGGGGGGGGGGGAGGGTGTGGGAGGGGGGTGTCCCCCCTGCCACGGTAAGAACTTTTTGCATTTTGATGTTGTAAATGGTGCAATTTGATGCATGTTTTTGCGCGTTTTATCGACGTGAAACAGTCCCACTTGTTTAAGGTAGCAGTATATTTTAGTGTAGATTATTATTGAACAATTTGCCTATAAAATGGTATAATTTTAAATACACTTCTTGTATATATTAATTCCTTTCACTGAATATCATGAACGCGACTGAACCCGAGCGAGCGGAGCGAGCGAGGGGGGAGGGGAGGGTGTGGGAGGGGGGTGTCCCCCCTCCCACGGTAGTAACTTTTTGCATTTTGATGTTGCAAATGGTGCAATTTGATGCATGTTTTGCTCGTTTTATCGACGTGAAACAGTCCCACTTGTTTAAGGTAGCAGTATATTTTAGTGTAGATTATTATTAAACAATTTGCCTATAAAATGGTATAATTCAAACACACTTCTCATTATTAATTCTTTTCACTGATATCATGAACGCGACTGAATCCGAGCGAGCGGAGCGAGCGAGGGGAGAGGGGAGGGTGTGGGAGGGGGGTGTCCCCCCTCCCACGGTAAGAACTTTTTGCATTTTGATGTTGTAAATGGTGCAATTTGATGCATGTTTTTGCGCGTTTATATCGACTATAAACAGTCCCACTTGTTTAAGGTAGCAGTATATTTTGATGTAGATTATTATTGAACAATTTGCCTATAAAATGGTACAATTTAAATACACTTCTTGTGTTAATTCTTTTTCACTGAATATCATGAACGCGACTGAACCCGAGCGAGCGGAGCGGGAGAGGGGGGAGGGGAGGGTGTAGAAGGGGGGGATGTCCCCCCTCCCACGGTAAGAACTTTTTGCATTTTGATGTTGTAAATGGTGCAATTTGATGCATGTTTTTGCGCGTTTTATCGACGAGAAACAGTCTCACTTGTTTAAGGTAGCAGTATATTTTGATGTAGATTATTATTGAACAATTTGCCTATAAAATGGTACAATTTAGATACACTTCTTGTGTCAATTCTTTTCTCTAAATATCATGAACGCGACTGAACCCGAGCGAGCGGAGCGAGCGAGGGGGGAGGGGAGGGTGTGGGAGGGGGGTGTCCCCCCTCCCACGGTAAGAACTTTTTGCATTTTGATGTTGTAAATGGTGCAATTTGATGCATGTTTTTGCGCGTTTTATCGACGATAAACAGTCCCACTTGTTTAAGGTAGCAGTATATTTTGATGTAGATTATTATTGAACAATTTGCCTATAAAATGGTACAATTTAAATAGACTTCTTGTGTTAATTCTTTTCACTGAATATCATGAACGCGACTGAACCCGAGCGAGCGGAGCGAGAGAGGGGGGAGGGGAGGGTGTGGGAGGGGGTGTCCCCCCTCCCACGGTAAGAACTTTTTGCATTTTTTTTATTGAACAACTTGCCTATAAAATGGTACAATTTAAATACACTTCTTGTGTCAATTCTTTTCTCTAAATATCATGAACGCGACTGAACCCGAGCGAGCGGAGCGAGCGAGGGGGGAGGGGAGGGTGTGGGAGGGGGGTGTCCCCCCTCCCACGTGAGAACTTTTTGCATTTTGATGTTGTAAATGGTGTAATTTGATGCATGTTTTTGCGTGTTTTAATGATTTGAAACAGTCCCACTTGTTTAAGGTAGCAGTATATTTTATTGTAGATTATTATTGAACAATTTGCCTATAAAATGGTATATCATTTAAATAATCTTCTTGTATTAATTCTTACACTGAATATCATGAACGCTGTCTGCAGTTCAGCAATCAAACAGAAAAAGCATGTACACGAGGGTGTAGATAGGGGCATATCCCCTCCCACACGAAGGTGATTTTGCGTTTTCAGACCTGAAATTCAGCGATCTGGTGCAAATTTTTGGTGCAGTACTTTTTCATCGAAGTGTTAAAATCACGGAATTTAGCTCTTATTCCGAATGTGCACCAACTGTGTGTATAAAGTCTAGTAAGGTAGAGCTTAGGGGAAGGGGGATTCCCCCTCCCGCTCGCGGAGCTTTTGCGTTTTTTAAAATTGAAATAAAGCGATCTGGGTATAGCCACAGTCTACTTCTATGCATGGCGGAAGGGGGGGGGGGTAGGGGCAGGCGAGCAGGGAGAAGGCGTGGGCGAGTGTTATCTCCACCCTTCCCTTCCGATGGAGCTTTTGCCTGAAATTGAGATATTTCGTATACGTATATTTGATGGAATCGACATTTGGGAAATCAAAAAAAAAAAAAAAAAAAAAAAACTGATGGGGAGGGGGGGGGGGCTGAGGGAGGAAAGGGTCGATTAAAAGGGGAAATTCCCCTTATACATGAGGAAACCTTGAGTTTTCGGAATATAAGTGATAAGTCTTGTGCACTCAGAATTATTCATACTTTTTTTTTTTGTAAATCTAAAAAGTGTACTAAGCTAGGGAAAGAGGCACAGAGGGGGAGGGTTTGGGAGGGGGATACCCCCTCCCAAGCACTAGAGATTTTGCATATTTTGAATTGAAATTCAACGATCTGGTGCACACTTTGAGTGAAATATTAAAAAAAAAATATCTTATTTGATGAAAGGTTGCAAAGGAGACCCGCTTCATGTGCATGCATACAGTATACACGCATTTTTTTTCCGCCTCCCAAATCCCCGGTCCAAATCTTAGGGGGGGGGGGGGGGGGGGCGACCGCCCCCATCGCCCCCCCCCCCCCCCCTGGCTACGCCAGTGCTAATAATAAAATGTATTCTAATTGTTTGAAGTCTACTGCATATGTTTACGGGAATGCATTACATGAGGGCTCACATGCCTAAGGGCAACGGTAAAATAATCACTTTTGTGAGCCCGAGACCACGTATTAGTTCCCAGTTCATACTTTGTGTCAGACGTGACTGTGTATTTGTTATTCATCAACTGTGTTATTTCCATGTGATTGCATGTTATGATACTGTTACGGTACCGGGATCAACATCCATTTATCACACGGTAAGCACTGTTCGGCCACCCGTCCCGCTTCATCATGAATATTCAGTTTATTTTAAAAGAACTCTGTTTTTCACTGATAAACTCTGTTTATCAGTGAAAAACAGTGTTTATCAACTGATAAACAGAGTTTTTCTTTGATAAACTGAGTTAACCAACTGATAAACACAGTTTTTTTTTTCAGTCGATAAACACAGTTTATCGGAGAAAAACTTTGTTTATCAGTTGATAAACACAGTTTTTCTTATAAACTCAGTTTATCAGTTGATAAACAGAGTTTTTCACTTTTGATAAGCAGAGTTATTTATCTCTCCACAAGAGAGGGCGTTTTCGCTGTTTGATATGTTCTGCTCGTTGATAATAATCGCAGCGCTAGCGCTTGCAAAGTATCGCTGCGCTGGCTATCTAGCTTACCGGGCCGGGCGCGCGCGGCTGCGGGCGCGCGTTGTGTCTGTGATTCTGGCAACGTTTTCGGTAATCGGTATCTGGTATATGTCGTATGTACACGTACCACAAAGTACAGCTTACAAGTGTTTTTTCTTTTTGTTGTGACATGTGCGATAAGTTGGCCTGTGACGTAAGGCCATCACGCATCACCTCGAGTCATATACCTGTCCACTTCCCGGCAGCTGCTCGCTTCCAGGCTGGCCCCGCGTACATTAATACAGTGCCGTGTATGGCATCACTAGCTGTAGATCTACGTACATGTACGAATTAACAGAGCAGACGGCTCTGCGTATTAAATGCGGCTAGCGCCCACTACCGAGAAGGTTTGAATAACTCTGCTTTTCTCTGATAAACCGAGTTTATCAAGTGATAAACAGAGTTTATCAGAAAACTGTGTTTATCATTTGATAAACTCTGTTTATCAGTTGATAAACTCAGTTTATCAACTGATAAACAGAGTTTATCGGAAAAACTGTTTTTATCAGTTGATAAACACAGTTGATAAACACAGTTTTTCTGATAAACTCTGTTTTTCTCTGATAAACAGAGTTTTCCTTGAAAAACAATGTTTATCAGTTGATAAACACAGTTTTTCTGATAAACAGTGTTTATCACTTGATAAACTGAGTTTGTCAACTGATAAACACAGTTTTTCTGATAAACTTTGTTTATCACTTGATAAATGCAGTTTTTCTTGAAAAACAATGTTTATCAGTTGATAAACACAGTTTTTCTGATAAACTGTGTTTATCACTTGATAAACTCAGTTAATTAGTATCAGTGAAAACAGAGTTTATCGACTTTTTACACAAACGGCTTGCCATATACGCGGGCTTCTTGCATGTGGGGATTTTCCAGCATACCGGACAATTTCTGAAGGCGAACAAGGATTTGGGCAAGTCAGTGCATGTGTCTTACTTGCTGGACGCGTTCTACTTTTGTAAGTTCTACTTGCGGTCATTCTGTGTGACCTGCATGCCAGGCGAGTGGGGGCTGACAACTCAGTGAAGAATTCCTCTTTAAAGGAATGACAGAATTCCCACAGAATGTCATTATCTTAGCCGCATACGGAAACTGCGAAGTACCTGCGTGGGAGTTGCCTGCGGGGTGCTGCCGCTAAGGGCCTCCTACTGGCGTTCTGCATGGACCTCTGCGGGCAATCCCTGCGACTTACCCGTAAAAAGTTTTGTTCATATTCAAAACTTGGCTGCGAGTAAATCGGACTTACTTGCGCACCTCCGGGCAACAACTAGGTACTGTCAGGTGCGGACCAACTGCGGAGAACGCTCCGGGCAGCAAATTTGTTTACCCGTAAGTCAACCCGTAAAATGTCCCCAGATACGGTATGACAAGGCCTTGAGCATGCCCAAAACTGAGTCCGAGTGAGTCGCAGGTGGTTTGCGCGCAGAGGTACACGCAGAGACCCAAAACCGGCAGCACCTCGCAGGCAGCTCCAACGCAGGTACTTCGCAGTATCCGTAAGTCTTTCGTAACAGAAAACGGATCCGTTTCAAAGCTCTCACGCAGGTCACATGGAATACACGCAAGTAGAAGGTAAGTAGCACGCGTCTAGCAGGTAAGACACAAGTGCGAAACTCGCAAACGTTCTTTTCTGCCCGCAGAAAATTCTCCTCCTTGCTGGAAAGTCCTTACTCGCAACAAGCCCGCGTAGCTTGCCCGGAAGGGTGTGACACGGCTTTAACAACTGTAACATATGTTACAGTGTTGTTACAGTTTGATCAGTGCCGTGTAGAGCACAGAGTTGATTAATAAAGTTTGCCACCTATATGGGTGAGCAGAGAGTGACAAACTGGAGATCAGTGACAAGTTGTGTGATAAATGGAAGTTAATCCCGGTACCGTAACAATACTGTTATTTTCATTCTCACTTGGCTGAATGAATAATAATAAAGATAATAAACATAATGTTCTGTTAATGCATTGTATGATATAATTTTCCCTGTTTATCTAATGGAAATGAAAAATAAAGTTTAAAAATTGAATTGAATTGAAATTGAATTTAGATGTTTTCAACAGGAGAGCTTCTAGCTTTGAAATATAACACGATTCACTGCAGTTCCATCCCATGATTTATGCTATTTTTTTTTATTCAAAAGCAGTACATAGAGAGGTAGATTGCAAAGTATATTATTTTGTATGACATCGTCTTTCCTTGTCTTACCGGTTTGACATTCTGCATCTGTGTATCCCGCTGGACAGTCGCAAGAATAGCCGTTTACTTCATCGTTGCATGTACCTCCATTCTCGCATGGGGAGATTTCGCATTCATTTATGTCTGAATGTGAAAGAGACAAACAAAAAAAGTAACACCCTAGAATTACTTTGCTCTTATTTTTGTCTTCGTTGAAGAGTAACCGTGCATTAGAAATCCATCAAAGTCGCCAGACATTCATTTTTATATAAGGACAAATTCTAGCAAATGTAAAATCAAAATTAAGAAGATTCTTATCTTGTGCTTGTCATCATGCACAACTGTTTTCTACACGAGAACTTTTAGCTTTGAAATCCAAAACAATTGACGACTGTTTCATCACATGATGTATGCGTATGGTTGGGTTTTTATTTTATCATTCAAAAGTAGTACATAGAGGGAAGATTGCAAAGTACATTATTTTGTTTGACATCGGTTTTCCTTGTCTTACCGGTCTGACATTCTGTATCTGTGTATCCCGCTGGACAGTCGCAAGAATCAGAAAATTGATCGCATTTGATATATACACGAGCAGCTGTGTCACTTACGTTAAGCTTAAACGTGAGATTATTTTTTTTTTCTCAGATCTGTCAATGAAGTGTCTTCAACATCGCTTACTGGTTTCGCAGAAAGTTCCTGTGAATCCAGCCTTACACATACACACAAACGCGTTTGGGCCATCTGAACAAATCCCTCCGTTTTGGTATATTCGTTGATATCGGGACAGCAATGATAAAGAACAAATTATGAGACAGGTTATAGAATGCATGTAGCAAACAGAAAACGCGTGTTCAGGTAAACCGACTATGCATTAATTTCAAAACATGCAACTTGTTCTAAATTCATGCGTTCCAAGTATCATACTAAACATATGGTAAAAAAAAAAAAATCAGTCTCATCTTCATGTAACGGTACATGCACATTGTATACATCAGGCAGATCAACACTCCTACTGTTTCAATATGGCAAGACGTAGGCAGATCAGATGGATATACATTGTTCAGATCTTGGTAAGAAGCTTAAATCAGATTGCAATTGCGTTGTTTACTCGTCTAAAAGAACTGCCAAATCAAAATTTCAAGAAATTTTCTGACATTGATCTGTAGGGCATATGTCGAGACTCCCGCCAAATGCGTAGATGTTCATTGAGATGTAAATATCGGCAATGTATAATTGGTCTGAGTGGCAGGTGCAAAGACCTTACATAGAAATAGCAAAGATAGGTGTATAAAAAAAGCCTTATCACTGCTTATGAAAAACGGATGCAGTTTCGGAGATAAACGTGCTCATACCATAGCCCGTATACCCTGCGACGCATGTACATGTATTCGCGAGGTCGTTGCACGTGGCACCATTCTGACACGGGGAAGACTCGCATTCATTGATATCTAGCACACAGTGAAAGAGGAACCAAAATAGAGACCTCTACTTCACGCTAAATGAAATATTCAAGTCAGATAATAGACATCTTGCATAATTTAATTCTAATTCATTCTTTTCTTGTATTTATCACATCGGATTCCTTTTCTTTTTAATGATAAAACCATTTTCAATTGGGAAGTGCGTTGCTGTCCATCGCGCGCAAATAAGAATATACTAAATGTGACAAAAAGACGTTCCATCAATGAATTAATTCAATTGCTTGACAAGCATTCTAACTGACTGCTCTTCAGAACCGATAATGGGATTAGGTCCTATCCCACTATCATGGGCGTAAATCCGGGGGGGGGGGGGGGGGGATGGGGGATGAATCCCCCCCCCCAAAAAAAAAAAATGGAGGAGGGGGAATGGCCTGTACAATCATCAATTTAAGAAAAAAATGGAGGAAGCAGAAATGTGATTGTATCAATTTTGGCATATTGCATGACGTTCGTACGCCCGCCTTCGCCTTCTTGTAGGATAATGTATGTGCATGGTTCTGATCATGGGTACCCTTCATCCTGCAATATTTTTTACATCCATAGAATTTTGCCGACAGCACCAAGGTGCTATTGTCTGATAGGTGCTATTTTCTGACAAAGATTTAACAAAATAAAGCTAAGGAAGCTGTAAGACTAGTTTCGTAATATTTAGAATAATATTTTTGTATTTACAGCCATTTTTAGATTAAAAATGCAGTTTTTTTGGCTTTTTAAATGTAACATTAAAACAGCACAATTTCATGCCCATCATTAAAAGGAAGGATTGTGCTTTTGTTGGGCATTTGATGAATGAAATATATGAAGTAGTATAGTACAAAAATTTTTATATTGAAAGCATGCCATGTGCTCTTCAAATAAAAACGTATGGATGAATTAATATTTAGGGTTTTGTTCATAACTTTTGGTGTCCATCAAATATATATAAATAAATCACACAATTGCAGTTGATATTGCAATAGCTGTTTTGTAATACAGATAGCATTCAAAAGAGATCAGAGTAACAGTCCAACAACTAAAAAATTTTATTCCCCATTTCTCTGATATTAAAAATATACTATCACTCGCAACATCGCTTGAATTTTTAGTGTCCATAGATATGAACATAATACAGCCCTATTCTGAAGTACGTGTAATGGAAAATCATTTTCTAAACGTTTGTATCACCAGGGATTGCTTTCATAAAAATATAAGAAAATATTACTTCACATAAGCATTTTACATCTTTTTAAAAATTTTTCATCAATAACGAAAGTGGACATGGTTATGAAAAAAAAAGTTTTGAACGTAAGAGTCAGTTTTCATTTAATATCATTGTCAAAGTTATGTAGCTATTTCTTAACAATTCTGAACTATTCTGTCCTTTTCAGCATAACAAGGCAAGTGCCGAATTGTGTCTCGCCCATTCGCGTACAAGAAATTAATATTTTTCTAACTCCCAGAAGTTCATTGACCCGCCTATGACCTTTAACCTTGTGGTGACCTTCAACTCCCCAAGGGACATTTACCATCGAAGTTTGGTCACAAACGGACAAAGGGATCGAAAGTTATGAGCCATAATCGAAATGCGCCATAAAAACTTAGCAATGGGCCCTAAAAATTCGTTGACCCCTTTCTGTGACCTTTGACCTTGTGATGACCTCTACCTCCCCAAGGGACATTTACCATCTAAGCTTGGTCACAAACGGACAAAGGGATCAAAAGTTATGAGCCATAATAAAAAAGTACGCACCATAAAAACTTTACATCCAAGTCTCTCTTAGTTTGTCCCCAGACTGTCACAAAATTTTACGGAGCACGAACATTTGCTGTAGCGTCAGCAGAATTATGGAACAGTCTGCCTGATAAAATTAAAGATGCTGAAACAATTAATTCATTTAGAAGAATGTTGAAAACATATTTATTTTTGCAATGATAAGGCTCAGGGCCATCAGTGTTTCTCAGTGTCAGCTTAATCTTAATTTTCTATTGTTTACTTACCTGTCCCATTTTCACCTTACTTCCTTTACTTGTATTGTTTCATTCTTAAAGTGCATAGAGACTTCTCCCTGAATGTGATATGCGCTATACAAGCACAGTTTATTATTATTATTATTACATTGGGCCCTAAAAGTTTAGTTCGTTGACCCCTGTCTGTGACCTTTGACTTTGTGGTAACCTTCAACTTCCCAATGGACATCTACCATCTAAGTTTTGTCACAGACAGACAGATACATCAAAAGTTACGAGCCATAAACGAAACGCGCCCTAAAAACTTAACATTGGGCCTTAAAGTTCATTCACCTCTGCCTGTGACCTTTGACCTTGAGATGCCCTTCATGTTAGGTAAATTGTGTAACTTAGTATAACCACTCTTCCCTCCAAGTTTAATTGAAATTGAAATCCTCAGTAGAGAGTTATTCAAGTTTTTGTAGCTTTGCGGACAGACGACGGACGGACGGACGACGGACGGACGGACGAACCGACGACGGACGGACAGACGCCGCAGGCGATCCCTATACTCTCCCCACACCTTCGGTGGGCTCGACAAAAACACAAACTACTAATGATTTTATGTGTTGTATACTACTTACTGTTGTACTTCCTTTCATCTCTTCTTAATGTTCATAACCTGGACACAATTGAATCTTATGTCCAACAGTTATGAACAAAATAACAACTTAATAAAATTAGAACATTTATCTTAAAATTAATCTTGTAAAATCAATTTGATTTGAAGTCATTATTTCTTTAGTCTTAACTAGTTTCTTGTAAGTTTGGATGATAAGAGTGTCACAGTGTGTTATACATGTGAACTAGCTTATTGATCTAGATGAGGCAGTTTGATCACCCGAAATGAAATATATGAAGAAATAAGGTACCGTTAAAATTATGTGTGCATTTATTAAAGTGTAATCACGTCTTCAAGTCATACATCCGGTCATACAATAATTATGATAATCATCTGAGCTCAGAGCTTAAACACATATCTTCCAAATTAAATAACTGTTATTCCATGCATCAAATACTAACAACCTAATTCCCGACCTAATAACTCTCAATACTAATCTTTATGGCTTATAAACTAACTATAATATAAATAAATAGATAACTAAACACTTCTCACATTATTAGCCTATGGGACGTCATGAGCGTGTGGCTTGCCACAACAAATCATATGCCTGACCACAATGTCGGTCAGCGTTCAGAGTTCAGTTCAATCCAATTTGTGGTTCCGGTTAATCAAAATATAATGAGGGGTTTCGTTATACTGACTTTACTTCGCGAATCGGCGTTCTCCATATATGGGACGACAGCCTTGTGTCCTTGGAAACGGCGAACGCGGAGCGGTAGGAGAGTATATCGGGGCGACAACGACGTCCTTCGACCGGCCGACCGCGGTTCAGCGAAGGCGACGGATGTTACGGTCTTAAAGTGTAACTCGGTCTTAAAGTGTAACTCCATGCCTAGGCTTCTGAAAATGTGTCTCGCGTATATCGGTTTTGAATACGTTATGGGCCAATTCTTTCTGTCGTCTGCTCACTCACCACTCACTTTTATTTTATTTGCCATGGTTTTGAAATAGAACAAGTAACATTCATTCTGCATGCTTATATTTCAACTTGATGTTTTCTTCCCTAAACTCTTGTCATTATGTATGAAGTTTGCTTATTTTTTAAGAGGCATTATAAGAAAAGAGGTGAATGACAGATGGGGAGATGAGGGAATAAAATGACACTAAAATGGGGATGGAATGACAGGTACATGTATGTGTTTAAAACATTACAACTCCATCACACTGGAAACCTTCATTTCAGAAGTGAAAATTGTCATCTTTTCATAATTTGGTTTTGTATCTAATCTATATGTATACCTTGATGTATGTGAGTGTTAATGTATTGTTGATGCGTGATGTGCGAGTGTCTTGTATGACTTTAAGCAGCAATATGATACTCGTACTTGTACAAACTTCTACAATAGTTTTCGATATACCAATTTTTCCTTCTCACAGTGAGTTGTAAAATGTTTCTACTTTTAATAATCACAATAGGCATGATCATTTCTGCATGCAGGATATTTTATGGGTGCATGTTTTTGAGAACAATCATGCGCAATAAACCACACATTACATGGAGCAGACATAATACCTATTACCTTCAATAATTATACACGTCATGAACGCGAAGCTGCCGATGCTTTCAGGGTCCTATATGAGCAATTCTTTTCATTTCATTTATTGCTGTTTCTGTATTAGACAAATAATTAAATCACTTTCGAAAACATACTTATTGATTCATCATTAATTATGACTAACTTTGCACATGAAAGATAAGCAAATCATCATGAAAGAAAGCAGAGATAAAATAAAAGAAAAAGTGGAAGCATGAGGAATGAAGTTTGCATTTCCTTAAGTGAATTTTATCTAATACATAGCATTGCATCAGCTCTGTTACTTATGGTTCTGAAGAAGATTTGCATGTATTTTCTTCAAACAGTCCCTTATGTTGAGACCTTTGGACTTGCATGGTGCCCCTTCAAACAAAGTGGGATTCCATTACCAAAGGGATGCTATACATTTGGTGGAAATGGACATGTTATTGTCATACTTATATTTTTCAAGAAGATGCTGAAAATGTGCAAATTTCGCCTCCCCCTACCACGACACGCCTGGATACCGTCATAATCTAACACGTAACTTCCAACTTAACTATGTCTCCACATCAGCATTTGGCTAGCTCTATTATTTTTGGTTCTATATAATGAAGAAGGTATAGAAAAGAAAATCCATATTTTTTTTTTAATAATAATGTAATATATTTTGGTAATAGAATTAATGTACACATTTATTTTTTTCTCCTTTAAATCATGTACATTGTAATCTGATATTTATTCATACATTTTGCTGAAAAATAATTTTGATTTATATATGAAAAGTTGAAGAAAATAAATCTTACAAAGAAAGTAAGAAATACAATATGAAAAATCGTAATTTTTCTCTTTATTGGAGATTTTTCTCTTGTTCTTCATCTTGTTTTTTTTCATGTATTGAACCTATAACTCATGTAGGTCTGCATCCCCTTCCTATCTGAAGTAGGCATCTTGTCGTAGTATTGTCCGTGCTCGTGTGTGTCTGCGGTGTGCTGCGTTGTGTAATACTAGTAATTGTATTCATTCCTCAGTTCTTTGTGCAAAACAGCAATTTTGAATGTTGTTTTCTTTCTCCTCCTCTCTCCAGTTGCCCTTCAATCTATTTTCTTTTGAAATGTTACACTCTGAGGAGTACACATCAAGCTATTGCATAAACCCTACGTTCTTCAATACATGTAATTGATAAGTAAGTTCCTTTTCCTTTATGCAGTTTTTATTCGTTAAAGATTTCATTTATATCACGTTGAAGAACAAATGAATTAAATTGAATTGAACTGAAAAGAACGCGCCTGATGGTGACAAATGTATTATTTGTTTGCGGGCACAAACCCTTGTAGGTCATAAAGGAGTCTGCGCCAAGACTATACAAGCACCACTGGCATTGAGCCTCTCTCCCACGGGAGATGGGCACGACGAAATGTGTGCTCGACCTCATCCCTCTGACCATGGAGCTACATATAATAGCTCCATGCTCTGAGACATTTTCAGAAGCCTAGGCATCGAGTTACACTTTAAAGGGAAGATAAACCCCAAGAGCAATGTGGATTGAGTGAAAGCAGCAACATTAGTAGAACACATCAGTGAAAGTTTGAAGAAAATCGGACAATCGATGCAAAAGTTATGAATTTTTAAAGTTTTGGTGTTGGAACCGCTGGACGAGGAGACTGCTAGAGGTTATGACGTATGAGTGGACAACAATACCAAGAAAATATAAAGAAAATTCCACAAAAATAAATTTTTCATGAAAATTACAAATTCCATCAACTTGATATTGACATATGATAGGGGTAGCAATTATTCCCCCTGCTTTCTGAAAGAGGTTGTTCCATTGCTCTTTCATAATTCTATAAAAGTGATTTTTTGTTGAATTTCCTTTATATTTTCTTTGTATTGTTGTCCACTCATACGTCATATCCTGTAGTAGTCTCCTCATCCAGCGGTTTCAACACCAAAACAATAACAATTCATAACTTTTGCATCGATTGTCCGATTTTCCTCAAACTTTCACTGATGTGTTCTACTAATGTTGCTGCTTTCACTCAATCCACATTGCTTTTTGGGTTTACCTTCCCTTTAAGACCAGGTTACACTTTAACGTAACAGACGGATCCAGCCCCGTGTAACCAGCATTATTGTGGAGGGGGGGGGGGGGGGTGTCTCGAACTCGGCGAGGGAAA
Source organism: Diadema setosum (assembly GCA_033980235.1). Lineage (NCBI taxonomy): Eukaryota > Metazoa > Echinodermata > Echinoidea > Diadematoida > Diadematidae > Diadema > Diadema setosum. The sequence goes on from CM067064.1 coordinate 2,372,935, forward strand.
TCCGGGCAGCGTATTTTTTATTTACACGCAAGCCTGTGGCTTTTCGCAATTTAATTCAATGAAACCGCTTGTGATGCGTCTATGCTTACTCCGCTCGGGTTGCGAAGAATTCTACAGTGCCTCCGCTCGCGCCGATTCGATTCGTACACGTGCATCAGTGAGTGCTTGTACGCGCTGTGAAAGTTTTGCTTTCCGTGGTAGACCTGCATCCAACAAGTTCATGAACGTACATTGTACTATGTAAACGAGTGAAAGTGCGAAAAACAAGACAATACAAAACAAAAAATTTGAAAGTTATGGAATAGGCTGGTACATGTGCATGTACATGTATCAGAGAGTTCTGAAATAACATGATCGCATAATCTAATGACACCTGAATGGAATGAATCAACCACATTGGAAAATCATGCTTGCCATTTTTCTCATTTTAAAATTAATACATTGTATCAAAAGTAATGTATTTGTCTTTCAGACCCCCCTCACTCTCTTATTTCCAAAACGTCTCTCATCTCCCGTCTCTCCATACATCATAGTATTTGTTCCAAATACAAGCTCTCTCTATCTCTCTTGACTCCCTTTCATATCACATGATTTCTGTTTCCAAGACCCCCTCTATTATGTACATTGTATGTACATGTATTAACTTTATTTCTCAGACCCCAACCCCCTGTTATATCTGTTGCTATTAAAGGCCCCCAAATCTATCTTCATACTGATGGTATGTTATTTTGTTTCTCAAACCTGTCCCTCTTTTCTTCATACTAGTTTCAAAGACTCACTCTGCATAATACCCGACCTCTCTCGGACCCCCTCCTTTTTCAAATGCATGACTCGTGTATTCCTTCCTCGATCACTGTTTGAATTAGCCTATCATACAATTTATTTGTTTCTCATACTCTCTCTGTCCCTCCCCCCTTCTCTCTTTCTGATTCTTAAACTTTACAATGTTTGTCTACAAGACCACTTATTACTCTCTACATTGATCAGTTTGTCTAGAAACATGTACAGTCACATGTTATCTAGGAAAATTACACCACTGTTGCCGCATGAAGTCATTATGCACTTCATTCACTTCTTTATGTTCAAGCACTTTTTTTTCATGAAGGTATACTACAGATGTAATCGGATCCTCCAATATCCAAGAAGTATTGTGATACAAAATAGAACTATCACTCAATGTGATTAATATCCCCAAAACTAAACACTGAGGCAGTTAGCTCAACAGGCAATGATCACTTTGTATATATGCTTTTCTTTAAAAAAAAAAAAATACTATGACAATGTATTGTTCAACATTGAATAAAATTAACAATAATGTGTTATTTTGCTCACTGATAGTCACATGTTCCATATCTCAAGTCAAGTGCTCAAAACTTGAGTGAGTAAAGTCAGTAAATCAGCAATTTCTATGATTTTCATTAAGAATACTGTTATCATATCAACACAATGTTTGACATTAAGAAAAAATGAAGTTTGCACAACTATATGTCATAGCTGTCATCACATGTGCCAAATTTCAAGTCAAATGCTCAAAATCCGAGGGAGTTAGGTGAATTCACAATATCATTGCATAAGATTTTCATCCAAAATATGCTGTCACCATGTGTAGAGCCCACTAATGTCAACAATAATCGACCAGTAGAGTCATAACAACCACTAATGTGACTGCCGTATCTTCAAGCTTTATGCTTACTTGACGACAGTCTTCTGCATTTATACACTCCGTTAATTCAGTCAGTGATTTTCTTTATTCCGAGTGGTTCCCTATCGACGCGTTCTCTCATACTCTTTTCTTTAATCTGTATATCATGTATATGTTTAACACGTATATCTCAATTTTATATTCATTTCATTTCATTTTCATTTAATATAACATAGGCATGTATTCGACTTTACATGGAAGATAATGGTTAACAAATAGGAAATTATACATGCATACCGGCAGAATACAAAGTTATGTTTGGAGGGAAAAAAAAAGAAAGAACTGAGAGGTTCACTGAAAAGCATGCTTGTATTGTGAACCAATCAAAGGATTCTTGTGAATACATTAAACTTTTTTTTTTTTTTTACAATTAAAGATAGGAGAGAACAAGACAGGACAGAACAAGACAATAGAAACACAACGACATTACATGACTTTACAGTAGGGTATACCATGACAGTAATAAAACACAAAAGAATAATGGAAAGGAAGGAGAGAAAGAAAAGGGAAATGAAAGGAAAAGCCAACACGCTGAACATCGGGATCGTAAGAGGGAATTGAGGTGTTTCAGCTCAGTCAGCCGAGCAAAGTGTATACAAATAAGAAAATGTAAAAAATGCACAATGATGAAATCAATGATTGACGATGAACCCTTAGGCTGTAAAGACCAGCTAAGTAATGTATCGTATATATCTTAATATGAGTTCAACAAAAAATACTTTAACTTACGCTTATTAATTCGAATTCAAAGATAAAGAATTTTTTATATCACAACTTAAAGAATTCCCAAATATAGGGCCAGTGTATATAAATGTATTTTGAGCCAATAATGTTCTCAGAAGGGGTAAATGAAACTCATTTGATCGCCTGGTGGGATAATTATGAAAATATTGATTTCGGGGAAACATTGAATCAAAAATGCTGGGAAGTGCATTTGTGTTATAATTAAACATAAACTGACCCAGCTGTAAGAAAAACAAATCTTTGATTTTTTAAATCTTATATCTAACAAATAATGGATCTGCATGGGAACGTGGAGAAACGCCACAAATAATACGAAGTGCCTTTTTTTTTGTAATAACAATTATCTATCTAATAAAGTTTGATGGGCACTATACCCCATGCTAAGATTCCATATTTAGATAAGGTAATATTAATGAAAAATGCAACGTCAGCAAAGAAGACAACCGGATATGAGATTTAAGTCTATTAATAATACCAATATTACGCGAAATTATTTTACTAATATTAATTTTCAATTTCAATTTCAACTTTATTTTCACCTCCATCAAAATGAACAAAGAAATTTATGTACATTGCATATACACGGGATATTTGTGATACCGAACAAAATTTGAAAAGGTACATAAGAAAATTATGAAAATGAAAAGTAGATGTGATTACATCTTTGTTAAATACATAAAGCGTATAATACAAGTCAACTAAGGATGAGGATGGAAGTGGAGGGTCCCACTAAGAAGCAAAGCTTGTACGATATGGGACCCTCAGAAAAATACACAAAACATCAATATAAAACACAATGATAAACGAACCGATGTCAACTGACATCAAAATGATTGGGAAGAGGAAAAAGAGAGAAAAGGAAAGGAAAACAAAAGAGGAAAAAAAGAGAGAAAAAAAAAGGGAGAAAAAAGAGGGAACTACAGCATGTGCCATCGTGGACGCAAGCAATCTGGATTTCATAATGTAAAATAAGTGATAAAATACAAGCTGGATTGAATGTAATGCAAAACATTTTTATACGTAGTTATGTTGGCAAGAATGCAGGAGAAAAAAAAACCACATCGTTATATTTAGAACACAGACAGGGACATAGTTTAATAGAAGGACTTATGTAAAAAAGAATGATGACTTGACTGAGATGATAAAGGGAAACTAACTCTGTTGGATGTTGTAAAGTTTCAATAAAAATGATTTTAATTTATTCTTAAAGGAATTCAGAGATTGAGCTGTAGTAATGTTACTGGGAAGTGAATTCCAGTACTTTGGCCCGTCGTAAATAAATGTGTTTTGAGCCAACAAAGTTCTCAGAAATGGCAAATGGAAATCATTTGATCGCCGTGTTGGATAATTATGAATGGATTGATTTCTTTGAAACATTGTTTCAAATATATTTGGGAGATTATTTTTATTATAATTATACATAAATTGTCCAAGATTAAACAAATACAAATCATTAATTTTCAATATTTTATGCTCATAAAATAGCGGGTCAGTATGGGACAAAAATGCAGTATGACATATAACACGGAGTGATTTCTTTTGCAATAAAAGTAATTTATCTAAGAATGTTTTATATGTATTTCCCCACGCGAGAATACCGTAACTTAAATATGGCAATATTAAGGATGAATATAATACGAGCAGGGACGACAAAGGAAAACAAAACTTAAGCTTATTAATTATACCAATATTACGTGAAATAATTTTACATATACCGTCAATATGAAATTTCCAGGACAGCTTGTTGTCAACTGTTACTCCAAGAAATTTTATATGGGAAACATTTTCGAGTGGAGTACCATCTAAAACAATATCAACAGGTAATGCCTCAGTAGAATTACTAAAGAGCATATATTTAGTTTTTTGAAGATTAAGAGATAGCTTATTTGCTTTTATCCACTGGGCAACATTTTCTAATTCTAAATTTATTGTATTAACAAGGGTAAAAAGATTGTTGTGTGAAAAAAATAGATTTGAGTCGTCTGCAAAAAGAATAAAAGAAAGAACATCTGATGATCTACAAAAATCATTTATGTAAACAGTAAACAACAGTGGACCTAATAAACTTCCCTGTGGCACCCCACATTTAATATTTAATATTTGTGAATTACAATCATTTAAGGAAACATATTGTTTCCTGTTCATGAGGTAGCTCCTGAACCACTCCAAGGCCTTCCCACGCACTCCATAATGGTGTAATTTGTTAAGTAAAATATCATGATTGATGGTGTCGAAGGCCTTGGAGAAGTCCAGGAACAAACCTATCAAATGAGAAGATTTATCGATAGCATGTGCCACTTTTTCTATAAAACTCAATAATGCATGTGTGGTGCTATGTTTCTCCCTAAATCCAAACTGAGAATTCGTAAATGTATTATTAGATTTAAAGAAATTAATAGTTCTTTTATAAATAATTTTTTCAAGAATTTTTGACAATGCACTTAACAAAGAAATTGGTCGGTAATTATTTACATCTAATTTGTCACCTTTTTTAAACAAGGGGATGACTTTTGCTATTTTCATACTTTCGGGGAAGGTGCCATTAAAAAGGGATAGATTAAATATATGAGCTAAGGGATCCGCAATTGACGATATTACCCCCTTTAAAAGAAAATTGCTGATGTCATCGTGCCCAGCACTTTTTTTGGAACTGAAATCAGAGACAATATTAATTATCTCCTGAGTGTATGTTGGATTAAAAAATATTGAACTAGAATTTGGGGGACCCAAAAATTCGGAAAAATGTTTTGTGGAGGGAGGAATATTACTTGCCAGGCTTTCCCCAATTGAAGAAAAATGGTTATTCAAAATATCACAAATTTGTTGAGAATCTTCAACAATTTCACCATCAAATCTAATTTTTGTAATATTTGACTTAACATTTGATATATTCATGGCTTGCTTTAAAACTTTCCATGTATTTTGCATATCATGCCTGTAAAATTGTAACTGATTAGTATAATATTTTTTCTTTTCTATTCGTATAATTTTCGTCAAAGTATTCTTGTAACTAGTGTATTTCAACTTTGATTGCTCAGTACGTTTCATTTTAAATCTGTAATATAAATTATTCTTTCTATTTATTGAACGCAGGAGCGATTTTGAAATCCATGGGAGCCTGGGTATTTTTTTGTAATTAGCTGATTTTTCTCTACGTTTTGGAATACAAATGTCCAAATGTTGGATAAAAATCTTCATAAAATATTCATAAGACAAATTAACATCATCTGTATCAAAGATACAGGACCAGTCTGCGGTGTCTAAGCTAGCACCTAGCCTAGCTATACTTTCATGAGTAATTCTTCGTTTAAATATATTGTTGTTTTTATTATTAACTGTTTCATTTAAAGAAAAACCAGTCGAGATGGGGAAATGATCGGTGATATCTGAGAGTACTACAAAAGAATCAGGAGGAGGAAGAATGTTACAAAAAATGTTATCAATTAAAGAAACAGATTCATTAACTATACGTGTGGGTTTAGATATTAAGGGTAAAAAAGAGGCAGACAAAAATATTTCCAAAAAATCTTGCGACGTATTATTCTGTTTTAGTAAATCTATATTGAAATCACCCATTATAAAACAATTTTTATGGATAAAAAGTGGGTTTTTAACCAGATCCGAAAAATAATCTAAAAATAATTTAGTATTCGCGTTTGGTGGTCTATATACTACACCTATGATTATATTTTTGCTGCCTGGAACTGTGATTTCAATAAATAAAGACTCAAACAAATCAGTCATACTGGTGATCTCATCGCGGACTACATAATCATAATTTTGTTTAACATATATGGCAACGCCTCCACCTACCCTATTTTGTCTGTTATTAACCACTAAATCGTACCCGTCGAGAGCGAAGGGAAGACTGGAGTCATGAGAGAGCCAGGTTTCGGTTAAACCTACCGCCGAGATATTATGCATGATGGGACTATTTAAAAATAACCTCATTTCTTCAAAATGCTTATTGATACTTCTAATATTAAAATGTAAAAGAGAAAAAGCAGTACTATCATATTCCTTGACAACATTGGTAAATTGGGATTGAGTAAGATATTCAGAAGACGGACTTTGCAATTGGTTCTCTGTGTCAAAATCATAATCTAATTCTTGCGGCGATGAATTAAAACTGTCAGAAGCATAATTATCAAAAAAATTGTCATTTTGATTGATATTTGATTCGTTTTGTTCAAAAGAAGGTCCTGCCAAATCAAAAAAGTCATCATCATTAATTGAATTGAATGCTGTGTCTATAGAATTGCGTATTAAAGGGTGAGCGTGTTGTCCGTTGCTTGAGTCCACGAGGGCACCTGTAGAGGGCAGTAGAGAACAATTTGACTGTGGAGATTGTTGCAATATTGCAGTTACACATTTTATCGTTGTCTCTTAATATAACGTTGTCTACAAAGGAAAATAGGATCGTCCTATACATAACATTAATACGATCTAAGTAGGCACAAACATAAAGAGAACAGTTTGTCATAAGCATGAATACTAATATTCAAAATAAGTTATAATAAAACTCCGGTAATTGTTCTTTATCCGATCAATAGAAGGAACACATGTATGTAATACGTATTGTGTTATGACAGAAGAGAAGACATCTCAAGTCTCATAGGGACCGCCAACCGCCACTACATAGGGCAAATACTAGGTTGCCAAGGGCAACTCTAGGAAGGAAATCCTTACCCAAAGAATCAATTTTACAAGAAATGAGAAAAAAAAAATAACCGTTTTTATCATTAATTCTATACGGATTTCTCCTCTCCCATAACTGCAGCGCAAAAGCTCACCCATCCCTATGCCCCAAAAAGACCAACACGCTGGGACCGCCGACGGCCAGTATATTATATAGGGCAAATACATGGTTGCCAAGGGCGACTCTGTAGCGAACAAGGCACACACCAATTTCGAGCAAGTTACAAGTTGACATAATATATTGTGATGAACTGTATTAAACTGTGCAGCCGGTCCACAGTACTGCGTGAGTGGAGAAGAATACAATACTCGGCTGATACTGTCAGTTCTGATGGCACCCGTTGGCAGATGCCATCCTGGACAAAAAGAACATGTAGGGCAAGTACACGGTTGCCAAGGGCAACTCTATAGCGAACAAAGCACACACCAAATTCGAACAAGTTACAAATTGACATAGTATGTTGTAATAAATTGTATTTTGTAACATTAATGATATGAGGCTTCCACGAAAGTTTATCGTCCACTGTATACCGAGAAACTTTGTATGAGATACACGCTCTATAGTGAACGTCATCAAAGATGATATCAGTCTCTGTGGGTAAAACTTCTATATAGACTTACTGAATAACATATAGTTAGTTTTCTGAAGATTCAGTGATAATTTGTTGGCACTTTTTTAAATTCGGAATTAACAGTAGAGTGATTGGATTTTGGTGGGAGAAGAAAATATTTGAATCATCGGCAAAAAGTATAAAAGAAAGTATGTCGGATGATCTACAAAAATTATTTATGTAAATGATGAAAAGTAAAGGTCCTACCATATACTACCCTGAGGGACGCCACATTTAATAACTTCAAGACTAGATTCGGATGTACACACTGCATGTTTCAAACTCTTGTAAACAAAAAGAAATGACTGTATTTCATTTTTGTAATATCATGATCGATGCAGAAAATTCTTAATAAATTCATTTGAATTTGGATCGTGTAATGTCATAACAACCACTACAATATCATCATAACACGTCGACGACAAATGTCATAATGGCCATAACATTGATGTCATAACACGTCGACGACAACTATCAAAATCGGATTAACCACAAATGTCATAACACGTCGACGACAAAATTTAAAATCGAATTAATCACAAAATGTCATAACGCGTCGACCACAAATGTCAAATTTTTCAAATTTACTGCAAATGTCATAACGCGTCATAGGGGAGGATCCAGGAATTCCGTAAAGGCGGCGCGCCGCCTTTACAAAATCAAAGACTGGCGTGACCCCCCCCCCCCCCTTTTCTTCTTTTTATTTCTGTTGTTTTAACAAAATATAGAGAGGGGGCACAAGAGAGGGAAGCGCCCCCTCTCGATCCGCCATTGCGTCAACCACAAATGTCAAAATCGGATTGACCACAAATGTCATACACCTCGACCAGAAATATCAAAATTTCCAAATTTACTGCAAATGTCATAACGTGTCACAGGGGAAGATCCAGGAATTCCATAAAGGGGAGGCGCCTTATACAAAATCAAAAGCTGGCGGCAACCAGCTTCATTTTATTTCTTTTTATTTCTTTTTGTTATAACAAAAATATATAAGAGACGGAGGGGGTCGCCGCGCCGCCCCTCTACAAAAGTACAAGCTGGCGCACCCCCCTCCCCCCCCCCCCCCGCCCCATTTTTGTTTTTGTTTTTACTTCTGTTGTTTTTAACAAGAATAGAAAGGAGCACCAGAGGGGGATGCGCTCCCTCTCGATTCGCGATTGCATCATCCACAAATGTCAAAACTCATTGCTTGCATTTCAGGGGCGGATCCAGGAATTCCGTAAAGGGGAGACACCTTTCAAAATAAAAGGCTGGCGCAACCCCATCCCCCTTATTTTTTTTTCGTTTTATTGCTTTTGTTAAAAGAAAAAAAGAAAGAGACAGAAAATGAAGGAGGGGTTACTTTTGTAAAGGCGCCTCCCCTTTACGGAATTCCTGGATCCTCCCCTGTGACGCGTTATGACATTTGCAGTAAATTTGGAAATTTTGACATTTGTGGTCGACGTGTTATGACATTAGAGGTTGTTATGATATTGCACGATCCAAATTCAAATGAATTTATGAAGAATTTTCTGCATCGATCATGATATTATAAAAATGAAATACAGTCATTTCTTTTTGTTTACGAGACAATGGAACATGCAGTGTGTACATCCGAATATAAAACTGAGATATACGTGTACAGATTAAAGAAAAGACTAAGAGAACACATCGATTGGGAACCACTCGGAATAAAGAAAATCAAATGATCTGACTGAATTATGGCACATGTATTGGGAGTGTAAATTCAGAAGACTGTCGACAAATAAGCATATAGCTTGAAGATGCGACAACCACATTAGTGGTTGTTATGACATTAGTGGTAGATTATTGTTGACATTAGTGAGCTCTAACATGGTGACAGCATATTTTGAAAGAAAATCATACAATGATATTGTGAATTCAACTAACTCCCTCAGCTTTTGAGCATCTGACTTGAAATTTGGCACCTGTGACAGCTATAGTTTTGCAAACTTCATTTTTTCTTAATGTCAAACATTGTGTTGCCATGGTAACATTATTTTCATGAAAATCATAGAAATTGCTGATTTATTGACTTTACTCACTCAGGTTTTGAGCACTTGACTTGAGATCAAGTTGTTGATTTTATTTCACTTCCAACAAACAAATAAGAAATACAAAGAAACACTCATATACACAGACGTCATGAAATCAGTACCACAATGCGATGAACAGAATACCATTATTGTAAGAAAAATGTAGGTAAATTATCAACAGAGATACAAATATCTGTTACGTCACTGTGGTAAATGCATAAACGATATTGCTGGAAATGGAGGGGACTGCTAAAAAGCAGAGCTTGTAGAATGCAGTCCCCTCATCAAGAAAAAAAAAATGCAAAAAAAATGAGATATGACACATGTTATTGTGAGTGAGCAAAATAACACATTACTGTACTGTTAATTTTATTCAATGTTGAACAATACATTGTCATGGTATTTTTTTTTTCCAGGAAAAGCATACAAAGTAATCATTGCTAGTTGAGCTAACTGCTTCAGTGTCTAGTTGGGGGTATATATTAATCACATTAGGTGATACTTCTAGTTTGTATTACAGTACTTCTTGGATATTGGAGGATCAGATTACACACAGGTACCTTCATGAAAAAAAAGTGCTTGATAAAGAAGTGAATAAAGTGCATAATGACTTCATGCAATAGTGGTGTAATTTTCCTTCATACATTGTGACTGTACATGTTTCTAGACAAACTGATCAATGTATATAGAGAGTAGAAAGTGGTCTTGTAAACAAACATTGTAAAGTTTAAGAATCAGACAGAGAGAAGGGGAAGGGACAGAGAGAGTATGAGAAACAAATAAATTGTATGATAGGCTAATTCAAACAGTGATCGAGGAAGGAATACACGAGTCATGCATTTGAAAAAGGAGGGGGTCCGAGAGATTTCGGAAAAATGAATATGCAGAGTGAGTCTTTGAAACTAGTATGAAGAAAAGAGCGGGGCAGGTTTGAGAAACAAAATAATATACCATCAGTATGAAGATAGATGTAGGGCCTTTATTATAGCAACAGATATAACAGAGGGGGCTTGGGGTCTGAGAAATAACATTAATACATGTACATACAATCTAGGGTCTTAGAAACAGAAATCATGTGATATGAGAGGGAGTCAAGAGAGATAGAGAGAGCTTGTATTTGGAACAAATACTATGATGTATGGAGAGACGGGAGATGAGAGACGTTTCGGAAATAAGAGAGTGAGGGGGGTCTGAAAGACAAATAATAGTACATTACTTTTGATACAATGTATTAATTTCAAAATGAGAAAAATGGCAAGCATGATTTTCCAATGTATTTCATTCCATTCAGGTGTCATTAGATTATGCGATCATGTTATTTCAGAACTCTCTGATACATGTACATGCACATGTACCAGCCTATTCCATAACTTTCAAATTTTTTGTTTTGTATTGTCTTGTTTTTCGCACTTTCACTCGTTTACATAGTACAATGTACGTTCATGAACTTGTTGGATGCAGGTCTACCACGGCAAGCAAAACTTTCACAGCGCGTACAAACACTCACTGATGCACGTGTACGAATCGAATCGGCGCGAGTGGAGGCACTGTAGAACTCATCGCAACCCGAGCGGAGTCAGGCGTGGTGGAGCACCCCAATTTGCATCTCATTATCGCCCCCTTCTATTTGAATTTCCAACGGGCATCCACGGCTGCCCGAAACTGTGTGCATGAAAAAGTCAAATCTTTACCTTCTCCTTGTGCCGCTATGCGTGCCGCTAGTAAACTCAAACTTCCCACACTATCTAAGTTTTTAAAAACCTTCCTTTTGATGAAAAAATTATGAAATTTGCTGCACTAGAACTTGAGATATTAAAGCGTTTTGAAAATCACCTCTCGCAAAACATGCTCTCTGTTTTTTTCCTACTGGACTATGGCCGGGCTCCAATGTGTCCGAAATTAGCAACATAAGTTTATCAGGCCTCAATCCATATGTGGTGAAAGTTTTCGCTTGGTTCCACCTGTACTTTTTGAGAAATCAACTTGTTTCTACAGGGTTTGGAATAGAAAATTGTAGTCAGCGAAACAATTGAAAATGACGTCATTTCTTTTCCCGTAATATTGGGCATGCGTGGTACAGTACGTGAGATTCGTGCTCATTGTTGGTTTGCATGTGACGTAGTCAATTTTTGCTGAGTGTCGCACGGCGGTGACTGCTGAGCTGCTGCCGCGCAAGCTGCATGCAGCAAAGCGTTGTGTGTGCTGTGACATGCAACGCTACAGTCACGCGATTATATATACATGGGACCGACCTGTACGCCTTGCGTTCGTGTCATTTTTGACATCACCTTCTGTTTTTTTCCGACACAACCATGGCCGGGAATATTACAGTATGACATTTAAAATGCAAGCAGATAAATAAATTTCGGTGTACTTTGTTCGAATGGCGCTTTGGTTCCGCAATCACACTTCGTGAATTTTATGATGATTTTCGAGGCATATTTTTGGCAATTTTGCTCGCCAGGTTTTCGCTAAAATTTCACATTTTATCATTGTCAAATCCTTTAATATGTTATATGTGCATATTCGGACATGTTTTCAATTTCAAACTAACTCAATTTTAATCCGAAAATAGGTTTCCTTAAATTGTTATTAGCTTGAGAAGTTGTTTACTTTTTCTCAACTACGCGAGTACATGTTGTTTACTTTATGCAAATGAGGCTCGGCTGCCGATGGATTTCTGCGAGATAATTGGGGTGCTCCACCGCGCCTGGAGTAAGCATAGACGCATCACAAGCAGTTTCATTGAATTAAATTGTGAAAAGCCACAGGCTTGCGTGTAAATAAAAAATACGCATCCGGGCAAACGGGTCAGGCAGCGGCTGAACCGGAGACACCTGTGGAGTCTCGACCCGGTGATTGTGTGAGCTTATGTGGACGAAGCTCATTGGACCTTCGACACCCCAGTTCAGCTATCACTAGTCCATGGGCCAAGACCCGAAAAATGGGTTGTTGGTACCATCTGAGGTGGCACAACCTTTTTGGTGTCATTTTGTTTGTCGGGCATAGATATGCTTATCAAGCTATGATAGCATTTCCAAATGAGTAGCTTAGTCATAATAAATGAATTTTTAACCAATTTGGTCTCGTATTTATATCCCTATACTTCTGAATCGAAACTAAACCGCTGTACAAAGAAGAGCACTGCCTTCTGTATGTCCACAGGTGTTCTGTTGTAAACGCGGTGCGCTTAGTCTTTATTCAAGGCAGCGAAGGGAATATCCAAAGGGTTATGATGTCCACAGCTGTCACGCGGTGCGCTTAGTTCTTTATCTAGACCAATGTACCGTTATCATTATCTAAAGTTCCTCATAAAAGGGATTATCTATACTATTTTTATACTACCCTATCAACAAATACTTCAGTTTTAAGCAAAAATCACTCTGTTCATTTACAATATCATTCATTATAATGTATCGTAGTGTACCGGTACATTGTTTTTGCAGTATCTTATATTGTTGGAGGGAAATAAAGCCACATTAGCGTGGTATCAGCGTTTTCACCGTAGCGTTTTCACCGGAAAATGATAAATGATTGTAAAATACGGTAAAATTCACTAGGAATTGCTTTTGTTGTTGTTGTTTTTTAGATAAAAGGATATACACTGTATCATACGCTTTGGATATTCCCTTCGCCGTCTAGAATAAAGACTAAGCGCTGTGGACATCGTAACCTTTGGATATTCCCTTCGCTGCCTTGAATAAAGACTAAGCGCACCGCGTTTACAACAGAACACCTGTGAACATACCATAGAGCTGCATTTTACAGCTCTATGGAACATACAGAAGACAGTGCTCTTCTTTGTATGGCGGTTAGTTTCGATTCAGAAGTATAGGGATATAACAACGAGACCAAATTGGTTAAAAATTCATTTACTATGACTAAGCTACTCATTTGGAAATGCTATCATAGCTTGATAAGCATATCTATGCCCGACAAACAAAATGACACCAAAAAGGTTTTGCCACCTCAGATGGTACCAATATCTGGCCTGGCCCATGGACTACACTGCTAGACAAGGCTCTGCAGCGTCTGGTCTGTCTGGTGGCAAGACAGGGTGTGGCAGCTTCACTCCTTGTGAGCCTGCCTATACATACGCTGGCTGCTGCAAACTTAACTATGCGGGGGAACAATAGCTGTCAAACACCTGTAATCAGAATGTGGGATGCCACCAACCCAACTAAATTCATATTCAAATTCACTTCCTCCCAGACTGGAGGGTATCTAAATTATATTTAAATCAACTCCTTACAAAGAGTAATCTGTTTCTTTAAAATAACCATCAGTAGTATCCTACAGTTATGAACATAATCTTTTTTTGACAACAGCAAATTCTTACGGTTTAAAAGAATAAGAATGATTACAACTTTAGTTATCTTATATGTTGGTCCACTCCATTGCCTTTCTTCATTGAAATGTTGTTAATGGGGATATGATATCAATTCAGGGATGTTTGCTAAATTTCTTTAGCACAGGTCACAAAATCTTATGTTTATAACTATTGTCCAAGATGGATTCAATGACTATGCTTTGGTGAAGACGCAAATCCCTGAATTTCTGGTATATGATGATAGTCATAGCAATTATCAGATATCACTGAAGTTTTTCTGAAACTGCTTCCATAAATGAATCAAAATGTAAAAAAAAAAGTAGGAAATGGGCATGGAGTTATGAACAAAAGACACTTGATGTTTTAATGTTTGTTTACATGTGCACTGCCCATGGAACAGCTCTTAAAATTGGTGTGTGAGTAATACAAGGTGTAAGGAAGATTGTAAGAAGAATCAGTTTCATTCCAAGAACTTTATTTTTGACCCCATAATTATTATGTTTACACTTTGGGTACCAATGATTGGAGCCATGCACGTATACATAATTTTCTCAAGCGCTCGCTGGCTTCACTCGCTCGCGAAGAAAGTAATATCGACGTAAGCTATGGGACAGACGTTGACAACGTCTAATAGTATTGGCCTACTGTCACATGTAAACATGCTATGACTCGAGCAACTCGGGACCATCTGCAAATTTACTATGTACGAAAACAAACAAATAAACTATAACAAAAACAATACCACCATAATTGAACCCCCCCCCCTCCATTTCCTGAACCATTCCAGAAACGATGATGACTCTGATGACTCAGTCAGGATACATCTATGGGCATACCCAGGGATGAACAGGGGCGTCGAATCTATCTTGGGGGGGGGGGGGGGGGGCAAAGGGGCATTCGCCCCGCCCCTACGGAAATGTTGGGGCAGACAAATCCTTAAATTGTCCCCACTGAACTCTATCGAGTATGTAGAACTATATAAAATTCAGTTTTTGCCCCCAAGCAATTCCCGAAATGAGGACAAATCTCGAACTTTCTTTATGGAAAACTGTCCAAATACCGACAGAACTATGCACCGGATCATTGAAATGCAATCATAAACATGCAAAAGCTCCGCTGCTGGGTCCCATTCGATAGACTTTGTACACTTTTGAGATTTACGTATTTCCTTTTATTTTATCAAAGAGTGTGCAGCAGATCTTTCACTTACAAAAGCTCCCTCATTATGCAGAGGCTCCCCCATAAAAGTATTGGGGTCAAACATATCATTTTGCTCCTCCTCGTAACTCCCGAGATGTGGAAATGTTCTTACTTTTTTTGCTAGAAATCTATTTAAATATTTCACCCAAAGATGGCTGAATTTCAGTTCTAAAAACACAAAATCTCCCTCGCGTAAGAGGAGGATAGGCCTTACCTCGTTCATACCCTCCCGTTCCGTCCTTTCTACTTAATACACTTTACACACTAAGAAATACGATTTCAACATCTTTGAACCCAAAATTGTCCCTATACAACGACCCTAATGCGTGCAACTTTGCGCCGCAAAAAAAAAAAAAAAATGCAATACGCTGAATTTTGAACCTGAGGGGGTGCGAATTTGCAACCTCAGCTTTGTGCTAGTGAAGGCTGCAAACATCCACCAGTACCATTAATACATTGCGAATGAAACATTTGGATCACGAGTGCCAATGTTTTACTCGTAAGATCAAACTTACACTCTATAATGGATATGTCCGCATCTTTGTAGGTACAAATAATATTAAGTAAGAGATTTAATTTTCTACTTGCATGATAAAAGGTACAAATGTGCACCCCTGGGTGCTGCTATAGTGACAAATAGGGTGCAAATTTGAACCTTTATTTTTTAGTGTGTAGATTGACAGATTTTAAAAATATTTCATCTAAAGTGTGCACCAGGTCTGTTACTTCAGTTTTAAAAAATGCAAAAGTTCCGTGGGTATCTAGATACTTTCAAATAACAGAGGGTTCACCCCCCCCCTCAAAAAAAAAAATAGTATACACTTCTGTATTGAAATTTTCCCAGATCACATCATAATGTGTTAACGAGATATTTTCATCTGAATTCTAAAAATGCAAAAGCACCCTCCTATGCAGGGGCGTCGATCCTGGAGGACGGGGGCGCGGATGGGGAAGGGGCAAACATTATCATTTTGACCCCCAATAATTCCCGAAATGTAGAAAATTTTCTTGCGTTTTTTTTTTTTTTGATAGAAAACTGTCCAAATATATTATTTAAAGTGTGCACCAAAATTGCAGAATTTTAATTCTGAAAATGCAAAAAAAAAAAAAAAAAAAAATCACTCTCTCGCGTGG
The DNA here is from genome assembly GCA_033980235.1 of Diadema setosum. Taxonomy (NCBI): domain Eukaryota; kingdom Metazoa; phylum Echinodermata; class Echinoidea; order Diadematoida; family Diadematidae; genus Diadema; species Diadema setosum. The sequence continues at coordinate 2,389,390 of CM067064.1, forward strand.
GAGGAGGATACCCCCTCCCCCTTTTGGTCATTTTCCTTTTTTCTTGTTTACATTGACAGATTCCCAAATGCACCAGGTCTTTCACTAAAATTCAGTTACAAACACATACACACACACAAAAAAAAAAAGATCCACCGCGGATGGAGGGGATTTCTTCTTTCAATCAACCCTTTCCCCGCTTGTTTCCCATTAAAAACTTTAGTACACTTTGGAGATTGACAGCTTTCCGAATTTTCCTTCCAAATTTTTCATTTGTATTTGTATTCTAAGAATGCGAAATCCCACTCGTATCCAGGGACGTCCATCCTGGAGGACTGGGGGACTAAGTATTGCACCAAAAGTATGCATCAGATCGCTGTTTCAAGTCTGTAAATGCAAAATTACCTTCATGTGGGAGGAGAAAAGCCCCTTCAATCTACACCCTCGTGTGCTTACTTTTTCTGATTGAATTGCTTAACAGACAGCGTTCATGACAATTATTCATGAAAAATTAATACAATGAGTTTATTAATTTTAAATAATACCGTTGTATAGGCAAATTGTTCATTGTAATCTACATCAAAATATTTTGTTACCTTCAGCAAATGGGACTGTTTCAAGTCGCTAAAACACGCAAACATGCATAAAATTGCACCATTTACAACATCAAAATGCAAAACAAATCTGGGGGGTCACCCCCTCCCACACCCTCCCCTCCCCCCGTTCGCTCGCTCGGGCGCGGTCGCGTTCATGACATTCAGTTGAAGAATTAATACAAGAATTTTATTCAAATGATACCATTTAAGGCAAATTGTTCGATAATAATCTACATCAAAATATTCTGCTGCCTTAAACAAGTGGGACTGTTTAAAGTCAGTAAATCACGCAAAAACATGCATCAAATTGTACCATTTACAAGATCAAAATGCAAAACGTTCTCACCGTGGGAGGGGGAACATCCCCCATTCTATGTCCTATCCGAGGGACAGAGTGTTTTGCCTCTTGCTAGAGGGGAAGGTATGCTTACACACAACATTGCTAAGTGCAGACTCGGGTTCGAACCCGGGCCCTTAGGATCGTGAGGCAGACGCGCTACCGACTGAGCCAACTCACCGCTGAGATATCACGATTTAGTCATGAAATTATGATATCTATGAATATTTCTTTTTCTTTTTGATAGGGAAAACTCCAAAATTTCAACAAAAATGTGCACCATATCGCTGAATTTTAAGTCTGAAAATGCAAAATCTTCCTCGTGTGGGAGGGGGATCTTCCCCTCCACCCTTCCCCCGCTCCCTCGCACAGATATTCCAACTCCAAGTCCCTTCCCCACCCACCGTCATTAAAATGGAACGATGTCCCTGGGATGATTGCTTTATTGAATTAAATCAAAAAATTGAAAAAAAAAATAGCTACAGGAAAATATCTACTAGGTTATTACTACAAACAAATGGAGATCCATATTACCATTTTATTGAATTTATTTGGGCATTATTCAGGGCTGCGATACGTTTTTGAAAGGGGAGGGGGTCAATATCGCCTGTCAGTCAAGAAGACAAACAAAAACAAGAACAAGAAGTCTTCATATTTTTGCTGCCACTTCCCTTCCACTTTATATTTCATGCAAGAGAGTGGGACATTCGATCCCTGTAAAGTGTGTGCGTGTGTGTGTGTGGTGGTGGTGGGGGGGGGGGGCGGCACCAAGTTTCTCTTCCCCCCCCCCCCCCCCCCCAAAGGCTGCCCCGCTCCGGTTATGGGCTTGTAATCGTGGTATTGGTGACTATCGGTGATCAGCCCCCCCCCCCCCCCTCCTCAGTACGGATTTACGCCGTTGCCCACTAGTCAATCTTGATCGTAAGCGCCAAGGAACAATTCTGTACCACTCGCTATGAGAGGCAATTAAAGGTATTATTTACCATTTTCAGATGAAACAAAAATCCCCCAAATCCAACTTTACTGTTTCAAAATAATTCTTAAATGTGAGTTAGGCACAGAAACATTTTTAGTCTGTATAATCAATGTTAAGCGTTGTCAAATATACAAAATGTGAGCAACAGTTGTAACAAAAAAGCTTCTAGACTAAACTGTCTACAGTTATGGTTTGATGAGAAAAATAGTTATGTCCTTGTATTTTAGGCTTTATTGCAAGTTTTTTACTTGGTAGGATGTTTTGTGATACAACTGACCTACACAATAAATACATCAATTAATGTGATATCTTAGACATTTTTAAAATCATACTCCCAAAGGTAAACTGTTTATACCTTTAAACTATTCCATGTAGACAAATGACGATCACCGTTTCAGAGTGAACGAAGCTTAACCCGTTTCTTACGGGAACCTGGTATACTCAGGTTCCTTATGTGCAACGGCGTAGCCAGGATTTGATCTTAGGGGGGGCGGTTAGTCTGCGAGGGAGCGAAGCGACCGAGCCCGAGCGAGCGGAGCGAGCGAGGGGGGGGGGGGGGGGAGGGTGTGGGAGGGGGGTGTCCCCCCTGCCACGGTAAGAACTTTTTGCATTTTGATGTTGTAAATGGTGCAATTTGATGCATGTTTTTGCGCGTTTTATCGACGTGAAACAGTCCCACTTGTTTAAGGTAGCAGTATATTTTAGTGTAGATTATTATTGAACAATTTGCCTATAAAATGGTATAATTTTAAATACACTTCTTGTATATATTAAAGGTCCTGTTTACCTTTGGGAGCAGTGATTTGAAAAATTTTCAAGATATCACATTTGATGCATATGTGTAGGTCTGTTGTATCACAAAAACATCCTACCAAATAAAATTTTCGCAATAAAGCCTAAAATAAAAGGAGATCTCAGTATTTTTCTCAATAAACCATAACTGTACACGGTTTAGTCTGGAAACATTTTTATTATACCTATTGTTCACATTTTGAGTATTTAATAATACGTAACATGAATTATAAGGATTCAAATTTTTACAGTGGTTGTTTCTATCCCTAACTCACATTTTAGAACTATTTCACTAATGCTGGGTTTTTGTTTCATGTGCAAATGGTAAATTATGCCTTTAATTCCTTTCACTGAATATCATGAACGCGACTGAACCCGAGCGAGCGGAGCGAGCGAGGGGGGAGGGGAGGGTGTGGGAGGGGGGTGTCCCCCCTCCCACGGTAAGAACTTTTTGCATTTTGATGTTGCAAATGGTGCAATTTGATGCATGTTTTGCTCGTTTTATCGACGTGAAACAGTCCCACTTGTTTAAGGTAGCAGTATATTTTAGTGTAGATTATTATTAAACAATTTGCCTATAAAATGGTATAATTCAAACACACTTCTCAATATTAATTCTTTTCACTGATATCATGAACGCGACTGAATCCGAGCGAGCGGAGCGAGCGAGGGGAGAGGGGAGGGTGTGGGAGGGGGTGTCCCCCCTCCCACGGTAAGAACTTTTTGCATTTTGATGTTGTAAATGGTGCAATTTGATGCATGTTTTTGCGCGTTTATATCGACGATAAACAGTCCCACTTGTTTAAGGTAGCAGTATATTTTGATGTAGATTATTATTGAACAATTTGCCTATAAAATGGTACAATTTAAATACACTTCTTGTGTTAATTCTTTTTCACTGAATATCATGAACGCGACTGAACCCGAGCGAGCGGAGCGGGAGAGGGGGGAGGGGAGGGTGTAGAAGGGGGGATGTCCCCCCTCCCACGGTAAGAACTTTTTGCATTTTGATGTTGTAAATGGTGCAATTTGATGCATGTTTTTGCGCGTTTTATCGACGAGAAACAGTCTCACTTGTTTAAGGTAGCAGTATATTTTGATGTAGATTATTATTGAACAATTTGCCTATAAAATGGTACAATTTAGATACACTTCTTGTGTCAATTTTTTTCTCTAAATATCATGAACGCGAGTGAACCCGAGCGAGCGGAGCGAGCGAGGGGGGAGGGGAGGGTGTGGGAGGGGGGTGTCCCCCCTCCCACGGTAAGAACTTTTTGCATTTTGATGTTGTAAATGGTGCAATTTGATGCATGTTTTTGCGCGTTTTATCGACGATAAACAGTCCCACTTGTTTAAGGTAGCAGTATATTTTGATGTAGATTATTATTGAACAATTTGCCTATAAAATGGTACAATTTAGATACACTTCTTGTGTCAATTTTTTTCTCTAAATATCATGAACGCGAGTGAACCCGAGCGAGCGGAGCGAGAGAGGGGGGAGGGGAGGGTGTGGGAGGGGGTGTCCCCCCTCCCACGGTAAGAACTTTTTGCATTTTGATGTTGTAAATGGTGCAATTTGATGCATGTTTTTGCGTGTTTTAATGAGTTGAAACAGTCCCACTTGTTTAAGGTAGCAGTATATTTTATTGTAGATTATTATTGAACAATTTGCCTATAAAATGGTATATCATTTAAATAATCTTCTTGTATTAATTCTTACACTGAATATCATGAACGCTGTCTGCAGTTCAGCAATCAAACAGAAAAAGCATGCACACGAGGGTGTAGATAGGGGCATATCCCCTCCCACACGAAGGTGATTTTGCGTTTTCAGACCTGAAATTCAGCGATCTGGTGCAAATTTTTGGTGCAGTACTTTTTCATCGAAGTGTTAAAATCACGGAATTTAGCTCTTATTCCGAATGTGCACCAACTGTGTGTATAAAGTCTAGTAAGGTAGAGCTTAGGGGAAGGGGGATTCCCCCTCCCGCTCGCGGAGCTTTTGCGTTTTTTTAAAATTGAAATAAAGCGATCTGGGTATAGCCACAGTCTACTTCTATGCATGGCGGAAGGGGGGGGGGGTAGGGGCAGGCGAGCAGGGAGAAGGCGTGGGCGAGTGTTATCTCCACCCTTCCCTTCCGATGGAGCTTTTGCCTGAAATTGAGATATTTCGTATACGTATATTTGATGGAATCGACATTTGGGAAATCAAAAAAAAAAAAAAAAAAAAAAAAAATGATGGGGAGGGGGGGGGGGGGCTGAGGGAGGAAAGGGTCGATTAAAAGGGGAAATTCCCCTTATACATGAGGAAACCTTGAGTTTTCGGAATATAAGTGATAAGTCTTGTGCACTCAGAATTATTCATACTTTTTTTTTTTTGTAAATCTAAAAAGTGTACTAAGCTAGGGAAAGAGGCACAGAGGGGGAGGGTTTGGGAGGGGGATACCCCCTCCCAAGCACTAGAGATTTTGCATATTTTGAATTGAAATTCAACGATCTGGTGCACACTTTGAGTGAAATATTAAAAAAAAAATATCTTATTTGATGAAAGGTTGCAAAGGAGACCCGCTTCATGTGCATGCATACAGTATACACGCATTTTTTTCCGCCTCCCAAATCCCCGGTCCAAATCTTAGGGGGGGGGGGGGCGACCGCCCCCATCGTCCCCCCCCCCCCCCCCCCTGGCTACGCCAGTGCTTATGTGGGAGCAACTCATGTACGGGAACCTGGTATACCAGGTTCCCAAGATGAAGACAGGAGTGCCTGCTTTCGTGGCCAAAATTCATGCTTTTTTGTGTTATAAAGTCCCCAAAATGGGTTTGATAAAAAAATATGAGAGTTTATTTTTTCAGCGCATGTGCTCTTTCTGTTGGAAGAATTCGTATATCACAAACATAGTTTATGGCGCAAAAACCCTGTTTATCGAGTGATAAACAATTGGGTTTTTTTTTTTTTTTGGAAGAACTATGTTTATCGCTCGAAAAACTGTGTTTATCGGCCGATAAACATTGTTTTTTTCTGAAAAACTATGATTATCGAGTGACAAACAGATTTTTTTCTGGAAAAAAAAAAAGTCGCCGTGCTTCGCACGTCATCTGGTCGTGCTAACACATAGGGAGAATTCGTAGTCAACTGACTTAGCGCTGGTCACATGACGGTGGTTCGCCAGAGGCTACCCCGAGTCTACCCTGGTCAATATCGCAGGGTAAGATTTCGCCGGAGGCTACCCCAGGCTACCCCGAGCAGGGGCGGATCAAGGGATTCCGTAAAGGAGAGGCAACTTTCCGAAATGAAATTGGGCGCACGCGCCCCCTCCCCCATTATTATTCTGGTTTTTTTTTATTTCTCTTGTTTTAACAAAAAAAAAAAGAATAAAGAGGGTGCGCGCGCCCCCTGGATCCGCCACTGCCGAGGCTGTCCACTGTGTTGCGTCTTATAAGGACGTTCCTCAGTTAAAGTGAAGTCCATGTCAAAGTTCTTCAAACTTTCCATACAGTAACTTTGACCCATCCGAAGCCAAAATATGTAATAAAACCATAGGTTCTTTTCCTTGTTTTTCTTCTACGAGACTTTGAAGAATATGATTAATCTGCTGTCCTGTATCAAAAATCCTTACAGAATCAAGACCATGATTAGCACCAAAAACTGCAATGACAAACTTAAATCCCCATAATTCCTTCAAAATCAACGATATTTTCTCTAAATATGCCATAATTGTAGAAAAAAGGTACCCAAAACGAGGAAAAGAATAGAGGAAAAGAATAGAGGATTAAAGAATAGGGTTTACACTCTCATTCTTGAGCAAGCAGCGCCCTCACGCGGCAGAAAACACCGAAATCTGTCAAATCCTTCTCATCGACGTTTTCTGTTAGAGGGTGGTTAAAAGGACAAGATTCATAAAACTTATCCTGTACACTCAAAACCAATGTTATTTTCACGAAACTTGACCAAATTGCAGACGGAGGCTTACTTATTCCAGAAAAAAGAATAAAAAGTGGGGGTTCAAGTACTCGTTTTTATGCTAGCAGCGCCCCCATGCGACATAATCTTCGTAAGTCCCCAAAACCTGTTCAGGAACCTATGCAAGGATGCCCTGACAGGGTGAGTTCATAAAACTTATGGTGTACATTTAAAACCCACGTCATGTTCACGAAACTTGACCAAACTGTAGAAGAAACCCTACTTATTCCAAAAAAAAAAAAAAAAAAAATGGGTGTTCATGTGCTAGTTTTTGTGCTGGCAGCGCCCCCATATGATAGAAATCATCCTAGGACCCCAAAATTTGGTTATAAACCTATCGTGGGTGCCCTGATTAGGTGGGGTTCATGAATATCATGCTGTACATTCAAAACCCATGCCACTTTTACGAAACTTTGTCAAATTGTAGAAAAAAAAGGCTTACTTAAAGGGTGTGTACAGTTCTGGTCGAGGTGAGGATTTAGCTTTTAACGTTTTGCGAGATATTCAGAAATCACTCTATGAGATGTCAAAGAGCATGCAGTTCTAAGTGGTATCAAAAGTTTATTCGATGAAAATCGGTTTTGAAATGGCTGAGATATCCAAAAACAAGGTGAAACAAAGAGATCCTAATAAAGTTGTGGCATGTCGCCTTTTATTATTAGCACTTTTTTGGATATCTCAGCCGTTTGAAAACCAATTTTCATCAAATAAACGTTGAATCCTTCTTAAAATTACATGCTCTTTCATATTTCATAAGAGGCTTTTCATTATCTCACTTAGGAATGTTCAAAACATGAATCCCCACCTCAACCAGTACTGTACAGTCCCTTTAATGCAGAACAATTGTAAAAAAAAAAAAAAATAGAGGGTTCATGTGCTCATGTTTGTGCTAGCAGAGCCTCATTGCGACAGAAATCATCCTAAGACCCCCAAATCTGGTCAGGAACCAATGCACCGATATACCCTGCTAGGGTGCATGCATCTCATGCGGTTCACTCAAAACCCCATTTTCTTCTAAAAAAAACAACAACAAACGAACAAACACAAAAAACGTCTCACAATTGCAGTGATACGGTGGAAAATTGAGAAAGGAAGGTCCATGTGCGTTTTTGTTATTATTTACCTTACATATCCATAATGATACGTGGACGCAAGCATGGAGAACTCCACATTGACATGTTTATTTGTTTGTTTGTTTGTTTGTTTGTTTTACCCACTTGCTAGCTGTAACCATGTGCAGAAAGTGATATTGGAGGAAGAAGAATAAACACAAGGAAATGGGAGTTTTGGCATTAGTCTGACGGTCCTTCAAAGGGAAAAAAATCCTAATGATTATAATGACGTTGATTGTAGATTGCATGTGCTGGATGTTGCAGTGGTTGGTAAAGTGCGTGTTGTGAACTATGGAGATTTACCTTCAGAACCCCCCCCCCCCCCAAAAAAAAAAAGATAATGATAATAATTCTTTGATTCTCCTTTTGTTTAACCAGATTTGGTAATCAAAAATTAATATCTGAATGGTGAAAGTGATGAATACATGTTTGGTAATACTCTCGTGACCTTTTATTCTGTGACCAAAAATAAAAAAAAAAACAATATTTTGTATTAGTGATAAATTTAGATCTAATTTAGACTTTAACAGAGATACTCATATTGTTTTAGTTGTTAGACCTAAAGATGAAATGTGTGTCATAATGTTTGTTTTGTTGTTGTTTTTAACACCTTGTCTAGTAGCACTCGACTTGATCATGTTGATGAACAGATAATGAACTGCGTGTCACAAAACAGATCTACGGAATGACAATGGAAACAGCTCAGTTCCAAGCTTCCCAATTCCGTCGATCAGTGTTGTGCTACCATGACCATGTATATACGGCTCGGACCGCTGAACTTTGCGTATTGACGTACAAATTGTAACGCCTTACAGTCGGCACGCGAGCCGAGCGAGGCCGCCCAGCGCGGTCGCGATGGGGGGCTGTCGGGTATCCGTACGTACCACACCCTAGCTCGATCTACTAGCAAGCTGCTCAGCTCAGTTAGCTCATCACTCGTGCGTGCGCTTCTACGCTCTTTGTTATGTCACTGCCAACCTGCGCAGCTACATGTAGGATGCGCACAAACACAACACTGAGGAACGTCCTTAAACAAACACAATCTTCCACGTTGAACAATCTTCGCCCGGCCGAGGCTACCCCAAGGAAATCCTGTATTTTGTGGCCTGTTAAAGAGAGCAACACCACCGCCTAAGTGCTGTTGACAATCGCGATGAAACTGTGACGGAAGTTCGGCAACGTTGTGAATTGTTGGCGGAAAACCACGTTTCGGTAACAGCAATCAAATGATGGTTGCAGTGGGTAGAAAGATAGGTGCGGGTACTGCCTGAAAATCGATAAATTTGTAAAAAGAAATACCAATGGTATACTAACAGATGGACTCAGGTACACGTGTTTCGTATGGATCAGACCAGACATGAACGACATGCAAATCACGCAAAGCATAAACACTTTGCATATGAAAGTGAAGGTTTGAGTTCCCAGGGCAAAATAATGATATACAGTGTTGGTATAACCATTCGCGTGTTCATTCAGGTTCCAATTCACTCATTTCGGCAAAACAGTCCAAAAGTCCACGTTATTACGCAAAACTGATTTTGTGATCTCTCCAGCTTACAACAGAAACATTGATAACGAATTTTATTTTATTTTATTTTATTTTATTTTATTGGTTCCTGCATTATATCATTGCTCATGCAGATACATACACATATATCATATACATTGATGGTACAATACATATAAATGGATATACATAAACATAATTGCTAAAGAAGGTATGTTTCTTCATTACCTTTAGAATATACAGCAATACAGTTTCTTCATTACCCTTACAATGTTCAACAGAACATATCAGTGATGCAATGAATAACGCAGAAGGGCTACAGCTTAAGCATTGCTTGATTTACATGCAGCCCTCGTATATAATACATAACATAACATAGGAAAATAGGGGGAGGGATGACTGGCATAGGGATAGGATAGGAGAGAGGAGAGGTCTGTCTGCTTTCGCTAATACACAAAGTTAGATCACCTGGATCACTGAATAGTAAAACATGGCAAAATATTTTCTCACCGAGGTACAGGTGAACAGTTACAGGTCATGGTCAGTTACATAATATTACGCAATAAATTCTGAACGGAGATAATTCAACGAGGGAATTTCATATACAATACAATTGCAATGACATTATAAGATCACTGATATCCAGAGAGCAGCATTGTCTTTACAAATTTCTTGAAAGAATACATAGAATTTGACACAAATATGGCCCAGTCTTAGAGAAAAATTGCAAATTTGAACGAAAGAAACAAACGCATGATGTTTGGTCGCGATGATGACAGCGCCGTCTTAATTTTCTATGTAATTCTTTTTGGTTTTCTCAGTTGTTTTATACATGTGACATCATAAATTGTAGCAGTGAACTCATAAAGTGATGACGGCACCGAAAACTCATGAAATCATTTTAACGAATTGTCCAATTTTCTTTAAACCATACTTATTTACGCTAACAATAATGTTGGTAGACACATCGGACGTGAATAAAATGCGGGGTCATCCCACGAGACCGACACCCGCGAGTCATACGGTTCACGAGTCCGACATCAAAAATAGGTGTATGAGTCATACAGCCCAATGAGTTCGACACTACGCACAAAAGGCTCATGAGACCGACACTAAGCAAAGAAAGCCCACCAGACCAATACTACACAACAAAGGCTAACGAGTATAACAGTAAGCAAAAAGAGGCTTACATACGAGACCGACACTATAGGCAAAGAAAGTCCACAAAACCGACACTACGCAATAAAGGCTTACGAGTATAATAGTACGCCAAGAAAACTCACGAGACCGACAGGATGAATAGCGCCATCGATGTCAATTACAAATAAAGACATCAAGGATGTATTTCTACACGTGTGGCTTTTAAACCTGGCTGCAGGTAAATAGGACTTGCGTGAGCAACTCCGGGTAACTACACGTGAGATACGTGCTGGGTACTGTCATTTGCGGGTCGTCTGCGGGGACCTCCAAGTAGTAAAAATTGCTCTTCGCAAATCGCACGAAAGGCTTGCCCGAAAATGTGTGACAGGGCCTTAAGTCGCAGTCCGGTGACCGCAGCAAATAGATGAGAGTAAGCACCCACATAAATGTTATAGTGCCATGGCGATATAATAAGCAATATAAGGAGTGAGTACCGAGGAAATCTTGTGGTGGACCGCAAATGGTTAGAACACAGTGAGAGGACGCCAAACAATAAAGCGAACGCCTAAAATACGCAAAGAGGATTATACCAAATGGTTGCTTTAGGATAATGGTGAACATCTTAAGTGGCTTCTGGGAAGTAGCATATCTCCCAAAAGAGTACGAGCACTCCACTCACCCGCTTATAAAAGGGTAACTCTGAACCATCTTCAGTAAAGTCGTACAGGCCCATTGCACTAACCTACTTCTTCTGCAAATCGATGGAAGAATGATTAACAATCAATTGGTTTGGAATCTGGGGAAAATAAATGTACTTAATATGCAGCTTCGATTTTTCATATGAAATGGTCTCGGTAAAAGCACAGCACATAATTGACTATATAATGCGCCTCGAATATGACTATTCAGAAATCACCAATAGATTTGTGGCCTTGATTTGATTTGATTTATTTATTCACCGTAAATTCAGCATGAAAAAGAGTACAATAAAAGTATGACAAGCAATATACAACATTATGATCAACAGTAGAATAATACAGTAATACAATAATAACAGTATAATAATATGGGAAAGGGAAGAAAACAAGAGAGTAAAAAAAATAAGCAACGAATATATGTACGGTAGGATAGCCCATTCAGCTCAGTCTACGGAGACATCGCTGTTCTTCCATTGGGTCCTAATAAAAAATTGATATTGATATCAGGATAAAAAACATTCAAACTGTAAAAAAAATAAATATATCACTGACAAGAGAAAAAACGTACATTGTATGTCGACTAAGCTACAAAGAAAATAAACTTATACTATAAAAGGATTATAAAAAAATCTGGAACAAATAATATCAATTTACTAGAAAATGAAGCAGGACTACAAACAACTTTTAAGCTTGGAGGGAGATTGTCGTATTGCACAGCACCCCTATAATAAAACGTTCTTTTACAGTATTCTGTCCTGGGTTTTGGCAATGCTAAGTTACCTGTTGACCTAAGTAAATAATTAAAATGACAATATTGGAACTGATCTTTTAAATACGGAGGTGCAAAATCATTTAATGCCTTAAAAACCATGGTGTTCAAGTGGCAACAACGTCGAGCTGCTAAAGACTTCCAGCCTAGACGTGCATGCAGCATGCTCTCTGACCGTCATATTTCTATACGTACTTATTCCTAATATTATTCGACATGCTCTGTTTTGAAGTTTCTGTAATAACATTATGTGTTTAGTACTGGTTGAACCATATATGATATCTCCATAATCAAAAATAGGAAGCATGATTGCGTTATAAACAACTTTTAGATTGGACAAATTAATTGTATGTCATAATCGGGATAACAAACGTACCAATTTACTTATTCGAATGCACATCTTATCAAAATGGAGGTTCCATTTCAGACATGGATCTAAGATCATGCTAAGATATTTCGTAGAATGTACCTGACAGATAGTATTTTCATTTACCAATAAATGCAGTTTATTGCACTTTTTTAATTTCATCTGAGAGCCGAATAACATACAAACAGTTTTATCTTGATTGAGGCTCAACTTCGATTTACACAATGAACTGAAAATGTTCTGTAGTTCAGAATTCAAAACAGACTCAATCATAGTGATGTCTGAATGTGAAAAATAAACAGTATCATCAGCGTATAAATGTATTGAACAGGAATGGACTTGTTCGACTATGCTGTCAATATATATGATGAACAAGAGCGGGCCCAAAATTGACCCTTGCGGAACACCGTAATCGATATTGGCTTCCACTGATGTTGATGAACTAAAATGTGTTTATATTCTGCGATCAGTTAAATAACTAGAGAACCGTGGCAAACAACTCTCAGCAACACCTATAGCAGATAACCTTTTTAACAGAATGCAAGGATCAACAGTATCAAACGCTTTGCGTAAGTCTATAAACACTGCACCGGTGTACTGACCGTGGTCTATGGCGGTCAGCCAATCATCAGTTACTTTTAGTAAAGTAGAAATGGTTGAATGATTTTTCCTAAAGCCCGACTGAGCTTGGGATAAAATATTGTTATCTTTCAAATAATTAGTCAGTCGGACTTGAACAAGCTTTTCCAATATTTTAGATACCGAAGGCAGAATAGAAATAGGTCTATATTTATATGGGGATGCTCTGTCTCCAGTTTTATAAATTGGAATTATTTTTGATCTCTTCCAATTGGAAGGAAATGTACATTCTGATAAAGATCTATTGAATATGTGGGTCAGTGAAGAAACAATAACCGGAACAGCCATTTTTAGCATTAACACAGAAATATTGTCTACTCCCGTAGATTTCTTATTACTCATTCCCAGAATTGTCTTCATTACATCATCTTCCGTTACTGGATTAAATTCAAAACATGAGTGCACAGAATTAATTTCAACAATATTATTTCTGAAATCCGGAATAGTAGTCGCTAGTTCGGATCCTATATTTGCGAAAAAAAAATCATTGAATTGATTAGCCAAAACTGAACTGTTGTTGCTATCAATGCTGTTGTTAACAAACTTTTTTGACGGTAGGAGCGGTTTAAGCACAGACCAAACGTTTTCACCGGAAGAGCAATTAAAAGCATTTGATAACTGTTTAGAGAAGTATTCTTTTTTGCCAATCTGCATTACTTTGTTACTAAGTTTCTGATTTTACGGTACATATTCATAATATATTCATCATTGTATTTTGAGGCCTTTCGTTTCAAATCATCTCTCTTTTTCAATAACATTTTAATATTTGCGTTTATCCAGGGGGCAGGCTGTTTTCGTACGCGTTTCTTTTTAACAGGGGCAAATTTTTCAATCGAATCCATAAAATATGTTTCCCAAAGTTCAATTGCTTCATCAATAGTTGTGGCTGCTGGTATTTCATTCCAAGGGTGATTAGACAAATGAATACGAAAAGCTTCCAAATCTACATTTTTAAAATTTCGGTAACTTATAATCCTAGGACTTTGCACAGATTTGAAATTCAAAATCAAATAACATAGTTTGTGATCACTCAGTCCAAGATTAATTACTCCATAAGCTTTTACTATATCAATCGCATTAGTCATCATATGATCTATTAAACTCCTAGTATTATGCGTGACTCGAGTGAACTGCGTGGTATTTATTTACTGCAAATGAAAATAATGTATTTATTTCTTCGAAACGCTTCAAAACATTCGACTTACATTTCTTGCGAATATCACAATTTATATCTCCCATCACAATAATATTTAATCTGAAAGTATTAACAAAGGTTAAAACATTTTCATATATATTCATAATTTCAATTTTGCCGTCAGGAGGCGGTACCAGGACATAAACAAAAAAGGTGTACATGATTTCGGTCGGACTCTGATCAAAATAAGTTCAAGTGAATCAGTTACATCAGAATGTATCACCTCATAAGGAATTGAACTGCGAATGTAAATAGCGACACCACCGCCATAACGATTCCGATCCTTACGGATTATATCGTAATGTTGAATACCTATTTCATTATACTTATAGAATCATCCAAAAGTGTTTCATTCAAAGCTAAAATATGAATATCATTATCACATAAAAACTGTTTTATTTCTTCAACATTACGATATAAGCTACGAATATTAAGGTGAGTACATTTAAAATCACTATTTTTGAAGTGGTCGTATTGTCGTGATACATCAGAACTATCATACTTATTATCGTGACTCGAGCTCGCAGGAGGTGTGATGAAATCTCTAGTATCGATATTTGACTCATCGGGTATACAATTAGCAAAAGGTAAGCACTGAAAAACGCATTTTGTACATCTCCAGTCCAAAAATTCGAATTGTACATCATCATAATGTTCATTTTTTACTCCTTCACATGTTGTGTGCGACCAGGCTGAGCATTGGGTGCATTGTAATCCTCTTTGGTTGTCCTTGACTGCCTTAGTACATAATGGGTATTGCACAGTCATGTAGCAAAGATATGTATTAAAAGGACCGGGTGATTGAAGAAATAAATAAGTAAAAGAAAAACAGAAAATATATATAACAAAAGATTGAAGTTACGCAAGATTTGAAAAAAAAAACACAGTCAATTTACTAAATAAATAGAACAAAGTTGAGAATGCATCATAATTACTTTTACACTTATTTGGAAACAAATTCTTTTACAATAGAGCGGACTGATGTGAACTGGCATAACTATACAGTGCCAAATTCAGAGAGTCATATCAAATCTAAGTCACTTTCGGAATTTATCGCACGCTTGATAGTTTTCCCGCCAGTAGCAGGGAACAGGGCAACCACTCTCCCATCGGAAGTCCAAGCTGACAGCACCTTGCGACACGCTTTGGTTTTGCGAAGCAGCGAAGCATTTTCCTTTGTAAGATCTTCATCGATGCCCATCTTGGAACCCTTGAGTGCACGCCGTTTGGAAATGACAAGTTTCCTTACGCGATATGAAACGAATTTCACTATGATTGGACGAGGCTTCGTTTTGTTGCTCCGCGAAGCGCGACTGCTCCTCCTCAGAGATCCGTCCGGGCTTTCACTTTCGCTAGGGGATCCGATGCGGTGAGATCTTTCGATGTCATTCTTTGTGAGAGGTATTTCACAATGTGGCAAACATGATCATCTGTGTTCTCGCCTTCTGACTCCTCCACGCCATAGAATCTCAGACACCTCTCTGAATACTCTGAACAAGGTTGCGCTCCTTGTCAAGAGCTTTGTGCAGATTCGTGATTTCGGTTGACTGGACCTCAATGCGCTTTTCCAAGTCCATTATCTTAGCCTCATTCGCCTCAACACGTTGGGCAATGCTTGATAGTTCAGCTTGCACGTTTTCAAGGACAGCATTCCTGATTGCTTGGAGGAAAGCATCTCCTTTAACAAAAGCTTTCATTGTCTCATCAATGATGGCTCTGACCTTTTCCTGAGTCATCGACGCATTAGGCATGATGGCGGATGGGTTAATTGCAATGATGATATAAATCGTATGACCGGTAGAGCTATACAAACGCCCAAGTGGGAGAAGTCAGATGACAGTTGAAAATCTTCAATACAAATAATGTTGTATCGTTGAGAATGACTCAAAGATGACAGATAAAACTCCCTTAGTTCTAAGAGTCAAATCAGTTCACACGACCATTTTCAACATGGCGCCGGCCATTGGTGTGTGTGGTGCCCATTTCAACAAGTGGTTACATGCGGGGTTTAAAATGATGAATACGGTGCATTCTCAAATGGAGACATCAGGTAGTGTTAATGTATCATAAATACTGCAAAAGTGGCCATATGAAAACAATCACTGACTATGCAAAATGTATGACGGAAAGGTATATGCACGAGCTATATACGCGGTGAGTAATGGACATTCACATACCACGCTTGCGTATAGGTTCCAACACGTTGTACCGCCTTTGGCCGCCACAGTACGCAATCACGTCCAAGTTCCACGATCACTCTTTCTCGAGAATATGAGCTTATCCAACAAGTTTAAAACACATGGCCGCTGTGATTTTGTAAAAAATACAAAATCAAAGGAAAGTTCTCTGAGTCTATGGACGAAAATCCCAGTTTCTTCAATAAAAATTCAGTGAAAGTAGAGTGATGATTGGAGAGACTCGTGTCTATGCGTCCGTAAAGCACTCTCAGTGTTGTTAAAATTCAATTGGTGAGTCATTTCTGAAATGTAAAACTAAGGTTTCATCACGGATCAAGAATTGTTTTGTTAACCGAATGTTTTAATACTAATAGGTAACTGGAAACTCAATATCTCAGAAATTCGACCTGCGACAACCCGCCTTCAAACAATAAAACCTTCATGCTGAGCAAAGCGTTTCAAGAAAACAGAAGACGTATAGCAGAAAAAAAAAACCACCATCAACTCCCGGAGGGACATCTACCACCTATGTTTAGTCACAAACGGACTTATGGATCAAAAGTTATGACCCATAATCGAAACGTGCCCTAAAAACTTAATATTGGGCCCTAAAAGTTCATTGACCCCTGTCTGTGACCTTTGACCTTGTGGTGACCATCAACTCCCCAAGGGACATCTACCACCCAAGTTTAGTCACAAACGGACTTATGGATCAAAAGTTATGACCCATAATCGAAACGCGCCCTAAAAACTTAACATTGGGCCCTAAAAGTTCATTGACCTCGGTCTGTAACCTTTGACCTTATGGTGACCATCAACTCCCAAAGGTACATCTACCATCCAAGTTTGGTCACAAACAGACTTACGGATCAAATGTTATGGCCCATAATCGAAACGCGCCCTAAACACTTAACATTGGGCCTTAAAAGTTCATTGACCCCTGCCTGTGACCTTTAACCTTGAGGTGACCTTCGTACTAAGTAAAAGGTAAAACTTTGTATGACCACTCTTCCCTCCAAGTTTGATTCAAATTGAAGCCCAGAGTACAGAGTTATTCAAGTTTTTATAGCATTACGGACAGACGACGGACGGACGGACGGACGACGGACGGACAGACGCCGCAGGCGATCCCTTAGTCTCCCCTCACCGGTGGGCTCGACAAAAACGATCCAACATAACGACTACACAAAAACGCGTGATCTTCCATGGTCATCATGCCTACATCTCCAGGATGAAAAATGTCAAAAATATATCTCGTGTCAATCACCAGAAATGCATCAGGTGAGTCACCAGAGTGAGAATTGGATGGTGGAGGAGAAATTGAGTAATTTCGTCTTATCCGACAAGAGCAGAATTTGTTTTTTGTTTGTTTGGTTTTTTTTTTACCCCAACAACGAAAGAGTGAGAGTCTGTCGTGAACACAATATGTCATACGACCCAAGGAACCAGCAGGCCTACACTCAAAAGAATTCGGTTTCAATTATTGTCTGGGAACTGTGTCAATATCTGTGGAGTGGGTGAAGTGATTGTCGCTGCTGGGGACATGGGTGACGTCAAATATCGGGAGCTTCTGAACTCTCACTTTTCTCCATCCATTAGTAATATCTTTGGCGAGGAGCAAAACCAGTTCATTTTTATTTTTCAGAATGAAAACGCAATGCTGGCGCACAGGGTTGCCCACAAGGACTAATAGCAAGACGAAACTGGGTACAATATCGGGCGCACTGCTTTATATGTACGCAAAGGAGAATCTGTGGGATGACATCAAAACGGCCCTCACCAAGACCCAACCAACCACCAGCGAGGGTCGGGCAGGGAGGTTCCTGGTCGGGGGTAGCATCATCAAAGAAAACCCGTGTGCCATTTGAAATCCAAACGTCCGCGATATCTGGTCTACCACGCCTTAAACCCACGGCGGATTACAGTATTTCGCATGGTAATGCGAAGGGACGAGAAAGGTCTGCTGTAAATGAAAACAATGTTGTGGACATGGAATTAGATTGAATTAAAAGATTAAAAAAAAAAATCAAACCTAAGAAAGAGAGAGAAAAAAAAACAACGTACCCATCATCACTGATACTGTGAATGTGCACAGCTGTTCATTGCCGTACGCGTCAGTTGCAATGTACACGATGGTAAGGGAAGAACCTGTTGCAAAGAAGGTGCCACTGGGAAAGTTTGTCGAGGTTGTGGGAGCAATACCAGAATTATCGGTCGCACTTGGTTGCTGCCATGTAACTATTCGTCCAGCTACTGAAGAATCAACAGTTATTTCTATATCGGCTGGACAGAAAGTAAACACTGGAGCTATGCTGTCGACTGGAGAGAAAACGGACAACAGATGAGAAATGACAACAGATCAGTAATTACGTGCAGACTAATGCGAGATATTTATCATGGGTGGCAATGTACGATGTGACCTGAATAAATTTGTGCTGTAAATATCGATGTTCATCTTAAGAACTGCATATAATTGTTTGCGTGATAATGCATATTGCAGTGGCAAGTCAGTCAAAATATGTTAATACTACATAATAAAGAAAGCTAGCTTGTCTTTCTTTTGTATCATTCCTTCTAATTCTTAAAAACTGTTCACATTAAAGCTTATTCATGAGAAAGACAGGTTTTCTTTTATTAATCTATTTACACCGTGCAATTTCATCAAAAATAAACTCTGTCAATATAGACATCTTACCTCAAGCAAAGTACTTTTGAGTTTGTCAACAACCCACTCTAACAGATTTTAAATTCCAAAAGCTCGTAATGGCAAATCCTTTCAAAATAAGGAAGAACGACTACATTTTAGAAAAAAGCCTGACATTCCTGTCACGGTCCTGAGATTTTACAACTAGCTAAAGGACTGTGGAATTGAATCGTCCCGAATCATGCGAATAAAGATAATTTCCACGCAGCTTATCTCTTCGCAGGGTAAAGAAAAACCAAACAGACGTAAAGACATACAGTCCTTGTTAATCTAACATTAGTCAGTATAGAACTTTATTCCCACTTTACTGGAAAAAACCACCAAATGCTTTTGCTTGTCCATAAGACTATCGTATTAAGGCTTTTCCCTAAAAAAAAGTAGGAAAGTAGAAAAAAAAAATAGAACCAAGATAGTAAGATATTTAAACCAAAATATCCTAATAAAAGTACACGTATTTCCTTTCATACGTGTTCTTATGTTTGCCATCATCTTTCTGTCAGCTACTTTTCCAAACTTTGGGATTAAAAGCAGTCCAAGCCTATGATCAGTACGAAGGATAGTATAATATTATATATATATATATATATATATATATATATATATACATATATATATATATATATATACATATACATATACATATATATTTTATATATACATAATAATAATAATAACAAAAATACAGGGTACGTAGGCCTACTTATAATGCGCCAGTTCCACATAGTTAACGTGCTCAAGGCGCAGTAGAAGAAGTAAGTTATGAAATACAAAAATCCTTACACAAACATGCACATGAAAATGAATGACACAATAATGATAATGAAACAAATATACATCATAATATACAATTCTTCTGGAAAATGGTCATGAACAAATGAGTCTTGAGGGCAGCTTTAAAGGAGTCAACATTCGAAATGTGACGGATAGCTTGGGGCAACTGATTCCACAGGTAAGGTCCAACATGTGCAAACGACCGATCCCCCCATGATTTCTTCGTTTTTGGAACAACAAGCAATCTACAATCGGATGACCTTAAACATGAAGGATTATAAAATGTCAGTAAATTAACATTGTACTCTGGGGCAGATCCACGTATGGAATGAAAAACAAATAGTAATAGTTTAAATACAATGCGAGATTCAACAGGTAACCAATGCAATGAGGACAAAACAGGGGTAATGTGAGTATTTCTCCTGGTAAGGGTAACAATGCGGGCTGCTGAATTTTGCAATTTTTGTAACCGTGAAAGTTGAGATTGTGGTAGCTGAAATAGGAGTGCATTACCAAAGTCAAGTCGGGATGATATAAGAGCATGAACTATTTTTTCTGTGGCTGAATGAGTTAAATAATTGCGAATAATGCCCAAATTCCGTAACTGATATCTCACGGATTTACAGACAGCAGAGATCTGAACAGACATGGACATTGTAGAATCAAATAATACTCCCAAGATTTCTACATGATTTAGATGAAGCAATAACCACATCATTGTCAACCGTTAAAGAAGGAAGACTAACCTTGTCAAGTAGAACCTTGGAACCGATAAATAACAACTCTGACTTTTCCTGATTTAACTTCAATGAATGCGAGCTCATAAACTTTTTGATATCATGGATGCAAGCCTCAAGTTTCTGAATGATGTCAAAGATATTGGTTTGGGTAGGTAGAAATGATGTATATACTTATCTTGATATCATCAGCATAACAATGATAGTTTAAAGAGTGACAATGTAAAATCTCTTTCAAACCAGTCAGATAAATCGAGAAAAGCGTTGGGCCCCCGACAGATCCTTGTGGGACACCACAGTCTAATGGAGCAGGATCAGATTTTGCATTATTAACACAAACAACCTGAAACCTTTCAGATAAGTATGACTTGAACCACTCAAGAGCTTTACCATCAACACCTAATGACTTCAAATCATTCACCAGAATCGTATGATTAACAGTATCAAATGCTGATGATAAATCAAGCAGTAAGAGAACAGTAATCTTTCCATCATCCATATCTCTCAAAATATCAATGGATAAGTTAACTAGTAAGGTATCAACACTATGATGCGGCCGATATGCTGACTGACGGTTATCTAAGAGATTATTCTCCAGCAGATAGTCTGATAATCGTGAAAAGACAACACGCTCAAGGATCTTGGACAAAAATGGAAGGTTCGATACAGGCCGGTAATGCTGCAGAGCCTCAGGATCAAGGGATGGCTTCTTTAACAAAGGGTGAATGCAAGCCAACTGTAGCACACTCTTTCACTAAGATCGTAGGATTCGGATCTAATTCGCAGGACTTTGGTGATATGTTGCGCAGAAGTTTCTCAATCTCAGCTGGAGTGGTAGATTCAAATGATAACAAAGATGCACTTGTTTGCAAGGGTCGTTGAGGGGTGACACCTGCATGAAATTTGCTACATATGTTACTAATCTTTGACTTGAAGAACTGGATGAAGAGCTGTGCCAAGGATTGAGCATTCATATAAGCTGGAAGGGGTGATGACTTCTTGCGATTCAGGAGACGATTATCCACACTAAATAGACGCTTCGAATCTGATCCGCAGTCTTCAATGAGACTAACATAGTAGTTACGCTTGGCCTTGCGAACAAGAGAATGAACAATCTGTCTCTGATGGGAGTACAGCTGCCGATCTATCTCCAGTTTGCCTTTGGTACGCCATTTCCGTTCAGCTTTTCGACAGCTACGCTTAGCAAGGATGATCTCATGAGTATACCATGGACTTGTGGACTGATCCCTCCTGATGCACATCTTAGCAGGTGCGACAGTGTCGAGAATGGTGCCTAGATGCGAGTTATAATTGTCAACAGCACTGCACACATCCAAGTCAGATGAAGACAACTTAAAGGCATTGCAAACATCAGCAGCCAATGCAATCCTGTCTATCGATCTGATATTTCGAACAACCTTGTATCTCCTAATCTGGCGAGGTTTATCAAGATGGAGGTTGCAAGTAATGGCAGAATGATCAGATATGCCAGGTATGACTTGAACATTGGAATGAATTCACACCCGGACGAGCGAAACAGTAATACATCGAGAATATGTCCCTTCTCATGGGTAGGGACATCTATAACCTGGATGAGACCATGGCTAGAGAGCAATTCATTGAATTTCTTAGTGTTGGAAGAAGCCAGATTGTCCAGATGAACATTCAAGTCACCACGTATCAAAAGAGGTGTCGGACGAAAAATGTTATCATCAAGCATGGATGAGAACTCATCTAAGAACTTAGTGAAAGAAGATCGAGTCCCAGGTGGCCTGTAGATAATGACAATATCGGTGCTGATGCTGTTTGATGTAACAGTACCTGACATCACTTCAAAGCTGTCATAGACAGAAGATGGTTTAACACTCACGTTCAGTTCATTGCGGTAAAGGAATCCAATGCCTCCACCTCGTCTACCAGGTCTGGGTCGGTGCTTGAAGATATAGCCATCTGGACAGAAGTCAGCCACCACTGCATCATCACATGGAGTAAACCATGACTCACAGACGCATACAATGTCAAGGTGCTTATCTATGATTAGGACATCTCTCTTTGGATAGTTGATGTTCATGCTGCTGCTGTCTTCTTCTCCTTCTGGAGCCCTTGCTTCCACGATGAGTCTTCCTTCTGCGATGAATACCCAAGGCTTTGATTCTGCTGAACAGTTCATCAGGCAGTCTGGTGTAGAGCACACGTGGAAAAGGCTGTAAATCACGTAGAGTGGTACCAGTATATATAATACGCTGGTTATGCTTTGGAGCAAGGGGATAAACACTATCATGAGATCCATCATGAGGGTCTGATGGACCAGGGTTGGTGCTGACATCTCCAGATTTCAGAAGTAAGAGCTCAAAGGTGGCTGGAGAGTTTGCATAATATACAACACGTGTTCCATAGCATTTCTTCACATAGGTTGCCTTGGTATAGCCAGTGCACTGGCTGTGGTGCTCTTTCAGGTAAGTCCCTTGCACTGCAGCACAAAGAAGACAAAGAGAGTGAACTTGACCAGATCCATTGTTGACAGGAATGTTATTGTCCAAGACCTTTTGTATCCCAGGGAAGGTTGAGTGAGCAGGCTCTAATGCTGAGAAAACATGGAGTACAGTGCCAATGCCTTGCAATGTAGCAAGGGCAAAACATCTTTCCAAAAAAATCTGAAGGTTGGAAGTGAATTCTTAATCCAAAAATTGTCCAGCAGGATCTATGACATATATACTGACATGTGGCAGAGTCAAATGAAGACAGGCATGATGAAATACAGAAAGAGCAACAACAAAATGAAGAGCAGAAAGAGAGGGCAACCAGGGGGTGGTGCACACTTCTCAAAAAAAAAAAAAAAAGAAGTATGAATACTTTTTTATGAACGGGCCCATTTTTTACCGAAAAGGAAAACCCAGACTCAAAACAATAACAAAAAGGAAGCAAAATATCATAACTCACACGAAAACGAAATATTATGTCAAACTGTGGCATTAGGTGTGCTCTTTTCACGGGATAAACGAGTTTCAGTGATTCTTCAGAATCGTTACTCCTGCTCTGTTATCAGAATTATTCACCAAAAATAATGACATGAATCCACCACTTACCTAAGACTTGAACTGTGAAGGTGCAAGTGTTCTGATTTCCGTTGTTGTCTGTTGCAGTGTAAGTAACAGTTGTTGGCTGGCCTCCTACAACAAAGTTGGATCCACTTTGTATCGATGAAACCAGCGAGGCAATACCATATGTATCACTTGCTGTGCCTGGTTCCCATGTAACAGGTACCAAAGAGCCAGCGGATGGTCCAACAGTCAGCAGGATGTTGTCTGGGCACACCAATGTCGGCGGTGTATTGTCGACTAGGAGAGATGGGGGAAAATGGATGATGCTTATCGACGGTCTGCCCTAAGTAGAAAGTATTCAATCCGCTGCCAAGAATAGTGATATTTATATGTACCCCTACCATCGACACTACAACCATTAAAACCACCACAACGTAAAGTAACAATAAAAACAAAATACAAGGATAACATTTATTTGTCTGCACTCGGTACAGAGGGCTATCACATAGGAAAAGGTTGACATGAACAGCTCGCGTGTGGTAAGCTGTTACTCTGTCAAATAGCAACAGCAACAGGCAATAGCAACAAAATGGAGCATGGTATAGGTTCGTTCACAGGGTCAAACCTCTACAGACTCATACATAAGAAAGTACTGTTTCAATAACAAGAATGGAGATCGATCCGAAGAAATTTCTTTATCAGGACTAATCAACCCCCCCCCCCCAAAAAAAAAAAAAGAATAAAGAAGGAAAAAGAATGACATTTATTTTCCTTCATTATGTACCTAATGTACGAAGTAAATGAAAAGAAGAAAAATAAAAATAAATACATCCAGCGGAATGAAACAGAGTGTTAGAAGCCGAATTGCATGACTTTCTTTGTTGTGCTTTTCTGGAACGAAGAGAGTACGCGCAGTGCCTTGGGTGGAGTGATGGTATGAGGCCCATCTAATACACTCAATATTCAATATTCAACTTTATTTTTACTTCCATCAAATAAACAAAGAAATTATATACATTGCATATGTACAGGATATTTGTAATACTTGCAGAACATAATTTGACAAGGTACATAAATATGAAAATGAGAGGTAGATGCGATTATGAGTAGATTATGAGTAGATTCAATAGAGTTTGACAAGAAGATGCAGGAGAATAGTAAGGAACTGGATAGACAATGAAACGAAACATTCATGCAAGAAAAATAAAATTTCCCGGATGTACGTCTGATAAGAAATATGACCCTCTCGTAGCCTATTCACCGTATCAATACAGCATTGAATATGGAACGAAGTAAGCGATACCGCATCAAAGAGACATGCCGGTACTACACTGAATGTAGAACACACGCGTGCTTGCTACAAACTTTCCCTCTGCGAAGAAAATATCTTGTCACAAAACCACGTATTACATTATAAATTATTTCTCACAGAAATAATTATGTAATATGGGTATGTAGATTTTCAGTGAGGCAAATGGCCAAGCTTATCAGTTACCATGAGATATTGATAATAGTTTTTTATTTACGACAATATATTGCTTCAAGTGCTATATGACCAAGGCTTTTCATGTTGTTATTTAAGTCGCAGTCCGGCGACCGCAGCATATAGATGAGAGTAAGAACCAACATTATATAGATGATGACTGGCGGGGGAGGGAACATACCGAATGTTCCACCCGAAGGGTTTGAAATGCTATTGAGGAACTTATAGCCTCCCGAATTAGCATTTCAAACCCTGAGGGTGGAACGTTTGGTACATGTTCCCGACAACAAAAGTCATCATCTGTTATATTATATGAGTTAGCCAAATACGTCAACGTCAACCACCAGCACAACGCACAAGATCGCGCCGATCGCTCGCGCTTCGCATGATCGCTCACGCAAAGCCAAATTCAATGTGTTCGCGCGGTCCTAGGCCTTCAGTCATTATTGTTACGTGAAAATGTTTCAAATGGGAGAACATTATACAAGAATGTTCCCCCATGGGCGAACATAACGAATGTTCCTCCATCACGTGACTGTTTTTAGCCAATCACTAACCGGTATTTGTCTAACCCATTTAATTTAAAATATTACAATACAATGGCGATATAATAAGCAATAAAATTATGATGTATGAGTTTAGAAGGAATGGTCGAAGGCGGCGAGATAACGCCCAAAGATAAAGCGAACGCATAGTGTTAGGGAGATTTTTCATTTTTACGGTTGTCATGGTCTATTTTTTCTTGCCGAGATAATTTTTTTTATTTTTTTTATTTTTTTTATTTTTTTATTTTTTTATTTATTTTTTGTTGGGGGGGGGGGGGGCGGCAAAATCTTGACGGGGGGGGGGGGGGGCACATTCATGTGACGGTGTGAGATCCTCGGTGAGGGAGCAAAGCGACCGGGGGGGGGGGGGGAGGGTGTGGGAGGGGAGGGGATTACCCCCCTCCGGTGGTAGGGACTTTTTGTAAAACGGAGTACAATAGTCGCGTTTGTAGAGCATTTAAAAGCAAATTTCTAGGAAATTAAGTGGATAGAATCATTGCGAAGGACTATGATTATACGGGGTTCATTATTTTATGTGACGGTGTGAGATCCTCGGTGAGGGAGCGAAGCGACCGAGCGGAGGAGGGTGTGGAAGGGGATACCCCTTCCGCGACCGAGCGGGGGAGGGTGTGGAAGGCGATACCCCTTCCCCTGCATAGGGACTTTTTGTAGAAACAGAGTATGAAAGTTGCGTTTATAGAGCATTTAAATCAAATTTCTAGGGAATTAAACATAGTAAAAAGAAATCACTGCGAAGGACTATAAGCATAACTAATGCAAAATATTCATTTTACAATAAGTATGGACATAGCGAAAGAGCCACTCTCACTTTGCCATTCGTCTGAAATGTATTCACTAAAAGCTAAAACAAAATCGCATTGTTCGAGCAATAAAAATTATTATTGTATTACAAGAAAGCATAGAAGAAAAGGAAAAATGTATGGTTTACTAAAAGTATGTTCCACGGGGCACACCCGAGGACACGAGGCTACCATCTATGCACTAAATCTACTCGTAAGTAAATATAAGCCTATATATATAAAGAATGTATATTGTTAGTGAATAACAATCGTCCCGTTAGGGCCAAAAAATATTGCATTTTTAGTTATAAAATTGATAACTTTTACACAAGAAAAGTACCTTCATTGTTCAGTTTGGTCTTAAAATAATTGATTAATTATTTGTTTGTTTGTGTGTTCTTTTTTTTTTACTGGTAGCCCAAGGGGGGGGGGGGGGGTTGGGTTTAAACCCGCTAACTCCCCCCCCCCCCCCCCCCCCCCCCCCCCGCTGTGTAGATCCGCCACTGCACAATGCCGGCGCACAGGATTGCCCACAAGGACCAATAGCAAGACGAAACTGGGTACACCTTATAGGGGCGCAATCACCAGATGCTGACGCAATGGAGAATCTGTGGGATGTTATCAAGACAGCCCTCACCAAGGCCCGACAAACCTAGGGTCGGGGGCAGCCTCATCCAAGAAAACCCACAGGTCATTTGAAATTAAAAAAAAAAATTGTTCCCGAAATCTCGTGTACCACGCGTTAAACTCACGGCGGATTACAGCATTTCGCTGTCGTCAATCAAAGCAATACTGTGGACAGGAATTAAATTGAATTAAAAAAAGGCCTCACCCTAAAAAAAAAAGAGATAAAAACCCCTTACCTATCATCAATGACACTGTGAATGTACACTGCTGCTGATTGTCGTACGGGTCAATTGCAGTGTACACGATGGTAGCGGAAGAGCCTGTTGCAAAGAAGGTGCCTCTGGGAAAGTTTGGCGCAGAGATTGTGGGAGCAATACCAGAATTATCGGTCGCGGTTGGTTGCTCCCATGTAACTACTTGTCCAGATACTGAAGAATCAACAGTTATTTCTATATCGGCTGGACAGAAAGTAAAAACCGGAGCTATACTGTCGACTGAGGAGAGAGCAGACAACAGATGAGAAATGACGACCGCAGTAATTACATGGAGGCTAATGAGAGGTATATTTCTTGAGTGGCAATGTACGATGAGACATGAATTTGTGCTGTAAATATCGATGTTCTCCTTACGAACTGCATGAAATTGTTTGCTTTATACAGCCTGCTGTAGTGGTAATCCAGTCAAAATATATTAACAATATATAATAAAGAAAGCTTTTTTTTCTATTAAATATTCCTTCTAATGCTCAAATACTGTTTACATGGAAGCTAATGCATGAACAGGACAAAATCCAAATTTTTATTAATGCATTTACACCGTGCAATTTTATCAAACAAAATTCAGTCAATATCCACATCTCACCTCAACCAAAGTATTTTTGAGTTGGTCAACATCCCACATTAACAGATTGTCTCTATAGCTACAGTTTCAAAAGCTCTTGATTGCAAATCCTCTCAAAATATGGAAGAGCGACAGTTTAGAATAAACCTGACATTCTTGGCAGGATCCTCAGATCTTACAATTAGCTAAAGGATTGTGGAAATGAATCGTCCCGAATAATCTGAATAAAGTGAATTTCCACGCGGTTTAGATCTTCGCAGGGTTAAGAATAAGCAAACAGACCCTATAAGAAATATAGTCCTTGTTAATCTGACAACAGTCAGTATAGAATTTGCCGGACACTTTACTTGGAAAACAGTCAAATACTCTTCCTTGTCCATTAGACCAGCGTATAAAGACTTAATGCATTTACACCGTGCAATTATATCAAACGAAACTCGGTCAATATACACATCTCAGCTCAAGCAAAGTATTTTTGAGTTTGTCAACAGCTCACACTATTAAACAGATTGTCTCTATTGCTACAGTTTCAAAAGCTCTTGATTGCAAAATCCTCTCGAAATATGAAAGAGCGACAGTTAAGAAAAAAAACCCCTGACATTCTTGGCAGGATCCTAAGATTTTACAATCAGCTAAAGGATTGTGGAATTGAATCACCCCAAATAATCTGAATAAAGTGAATTTCCACGCGGTTTAGATCTTCGCAGGGTAAAGAATAAGCAAACATACTATAAGAAATATAGCCCTTGTTAATATAACAATAGTCAGTATAGAATTTGCCGCCCACTTTACTTGGAAAACCGTCAAATACTTTTGATGTCCATTTGACTACCCTATAAAGACATTTCCCTCTATTCTTCTTATAAAAAGTAAAAAAGTAGAAAACAGAACCAAGATACATGTAGTTAGATATTTGAACCAAAATATCTTAATAAAAGTTCACGTATTTTCAGACGTGTTCTTATCTTTGCCATCATCTTTACGTCATCTAGTTTCCCAAACTTTGGAATTAAAGGCAGTCCAAGCCAATGATCAGTACTAGGGACAGTATGAAATTATCATTATATATATATATATATATATATATATATATATATATATATATATATATATATATATGTATGTATATATATGAAGAGTTTGTTCGCAAAAACCGGTAAGTCCATTTTTGAAGATTTTGAAGTTCGGTCTCTGTCATAAAGTACAAAATAATACTTTTTAAACGATATATTGGTGACTACATACAAAGGTACATGTTTGAAGTTATGGTCAAAAGAAGCAAATTTTTTTTATTATTCTCTTTAGTTTTCTTTACCTTTAATCGCAAATATCTCCATTTGGAGATCCATCCACTTATCGGTTTTTGCGAACAAACTCTTCATATATATATATATATATATATATATATATATATATACTTGGTGTGCATACATCTTATAAACGGGCCACTTATTATCGAATAAGAAAAACCCGACTCAAAACAACAACAAAAAGGAAGCAAAATATCATAACCCTAATCGCTGAAAACGAAAAATCTCAAACAGTGGCAGTAGGTGTGCTCTTTTCACAGGATTTACGAGTTTAAGAGATTCTTTAGAATCGCAACTCATGCTCTGTTATCAGACTTATTCACCAAAATAATGACATGAAACCAACCATCAATGACATGAAACCATCAAATCACCTAGGCCCATGATATACATTTATATCTAACTGCCATATTTATGTATAAACACATTCGAAATTTATTACCATTTTTCCATAATGCCCTAGTAACCAATGACCATATTCACCCATACCCTACCCGTCGTTCCCATGATTTACTTGCTCAAAAGTCGATTAGACATCACGGTCCGGATACATGGAACACTCTTCCTGAGGAGTTGAAACAGTGTACCTCCTTGTTTCATTCAAAGCAAACTTAAAGAAGCATATTTTACTGCAGTATACTTCAAATACGAGTTAAGCATGAATAATTTATATGAATCATGTTGGTCTCCCGATAGCAACATCCATATATTATGTCGTTCACTCTTCCAGCAAACCAATTTCATTATTCTAAATTCCAGCCTATCTGCCCCAGTGCACTTTCAAGCACCTGCACGCACATTCACCACCATCACACATCAGAGTTTAGTTTCCCCTGCTATCTTCGCAGCAGAATTTGTCTTGTTACACATTTAATACGTCCCTACCTTTTCCTCGGGCCGGCCATCTTTTCAAGCAATGCTTACAATGGCGGCCCTCTGCATTATCGCTTCTTAAATGTAATATTGTTATTGTAATCCCTGCTGCATAGACATGCATACCGTAATACTATATCATTAATTTCCTTTATCGTTGTTTATGCAAGTCAAACGACTCTGTTTCAAATACAGTCAAACCTGCCTTAGCGGCCACCTCTCTATAGCGGCCACCTGTCTATAGCGGCCACTGAAAAATCCCCCCGAGAGAAAAGCCATGTTAAAGACCCTGTGTATAGCGGCCACCTGTCTAACGCGGCCAGCGGCCACAAATTTTGTTTCCCGCGGTAGATTTTAACCTGTCTATAGCGGCCAAAAACCCGATGGAGTGGTAGCCGAGCTGATAATTCAGGGTGTTTTTCTGCTTTTTAGCTGTGCCAGTCATTTCTGGGCAACATTCAGTGATCGCCACCGTTGCATTCATTACTTATTCAGTCACAATAATGCACTAATTCATGACTGTGCACATGCTACATCTAGTGTACTGTGCAACAATTTCATAAACACCGGCATTGTTCTATGCATGATACACACGTGTGCATACGTACACACATAAATGTACATGTATATACAACGATGATACATGTACATGTAGGCAATGCACACAAAGTTGGATTACCTGTCTATAGCGACCACCTGTCTATAACGGCCACTTTTTCCGTATCCCTTGGGTGGCCGCTATAGACAGGTTTGACTGTATACTTTGTATGTTTCCCATGTTCATGATTATGTAATTTATGTATATTGATTTGCAGAAAATAAAGTATCTATCAAACTATCAAACCTAAGACTTGAACTGTGAAGCCACAGACGTTCTGATTTCCGTTGTTGTCTGTTGCCGTGTAAGTCACAGTTGTTGGTGGGCCTCCTGCATAAAAGTTGGATCCACTTTGTATCGACGAAACCAGCGAGGCAATACCATATGTATCACTTGCTGTGGCTGGTTCCCATGTAACAGGTGCCAAAGAGCAAGCGGATGGTCCAACAGTCAGCAGGATGTTGTCTGGGCACACCAATGTCGGCGGTGTATTGTCGACTAGGAGTGATGGGGGAAAATAGAGGAGTTATTAGTGTTTATCGACAGTCTGCCATACGTAGAAAGGATTTAATGTGCTGCCAAGAAAAGTGATATTTTTCACTGTATCCCCACCACCAGCACTACAACCATTAAAACCACCACAACGTAAAGTAAGAATAAAAAAAGAATCAAGGATGACATTTATTTTTCTGCGCTCAGTACATAAAGGAAAAAGTTAGCATGAATAACCCGCGAGTGATAAGCTGTCAATCTGTGAAGTTCATTCTAAGGCAAAATAGGAAAAAATAGAGGGGTCATCCCACTACACCGACACCAACGAGTCAAACAGCCCACGAGTTCGACATTGAAAACAGGTCCATGAGTCATACAGCTCACTAGTCATACAGCCCTTGAGTTCGACACTAGGAAAATAAAGCCCATGAGTTCGACACTATCTAAAAACAGCCCACTAGTTCGACAAATATAACACGGGGCTTATTGTGTCGGTTTCGTGGGCATTGTTAGCTTTAAAAGTGTCGAGCTAATGGGCTGTATAATTCGTGAGCTGTATAACTCATGGACTGTATGACTTGTAAGCTGTATGATTCATGGGCTGTATGACTCGTGGGTGTCGGTCTCGTGACGTGCACCCAAAATAGATTATGGTGTGAGGCTCGTACACGATGTCAAACCTCCACGGATCGTACATAAGAAGGTACTTTTTCATAAGAAGAATGGAGATCGAACCGAAGAAATTCTTTATCAGGACTTGTCTTATCCCGAAAAAAAAAAACCGAATAAAAACGGAAAAATCATGAACATTTACATTTTCCTTCATAGTGTACATAATGTTTATATAAAATAAATGAAGAGAAGAGAAGTGAAAATAAATACATCCGGCGGAATGAAACAGAATGTTAGAAGCCGAATTGCATGACTTTCTTTGTTCTGCTTTTCTGGAACGAAGAGAGTATACGCGCAGTGCCTTGGGTGGAGTGATGGTATGAGTCCCATCTAATACATTTAATATTCAATATTCAACTATATTTTCACCTCCATCAAATAAACAAAGAAATTATATACATTGCATATGTACAGGATATTTGTAATTCTTACAGAACATAATTTGACAAGGTACATAAATATGAAAATGAGAAGTAGATGCGATTATGAGTAGATTATGAGTAGATTATGAGTAGATTCAATAGAGTTTGACAAGAAGGTGCAGGAGAATAGTAAGGAACTGGATAGACAATGAAACGATACTAGTAAGTTCGTGGGAAAAAAGTCAGACTTCCTGGATGTACGTCAGTTAAGAAATGAACCTCTTGTAGCCTGTTCAGGATATAAAGCATTCAATATGGTATATGGAACAACGTTAGGAATACCACATCAGAGGAGAGACATGTTGTTACATTGTAGAACACACGAGTGCTTTCTACAGTCCCTCCTCGAAGATGATATCTTGCCACAAAACCACGTACATTGTGAACCATTTCTCATAGAAACGTGAATATGTAAATTTCCAGTGAAGCAAATGACCAAGCTTCTCAGTTGCCATGAAATGTTGATAATATTTTCTTCATGTACGACATTATGATGCTTCAAGTGCTTTGAGCAAGGCTTTTCACGTTGTTAGTTAAGTCGCAGTCCGGCGACCGCAGCATAGATGAGAGTATAGTACCCACATAAATATTACAATACAATGGCGATATAACAAGTAATATACTGTATGAGTTTAGCGGGAAAGGTCGAACGCAGCGAGTAAAATGCCCAAAGATAAAGCGTACGCATAGCGTAGGCAAAGAGGATTGGCAATATTGTTCCTTTATGGTGAACATCTTTAGTGTCTTCTAGGAAACAGCATGTCTCGCCAAAAGAGAACAAGCATTCCGCTATCACCCGGTTTTGTGAAAGGTAACTCTGACCGTCTTCCCTAAAGTCGTATAGGCCAATTACACTTACCTGGTGCCTCTGTAAATTGATAGAAAGAATGATATAGGTTTGGAATCTGGGGAAAATACATGTACATGCAGCATCGATTTTTCGTTTGAATGGTTTGGTTTATTTTATGTGACGGTGTGAGCTCTTCGGTGAGGGAGCAAAGCGACCGAGCGGGGGAGGGGGTGGAAGGGGCTACCCCTTCCCCGGCATAGGGACTTTTTGTAAAAACAGAGTATGAAAGTTGCGTTTATAGAGCATTTAAATCAAATTTCTAGGGAATTAAACATAGTTAAAAGAAATCACTGCGAACGACTATAATCATAACTAATGCAAAATATTCACTTTACTATAAGTATGGACATAGCGAGAGAGCCACTCTCATTTTGCCATTCGTCTGAAATGTATCAATTAATAGCTAAAACAAAATCACTTTGTTCGAGCAATAAAAATTATTCCTGTGTTACAAGAAAGCATGGAAGAAAAGGAAAAATGTATGGTTTACTAAAGGTATATTCCACGGGACACACTCGAGGACGCGAGGCTACCATCTATGCACTAAATCTACTCGTAAGTAAATATTAGTGTATACAATGTGTATTGTTAGTGAATTATAATTTTCGCTCCGTTAGGGCCAAAAATATTGCATTTTCAGTTATGAAATTGATAACTTTTACACAAGAAAAATACCTTCATTGTTCAGTTTGGTCTTAAAATAATTGATTAATTATTTGTTTGTTTGTGTGTTCTATCTTTTTTTTTTTTACTGGTAGCCCAAGGGAGGGGGAGGTTAAACCCGCTACCCCCCCCCCCCCCCCCCCCCTCTGTAGATCTGCCACTGCACAATGCCGGCGCACAGGATTGCCAACCAGGACCAATAGCAAGACGAAACTGGGTACACCTTATAGGGGCGCAATCACCAGATGCTGACGCAATGGAGAATCTATGGGATGTTATCCAGACAGCCCTCACCAAGGCCCGACCAACTTAAGGTCGGGGGCAGCATCATCCAAAAAACCAACAGGTCATTTGAAATTTAAAAAAAAAAAAGCGATTGTTCCCGAAATCTGGTGTACCACGCGTTAAACTCACGGCGGATTACAGCATTTCGCTGTCGTCAATCAAAACAATACTGTGGACAGGAATAAAATTGAATTAAAAAAGGCCTAACCCTAAAAAAAAAGACATAAAAAACTCTTACCTATCATCACTGACAATCTGAATACACACTGCCGGTAATTGCTGTACGGGTCAGTTGCAGTGTACAAGATGGTAGCGGAAGAGCCTGTTCTAAACAAGGTGCCACTGGGAAAGTTTGGCGCAGAGATTGTGGGAGCAATACCAGAATTATCGGTCGCGGTTGGTTGCTCCCATGTAACTACTTGTCCAAATACTGAAGAATCAACAGTTATTTCTATGTCAGCTGGACAGAAAGTAAAGACCGGAGCTATACTGTCGACTGAGGAGAAAGCAGACAACAGATGAGAAATGACCACCGCAGTAATTACATGGAGGCTAATGAGAGGTATATTTCTTGAGTGGCAATGTACGATGAGACATGAATTTGTGCTGTAAATATCGATGTTCTCCTTACGAACTGCATAAAATTGTTTGCTTTATACAGCCTGTTCTAGCGGTAATTCAGTCAAAATATGTTAATACTACATAATAAAGAAAGTTTTTTTTTCTATTAAATATTCCTTCTAATGCTCAAACACTGTTTATATGGAAGCTAATGCATGAAAAGGACAATTTTTTTTTTATTAATGCATTTACACCGTGTAATTTTATCAAACAAAACTCGGTCAATATACACATCTCACCTCAACCAAAGTATTTTTGAGTTGGTCAACAGCCCACACTAACAGATTGTCTCTATAGCTACAGTTTCAAAAGCTCTTGATTGCAAATCCTCTCAAAATATGGAAGAGCGACAGTTTAGAATAAACCTGACATTCATGGCAGGATCCTGAGATCTTACAATCAGCTAAAGGATTGTGGAAATGAATCGTCCCGAATAATCTGAATAAAGTGAATTTCCACGCGGTTTAAATCGTCGCAGGGTAAAGAATAAGCAAACAGACCCTATAAGAAATATAGTCCTTGTTAATCTAACAACAGTCAGTATAGAATTTGCCGGACACTTTACTTGGAAAACAGTCAAATACTCTTCCTTGTCCATTAGACCAGCGTATAAAGACTTAATGCATTTACACCGTGCAATTATATCAAACGAAACTCGGTCAATATACACATCTCAGTTCAAGCAAAGTATTTTTGAGTTTGTCAACAGCTCACACTATTAAACAGATTGTCTCTATAGCTACAGTTTCAAATGCTCTTGATTGCAAAATCCTCTCAAAATATGAAAGAGCGACAATTTAGAAAAACCTGACATTCTTTGCAGGATCTTAAGATTTTACAATTAGCTTAAGGATTGTGGAATTGAATCGCCCCGAATAATCTGAATTAAGTGAATTTCCATGCGGTTTAGATCTTCGCAGGTTAAAGAATAAGCAAACATACTATAAGAAATATAGTCCTTGTTAATCTAACAATAGTTAGTATAGAATTTGCAGCCAACTTTACTTGGCAAACCGTCAAATACTTTTGCTTGTCCATTAGACTATCTTATAAAGACTTTTCCCTCTATTCTTCTCATAAAAAAGTAAAAAAGTAGAAAACAGAACCAAGATATTTAGATATTTGAACCAAAATGTCTAAATAAAAGTTCACGTATTTTCAGACGTGTTCTTATCTTTGCCATCATCTTTAGGTCATCTAGTTTCCCAAACTTTGGAATTAAAGGCAGTCCAAGCCAATGATCAGTACTAAGGCTAGTATAATATATATTATTATATATATATATATATATATATATATATATACATACATATAAATATAAATTATACTATCATTTTATATATATATATATATATATATATATATATATATACTTGGTGTGCATACATCTTATAAACGGACCACTTATTATCGAATAAGAAAAACCCGACTCAAAACAACAACAAAAAGGAAGCAAAATATCATAACCCTAATCGCTGATAACGAAAAATCTCAAATAGTTGCAGTAGGTGTGCTCTTTCACAAGATTTAGGAGTTTAAGAGATTCTTTAGAACCGCAACTCATGCTCTGTTATCAGACTTATTCACCAAAATAATGACATGAAACCATCAATCACCTAAGACTTGAACTGTGAAGCTACAGACGTTCTGATTTCCGTTGTTGTCTGTTGCCTCGTAAGTCACAGTTGTTGGTGGGCCTCCTGCATAAAAGTTGGATCCACTTTGTATTGACGAAACCAGCGAGGCAATACCATATGTATCACTTGCTGTGGCTGGTTCCCATGTAACAGGTACCAAGGAGTCATCGGTTGGACCAACTGTCAGCAGGATGTTGTCTGGGCACACCAATGTCGGCGGTGTATTGTCGACTAGGAGTGATGGGGAAAAATGAAGGAGGTTTATCAGTGTTTATCGACAGTCTGCCATACGTAGAAAGGATTTAATGTGCTGCCAAGAATAGTGATATTTTTCACTGTATCCCCACCACCAATACTACAACCATTAAAACCACCGCAAGGTAAAGTAAAAAAAAAAAAAAAATCAAGGATGACATTTATTTTTCTGCGCTCAGTACATAAAGGAAAAAGTTAGCATGAATAACCCGCGAGTGATAAGCTGTCAATCTGTGAAGTTCATTCTAAGGCAAAATAGGAAAAAATAGAGGGGTCATCCCACTACACCGACACCAGCGAGTCAAACAGCCCACAAGTTCGACATTGAAAACAGGTCCATGAGTCATACAGCTTACGAGTCATACAGCCCTTGAGTTCGACACTAGGAAAATAAAGCCCATGAGTTCGACACTATCTAAAAACAGCCCACGAGTTCGACAAATATAACACGGGGCTTATTGTGTCGGTCTCGTGGGCCTTGTTAGCTTTAATAGTGTCGAGCTAATGGGCTGTATAATTCGTGAGCTGTATAACTCATGATGGACTGTATGACTCGTGAGCTGTATGACTCATGCCCCCATCGGGCTGTATGACTCGTGGGTGTCGGTCTCGTGACGTGCACCCAAAATAGATTATGGTATAGGCTCGTCCACAATGTCAAACCTCCACGGATCGTGCATAAGAAAGTATTGTTTTCATTAGAAGAATGGAGATTGAACCGAAGAAATTTCTTTATCAGGACTTGTCATATCCCGAAAAAACAGAATAAAAACGGAAAAATCATAAACATTTATTTTCCTTCATTGTGTACATAATGTATAAAGTGAATTATTTCGCACATAAATATTCATTTAATATTGGGTATGTAGATTTTCATTGAGGCAAATGGCCAAGCTTATCAGTTACCATGAGATATTGATAATAGTTTCTTTATGTACAACATTATATTGCTTCAAGTGCTATAGGAGCAAGGCTTTTCACGCAGTCCGGCGACCGCAGCATATAGATGAGAGTAAGCACCAAAATTATATAGATGATGACTGGCGGGGGAGGGAACATACCGAATGTTCTACCCGAAGGGTTTGAAATGCTATTGAGGGAGATTATAAGTCCCTCGACTTCGTCTCGGGACTTATAGCCTCCCGAAT
Organism: Diadema setosum; assembly: GCA_033980235.1. Lineage (NCBI taxonomy): Eukaryota > Metazoa > Echinodermata > Echinoidea > Diadematoida > Diadematidae > Diadema > Diadema setosum. Next base: position 2,427,008 of record CM067064.1, read on the forward strand.
TAGCATTTCAAACCCTGAGGGTGGAACGTTTGGTACATGTTCCCGACAACAAAAGTCATCATCTGTTACATTATATGGGTTAGTCAAATACGTCAAACACGTCAACATCACCCACCAGCACAACGCACTCGATCGCGCCGATCGCTCGCGCTTCGCATGATCGCCCACGCAAAGCCAAATTCACTGTGCGCGCGCGGTCCTATAGGCCTTCTGTCAAATTTTGTTACGTGAAAATATTTCCCATGGGAGACATTATACAAGAATGTTCACCCATGGGCGAACATAACGAATGTACCTCCATCACGTGACTGTGTTTAGCCAATCACTAACCGGTATTTGAATAACCCAATTAATGTAAAATAATACAATACAATGGCGATATATATAATAAGCAATATACAAATGTAATGTATGAATATAGAAGGAATGGTCGAAGGCGGCGAGAGAACGCCCAGATAAAGCGAACGCATAACGTAGGCAGACGATTGGGCAAAATGGTTCCTTTATGATGAACATCTTTAGTGTCTTCTAGGAAACAGCATGTCTCGCCAAAAGAGAACAAGCATTCCACTATCACCCGGTTTTTGAAAGGTATCTCTGACCATCTTCCCTAAGGTCGTATAGGCCAATTACACTTATCTGGTGCCTCTGTAAATTGATGGAAAGAATGATTAACAATAGATAGGTTTGGAATCTGGTGAAAGCACATGTACAGTACTAGACCGGGGGCCCAGAGGATTTACTCAGCTGAAAAGGGTCACACTTTTTGATGGTCTATAAGGATGTGGCCAAGGGTCAATAAAATGAATTGCTGGCAAGTCACATCCTGTACCGTAAGCCTAGGGGCCACAGAAAGGGGCCCCGAAAAATGGATTTATTCAGCCGAAGGGGGTCACGGACAAAAGTTGGTGGATACTGTTCCTTTGGGTGTACTTATCATGAAAACAGCAATGCCAGCTATTTTATCCTGTACGGGGCTCCAGACAGTAGCCCCAAAGGGCCCCACCCATATGGTGTTATTCAGCTGAAAAGGGTCACGGCTAATTTCTTTTGCAATGGAAGTAGTACCCATCAGAGATATCCAAAACACCAATGCCAGCTATTTTATCCTGTACGGTGCCCCAGACAGTAGCCCCAAAGTGCCCCACCCCCTATAGGCCCTACGTACAAACACACACATACATTGATTTTATTCAGCTGAAAAGAGTCAAGGCTAATTTCTTTTGCAATGGTAGTATTACCCATCAGAGATATCCAAAACACCAAAGCCAGCTATTTATCCTGTACGGGGCCCCAGACAGTAGCCCCAAAGTGCCCCCCCCCCCCCCACACACACACACACACACACATTAGTTTCATGCAGCTGAAAAGGGTCACGGCTAATTTCTTTTGCAATGGAAGTAGTACCCATCAAAATAAAATACCAAAGCCAGTTATTTTATCCTGCACGGGGCCCCAGACAGTAACCCCAAATTGCCGCCTCACCGCCCCCCCCCCCCCCCCACACACACACACATTGATTTTATTCAGCTGAAAAGGGTCACGGCTACTTTCTTTTGCAATCGGAAGTAGTACACATCAGAGATATCTAAAACACTAAAGCCAGTTATTTTATCCTGTACGGGGCCCCAGACAGTAGCCCCAAAGTGCCCCCCCCCTACACACACACACACACACACACACACACACACACACACACACACATTGGTTTCATTCAGCCGAAAAGGATCACGGCTAATTTCTTTTGCAATGGAAGTAGTACCCATCTGTTACCCAAAATACCAAAGTCAGATATTTTATCCTGCACGGGGCCCCAGACAGTAGCTCCAAAGTGCTTTGCTTTCTTCTCTTCTTTGTCTTCTTCTCTTCTTCTTGTTAAATATGCGCTCCTTCGTCTTCATTTTCGCGACAACGACAACGTCCTCCTCATCATCATCAGTTTTGCTGTTTTGGCAAACATTTTCCAGCGTATCGGCTACGTTCGATTTTAGAGCGGCGAGAGCGGAAGACATGCGTAATTGAGTCTGGGAAAGCGTAGGAACAGCGTAACTAAAGCGACCAACAGCGTTATCGAAGCAGGAATGAAGCGTCGTAGGAACAGGCCTTGATTTTATACGAGAGTAGAGAACTTAGTGAGAGCGTCATTAAAGCGGGAAGGTCGTTCTTTGATCAAGAAAGCGGCGCAGCAGCGGGACCACGTCGGTGTCTAGTTTAGACTATTCCCGTTCTTGTGCCGCTGTTACTACGGTCAGAAAAACCTGGAATTGTTACGCTCATCCCGGGGTATTTACACTGTCACTGCTCTCTCCCCGTTTGAGCTACGATTCAAAATAGGTCAATCTTGATGGGGAGATGGGGAAGAAATTTTGAACAAGTTCAAAATTTCTTCCCGATCTGTAAAATTGCCAGATCCAACCCCATCACCCAAACGCTGCTGCTAGATGCTCCCGGTCCCCGTACACTTGTGCCGCCCTCTCCCGATCTGACAGATTGAATAGATCGGGATGCAGATCTTGATAGTGGAATCACATGTGGGGACACTTTAGGAACACTCCGTGGGCCCCCGTACAGCTATAACTGGTTTCGGTGTTTTTGATACCTCGTTGAGCACTACTTCCATTGAAAAAGAAATTATAGCCGTGATTCTTTTCACTTAGAATAAAATAATACTGGAGCACTTTCCAGCTATACTGGCTGGGGGCCCCTTAAAGAATAAAAATAACTGGATGGGTTTGTGTTTTAGGTATACCTCAGCTGTTAATTCCACTGCCAAGGAAAATAGGCATACATGACTCTTTTCACCTAAAAACATTTAATTCATATAGGGTGGGAATACCTTGGGGCTATACCTGTCAAGGGCCCTGCATCTGGGCCAATTTCGCACCTCTTTTAATCCAATTCTTTAGTGCTGAATTAAATTTAGCAAAAATTTAGCCTAGATGACAAGGTAGTTAAATGTCATGATATCTTCATTCAAATTCATTTTGAAACATTCACATTACCTCTAACCTTATTTTAAATAACACTTTTTCAACTGAAATTCATATATATAACAAACACAATTCCACTATCCGTTCATTCATAAATTCATAATGATATAGTCACGTGATTACGTATATGCTGCGCTCGTTCATTCAAATTTATTTCTCAGTGGGCATCTAATTTAACATGTTCTGCGGTCAGTTAAACAGATATGTTCATGCTTGACCTCTTTCCTTAATTTCTTTCATCGAAGTTATTGTTTTGTGTTAAAGCATCATAACATTTCATGTTTTCGTATTCGTTTAAGAGACTTTGACAACAGTTTTTTTTTTTTTACGTGCTTATTGAATCCGAAGAAGTAAGAAGCCACAAATTATCTGGCCGTTACGAGCGCTTTATTACGAGCGGTCAGCCAGTTCCAGGAAGTCAAGGTTATGATCCTCATTTTTTTTAAAATAATTCTTTCTATGTCTTCTAGAGATGTACGTCTGTATCTATTGTGCTGTCATGACTATAAAAAATGAAGTTAATCTGCATTACTGGTACACGTATAGGCCTATAATGACATGTATGAAAGAGAAGGAGCGTTCTCAATAACAACCAAATCCAGTTATACTAGATAAAAAAGTGTGATACTTTTACTGCTTTATAACAGTATTTTATAGATGAAACAAAAACACATATAGAAAGACACGTTAAAATGTTCTCATCTTTAAAAAAAGAAATAGCATGATGTAAATTTGAATGAACACGTTTGGAATTTGACTGTCTTTCGCGAAATTTAATGACTGAAATACCCTTTTCGGCAAGTCAAGGCGAATTTGAATGAACGTATAGGTACCAGCCAATTTGAATACCCATTTTACGAATTCGAACCTTCTATCAAGGCTTAATGAACCGACAAAAGTGCGAAATTGACTGGGAAAACCTAACTGGCTTTGATGTTTTGGGTATCTATGATGTAAACTAAGGCCTACTTCGATTGTAAAAGAAAAACAACTATGACTCTTTTCAGCTAAATGATGTCATAATAATTATGTGGGGGAGGGGCACTTTATGGCTACTGTACCGGGCCCAGTACAGGATGAAATGACGGGTTTTCGTAATATGGTCATCTCGGTTGTGCACTATAAAGAAGTATGCTTCCTTTGCAAATTTCTTGGGTGTTTTGCTACTGTAACCTATAGGACCCCGTATACAGGATAAGATGACTTGCTTTTGGTGTTTGTGATATCTCTGCTCAGTAGGCCCTGATATTTACATTACAAAAGAATTTGTAAGACCATTTTCAGCTGATTCACAGTACATGTATAATGGATAGGACACTGTGGGGCTACTGTCTGGGGCTCCGTACATCATAAAATAACTGGAATTGGTGTGTTGGATATCTCTGATGGGTACTACTTCCATTGCAAAAAAAAAAAAAAAAATAGCCGTGGCCCTTTTCAGCTGAATGAAACTAATGTGTGTGTGTGTGTGTGGGGGGGGGGGGGGGGGGGGGGGGGGGGAGGGGGCACTTTGGGGCTACTGTCTGGGGCCCCGTACAGGATGAAATAGCTGGCATTGGTGCTTTGGATATCTCTGATGGGTACTACTTCCATTGCAAAAGAAATTAGATATTCGCCAAGCTTGGCACGTACATAAAAGATGTAGCGTAGCGTATTTATCTAGTGATTTGTTTAAATGAGCACTGCCCCAACCCATAAGAAGGGAGGAGATGGAGCCCCCCCCCCCCCCCCCCCCACCATCTCCGCCCTTTGAACAAGACGAGGGGAGTGGGGTCGTTCGCGTGGAATTCAGAATTCTCTGGGCAAACCCTACATATATGAAAATAGGAATACATACTTGAAGAATTTATTTTTTTTTACAGTCAAGAGTAATTCGTCGCTGTCACCACGAACTGGCATTTTATCGCTCTAGCGCACGAACGTTGATTTCGAGTAAATCGCGTTTAAAGTTTTCATGTTTTTAAACTTTATGTTTGAATGCGTTAATGGAATAAGATTACACTGAATTTGATATGTAGTCAATCTACATGACTCAGGCTTTCTATTGGAGTATTCTTTTATGATCAATCATCAAGAATTTCGTCACAATTAGCTTCCATACAAAAATGTCAGTTCGTGGTGACTAAAGAAATCGTTTTCCCGCTGTGCGCAGTCACCACGAAGTGACATATTCAGTGTTGTGTATACGCATTGTCAATGGAGTATCCAGCACAAATCATAAGAAATCGGGCAATCGTTTGTTTGTTCATATTTCTATACTTGAACTTATTGAAAATATTTCACTATTAATGAATGAGCATAAACAGCACACAAACTTTCTATAGATGTGAATCGTGCTGAAATATCAGTTCTCAGTATACGCCAATATGGGCTCCCAAACAAAAATGTCATTTTGTGAAAACTTCACTACACACATTGACACAGTCCGAAGTTTTGACAAAGAGACATATACAATGCGCATTCTCACATTATAACACAGGGTGTACACAGACATTATGGGTACACACAGACAAACACACACTCACAACCCCCCCCCCCCCACACACACACACACACACACAACACACATACACACCCACAGAAGCTCACACAGCTAATAAGCAGAATGACATATTCAGCCATCTCGACTAAAACAAAACAAAAAACCCCGTGATTTTTCGGTGATCTTCGGGTGCTCACCATCTCCCCCCCCCCACGCGTCATACTATGAAAAAAAAAAGCAAAACAAAACAAAAACAAACAAACCAAAAAGGTTTGGGGGAGGAGTCGAGGCACCAAAAATGGTCAAAAATGGTCTGAAAAATAAAAACAAATTTGGGTCGGGCCTGGACACAATAAAGAAATGTGTAACACATTTACATGTGAGCGAAACACTCTTCTGGTACAATACAACCATATGAGAATGCTGATCATCATTCCAAAGGTAAACAAGTATGCAAATTATTGAAAAAAATTTATGCAATTTTTATCAACATCCAAATTGGTTGTATTTCATAACACTGGCTGTAGTATTTCCTTAAAAGAATTCAACAGCATATGTTCGCTTTATTGTTGAATATTTCTAAGATTTGATTAAAGAGATGAATGTGATTGGTTAGCTGTACCAAGTTTTTAAAAAGGAAAAAAAGATCAGTTTCTGAAACCGAAGTATTAAACGGATGGTATCACTATATCAAATGGAATTTACGAATAACTATCTCCATATCTACAAACCATCCCCATGAGGTTTCATCAAACTCCAACAACCATATACCGCAGAAGTATGATGAAATTCGTTGCTTTCACTTCTTGAAGCACCTAACAAACTTTTTGAAGTGAAAGTTTCGGGGCTCCATATTTACACAGCACCAGGGACAGTGAAAGCATACTAGAGCTACACATCTAACAAATTTGAGAGACTACAAAAATATAGTAAACAATGCTCTTACGACTATAAACAGCATATCACCTGTTACACACTCCATAGACTCCGGCACATAGAATTGGGAAATGTTTCATGCTGAGCTCACATCACGATTATTATGAAATAAAATGGATATTTTAATACATAATTGTTCAGCTTTTTGAATGGAAGAGTGAGTCGTTGTCAGGAGCATTGCTACTTTCATCAGGAGAAAAGTCTGTCTCACCCCACACAACTGTTAGAAGTGCCTAGTTACTCCCACTGAAACAGATTTGACCTCATAAGTAGGCACCTATTTTCACTCAAAATGCACAAAACAACATCAGGTAAATTTAATTTTGTGCTTGCACTGTAAAATTGACACATTTTTGTGTTTGGAGAGTGGCCAGTGGCGTATCTAGGGGGGGGGGGGGGGGGGGGGCAAGGGGGGGGGGCACGTGCCCCGCGGCCGTGATTTGGCAAAACAACGTATCTGAACTGTTTTGTGGTTTTTCAGGTTTTTGGCTTTTCAGATACATTAAGCCATTTCTGATCATCTGTCAAAATTTCAGCTCTCAAAGTGATATTGATTTTTAGAAAAATGCATTTAAATTTCAGCAATTTTTCAAATTAGGTCCAAATAATTTGGCAAAACAACGTAACTTACTTACGTTGTTCTGCCAAAACAGTTTCTGTCCCAGATCTCATTTGAGCTTCCGGTTGTTCTGGCAGAATAACGCATCTTCGTTGTGTGACATGGCAAAACAACGTAACTGCAGCACGTAAAACTAGCATGCAGCTGCGTGTCTGCTGTGCGCTGCACTCCACGACTCTGTGTAAGACACACGGTCTACGTGGCTAGCCTGGGCCGGCTCTGCGCGCAGATCCATTTCACGGCCGTGATTTGGCAAAACAACGTATCTGCGTTTTGGTACTTTCGAGATATTCGTGATTTTAGATTTTGAAGCTACAAAGTACTAGAATTGTTCCCATATCTCTCCAGTCGAATAATTTTCCAAGACACTTTTTTAAAAATATGGCTTATATCATTCTTCTAGTATCTAGCTAAAATTTAAGTCAAAAAGAGATTTTTTTGTTCAAAATATAAAAGATATTTTGGAGATACGTTGTTTTGCCAAAACACCCAAACTTCGGATCACGTGCGTGATTAGGCAAAACAACGCAAGTTGTTCTGCGCACCACGGCAGTAGCATGGCAGAACAACGTATCTGCAGCGTGCAGCGTAGATACGTTGTTTTGCCAAAACACCCAAACTTCGGATCACGTGCGTGATTAGGCAAAACAACGCAAGTTGTTCTGCGCACCACGGCAGTAGCATGGCAGAACAACGTATCTGCAGCGTGCAGCGTAGATACGTTGTTTTGCCAAAACACCCAAACTTCGGATCACGTGCGTGATTAGGCAAAACAACGCAAGTTGTTCTGCACACGTCCACGGCAGTAGCATGGCAGAACAACGTATCTTACCTCACACTGAGCAGTAGCAAGGCAGAACAACGTATCTGCAGCGTGCAACGTGAAAAATAAGCCTTATCATTAAGATCGACAGTGCAGTGCAACAACATGATGTCAATCTACAGCCAAGATAGATCTAGCACATTTTGAGATAAATTTCAGATAATTTATACGTAAAATACTTCCACTAAGGAGGCTGACAATCACTATTTTCCCCAGGACCCAACAACCATACAGACTAACACACTCTAGATGATAGATCTAAAGTTAGGCCTAGTCTTACTTAATAGAATACCTACACTCTATTATACATGTAATGTTACGACGATCAGCCCACTCACGAAGTGAGCGGGAGGGTTTCGGGGCTATTGAAAGTGTAACTTAGTTAATTAAAATTAATTAAAATACAGTCGCTTGCAAAACTATTGATGCCGTTGAACATTTTCAAATCTTTTTTCTTTCTGAAAAGTTATCGAGTATGTACTAAATGTACTTAGTTGTTATCTGTCAATTACAGTAAATTTTGTTTGAACTTCATTTGCATATACAATATATAGTTATTGAAATGTCCATTCTTTTTTGTTATCATTAATTTGTTGATTTTTGTAATCCCTTGATGTAAGAGTGTTCATTCATTGTTACAAATACATATATTTGGATTAATATTGAAGACTAAAATACGAGTTTGGGTAAAGTCTGTGAAATGGATGTCATTACCTTTATTTCTGGCATTGATATGAACTTGAAATACAATAACTTTTAGAATATGACAATGCATGAGTGGCAACAAAAGTATATTACTGTATGAGAATTGACATGATATTAACAAAAAATAAAATGGGTATAAAAAGTTGTCTGGACATCTGTACATACACCTCGTTTCACAGACACAAACACGCATTTGAAATAATATGTGTGTTAACATTGGGACCCCTATTTCAATTTATATTTTTTATTTGGCTTATTTTAACGGTTTTCATTGAGATGAAAGAATTCAAAGAGAAAGAATGATATTGCGTACTTTGTTATTTTGTTAAAAGTTCTTGATATTTGGTTGATTGAATGAATTGTATACGTAAGGCTAACACCTCTAACGATAATATGCCTCAAGTCTTTGAACAACAACAATGATAAAAATGATATATCAGGTAATTATGGATCCAGGTTTTAATGTTTTTAGGTGTACCTTGACCACACACACACACACACACGCACACACACAAACTAACAAAAAGTACAAAAAAGTACAAAAAACACAAAACACACACAAAAACACAGAATTGTTAGAGGTGCAAACATTTTCTCAGTAGAATAACTTTGAGAAAGACATGACAGAAATGTAGACGCAGACACTGATTTACATCTGTTGAATATTTATAAGAAAAAATTGTGTACATCTGTTTCTCAAGACAACAGCATTTACAGAAATCATTCGCTTATTTTCAAGTCTTAAGAATATGGAATAGATATCTACGATTTCTTCTTACAATTTAAGAGAGAGTTTGATATGTCATTATGCTTTTATCACAATGAAAGCAAATCAACGGTAACCAAACATTATCATGATGGTAAAAAATTAAAAAGATGTCATTTAATTCCTGAGTAAAGGAGCTTACATGAGTATCACAGGTGAACAAAACACTGGGAACAACATTTTCAATTTCAATAGAGCAGAACATGATTGTTGTTTTTTCTAGAGATTATTTATATTATTCCATATCAGACCTTCGCACCCAGTCTTACCTTGGAAGATAAGAACATCTACAAATTACAAATTATAACACACAAAACATTTCTAATCCTTACTGTTGTTGGAAGTTCTAGTGTAGTAAGAAGTAAATACTTGGGTAAAAAACAATTATTAGGCAGGTGAAAAGAAGGGGAAAATTGCAACAGAATTCATCTTAAAACACACTTGCATAAATGTCCTATCATACAAGCGATTTGCTGTGCTGCAATAAATCTGCATTGTCTGAGAGCTCCCGGAGGGATTAGGCGCGAAATATATTAAAATTATGCCCGCAGTAATGTTACTGTTTCCCTGGTCCTCTGTAATATGTTGACATGATCCAATCGACATGATATTGATTTTGAGGGCAAGCATTTACAACAGTATTTGATATGAACAAGTGATAGTTTTACCTAAAGTTGATAGTCATAATTTCAAAGGGCAATAAGCCCTCATCATATTTTTTATCGAAATAGAAATCTTCAGTTTCATATCAATATTCAAAAAAAAAATCTTTCTTGTGCCTTCATAACGTGAGTATAGTCATTAACACTTCACAGTTGAGTTTTGCGAGTTCTTAATTTAACTGTGAAAGATTTGCCTGATCCTATATAAACAATCCAAGTGTTATCATTTTTCTTCTAGAGTTGACTGATCTACTATACAATCCACTCCATCTTTCATGTCATTCTGGCGGGCGTGCACAGCTGTTCTGAAATGTGTAGTTGCTCTTTCCTCTGCTTTCGAACTGCTCAGCAGACCACTGCAGGAAAATGTAAAAGAAACGAAAGAGAATAATTAACACAAAATAAGACACTTTGTTACTTCCATACAGAACAGCAAGTAAATTTCAACTCTGCTTTAGCTATGTTAAATTTTTCATTTCACATGGTTATGTGTAACAAATCCTCTCTCAGATACCCCCCCCCCCCAAAAAAAAAAAAAAAACCTAGGAAAATGAGAATGCGTAAATATTCAAATACTCTCAGAACATTTATTATTAGACATCATACAATACCCCTTGAGGATGTTCAAGTCTGTGTGTTTGTTTTTGAGAGAAAATGGTGACTATTTCATCAGTTTTTATTATCTTTTTTGTTCTTTTTCATCGTTAAGGAATAAACTGTGAAATGTGGTACTCTCCAATTATCATAGAGTCATCATCATGGATTCTGACGTCTTCTTTTTTTTTTAAAGTTTTCCAAATGCCGGCTTGTGTGGTCAATGATGGTGACAAAGATTTGAATCATTTCTTCTCCTTTTTTTTTTGGGGGGGGGGTATGAATTAATAAGTGATTATTCAGCTTATACCTTTTATTGAACTTGATACTCTACATTCCTTTTCTGTGCTGGTCCACACTGGCGGTTATTGTGGACACTGAAAAGAGAGACAAGCAAATATGTATTTCAACACGAACGTTTCACATTATCAAAAGCAGACGCCTGGGTCTGAATATTTGAACTTTCCATTTTATTTAAAACCACCTTACTTAAGAATAAATATCTGAATTCCGTAAGATTTTGCCCTCAACATTTTTATGGGGGGGGGGGGGGGTGGAACGTATAGCATCTATAGGATCTACCATGGCTGCAATGCATTATATTGATACTATCGAAATGAAAAATTAAATCAACCAAAACTTTAAATTATGATTTTGAATAATATCTACAGTTAACTAAAATTGCAAAAGAAAAAAAGAAAGGAAATCAGGCCTCCACAGTTAGCAGGTATACAGTACCATTAAATTTGACTTTAATTATGGGACTAATTTTAAGTGGGTAAAATTCCCGTATGTTTGAAAACACCACAATCACATTCTTAATCCTTTAAAGAAATAACAAACAGGATCTAAGAGACAAAGATACCTTTGTTGAACCAAAGTTGAAGACTAAACATTATGTTTTGTCCTTATTTTATGCCAAACTAATGATGTTGACGTAATTATTAGAACATATCGTCTGCCATCAGTTTACCTTGCCAATGAAAATGGAATTCATCACTATCAAGCTTTACTGTCATTTGTTTGTAGTCGAGTCTACTGTCTACTATAGTATAAAGCTGTTACTTATTTTTTTAGACATTTAGACGAAAACTGAATTTTAGGTAGAAGACGTCAAGTCGAATGATGTCAATGATCATAACAGTATATTCGGTTACACTTAAATGAATTGCGCAAAGATAGACGCCCTTAATCTCTTAATTATAACTGTCAGTGTTGATCTACTGGACCACAAGTAGTAGTAGAAGTTTACTAGAACCACAACCACACCATCGTATACCACGCCATACTATTATATAGGCCAAACGTTACTAACGTTTAAATGGGCTATGTTTTGCCAAGCCCACCCAAAGGCAAGGCTGTCATACTCAGATAGCTCTTAGCTTGCTCTATACTTTCTTAACTTGCTGAGTTTCTGTATCTCTTTTTCTAACCATCGTTTTCTTAAATCTTAGTGAAATCTATTATGATATACTGAAAGCACTGAACCCTATACTGGCGAAGCGCACTTATCAGTCGCAGTGCTAGCTTGCAGGGATGCTAGCTGCAAGCAGTTATGAGGGATTCGACCAAAGATCGCAGTCACGCTTTGCTGCATTGTGAACCATGAAGTCATGCCCGCCGTTCTGTTTTGCAGTGGAATAGATATCCTCCTGACCAGTTAATATCACTACCACAAAGAAAATCAGCAGTAACGCCGGTAAGTTTTATTTTGTGTCAGGTCTAAGTTTGATCTAGTCTATTCCACTGTACACAGCCCAGTCGCTGTAGCCGAAGGTAATTTGCACAGCGTACTAACAGCGTCTGGTCGGGCTAGATCTAGTCCAACCAGACGCCGTGCGAAGTAGGCCTACGGAGATTGGGCTGTAGGACCTACAGGCCCCCTACTCAGTCAAGTTTCATCGATGTACATTGGCAATAGCCGGGCGCCACTCCTTGGGGGCGCAAAAAAACAAAAAAAAAAACGAAGAAGAAGAAAAAAAGACAAAAAAAAAAACGAAGAAGAAGAAAAAAGAAGAAGAAGAAGAAAAAAAAAATATCTCGCCCGGAAGGGGGAGGGAGAGTGGTGGGGGGGGGGGGGGAGGGGCAGAAAACCAAATCAAATAAGATAAAAACAAAACATGATGATGACGCGGACAAAATGACAATGTTTATTGTGTTCACACAAAAATTATTTTATGTTCTGTGAGCTGAAATACAAAAATTTTCGGCTCGCTCGCTGCGCTCGCTCGGCAAAATTTGTATAAAAAAGAAGGTAAGAACAAAACGTGGTGATGACAAAATGGCAGTGTCTATTGTGTTCACACATGTCATTTAGCAGGCAAAATGTTTCACGGAGCAGCGGCTGCAATTTCATTCGTTCTGAAGCGATCGCCCATTGGATCAAAAGAGGGCGTCAACGGTTTCCATTTGTATAAAAAAGAGAAGAAGATAAGAACAAAACGTGACGATGACGCGGACAAAATGATAATGTCTATTGTGTACACTCATGTCATTTTATATCTATCTGGAAAAATGTTACACGGAGCAGCGACTGTAATTTCATTCGGTTTGAAGCGATCGCCGATTGGATCAAAAGAGGACGCCATCGGTTTCGAACATACAGGGAAGGGGGGCGCAAGAAAAACATCAAAAAAGATTGAAAAAAAAAACGTAATGATGACGCAGAAATATACAAATTTCGGCTCACTCGCTCGTACTAATTTAGAGTATTTTTTCAAGTCCTCAGTTTGTTGGTATAAATCGTTATCTATGAGGTCGTCACTATAATTGTGAGATTTAATAAGCAAAAAATGACAAGAATTCCATGTTTTGCAAGCTGAAATACAAAAATTTTCGGCTCGCTTGCTGCGCTCTCTCGCCAAAATTTATAAAAAAAAATATAAGAACAATACGTGATGATGACGAGGACATTTACAAATTTCAGCTCACTCGCGCGCACTAATTTAGAGTATTCTTTAAAGTCCTCAGTTTTTTGGTATAAATCGATATCTATAATGCTGTCACTATATCTTGATTAGAATTGTAAGATTTGGTAAGCAAAAAATGACAAGAATTCCATGTTTTGTAAGCTGAAATACAAAAATTTTCGGCTCGCTCGCTGCGCTCGCTCGCCAAAATCTATCAAAATTCACTACATTTAAATCACCCTCAAAAAGATCCCTTTTTAAGTGCTTGAAAAAGCATCATGTAGACTTTGGTTAAAGTCCCTACCGGGATGGGGTTGGGGTTGAACACTTTTTCAGAATTAGGGGCGCAATATTCGTGCTTGCCCCGGGCGCCGTTTTCCCTAGATACGCCACTGCTGGAGACGAGTACTTTGCTCACACCTTTCCTTTTGTGATGAATTCTGAAATCATGGAAAAGAACCAATGTTAATACAATGCAGGTGATTCATGATGGTTATACAATGGGATAGGTCCATTTTAGTCAAGGGGCTTGTTTTATTCTTGTTTGCCTCCACCTCTATAGGGTGGTCTGCTGCTGCCCATCCCTTGGTTCCGCAACCCCTGCAATCATGCAATTGCCTTACAAGGTACTTAGGGGTCACTGGGTGATCTTGCCATAGAGACAGGGTGAAGACATGGGGACTTGCTTGAGCACTCCTAAGACAGAAGATCCAAAGCCCAACCTTACCAGCAACCATCCACAGAGCTATCTGACAATTGGCATGCTGACATTGTTGCCTAAATGCAGCCATAATTTGATTTGATTTGATTTGATTTATTCACAAAATGCATATACATACATTATTCACAAATATGTACATAGTTTGTACATGAAACATGTTATTATACATTTTGTGTGGATCGTCATAAGCTATGAAAAGCTTGACTGGGACGTCCAGTATGGATAAGGTGCACATAATGTACATAAACATCATACAATAAAAATGTATTATACGCATTCAATTGATTCATAGATAGGGAAATGAGAGAAGGAGAGAGAAAGAAAGAAAAAAAAAGGAGAGGAAGAAAGAAGGAGAGGGATACTCTACATCATGGTGGTTAAAGGTATACAAGATTTACAATTCTGGTAACAACTAACATAGGTGAAAGGCTTCACTGTTCTCGAGGTATATGGATTTTACCGCCAGTTTTCTCGGAGTGAATGTATCTGCATATGATGTCAAGGGAGCCTTTGAGATCTGTAAGGTGCTGCCTCATTCTCATCAATGCCTCTGAAATCCCACAAGCCAACCTAGATTTCCCTCCCATCACTTGAAAGCTTTGACCCCCCAAACTGGTGGTGCAGATGTTGGTCTGGTGCCATCTCTGATACCACCCAAGTTACCTACAATACTGTCTCTGGCCTGGCAACAAAGCCAAAGGGCTTCAACGGGTGGTAAAGCAAATTTTCATGTCTTCATCCTGTTTCTATGGCAAATGATTACCCTCTGCGCCCCTGAGGAAGTGCTGAACATCATCAGATGTGGTTGCAATTAAAGGGAAGATAAACCCCAAGAGCAATGTGGATTGAGTGAAAGCAGCAACATTAGTAGAACACATCAGTGAAAGTTTGAAGAAAATCGGACAATCGATGCAAAAGTTATGAATTTTTAAAGTTTTGGTGATGGAACCGCTGGATGAGGAGACTACTAGAGGTTATGACGTATGAGTGGACAACAATACCAAGAAAACATAAAGAAAATTCTACAAAAATCAATTTTTCATGAAAATTACAAATTCCATAAACTTGATATTGACATATGTTAAGGGTAGCAATTATTCCCCCTGCTTTCTGAAAGAGGTTGGTCCATTGCTCTTTCATAATTCTATAAAAGTGAATTTTTGTTGAATTTCCTTTATATTTTCTTTGTATTGTTGTCCACTCATACGTCATATCCTCTAGTAGTCTCCTCATCCAGCGGTTCCAACACCAAAACTTTAAAAATTCATAACTTTTGCATCGATTGTTCGATTTTCCTCAAACTTTCACTGATGTGTTCTACTAATGTTGCTGCTTTCACTCAATCCACATTGCTCTTTGGGTTTACCTTCCCTTTAAGGCAATTGCAGGACTGATATTTATGCATCTTTTGCCTGAGAATCCTGCAAATTTGGGGCTGATGTCGCCTGCTGCCAAACATCAAATTAAAGAGATCTTTGAAGACAATAAAAAGGACAGTTTTAGTTTTAGGACAAGAATGAATGAACTCATGATGTCAAAGTATATAAATCAACACCTGAGAACTGAGAGAGAATTGAAAAAGGTACCTCACATTGCTCGGTGGTTGATGTTTAATTGATTTGATTTGATTTGATTTATTGTTCCACATCTCAAAACATCAAACATGATACGATCGATTGAACATAAGATTGAACATAGCTTCGTGATTACAAAGAATACAAGAGAAGACAATTTAACAAACATGAAATGTGGGGACCTACTAAAAAGCAAAGCTTGTAATGTATAGGTCCCTGTATAGATGAAAGTGTTGGTCTTCTTGAACAACCTAGTAACGAAAGCTATGAAAGGAAGGAAAGGGACGTAAAAGGCAAGAGAGCAAAAAGAGCAAGAGAAAGGAATAAAATATACGAAAGCATAGCGAAATACAAAGTAGCCACCTGTGTTGCGTTTACAAGACTCCTTGTCACCCGAGCAACACAGTTACGTAAATGTAAGAATGCGCAAAAATGCACATGATACATAATGATTCATTGAGTTATGAATAGCCTTGACATATAAATGACTCAGTAAAAAGAACGAAAAGCAAACCTGGAATACATAATAGACAACGAATCTGATAAAGAAGAGGGAGTTCAAATAAAATTGCATGTTTTGTTATGAGATATAAGCCTACACAAGGGATTTTTTTTAGTTTACGTTTAAAACAATTCAGTGACAACGATGCAGTAATGTCGGAGTCAAGGCTATTCCAGAATGTCGGACCTGTATGTACTATTGTTTGCAGTTCTCACGGGAGAAAAGTGAAATGAATTTTCCTGTCTTGTAGGGTAGGAATGTATAACTTTATTTTTTACAAACATGGGAGTGAAAGCATATGGTAATTTAGTTAACTGGTACATAAATATCCCAAGGGAGTAAGAATATATATAAAAAATCTTTAAGAGGTTATTACTTTTGAACAGTGGGCTTGTCGGTGCTAAATAATTGGTACAATTGATAATCCTTATAGCTCGTTTTTGTATTCTGAAGATAGACTCCAGGCGTATTTTGAGACAATTCCTCCAGGCCAGTATACTATAATGAATAATGAATATTAATGAATAGTTTGTACGGTATTGCGTTAGGACAGTTTCATTTATGCCTTCACCAGTTTTTGTTGTTGTTTTAATTCAAGAAGAAAGTCCAGTTTGCTCGATAATATCAAGGTGGTACTCCTAAATTATATCATATCGCAGTGATGGAGGTTATGATCCATTTCAAACTCGCCTCAGGACCCCCCCACCCATACTCCTTGCTGAAAAAAAAGCTACATCGTAAAAGGGTTTTTAGTTTTGTCATTTAATGTCCGATGTGTTTTTGTCGGCAGCCATGTATCTCTGCATTACTGTATAGGATTTTCTGTACCTTATTAATAATGGTTTTAGGGGAATGCATATTAGAAGCTTTGCTTTCTAGCTTCCCCTCCATTTTTAACATTATTTGATAAATACCATGAATCTCACCATCTTAATAATGACATTTTTATATTCAACCTGCATGTACAAGAACATGATGGTATTGATTTTTTGCGTGATGTTAAGTGCACTTTTATTCTTTCAATGTCTTTGTTGAAACAAAAGAAAAGATATGAACTTGTGTTAAACATCGTAAGGCTTATGAATATTAAATGCTCAAAACTCCATTCATAACTGAGTATCTGAATATAAGAAAGACCCAAGTCCATGGAAGACCATTTCGAGTAAACTTCAAAAAACTTCATATCTTTTTTATTTGTCCAATAATATTCTATTCAACTGTGATGGGAAGGTAACATTGTATATACAAATTAGAACATATTATACTATTATGACAATTAACATTTACATTATTGTGGAGAGGCCATTTTGTGTGATGGATTTGGGTCGTTATTTGAATCATATACATGATATTCTGCTATAGAGATGAGAGAAGGATGAGAGAGGGTGCTATGATATGAATGTAAGAATGACCCAAGTCCTTCATTCTTACATTCATACTCATTCATTTCAGGTACTTCCGGGGGTAATAGGATTTATCAAATATACACAAGATGAGTCCATGCATAAGCTACAATTTGCTATGTCAAACTGAATTTGGCCAAAAATTGGACTTGGGTCGTTCTTATATTCAGGTCTTCAATTCCTAGCAAGAATCCTAATCTATTTGCTAAATTAGGACTTTTGCATTACAAAAGAATAATTTTTTGTTCAGAACATTCTTCAGATATATGATCAGCACTAAATGTCGATGTAGCTGCATGTCAGAAAAAAAAAACAGCAAATTGGTTTTCTATTTCCACATATATTTTTGCTATATCTTATACAGGAGAATAAGAGTTGCGACCATTTTGAATTTTAGAATTTAAAAGAATAAAAATACATGTAGGCCGTCTATATTGTAAGTGGCACCCAATATATTTCTATTGCACACGCAGCACATTATAACAGCGTAGGTACGGGACTGCAAATACAGTAAATTTGTTTTATACTTCCATGCATATTTTTTTGCCATTCATATTGTACATGAGCATAGGAATGGCGGCCATTTTGAATTGAAAATGAGCTTTAAATACTAAATGAACCCTATGCAATGGAAATTCTCTTACAGATGCAGATGGAGTAACTGTAGGGACATACAGTGTAACTGTACAAAGTTTAGTGGAATAATTGGTCATAGAATGCATATTATTGTGATTATCACGGCCAAATTAGCATATTTGCGGCCATTTTGCATTTTGCATTTTGCCGAAAATGCTCAAGGTTTGGCGAGTGGCATCAATCAGATTTGGAATCAGCACCCGAATTGACAAAAAACATCAAAAAAAAAAAAAAAACACATTGTATACATAAAAAAGAAACAATTTTAGGAGCCGTCTAGCCTGGACTAAAGAGGCATTTTAGTGCGCGTTGCAAAGTGTCTCTTTTGTGATATCTTGATCAGTGGATTTAGTTACAAACTTAATTTTCACAAAGAGACATTTCAGCGCGCGTTGCAAAGTGTCTCTTTTGTGATATCTGAATCCGCGGATTTAGCTAAATGTCGTTTCATGTGTACGTCATAATTACGTAACCATTGAAATATGAGTCTCCAAATTTAGCAGGAATGTAAAGGGTCTAGAGTAGTATCGAAAAATGAGAAAATCTCGAAGACGTGAAATCCAACCATTTTTCACTAAAATGCCAGTTCGTGGTGACAGCGACGAATTGCACACAATTTTATCACATTTTTAGAAGGTAGACCTATACTTTGAAATTTCTCGTCTGCTTATGATGTGGGGGATACCTTGGTCTTATCCCCCGCTTTTGGGAAGGGTAACAAATAATTGGACTTGTTGCCCCTTCGAACAAAGTGGGATTCTATTACCCTATGTAGAGATGGTACCTCCCACGTTTGGTGAAAATCAAACATTTCTCAAGAGGATGCAGAATACGTGAAAATCCCCCACCCCCTCACTCACGCCCCCCCCCCCATAGGAACACCCCTCTATTCGCCACAATCAAACGTGAAATAAAATTTCATGGCATTCAATTCAATTCAATTCAAAGTTTATTTCATTTTTCGACAAAATGTATGTTTCACTTCATTTAATAACAGAGAATAACTTAAGTAGAACATAGTGAAATGAAAAGACAATAACAATTGAGGACCTATAGTAATCATACATTGTATAGTAAAAAAGAAACAGAAGTGATCAAAGTGAGGTACATCTATACCGATGCTTTAAGTGCGAAAAATGGAGGGACCCACTAAAAAGACAGAGCTTGTAGTGTGTGGGCCCCTCTGGAGAAGAACATCGATGAAAAGATAAATTTAATCATCGTAGATACAAAAAATAACAAAGTGGAAGAAGTCTGGAAGCCCACTGAAAATTAGATTAACCAATAAATACATTTTCATAGACGCGAACAAACATGAAACAGGACTAGACAACAAGACAACTACTGAAGAAAAGGTTGTACAGGACAACACGGGGTGGACGACACTAACGAACTGAGGACAAAATAGCAGACAAGAACGCAAAACAGAAACAGAAACAGTACAGGACAACAGAAACAACATAAACATAAACAGCCATCTTCGGCAGAAGCATGCCAAGAGAAACAGAAGATAGTTGTGGGGAAAAGTAATATTTTGACGCCTGAAAGAAAGACAAGAAAATAGAAAATAGGACATGTGAAGAGGAGTAACATACGGAAAGTCAACTTGTAGACGCTATGGGCAAAATGACAAAGATGACAACATTGCAACATCCAAGAAAAAAAATACCATTAATTCTTCAAAGAGGGGACAAAGTGAGCAAGTCAGTATGTAAGAAAAAAAGGCCAAAAGGTTAATTCAGTATTGTAGAGTCATACGATTGCAATAAAAAAGACTTCAGTCTCCTCTTGAAGAATATAAGGATGGAGCGTTTTTTATGTGATGATTCAAAGAATTCCAATAATTTGGGCCTACATAAATAAGTGTGTTTTTAGCAAAAATCGTTCTTAAAAGAGGTAAATGAAATTCACTGGAACGGCTAGTGGGATATTCATGAAATGATTGAATTTTTAGGAATATAGAATCAAAAATAGACGGAAGCAAGTTATTGCAATACTTGTACATAAATTGCCCTAAATTAAACAAAAACAAATCTGTCATTTTTAAGAGCTTGTCAGAGGCAAACAACATATGTGTATGAGAACGTACAGGGGAATTACAGATAACACGGAGAGCTTTCTTTTGTAAAAGGAACACTTTCTCTAATAAATTCTGATGCGTGTTGCCCCAAACTAATACTCCATAATGAAGATGAGGCAATATTAACGACGAATATAACATAAGTAATGATTTTTGTGGAATATGAAATTTCAATATATTTATAATGCATATATTACGTGAAATTATATTGCAAACATTATCAACATGTGATTTCCAGGAAAGTTTGTCATCCACAATGACACCCAAAAATTTGATATGTGAGACTCTTTGTAGATGAGAGTCATCTAATACTATATTTGTACTTAAACTATCAACAGTATTACTAAAAAGCATATATTTCATTTTGTGAGCATTGAGTGATAGCCTATTGGCCCTGGCCCAGTTTGTCACTTTTTTCAATTCAATGTTGATTTTATGGAGAAGAAAATCAATATCATTATGGGCAAAAAATAAATTTGTGTCATCTGCAAAATGAATAAAAGAGAGGTCGTCGGATACGCGACAAAAATCATTAATATAAATAATGAACAATAACGGCCCTAAAAGACTTCCCTGTGGGACGCCGCATATGACTTCTCTGACAACTGAATCATTGTTTTTTATTGTAACAAATTGTTTTCTATCAAGTAAATAACTCTTGAACCACTCAAAGACCTTCCCACGTATTCCATAATGCGATAACTTATAAAGTAAAATATCATGATTGATAGTGTCGAAGGCCTTGGAGAAGTCCAAGAAGAGACTATTACTTACTATAAAATTAGAATGGTTATCAATTGCATGAACAACTCTATCAACAAAATGCAAAAGAGCATGCGTAGTACTGTGTTTCTCACGAAAACCAAACTGACAATTCGTAAAAACTTCATGTACCTTCAACATTGTTCATTCTCTTGTAAATGAGTTTTTCTAAGACCTGAGACAACGACGATAATAATGAAATTGGGCGATAATTGCTGACTTCAAACTTATCACCTATCTTAAATATTGGGATTACTTTAGCTAATTAAATTTTCATTTTGTCGGGAAACACAAAGTTAAAAATTGACAAATGAAATATATGAGCAAATGGATCAGCAATCGAGGAAATAACACCCTTAAGTACAAAATCATCTATCTCATCATAACCAGAACTTCGTTTATTTTCAAAAGAGGAAACTATATCAATAATTTCAAATCTGTTAGTTGGTATAAAGAATATGGAATCAGAGTTACTAAAATCATGAGGCAATTCATTTGCAGCTATTATTCATGAAGATATCTCTAGAATGGACAATATTGTTGAATCTTTGTTTATAGAAATTCTTATCCCAGGATGTAGAAATCTTATGGTAGGCACTATATACAGACCACCTAATTCAAACTTTTCCCAGGTGTTTAAGGCAGTGAAGTGTAACAAATTGTTTTCTATCAAGTAAATAACTCTTGAACCACTCAAAGACCTTCCCACGTATTCCATAATGCGATAACTTATAAAGTAAAATATCATGATTGATAGTGTCGAAGGCCTTGGAGAAGTCCAAGAAGAGACTATTACTTACTATAAAATTAGAATGGTTATCAATTGCATGAACAACTCTATCAACAAAATGCAAAAGAGCATGCGTAGTACTGTGTTTCTCACGAAAACCAAACTGACAATTCGTAAAAACTTCATGTACCTTCAACATTGTTCATTCTCTCGTAAATGAGTTTTTCTAAGACCTGAGACAACGACGATAATAATGAAATTGGGCGATAATTGCTGACTTCAAACTTATCACCTGTCTTAAATATTGGGATTACTTTAGCTAATTAAATTTTCATTTTGTCGGGAAACACACCGTTAAAAATTGACAAATGAAATATATGAGCAAGTGGATCAGCAATCGAGGAAATAACACCCTTAAGTACAAAATCATCTATCTCATCATAACCAGAACTTCGTTTATTTTCAAAAGAGGAAACTATATCAATAATTTCAAATCTGTTAGTTGGTATAAACAATGTGGAATCAGAGTTACTAAAATCATGAGGCAATTCATTTGCAGCTATTATTCATGAAGATATCTCTAGAATGGACAATATTGTTGAATCTTTGTTTATAGAAATTCTTATCCCAGGATGTAGAAATCTTATGGTAGGCACTATATACAGACCACCTAATTCAAACTTTTCCCAGGTGTTTAAGGCAGTGAAGTCACATAATGAAATTCAAAGTAGGTAAAAATTCCAGGCAGTCCCACTTGGCTATAAATACCCGTGTCAGTGAGCAGTAAGCATCTTTTCAAAGGGAATACGGCTTTAAATAGACAGACCAGCAACACCATGCAGTATTGGGTGCAATGCAGACAATTAGCTCACTGAGTCAGGAGTATTTGGCAGCGATGACGTTAATATTTCTTTTCATAATTTTATGGAAATTTTTAATCATCATTTAGATGATGTAATTCCAAAACAAAGAAATAGAACAGAGTATAAAAAAACACCCAGGTTACCTTGAATTTCAAGATCAATTCTTCGTTCGATTGATAGGAAAAATCGTTTGTATTATAAGTACAAATTGGAAAAAAACTGAGCGATCGAAGAATAGATATGCATCATACAAAAATATTTTGACTATGATTTTACGTTCTAAAAAGAAAAGATATTATTCTAAGCAATTATCGAGATATAAGTTTGATATGAAAAATACTTGGAAAGTTCTAAAACAGGCCATGAATGTTCCGAGTAAAAACTCTGACATTGATAAAATTAAACTGAATGATGAATTGATTAATGATAGTTTCCTCTTTTGAAAATAAACGAAGTTCTGGTTATGATGAGATAGATGATTTTGTACTTAAGGGTGTTATTTCCTCGATTGCTGATCCACTTGCTCATATATTTAATTTTTAACGGTGTGTTTCCCGACAAAATGAAATTAGCTGAAGTGATCCCAATATCTAAGACAGGTGATAAGTTTGAAGTCAGCAATTATCGCCCAATTTCATTATTATCGTCGTTGTCTAAGGTCTTAGAAAAACTCATTTACAAGAGAATGAACAATGTTTTGAAGGTACATGAAGTTTTTACGAATTGTCAGTTTGGTTTTCGTGAGAAACACAGTACTACGCATGCTCTTTTGCATTTTGTTGATAGAGTTGTTCATGCAATTGATAACCATTCTCATTTATTAAGTATCTTCTTGGACTTCTCCAAGGCCTTCGACACTATCAGTCATGATATTTTACTTTATATGTTATCGCATTATGGAATACATGGGAAGGTCTTTGAGTGGTTCAAGAGTTATTTACTTGATAGAAAACAATTTGTTACAATAAAAAAACAATGATTCAGTTGTCAGAGAAGTCATATGCGGCGTCCCACAGGGAAGTCTTTTAGGGCCGTTATTGTTCATTATTTATATTAATGATTTTTGTCGCGTATCCGACGACCTCTCTTTTATTCATTTTGCAGATGACACAAATTTATTTTTTGCCCATAATGATATTGATTTTCTTCTCCATAAAATCAACATTGAATTGAAAAAAGTGACAAACTGGGCCAGGGCCAATAGGCTATCACTCAATGCTCACAAAACGAAATATATGCTTTTTAGTAATACTGTTGATAGTTTAAGTACAAATATAGTATTAGATGACTCTCATCTACAAAGAGTCTCACATATCAAATTTTTGGGTGTCATTGTGGATGACAAACTTTCCTGGAAATCACATGTTGATAATGTTTGCAATATAATTTCACGTAATATAGGCATTATAAATAGATTGAAATTTCATACTCCACAAAAATCATTACTTATGTTATATTCGTTGTTTATATTGCCTCATCTTAATTATGGAGTATTAGTTTGGGGCAACACGCATCAGAATTTATTAGAGAAAGTGTTCCTTTTACAAAAGAAAGCTCTCCGTGTTATCTGTTATTCCCCTGTACGTTCTCATACAAATATGTTGTTTGCCTCTAACAAGCTCTTAAAAATGACAGATTTGTTTTTGTTCAATTTAGGGCAATTTATGTACAAGTATTGCAATAACTTGCTTCCGTCTATTTTTGATTCTATATTCCTAAAAAAATCAATCATTTCATGAATATCCCACTAGGCGTTCCAGTGAATTTCATTTACCTCTTTTAAGAACGATTTTTGCTAAAAACACACTTATTTATGTAGGCCCAAATTATTGGAATTCTTTGAATCATCACATAAAAAACGCTCCATCCATATATTCTTTCAAGAGGAGACTGAAGTCTTTTTTATTGCAATCGTATGACTCTACAATACTGAATTAACCTTTTGGCCTTTTTTTCTTACATACTGACTTGCTCACTTTGTCCCCTCTTTGAAGAATTAATGGTATTTTTTTTCTTGGATGTTTGCAATGTTGTCATCTTTGTCATTTTGCCCATAGCGTCTACAAGTTGACTTTCCGTATGTTACTCCTCTTCACATGTCCTATTTTCTATTTTCTTGTCTTTCTTTCAGGCGTCAAAATATTACTTTTCCCCACAACTATCTTCTGTTTCTCTTGGCATGCTTCTGCCGAAGATGGCTGTTTATGTTTATGTTTATGTTGTTTCTGTTGTCCCGTACTGTTTCTGTCTCTGTTTTGCGTTCTTGTCTGCTATTTTGTCTTCAGTTCGTCAGTCTCGTCCACCCCGTTTTGTCCTGTACAACCTTTTCTTCAGTAGTTGTCTTGTTGTCTAGTCCTGTTTCATGTTTGTTCGCGTCTATGAAAATGTATTTATTGATTAATCTAATTTTCAGTGGGCTTCCAGACTTCTTCCACTTTGTTATTTTTTGTATCTACGATGATTAAATTTATCTTTTCATCGATGTTCTTCTCCAGAGGGGCCCACATACTACAAGCTCTGTCTTTTTAGTGGGTCCCTCCATTTTTCGCACTTAAAGCATCGGTATACATGTACCTCACTTTGATCACTTCTGTTTCTTTTTTACTATACAATGTATGATTACTATAGGTCCTCAATTGTTATTGTCTTTTCATTTCACTATGTTCTACTTAAGTTATTCTCTGTTATTAAATGAAGTGAAACATATGTTTTGTCGAAAAATGAAATAAACTTTGAATTGAATTGAATTGAATTGAATTGAGAGTAAGTCAAAACCATCGTGATAGAAAGTCAAAACCCTCGTGATAGAATTCGTAAACCCTCCGCGACTTTTCCACTGACAAGTACACGTCAAAGAGATTTTCCCAGTGACTGCTATAGTGCGGACAGTACTTTATATTTTGATGAACGTCCTTTAATTAGTCAATAATTTCCTTCTACAATTTAATACACAGATTATATTATGTTTTCCCTTTTCAGAAGAATATTTTTCCTCTTCTAAGTCGCTTCCAAATCATGTATTTCTGCATCTTAATAGTGTCAAAGAAAGTTCCATATCAAAACAGGCATCAATTTTAATGGAATTTCAGCTGTAGATGTTTCAGTCTGTTTTTC
The DNA here is from genome assembly GCA_033980235.1 of Diadema setosum. Lineage (NCBI taxonomy): Eukaryota > Metazoa > Echinodermata > Echinoidea > Diadematoida > Diadematidae > Diadema > Diadema setosum. Next base: position 2,452,879 of record CM067064.1, read on the forward strand.
GAGGCTTGAACAAGATTCCCTAAGACCAGGCGTCCACTAGGGCGCGGACAAGACCCGGACAAGACCCGGAATGCAAATTTGGTATTCCGCACTCCTTCGGCAACCTGAACGTGTCCGCTCACTGTCCTAAACATGTCCGGGCGTTTCCGCACCGTCGAGAGAGAGAAAAATTTCCGCGTCCAAATTTTGATCGAGACCAAAATTTGGACGCGGAAATGAACTTCCTGACACCTTCGGCGACTTGTCCTGACGATGTCCTGAGGATGTCCCGCTTGTCCGGAACCCTTCCGCTCCTTCCGCACACGCTCCGGAAAGAATCCCGCGGTGTGGGGAAGCTTCGCGAATGAAAGCGGAAGACACCAGGAATGTTTTAGGACAGCGCGGAGCCGATGCGGATCTATATATGCAAGTGTCCGGAACCGATGCGGAAATTTTGTGACCCAGACACGAAAGTGTCGACACTTTCCGCGAGCGTCATGCCAATGAAACGCAAAAAGAGCAAGAAGGGAGGCGAGGCCCCATGCAAATATCCCCATCACAGGCACACCTTTCGTCTATTGATGAAGAACAGGTAAATCTGAAGAGTTCCAGGTCCCAGAAGGCAAGGAAGAAGGTAGTAGAGACTGTGCCAATAGCAACCTGAAAGAAGTGAAATCAGCCCTCCTAACCTCCTAGTAAGTTTATGTTGATTTGATCTTTTCAGAAATTATTTTTCATCTGAGTGACTTTCATGGTTCCCATTACTTATTATGGTACATTTTCCTTTATGTTGTTTTCTTATTTTATTTGCAAACAAACTAGGCTGTCCCATGTGACAGCTAGCCCAGCTGAAAAATCCCAAAAGTAGGTGGAAATACACTCAGAAAAAAAAAAGCATAAAATTTTTAGCTAAATGTTAATGTATCATATAAACATGAGCAAGTTGTTATGCATACGTAAATGCTGTCTAATGGTACAATATACTAGAACAAAAGACAAATTCATCACAATAAAAAGCATGAATTCAACTGAAAAAAATATACCTGTGGTCTCACTTCAATGTAATATCTTTGAAGCTCAAAAAACAATGAAAAGCTAAAGATAATGGAGGAAAATAAATTTTCTGTCAAATCAAAATTCGAGTGAAATGAGAGAAAAAGCAATAAGTTATGAACTCGAAAAATTGTTTCATTTCTTTCTTTCTTTCTTTCTTTTTGCTGAGTGTATATATTTAAGTACACTCTAAGCATCACAAATCATTTCAGAAATATTCTTTACCTGAATGATTTTTGTAGTTATTACCTAATGATTTTATGTTCTCTCTTTGTTTTAGCTGCAAATAAACTTGATTGTCCAATTTGACAGCCCAGCTGAACCCCCCCCCCCCAAAAAAAAGTAAATTAAAGTAAGTTAAAAATATTTCCCCATTTTTACACTTCATTGACAATAGGCTAGTAAGCTCTCAGCATGCAAAAAAAAAAAAAAAAAAAAAAAAACTTCTCGGACTTGAATCATTGCAAAATGTTCAAAAGTGATCAAAGTAATAGATAGAGATGCACAAGAGTAAAAATGAGAGAAAGAATAACAAATTTTATGATTAGGGTCAGTTTGGCATGCTCTGCAGAAGTATCAGATAAAACATGTATCTACTTCACGATGGATAAAACACAGGTCTAAAAAAACGGGAATAAAGAATATATGGTTCAAAAAGTTTGCGAATATCAATCATGTGACTGTAGGAAGAGAAAAGATGGTTCTCCCAGATGAGATAAATAAAAAAAAAAAAAATGAGTCGTCAGCCGACATGCAGACAATCCTATTCTTCGACTTTTGATGGTCACATTTGTAAAATAATATTGACCAATCATATCAATAATATCAGCAGCTACTGCGGAAGTACAACAAGGAGCATCAATGACGGCTAGCAGTCAAATGAGGAAAAATCAAAGTCAGCGCCAAATTTATACCTGTCCATTTTCCTGGTATTGTCCGCAGTTTGTCCGCATGCCTAACTTATGTTGTCCGGAAGGTATCCTGATTGTCCGCGTTCATTCCTGGTGTAATCCTAGATGTTTCCGCGCTGCCCGGCTACGATTAGCATATTCCGAGGTATTTCGCGCTCTTCCGGAGTGATTCCTAGGAATGTCCGCAGTCAGTCCGCGGACAGTCCGCGGACAGTCCGCGGACAGTCCTAGGAATGTCCCAGGACAAGCCGATTCACAAAGTTATTCCGCGTCTGTCGCGGACAGGATGCCGAAATGACAAAATTTGCTTCCGCAACCCTTCCGGGGCTTGTCCGCGCCCAAGTGGACGTCCGCCCTAAAGCAACAAATGACTCTTTTCAACTAAATTTCATTTATTTAATCTTGATGCACGTCGTATTTCCCCCTTTTTTATCGATTTTAAAAAGAGGCTGTTGTTTTTTTTTTTTCAGCAGTGTAGTTTACTGCAGTGTTTCGTAGGATCAAAAATAATCTTATTTTTATTAAGATATATGAATGTAGACCTATTCTTAAACATATATATATATATATATATATATATATATATATATATATATAGGCGTTCACACACCTCATACGTATACGACCAACGGTAGACTCGAATTCTCACGAATGATCCGACAACATCTATTAGACGCAGAAAGAAATCCCACGCTGATCCCTGGCCTGATTAATATGTCTGTGAACGAAGTGCTGCGATAGCCAGGTTATATCATAAAGATCATGATGATGAAGGCCCTATTGCATAAGTTGACATCAGACATAAGTTAGAAAATCAAATAAGTCTCTGAATACTTTGAATCTTATTTCATGATACCTGACTTACGTTTGATTTTCGGACATATTTTATTACATCTTTTTATGCAACAGGGTCCAGTTGCATTTTTTTTTTTTGTAATCATAAGGTCTACAACGTTCTGGATTGAGTTTTGTTTTGTTGTTGTTTTTTTATATACATGGGCATTCTTACATAAAGGGCATTCACTAATATCTTATTTTGCCTTTTCGAAATGCACATGAAAGTTCAATTACGAATAAAAATAACGGTGGAAAAGATTCGGATGATCTGGCACTGAGCTTTTCATGTGACTTATAGGAGCGTTGCAAGAAAGTTGCATTAAACTGCAACGTAATCGATTCTGCTGCATGGTAAAGATTACGGCGCATACCCAGCCCGAATTCGGGCGTCGCAATCACTGGGTATGCGCCCTCACTCGGCTCAGCGCAATACAGCGGGCGTACAGCACGTACACAAGCTGCAACTCGGAGAAACAAAGATGAAACAAAAACGGCTAGAAAAGAGACTATAATAGGTAAACATGCGATTGATTGCAAATAGCGCAAATGGTTTAATTGATTACAAGCTTGCCTGCAGCTAAACCTTGTAATTGATATATCAATTGCAAAGTTTACAATGGATAGTTGCAATCAATTGCAGCTCAACCGTCTTGCAACATCTCACTCATCTTTAAAGGATACCTCCAGAATGATGATTAGTAGATTTTTGCATTTGAAAAACTAATGATTAGGTATACTGAGGACAGAGTTTCAGAATTTGTGATAATTGGGATGAAGAGTAAGAATATTTTCAATATTTATAACATATTGTAATAAACAAGGATGATGACATGGCAGGGTCATAAGAATGCATGCGTTGGCGCTCAAGGAAGCAGAACAAAAGAAGAAAGCATGCATAGATTATACACAGGTGAACTCGCAAGAAACCGGTATTGTAATGGTATAACACTGCTACATTTCTGAAATATGTGAGCCTCCTATGTTTGTTTGTTTGTTTGTTTGTTTGGTTTATTTCTGCATTTTCTTTCTCCGAATACAATTGCAAATGAAAACAAAATGATACAGATACATACAAATCAATACAAAGAAAAATCATTCGCGTAACAACATTCAGTCTGAAGTGGCATAATTATGAATCAAAATAACATATTAAGGCATACTGTATCTATTAACAAAGGAGAAATCAATACAGGGGACCGTCATCATAAGCAGAGCTTGACGTGGATGAGGCCCTATCTGAATATGTGATACCAATGTAATACAACACCAATTATATATGTACTCATAAAACTCTTAATCTTAATACACAAAACACATTTTGCTACAGAAAAAAAAAACAGAAAAGAAAAATAGTGACTTGGCGCTTTAGAACAAGAAAGAAAAAAAAAACAGCACGCAGCACCATTGACTGCTGCATGGTATAGTAGACAATAAAAGTGTAGGTGTGTGCGAGTGACAGTGCGTCGTGTGTGCAGGTGACAGTGCAAGAGAAAATAAATAATATGTCATCATCCTTCTTCAGTGTAATTTGTTTGAAGGTTTTTCAAAGTATTTTTTTCTCTGTTCAGGAACGCCCAAACAAAAATCCACAAATCTATACGTGGAACTGTTGTTTTATGTACTTCATGATGTGAAATTATGAAAATCGTCTGGAATGCTTCTTTAAGAAACCTATTTGTTTTGCCCCTGCAGTATGTACTATAAATATGACGTCTACGGTCTCGCCTTTCGCAAACGTAAAGATTTTCACTTGTGTTATAAATTACATTCAATCCTTTTGACAAACGTTTTGGACATGCTTACTCGAAATCAAGCGATCTTTTATAATAAAAAAAAAAACACGCACACACATTTTGTCTTGATTAAAAAGACGCAGGGTATAGGCCTAATTTCAATATGTTCCACTGAGAGCTACCGCGGTCATTGTTTATCAATAGGCCACTTTCAATAGGCCACTTTCAATAGTGCAAACCAGAAAAACACCCGGACAGCGCACACCTCCGCCAAGCCAGCAATTTTTTCTACCCTTACATGTAATGCAATTTCCAAATATAGGAGCCTTTTGTTTATGTTGAACCTCGACACGTGCCGAGTTGCTTAATTTGAAACACGATTACAAACACGTTTCCAATATTTAAAGCCAGTTCGGATATAGCTCATGTGCACATGGGTATAGATGACCTTTCATTTTTCTCAGTTGGTTAGGCACTTCGATCAATTCAAAGCTACATACTAGTAATGCAGCAACTTGCCGAACATAGCAATTTATGGATTTCGTATTCTAACAAAAAATGAACCTGTGTAGATGAAGTGACCAGAATGGTTCGTCAATCAACACTTTGGGTAGCATCTATTTCATTGTGCTGTTTTTAAGTTGGATTATTTTGAATGCTTAGTCTTTTTCCCCTTTAATTGTGCACTCTTATGATTTGTTCATTATCTATTTATTTGATGAGTTTCATAGCAAAAAAAGTAAGTAAGTAAGTAAGTAATACCAACATAAGGTATGGTCCAGCTCGGTGGTCTAGTGGAGATGACGCCTGTCCGGTGATCAGGAGGTCGTAGGTTCGAATCCTGCTCGAGTATGTACGCCCATGAATTTTTTATCATGGCTACTACTAAAATACTGATCAATTCAGTGCTTATTTACGTCGATGTAGGGCAATTTGTCAATCAGTTGCAGATATATATTTCCATCTGAATTCAAAAATGCAAAAGCATCCTCGTATGCAGGGACGTCGATCCTGGAGGACGAGGGGAGCGGACGGGGAGGGGGGGGGGGACGTATCATTTTGTTCCCCAATGATTCCCGAAATGAGGGAAATTTTCTTGCGTTTTTTTATAGAAAACTGTCTTTAAATATCTTATCCAAAGTGTGCACCAGATTGCACAATTTCAATTCTGGAAATGAAAAAAAAAAAAAAAAATCTCTGTCGCGCAGGAGGGGGATACCTCCTACTACCTCCCCCCCCCCCCCTTTTCGGTCCTTTTAATTGTTTTTTTTTTTTTTTTTAATTCACAGATTTCCAAATGTTTCATCTTAAGTGTGCACCAGGTCTGTCACTTCATTTACAAAAAAAAAGAAAAACAAAAGATCAACCGCGGATGGGAGGGGATATCTTCTTTCAATCAACCCTTTCCCCGCTTGGTTTCAACCTTTCATCAAGCAAGATCATAAGTTTTTCAATATTTCACTCAAAGTGTGCACCAGATCGTTGAATTTCAATTTAAAAAAATGCAAAATCTCTCCTCTCCTCTCCTCTCCCCCTCTGTGCCCCTTTCCCTAGCCTTTGTACACTTTTCAGATTTACAAAAAAAAAAAAAAAAGCTGATTAATTCTGAGTGCACAAGACTTATCACTAAAATTCCGAAAACTCAAATATTTCCTCATGTACAATAGTGGGGGGCGCAAGGGATTTTTGGTTCAAAATTTTCCAAAAGCACCAAAATTTGGCACACATGTAGCCCAAACCATACTATTTCGATTTTTGATGGGCGCCAAGAAGGGCGCCCTCTGGGGCGGCCATATTGGCAAAATCCAATATGGCCGCCATATAGGTTTAAATGTCACTTGCATTAGAAAACATAAAAAGGATTATAATCATTTAAAAAGTCAGGTTAAGAGGTTTTCTGGGTCAAGAAATTCGAATCTGAAGTTGTTTTTATGGTCTGAAGTCAATTTTTCTTAATAAGGTCACCTTAAGGTCATAGGGGTCAAGCCATTGTATTCATAACATTTTATTGAAAAAATGGCTTGCCCATGGTCAATATTCCAGGAATGCCAGCCTTAGTAATAGAATTGCAGTTGTCGACGGCTGAAAAAAGGATATTTCTTGTGAAGGGCGCCCTCCGGGGCGGCATATTTACAAAATTCAATATGGCTGCCACCTACGTTTAAAGGCCAGTATAACAACTAAAAACCTTTAAAGTGTTACAATAATTGAAAAGTCAGCTTTAGAAGGTTTATGGGTCAAGGAATTCGATTCTGAAGTTGTTTTTATGGTCTAATGTCAACTTTTCCTTATAAGGTCTCCCTAAAGGTCATTTGGGGTCAAACCATTATATTCACAAGAGGTAATTTAGAAAATGGCTTGCCTATAGTCAATATAGGAGGAACGCAAGCCCTGCTAATAGAATTGCAGTTGTTGAGGGCTGTGGGAGAGGGAAAGGTGGGCTTTCTCACGAGTAACATCAATATATCTGCTTTCATGTTAAGATTTCAAACACTGTAGGCATACACTCATGAATTATAATAAGAACCCCTTTCTGAGAGTAATTATGTTTAAGGGATCTTAATGAGATCCTTATTTCACAATTAAAGGACAATTTCACCTTCATAGACATGTGGGTTCAGTGAATGCAACAATATTAGTAGAACACGTCTGAGAGAGTTTGAGGAAAATCGGACAATCCATTCAAAAGTTATGAATTTTTTAAGTTTCTGCTCACTTAAGGCTGAATGAGAAGACTACTATAGCTTGTGATGTCACATGTGTACATCGATATAAAGAAAGATCAAAGAAAATTCAACATATTCCCACTTTTCTCGCATTAGTTTTGAACACTTGACTTCTCTCTTTCAGAAGGCAGGGGGAAATAATATTACCCTTAACATTATGTCAGTAACAAGTCGAAGAAATATGCACTTTACTCAAAAAGTAAGGTTTTGTGAAATTCTCCTTTTATTTTCTTTATATTGTTGTACGCATATGACATCATACATTGTAGTAGTCTTCTCATCTAGCGGTGACTGCGCAGATACTTAAAAGATTCGTAACTCTTGAACGGATTGTCCGATTTTCCCAAAACTTTCATTGATGTGTTCTACCAATATTGTTGCATTAATTAAATCCACAAGTATTAAAAGGTGGACTTGTCCTTTAAATTTGAAGACTTGGTAACCCTTCAATTTCATTTTTAATGATTACTTACGGTAATTTTTTTTCTGCATCATTTCAATAATGGCCTGTTATAATATGGCTACACAAGCTTTTAAGTGAGGTTCTGTCCAAAGCTATGGCATATCATAGTTCACGTCACAATCATTCCATTAATTATTTTTACATAACAGGCGCTAAGAGGAAATGTCCTCACCGACTGGTCATTTGCGGAATTCAATATATTTGCATTTGCTTTAATGACAGCCAAAAGAGTTAATTAGAATTCTGGGTAATGCCCTTTCAAAGAGTTTTCAAGATTTGATATTGCATTTTTATTTTCATCTTCATCTGCAAGGAATGCAATAAAAACATACATATATGAGAAATAGAATCCTATTGTTACCTAATATATTAATAGTTTAGCAATAAGGGGAGGGGGCTACTCTCTATATTACCAGCGTCCTTGATGTTACCACTAAAAAAAGAAGTGTTTTTATTTCTCTGTTGCAGTTCAAGATATTCATAATTCAGATTTAAATTCAATGAAATAATAATTATGAAGATCACTCCTAATCTGGATGAAAGAAAAAATTCTATCGTGTTAAGAGAGTTTTTAGTACATCAGGTTGGCATCAATTTGCTATTTTCGAACTTGTGTAAGAAAGTTCTATTCTAAAGTCCTTATAGGAAATTGTATGTTTCTCCACAGCTAAATATGCCGTTCAGAGAACATGACGGTCCTGCTGACGCCATGTAGGGAGCAAGCATATTTCACTGGTGCCACAGTGACACCATTAACAGGGTACAGATTAGATATGTTATAATACAACTTTCATGACACCTTCTAGGGTATGTTAAGATTCTGTCCAAAGTGCTTGGACGCAAATTGGTATGATATCACAAGACTTTATAAGTTGGTATCTCGTTGGTCTGAAGACTATAGGTTGCAACTCTACTCTCCGCAACATCTCTACGACGCACGTCTCCTGGAGACGAGCCCGATCTCCAGGATCCGCAGGAGAATCGAACATTTTCGATTTTTGCAGAGACTATTTCCGTCTTCCAGCTTGTCTCCGAGACGTCTCTGCGAAGTCTCCATCACTGTGGCCATGTCTTGGGGACTAAATTTGTCTGCAACATCTTCGAGATGTCCCCGCATCTTGTGGAGACCGTAATAACATAATGGCGACGAAAGGGACAAGTCGCTGAGAAAAGACGTCTCTGATAAGTCCCTGCGACTGCAAAAGCCGTGCCAACACCCCCGTGACTTCCAAGCAAACAAGTTGTCCCTTTGTTTGAAGACGTCTTGGACGTCGCTCTGGAAATGGCGTTAGTTGTGAAATAATTTCTTCGAGACGCTGGCATAGCGACAATGTCTCCTATCGTCAGATAGGCCCTCAATGCCCTCCCTCCCCCCCCCCCCCCCACTTTAAGTTTGCAGCGGTATCAAACTACATTGTACTGACCATGGCTCGCCTGACACCTGCTCTTACATTGTGCATTTTCACATTCATTCATTCATTCATTCATTTCATTATTTTTTTCCATTTCCATGTTTTCCACCTCCAAATGCATGCCTTGAAACAGCTGTTGTGCAGAAGAATGAAATTTGGTACTGACATGACTGAAGCATTGCGGAGAGTGGCCGATAGTACTAGTAATTGCCATGTACATATACCTGTGTCATCTTTCCCCCAACTCCGCTCCCTGAAGTCAGGGATCACATCATGACCCATGCTGTCATGATTCCAGTAGAAACTTGCAGCAGCCAGATCTGCTCCCACGTTATGACGAGATGATGCCTGCCGTCGTTGACGCTGGTTGCTCCATAAACCTTGTTGCTCATCAGTCCTTGCTGGACATGAGCACGATTATTAAGGTAGTTAGTGTGTCACTGAGCTCTGGTTTGCTTACCCATACTGCTTAGGCATTTTGCATGCCACATCAAAGCAAGTCTGAAGTAATGTCGCACCCTGTCAGTGCCTGATGTTGGACTCTGGAAGAGAGGTATGCTGTACAGGAACGAGCTGAAAAGGCCTTTATCTTTTCAATACCACGACCCACCCGTAACTCCCTCAGATCAAAGGGATTAAAAAAAGAAAGCACACTACCGAAAATGTGATGTTATGCTCATCCGTACGAATGTATACTGTTTTCAGAAAATGCTTTCAGAAAACGTTATGTCATCCTTTGTAAGGATATCTTTGCGTAGATCGCATATAAGTTGTTGGAAAGCTGAAGGGTTGTATGATCACAATTCCTGTTGGATATTTCCGTCTCGTATCAGGTGCTCAGGATGAGTTGTCCGTCCCATTCATTCTTGGATATCTGTGCGCTGATAAATGAGGGCAGTTCTTTATTTTTCAATCTTAATTTTCAGGAAGCCGCTACACTCGTCCTATCATAATTTGAGATTTGAGTGGTGCCATCACTATCTCTTGTCAGAGGACAGCACATGCAGTGTTGCTGCGCAAAAATGTTAAGATTATTTTCTTCAGGATCAGTATCCCACACAACATCAATAGGTGTTCAGTTTCCCTAGTCATTTGCTCTTTCAGTAAAGAAACGGTTTCGTTTGATAAAAAGAGAATAGAAAGAGATAAGAAAAAAACTTCAGCTGAATTGTCTTCACCTACTCTGATAAGATACTGCCATTAAAGTACTTTAATAATCGAATTTAGCTAACTGCCCCTAAAATACTGGTCTGACCTGGATTGAGAAGCTCGATTCCCTGGAAGCTTCGGCCATTGCTTCCTTCACTGAAGAAGCAGACGCTGTTTTGTCAAGGGAGAACAGGCATACACCAATTTCAGCAGGAGGAGAATCATATCGTTTGCCAGCTGAAAGTTATATATTGACCATGAAAGGTGACGAGGTGGCTCAGTCGGTAGCGTATGGCTTGCGGTCTAAAGATTGTGTTACGGCGCGGGTTCGAATCACACTTATCTCAAGTCTAGCTGAGCAATGGTGTGTGTTGTCATACCGTCCCCTCTAGTAGAGGCACAACACTTTGCACCTCATCACTTAGATATAAATAGTGGAAGTCACTTGTGTGAAAGAATCACAAACCCAGCAGACACATGAAAAGATCCCGAATCGGCATTCCGTTATCGGAAAACTCAGGGGCATAAACCGGTAAAGTGGTCCGCCCCAAGTACATACGACTGACCAGTTAGTTGCATATACGGGCTATCCAGCTATCTCGTCAGAGGGAAAAACGAAGACAAAATAAGATTAGGCGTGTTTATTACCCTCTTTGCCTTTGCACCCTGATTCGGCACCTTGGAATACTATGGCGGCCGTATTTAAGCATGTTTATGTATATATATATATAATATATATATATATATATATATATACATATATATATATATATTATATTATATATATATATATATATATTATATTATATATATATATATATATATATATATATATATATATTATATTATATTATATATATATATATATATTATATTATATATATATATATATATATATATATATATATATTATATATTGTGGCGAAGTTCGGTCGCACTGCGATGTCGCAGTCATATATCCCTGGTCCTACGGCTCTATGTGTGTTGTGAATAACTTGTTGGTAGATGTGTGATGATAGATTGGTGTCTACGACGAACTTCGGTCAGGATGGCCAAGCTAGGCGCGAGTTCGTTCGGCCGCAATATACGGCCCAAGATACCAGTTAATTCCTACTACCAATTTTATTTCTACCAATTATCTACCAGTTCTCCATCAACAGTCCATCATACCAGCTTCATCATCACAGTCCATCATACTTAAAATTCTCACGTAGGAAAAATCACTCTTCCCTCGATGGTTTAACTTCCAACTGGTAGTCTTTAATTCCGATTTAACTTCTGCTCAACAACAGTCCAATAGTCCAATACACATTCACAGCTTACTGCGCCGTCCCGGTCTTGCTACCATAAAATCCCGAACCTTAAGTCCCGTCCTGGCGGCCTGTCATGTATTACAGATCTAGGCTAGCTGGCTTCCAAATGCTAGCTAGCTTCTAGGCTAGCTAGCTTCCAAATGGAAACATCAAATTCACATATTTACTGATGGATCCAAATTGCCAAATGAAGGCAATTCAGCTGCCGCCTTTTACGTGCCATCACTTCGCTATTTCCAATGCAAAAGATTACGTGATCACACATCATCATATCGAGCAGAACTATCTGCAATCATCCTCGCCCTAAACTGGCTTGAGCAATTAGACCTCCACACAGGAGCTGTCATATTCAGCGATTCGCTGAGCTCACTTAAAGCCATCAAATCACAACCGTACGACGACAACTTCATCACTGAAATCAGGACAATTGTCACTCGTCTAGAATATAAAGGCACGGACATCTCACTCGAATGGATTCCGTCACACTGTGGAATTCACGGCAATGAAGCCGCTGATTCCCGAGCTAAAGAAGCCTTGACGAAACCTATCGAAATCTACAACGACCTTAGTTTTTCAGAGATAAAGTCAGTCCTTGTAACTAAGTATAAAACAGAATGGCAAAGTAAGTGGAATAACTCAACCTCCTTTCTAAAAACCATCCAATCATCTGTAAATTTTCAACCATTCACATGTCATCTTCCCAGACAACATGAAATGATTATACACAGGTTGAGAATGGGCTGTCTCGGCCTTAACTATGATTTAGCAAAAATAGCAAAACACCCCACAGGAAACTGCCCCCATTGCCCCACTCCTGAAACAGTTATACATTTTCTAATAGAATGGCCGAAATATACAATAGAAAGTGCCATGTTAATGGCAGAAACCAACATAAATCGTGACTCTGATATCATTAAACTTTTAGCGTCTCAAAATCGAAATATTCAAAATTCCATAATCACATTTGTGTACAGGACAAATCGTTTGAGTCAAAGATAAGTTTGACGAACCTTAAAGATTATAATGTAGTATTTTTATAATGAAGTGTAAAGTAGAAAATTTATTTTGTAAAATTTGTAAAACAGTGAATTATTGATATTATGTGAATGTGTATTTGTATGATCTCAGATGTATACATGAGTAGGTATGAGTGTGTATATAGGCATATACACACATGCATATTATATCATATGCCGCAGTGTATATTAGTATTCGGAAGATTAGTGTAGATGTTTTATTTTACATGTACATTAGAATATGTTGAAGGTATAGGCCTACCACCAGTGCACCTATCTTCATCATTTGCACCCTTGATTCTGCCCACAAATGTTCGCTATATACATATTGAAAAAAAAAGATAAATAAAATGAATATATTTGGATTTGGATTATATCGGAATATTGTTCTCCACACGCTCAGGCATGACGGTCGCCACCATCCTTCTCGAGTTACCTAGGGCGCACGCCTGAGAAGCCTGCGAAACGCATTTCGCCGGGTTGGTAAGACAGAACCGAGGGTGGCAACGTGGCCGTTTTGACTGAGCGAGGAAAACATCAAAATTTTTATGATTAAAATAAAAATATGGTTGGAAATAAAACAAATATGGATATTATGATAGAATTTAAATTTGTTAAGAAATATTGATAATTAATCTATAGGGAAATATATATATTATATAGTCTGGCAAAAATAGTCAAAATTATGACTGATTGCCATTAAACCTAAAACAACAACAACAACAACAGCGATCAGGAACACACTATCCTGACCATCGCCTTACTAGAAACTGCTTATACACAGCTCGAACTTTGAGAGCTCGATCCAACTCGACTGCTATGCACGTTTCATACACAGATCTAGGCTTGGTTAGCAATCAGGAACACATTATCCTGATCATCGCCTACACTAGACTGTTCCGTACACGGCTCAAGTTAGCTTTGATAGCTCGATGCAACTCAACACGTACTAAGACATGTTTACCTTATCCGTCCCACCTCGACGACGAGCCCAAAACTAAATTGCCCAATTATATTTTTACTCAATAATTATAAGCGTAGTTAATCAATATTTCCACCACTAATACACCAATGGGGGGGGGGGGGCAATTCTTACCAAACCCCTACATATTTGGTCTCAAATTACTGGTATCAATTATTTCTCCCTGAAACATAAGTTATCTTACCCCCTCTATGCCCCTATCTTACATAATATTCAGCAATTTAACCAAAACCGGGATTTTGGACCTCACTTATAATAACGTTACTACCAAATAATAATCGATTACGCTTTAATACTATCGATAGTGAATTATACCCGGCTTATTATACACAAATCATCTTGCGGAAATAATCGATTTCGCTACACGACCCCCCGACCCACCAAGTTCGGTCCCCGAGCTTATACTACTTTCAATTCTAAACACTATAAACGTCAACACTTTAAACACAAACCGACCTCCATTACATTCCGACTGGTATCAACTACCAAAACACTTATACTGGTGTCCACCACCAAATCTTTTAAAACATCATCTTATGAATTATAATAACACTCATTGCTTCTTTCGGACCATAAACACTATGTACATTCTAATGCTACTCCTCCAGCCTTGTCTAATACCTCTGCTTCCAACATGGACACAACAAACTCTAACTTTGAGAAGAAGAAGAAGGCTAAGGCTCCATATATACCAATCGCAATGTTGATACCGATATGATTCTACCAACTCTTCCGAACAATTCTACCAACACCTGGTATCGCTTTAATCACTTTACTCCACTACCTCTCGGGACGACTACATCTCTGTACATAAGCTTCATTGATACCAACTTAATACCATCATTCTTTGAGAACAATTACATTAGTAATGTCCATCAGTCCTTGGGAAATGTTCATTGTTAACAACTTAATGTCCAATTTAAAACGGGCAGATTAAATTTAGCGTCCGTATCTGCCCTTCTCTACCAATAATCGCTTCCACATCTTCCTTCCGGTGTCTGCTAACACTTTCACTATCTTCGCGAATAATTAACTTGGTAATACTCATCGGTCCTCAAAACGTCCAATTATAACTTATTGTCCAAACTCAACTGGGCAAATTATGTTTAACGTCCATATCTGCCCTTGCATTTCTACCAAATTTCGCTTCCACTACTTTTCCTCCACGGTTTCGGTCACTACCTCCAAAAACTCGCCACCAGTCGTCAAGAACCGCCCCGTCTTCCTGGTCCACGTTCGGCCAGGCCACAACACCAGCGTCTCGGTAGCGCTGAAACTGGTCTTCCCTCTGCGACGTAATTCTCCTAGCCTCCCTCGGATAATCCCCCCGTCAATGTCGGATGGTGACACCTGGGCCCCGATTTCACATGTTACCGGGGATTTGACTTCAGGTACCACGTCCTCTATCACGAATCGCCTCCTTCCGCCCGTCAGGTCGAGGAGCCCGCCGCCATAGTTGTCCTCATCCAACACCGGGGTACTGCTTCTTTCAGATGTGACGCTCCTCACCGGGCTGACACTTCTCTCAGGGGTGCACCTCTCAGGCGTGCACCGGGAAGGGGTTGGAGTAGAGGGGCACAGGGGGGATCTACTCCTGGGTCTGGTTTCCGTTGACGGCGGTTTCTTACTCCTAATTGGCGCATAAACTGGGGTTTTCAAATGTACCCTCCCTGGAGCTACATCGGTGGCGTGAGTCCCGTAGTGGCGTTCTAATTCTCGCTTGTGCAGCGTCTGGAAAGCACAGCGATCACACCTAAATTTTGGGGTGTGCACGTCGAATTCGTGTCGTTGCATCGAGCTTCTACTGGAAAAGGACCGCCGGCACACCTTACAACGGTAGACTTCTCCCCTATCTGAACAGGACTTGGGCTTGGGGGTAGACATCGTTCTGTTCAACAAATAATATCAATCGAATGTTACTCGCGACTTTAATCAAATCCCTACAGTCATACAACACATTTTATAATCAACTCGTGCGAAGTTGGTATCTGACATGGTCCATATTCGCTGCTGCTTCTTCTCTTCCGGTGTTAGCCGCTGGACGCTGGCGGTGCTGCTACCTGGTATCACAGCTCCTCAGCCGTCCGGTAGCATTCCGTGGGGTTTTGAAATACAGCCCCGCTGTGCTGACGTCACTGGTAGATCCCGGCCCTGCTGACCCAGGCAGCTTTTTCTTCTTTAATAACGGACAGTACTTAATCGTGTGAGCCTCGTCCCCGGTGGCACGACAAATCGGGCATCTGTATGCCCGAAGTACAGGACAGGTAGTTTTCCCGTCTATGGACTTCAGCGCATGGCTTCCGTAGACCTGCAAACTTTCACCATTGTTTTTGCAGAAAACGCACCAAGCCACCGATCTGCTGAGTGGTCCATCACTTCCATCTCGTCCTCGTAGAGCGGTGATGACTGGTAGAATCCCCTCGTTGCTCAGCCAACGGCTACCAGTTGACAGACACCCAGCTGCATCGCCGTCCTTCCGTAAGGCCGGATACTGGTATCTCGTCCCTAGGTCCTGGGATCCACTCTTTTTCGTCACTGTCGCTTCCCATTCGTTTGACCCCAGGTAGCTATTGAACGGGCCTCGCACCTGTTCAAAATCAAAGAACTGGTCGCCCGTCTCTTGGTCCACGGACTCCCTCTTCTTCTTCCCCGTTGATACCAGATTACTCAGCCCGAAATAATCGTTGAAGGGACTGTACAAATCCCCCTCTTTGAAAGATGCCATGACGTCACCTGCACTGCACCTGCACATTAATGATACCACAGTCTGTAATCCTCTTTATTTAGCTCGTCGAATATATTCGAGTACCACTCGATTATTTAGATTCGTTACTTAGCCTAATTATCTATAATACTGCGGCCGACGCCTATCCCTCCTCGGATAACGCCTTACCCCATTCCATTCATCATCGTCGTACGCCGTAGGCACAGTCGGAGACTCCCGGTTCCTAACTGGCGATTGAGAATCCACTTCTCCCTCTTCATAGGTAGAGGGGTGGGTAGCATCAGCTTCTTCCAGCCCTGACTCTTCCAGCTCTACGTTGGCAGCAGTGCCTCGCTGCTGGTTTCCATCCTGTACCACCTCCCTGTTTGGCTCGAACTCCCAAACTGGTCTTGGTACCCCCGTGTACTGCTTCAAACGATCTACGTGGACAACCAGTGGCTTGGACCGAGGCGTCAATTGGAGTCGAACAGTCACGTCGGATAACTTGGTGACTATCAGGTACGGTCCCAGCCATTTGGTCTGCAGCTTTGGACTCTGGCCTTTCACCCTCATCTTGCGTCGTAGCCATGCATACTGGCCCTGGTTGAAGGCAGATCCATAGGCCTTCTGGTCATAGAACTGTTTCTGCTTCCTACAGGCCGACATCTGTTTTGCCCTGGCTCAGTTGTGGGCCCTCTGCATCCGAATCCGTAGCCCCTCCGCGTAATCGGTCTGGAGGTCCTGCTGGCCGTCAACATCATCTGGTGTGACGAGGTCCCCGGGTAGTACCAATTCTCGCCCCAACATTAGCATGTTGGGAGTTTCCCCAGTCGATTCCTGAGCACAGCTACGGTAGGCACAGGTGGCGAAAGGGAGGAGTTGATCCCAATCCTTTTCCTGCCTCTCCACGTCCAGTAGTGTAGCAACTGTGTCTATTAGTGTGCGGTTGTACCTTTCTACGAGCCCGTCTGACTTCGGGTTGTAGGCTGTGGTCCTGGTCTTGTTCACCCCCATCAGTTTGCAGACTTCACTGAAGACTTCAGAGATGAAATTGCGGCCTTGGTCTGAATGCACGAATCTCGGCACTCCAAATCGACAAATGTACTCCACCACTAATTTCTCCGCCACTGTCTCCGCCCTTTCATCTGGTATTGGGTAGGCCTCCATCCATTTTGTGAAGTAGTCGCCAATCACCAGGATGTACTTGTTCCCATGCTTGGTACGGGGGAAAGGGCCCATGATGTCCAGTGCCACCCTCTCCATCGGGAACCCACTAATTCTTTGTTGTAGTGGTGCTCGATTAGCTTTACCAGAACATTTCCTTCTGGCACATACGTCACATTGTCTGAGGGCCGAACGAACATCAGCTGCCATGCCGACCCAGTAGTACCGCAACTTCAATCGTCCTAGTGTCTTCTTGAAACCAAAATGTCCCCCAGTAAGAGCTGAATGGACCTCACGTATCGCATCCTTGATGAGCGCCTTTGGTAGGATGGTTTGTCTTCGGGTGTTGGTACCATCCGCTGACTCCCATCTGCGGACCAGCACGTCGTCTACCACCTCCAATGCGTCCCAGTGCTCCAACAATCGAGTTGCTTTTTCAGGCCAAGATGACACCACTTCATTGGCTGGCTTTTCCCCTCGAATCTTCGCAGCTCTCACCACTTGTATGTCCTCATCCTTCTCCTGAAGACTCCCAATACTCGGGGCTCCCAACGCCTCCTCTGTCAGTGTTCTGACTTGCCCGGGTAGGGTTTCTTGGTCCCGGCCACACTGCCTACATGGTCTCCGAGATAGACCATCAGCATTTCCATGGCTCCTCCCCTGCCGGTGCTGTATCTCGAAATCGTACTCCGATACCAGCTCTGCCCCCAAGGAAAAACGCAGTATCTACATCCAGCTCCATTTCTAAACAACCGAGATATTCACCATTTTATCTTTTTGCCAAAGCCCCTGGAAAATATACTCTTTTGAAAAATTCCTTCATTGTGGAATTTTAGTCTATCTAGCTACCAATTTTCCTGGAAAATATCATTTTGTGTTTTTGTTTTGTTTTTCAGTTATTGATGAAAATGTAGATACTTTGGGGAAACCCCACGCAATTGACTGATTTCCCCAAGGAAAAACGCAGTATCTACAATGGAAAGAATTTCCCCAAGGAAAAACGCAGTAGGCCTATCTACAGTGGAATGACTAGGATTAATCTTCTGCCATAATTATGTATGCATGTATACATCATTGTTCAAGTATTCTTTGGCCCTGGGGGATGCATCCTCCATCCCCCCCCCCCCCCATTTATGCCCTGATTACAGAGCAGGCTTCATAAGATTATTAAATAACAGATCGTTCCTGGAACGTTTTGCTTAAAAGTGTATCCCAGACCGATCTTGCTGTAGGCCTAACGTTGCGTCGATACGTCTTTAATATGAAGCTTGCCAGGGCTGCAATGTGATGCTACATCATACATGGCCTAGCCGCTAACTAGCATCTAGAATACTAGATCTAGTCTGTACAGTCTAGGTTACAGTCTGTCTAGACCAAAATAAATATAAATCGGATGTCTGGACCTAGATCGATCTAGACTAGGTCTAGTTTTTATATCGTTTATTCTAGGCTGGCTACGTAGCAGGCTACACGAGTCTACCGTCGCGCCTCAGGCTATACATGCACGATGGTCACAGAAAAAAAAAATAGAACTGCAGAAGGTTTAAGCCCTACACGAGCCAGGACTCTTTGATTAGAAAAAAAAAATGCATCTAGAACCGGTCTAGAATGAAGTGACATCCGCTCTCTAGGCCTATTCCTTCTGGATTGGACCTAAGTTTAACGTCATGTAAATTTGTAATGTAACTTTTTTTTACTTGTAAGGTATGTAGCATGCAGCATGGGATCATGCATGCATTTTACGCAACCCAGTCTCACTAGGGTCTAGACACTGTCTAGATCCGATAAGAATTAAAATACAACTTATTCTTAACTGTCTCTATTTCGTCCATTTACCGTGGGTACCTATTTTTCACATGGACCCTAATCTATAGTATTGTCCACTCTGTAATTTTAAGACAGTATGGTATGGAGTAGATAATTGAACATTGACACTTCACTAGACTTAGGATTCTAAAAAGTGGTTAAGTTTTAGACTTCTTACTACAGGCCTGCCCTAGAGTAGGCCTATTCAAGTCCTACACTAGATCTTTCTTTAGACTTTCGGAATACGAACCCTGAAAGTTCTGATTAACGTTAAGTCTAACATTAGAAAAGAGACGCAAGACTCAAACGTTACTGTCTAGACAAGTCTAAAAGACTTAGACTTAGATCTAAGGGAGGGTGACTGTAACATATTACATAACATGACGTTTATCCGATACAACACAAATAGATCTAACTGTTAGGCCCTATTGGCTTTCGAAGAAACTTTCGGATTCGGAGCCTGAGGAATTTTGACAAGGGTCTAGGCCTAACAAAGTTACTTCACAACAAGTTATAGTACGGATAATGTTCATCATTGAGGTAGAATATGAAAGAATAAAGCTGATCGTTTATCACACGAAGCGAAGTAAACACAAATGTACGTGTATGCATTTGTGTTTACCTCGCTTCGTGTGACAAACATGCGGCATTTGTGTTTACTTCGCTTCGTGTGACAAACAATCAGCTTTATTCTTTCAATATTGAAATAGTTTTGAATAACTTACTCATTATCTGCAGATAAATTTTTCTTGAGGGCTAGGCTCACGAGTAATTTTCCCCACGACAACATTTTGTTTTATTCCAAGTACACACTCCCACTGTATGCTGACTAGCCGGGCCCTGTGCTGACTGCTGCACAGCATCAGTGCAGCTAGCTGCAAGCTGTCAGTGTTGTGTTGTATTGTTTAATGTGCACTCGGTTAGTCTTAATCACACACTGTGTTTTATATTAGGATCACGATCTCATCAAAATATTTACTAATCAGTATTGTTTCGGTTAGATATTTTGAACATTATGTCTTATTATTGAGCAAGTATATCTAAAGAAAATAATTTACGTTCAAATTACAGAACAACCGGCAAAGTATTCACATATATAAATAACAGTGTCTGGTAATTAAGACTAGCTTTGTAGATACTGCGTTTTTCCTTGGGGAAATATTCATCATGTAGATACTGCGTTTTTCCTTGGGGAAAGTGCAAGTTAAGTGTAGATACTACGTTTGGCAGTTACGGAAAAGTGGCTTTCTAAACATTTTTTCAAAAATCTGAATATGTCATATGAAGAAGGATTGCCCACTGACTATATTTATGCAAAAAAGTGAAAATCGCCAAAAATGTTAGATACTGCGTTTTTCCTTGGGGGGCAGAGCTCCAACCATCGTGCTAGCTGCCCTCTGGGGTCCTTGAATCGAACCAACCACTGCAATGATCCATGGTCAGTGCGGATGATCACATGCCTTCCATAGAGATATTGTCGGAACTGGTTGAGGAAGGCTACTACTGCCAGTAATTCCTTCCTGGTGACACAGTAGTTGACTTCTTCCTTATGTAGCGTGCGGCTTCCGTACGCAATAACTCTCTCAGTTCCTCCCTGTACTTGCGACAGCACGGCTCCGATTCCATGCTGGCTGGCATCTGTGTCCAAAATGTAGTCCCCTTCTGGGCAGGGATATGCCAGAATTGGAGGTGACACCAGTTGTTGCTTCAATTTGTCGAAAGCCTCCTGGCACTCCTCTGTCCAGAGAAACTTCTGGTTCTTTCTGGTGAGTTGGTGGAGTGGTCTAGCGATTGAAGCAAATCCTTCCACAAACTTCCGGTAGTAGGAGACCAGTCCTATGAAGCTCCGCACCTCTTTGACGCTGTTTGGTTTCGGCCAATTTTGGATGGCCGCGACCTTCTCTGACTCTGTGGTTACCCCAGCAGATGAGACGATGTTCCCCAGGTATTCCACACTAGTGCGGAACAGTTGGCACTTAGCTGGTTTCAATTTCAGACCAGCTCCACGTAATCGCTGGAACACAGTTTTCAGTCGACCAAGCTCCTTTTCCACCGTCTTACCAAAAACGATGACATCGTCCAAATACACCAGTAGCGTCTCCCACGTCAGGCCTGCCATCACTAGATCCATTAGCCTCTCAAACGTGGCCGGTGCATTGCATAGGCCAAAGGGCATGACCCGCCATGCATACAGACCACCATTGGCAATGAATGCTGACTTCTTCTTGGCTTGTTCATCCAGCTCCACTTGCCAATACCCGCTTGCTAAGTCGAGTGTAGAGAACCACTGAGCCCCACTCAGCGCGTCTAGTGTCTCGTCGATTCTTGGTAGAGGGTATGCGTCCTTCAGCGTGACAGCGTTCAGCTGGCGGTAGTCCACACAAAAGCGCTTACTACCATCCTTCTTCCGTACGAGAACCATATTGGATGCCCAAGGACTGCTGACCCGCTCGATCAAGCCCTGGGAGAGGAACTCGTTTATCTGCTTGTCAATTTCCTGTCGTTGCTCCATTGGGTGCCGCCTTTGTGTTTGTCTCACTGGCCTAGCGTCACCGGTAGAAATCGTGTGTTGCACCAAATCAGTTCTGCCCAGGTCCGTTGGTCCTTGGGAGAAGACATCAGCAAATTCGCACAACAATTCGGCCACCAATGAGTGGTATTGCTGCGGAACCTCTTGGATACTACGATGTAGCAGCTCCGTCAAATGTGATGGCACCCCATCACTAGCTTGTACCCCACCGTCTTGAATCGCCTCCACATCTTCAGTATCACGTACTCCAGTCAAGCAGGCAACTGTCGTCCCTTTCTTTACTACCCTCTCTTCCTTCGTCGGATTAAAGACTCGTACTGGTAGTATCTCAGCGTCTGCTTCGATTACTGCTCGTGCTACCAGTAGTCCCTTATTTAGTAACTCGGTGGAAGTTGTCGGTGCTTCTAACAGACCAACTCCAGTCGCCTGTTGCCGTCCGTCCGCTACTTCCCCCTTTAGTATGGCCTCATGGCCTGCTGGAACAGCCATGGTTTCACTGGCGACAATTCTATGGCAGAATTGTTGGCCCCGGTAGTCTCGGCATGGAATGATGGCCCATGGCGTGCGGAGCTCCATCTTCTGACAGTCCAACACCGAATTCGTCTGCATCAGGAAGTCCAACCCCAAAATTCCTTCGTTGTTGACATTAGCTACCACTACTTCGAGCACGAACAGTAGCTCTCCAAGCTGGATCTCGGCCATGGTTTTCCCCCTGGTCTCCAGTGGAGTACCGTCCGCCTGATGTACTATGCTGTCCACACTCTGCAGCGACGGCTTTCGTTCCTCCGCAATCATGTCATAAATGGTGGTAGACACGATTGACTGGGAGGAGCCCGTGTCGATCAAGAAGGTAATTGGCTGCCCGTTGATTTTGTACCCAATGGTCATGCCTGCTCCATTCGAGCAGGTGGTGGTTGGAGAGTTGGACCCGTATTACCTTGCGCAGGCACTGGTTCTCCCCCTTGGTTGCTGCTTACTGGTGGTGGTCTCTCCATTTGCCCATACGGACAATATCTCCACCCATGGCCCACCTGATTACAGTTGTAGCATCTCCTTGGATCCATGACGGGTGCATTGGAAACTTGCCGTCTTTGTGGAAAGGGGCAATCCTTCTTCCAGTGCCCCATTTGTCCACAATTGAAACACCTCTCATTCTGGTAGATTCCTGTTGGAAGAGCAGGTATCTTTCCCGTGTTGGCTGCTCTCTGGTTGGTAGACTCAGACCGTGCAATTAGACTTTCTACGGCCTTTGTCATCCTTGGTGGTCCCCTCCTTCTGTTTTCCCCCGGTGTTTGTTAACACCCTGCTGTAGCGTGGTCCCCTTCCGTCACACCTTTCCGCCTCCATCTTCAGGAATGCCTCCGTGCTTAGTGCAGCCTCTATCGCCTCATCCAGCGTGCGAGGCTGCGCACGGAACATCCCCTCTCTTATTTCTGGCCTCACGACAGCATCCATGAAGTGTCCCCTAGCTAAGCGGTCCTGCCCCGCCTCATCGAACTCTTGGTATGCTAGAGCCGTCAGCTCCCGAATGCTCTGGCCCAGCTCTTGAAGTGACTCTTTGGGTTTGCGTCGCCTCGTTCGTAACTCCGCCAGAAACATCTCCGCCTTCCCTGCAGGACCAAATCGGTGTTTAAGTAGCCCCACTAGCTCTTGGTAGGTTAGTTTTCTCCCCGTTTGTTGCACCAGTACCTTAACTGCAGGACCTCTCATGCTGGCTGCCAGGTACTGCAAAGCCTCCTCTTCTCACCACCTGTTTACCCCAGCACATGCCTCGAAGTGGGTCAGGTAATCAAGAATTGGTCCCTTTCCGTCGTACCGGTCCGGTGTCATCCTCACTATAACATCACGACCCCTCTCGTGATGCTTGAATTGCCCCTCGTCCCACAGCTCGGAGCGGCGCCATGGGGTGCTGATTCTTATCGGGACTCCTCTCTCTAGCACCGGGTTGGTTGCCGCTGTCTCCCTGGTTGAATTTGATGCAGTCTGCCATTGTCTCGTCTCCGCCCTTCTGTCAGCTGAAGGTGGGTAGTAATCGTCTTCCAACGTTACATCTGCACTTGTACTGTCGGCCCAGCTCCCTGCTATACCACCAGTCGTCCTCCCGCTGCTGTTGGTGCTGGTTTTAGCCCCCGGAACGTCATATTGTGGTGGTAAAATACCACCCCTGCTTCTGGTCCCGTCAGCTGGCTTTACACCACCAGTCCTCCCTGATGCTGCCGGTGGTGGCCGCCTCGTACCTATTTCAGCCCGAAGTTCATCCATCATCCGCTCCACTTCTACCATCTCAGACTGCAGCTTCCTCCATAGCTGCGCCGGTGACAACTGCTTTGCCATGGCTGGTTCCTAATTCCTTAGTTGCGCTGGTTCTCTATCCCCTTGGTAGCGCTGGTTCTTTAATCCCCTTGGTAGCGCTGGTTCTTTGATCCCCTTGGTAGCGCTGGTTCTTTGATCCCTTGGTAGCGCTGGTTCTTTGATCCCACTCCTGACACCACGTGTGACGAAATCTCCCTGTCGCAGCTATAAATCCCACTCCTGACACCACGTGTGGCGAATCTCGGTCGCAGACATATATCCCACTCCTGACACCACGTGTGGCGAATCTCGGTCGCAGACATATATCCCACTCCTGACACCACGTGTGGCGAAGTTCGGTCGCACTGCGATGTCGCAGTCATATATCCCTGGTCCTACGGCTCTATGTGTGTTGTGAATAACTTGTTGGTAGATGTGTGATGATAGATTGGTGTCTACGACGAACTTCGGTCAGAATGGCCAAGCTAGGCGCGAGTTCGTTCGGCCGCAATATACGGCCCAAGATACCAGTTAATTCCTACTACCAATTTTATTTCTACCAATTATCTACCAGTTCTCCATCAACAGTCCATCATACCAGCTTCATCATCACAGTCCATCATACTTAAAATTCTCACGTAGGAAAAATCACTCTTCCCTCGATGGTTTAACTTCCAACTGGTAGTCTTTAATTCCGATTTAACTTCTGCTCAACAACAGTCCAATAGTCCAATACACATTCACAGCTTACTGCGCCGTCCCGGTCTTGCTACCATAAAATCCCGAACCTTAAGTCCCGTCCTGGCGGCCTGTCATGTATTACAGATCTAGGCTAGCTACCGATCAGGAACACACTATCCTGACCATCGCCTTACTAGAAAACTGCTTATACACAGCTCGAACTTTGAGAGCTCGATCCAACTCGACTGCTATGCACGTTTCATACACAGATCTAGGCTTGGCTAGCAATCAGGAACACATTATCCTGATCATCGCCTACACTAGACTGTTCCGTACACGGCTCAAGCTAGCTTTGATAGGTCGATGCAATTCAACTCGTACTAAGACATGTTTACCTTATCCGTCCCAACTCGACGACGAACCGAAAACTAAATTGCCCAATTATATTTTTACTCAATAATTATAAGCGCAGTTAATCAATATTTCCACCACTAATAAACCAATGGGGGGGGGGGGGGGGCAATTCTTACCAAACCCCTACATATTTGGTCTCAAATTACTGGTATCAATTATTTCTCCCTGAAACATAAGTTATCTTACCCCCTCTATGCCCCTATCTTACATAATATTCAACAATTTAACCAAAACCGGGATTTTGGACCTCACTTATAATAACGTTACTACCAAATAATAAACGATTACGCTTTGATACTATCGATAGTGAATTATACCCGGCTTATTATACACAAATCAAATAGCGGAAATAATCGATTTCGCTACAATATATATATATATATATATATATATACATATATATATTGAAACAAAGAAAGGAAAAACTGACCAGAAACAATCAATAAATAGTAAAAACTTTGAGCAAAGAGAATGAGAAAAGAAAACGAAACCGACGGAAGCCTGTTTACTGTGCTAAAAATATTAATATATATATATATATGTACATATATAATAAAATATAATTTTTTCATTTATTTGTCATAATCATTATTGATATGTAGGGGGATGGAACCCCTCTTGGCCCTAATTGACCTTTGAAGGAGTATGGAAGAGATGACAATTGGGACAAATTAGGGGTACCAGTGAATTGCAGTTGAATGCTCACAGACGCCATTTCAAAAAATGCACAAAATGCCTGATTTGACCCTTATTTGACCTTGAAAGTGACCTTGAGAGGTGATTAGTGACCTTGACTTGCAGAAATGATATTTAGAATCACATTCTCTGACCCCGTAAAATCTTCCACATGGGATTCATAACATTAATCAACCTTTTCAATTTGTAACTGCAGTTGACCTTTAACCCGAATGGCGGCCATATTGGATTTCACCAATACGGCGGCCCCAAGGATTTTTAGTCTTGGCGCCGATCAAAAATCGAAAGAGTATGGTACAAGGGACCTATGAGCCAAATTTAATGCTTTTGGAAGAATCTGAACCAAACAACCCATTTTTAGCCCTTAGGCCCCCAACTACAAGGGGAATATCCCATTTTAATCAACACTTTCCTCGCTCAGTTCGTCAAGATCAGTTTTTTTTTTAAATAATTTCCCAAATATTACATCAAATATGCGTATACAAGATATCTCAATTTCAACTTTAAAAAGGCAAAAGCTCCCTCGTACGAAAAGGGTGGGGATAGCACTCGCCCATGCCTTCTTCCTGCTCGCCCGCCCCTTCATTCCCCCCCCCCCCCCCCCGCCCATGCATACAAATAGACTGTGGCTACACTTTGAACAAAGAGAGTTTTCCAAATATGCCACCAAATGTGTGCACCAAAACGTTTAAATGCAATCAGCAAATACAGAATCTTCCTCGTGTAGGAGGGTGGAATAGGGCTTATCCCCTCCCACCTTCTCTGATTGCCAAATTCCCAGATATTCCAACAAAAGTGCGCACCAGATTATTAAATTTCAGTTCTAAAACTGTAAAAAGCTCTATCGAATATGGGAAAGGTATCTTGCCACCCTCAAAAAGGTTGGTCCCCTCTATAGACTTAGTACACTTTGGGGAATAACAATTTCCGAATTTAAGATCGCTTTATTTCAATTCTAACAACGCAAAAGCTCTATCGAGCGGGAGGGGGAATCCCTCTCCCACACCCTCCTCCTAAGCTCTACCTTACTAGACTTTGTTCATACACATGATATGCACACTCGGAATAAGAGCTAAATTCCGTGATTTTAACACTTTCATGAAAAGCCCTATTTTATTCTATCATTACCTTTCTTTGGCACCAAAACTTTGCACCAGATCGCTGAATTTCAGGTCTCAAAATACAAAATCACCTTTGTGTGGGAAGAGAAATGCACCTTATCTACACCCTCGTGTGCTTGCTTTTTCTGTTTGATTGCTTAACAGACAGCGTTCATGATGCTAATTGTAAGAATATTAATACAATAAGTTTATTCAAAAAATACAAGTTTATAGGCAAATTGTGTAATGTAATCTAAATTTTAGATAATATTTCACTATCAAGATATGAAATTACACTTTTATAACAATATTTATGATGTTGGGAAAAACATATTAGAAAATCTTTAATAATGTTCAAAGTAAGTCCCATCGTTAATGCTTTGACTTTTTAAGTCTTTTATGTATTTTCTAAAATCTAGATTGCTTTTTTGTGAATATTCATGAGATATGTAGAAATTTGTACCACAGGAGTACCACAGGAGTACCACAGAAGTACCACACGAAAAGGCACATGCTTTACATCAGCACTTTCACTTAATAGGTAATACTGTACGAATATCAATTGTTATAATTCACAGCATAACTCATCTATCAATTAATTGAGGAATACGTGTTTTTTTTGTTTGTTTTTTTTTTATTTCAGTTGGTTCTGCCTTACAATTTTTCTGAGTGGTACTCCTGTAGGTACTGCAGTGTGATATTCTGATGTGATAGTCCTGTGGTACAAAATGTTAAGAAAAAAGCAAGAATATCCTGTGGTATTTTTCTGTGATACTTTCTATTGTATGTGTGTGATTTTGCCTTGTAGTATTGTGTGGTATTGCTATGTGGTACTACTGTGTGATACTATGCAGTCAATTTGCTGTGTGGTACTTATGTGTGGAACAGTACCATAGAATCTTCTTGTGGATTTTGGGACACATACCACTGGAAAACTGTTCTGTGGTACTGGTCATGTGGTACCGTACTGTCCTATAGTAATGCTGTGTGGTACTGAACGCCCTTTGGTAATGGTATGTGGTACTGTCCTGTGGTAATGTCCTGTGGTAATGTCCTGTGGTAGTTGTTCTGTGTGATACTGTTCTGTGGTACTTGTTCTGTGTGATACTGTCCTGTGGTAATGTCCTGTGATACTTTCCTCTGGTAATGTCCTGTGGTACTCTCCTGTTGTACTGTCCTGTACGTGGTACTGTCCCAAAATACCACAGGACAGTTCCTGCATTTGGTACTGTCATGAGGTACTGTCCTGTGATACGTCCCAAAATACCACAGGACAATTCCTGTTGTACTGTCCTGTGGTATTGTCCTGTGGTACTGTCCTGTGGTACTGTCCTAAAATACCACAGGACAGTTACTGTGATACTGTCCTGTGGTACTGGTCATGTGGTACTGTCCTGTGGTAATGCTGTGTTGTAATGCCATGTGGTAATGGTATGTGGTACTGTCCTATGGTAATGTCCTGTGGTACTGGTCATGTTGTACTCTCCTGTGGTAATGGTATGTAACGTACTGTCCTGTGGTAATGTCCCAAAATACCACAGGACAGTTCCTATGGTACTGTTCCACACAGAAGTACCACATAGCAAATTAACTGCATTGTATCACACAGTGATCCTATGGTACTGTCCTGTGGTACTGGACCTATGTGGTACTGTCCTGTGGTAATGTCATGTGGTTATGTCCTGTGGTACTTTCCTTTGGTAATGTCCTTTGGTGCTGTCCTGTGGTAATGTCCCCAAATACCACAGGATAGTTCCTATGGTACTGTCCTGTGGTACTGTCCTGTACCACACATCAGTCCCTGTGCTGACTTACGTTTATGTTGTACTTATGTGTGGTACTGACAAGTGTACCACACGATCCTGTGACACAGTACCACAAAGTTTCTGTGGTAACATATATTTGTGTGGTACATTTTGTGATACCGACAAGTACCACATAGGGAGTACCACACGAGCCTGTAGTACAGTACCACACAGTTCCTGTGGTAACATATATTTGTGTGGTACATTGTGTGGTACGGACAAGTACTACTGGGAGTACCCTACAAGCCTGTGGCAGTACCACACAGTTCCTGTGGTAACATTGTTTGTGTGTGGTACATTGTGTGGTACAGACAAGTACCACAGAGAGTACCACAGGACTTTTGAGTATGTAGAATGTAGAAACACGCGTCAGATGATCGTATTCTGCCCGTGACAGACCGCTAAATTTTCGCGTCTTACCGCGTCTCCCGAAGTTTTAATCACTGCCGGAACAAGGATTATCACGTGTGTTTCACGTGTGTTGCACGTCTTTACCATGTGTGCCGCCCGTGGTTGTCCGCGGAATAAAATTTTGAGCAGTTCAAAACTTTTTACAGCGTGCGACGCCGTTCCGATTTTCCCCGCGTCCTGCCACGTCTATAAATCGACCGTAGCTCAAAACTAGACATCAACGCGAACAACATCGTCTACTTCACGGGAGACCACTTTTTGACGTGTTTTTACCATGATT
Organism: Diadema setosum; assembly: GCA_033980235.1. Lineage (NCBI taxonomy): Eukaryota > Metazoa > Echinodermata > Echinoidea > Diadematoida > Diadematidae > Diadema > Diadema setosum. The sequence goes on from CM067064.1 coordinate 2,482,336, forward strand.
AAGCCGTAAAGCGCTGTGTGACCGGGGTTTAAACAGATATAGTAACAGGTGGAAATCTAGGGTCTGTCGGCGATCGGCTAGTGGGGTGGGTCACCGTGTCGTCACATTAAGTACCCCTTATGTTCGTTATAATTTCTGAATAAGAAAAAATACGGAATGTTCTGCCGATTTATTCTGAAGTATTTGCCGATAACATATCAGGTTCAACGACGGGTAAAAATGTGGAGACACTCACCAAAATAATGATAACAATGACGACGTCGGTGGGCACCGTCAAATCAAGGAATTTGGGGCAAAATGTTTGCTTCGGTTGAAAACCTTTCCGAGATTGGCGTTCTTCCCCAAAAGATTTTATATCGGGTTGTTTTCATTTTCAGTGGTGACGATCGTGTAGAACTTATCAAACCCAATCAAGTAAGATTAACATGTATACAGCAGTGGATGCTACATGGGGCTAGTGTTATAAAAGTTGATCTTACGACTATTTTTTTGTTTGTTTTTTATTTTTTAGGGTGCACTTCATTTGCTTTTAAACCAGTTCGTGAAATCAAGCGTAAGTATTTTTATGATACATACCATTCACCAGTACTGATCTTACGCCCAACTCGTTATGAAACGGGACCCATGTGTTTTCATGCAAGGGGCATTCCATGAAGGCACAAAACAAACGAAAGCAAATAAACAAGCACAGACAAACAAACATTAGGTGCATCATGAGCTTAGGAAATTGATTAGTGAAGAACATTGCGAATGGGGCGCGAAAATTCTACTAAGATCCAGTGGGATTCCCTGGATGTCGGTATCAGAATTCTTTGTTGCATTATGATCGATAGAATAGACTGACCTTGTCCACCATGTTTTTATTTTCGTTTTAGAATGATATTGTGTGGTGTTTTTTTTTTCAAAATTATTAGCAGAATCGGTAATATCAATCGAAATAATTTAGTAAATTCATCAGATTCAGCGCCTGAGGCGATACAATGTAGTAATAACAACACCAACTAGAGTTCTTCCGATATAAAGGATGAGGGTTTGTGTATAAGGAACAAATCTGAAAGCAAAATTCAGCGAGATAAAATCCAATCTGCTAAAACTTACCATTGTGAGCAGACACAGCGCAGACGGTTAGCGCCACACAAAACGACGATAAAAGCGCCAACTTCATTTTATTCTCCCTTTTATCTGGCAGAAGGAATGGCTTGAGCACCAGCTAGAAACGGAATACATCAAGCAACTGGACCGCAACGTGTTTGATTCCTTTGGCCCAAACGTTATCTATCGATAATGTGTTGGACCGCAGCGTCTCTGCTAAAGATGGCGGTTTCTGCCTCGCAAATACACCCAAAGCTCGTGTTACACCTTCATCCAAACTTTGTGCATTTTTTCTCCCTTTGGCATTGATCTTCCCAACGAAAACCAACCAACCATGTATGATTGCAATTGTGACATGTGATTCATAATGGAGGTCTATTGCATGCCTTTGGCAAATGGGGTGCTGGAGGTTGCTGAAACACCCTCGACTTTTAAGCCTTTGGGGATTAGCATTCCCGTGAAAAATTGATGTTCAGGAACTTAAGCGCGTAATTCAAAATATCTGACAACAAACTTTCAAACGACATGTTCTTTAGAATGGTGATGTATATAAATCATATACTATTTACGTGTTCCAAACCTCTCTTGAGTACGGGCAGTCTTTTTTTCTTCAAATTGTGTAACCAAATACCACTCATGAGCCTCTTTATATGATGAAGACATATTTTCTCAACTTTCAAGACAGGAGCATGAAACAGCTAAAAAAAATCCAGCTCCTTCGATGAGCCTAATTGACTTTGGTAGAGAGGAGAGGAGGAGGGATGGAATGATCAAGAAGTATTATTGCTCTCTAAATATGGAATTTCGGTGTCAACACGAGCTTGTCGCCATGTATGCATTGAATAGAAGGTGGGGCTGGGAAAAACATGGCTCCGAAAATGTGAAAGATATTGCTCGTTTTGTTTACCCAGGCACTCCTATTTTTTAGTGAACCGCAACCAAGGGGATTTCCCCTTTTGAAATCTCCATGGTTCTTTTGTCGTGTTTGCAGCGACATTTATACATTTTATCAGTATTATTCCATCCACTTTTCATGCCTGGTTGGCACACACATTATAATAAGTCTTCATATTCCATTACAATTGGCCTACACAGCTTTCCGCCTGATAAAAAAAAAAAGAGTCCGCACTAACAATATCTCGCTTATGCACGACTGTGCCTGGTGCTACTCACCTAATGTCACAACTTGTAATACTAAAAATGACTTTACAACATAAATTATAGTTTGCCACTCGAAAAGGCAGTTCTAGCATTTCTCCCACCCTCGGACTAGACATTAATTGCCTTTATACCAAGGACAGCATCCATTGTTTAGTGGTTATTTCTATAGTCAGATTGGTTTCCCGTTTTTTGGCTTAGAAACAAAAATAGCTGATTCATTTTATGATCCATGGATAATGCAATTGTGTGATAACTAAGACAAAATATGACCGCAATCATGATAATAGAAATAACTCTGAGGAGAACAATGATGAATCTTTGGTGACTGAGCTGTATCACGATTACGAGACTTCAGTTCATATGTGCATAAAATCAAATCATCACTATCCTATTATTTTTGCCTACGGGGAATATTGAGTACACTATCTTCTCACACAAAGGATGACGTTGCTATTTATTGTTTTCATCTATTTCAACCTTATAGAATTTAGTCTATTTATATCTATCCATACAATATTAGGATCTCTACATCGGCATTTGTAAGACCATGCAACCTTTTTTCTCTTTAATCTGATTTTTTTTTTTGTGATAATTCCTCTGATTAAATTTCACCGTATACAGTGTCAGATTTATCGACAAGGAAGTCTGCATTCATAATTTCCTACAACAAAAGTTGGAACTTTTCTAGTTCAGAAGATAATGTTATCTAACACACTCCCACGGAGGCAAATTTTCCCCTTTCGTATGAAAACGAACGACCCATTCATATGCAGTCAAACGCGAAGAACCTTTTACAAGAACAATTTACTTCTATTCAAGGGTGAAGGAATGTAATTGCGTGGGTTGTATTCTTATTCACGACACGCGCATTTCTTTAGCTCAGAAATATCTGGCAGATATGAAAAAAAAAAATAAACAAATATTTTCCCAGATTATTTGCCGTATTTACAACATCCTAAAAACTATATCAAAGGCTGCAGATATTCCCATGTAGAACTTTGCACGCTATTTCTTTTTTCTTACCAGCTACTGAGTGTTATGTTGTTGTCGTCACATCAGGTGAATTTCTATGCGCGTATCTGTCTCAAGGCGGGAAAGAACAAAATATGTAAATTAAGACCCTAACCACACGTATATCATTATATATCAGGGGCCTATTTCATGAATATCTAGGATAAGTTTAAACCTACGCTCTTTCCATTTGCGACTGATTGCAAGTTTTGATTGGCTTTTTATTTTGTTTTGTTTTTTGCGCTAAATAATATTTCAGTGAAATTGTACGAGCCTTTTATCGTCTGCAACGAACATTTCGGAGCGCATGTACTTTGTTTTATGTAGTCATCTTGCATGAAATAGAATGACGGACCAGTCTGCAGAAATGTAGATAGTTGGAAAAAAAAAATCTGTTGCCATATCCTGCCTACAGAAAACCAGGGCAGGAATACATCCAATTTTCCAATAGGTGCAATCTTCAAGAATCCCCTTGTTATTAAAATGACAAAAACAAAAACGCAAACATCAACATAGAAATAAGAGAGATACATCTCCAGAAACGTCCGACTGATTAACAAGATACAAAACTCGTCACTTGAAAACGAGGTAGGTGATACGCTGGGTGTCATCAGATATCGGTCACCCGTAATTGACCCACCTTAAAAAAATAAAAAGAGCGCATTTAGAAAAGTTTACATAAGTAAGTCTTAAAGGGCAAGTTCACCTTCATTAACATAAGGATTGAGAGAATGTAGCAATATTAGTAGAACTCACCATTGAAAGTTTGAGGAAAATCGGACAATCCGTTCAAAATTATGAATTTTTGAAGTTTTTGTGCAGTCACCGCTGGATGAGAAGACTACTGCAGTGTATGATATCACATGCGTACAACAACATAAGGAAAATATAAAGAGAATTTCACAAAATTTCATCTTTTGAAAAAAGTACATATTCCCTTGACTTGTTACCGACATATGTTATGGGTAATATTATTCCCATTGTTTTCAGAAAGAGGCAAGTCAGGTGCTCTTTTATTATGCGAAAAAAGTGAAAATATGTTGAATTTTCTTTACATTTTCTTTACATTGTTGTACTCATATGACATCACGAGCCTTAGTAGTCTCCTCATCCAGCGGTTCCAACACAAAAATTCTAAAAATTCATAACTTAAAGGGACAGTACAGTACTGGTTGAGGTGGGGATTCATGTTTTGAACATTTCTAAGTGTGATAATGAAAAGCCTCTTATGAAATATGAAAGAGCATGTAATTTTAAGAAGGATTCAACGTTTATTTGGTGAAAATTGGTTTTCAAATGGCTGAGATATCCAAAAAAGTGCTAATAATAAAAGGCGACATGCCACAACTTTATTCGGATCTCTTTGTTTCACCTTGTTTTTGGATATCTCGGCCATGTCAAAACCGGTTTTCATCGAATAAACTTTTGATACCCATTAAAACTGCATGCTCTTTGACATTTCACAGAGTGGTTTCTGAATATCTCGCAAAACGTTAAAAGCTAAATCCTCACCTCAACCAGAACTGTACACACCCTTTAAGCATCGATTGTCCAATTTTCCACAAAACTTTCACTGGTATGTTCTACTAATATTGCTCCATTCTCTGAATCCTTATGTTTATGAAGGTGAACTTGACCTTTAAAGTAATCACACGTTTTATGTATCATTATTTTTCATGTCCGTCGTGGGTACATACACCGTAAATGGCGCTTTACCTACGTCTACGTCAACCTATGTCTACTTAAGGCTCAAGAGATTTCAAGATTTCAAAATCTTGAAATCTCTTGAGCCTTAAGTAGACATAGGTTGACGTAGACGTAGGTAAAGCGCCATTTACGGTGTATGTACCCACGACGGACATGAAAAATAATGATACATAAAACGTGTGATTACTTTAAAGGACAAGTTCACCTTCATAAAGGCTCTGCATGACCATCAATGCAATTTATGTATAGTATCTGTAGAATTGTTTTTAGGCGATGAAAACATTTTCCACTGAGCTATGTATCCAACATTTATTTTTTTCGAGTGCAATATTCATTGAAAAAAAAAAGTATGGTCTGAATGAAAAGGTAGTGTGAAAAAAAAAAATGAAATGACATTTCGTAACGAAATGATCATTTCGTCCACGAAGTGACTGATTTTGTAACGAAACATTCCACGAGAAACTTGGCCGTCCATGGTCTTTGTCCATGGTTTAAACCATGGACAAGTTTGTACAACCTTCGTGAATTCAGGGCTCAATGTTTCTCAGAAACAAAACTCAGTTGTCTGTGTTAATGATTCATTTGACATGTTTCAAAAATAACATTGGTGAGCAGCGGTGTGATATGTACTTACACGTGCCATTGAATTAAACACGTTGGGCTTACACTTTCATTGCCAAAATGCAGGAAACGTCATTCGTGGAGATGGCGCTGGAGGCCAGACGGCCACAGGTGTGAGGACTTCCACGCTCTGCACTTACACGTGGTCCAGACGCGCGCTGGCAGCAAAGCACGAACGTAGAGTCGTCTTGGCTGAACAGGAAGCACATCGATGGATAGACCCGGCACACATCACCGCGACAACGTTGACCATACCACGACGTGAGTGCTATGATTGACTATAGATTATTTCTTTTTATCCCGGGTTTTTTTTTTTCGATACGCTTTTCAAAATAACGCCAAGTATTGTTCATGTATATACAGTAACTTGTATCTACATTGATATAGGAGATTTTAGTGCAGTTCAATCCACAACTGCATATTGACATCAATGCGTTATGTTTAAGATATTCTGCAAAGGGACTTAAAATGACTGTTAAATGTAACCTAGGAATAGAAGAAAGGCATATTGAAATTGTACTTTTGGCATGAAAAACTAGATAAATACAATCGAATTAATAGCTCCCCCCCCCCACCGCAAAAAAAAAATAATATCAATACATGTATTGATGAGTTAAAAGGAAGCATGTTCATACCATTTGTATTACAATGCACAGTCAATAATAATAAGTGGACCTCGCATAACTTGAATATTGCTTGAAGTCGAAGGTTTTGGGTTTTTTTTTTTTTTTTTTCAAATACTCTTCTCTTTACAGTCAACTTAGCCCAAGTCGACCTTGCATGAGACAAAAACTCGGCCATAATAAATCTCCAGAAATTGTCAATTTTCTCTTTACTTTTTTCAAAAATAATTTTCTCGTAGTCAAAATTTGAAGGACTGACGATGGGAAATATGCCAGAAAAAGTTAGTATTTAGCCATCTTGCACACTTTGTGCCTAAAATTCATTGCAGGGTTTAGTACCTGAATATCAATCTTCCAGACGAAATAACTGGCAAATTGTTTCCATGGGTCTAGATAAATCATTGAGTAACATTTTGCAGTCAAAGAAGTACAATTTCTAACAGATTTTAGTTCGCGTGTCTTGTTCCCTACACAATAAATGATTGCTGCCAAGATATTGAAAGGGACAGGGTACTGCTGATTGCTTGGTTTGTTGAGAATGAGGAATGATGCATACTTTCATAGAAATGAAGTCGTTTGCCGAAGCAATTCATTAACACCTGCAACAAAGTGCATAACTTCTTAGCAGCACGGAGCATGGGTACAAATTCTTGTTTCTTCTTCTCTGAAACCTCTTTGTTATGTCACTGTATAGATTTAGTTTGGGCAGTTTGCCTATGGTGCTGGTGCAATGGTCTTGTTCTTGAATGTACAAATACGTCGACTTGTGTCATGATGCGGCGACTAAAATTGATTGTTCACTGCGCATTTTATTTTAACATGTTAAAACGATAGCCGTAACGTCTTTTGCCTCTTTTTTAATAGCATCTCACAATTTCGTAAGAATTTATACATATTTTAAAGACTTTCTGGAGGAAAAAATGAATAGATCAAGCTTGCCTGTTTAACCATAACAAGGTTTCTTTTAATTCTCTGGTTGGAATATGGCTGAGAATATGCCCGTCTAATGCGAGAAATCTGCTTGATATTGTATTGTAGGGCCTACTAAGTGTTACAAAAAACATTTTCCACTTTTGATCCTTAATTGTTCAAAGACTAATATCAGATAACACTGTCATTGACATGAGTAGTATAGCTAAATATTATAATCTGAGCCCCAAAAATAAATCTTCAATTTGATGAAACTTAATTATGCTTTCATTTTTGTATTACCTCCAGCAAAACTGTACACTTTTAAGCTATTGCTCATATCAATGTCAGTGTTAGCTGATATTTTTTAAACTATTAGGATCAAAAGTGGGAAATGCTTTTTGTAACACCTAGTGTCTCCAAAAAAAAAAGTAAGCATTGAGCCATCTTGCCCACATTTCTGCCTGAAGTCGGCAATGCGGAGCATGGGCACAAAGGAGAAATTCTTCTCCTCCTCTAATATCTGGTATGTCACACTATATGTAGTTTGAGCAGTGTGTCTGTGGTGCTGATGCAATGGTCTTGTTCTTGCATGTACAAATACGTCGACATGTGTCATGATGCGGCGATTTGATTGTTCAAACGTAACGTCTATCGTCTTTTGGCATCTCACAAGTTCCTCCGAATTTATATTCATACACATTCTAAAGCCTTTCTGGGAAAACAGTGAATTGATCACGCTTGCTTGAATAATTTAAACCCGTTTAACCAAAACAAGGATTCTTTTAATTCTTTGTTGGGAATATGGCTGGGAGTATGCTCCGTCTTATGCGAGAAATTTGCTTGTTACTGTATTGTACTAAAAAAAAATCCCATTTTTGATCCTTAATATTTTGAAAACTATACATCATATGACACTGTTATTGAGGAAATTGAAGGTGATTTGAATATGAATCATAAATCACTTTTTAAGTTAGGCTCCAAATTTTGGTCAAATTCAAACCCTTCGTACAAAATCCTCTGTATACAAAATTGAACTGGCTATTATTCAGGACTATTGTCTGGGTGTTAACCACACACTCCCACACACATCAATGTATTGTACAGAGGGTTGAAAATAGAGCGAAATCTCAGCCCTTAAAAATAAATCTTTAATTTAATGAAACTGTATCATGCTTTCATTTTTAAATTACCTCCAACAAAATTGTACACTATTCAAATATTTCTCATATCAATGTTAATGTTGTCTCATATAGTTTTTGAAATATGAAGTATCAAAAGTGGGAAATGTTTTTTTTTTTTTCTGACACCTAGTAGGTTGATTTTTGTCTTGTTTTCTTGTTACTCCTTCAGCTAATATAAATTATCTTGTGAGATCAGCACTCGGTATCCATCGAGTGTACTTGCTTAATAGATGGATTTTGATCAAATACAAGATCATGATAATAAATCATGCGAGTGATTATCATACATTTGGAGAGTTTGATGAAAGAACATCTATTTTTCACTCATAATTCAGAAATCATGAACACTGTTACAATTAAGTGACCTTGAGACTCAATTTAGTTCTATTACATATAAACCCCGAGAAGTCTTAATAAAATATTTTCGTCTATAGATTCATAACTCACATCCTTAAGTATTATTATCCTTTTCAATAATAGGGATCACAGAAACCTGACCAAATACAAACTCACCACCCGTATCACATACTGCATTATCATTTCTTGCGCAAGGATCACTCCATTGGAAAGAGGGTGATGTTGATCTTCATGTTCACTCCCAGTTGGATTTCAAACAAAGAATTGCATGGTTTGCAAATTGAAAGCAGTGAATCTTTATTCATTGAAATTAGTCAAAAGACGAAAAAGTGCAATCGTGTGTATTATCCATGGATCACCCGGTAACCCGAGTGATGCTTTTTTATATTTAGTGGAACTTTGTCTCGACTACATCGCACCATGCTCTCAAGAAAACGAACATATTTTGTTTTGCTAGGAGATTATGATAGAGATCTACTGAAACAATATATATCTATATCATAATATAACTAATTATCACAATATATCAATTCACAAAAATACGTAAATATCTTCAACTCATTCACCCTTTATTCGCCCACAACCAAAACGACACGTATATCAAATACATCACAAATTCTCCTTGATGACCTTTCAAATAGAATAAAATGATATCAAATATAGCAATATATATTTCAGATATTGTACTCTGACATAATCTGATCATTTACCCGTACTCACTATTATTGAAAAGATGCAGACCCCAACCCAAATCAGGATGTCAATGAAAAATGTACAAGAAAGAGATCCCCTCTGACAATCAGCTGTTAGTTAACTGAAAACTGACCACATGTGTTTAATAAGACGGATGTCATATAAAGGCATATTATTATTATTATTATTATTATTATTATTATTATTATTGGTATCTTTATTCAACAAATCATTGATCGCAGCCAGAGGCTGAATTACAAATGATTTTACAAAAGTGAATATACATACCCAGTATTACATAAATATACAAATGTAAAATTACAAAATCAAAATAACACGCAGGCTCATACAAAACAAGAACAATTCAAAAAGAAAGGGAAAACCCTCAGGCACTGCATACATAAGAAAATAATGAAAGTTTGTATTGATGTGGACCTCTGATCCTAAAATTTCCAAAACGATCACACTGCCAATCAGTACATGAATATTCACTACGTTCCATTCAATGTGCGTTGTACTTCAAACCATTTCCGAGATATGACCAAAAAATTTGAAATGTTAACATTTTCACTTGATGTTTGACCTTTAACCCTAAAATTACATACATGTATGTAAATTACAATTAGATATACCCAAACCTAGAACTGAATATAAGAAATGCTCCTTCACATATGCTGCAAGCAAATCGTTTGAGTTACCCATTTCTATTCAAACAGCCTCCTCATTGCAAACATTTAAGAATCGTGTACGCCAACATCAATCTCTCATTTGATATAAACCCTTTACACTAGCTATGAATTGTTCAGATATCTATTTTCTCTGCTCGTTTTATGTTCTTTCTTATGTGTTTTATGTTCTTTCGAACCGATTGTTCTTTAGCTGTATCATATCTATGTTCGTTTTGTTCTTTTTTTTTATTGTGTTCACATGCAATGTAATGTATATCAACTCAGGGCTCCCTTGTAAAGCAGGCCTTTGTGGCACTGAATGGGACTACCCTGCTTTTGAAGAAGACTTAATAAATAAATAAATAAATAAAAAATTTCCAAAACAATCTCTGCCAATCAATACATGCATATTCACTAAGTTCCATGAATGTGCCTTGAACCATTTCCGATATATATATATATATATATATATATATATATATAAAATGGGATTTTAACATTTTCATTTAACGTTTGATCTTTAACCTCATGTGCCCCCCCCAAAAAAAAAATGGAAAATATATATATATATATATGTATTCATTAAGTGTTACAAATTCACACCAAGCTATAAAAAAAAAATACCCTCCAGCATTGCACAAACATGGGAGAAAAAAAAAATGTACATTTGCCCTTTACCTTTGACCCTAGACTTTCCAAAACAATCGTTGCCAATCAACATATGTATAGTTAGTAATTTCCATGAATATACTTTGAACCATTTCCCAGAAATTAAAAAAAAATACATTTTCTCTTGACCTGTAACCTTACACCTTTGACCTCATGGCCCGAAATATTCTCTTTAGAATACACACCAAGCTTCTGAAAATACCGGTATTGTACAAGCATATGGGAGAAACAATAAAATACCGATATTGAGCATTTGTCCTTGACCTTTGACCCTCAAATTCCCAGACAATCATTGCCAATCAGTACATACATATTTACTAAGTTCCATGAATGTACCTTGAACTATATGATACATTTATAGATCGATTGATTTATTTATATTTGAAAAATATAACGTTAACTCCCCCAAAAATGATTTAAAGTGATAGAAAAACCTTGGATTAATTAAGGTGAAATGAGATCTACATACACACTAGAAATGAATTTATTACACAAGTCTACTTCGAAAGGTAAATCAGAAGCACAACATTTTAAGTTCAGATATTCTAGAAATAATCATTATCACTTACCTTGGTTTCTCGAAAACTTTATTATTCACAGAAAAAGAAAAACATAAACTTGACATTTTTTGTGGAATACTGTAAACAATTTGTTAGAGAAACATTAAACAAATAATACATACAATGTCAACATTAATGATGGGTTGGTAGATATTTCAGTTGAAATTGTGTGCCTGTGTGTTTATTATTATGATATGAGTAAGATTAGAAGTTCCCGATTTTCATTCACATTGTGTATTTGCGTGTATTCGCATAAATGTGTACTAGTGGACACAAAAATGAAAATAAAATGTATACTCGATTATTCGGTATACATATAACACGAAGTGGAAATGTTTGTTAAATTTATATAAATGTCAATTCAAAGTAGTATCCAATTAAGGGGTACCTGACTTTGCGGAGAATAAGGAGGAACGAGGCACATTGTCAGATTTTGTTTGTCTGTTCATTTCATTGCATGGCCAGGTTACAGTGAATAGATGAAAGTTAGAAATTTATTTACATTACAAGGTATTTATGAATCGCAGTGATTTTAAAAACGTTAAAGTAATTGTAGCAATATTGCTTTTAAAAAAGCAATGTATTGAACATGTGCAAGTTCGACTAAAATATGTCCGGAAGGTGTCGTTTACATATTCTTTGTTTTGTCTTTGTTTGTTTTTTGTGACGACGCCTGTTTCTGATACATGCGTGAAACTGTGGCGTCAATGATATTCATTGGCAAAGGCGGTTTCTGTCAAATTGTAGGCCTATACAAAATTTATGAAAGTAGTGGAGAGAGTGTGCAATTCCGTCAAGTTCAAAATGTCGACAATAGCTAAATTGCAAGAAGTGCAAATTTTCGTGAAGCGAAAAGGGGGAGGATACGAACTAAATGTTCATGGTCGGAACGGTTTTTGAAAGCAGGGATTCCAAAAGTGAGGAAAGCACTAAAGGTTGTGTTGTACCTTGTTATATAAACAAGGTCGACACTGACCATCGCCAACAGCCTTTAGCAAGCTTCTGTTGGTCAGAAACTAATGGTTACCCACGTGACGCGAAGTCCATCGGGAATGCGGATAAGTGGAAATAGTAACGTAAAGTATTCATGTCAGTGAAAGTGTCTGTGCAAGATGCGCAATTTCACGCAAAACATCAAACACAAAACGACAACAAGAAACGATGAACCTGTGTTTAACTTGTATTGAGCAAAATGCGATGAAATATTTCTAAATTTATTTATTGATATTTAACAAGGTTTCCTTTGGGGTTTTCGGCTAACTGGTTATAAAATTTATTTACACCCACTGAGGGGATGTTTCATGGCAACAAGTTTGAAACAAATACATGCAAATATAGGATATAGGATCACTTTTTTTTTTCTTTTATAAATTTCTACGTCAACACATTATAGTTCATTTACGCTGGGGTAAAGATAATTGTTTGTCTCGTGATGACCTCGTAGGTAAGCTAGTGAGTCGTATAGCTCGTGAGTGTCGGGCTCGTGGGATGATCCCGCATAACCTCCTTGTCAGAGGATACTCGTACAACTGATGAAAGGTTGTCATTACTGGAGACAGTCTTGGCGTTCAAAAGACTAATGTTTGTGATCCAAGCAAAAATTAACAATAAAAGGTTTGATTCTTGGTTAAATAACTAATTGCCAAAGTCGACATCTTTTAATTTCTCCTGAAAGATGTTGACCGAAGGTAAGCTGATGGTGCCACGGGACAGGGAGTTTCAGAGACGGATGGCGTCTGGGAAAACTGTCCCCCTCGGCATGATGTGCGTCTTCAGGGACGATGCAGTGTCTTCTCACTTCTTTTCCACGATGGCTTGATTGCCTGGAGTCATTAAAATAGAAACCAAAGTGATATATCTGAGTGATTTTGTTATCTGCAAACCATATAACTTATAACCTGAATAACATCATGATGCTGAATGAATAACATAATATTCTAACAAATAATGAAGCTACATAAAGCATCAGTTTTGATAGAAGTAACATTGCATAAGATTCATGTCTAGTAATAAGTGCTACACTTGCTTTTTGTATTGTTTAGTGAAACAATAAAAGAAATATCATTTTGCACTGATAGCGAAATGTGAGCTCAATTTTGTAGATTTTATTTTTTCTTATCAGCTTTGAAATATAATGATTAAACTTGTCATTCTATGTGATTATTCGGAAAAGATCTTGATACTCGATTTAATTATTTAAGATAAAGCAAACCTTGTGATCTGCTGAAGGTGACCAGTAGATGGATCTGGACATGGTTCTGTCTCTGAGAAGGAGGAAGCTTGGTTTCAGTCTATCCCTTGGCTGGTTAAAGTTCGGCTGTTTTGGGGTCCTTGGCTGTTTGAAGTTTATCGAGGTACAAGAACTTTTAAATATCACGGAAACAAACATGAAGTGCAGTACATTATCATGATTAGAGATGTTTGAGATATTGCAACACTTGCAGTCTTCATTTAAACAAGTCATAGCAATCAAATCTTAATATACGAATATCACATTTTAGATCAAGTGATTAATAAGCTGTAAATATGATTTTCAAAGTTTCAAACCAAGCTGTGTGAGTATTCCTGTTTGCAACTTTGTGAGAGCATGAAGTTGTTTCAGTACTGAATATGGGAACGTTCAAAGTTTAGTGCCAAGGTGACATTTCTCATTTATTTCAAGCGCTAGGAATAATCATTGAATATACCAAATGAGAGCAGTGGAATATACATGTGTCAGGGTCATGGTCCTCTATTGGTGAGTACTTGTGGTGTCTTTTATATCTGTGAATGACAACTTTCCGCCATGACGATCTTGATCTTTTCATATGCAGTATACCCCAGTTCTTTATTGACACATGTTTTGTGTTCACCCAGTTCCATGATGTATCCCTCTTCCACTGGATGAGAAGGTCATACATTAAGAGTACATTATGAAAGATATTCAAAAATGTACAAAACAGTTCTTTGGAAAGAACACTCTTGGTTTACAAGTTTACAACATTACAACTTAAAAAAAAAAAAACATTTCTAATGACCTGAATCAATATCAAAGCAAAACATTTGACTTGTTTCTGCTCTGCGACCATGCAACCAAGAATGCAGTTACAACGATATCCAAATGTAAACAATCTTGTAACTGTATTTTCAGACAAATGTACTGCTAAGTTAAATATCTTCAGCAAATTATACCTGTGTTCTGCTGAAAGTGAGTTTCAATTGGATCTAGCATGAACTTCATCAGTGGTCTGACTTTGGGCAGGAAGAAGGTCCGCAGATGTCAACTCTGCACGAAGTTCAGCGGTCTGGTTCTGGAGAGGGTGAAGTTCAGTAGTCTAACTCTGAGGATGGTGAAGTTCAACAGTGGTCTGACTCTATGCCTGGTGAAGTTCAGCAGTAGTACCGACTCTAGGGGTAGGTTGAAGTTCTGTTAGTCTGGTTCCGGGCTGAGTGAAGTTCAGCAGTGGTCCGACTCTGGGTTGGGTGAAGTTCAGCAGTGGTCTGACTCTGGACCGGGTGAAGTTAAGTACCGGTACTATAAATCTGAGCTGGGTAAAGTTCAACAGTATAATCCGATTCTAGCCTTGGTAAAATTCATCGGCCTAGCCCAAATATCCAACCGTCAGCAATTTGTCATAGTATTGTTTACACAAATATACTGCAAAGTTAAATATTTCAGCTGATTATACCTGTGTTCTGCTGAAAGTGGGCATCAGTTGGATCTTGCATGAAGTTCATCAGTCGTTTGACTTTGGGCAGGAAGTTGTTCAGCAAAGGTTTGCCTCTGCACGAAGTTCAGCGGTCTGGCTCTAGACAGGTGAAGTTCAGACATGGTGAAGTTCAGTAGTGGTCGGACTCCGTGCCGGCTGCAGTTATAAGTAGTAGTCCGACTCTGGGGCTGGGTGGAAGTTCTGTAGTGTGGTTCCGGGCTGGGTAAAGTTCAGCAGTGGTCCGACTCTAGGCTGGGTGAAGTTTAGCAGTGGTCTGACTCTGGGCTATATGGGTCAAGTTCGGTAGTCTATAGTTGTGGGCTGGATGAGGTTCTGCAGTCTGACAGCAACATTCTAGCTGGCGTAACCTAACAATAATTTGTATTATAAATATAAAAAGGCGTGTATTTCAGATGTAATAGAATCTATAAGATTATGTAAAATATCATTCTATATCCAGCATCTATATGAAGTTTGTAATCCATTAACATAAGATGGACCTGTGAATGATGTACAACAGACCTAGTTTTCTTCTTCTTCTTCTTCTTTTCTTGTAATCATGACCTCACAGACACATATTGTTTTAGATGTCTTTTCAACATGCATAGAAGCTAAAGTAGCTGAAATTAGATCATTAGTTCAGTGGAAACTCTGGTCGGATGGTATCTACATGTCGCGCTGATCTATATCCTATATCCAGATCGAGACAATATAGTGGAATTGTCAAAATATACCAGTATCAGAATTAAGTGCAGAGCTTTAGATTTAGATTCAAACATGAGAGTTATAACTTGGTCGTAATCGAGGTTACGACTTATGTTGGAATGGCTGCCTTAATAGACCAGGTCTATAAAGTTAATGCTACCCTGGTATAGATAAGGCCTATGCATTCTACGGATAACGATATACAATGCAAGTTTTATCTACAAACGAGAAATATATATAGACTCCATTAATTCATATCGAGATGAAGAAGTGACACTTAAAGGAAAATTTCATCCCAATAGAAAGGTATCAAAATAATGAACTATTAAGGCTTAGACAGCAAGACAAAATGGCAAGTACATGTCAGGTAGATATTGAACATCTCTCCATTCCGTTTGGGCTAAAAAAAAAAAAAAAAAATCACAAATTTCCACCTTTCTCACGGGAAAAAAGTATCAAACAGATCTGTTTTTGCCTTATGACAAGAGTAAAACGTTCCTGCATTTCTTATGGTGTAAATAAGATAGAGCCAAAATTACAATTACAATTACAAAAGTAAAATCTGGTGAACAAATAAAAATTGAGAGCTGCTTAACACCTAGTCACACAGAATTGCCGGTTTGTTTTCAACACTAACTTTATAAGATCATAACTCCGTTGTGCCTGATTTCTCTCCAATTTGTTTCACTAATGTACTTTTTTTTTATTTTATATATAGCAACATTTAATCAAGATGGAATTTCTCTTTAACATCAAACATGGGTCAATGGCCTGGGTTTGGGGCGCAACCACAGTCTGACTCTGATCATCGACTAGTGTCATGTCATCATGATCGCTAGAACTATTTTCATCAATGATAATATACCTTGACTAAAGGAGTGTTACTACGTAGATACGCAATCATTCCAATACACCCCTACGGCAATAGTGCTCAAATCCTTTGCCAGCATCGTAGTTTCAAACATTCTTTAGTCTAACACTCTAGATATATCAGAAACTTCCGGTAGACCTACTTGACAAGTTTGGTTGTAAACTTGATATTTGCATAATTTTAGGGGATAACAAACACATATTATATTTGTGTTGAACTAGACTAAAAGCTATCAATTTTTTTTTTTTTTTAATTGATGCGCAGGTTTAAAGGTAGGGAATCCCATTTGCATGCCTTAAATGAAGAGTTGTATAAACACAGTGGTATATGTTGAAGACAGTATCATTTTAGAAACTCCCATAAAGTATTGAAAGTGGAAGGTAACATTTAGTACATTTTTATTGACCGTTAGATTTTGAACTGAATTCTTTTCGGGGCTCACCGTTAAGTTCCAGTACATTACTAGGCTACCTTTGCAGACCCATGCACTGCATGCGTGTCCATCATGTATATTTTGTGAATAAAGTTCATCAAAACTTACAAACATTTCTATATACATTCTTGCCACACACTCTATATGTTGTTACATCAGCTCTTATACTTTTAGATTTGTGTTTATAGATAAAAAATACAGAAGACTGCAACAAAAAGGCTTAAGTGTGGCTGACACACAGAACTGCTGAGTAGTTGAGTTTTGTGCATTATTCAAATTGTAGATAACTGTTGACTTCCAAATTTCTAAGCACTGGTGTAAACAAGTCCCCTGAGGTTCATATTTAGTGTTTTGCTGCATTTTGGGAGTTCTGTAAAAGGTATCCCCTACCTTTAAGTTCATGACGTTTGAGGAGATGCAGGTTACTTTTGGGTATTCACAATGTCCCCCTACATGTACTCGGCTGCGTCTCATGCATGTTTGATACATTACTTTGTACCGTTGAGTGCGATCTCTACGAACGCACTCTTACCTGCGCATTTAACACTTTGCATAATCATAGGCCAACGGCTTGAATTAATTTACAAAGAAAAATATAAGAAAAAACTTACGGAGTTATCGATTTTCTTCTTCGATCCCTTGCGTGAGGAGTTGAAACGTCGATTCGTCGAATTTATACAATGACGTGACGACTTAGCAACAGGCGACGCACGCGTGGGCGCGGTGCTAGAGTGCTGGAATAAGCGCGTACTGCATATTGCACATAAAGGATGTTTAAGAGATGGAGTTCCAACTGGCTGTAATTATTCGAACAGTTGTCACTTTCTATTGATGTATCTAAGAATTCCACAGGTGCATCTGTGCCTTTGATGACGAGGTTTGATGCCGCCGTCGCGCTGAGCAATCCGATGATTCATTTTGAACGTTAACTTAATGTTGGCTATATTTTGCTTGTTTATCTTTTACATGAAACGAATCTTACTTAATGATAAAACATATTAAACAAAGGTCAATCCCTTCCAGAAATGTGTGGAAAAGTGTAAATCAGAGCTGTATCATGTGAAAGTGTTTAAAACTGTACCCTCCTAGAAAGCCGATTTTATCATTTTCCCACTTAATTCCGACAAATAAAACTGATATTGAATAATCGTCAAGTATACTTCTTTATTGATAGATATATCAGATTTTTTCATTTTCATATTTCATCATGTTTGAGCAATTTTTATTCATCCATCCCCGTGTCTTTACCATTATATATCACCTATCTCCTATAAGTAGGGATGGCGAAAAGTAATTATCATCACACAGACATATCTTCCTTATAAAGTGGCAGGTCATTATATAATGAGACATGAGTCAATTGCCTCCCCATTTGCCAGGCAGATCCAGTTGCCATATGCTTCAAATACTTTCGAGTGGCGGCATCGAACGTGACTTCAAGGGAATACGACAGTTGTGACTCCATTCTCTTGAACCTCCTTGGTATAGTTATCACCATGTTTGTATTGGCTACATTATGAAAGTTTGTGCACTCGCAGTGCTGTAATCGTATACGTCTGCAAGCGCTTTGACGCAGTGACGATTCCCATTTATAAGGAAATATAACATATTTCCTTATAAATCGGAATCGTCACTTCGTCCTATATTATAGGAAGACGGCGGTTCGAAAAAATCCTAATATTCAAATTCGGGATACAGCAGATCAGCGATTTCTATATTTTTCTTTAAAAAAAACAACAGACAACATGTTTCTATCGATCAAGTAAACTTTTGCTCTTTATTGGATAATACCAATCACCATATTTTGGTGATAAAATCTCAAAATTGAATACCCAAGCCAAATTTGGCTTAGTGCCACTGACATAAAGAATTTAAGACTATTGTATCTTCTTCATTAATTTGCTTTGTCATTTCTTACTCCAGTATATTTGAACATGTTCAAAATTCCTTTGGGACAAAAGAAAAAAACCGTGAATGACAGTTAAATCTGTAGGCGAATTCGATCGCAATTGTTTACAAATTTGATTACAATTATTAACGAACCCTAGGATTCGCTACACTCGCAAACATTCGCGGCTCAGTGAATAAAGACAGGATCCACCCCTTACCCGCCGTACCCTATTTCAAAGGTCCTGAATCCTAATCCGGATGATGAAATCCTTGCATCCTTGAAGGTTTTGAGATATTTTAGGTGGCCGCCAAAATTTGAAAACACGTTTGATAGGCTTACCCTACTTTGCGGGCGATGAATCCGTATATGGGTGATAAAACTCTTGCATTCCCGAAGGTTTTTGAGATACATGTATGCAATTGCCGCCAAAAATCCAATGTAAGTCATTGTTAGCATTTCCTTGTGAATTGTAGATAATTGAAAATAGTGATGGCTTTACTCCATTTCAAGGGTACTAAATCCCAATTTCGTTTACTATAACTCTTGCATAACTTGCTATAACTCCTGGGTTTTGAGATATTCAAGATTTTCGGTGATCATTTTGGCGACCATGCTGAATATTTTAAAACCTTGGATTCAGTATCCTCGAAATAGCATTTCAGAATTCATTCCTCCACTGAAATAAAACACACACACACACACACAAACACACACACACATTTAACCTTATTATAATCGAGGAAACTCTATCATCATACTTGCCTATTTCACAGTTGAATCCGGTATAACTTGGAGTACAGGTACAGTTGTAGTAATTTTGGAAGTCATTACATGTTCCACCATTTTGGCAAGGATCGTTCCTGCACTCGTCGGTGTCTATTCATGAGGTATATAAAGTATTGCACTATTTTTGCTAATGATTTTCACAAAAGCGGAATATTTTTAGCAAACCAACTCCGTCACTCAATTTTCTCTTCATGATTATTGTTATCAACAATGTTATTATACTTGCACGTTTCAACGGCACTGGTGATGAGTGTTTTGTTGATGTATTTTTTTTCAACGTGATCTACTGTAATGGGTAAATACATTCAATGGTGGAAGTGAATGCCGCATGCTAACACACACACACACACACACACAAAAAAAATACATGCCCACACATTTATAAATTGTACTAACATGTACTTCAATGACAAACTGTTTCAATGTGAACGCTCGGAAATAGGGCTTGGTAGCTCTGTGGCGCAATATGAACCCGTTTTAGCTTCAGAAAAAAACAAACACAAAAACACAAGCTCCTATTCGAAGACCATGCCCCCCTCCCCCTCTGCCTTCCTCTTGTATTTCTCATTTGTTCGAGAAAATATGAACTATTCCCTGAACTGCCGAGGTTTTCATTTTTGCGTATTGTCAGGTGTAGGTAGAAATAATATCCAATAAGGTTAATTGCATCATCTTTGTAAGTAATGGACGGGTTAATCACCTCATAAAGCTATTTAAACCTTTGTTTCCTTTAAGTGTATATTGGCACAGAATATGTGCTTTGGCATAGAAACTGGTAATAGTGCAAAAATAAAGGCTGTCATTTGTACTTAACTGATAGATTTTGATTAGTATATAGAATCCAAATTTAATGCACTTAACCCACATAATATAACATACTTCATGAGGAACAACGTTGGTGGCAAATAGTCGGTTATTTTAGTATAAAAACGTATGACTCTTATACCACATTGGTGGCACATGGGTGGCGCTTAATGAAAAGAGAATGAAGGTGAGTGTGAAAGTCAATTTGTGAACAATGCCCCTGTCTCGGGCATATGACAAACATTCTGACGAGTTCCGAGAAAAACAAACAAGCAAACAAAGGATCAAACTTACCGACACTACAATTGGTTCCCTCGTATCCGGGTAAACAGATACAAGTGTAATTCCTGACCAAGTCAATACAAATCCCTGCATTCTGACAAGGTTGAAAAGCGCAGTCGTCCTCCAAATCTGTGAAAGTGAATGTTGGACACAAGCCATGTCTTTTTTTTTTCTTTTACATGAACACTCTATCCTGGACAAAAACTACCAAAAGGCAAACGTTTGTAAATGTATACTGAAGTGAGGGGATTAATATATCGAAAAGAACATGTGCTGTCCCAATGTCAATTCATGTACATTATAGGGAAATTCTACATTTTCACCAAACGAAAAAGTTGTTTGAGACAAGAAAACTCCTTCTCTTGGTTAGTTGGCCTCCTCTTCTCCTTGTCGAATAGCTTTTATGTAATGGAGATTTTGCCACTATTTAGATATCACCTTACTCTCTCACTCTCTTTCGTCCTACCAAGGAGGTTCTAGAGACTGGAGTCACAACCGTCTTATTTCCTTTGCTAGATGTTCGAAGCCGCCGCTCAAAAATATTTGAAGCATGTTGCAAACTGGATCTGCCGCTCAGATAGGAAGACAATTGACTCGTGTCTCATTGCATAATCACCAGCCACTTTCAAAGGAAGATATGTTTTTGTGATGGTAATAACTTTTCGCTATCCCTTCTTATAAAAGGTAGGTGGTACAGACACGAGGATGCGCGAATAAAAATTGAGCAAAAAATGCTGAAATAAAGATGAAAATTACTCGACTGGGCATACCCGGGCACTAATCTGATATATCTATCAATAAAGAATTATACTTGAAGATTATTCCATATTAGTTTCATTTGTGGAAATTAGGCGGAAAAGAGATAAAAGCAGCTTTCCAGGATGGTACAGCTTCAAACATTTTCACATGATACAGCTCTGATTTACACTTTTGCGCAGATTTCTTGGCGGAATTGACTTTTATTTTACATGCTTTATCATTACGTGAAATTTTATTTTATTTAATAGATAAATAAGCAAAATATGGCCAACATTATGATTACGTTCAAAATGAATCTTCAGATTGCTCAGCAAGACGGCGGCTTGGAACATCGATCATCAAAGGCACAAGTCAATGCAAGTGCACCTGTGGAATTCTTTTGTACATTAATAGAAATCTGACAACTGTTTGAATAATTGCAGCCAGTTGGAACTCCAATGTATTAAACCTCCTTGGTCCTAAACCTCCTTGGTATTAAACCTAATTGGTCCAGGGCACGTAGACCTGCAGGCGCTTGCCATTGTTTTTTTTTTTTTTCCGCCGCTCGTTGAAACCTCCGTACTTGCTATTCCTGTTGCTATCAGCAATATACCGTATTTGTATCGAATGAAAGGGCGTATTTGATTAGATTTACTGGTTATTGGGCATGTATTAATTTGTTTATTCATTTTTGTAGTAATTTTGTGTATTGTCCATTTGTTTATTCTATCACACACTTTTAAAATACCTTCCAAATAGTGAAATATGTACATATGCACATTCAAAATATGATCAAAATAATTATATAAACTTGGCCCAGATTTGGTCCTGGTTCCAATACATAATATGAAATAACCTGAAAGTAAAACTCATTGCAATGGTTATATTCTTACGGCATTTCTGGCTTCATAATATGTTTCCCCTTAAATTCTCTATTCGGGGTTCTGGGGTCCTCTGCTATTTAATGAGGCTCTCAAGTGGGATGGGGGCATGGTTCCAATTTGTGTAAGTGTATATTCTGTCACCACTCTACTTACATGTAGCACTAACCTAGCATACCACTTCTCATTCTAAAGAAGATTCGTAACAATTTCTTTATTTTGGGGCTTTGTCTCCAGCCCCCCCCCCCAAAAAAAAAAAAAAAACCACACCACACACACACACACTCTCTCTCTCTCTCTCTCTCTGGGGTATTGTGTCCCAGAGGGCCCCAAACGGGGAATTGTGTCCATTGTTTTACACTCCATGATTAATAATTATGTTTTATCCGACCATACCTTTACAAAAGGGTTGAAACCTGGTTGAAATGTGGAGATTGGGGCCCAATTCGACCCCCTCCCCCCCCCCCAGGAAAAAAAAAATCCACTGGACACTACAGTAACCAATGTACGATAACACTCGTGTCACTCTCATCATTTTTGGTTCTCAAAACGATTTTTAAATGTTCACTTAACCCTCTGCGTGCCACATTATGTTACCTGGTCATAGGTTTGTGCGTGAAATTTGTGCACGTTTGACTCATTGATACAGAAAGGGATGATGTGGGGGTGATGACATCTCACGGACTACTTTGACACCAATGTACGCTGCAGCACAATTCCTTTGATATTAGACACTGTTAGATGAGACTCTAAGCGAAATGAATGTTATTACTATTATGGGACTGACGACTGTAAGTCTGCCTAGAAATCATTTGATTGCGTTTGTTACATACTCCAAAAGCTGGATCATTTCCGAATCCCTCGCATTTATCCCCAAGTTGAATTATCCTTCGGGTTTATGCCGGGTTTAAGTTTGTACGTGTGTGTCACACACAAACACACTGCTATAGCTTTTGGCCATTCGATCATTGAGAATTTAGGGTTTCCTGGACGAACACTGAACTAGGGCTTTCTTTAACTCAGTCGGTAGAGCACCGGGCTAGCATCCGGTGGTCTCGGGTTCGAATCCCGATGGAATCCCATTTTTTTTTTTTTTTTTGCTCATTTTTTCACACTTAGAAATCATTTCGATACAAATCTAGGCTGAGGTATCTTAAATATGGTATTCATTCATGACATCTTATCTCATCTATTTTATAAAACCATCTAACTTCTTTAGATGGTTTTGAATAAAATGTTTAAAAAAAAGCAACCCACCTATTTGACATAGCAAACCGGTCCAGCGAGAAGGGCATAAGCAAGAGAAGCTATTGAAGTTGTCATCACACGTGCCTCCATTCCAACAAGGGTTACTAGCACACTCATCTATCTCTGCGACGACAAAGTAAATAAGGTGTAATTGGATACAATAATTAATCGACAGCTATAATTCCATTCGTCAAAAAAACTGACGATTGACTGGAGTATAACGTAATTTTCTATATGGTAAAGCATATCTACGAACGGCTTACTGGATAAAATTAATTTAATCAAGTCTTTCCTGATGTGTAGGAAAAGTCAATTAATCATTATCTCAGTTATCCCAATTGGAATTAATCCAGTTCCACACTGAAAATCTATTTCACACGGGCAAATTGAACTAAACAGAACGGTTGATACAGCTGAGGAGCGAACTTACCGCTATCACAAAGAGGACCCTCCCAACCGGCCAGACAACTGCAGCTGAAGAAGTTGATGCCGTGCACGCAAGCGACACTGTTCACGCACGGGTTGCTAGCACACTCGTTGATATCGATATCGCAACGGTTTCCTCCTAAGCCCTGTATACAACTGCAGCTGAAGGCGTTGTCAAGGTTGGCACAAGAACCACCATTATTACAGGGGTTACTGGCACATTCATCAGTATCTATTACGTCAAAGAAGAAAACAATAAGCCCCCTTGTTATAGTCAGGATGCCATCTTGGCAGAGAAAAGAAGGCAATGCACAGATAGTACCGACCTATGCCTTTAGATAATTTATACATTAAATTAGATGCGAAAAACACCTGTAAGTTAAGAAAATGATATTCACTGCGGTAAACAAATCCAATTCCTTCAATAGACTAACGTAAGAACAGCTTGGTAGGGTTACCAATTAATCTCTGCATGTTGGATCAGTGACATTCGCTGTTCCAAAGTAGGCGGGGAGCACGCAAACCCTCAAGGTTAGCAATAAACACTGGACAAGGAACTGAAGTCATGTTTTATTCAGAAAATCTTGGTTTGTAGGAGAAACCGAATGATGCAATACAATGTTTACTTTTTCTCTTATGAGTCTTAAATTGCACGAGGTAGTAAATTTATACAAGCGCTACAAAATATCCAAATTTAAGATAATCATTTATTGACGGAATAACATAAACTCTATAAAGTCCCATGACGATGCGCGTCATCAAGGTGAAATCTATCACCATTTGCGTCCAATATTTGCCGTGTCATGCCTTTAATAACCACGCTTTATTCATTAGTTTTTACTAATAGTGCTGTCAGGATCAAGCTCGGGTTTGTGTTTGGCTATGTTTTGGTTACTCTCTAATTTATCTATCTCAAACTACTACAGATTTCTAAAGAACTGCCTAGAACTGATAGGATTGTTCAACTCACCACCATTGTTGGCACAAATCTCCTCCCAAAAATTAACAGAAGTTGAGGTCCATAACCTGTTGGCTCCTCAAGACACAACCTGACCCTCTGCCGCCTAAATGAAGACTGGCTCTCTCCCACAGTGTTACAATTAACAACCTGGAACAAACTCACCGACAGCCTGTATAGCTTCGGGCAGGTCTTGGTATGCCAGGTATCCCTGACATTCACCCTTGACTATACGAGAAGCGATTACATAAGATCGCCTGTCTCCCTCTCTGGGTGGACACATGATTCCACAGGGTTACTTATTTTCTTCCTTGCAAATACAACTGTACATAAAAGCATGTTAACTTTGAAATATCATCCCAACAAAATGAAAGGAATAAGCCCAAATAAACAGTGCTTTGGAGATTTGTTTGGTAATTTCAGAATTTTGCCGTCGGGAAAAGGAACTACCTGTGGCAAGTGCAATTACAGTACGCTTATTTTTATTTATTTAATAAAATCCTTTTGACGCAAACATATAATTATGACCCTTTCATATGTACACGTAATCTTCGGGAATGAAGCAGCGCTTTATTGGAAGAAGAAAATATGACATAATGCAGTCCTTACCAAGCTCACATCTTACGCCCTCTCGTCCAGTCCGACACGTGCATTCGTATCCATTCACCAAATCCGTGCAAGTTCCACCACTGAAACAAGGGTTGCTTGCGCATTCGTTGATATCTATTAAAAAAAAAAGTGATTATAAAATATATGTATTTAGTTATATATGATTGAAGAAGAATCTTCCAAACATGCATATCATTACCTCCCCCCCCCCCCAAAAAAAAAAAAAATGTATATAAGCAAAACTGGAAGCGATTAAAGAACATTAGAACCTTCCTTAATCTCTCACCTCGGACTTGACTCAGTGTTCATTTTCTATTTCCAAAGAGAATGCGGCAGATTACTGCTTTGTTAGAAGAAACAAAAGATAATGCACACAGCATCTTATGAAATGTCTTGGTTTTGATAATAACTTCCATAGTTGGGCATTACATTCTTCAAGTGATCGGTAGTCGCTTTCATTATTTACAGAAAGTATAAAATGTTAAAGAGCTTCTTAAAATTTTATTCTTGTCATGAATGAGAAGCTTTTTTGCCAAAAAAAAAAATAGAGACGAGTCAAATAGTGCCCGTAGAAGAAGACAGTTTCTCCTAAGCACCGAGTCCTGTCGATATACCGACGACCTTCCATAAACCTCTGTGCCATTCACCATTATGTTCAAGAATTAAGGAAGGACGTTTACCAGGTGAGGAGTGGAGATCAGCCTATATTATTAGTATTGCCCCAATATTCACGAAAGGGTCAAGATCTAAACCCGAGAACTACCAACCAATCAGCTTTACATCAGTCAGCTGTAAAGTATAGAGAGCGTTATTTAAAACGCAATAACCGACCATCAAGACAACCATAGTCCATGGTAAGGGATAGCCAGCTCGTTTAAGGAATGGAAAATTTACATCTACCAATTTGGTAGAAAAATGGAAATCATTACCAAATCTGTAGACAATTGTAAAACAAGTGATGTCGCATAAAGAAATAAAGGTCCTAAAATATATGGTAGCATATACAACGTGTCTCAGAAAAAAAAAACCGAGATTCACTGTTTTTTGGTTTTTTTTTTTTTTTTTGAGAAGCGGTTCGATTGTGAAAAGGG
Source organism: Diadema setosum (assembly GCA_033980235.1). Lineage (NCBI taxonomy): Eukaryota > Metazoa > Echinodermata > Echinoidea > Diadematoida > Diadematidae > Diadema > Diadema setosum. The sequence goes on from CM067064.1 coordinate 2,509,003, forward strand.
TCGAAAAAATATAGACAATGCAGCTAACCACGGAGCAAAGAGTGTTCATTGTAACGGAGTGGTCTCGTTCTGGGAGGCTGCAACAAGCTGCAGCGGCCTTCAATGACCAATTTCCAGGGACAAGCATCAATCTCAACAAGGGTCGATCTGGTCGAAGAAGGACTGTCAGGTCAGAAGAAAATGTGGCAGCAGTAAGACGTAAGACCATGGAAAACAACACCCAAGTTTTCGTGAGGAGGAATGGGCATTGTTCGGCAAAATATGAGATGGTATCCCCACTGGATGCTATGTCGGCATCAGCTCCGGCCTGCAGACCGTGCGCGTCGTCCACAGTATTCAAGATGGTTTCTCGATCACGGCGAACGATTTCTTGAAAACATCATGATCGGCGACGAGTCCTCCTTTTTCATGGATGGCAGTGTCTGCAGTCACAACGTCCGCCAGTACGCACCTCATCATGGTCCACTTGCATTCATTTATGAAAGGAAAGCAAGCCGAGAAAAAGTTTCTATGTGATGCGGTCTCTGCGGCAACGGGGCTCTGATAGGTCTTTTTTTTTCCAACGACAATCTACACACAGAAGCCTACCTGCACCTGATCGAGGTACAAGGGTTTGTAGTTCCTCGCCTTAAATACGGCCCGCGCCTTTCGTCGCTTATGGTGGATCCAGGATGTGGCTCCTGCCAACCATCAACTGATCGTGAGGGAGAGATTGCATCAGCTCATCCAAGTCTACAGAGTCGTCGCTATGAATCATCCCATCGAATGGCCTCCGCGGAGTCCATGACCTAATCCCTCATGACTTTTTTCTCTGGGCTTCCTCAAGGGAAACGTTTTTTGTTTTTTGTTTTTTTTTTCCACTCTTCCTTTTGACCTTGAGGATCTCAGAGCCAGAATTGTCGAAGCGGTGGACGCTCTCTGACAGGACAGAGGAATGATTTGCCCCACAGTGAGAACCACGAGGTCGAGTGCGCAAACATTCCTTGTAAGAAACGAGGGTCATGTTGCATGAACTCCTATTGACAAGTTTAATCAGTGCATTTTTGCATTACGATTTTGAAGTAAAAAGAATAATCAAACTCAATTCATTCCAAATGATTTTAATTTTTGCGGTTGGCTTTATTTTATTGGATGTGTTTTGTTTGGATTACTTGTACAAAATGCTGGTTGAAGTGAGTGGATGAAGCAGGGCAGTGGAATGTTTGAAGGGGGTGACCCACCTAAAAACACTGCATGCAAACAAACAAACACCAAATCACGCAAAAAGCATAAAAGGACTTTCTGCCCTGCACTTGTACCTTTGATTTTTTTTAACGAGTCTCGTGAGATTTCCTTAACCCTACCACACCACACTATCTAGAGAAGACGTAGTATAATATACTACGTCTTCTCTAGAAGAGAGGCCATCACCGTGATAGCGAGGTGTGGCCTTCAAGGTAACTCAAGGTAGAGGTACTCGATTTGACAAGCTTTTCTGGTTCGTCGCGTCACTATAAGCTGTCATATTGGACGTTCACCAATAGGTGGTTTTTTTTTCAAATATCTGCAGTAATTTAAGTATCAATATCTTTGTGATATCTTTTTAAGATCCTTCTGCTCACTGTAAGGCTATTCAAGGTCTGGCCCCAAGATACCTGTCTCCCCTAATCGAGCGGCGTCAGCCCCGCCTTGGCCTTCGTTAATCTGGCCTTACTCTCAAGATGCCCATTACACGTCTCAATTAGTGATACGGAGACCGGGCATTTCCCTCTGTCGCTCCTCGCCTATAGAACTCTCTCCCATCTTTTCGTGGAATTGACAAACTGGATTACTTGAAAGTCTCACTACAGACTCACAATTTTCACCAGGCATTCATTTGCTAACTCTCTTGGAGGAATCTGCGCCTTTGAATGTTTCTACAACAGATATATGGCGCTATACAAAAATGCTGTGGATCATCATCTTTTTAGGATCGTTAATAATGCAAGCATCATTGACCTGAGCAATGTTTAGTGCAACATTGTTAGTGATGGGATTTTCCATGGCTAGAATGAGTCGCTCACCACACAACATAATGGTAAGTGATGCCTTTTCACGGTCTACTTTTGACATCAGTGCACGTTTTGCAGCACAAAGACAAGACACTTTTAGAACGAGCTATAAAATAACAAGATGAATGTTGCTCTCATGGAATTGATGGCAAAGTCTGCCCCCACACATGTACAAACTTTCGATTCAAATCTAAATCTTATATGTTTCTTCAATATCGTATTCATTAATTTCATCTTATCTCGTATCATAAAAATATCGAACTTCTTTAAATAACTTCTTTGAATGACGTTGCATAATGTTCTATATAAAATAAAAAGACCCCACCTGTTTCACATCGGACACCAGTCCAGCCAGAAGGGCATAGGCAATAGAAGCTATTGACCTGGTCGTCACACGCGCCTCCATTGAGACAAGGGTCACTGGTACATTCATTGATGTCTGAGATATCAAGGTAAAATAAAGTGATATCAGACATAGATAGACAATAACGATTTTACTCATCAAAAATGGTGGCGACTGACTGGAATGAAACATAGCTTTCTCTATGGTATATCAAGAACGGTTCTCTTGATGTAATCAAGTCTTTCCTGATGCGGAGTAAAATTCAATCATTTTATTCATTTATTCGTGTCTTCTTTTAAAAGCAGGGAGGTCCAATTCGGAGCCACAAAGGTCTGCTTTATACAAGGGAGCCCTGTGTCAGATACAAAAGTTACAAAGTATGATTAATCATTATATCAATTATCCCTGTTTGAATTAATCCATTTCCAATCCATCTCACACGGACGGATTGAACTGAAAATTGATCACAGGTAAGAAGAGAACTTACCGATATCACAAAGGGTACCCTCCCAACCGGCCAGACAACTGCAGATGAAGTAGTCAATGGCGTGCTCGCAAGCGACACTGTTCACGCACGGGTTGCTAGCACACTCGTTGATATCGACGTCGCAACGGTTTCCTCCAAAGCCCTGTATACAACTGCAGCTGAAGGCGTTATCAAGGTCGGCACAAGAACCACCATTATTACAGGGGATACTGGCACATTCGTCCGTATCTACGAAGTAAGTCAAAGAAGACAAAATAAGCCTCCTTACTTAGGGGGCGAATCGAAGGAATTCCGTAAAGGGAAAGGGGCAAAGCGAGGGAGCGCAGCGAGTCCACAATGGGGAGAGTTTGTTTTTGTTTCATTTTTGTTTTTTACATTTCTGTTGGTAATCGTGCGCTTTCATGCATAATTTTAGTATAAAAAATTAAAGGGTGGGCGCGCCCCTGGCATGCCTGGTGCGCCCCCTCCCCCTTGAGCCACTGCTTACTAGTCGCGATGCCACATATTTGGCAAAGATGAGCAGTTCACTCTGGACATGAAACTGAAGTCTTGTATTATTCATTTTGGTTTCGAGGAACAAATGGGTTAATAAAATACAGCGTTTACTCTCCTGTTATGTGAACAATGAAATTGCATCTTTAATTGCACTAGGCAGTGTACAAATGCTACAAAATATCAAAGTTGAGATAACCATTTATGAATGGAATAACACAAGTCTCGTGACACCGCATGTCACCACGATAACATTTATCACACTTTGCTTGCAATATTTTTGTGTCATGCATAATGTCGCGCTTTTTTCATTAGTTTTTACAAACACAATTTGTACCCCCGTGCATTTGCTTTTATTTATTAGATGATGTCGTTTTGGCAGGGGTACATATTATGGCGCTTACACATGTACACGCACTGCGTAAAATAAGGACTGAAGTGGCTCTTCATTGGCAGAAGATACGCGTGACATCATGCAGTCCTTACCAAGTTCACACCTTACGCCCTCTCTCCCAGGCCGACACGTGCATTCGTATCCATTCACCAAATCCGTGCAAGTTCCACCACTGAAACAAGGGTTACTTGCGCATTCATCGATATCTATAAAAGAAAAATGACGAAAGAAGACAACATCAAGCATGATTTTATGATTACCTTTCAATATGTGTGTATTTCGCTGTTGGTGTGACAGAACAATGTAACCCCAAAATTGTTTAGGAGAGAAAAAAACAAAATATATGGCATGTCCAGTCCTATCAGGAAAGGAATATATTTCCTTCAAGTGTTTATATGTATATCCATTGATTTGTACAAAAGTTCGTTAGGTCAATGCCGCCTCTGTTGGTTAGGATACCCCAGACAATATTCATAAAAGAAAATTAGTTAATTGGATTCAGTTAATTGAATTCAGATATACCGTAATACATCATTGTGTTAGGTTCAGGCGAGCTCATTCGGGAGTAAGGTTAGGTTAATGATATTCAGGAATATGATTAGATGCTAGGGAAGTCTTAATTTAAATTTGTGAGGATTTTTAATGCATACTTCTGTCTGAGCCATATGTTAATTGGTTTTAGCAGTTTGTGTATAAGTACTGACGTTAGGGAATATTAGGCAGAGAAACATTTTGGATAGCACATAAAACGCATCAGTACGGGTTGCAGTCATAATCTACGAGGCTTGAATCAACGTCGGCGAGCGGGACTGTCATGCTGGGGCGACTACTGGTACGAGGGACGAGCGTCGCTAGCTGAGCCACACCTGCTGAACCACACCTGCTGAGCCACACCTGCTGAGCCATACCTGCTGACGACCGGCGGTCTACTGGACACGACGCCGGCGCTATACCAACTTCTGAGGGGGACACGAACCCGGAACCCAGAGCAGCATATCCAAAAGTTACGTGTTTATTTATATTTCATTTTGTATTTGATATTTTCATATCAAAACTCCAACCTTGTACCAAAGCCAAAACTCGATTATTAAAAACGTTGATTTAACTGTACTTGATTTGTTTCGATTTGAATGCTTACGTGTCAAAGTAGCAGAGTAAATAACAAAAAAAAAGGTTGCTCATGTGACAGTCCCCCCCCCCCCAAAAAAAAAAAATACAACGGTACCCTCCGCAACGATGATTGTAAAAATAGTGAATCAATCCAAATACAATTTCACTGTATGAAACTATAACTCATTGCCCACATCTTACAGAAAACCCCATTTGATTTGCTTCAGTGGTCAAAGAGAAATTAGGAATTTTGCAGAGCATATCAGATGTATCTTCGCTCCAAGTTCTGTCTATTGTGTTCACACATTAATTTGCATTTCCAAGAGCTTCCAAGAGCATCCAAGTGCTAAACTTGGACTTGCTAAACTCATGACATGCTTTACAACAATCCACATTTCTCTGTGACCGCTTAACCAAATTGCATGGGGTTTTCTGCAAAATAGAGCTAAGATGTTATTTTTTAAGACTCTGTAGTAGCATTTAGACGGTTTAATAATATTGAGTGCTATCAGTGCGAAAAGTGGATTGTAATTTTTTGGGGGACATACTGTTGTGTCTCTTCTTTTCCTTTGACATGCCCCAATGGCTTCATTTTTGGGGTAAGACAGCTTAGGATTTGGACAGGACATCACTTGACTGTTATCTGACAATTAGTCTAAATTTGAGATACAAGGTCTTGTCACCCTAGCAATGATATGGCAAATAAAGACTAGTAAGTTCTATGACGACTCAAAACTAGGTAATGATTAAAGAACATTAAACCTTTCTAAATCTTTCACCTCAAGCTTGGACTTATGTTCATTAATTTTTCTATTCCCCCAAAAAAGAATGTAACAGGTTAATGAAAATAATTAGTGGAAAAATGAGCAAAGAAAATAGGATTCCCTCGTTATTTGAATCCGAGACATCCGGAGCTACCCCGGTCCTTCACCGACTGAGCTATAGAATGTCCTAGTTCAGTGTTCGTCCCAGAAACCCTAAATTCTTAATACTCAATCATGTCAATGGTCAGAAGGTATAGCAGTGTGTTTGTTTGTGACACACACGTACACACTTTAACATGTCATGAACCCGAAGGATAATTCATCTTAGGGATAAATGCGAGGGATCAGGGAAGTGAGTATGTAACAAACACAAACAGAAGAAAACTGACCAGAAATTAATATAATTTAGTAGTGAAAAATAAATTTTATTCAATTCTGGTCAGTTTTCTTCTGTTTCCGTAAGTGAATGAAATGTTAGAAGCAATAGACATTACACACAGAATAAGTCTTTGTTGTAATAATATCTTCCAGTCCACAAAAGAGAATTCAATTTTTCAGGTGATGAGAATTCACTCTCAGTGTTTACAGGAATTATAAAACAAATAACGTTAGAGAACTTCTTTAAACAATATTCTTTTCATGAATGGAATGATCTTTTAAGCCACTGAAGTAAAAGAGATGAGTCAAAGAGCGCCCGCATATAGCAGTTACCTTCGTTAGATGTACTTACTAGTCAAGCAGTTGGTGCCGGTGTACCCGTCTGCACACAAACAGGTGTAGGAGTACACATTATCAATGCAGGTACCTCCATTATGACACGGTCCACTCTCACACTCATCAATTTCTGTGCAAAGTGAATAAAATTTCGAATCGCAATTAAATATGGGCTGTACAAAATTATTAAATGGTTCATATTTTTAACAATATTCTTGCTGATTATGTGAGAGTATTTACTCCATGGATTTTCTGCATAATTATTATTGGGAGAAGGAGAAGAGTTATTAGCAGAAAAGAATTCCATTGAATTTCTAACAAAAGAAGAACAATAAAACCCTGTCAATAATAAATTTACCAAGGAAAAATCTCTCATGCTTATTTAACTGGCCACAGGGATACCGTACCTATATTTGCATTGCCGCCAATGCTACTTTCCATAACCTAGTTTCTGTCCTTTTTCCATTCCTTTGGGCTGTTGTTCACTTACGCTTTCTATAAAAAAAAAAAAAAAAAAAAAAAAAAAAAAACGTTTCTACCTTGTTTCTTTTGTCCTTGCGCTGTTCTCACATAAAGTCGATTTCTATTACATAAAACCGTTGCCCTAATAGCATGACGTGCTATTTTCTACTGTACAATGGCCATAACATTCGGTGAACAATTTTGATCCATACATGCTGGTCACTCTAAGACAATATTTTCATGAACAAATCTCTGTTAAATGTTCTTTTTTCTATCATAATTCTCCCAAGGAGGGTTTCACCGTCGTTCATAAAGCTACCTACCCACATTGCAGTTGTACCCAGTCCACCCAGACTGGCACGTGCAGAAGTACAGGTTAATTCCATGATTACACTGTCCGTTCACGCAAGGAGCGCTTACACACTCATCGATATCTATGCCGCAGTGAACACCATACGTTCCAGGTAAACAATTACAGGTGTATCCGTCGACCATGTCAGTGCAGACACCGTTGTTCAGGCAAGGGAAACTTGCACATTCGTCGATATCTACCGAAGATAGACAATGTCATCAACTGCGTTATCTACAGTGCAACTAAGATTCAAAATGAATTTCCACAATTATTCGGATAAAAGGCACCTAACTGATAATGAATGATATGTTCATTCATTGTCAGTGCTTTGACACTGCTCCATGGTATAACATCACAGAAAGGGTGGTTGCATTTCCATAATGCGAGTTAGATGTTTTCGTCAATGAAATTTGCAGATTGAGCCATATTATATTAGGTAACTGCTTTTATGAAAACACAAGAATCGACGTTGTAGGAAATAATTATGATCTTCAAGTCTCATCTAAGGGATGTTATTTTTGACTCTTCATCAGTTTCATTGTATAATGGTTGAGGCAAAGCCATTATCTAGTGATATCAAGATACTCCGTAAATGGTTTGGAATCCAACAAGAGCTGATTATCTATTTGTGCTTCGAGTGCCCCCCCCCCCCAAAAAAAAGGGGGGGAAACAGTGTAGGGTCAGTCTCCCTCGGTCATTGCTGCACGTTGTTATCTATATCGGCAGACAATTATAATGGTTTCATGTTCATCTTTCATGACTGCACTGCATTGGTTCATTCTAGGCTTAAGGCGTTGTAGCTCCATGGTCTCAAAGGTATTTAGAAGTACACCTAGATTGTCAGTAATTTGTTGTGAGCTGTGTGTTTTGTGTCCATTCTACTTAATAAGCTGCATTTCATGGAGATATTCGGCATACCTATTTGACATTGGTATCCGTTCCAACCAGAAGCGCACGCGCACCTATATCTGTCGACGTCATCTTCACATGTTCCTCCATTCAGGCAGGGATCGCTTGCACACTCGTTGATATCTGAAAAAAAAAACAAGGTTGGCAACGTAAAAAAAAAAAGAATATGCACGAAAATATTATGAAGTGGGAGAACTGAAAATCGCTTCCAAGAAGTGGTTCAATCAAATGGGGAAGTTAAATGATTGTGCGCTGAGAAGCTTTAAAGGAGAGTGAAATCCGAATATTACTGAATAGTATATATCCAATACACTTCATATATCATGCCCGAACACATAGGCCTACATATTCATCTCTGTACAATACATACACATACACACACACACGTATGCACGACACGTACATATTTACATTCATGTATTATGTGCATGCACATATGTATACATGTTTCATAAGTCATTGTTTGAGTTAATGTATTGGTGTTCACAGTTAGTAACCTAAGATTATATATTCACATACTTTGTATATATAGCCCTAAATACATGCTTGAAATTACGAAGTGTTATAGTCATGCCGGCCACAGAAACTTTAAAAATCCATAGCTTTGAAAGGATTGTCCGATTTTCTTCCTAGAACTTCACTAATATGTTCCACCAATATTACCATATTTGGTTTCATTCTCCTTTGGTTTCATTTCCTTTTAATACATGCCCAAATGTGCTATTGGAAATCAAATCTCATTTGAATTCCAATTTAAACACGGGTAGTGTATAGGGATAGAGACCATCTACTTTTAAACTTGAGGATTGACGCATGATAAACTTCAGTTTTAGATGGCGTCGTTGGTTTCGTGAGGTTGGGTAATAACTCATTCAAAAAGTACATTAATGAGAACATGTACAAGCACTTACGTTTATTCATTTATACGTAAAGAACTAAACTATGTAATGCTTGCATGTAAATAGGCCTATGTATTTACCCCTGGGTGTAATGTAACTTAATTAATAATCACATTGAATATTATGATAAATTAATAAAGAGGAGAAGAATAAACATTTACATCAATGTATGAATGTATCAATCAGTCCAAGCAAGTACCCTGTGAGGGATAAACCTGAAATACCCTCTCAGGGCTATTCAGCGGCTCAACGAAGCGTTGCGATCGTTATCTCTATTCTCATTGCCGGTCGTTCCGATTTATGACTAGAAATTCTGCGGATTTTGCTGGCTCGTGCGAGCGCTGCACGCTCGCCATGAGCTGGGTGGCCCTGTACACCCACATGCAGGCCGGACAAGTCGCAGCGTCACATACCAGCCGGGGAGATACCACACACAGTCTTCACATCCACCAAGTATTGTAAAGTAACTCGCGCTAAGATGGATTGCAACAATTTGCACAAATCCAAACTAATTTAAACTAGGCCTACACTAAGTACAGGTCGTTGCAGGATGATATAAACACAAAAAATAAACAAAATACACAGTTCCCCTACACTCATGTACGCACACAAGCACAAGCACCCACAGCAAACACAAGAGTGTCAACAACATCAAAAGCAAAAACAAAACGAAAACTGGCATCATTCAGAAAGTGTTGAATTCGAGTATCTTATATGTTATCAAGATACAGTTGTGACTTGCTTCTTGAGAAGAACGTATAACTATTTTTTTTTCTTTTCAAATCATTTCATGATGTATCAATTATTAAATCTGTATTTAATAGTCACATCTTGTATCATCTGCAGTGTGGATATTAGTATATTATACGCATCTATAATATAAGAGTAAGAACATCTTCTATAGACGATCGAACGCAATTTCAAAACCCAGTTTTGGCAACTGAATGGATTTCGTTCTCCTACCTGCCCGTGGCCGGTACACTTGCCGAACTGTAAAGACGATGGTATCACACATCTCCTCAACTGGAACTACAGCTGTATTTTATGATTCTCTCACAGTCCCAAGTAGATATAACACAAAACGCCATCTTAGTCTTCATAAAATGTTATCGATGCAGTCATGGCAGCGTATATTCCATAATTCAGGGAGGTGGAAAGAGAATTGAATATGCCTAGTTAGTGCACAGGGATAGACTGTACCATGCTAATGTAAGGTCTCAGTGGCAGCTGACTGGTATCGAGGAAACCCCACTAAAAAAACAACATCACTCCCCCAGCCCACCGAAGAACCCTGGCTGGTATGTGTACGTAACTTTCCAAAGCAGACACTCTGCCGAGCGAGACTGCCTTTGCAATGTCACAGCACTTTCCCAACGACGCAGGGACGTGATTAGTTCACATTTGATTTTTCTGATAAACTGCGTTGATACCATCTTTTAATGTCCCCTGAAGTTCATACTATAAAGATGTAAGCATCGATTTCATTCTACATAATTCATTTCCAAAATTTACAGTTGTGATTACATGTACATTACATCAAATGTGAGATGAGTGAGGTTCCTTCGTACAGCAGCGAACAGCGGCAACCAAGCAAGCAACGCGAGCCAGAGAGCAATACGATAACCATTCCACGTGGGCTAACAGCACGGAGGCACGCGGTGTGTGCGCGTTTTTCTCTGTTTCAGTAGCGATAGCCTGACAAAATTCAGACCGGATTGAATGAGACTAAGTGAACAAAATTTTCGAACATGTTGTGCTATGACAGAGAGCGTGTGAATTTTGCTCCCCGCGGATTATCCTGCAAAAGGGTCTATGAAAGGAAAGACTAATAATCTTCACTCTGAGGGAAAAGGAGCGCAATCCGCGGGGAGCAAAATATACCGTGTGTGTTTAAACACACGAATGTCGAAGCGGTTTTGTCGGTTCCCATAGACTTTACACGTGAAGGCGATTCGCTTGGCACTGAGCCAGGTTCGGCGAGCTGGCGCGGTTCTCCCGTTTTATCCTCTATAGGGTATTTCGGCGTTATCCTTCACAGGGTAGTTGCCTGGACTGTCAATGATGATAGTGTGCGTATGTATGTTTATGAGGAAAACATAAACACACACTGTGAGGAAATCATATTTTTGTGTTGTTGTTCTTGTTGTTTTGATACAGTGAAAATACTTACTTGTTTGGCAATTGACTCCCGTGTAGCCGAGTTGACAAACACAATTGTATGCAGCCAACACATTGATACAGTAGCCTCCATTTTGACATGGGTTGGAATTACACTCATTAATATCTGGGAAAAAAATGACAAAATATTACGCATTGGTTAGAGGTCAATATGAATGCGAATTTATGGATATACCTTGAAATTCAACATGCTGTTAAAACATAAATGTGTTGCGACATTCAAACGGTTCAATAATTCATTACTTATTGCGGAAATACATTTTGAAAACAGATTGATCCTTGAATGTAGCGATTTTTGATGACTTAATGAAAAGATACAGTACGAATGTCTTTCATCGTCAGTGCCAAGAGAAGATGAATAATGAATAATTAGGAAGACTGGACGGTGAACACAATAAAAAAAAATCATTTTTTATGGTGATCTTACCTCTACCCAATGCTATGTTAACAATCTTTTTTTATAGAGGTTGCACCATGATTTGATATCAACACTTGAAAACAGGAGCGTGGGTACCTTCGTTACATAAGACGCCGGTGTAGCCGGGGGTACAGGTGCAAGTAAATCCGTTTACCATCTCATTACAGGTTCCACCATTCTGACAAGGCAAACTTGCACACTCGTCAATTTCTGCAGAAAATCATGAATAAAGAAATAGTTTATTGATAAATCATCCGTCATTTTAAGTCATTTTAGCTTTGAAACTTGTCGTGACTTTTTTGTGACTCTTAAAGTAATGGATATGATTTGTGTAAATATACACGTATGGGTCTATTCGTTAATACAACATGCATTAACAAGCAACCATTCAAATAAAGGGATTAAAAGCTTTTAATAGCTCTTCCCATTCTTATTTGTAATAATAATATATGGAACTGTAATTTGTGTAAGATATAAAGTAAAAAATCTAACTGCAAAATGGTACACGCAATCATACCGCTAAAAAACACCGTAACACTTAAATACAATTAAACAAAATGACCTCCTTCCCCTTCATATTAAGAATGAGTATACACAATCAGGCTGGAAACGAGTCTCATATTTTCAAACATCCACTCGATCAAAGTGTAAATATGCTAAAATTACATGTACTTCCTTCACTCTGAACCGAAATATACAATTCTTACTCTACAGGCCCCAAGGGATATCACCAATTCATACATAATACAGGTATGGTATTACCGGACAGCATGGTAATTCTGGACACGCACATTTTTTGCTTACTAATAACATTCAATACGCACTTATAGACTTCGTAGATTAGCCTCAGAGAACGTTGTGTTGACCGTAATCGCTAAAACGCAAATAAAAATGTAAAAACGCGAAAAATTCACATTTACACTCTTATTTCAAAAATAAAATTTTAAAAATAATCTTATTTCGTCAAAAATAACTCGGAAAGTGTGAAATGTGACTCGGAAATGGCGCCAGCTGGGAGTCAACTCCTTCCGAGTCAAATGATTTCACTCGGATTCCGAGTCACTTTCAGAGTCATATCTGTGGCGTCAAATTAACTCGGAAAGTGTCAAATTTGACTCGGAAATGGGGTCAGTTAGGTGCAATCTATTCCAGCAAAATGGCACGGATTTCCGAATCAAAAGATCACAATTTCATTCTGATACGGTGTCGTTTCCCGCATTGTAAGTAACCCATTTTGGTGAAGAAATGACTGGGATTTGGTGTGCACATTTCTAGAGGAATGCGGAATGGAGGAATACATTGGAGTTTTCATCGATGAGTAACCACCTCATCCACAACACTCATATAAATAATTGCGCGAAACATAGTGTAAACAGTCAGTTTTATTTAGGGCAAAATGAACTTTCGACACGGACACATTGACTGGTAATGGCGTAGCCGTAGGCGGTCGTACGGTAGCTCCAATTAGCAATCAAGATCGTATGTATTTTATGCATGTACATTGGAGGTGTAGCTAGGTAGGTTCACATCTATTGTAGATTGGTTCTAACGTATAGCATATAGCCCAGGGCTACGTGCAAAAGGTACGAGCTACCGTGTACATTGGAGGTGTAACTAGGTAGGTTCACATCTATTGTAGATTGGTTCTAACGTATAGCATGTAGCCCAGGGCTACGTACAAAAGGTACGAGCTATACCGTACGGCCGCCTACGGCAACGCCATTACCAGTCAATGTGTCCGTGTCGAAAGTTCATTTTGCCTAAATTAAATTGACTGTTTAGACCATGTTTCAGGCAATATAATGATATGAGTGTTGTGAATGAGGTGGGTACTCACCGATGAAAGCTCCTATGTATTCCTCCATTCCGCATTCCTCTAGAAAAGTGCACACAAAATTGTCCATCTTGAAGACAAAAAGCTGCAAGACATCTCGCGGCCGCGGCGGATCGTCGAGAAATGACGGTTTTGTTTTTTGTTTTTTTTTCCGCGGGGGGTACTACGTCACATAGCACACATGACATGTTTTGTCCAATTGAAGCGCGCGTATGTCATGTACACCGCGCTGGGTATTTCTGATGTGACTCTGCGCAGGTGTAAAAAGTCCGATAACCAAAATGATAACTCGGATTGAGTCAGAAGTACGGTTGGTGTTAAATTTACACGGATCGGAGTGAAAAAAAAAATGACTCGGATTCAGAGTTGATTTTTTTTTCTTTTTTTTTTGGGGGGGGGGGCGAAATTTCGTCCTCTGAGTACGGAATTCAGAGCCACGAAAAAAGCGTCCGGTGATACGATCAACTCTCCTACGTCATTTGCTAGGTTTCATTGTTGAAGACAATGACATGAGTATAAACGTCCGTATTTTACGAATCATGACATCGAACTGTCAGGATTGAAACGATGAGGACATTATTGTCTTATTTCTCTTATCATAATAGGCATGATAGTGTATGATTAATTCAGGTATAGGATACTATTGACACCAAATAAGTGAATATGCAAACCTGTTTCGCAGTCAACTCCTTTAAAACCAGGGTAACAATTGCAATAATAGTCATTCACCAGATCTACACACAATCCACTTTGGCACGGGTTGGGATCGCATTCGTCGGTGTCTGTAAAATAGAAATATTACTATCCAGTGAGCAACGGTAGAATCATCTGTGAGGTACATTGTAAACTGTAATTTCCATTGATAAAATCAATAGTACTAAGTTACATTCTCTTTATATCTCATATAATTCATGTTAATATCAGTCATGTTGGCAACGCATTTTGTTGAGCGGGTGATGTGAGCATGCTTCATCACAAGAACAATTCATTGTAAAAGTAAAACGAGTGAAATGAGAATTGTGTTTTGATATGCTTCAAACAACACAACTAAACATGGATATCAACTGGCAAAACCCCATCACATAAAATGCTAATAATTATACAAAATTAGAGGGATGACAAAACGGGGTATTCTTTTTCTTTTGGAAATTCCAATGATTCGAATTTTTAGAGTAATTACATATATGAATTTTGCTTCTACTTGTAGTCAGCATCAAAATTTAGACCTACATTCCTCACGAATTTCTGGGTAGTGTTAGCAGTTCTTTCTGGAAGGTTATGAACATCGATACCTTCTGGCACTATGAATTAAAGCACCTAGACATACAACATTGTGCCAGCGTATGTTTTGGTGAGAACAACGGTACCTTCGCAAGGAAGCTGTTGACATGAAATCAGGGCAGAGGGAGAGGTCGGCGACAGAGTGAAGTCGGGTGAGGCCCCGGGACCTTTGCTCAGTTTGAGACAGACGTATGGCAGAGTGGCGCACTGCCGGAAATTGAGGTTGAGGATGGTGTTGATACCTTCAGCCAAGCGAGGCTGGCCCGCTGTCAACGGCTGGCTATTCGACACCGACGGGATTGATGTGACCTGGTCAGAGGATGTCGTCCCTTGACCATTCATTTGGTCATTGAGAAAAAGACTGACCTGGTCGGAGAAGAGTGTGATATAATGATGACCAGTGGTTGCCTGAAAAGTAAGATGTGTCATGTCTGGGGGAATGTATAAAGACTCTTTACAAAGGATCAGAAAAGCACTACATGCTACATATTCTTGCCTATCTCATCAGACAGCTGGGCCCCGGGGAAGCTATGGGACACGGTGAAAGCCTACACAATTTTACATTCCGAAAAAAATATAAGGCATAATTCCTGAATTGCCTATAGTGTTATGGAAAATTTCTATGATGGCATGTACCACACCTATACTCAGACTGTCTGTTCGTTGTCAGGCTAATTTCTGTAAGCCTTCTGGTACTTGTAACAATGCCATGAATCACCAACTTTTCAAGCAAACACACAAGAACAACTTTATGACCCCCCCCCCGGAAAAAAAAAAACCAGATACCTAACATCTAAAACAAAACATGCTTACTCCAACTACAGCCCAGCCACCTTTCCCCATCAGAGTAAAACCTCCAGTGGCCTCTGCATGAAATGGCGAGCAACACAACTGTTATGAGCTCACCTGCCATAAATTTGAACCAGATACACTTGCGCCACCAGCGTTGGAATTGATAGTCAGTTCCAATGTCAGGCTATTATTAGGGGAGCCGGCTTGAACGGGCCCTCCATCTGTGACGCTGAACGAAATTCCATTCACTTCGACGCCTATAATACACCGTTTTGAATCAGACAACAATATACCGTTGCTATTCTTAGGATGACACGGAAATGACTCGGACATTAGTTCGATTACTGCGTCTGGTGATAACAAGACCTGTCACTTCATCTTCAGTGTTGATAGACGATGGCAATCATGCCAGCAACTTTATGACATTTTGTGAATGGTAAAAATACTGAAATTCAGGGTTGCCCAAGTAGAACTGCAATTGTTAATTAAATGTTAATTGTCTTTATCAATCAACAGTACAATGAATAATAAAATGTTCTGTAGTGACGAATGTACGTCCAACAGTGCGTAGAGCTGAGCAAGTAAATTGAACAATGTGATTAGGGCCTACTATATTTCTTTTCTTAACGAATCCACTGTTATCTCAAGTGAAAAAAATGAACTTTCAAATCTCCTTTATGTTATTCCCTTATCAATCCATTGGCATAATGAAATTATGGTACTTGAAGAATCTTGTCAACACGTCCCTCATGATATTTGATTATACATACCAATGCATGAAGCAGGGATGCAGGCGGTCAAAACGTCGTTGTTGGGTTGTGAGTCTAGAGTGAAGTTGGGATTTGATGACGGGTTCTTAGAGAGTTCGACGCAGATTGCAGCAAGATCAGAACAAAGAATGTTTACGAGAATTAAGTTGACATCCAGAAGTGTGATTTCCGAGGTTTGACCGGCAGTAATACCAGTCGAAGCTTCGTTAGGGCTTAGAGTCACGTCCACTGGATTAAAAGTTGGACCGCCTGGGACGGTGCTGTCGCTGGTGTACGCCATCATTGTCCAGAGGTCGGATCCGGCTACATTTCCGCCACTAGCACTCGAATCAATTTCAAAGTCAAATATGATTGTGTGCAAAGGCGATCTCTCCACCAGAGGACTGCCGGCAATAACATCTAGCCTTGTTGCTGTCACTTCAACGCCTGCAAGATGAGACACAGCACGTGAAAGCTCTTTAAAAATTGTTAGAAATGTATTAGACCTACAGTTCACTAGCATAATCATGTAAACATACTGACAGTGACGACACAATGGGCTTTCCTGTAACAACAACTTACCTCTGCACGTCAATGGCTGACAGTCCCTTCGAGCAGCAACGCTACCAGTTAGAAGATAGTCCGGGAGAGCTGCTGGATTTTTCATGACTTCCACACAAACGTATTGAATCTGGCTGCAGATGATATTCGAATCGAGATCCCACAGGACCCCAAGGTTGTTAAACGTGGAGTCAACACCAGCTATGAAAGGTGCATCACTGTGAAAAGCCGTTAGAGGCGCAACAGTCTCAAGGACTCGGTCACCATTGCCATTGGCATTATCACTGCCGTATATAGTAAATATCCTCAGGTTTGACCCAGAAACACTCCCGCCAAGAGGATTTGTGGACAGGGTGACATCCAAAGTAACCGGCTGGTTGTTGGCCCCTTCCCGGATATCATCCGACGTGACGGTGGCGGCAGTGTTCGTTATTTCGACACCTGTTAATACAATATTCAAGAAGAACATTGGATCAAAGTAGTTGCTGGAAGGATTGTATTATTGTTTCGTTGTCACTTTCGCTGTCAATGTGCTGTAAAGTGCTTATATCGTTTATATCTTCTTTGATCAGGTAAAATTTCATGTTAGACTTCCCTTACCGTAAGTATGATGATCATCAGTGTTTGAACGGAGGATTATTCATGTCCAATATTTTGCGCAATGAAATAAGTGTCGTTCAGCAAAATATAGGTGTGACTTTATCTATACGTAATATGAACTTTGCATGCATTTCAGGAAAGTTGTTTATTTCACATTGTCTAGTTTGATAACACTACTTCCTAAAGGTGATAAAGTGAGACACTTCAAAATAAAGTGGAGACCAATTTCGTTGTAAAGTGCCGTTTATAAGATTAATTTGTATTGCCAGCAGACTTAAATCTGTATTGATTCGTATTATTCACGCTAACCAAACAGTTTCTTTTTTGAATGGAACGATTTATTTATTGGTGAAATATTAGAATTGTATACATATGATTTACTAGCATATACTGTAAGTTATAAACTCCCTGGGATGATTTTGTTAATTGATTTCAAAAAAGCTTTTGACAGTGTCTCTCACCACTTTCTATTTAAAACCTAATCTTTCTTTAAGTTTGGTTATTCTGTTATTCGGACGAAAAATTTACTGTATATGCAGATGACACAGCACTGTTGTTAGATTGGACGTAATTATGTGACTATCCGTAATGCACTACGTATTTTGGATTGATTCGAAAAATGTAGCGGTTGAAGATCAACATACAGACATCAAATGCAATTTGGATTGGTGCATCGAACGCTGGTAATGACCACCTAGAAACAGAATGACAAGCGCATTTTGTGCGAGACAATTCTTTTTCGTTGTTATGGTACAATTGTTTATGGTGTAATTGACAAAGTACCCGATTATAATAAATATCGGATTTTTTTTGATAAAGTCAAAGTAGCACGTCATATGATTTCTACTATTTAACGAAATATTACGTTTTTGGGAAGGGTAACAGTTATTAAATCATCACTGTTGCCACAGTTCAATCATCTTTGTTTTAAATCAATACCAGCTCCTTCAGCTAAGTGAATGAAAACTATATTTTCCAGTTTGTATGGAAGAATAAGCCAGACAACTATGATTAGTAGGAAACAAGTTATTTTGGTATGTCATTAAAACTTGCACGCATTCACAGAATGGTTTTGGCAACATTGTAATGATGTCAGTTATCCAATTTCGTAATTTATGACATGGCCATCTGATTCAGTGTTTGGCGATGAATATTTTCAACTTTATCCCATGAAGTTGCAAATCCATTTTGGAAAGATGCATTTCATGCCATGTCTCTGTAATGTCGTGCAGATTTTGGAGAAATAAATTTTATTCAAATTGGACAACAAAAAATGTATTTTGTCAAATCTTGGCATAAAAAGATATCAGGTATAGCATAGACCTACAACACATGGACATTCATCGCTCGTTAATCAATTCGTGCACCTGTTTCTGTCAAAAGCGTAACAAAAACATTTTGAACATGCTTGCCTGCTTTGATCCAGTGTTGTCCACCGACAGCCAGCCTGGATAAAAACAAGACGGCGCTTTGAGAAATCTAACAACTACATGCGCAGAAGCTAATAACTCTCTTAAATCAAGAAAAATGCATGTGCAGTTGTAGTGTATATTGCGAAATCATCGCTAAAGCAATTTCATTTGCGAAATGCAAATACTTTACAAGAAAAAGCAACTAATTAAGCAGATTGACTGTGATTTGTACATGGGCGTCACCAGGGGGGGGGGGGGGGGGGGAGGGGGGTGCGTTGGGTGCGAACGCAACCCCCCCCCCCCACCCCCCTTCAGATCCTTGAAAGAAAAAAAAAAATCAGTCTGCGAGCGACCTCAATGCCGGACGCTAAATATTTATTTTTTTTCTATTTTTTCTTAATTTTGCACCAGGTACAAAAACAAAAAAAAATCGTGGGCAAAAACAATTGGCACCCCTGGTTCTGGCAGCACTGATTTTATACATAATAAATTATCTACTAGTATTCTATTCAGTGTTTACTATTTATCGACCGTACTGTACATCCGTATGGTACGGAGCACGTACACGTTTGCATGTACCTGTGCTACTTACAAGTATGTAGGGTCTATGTCGGTTACTTCTGACCAATCCATATTGCCAGCCCAGGAGCGAGCCTTAGCCTCACTAAAAAAAAAAAAAAAAAAAAAAAAAAAAAAATGGAGGGGCAAGCATATCATTTTGCCCACCCCCCCCCCCTCCATAATTCCAGATACGAGAAGATTTTCTTACCTTTTTTTTGACAGAAAAAAAAAAGTTGCCCCATAAAAATGTTGGAGGGGCAAGCATATTATAATTTTGCCCCCCCCCCCATAATTAATAATTCCCGAAATGAGAAGATTTTCTTGCTTTTGAAAGAAAACAAAAATGTTGCCCCCATAAAAATTTTGGAAGGCAAGCGCACCATTTGCCCCACCCCACATAATCATAATTCCCGCGATTAAAAGATTTTCTTGCTTTTTTGTTAGGAATCTGTCCAATTATTTCACCCAAAAGCAGTACCGTAACTACGGGGGGGGGGGGGGGGAGGGAGGGCGCACGGGGGGTGGGGGCTTCCCCCCCCCCCCCCCCATCCGCTGGTTAAAAAAAAAAAAAATCTTACCAAAATAGTAATTCAAGGGTTAGTAAACTGCTTTTTTTTCTATGATTTCTTTTAAACATAATTAAATAGGTATAAAATAATGTGAGACATTGTTCAAAAAGCCCGGAGCCGACAAAAGATTGTGTTTCAGCGTGATTCGTGCCTGGCATTCTGCATATTAGCAGGATGTGCGCTCAGAACATCCGAACGGCAAAAAGAGTCGCTACAATGTTGCGCAATATGATTTAGAATGTACACCTTTGTACCTTACGCTTCGTTATATCAAAGCTAGATCATTGATTTTGCAGCGTTGCTTTACATACTAGTCTATATAAAAATGTCTTGCATAGCCAATAAAAAGACTTGACCTGGGCTAATTCCTAACTTTTCCATGTATATAAAATACACACACACAAACAAACACGCACAATTAGGGGATGCTCTAAAGTGCAGATTTTGGACATTCTTCCCCCACTTTGTCACTTCGACGCCACCTCGCTGGTCATACCTCCCCCAGTCATGAACATAAACCGACACCCTTGACTACCAGTGGCGGATCCAGGGGGAGGGGCGCACCGGACGTCGCCCCCCCCCCCCCCTCTTAATTTCCAAAGCGAAAAAATATAGCTTCAAATGGCAGTTTTTGGACTGTAAAAATGTCAAAATTTTCAAGCTCGCTCGCTCATTTAGTTGTAATGCCATTCTCCTGAAGTTGCTGCCAGTAATTGCCGGCAGTTGCGCCCGATGCGCCCCCCTTAATTTCCAAAGCGAAAAAATATAGCTACAATCGGCAGTTTGGGGACTGTAAAATGTCACAATTTTCAAGCTCGCTCGATCGTATTTAAATTCTCCTGATATTGCTGCCAGTAATTGCCAGCAGTTGCGCCCGGTGCGCCCCACCCCCCCCCCCCCCTTAATTTCGAAAGCAAAAAAATATATATATATAGCTTCAAACGACAGTTTTTGGACTCTAAAATGTCAAAATTTTCAAGCTCGCTCGCATTTAATCTTTATGCAATTCTTCTGATGTTACTGCCAGTAATATTGTCAGCAGTTGCGCCCGGTGCGCCCCCCCCCCCCTTAATTTCCAAAGCGAAAAAATATAGCTACAAACGGCAGTTTTTTTTACTGTAAAATGTCAAAATTTTCAAGCTCGCTCTCTTCGCTCTCTTGCATTGAATCGTTATGCAATTCACCTGATGTTGCTGCCAGTAATTGCCAGCAGTTGCGCCCGGTGCGCCGCCCCCCCCCCCCCCCTCCATTAATTTTCACAGCGAAAAAATATGGCTAAGAACGGCAGTTTTTGGACTGTAAAATGTAAAATTTTCAAGCTCGCTCTCTACGCTCGCTCGCATGTAATCGTTATGCTCTCCTGATATTGCTGCCAGTAATTGCCAGCAGTTGCGCCCGATGCGCCTCCCTTAAATTCCAAAGCGAAAAAAATATGGCTACAAACGGCAGGTTTTTTTTACTGTAAAATGTCAAAATTTTCAAGCTCGCTCGCTCCGCTCGCTCGCATTTAATAATTGTTATGCCATTTTCCTGATGTTGCTGCTAGTAATTGCCGGCAGTTGCGCCCGGTGCGCCCCCCCCCCCCCTTTATTTCCAAAGCGAAAAAATATGGCTCCAAATGGCAGTGTTGGGACTGTAAAATGTCAAAATTTTCAAGCTTGCTCTCTTCGCTCACTCGCATTTAATTGTTATGTCATTCACCTGATGTTGCTGCCAGTAACTGCCAGCAGTTGCGCCCGGTGCGCCCCCCCCCCCCCCTTAATTTCCAAAGCAAAAAAATATGGCTACAAAATGTCAAAATTTTCAAGTTCGCTCGCTCCGCTCGCTCGCATAAAATCGTTATGCCATTCTCCTGATATTGCTGCCAGTATTTGTCGTTTCACACCATCATTCCATAATCCATTTATAGGGGGGACAAACCCCTCCCACAACCTCCCCCCTTGCTCGTTCCGCTTGCTCGGGCTCGGTCGCGTTCATGACATCAGTGTAAGAATTATTACTAGAAGTTTATTTAAATTATACCATTTATAGGCAAATTGTTCAATAACAATTTACTTCAAAATGTACTGATACCTTAAACAAGTGGGCCTGTTTCAAGTCGATAAAACACGCAAAAAACTTGCATCAAATTGCACTATTTACAACATCAAAATGCAAAAAGTGCGCACCGTGGGAGGGGGACACTCCCTCCCACATCCTCCCCCTCGCTCACTCCTCTCGATCTTGCTTAGCCGCGTTCATGATATTCAGTGTAAATATTAAAACAGGAAGTTTATTTGGATGATACTATTTTATAGGCAAATTGTTCATTAATAATCTACATCAAAATATACTGCTACCTTAAACAAGTGAGACTGTTTCAAGTCGATAAAACAAGCAAAACATGCATCAAATTGCAACAGGCACTTCCGCACCCTCCCCTCCCCCCTTGCTCGCTCCCTCGCATACTACCCCCCCCCCCCCCCCCCCCAAGATGAAATCCTAGCTACGCCGGTGCCCTTTCCCCGCTTGGTTTCCCTCAAAAAAAAAAAAAAAAAACAGTAAAAGTCTAGGGAATGAGAGCTTCCTATATTCCAAATGTCTGTCCATAAAATCTCGTTACATTTAGTGTCAAAACGCACCCCCATTGAAAAAAAAAAAAGCTGGTGACGCCCCTGTTTGTAATCTATTTTTCCCCATTTGTCGCACATTGTTTCAGAGTAAACATGGGCAGTGACAGTAGACGACATGCTTGTCTTGCCATTCAGGGATGTTACATGCATGGCCGCAAGTGGCCGCTTCAGTAATTGCCAATTTTGTGACGCGAAATTTGTCCTTGTTTCAGGTTTGGTGCTCCCCATCATTGGTGTTTATTCAAAGGCAGTTGAGTCTGAAAAGGCACCTCAGCCAAATACATGTATGACTGAAATGTGGGAAACCGGGATCTTTTGTCAGTGATGATGCGCGATTACACAATCGTCATCATTGTCCAAATGTCTGAATGTACTCATTAAGATGCACATAATCAGGTTGCGGTGGTGAACATTGGATCAAAGAAAGACCTCTGTTCATGGTCCATATGTGTAGTAGGTCCATGGTTGATTACATGGAATTTTGTTGACTCGTAAAGAATGTGAATGGAAATTTTGTTTGAAACTTAATTACCTGTCTTATTATTAGGCATGTCAAGTAGTTGAGTGTCGATATTATGTGGAGTTTATTTTGAAAGATATGAAAAAAAGAACATTTGTAGATCCGTTATTGCCGTCACACATTTTTAACTGCTATAACACGAATCAAAAGGATGCAGATTTATTATAAAAATTCTTCCAGGAAAAACAAAATATATACCCTCGATTATATTCTAAATGAGAACGACAGTTGGATAGTCCCCCTAAAAATCAGAATGGAAAGTATCACATTATAATATTTCGTTTTACTCTGGAAACTGGTTTGAGACATGCTCAGCATAGGATAGTAAATAGGATTTGGTTTCATGTTAAGCAACTGTATTAGATAAAATAATCAGTAGTGATAAATGTTTGTTTTGCAAGGAAGAGTTGGAAAATATTTTACCTTTATGAATGTGATACTAGTAAGTCAATCCTGAATGAAACAATAAAGAATAATAAAATAATAGTGAAGGTTCTCGGGCACAGATTTAACTTAGTCTACAAAATACTACATTGGGTTTCAAAATAAAAAAGAAACGACCCTTTAAACTGCTATGAGATTTTGATTAAGCAAAAGTTAAAGAACAAGATTCCTAGGTTAAAGTTTATGAAGAAGGAGAAACATATTGAATATTATGCAGATGAGAGATTCTTTATCTGGTACTCTCAACAAGTTTCATATTAAGGTGGCAGTCACTCCAGTATTTGTTTGTGTAAACGAGAGAAATGTCAAGAAAAAACGAAATTACGGGTGAAATAATGAGTTCAAATATGTTGACATTGAGACAATAAAATAGCCCCTGGAAAGCTAAAATGTTTGGGAAAATAAGGAGCATAGTGCCTCACTTTTTAATTCCAAGAAAACTTGATAATGAATATACGAGAATTAAGTCTTCAATTCCGGGGAAAAAGAAAACCATTCTTTACTTATTTGGGAACGATACATATTTTTTCTTTAGAATAAATAAAGAGATGATATTTGATAGGCTATCTCGAAGGCCGGGTTAGAATTGATATTTCTCTTGACATCCGTAAACATATACCGGAATTGGGTACAGGTCACCTCAACACAGATATTTCAGAAACCTTCACACATTATTTAAGAGGACGATGCATGCAAATAAGCAGCCTTCAGTCAAGCTGCCGAAATCGTTGTATTATCAGATTTGTGGCCGCATGAAAAGGAAGATATTGTATCTTTATCAGATTTAGCACTTATTTCGATAAAACTAGATGTTGTGGTAGTGATGATAATAATGACTGGAGTTCGTTCCGGTAGAAGAGATGAATGTTCGTGTTAAAGGAGACCTCTGGATGATTTTCAGACTTTTACATTTGAACAACTGTAAATTAGTAATACTGAGTACAGAATTTCAGAATTTATAGAGATTGGGATGAAGAATTGTTTTAAACATTTATAACATTGATTGCAATGAACAAGAATGATGACATGGCAGCCTCGCGATATGAATGCATGAGTTGGGGCTCAAGGAAGCAGTACGAAAGAAGAAGGCATGCATAGATTATACACAGGTGAACTTGTTAAGCAAGTGGTATCAAGGAATTACGCTGCTACATTTCTGAAATATGTGAGGCTCTATGTCATCATCATTGTTCAGTGTAATTTGTTTAAGGGTTTTCAAAGTATTGGTTTCTCGATCTGCTCAAGGACCACAAAAAATCCACAAATTTAGGAGCTGTTGATTTATGTAGGCCTACTACACGATGTATTATGAAAATCGTCTGGAATGTCCCTTTTAGGAAGTGATTCAAAACATACAACGAGATAAAATTCAACCTGCTAAAAACTTACCATTTTCACCGGAAACAGCGTACAAGCTTAGCGCTACCCAAAGCAAGAACAAAGGCGTCAACTTCATGGCGGGTAGCTCCGTTTTTATCTAGCAGGAGTAGCCTGAGCACATGTGGGAACAACAGCAATAGCAATGAACTTGACTGTAACGTAGGCCTGTATGATTCCTTTGGACCAAACTTGATAGATCGTTGTTTCTGCCTCACCGGTGTTGTTCCATAGAGAATTCACCTCAAGCCCGTTTGACACCTAGATCAAAACTTTCCTTTGTTTCCAATACTGAAGCACCCAACGACTATTGATCAATCGCAGGCTTGCAATTGTGACATGTGATTCAAAATGAAGCTTCGTTGTTGACAGAAGTTCTGCATTCATGTAGACCTCACCCAGCCCTGCCGGGATCGCTGCTGTATTCACTCCATAAAAGAGTACACTTGTCACGCCGATAGCTCTGGCTTAAAGAATGTTTTTGTAGCACAAAGTTCATTTTTTCACGCATGCTTTCATGTGGAGCAGAATGAGTAAATCTCTACACAATTTTCCGCCTGATACGCACTAAAAAAGATATTGTGGGGGCATATAAGAACATACACATGTAATGCCCAAGTCACATAGACATCCCGGATCACCCCGGACCACCCCGGATGTGATCCGGGGAGAGATCCGCGTTGACGCCTTGGACATCCTTGGACATCCGGGAGGCCAACACTATATATTAGATAGCATAGACCATGCCTTTAACCACCATGGTATAAAGTTTGAGGTTCATCGTCAAAGAAGTCTGTAACAATCATTTCTTTCGACAAAAACTCGAACATTTGGAGTTCAAAAGATAGGATTATCTAAAAGAGTCCCTCTTCCCCCAACCTTATGAAAACGAACGACCATAAAGACGCCATTCATCTGCAGCCAAACGTAAAGAATGTGGCAATTTACTTTACACGCTTGAAGACATGGAATTTGCTCCACGTTCATTTTGTGAATCCAATAAAAAAAAAAAAACGGGAGCAATCGGTCTCCCAGTTATTTGCTCTGTTTACGGCATTACCCCCCCCCCCCAAAAAAAAAAAAAAAACAAACAAACAAACAAAACAAAACAACCCCCCCCCCCCCAAAAAAAAAAAAAAAAATGTATTTGCGGGCTGTTTGCCATTGTCATTTTCGGGACAAGTACTTCCTACTACACAGGAAATTCCCAGCAGCATGGTGCAGATACAAAATAGTGTAGCAGCACCAGGTAGCAGCCTACACTACAAAAACATCGGTGTTATATTTAACACCATGTGTGTTTAATCTAACACCGATCAAGTTTCAATACAGGACCACACCCACAGGTGATAGAAAGTATTGTTCTGATGGTGTTGAAAAGTGTTCATCTGGCACTTCGTGGTGTTAATTTAACACTGTAGCTGGTGATATTTTGACACTGCGCTGCCAGGTGTTAATTCAACAATGACACCGCATGGTGTTGATTTGACATTGCTGGTGTTAATTTCAATAGTATAGCACCCGTCTAGCTTCAATAGGGGACCACACCAACTGGTGTTACTGTGGCGTAAATGACATTGTGTTCACACCTTTTTTTTTCAAAAATCAAGTACTTTATCGGAAATCCTTGATTGTCTTGTTGAAGTTCAAAATCAACAAGAAGAACAGCAACTCAGAAACCATTCAAAAAACAATTTTATATTTTGAAATGACACCCGGAGGTGTTAAACACCATAAATGAGCATCTCGGAAATTTAGCATCAGTTTGGTGTAAAAAGCCCGATAGTGTAATTCAAAGCATGGCCTGCCACGCCTCCAGGTAAACATAAACAGTGATGGGCACGCTTGGTAAAGACCAGGGAGGTGTTACAGAAAAAGAAGAAACAAGATCTCACGTTTGTACCCATGCTCCGTGCCGCAGAGAAGTTACTGGGTATGCGCTCTCTCACCTACATACATTGTATGTGTTAAAAACTGCTTTGACAAAGCAATTTTGTTTGTCACTCCTCCATTACAATACACCCAGGGAGCAGCTTTTCGCTGTTCCTTCAGATATTTTCGGCAGCAATCATTTAGTGTGAAGAGAATGCGACCCACCGGACGAACAAACATCAGTAATACATGTACTGTATTACTCAGGCATGCAGAAGCAATGCACGAAATGTGCGCAATTGTTAAATGTTACTTTTTGTGTGATTCTTTGTTTCTTTTCTTGTTTAATCCTAAAGTATGACAATAAGATTTGAAGAAAACCTGGAATGATTTTGGTTTTTGTTTTGTTTGTTTTTTGTTGCTGAACACTTAATTGTCATGCCTTAATATTTCATTTTCATTTCATTTCATTTTTTAAGCTACCACACAAATTACACAGTGCTGTATTTGCAACATTCGTCCATATAGAACCTAAATTACGCTTTAAAAAATTGCGAAAATTGCAATGAGATTCCACTCCTTTGAACGCCTCAGTGGCAAAGATCATTATAGTTATACGCACCTAGCACGCTCACTTGCTGAATGTAACTGTTGCTTCCGAGGGCCAGCGATATATTGCTCAGGGCTATGTTACACTAACTGCAATTATTGATTTTACAAAACGACAGTCCGGGAAAGATTCCACCAAACATCCATTTGTTAAGTTGGTATGATTTTTTAAAAGAGATTGTATAGTCAAATTCACACAAATGAATGCAAGGCTCTCTAAACGGATTGAAAGAGATAAATCTTCCAAAGAATTATTTAGATTTTGCTTTACAATCAGTTTCTAACCGGTATAATCATTCTTACTTAGATCATTACAGTTTCCGAAATTTACCATAACAATTTAAGATTAGTTGGGACGTTTCAACGATGGATGACTTAGATAGATCTATATACAGATAATTTAATAATACCTGACAAGAGTTTTACCCCAGGATAACTAACTTTGGGGCCCAACGCATCTGTGACGTACCG
Source organism: Diadema setosum (assembly GCA_033980235.1). Classification (NCBI taxonomy): domain Eukaryota; kingdom Metazoa; phylum Echinodermata; class Echinoidea; order Diadematoida; family Diadematidae; genus Diadema; species Diadema setosum. The sequence goes on from CM067064.1 coordinate 2,536,819, forward strand.
CGGTACCGGTTAGGTGACGTCAGGCGCTATCACGTGGGGAACGCGTCGCTGAACGGGGTCGTCGACGAGTCAGCGGGCAACGCAATATTATTAACTCAGTGAGAAGAATAGTTTCAAGGAAAACAACTTCTGTCAAGACCGTGGACGGGACTGTTCATTGATTACACACAATGATCACAGAACGTGATCACTGCCGATCACAAAACTACAAAATATTGTGATTGTCAGCAATTTCGTAACACGCCTCCTTCCGAAATAGAGAAAATATTACCAGAGTAATATTTTCGTTAAATGGAGATATCATTACAATTTTCTACTACATCATTCTGCATAGTTTTCGATAGGTTTCATATATCAGCTGTTAGCTGAACTTATAATGTATCGCCACTCACTGTGGCTTAGATACACACACCACGCACACACACACACACACCCCAAAAAAACCCAAATTTAATTAGTTCAGTTTTACATAAAAATATTATCTGCATATGTTTCAAAGTATTATCTCACCTTGCTACAAATTCAACATTATGTCTGTGTTGTGATAGATCTACGTAACAAATCCTCTGTTTTGTTTGTTGATTATGGTTATTTTTCCACAGAAATAATAATTTCTCTGGTTTTGATTATGTTTATGAGTGATTTATCTGTCACATAGCAAACACAAGTTCTTTGCCTAGCCCTTGATAGGTCTTCGCCTTTCCCTTGTGGAGACTTTATGAGCTCCCTCTTGGAGACATGAAAGTGGTATATCTAACGTCTAATAATTCTTGTTTGATTTATTATGTGTGATTTATGTCTAGTATTAGTATTGTCTGGGGCAAGAATTGTTGTATAGGGCCCCATTCTCTCTCTCTCTCTCTTTCTCTCTCTCTGTCTCTCTTCTTTCTTTTAAACACAATAACATCCTTGCCTAAATAAAGAACTCCCTCTACTGTAGATTTCTTTGTAGGGTGGATAATTATTTTGTCTGTTCACTTGTTCTTTTACATTATTTTTTAGTGCATTGTGTGCGATCTTGCACTGGGTCACTAGTCGTTTACAAATCGCTGTAAACATAAGCTCGGTCTATGCAATTTGGACTGGACTGATCATATCGATCTTGTGTGGAATGGAAGGAGACCCAGTCTTACACTTGAACCGCAATCCGTCAACTACACACAACTATATACCTGTTGGACGTTTTAAACGCAACTTTCCGCGTTAACCAAATAGAAAAAAAAAAAAAAACTTTTCTTTCAAGGACCATTATGTAGTAGGTGGAACTAGACAGGAAAAACGTCCAAATCTAGAGACGAAGTGGCACTGATATTTGTAAATATATATATATATATATATATTATATTTATATATAAATATATATATATGTATATGTATATATATATATATATATATATATATATATATACTATTTTCGACAAACCGGTCGAATCAGTTTTATTCGGACGTTCAGGGGGGTGTTTCATCAACGTTTGTCAGCGCTGACAATTTCAGCAAAATCCTTCGTTTTGATTGGATGAGATGCTCTGGTCACTGACTGTTACTATGGTGATTGTTAGCGATGACAACTTTTTGACCTGACAAACGTTGATGAAACACCCCCAGATTATAACCACACGAAAGCGTGGTTGCAGAGCACTGACGAAGCAACAGCGCCCTCTTCGATCCTTTCTCTTTCCGAGTCTTGATGGACAAAAATTTTCACCGCAACTATTTTCGCGGCTGCAAATTGGTATCAGAATAGTTATCCTGAAATTTCTTATCTTCAACGCATCCTGATGCTTACATAAATCCTTTGAGTACACAATATTATTTCCTTCTTAAATAATGAATAGTCGCTACTGTTTAATGGGATAGTACAGTTTTGGTGGAGATAAGAATTGGGTTTTTAACTTTTTGCGAGATACCCAGAAAACACTTATGATATAGTACAGAACATACCATTCTATAGAGGAATTCAAAGTTTATTTGACGAAAATCGGGTTTGGAATGACTGAAACATCAAAAAACAAAGTAAAACAAAGCAATCGTAATAAAGTGTTGGTCCCACACTTTATTAGAATCGCTCTTTTTTGATATCTCGGCCATTTCAAAACCAATTTTCATCAAATAAACGTTGAATTCCTCATAGAATTACATGATCTTTCACATTTTATAAGAGGTTTCTCATTATCTCACAAAAAAAAAAAAAATGTTAGAAACCTGAAATTAGGTCTCAGCCATAACTGTCCAATCCCTTTAACGGTAGTGTGTAGACATTGCTTATGCCCTATAAGTGTTGTAAGTTAAGACACACAGTGTCTCCAAGACACAAAAGCGACATGGCTACTTTATGGACAATATGTTACTACAGAAGTCGTTGTTGGTCGTTTATTTATTCAAAGAAGACACGTGTTTCAGTGGAAGGAAGACACAATGAAATTGAATCAGTTTTATACGAAAACAGTGATGCACAACGGGACAGAGTTTTAATGACAAGAAAGTGGTAGCGAGTGAATCTGCACAAATGATATTCAGTAGATAATAGTTCCTGAAAGTGAAATCAATAGCAAAATAGAACGAATAAACAAAGACGACGATGCGATCTCTCTACTAAGTGGTTAAGATTGTGGTATATATAAAGTCAGGGTGAAGTAGGGAATCGGGTTATATCTATAATTTATCAAGCTTGTCCATGTACTTTACCATAATAATAATAGCCAGTAACACATCTATCCAAGGTCGGAGAGTGTTTTTAATGTTGAGATTTGGTTCTTTTCTCTTTCTCTCTCTCTCTCTCTCTGTGATCGATCTAGTGTTACATTAATGTTTTTCTTTATCATCCAACTATCATTTCTTTCTGTATCACCTTAATGGTTTATGTGCTACTAGTATGTGATACTTTAATTCTGGAAGGGTAATGCTGATATCACGAGCATCCGACTTTAACTATAGTAGGGTTTACGCTCTTTAGTTCTACCTTATTAATATCATTATAGTAAAATAATCAGAAAGTTACATAATTGATACTAAGCACAAAAGCTTAGCAACGTAACCCAGGGCTTGACGAAAGCTTGTTTTTACTAACAATGACTTAATAATAATTGTGGAAACGATATGATAAAATGATAGAGAAACTCAGAACTCAAAGCATTATTTGTTATGAGAACAACATACACTTTGAATGATGAAAATTAATGATTTTCCCTTTTGTGTTGCATTTTGACAAAGTTGTCTAAGTTTCTTATGTTTCCATTAAATCCCTCAATTCTTTTACACCACATCACGCATATAAAAAGTGACGAACCATGGGTATTAATGCAGCGGCTATACACGACAGGACAATTTATTACCAAGCTTCTTTTTTTTTCCTCCTCTTCCTCTATCATTCCTCCCCTCTGCTCCTATATTCTCTCACTATGATTGCAACAGGAATCCGAGAAACGTTCGATCAAATTATCCTAATCTTCCTGAATCAAGGGCTAAAAGATAAATCTGTTTTACTCTCGTGGGAGCCGAGACATCAATCTTTATATGAGGATAGAACCATATTTGTATATTTCATGTATTTTGCATATTACGTCTTGAGCGTCAATTTATAGAAACAGTGACACAACTGTTAAGTCCAAATATAAGTTAGTCTGATAAGAAAGAATAAAATATTACGAGTTCAACGGTAAAATTTTGATCGAAATCGGGTGAAAACAAGAAAGTTAAGACATTTTGAAGTTTTGCTTGAAATTTCCAGTTTTTCTTTCAAACGCTATTATGCCCAAGACTCAATTCCTGATAATCTGAAGTTATTCAACCAGAAATAACATCATGTTATAGACTTCAATAAAAGAAACATTTAATTTTCGTTATTTTTTTTTAACACGATCAATGGAAAATTGTGAGGTTGTGACATGGTCAGTTCACTCCTTTGCATATACACATCCGCTGTACAAGAACTGTTTTGTAGAAATAAGCAAAACTTCAAAATTTCATAACTTCCTTATTTTTCATCCGATTTCAGTTAAATTTTTACCATTGAATTCGTAAGATTTTACTCTTTTTATCAGATTAACTTATTTTTGGACTGAATTTTCCCTTTAATTGCCATACGCTTGAGTGAATGAACGAAAATTCCTTTAATTCATTTTCATGAAACTTCACTATTATTCTCTAAGACTGATGAGGCATGATTTCAGCTGGGATGGAAGAAATGTGTTGTTGTTTAACACTAGAGGGCGTCTTTCATTAAAACCATCAGGACAAGATGAACACAACCGCCGATATTGGTAATTTAGCGCAGGAGCTACGTACATTGTATAGTACTCTACTATACCGTACGGGACAAACAGAAAACATTTCTGTCAAGCGACAATACCATCAGATAGGAGGGAGTGTGATTTTTCTCTCTGTTCTTGTCATTTTCATTTAAAAAAAGCCTTAGTCATAAAAGTTTGTTTCTTATCATACGCCCAGTACTCCTTAAGGATTTTGATTCTCGTCAGAACATCTTTCCATTACAGTGTATACACATCGTTTAAAGAGAAAGATGAAAGTTTATTAACGGACCAATAATGTATTTTCGCTAAAACATCCGAAAAGTGTTTCATCATGGATATGAATAAGAGAAACTATTTCTGATCATGCTGATAGGGAACACTTGACGGATGCTAAACGGGAACAAAACTTCAACTAACTGTAGGATGTCATTACAGAAGGAACTTTTAATAACATCGGCTTCACCATAAACAACTGAAATGTAAATGGGCAAGATGTAATGAGTAACATTTTGCTAATTATCTGTCGACGATTCTAGAGGTGGGAAACAGTGATATCCTCTGTTTACCTTGAAAACAATATCTGAATTGCATTGACTTGAATATCGAAAAATAATAGGTGTACTTTAAAGTTAAGGCCATCCAAACCAACGATGGAACAGGATTCAATTTTTCAACGCCATCCAAAGTTCATTGCCAAGATCTCCTGGCACACCAAAATGTCGCTTATTTAGTCCTCAAATGTTAAATAACCTAAATGTTTCATCCTGAAATTTTGTAATCCTCAAAAGAATTTCAAAATAAAAATCAAGATACGGGTACGGTGTATATCAATCATCATATCTCAAGAATCATCTAGATGAATAAATGGTTATTCTACTCCCCGTTTAGAAGCTCTCTGATCATTAGTTTTCTTGTCGCGGCGCTTGTCTCTGCATGTAGTGTGTCCACCTGTCCTGGCCCAGCCTGTCAAAGGAAAAGACATAGGAAACATAAATCTTTTTTTTTTCTTAACATTTCATAGTCATATATATATATATATATATATATATATATATATATATATATATGTGTGTGTGTGTGTGTGTGTGTATATATATATATATATATATATAGTTCGCAGTTGTTTAGAAACGAAAAGTGTATTCCGACTTCAAAATGTGAAATCGAATTATCTAAATGAATTTCGCTCTTGTGATAAAAAGATATTAGGTGTTTTTTCGCTTAACATCAACGGAAAACTGACGTCTCACTTCTTCCATAATAACATCATGTCGGATAAAGTGTCCTTCAGCTGAAAATAGAATGTATGAGGAATAACACAGACTATCCAGATTAGCCGGATGAAAATAAGAGATTTCTATTCTGCTGTTAACTTGTAATGATACGACCACATGTTTATTCTAAAGCAATCAATTCTAAAACAATCAATTTTGCTTTATGAATTTGGAAATGCTTTCTTGCATACTCAGACTTTTTCTCGGAGGCTTATATACATGAACAAACATGAACATTATATACATGAACAAACATATTATGCGCAAGTCGTAGAGTTCAGACGTGTTTCTGGGTGGGCTCCCGCCTCATACTTCCTCCGTCATTTACTCATATCGAAGTACAACCTCTACTTGTCGTCAAAGGTGCAATACCTTGCGGAATACCATTTAATTCTACAAGTCATGTCAGATATTCAAAAAACATATAATCTACGAACTCATATTTCAACGCAAAAATCTGACAAATCCGCCAAAGTCACGTCGAAAATGCCAGGGAACAGCAATGCAAGGGGACCTACCACAGCGGGCACGAGGACGCGCTCATTGCAACCTGCGCCTCAACCGGCGCCTCAACAGGAGCCCCCACAAGCCATCGGTATCCCAGCAACGCCGACGCCAACTCCAACCCCAGGCCCTGTGAATGTCCTGCCAACTACAGGTGCTGGAGATTCCGGGGACTCTCGTGAACAGACATCCTGCCCACCAACCAACCCCGACTCTGGCGTTTCTACCATAATGAACGAGTTGAAAGGCATGATAACTGAACTATCCAACAAGTTGACAACGAAAATGGACTCGGTACTGCTGGAGATAAATACTGTGAAACATGACCTGGCCGAAACGAAAAGGTATGTGTCCGAAATTGAGGCAACTGTGAACTTCAACGCTGAAAAAATACAGTCGTTAGAGAAGGAAACCATACCTAACATAAATGAGTCAATGGAAAACAAAATAGACAATCTTAATGAAAAACTGATATCGCTGGAGCTGCACCAGAGAAAGCAGAATCTCCTTATCTACGGGATTCCGGAGGACAGGAATGAAAATATCTATGATACGATTGCTCATGTCTTCTGTCACTACCTCGGCACTAATTTAGAGGAAGCCCGGGCAATTCCAGTCATCAATGCCCACCGACTGCCCTCCGCCAGAAGAGACGCTCAACCCACAGGGCCCCAGCCTATAATTGTCAGATTTGGTCGAATGGCTGACAGAAATCGTCTGCTACAGGCGTACGAGCATCCCCGAACTCGACCAGCCCCCGCCTCCCCTTCCGGAGGTCGACCGGACCCAATACGCCCCTCGAGTAACCAATCGACCCAATCCACTCCAGACGGCCAGCAACCCGAAAGCACGGAGAGAGCCGACAGTCCTACCCAGCTGGGATCCACCAGCCACGCCCGGAGCTATGCTGACAGCGTATCTCACGGATTCAACTTCGCCAGGGTGTCAATACGCACAGATCTACCTGCCAATATGAAACGGGAGCGGGCACGATTAGCAACTATCGCCTATAAACTTCGACAAGAGAAGAATCTCTCAACCAGAATCCGGCTGAATGGAACCAAGGTGTACCTTCAAACTCGTAAAGCAAAATCGAATGGAGTGCCACAGCAAAATTGGAGTGACTGGAAAGAGTAAGCTCATTTCATTCAAAATGTATTCTACAGTGAAATTATATTTTAAGAAATTTGATGTCTGAAAACGTGTCTTTTTTTTCGTACACTGCAACCAAACAAAGAAAAATTGTGAATCTTTATGTTACCCAAGATTATCAGCTTATTTATGGCTCACATAAGATTATCCATAAATGTAATATTGCTGTTTCTAATGCCAGGCAAAAAACAGCCTGAGTTAGTAGGTGACAGAAAAAAAAAAACTCAATTCAGGATGTATGAGGCACAAGACTCTTCGTCAGTATCTCTTTTTTATTCATACATCGGCATGATTTTTTTTTTCTTCAACATAAAGAGAGAGCGACATATGTTACTGCCAATCCAATCAAGAATATTGCTTAAATTCCGTGTGCACTTTATATGGAACTCTTATAGTTGCCGATTAGTTTTTTCTTTGTTTTGTGTTGTTTTTGTTCTCAATGTCTCGGAATGAATTCAGTGGTACATTAACTCAATTTAAAACACTGGTATTTAGTTTACAAAGAAAAGAGAAACGTTTCTGATAAGCCCGATGTGACGCTTCTTACATGATGAACGAACGTTTCAACTTTAAAAGATTGAGTATTTTATTTGGTTTATAATTGGTTAGTTTTTTATGGCGAAAAAGTGGTTTTGCGTAGTACAAATTAATGATAATTTCTCCCCCGAATTTCTATTATAGAGTAGTCAATAGGATGCTTAATATGAAAGTTATCACACCCTTTAAAAATAATAATAATAATAATAATTTTTTGGATATACAGGGCACTAATGTCCGTGAGACAAAATGTATGTTATAATTCTTTGAAAGGTAATTCGCATATATATTCTCATTTGTTCAAGTATTCGGCGACTCTCTCGGGTTCACCCTCTGTATCTTGTCAATCTGATAAATCATCGCACTCATCAATGCTACTTTTTCCCATTATGTTACAGACTAAGGGAGGTCGAAATGATATTTTGGTGAATTCATTGGAATTGAATACTGACTTTTTTCTCGGCAATGTGTCATTTTTTTTTTCAAATATATAAAATTCCTTTTGTATGTGTGGCGGTCTACCCCCCACCCCCATCCCCGGAAGAGGAGGTGATTTTGCGACCAGGTTGTTACCGCCTGCTGGATGAATGATTATTTCAATCCTTTAAAAGGTCAAAGCCCGAGATTTTTTTTTTTTTTTTTGTGTGTGTGTATGTGTGTGTGTATGTGTGTGCTAAGGTACAGCGACACTCTTTGGCTTGCCTATTGTGTGATGATAGAATAGACTGGAGATGCACTCCTCAGTATAATCCCCATTAATATGTAAATAGAAATGAGTGTAATGTAGGAATCATTATGGAAGTTTCTAGCAACGCCCACGTTGCCTGTTACACCATAGCCACTGTTAGCTGCCACCTTGTAAATTCATCCGTGACTGCTACTTTTCTTGAAAATGCACCCAATAATATTGTTTGTGTGTATGTGTGTGTCTGGCATACCGTCTCCCTTTCGACCCCGGGTGTCCGTTTGATGCAATTTAACAGCTTGCATTGCTTCTCCCTCTAAAATTGAGACAAAAATAATGATGGCTTTCCCAGTCAAATGAATGGATTAAAAGGCTGTTGTAAATTTGATGGCTCATGGTATTGTCGAGGCGCACACATCCTAACTTCCTCTTTTCTCTAGATGAGCGACTTGGAATTTCTTAGAATTGTGTTATCAATCAAAGTAACTCCATACCCCTTCAGAGGATGAGCCCAGATGTTAGAGGTTTGCAGTTTACATAACCCCATTCTTTTCTTCTAAAAATGCACTCCTTGCAGTGGATGCACTCTATGGTACATCCAACTTAAATCATGGCTATTGTGTGTCTTAACACTGGAGTTGAGACACGCCCATCATGAATATCCAGCCCCCCCCCCCCCTCCCGTGTGATTTGGGATTCATTAGCCCCTATCCGATAATGAGGCCATAATGTGACAGGTTTACGCACTAAGCGTAACCCCATTCTTTGTAAAACTGCAGCATTGTTTCCGCATGCACCCTGTGATATCTGGTCTCTAAGGAATTCTCTAACAACGGATAGCAAATTCTCGCACTTATAAGTGAAGTGCTAATGCGCTTTTATCTCATGTCATTACCCTCTCCTCCTTGCATTTACAAATGAGTTGAAAGTACGCTTTTATCTCATGTCATTACCCTTCTTTTTTGTATTTACAAGTGAAGTGAAAAAACACACTTTCATCTTATGCCATTACCCTTTGCCATGACGCCTGTATTATTATGTGTCAGTCCCTCCTGTTCATTTATCGTGAAAACATTCCCTGGATCCCTTGAACTAAAGTAATTTATGTAAAGTACATAATTATCCCACACTGGTTTGCTCCGGTTTGTAGAGTACCAAAAGAGTCTGTAAACATACAGAGAGGTTTTATTACCAATACCCAATCTGTCCTTCCCGTTCTTTCCTGCCACCGCGATTCCTTGGCTATACCTTAGAAGTTGCATACTGTTTGTCATACAGTGCAATGCACAAGGTTTTAATGTTTTCCGTAAATATTGAGCACTATAAATGTACATTATTTTGTAGTAATGGTAAAGTTTTGAAATGTCTTTGAAACATTATAATACGCTCTGGACCTTAAAACTACTCCCGATGTTTTATGTATTCAACACACAGGTGATGTGCCTTGTACTAAATATCACGCGAATGTCTATTGTGTATGGTCTAACCGTGGTACTTTGTTAGTTTTCTTTTCCTTTTTTTATCCTTCTCCTCCTCTTCTTTTCTTCTTCTCTCTCTTCCTGCTACCACAGATCCGTCTTGCAGACAAGTGCACAATAAATTGTCCCACTTGTATATTCAAAAGCCTTTCTTCATACTGTTCATTATACTCATAGCCACCAGGTGGCAGATTTCGGGTGTCTCGCTGGGACAGTGTGAGGTTTCCGGGGGTCCCTCGGGAATTATCATTTCCTTTGTCTACAGCCTTATTCTCATTTTGTTCCTATAACCTGAAGTCATGAGGTACAATTTGCACTATCCTGTTTGATACCTGTATTTTTTTTTCCTTTTTTTTGTGCGGATATTACTTCCCATGTTCATAGTATACATGTTGTCTGTTTCAAAATGCATTTTATGTACACTGTATAGTTCTTCTCCCCTTTCGCTTTCACTTAGTCTCAACAATGTTGATGTCACACGATAGGGACGCTAGCTTCCGGCTCTATGCCGCCCTCTCTCGCTTGCACTGGCGTTCCCTCTGATTTCCTGCACACATGGTATACTGCATACTCTTTGCATCCTCAGCATATCGTCCAGTACCATATCTCTGTTACCTTTCTGTCTGATGGCCATTATTATAAAACGTTTTCGCCTCATTGATTACATTGTTATATTGTACAATTCTTGATTACCATGTACAATACTTTAATCCTAAAACTTGAACTCATTTGTTTTTTGGATGTTATATATGAATGTAACTATTTTTTTTTCTTTTTTTCTTTTTTTCTTTCTTTCATTAATCGTTCCGAAATGTTATATCCGAAACTCAAGAAAGATGTATTTAAATCCTCCTTACACATTCTCTTATGCTGTTAAATTTTCGTGTTATCATTGAAGGATTATTATTCATTACAATTATTTCATCTAATATAATTCTGTTCCCCATCGTATTTTCCGTATCTGGCGGGAGCCCTCCCCCAAACACACTACAACATGTCTTTGTTATCCCACCTTCTTCGCTATAGCATATCGGCTTGCCTCTCACAATCCTCTTTATCCTTTCCAATGCATGTATGTCTTCTCGGAAGCCCACTGAGACACTGGATTTATTCTTGTTACTGTGTTGTGTGTGTTCTATGTCCTTTTCTGTCGATTCTTCTCACTGCTCTTACTTACCTCATTCTTCCCCTTCTCGTTTCACGTTCTACGTCTCCTCAGCGATCTTCTGCTTATCATGACTTTGACGTCACCCATGTTCGTAACTTACTACAGTGTCTTGCCACATTACGGCGACCGGGTATTTTCTTGTATTGTCCACTCGTTCACTACATCCTAGTTTCGTTGATGACGCAGAATTTAAAAGATTCGTCTTGTATTCGTAATTATGGCTAATTTTTTGAATGCTCCATTTTATTCCTTATCGAACGATGATTTTTTTGAATTGTTTAGGGACACAGGCTTAGACTCTGACCCAGTGACTGGGTCAACCAGTATACGAACCACCCCCTACGATAATTTTGTTACCAATAGCCTGAACACTGCTACAAATGAATTGCCTTTTGATTTTAGTAATGATAATATCACCCATAATAAGTTGTGCAATTATATTACAATGAATCAATACAAAAATGTAATTCATAATTTTTCTGAGGATACATTTTCTTTTTTGCATTTAAATATAAGGAGTTTGAATAAACATCTTGATGATTTAAAATTCTTATTAGAATCTGATGCAAGTCAGTCGCTATCCGTTATCGGATTAAGTGAGACATGGTTAGCTTCCAATGCAGAAAATTATTTCGCAATCGAGGGTTATAATTTATTTGTTAACAATAGGTCTGATAAGAATGGAGGGGGGGTTGCATTGTATGTAGCACGTTCCTATGATACTATTATTCATGAAGATATCTCTAGAATGGACAATATTGTTGAATCTTTGTTTATAGAAATTTTTATCCCAGGATGTAGAAATCTTATGGTAGGCGTTATATACAGACCCCCTAATTCAAATTCTAATGATTTTTTAGATTATTTTTCAGATCTGGCTAATTCACACGTTTTTCAAAATAAGGATTGCTTCTTACTCGGCGATTTTAATATTGATTTGCTGAAGTCTGAGCATGATAGTATCTCTAGTGAGTTTCTCCACACACTTTTGTCCTCGTCTTTTCTTCCGCTTATTTCTAAACCCACACGTGTTACAGATCGCTCTGCCACCCTCATTGACAACTTGTTTTGTAATATTTTACCCCTCCCCGATTCTTTTATAATTCTTTCAGATATGACCGATCATTTTCCAATAATGACTTGTTTTACACCTAAAACACCAGCTAATACTAAACCTGTTTCATCTTTTTTGTTCAGACGTAGAGTTTCACCTGAAAAGTTAGCTAGTTTTGATGCGGCTCTCGAGAATGCTGACTGGTCAGGAGTATTTGGCAGCGATGACGTTAATATATCTTTTCATAATTTTATGGAAATTTTCAATCATCATTTAGATGATGTAATTCCAAAACAAAGAAATAGAACAGAGTATAAAAAAACACCCAGGTTACCTTGGATTTCAAAATCAATTCTTCGTTCAATTAATAGGAAAAATCGTTTGTATTATAAGTACAAAATGGAAAAAACTGAGCGATCGAAGAATAGATATACATCATACAAAAATACTTTGACAATGATTTTACGTTCTGAAAAGAAAAGATATTATTCTAAGCAATTATCGAGATATAAGTTTGATATGAAAAACACCTGGAAAGTTTTAAAACAGGCCATGAATGTTCCGAGTAAAAACTCTGACATTGATAGAGTTAAAGTGAATGATGAATTGATTAATGATCCCCTTTATATTGCAAATATTTTTAATACTTATTTTTCAAAAATAGGCGAAAATTATGCTTATAACATTCCTGCAACAGAGACTCATTTTACTGAATTTTTAGGTCAGCGTAACTCTGATTCCATATTTTTCACACCAACTAACAGATTTGAAATTATTGATATAGTTTCCTCTTTTGAAAATAAACGTAGTTCTGGTTATGATGAGATAGATAATTTTGTACTTAAGGGTGTTATTTCCTCGGTTGCTGATCCACTTGCTCATATATTCAATTTGTCAATTTTTAACGGTGTGTTTCCCGATAAAATGAAATTAGCTAAAGTAATCCCAATATTTAAGGCAGGTGATAAGTTTGAAATCAGCAATTATCGCCCAATTTCATTATTATCGTCATTGTCCAAGGTCTTAGAAAAACTCATTTATAAGAGAATGATTAATTTTTTGAAGGCACATGAGGTTATTACGAATTATCAGTTTGGTTTTCGCGAGAAACATAGTACTACGCATGCTCTTTTGCATTTTGTTAATAGAGTTGTTCATGCAATTGATAACCATTCTCATTTAGTTAGTATTTTCCTGGACTTCTCCAAGGCCTTCGACACTATCAATCATGATATTTTACTTTATAAGTTATCGCATTATGGAATACGTGGGAAGGCCTTGGAGTGGTTCAGGAGTTATTTAGTTGATAGAAAACAATTTGTAACAATTAAAAACTATGATTCAGTTGTCAGAGAAGTCAAATGCGGCGTCCCACAGGGAAGTCTTTTAGGGCCGTTATTGTTCATTATTTATATCAATGATTTTTGTCGCGTATCCGACAGCCTCTCTTTTATTCATTTTGCAGATGACACAAATGTATTTTTTGCCCATAATGATATTGATTTTCTTGTTCATAAAATCAACATTGAGTTGAAGAAAGTGACAAATTGGGTCAGGGCCAATAGGCTATCACTCAATGCTCAAAAAACGAAATATATGCTTTTTAGTAACACTGTTGATAGTTTAAGTATGAATATAGTATTAGATGACTCTCATCTGCAAAGAGTCTCACATACCAAATTTTTGGGTGTCATTGTGGACGACAAACTTTCCTGGAAATCACATGTTGATAATGTTTGTAATATAGTATCACGCAATATAGGTATAATAAACAGATTGAAATTTCATATTTCACACAAATCATTACTTATGTTATATTCATCGTTAATATTGCCTCATCTTAATTATGGAGTATTAGTTTGGGGCAACACCCATCAGAATTTATTAGACAAAGTGTTCCTTTTACAAAAGAAAGCTCTTCGTGTTATCTGTAATTCCTCTGTATGTTCTCATACAAATATGTTGTTTGCCTCCAACAAGCTCTTAAAAATGACAGATTTGTTTTTGTTCAATTTAGGGCAATTTATGTACAAGTATTGTAATAACTTGCTTCCATCTATTTTTGATTCTATGTTCCTCAAAAATCAGTCATTTCATAAATATCCCACTAGGCGATCTGGTGAATTTCATTTACCTCTTTTAAGAACGATTTTTGCTAAAAACTCACTTATTTATGTAGGCCCAAGTTACTGGAATTATTTGAATCATGACTTAAAAGATGCCCCATCCATATACTCTTTCAAGAGGAGACTGAAGTCTTTTTTATTGCAATCGTATGACCCTACAATACTGAATTAACCTCTTGGCCTTTTTTTTTATACTAACCTGTTTACTTTGTCCCCTACTTGAAGAATTAATGGTATTTTTCCCCTGGATGTTTGCAGTGTTGTCATCTATGCCATTTTTTACCCAAAGAGTCTAGTAGCTGACTCTCCGTGTGCTACTTCGGCTCATATATCCCTCTATTTTCTATGTTCTTGTCTTTCTTCAAGGCGTCAAAATTTCGCTTTCCCCAGTAACTATCTTCTGTTTTTCTCGGCATGCTTCTGCCGAAGATCGCTGTTTATGTTTATGTTTATGTTGTTTCTGTTGTTCTGTTACTGTTTCTGTCTCTTCTTTGCGTTCTTGTCTGCTATTTCGTCTTCAGTTCGTCAGTCTTGTCCATCCCGTTTTGTCCTTTACAACCTTTTCTTTAGTAGTTGTCTTGCTGTCTAGTCTTGTTTTATGTTAGTTCGCGTCTATATAAATGTATTTATTTGTTAATCTAATTTCTAGTGGGCTTCCAGACTTCTTGCACTTTGTTATCTTTTTGTATATACGACGGTTCAATTTATCTTTTCGTTGATGTTCCTCTCCAGAGGGACCCACATACTACAAGCTCTGTCTTTTTAGTGGGTCCCTCCATTTTTCGCATTTAAAACAATGGTATACATGTATTTCGCTTTGATCACTTATGTTTCTTTCTTGCAATACAATGTATGATTACTTTACGTCCTCAATTGTTATACTCTATTTTTATTACACTATGTTCTACTTACCTTATTTTCTGTTACCAAATGAAGTGAAACATATGTTTTTGTGAAAAATGAAATAAACTTTGAACTTGAACTTGAACTTGAACAAAACACAGTTTTTTTGTTAAGGGTTTGATGATAAGTTGCCACTTCTCAAAGCCAAGAGCCGAATTTCACAGCGACCAAGACCCTTATAATAAAATTTGATTTCCGATAAGTCATCACAGTTCATTTCGATTTTATTTGATTTTCATTTCTTGCAGACCTATCATCGTGTTATCTTGTATATATCTAGATGTGACTTCTAAATCGTTCATTGCATCGCACACACATTATTTTACTGCACACACACAAACCACACACAACAACAACAACAACAACAACAACAACAACAACAACCCTTACGTGGTGGCTTTCTTGGCATCAGTGCATGTTGCAACCCCCTGGGCGCTGGTCCACGTGGTGTAAAGCACCTCCTCACCATCACACTGTAGACACTGGCCAGACCACGAGGTGGTCGTATCGCCGGAGACGGCAGATACAATGAAGCTGAAGGCGGGAAAGGTGTTGTTGGGGTTTGCGTAACCAACAACTATACTTGGCACTGGGGTGACAGAAAAATGAGTGAATAAAAGTATAATCATTAGATGTTTCCAATTTTAACTGCGATGCTAAGACACAGAATTACACGTTACTACAGGAGGAAAGCGGGGGCAGATGCCCTATCCGTACTCATGAAAATCTCATATTTTGATTAAATGTTCAGAAAAAAATGAAAGTTCAGCTTCACACACACACACACACAAAAAAAAAATATATATTCAGCTACGAATATGCGATCAACCAACTTTTCTCAGTCCAATCCAAATTATATCAAGAGTCTTTATTATATATATATGTATATATATATATATATATATATATATATATATATATATCATATGCCTTATTTCCATTGGTATACATTTAGCAAGGGATGGGGAGAATAAATATAAAAGAGAAGGAAACTGAAGGATTAGACGAACCTGAGTAGCCTGTAAAGAGTGCCACATGAGTGTCGTATTCTCCGAGAAGTATTCCGCCTGAGGTTCGGCTTAAGATCAGTTTGTCATTACACCTGTTGTACCACTCTCCTTCCAAATCGCAGGATAGCACTGTGATAATTATGAGAAAATGGATGGCGCTCGTTATTCCGGAGGTTGGTTTACAAGAAACTGAAATAAGATTCGTTAATCCGAAACACACACATTTCTCCTCCTAGATGTTCATTAATCCGCAAATGAATTGGTTGCGTTAATCCGAACATTTGTGGTTTTATACGGAAGGTTCGTTAATAATAAAAATGAAATCATTTTCGTTATTTCGAACGTGTTATTCCGAAGGTGTTGTTCCGAAGGTGTAATCGGAAGGTTCGTTAGTTCGAAAATGAAATAAGGATTGTTAATCCGACTGGACAGAAAAAGAAGAAAAAAAAATGTGTAAGAGAGATGCAGGAGAGTTGAGCCAATTTTTCTTTTTTTTTAGAAATATTATCTAATTAATCCTTGTTTATGTCAGGTAGTTGTTGCAATATTCAAGTGCCGTACTATAAAGCTGTCTTGTACCTATAAAAATTTAATCTAAATCATTGCAAAATTTGAAGAAAAAAAAATGTCTTTATAAAAGTGTCAAGTGTCTCAACACTCAATCAGTGTAAGGGGAGTCGTGTCATGTCTTCAGGAGAGTTGGAGGCTTGTACATGTACGTCTTGTTGGAGAGTTTAACTATAATGTAAATGGATACAGATGAATTTCAAAAACTGGCTTAAAAGGGATATAGCCAGAAATGTTCAAATTATTACAAGTGTTCAAATTTTATTTCATATTTCCATTTTCTCAATGATGAGATTACAAAATTATTGACAACAAAACAAGAATACAAAATATATACAATCATGTCTTTTGATTGTAGAAGAAAGAGAAAAAAATATACTTGACACAAATGTACATGGTCATATCGTGTGAAAATGTCACTAGTATGATGGGGTCTACATAAAAGCTTTAAAGCTTGTAAAACTGTAGGTTCCCGAGTTCATAGGCATATAATTTTACACGGAGAACGGATATGTTTGTCTTGACCAACTAAAATTACACTAGTACAAAAAATCGATGAGTAATAAACTAATGAACCACATAGATATCGCACAAACCAGACTGCATACAGGTCTCGCAGTGTTTGAAAAACAAAAATGCTATATTATTAAAGATGTATCGGTACCATGAAATAACTTGAATAACTTGGTGCTGCGGACAAGGACAAAAGACTGGGAGCATAAAAAAGTTGCTAAAAGCTTGGTAGTGTGTATCCACTAAGTAATAACTGTTCTAATTTGCGTTTGAAGGTGAATAAAGATAAGGAAGAAGTGATATCTTGAGGGAGATCATTCCAATATCTGGGTCCAGTAAATATAATTGTTTTCTTTGCAAAAATACTACGAGTAGTGCGAGTACGGGGAAGGTGATAGGCGTCACTTTGGCGAGTGGGATAACAGTGGATAGAGCGATTCCTTTTGAACATGTGGATAAAAGCAGATGGTAATTCATTAGTTGTTAGTTTATACATGAAAATTCCGAGATTGTAATAAAACAGGTCTGGAATTTTCAGAATTCTGTTTTGATGAAAAAAACAGTTGGTATATGAGTAAAATATCCGGCGTGGTTAATGATTCTTATTGCACGCTTTTGAATACGGAGAAGGGAATCTAGTAATGAGTGAATTGCATTTCCCCACGCCAAAATTCCATAATTAAAGTGTGGAGATATTAAACAAGAATATATTCTCTGCAAAATATAAACAGGAAAGAAATGTTTGAGCTTATTCAAAATTCCAATATTTCTAGACAAAATTTTACTTACAAAATTAACATGAGTTTTCCAGGATAATTCCCGGTCAATCCAAAGCCCTAAAAACTTTGTGTTATTAACCTGCTTTAAACATAAATCATTTATTTTCATATCATATGGAACAACATTCAAAGAATTACTGAATACCATGTAATGAGTTTTATCTATGTTCAAGGATAATTTGTTCGCATAAATCCAGGATTGCACAGACCTGAGCTCAGTATTCATCATATTTATTAATGCATTAGGGTCTCGATGTGAAAAAAACAAGCTTGTGTCATCGGCAAAACAAATGAATGACAAAATTTGCGATGATTTTGGAAGATCGTTTATGTATAAGATAAATAAAAGTGGGCCCAAAAGGGAGCCCTGTGGGACTCCACATGAAATAGGCCTTAATTGCGAATCATGGCTATTGATATTAACAAATTGCTTTCTTTCTGTTAAATAACTCTTAACCATTCTAAGGGGGTCCCGCGGATTCCATAGTGACACAATTTATAAGACATGATTTCGTGATCTATCGAGTCGAAAGCTTTAGAAAAATAAAAAATAAAAACTCCAATTGTATGTTCAAAACTATCTATAGCATGAGCTACCTTGTCTATAAAAGTAAGTAAAGCATGGGTTGTGTTATAATGTTTTCTAAAACCAAACTGAGAATCCGACAGAAGAGAAGAAATAAATCTTAACATTATCTAAATCTACAAAATTGGTTTTATCTTACATTCAAGTATAATTATATCTGAAAACGTGAAAAGTTCAAACAGTCATAATATGCATTTTATCGACACCCCTCATAATAATCATTCCTATTTATTACAATGAAGTTTTGCTTAATTACATTTTACAACAGGACGTCATTACTTTCACTCATCACCTTCCTATAGATAATCCCTTGCATAATGAAGCAAAGTAAAAAAAAAGAATACTAATGATGATGATGATGAAACAGTATTCATACCGCGCCATTTCCCTGTAGAAACATTCAAAAGGCGCCCAAATCTGAATTGCAACCTGAATCTTAAAAACTAACAGCATCATACTCCTAGACAAACACTGAAATACTTTTAAGGTATTCAAGTCATATTTCTGAAATAAAACAAACACATATTTACCTTTTCAGGGTCCATGTGCTCTGTATCAACCTTTGTTTAATTATTGTGCATGACACATGAATAAAAACTACAGGCAAGAAATGTAGGAATTAACACAAATCATGAACTTTGTAGAAACAAAATTTACTACTTCCGGCTGAAGTACAACAATGTTCTGGTGTCATTACAACAGGAAAGTAGTAATTTAAGTCCAAGAATGTGTGTACACTCTTTAGTTCCTATACATCCATATGTGAAAAGCAAAGATCATTAAAGGTATAAAACACGCAGTGATTCATGCCATCAGAGATTTGCTGATATTTCCTTTGGAGCCCTTGTAATTGCCATTCTCTTAAAATGGACATTTCCAAAGGCGAAACCAACTTTAAAATCATGCAAATTAAACCCCCCAGTCGGGATACAGCCTGTGCTTGTGGAAGAAAATTAACTTCTGTGAAGTTGGGCTACTCTACTCTCTTCATAATTGGATGTAAATTGCAAGCAGAGTAAAATTCAATAGTTTCTCAGTCACATGTGGTAATACTCTTACTTTCTATGTGAAACTCAGAAATTCACTTTTTTTTCGGGGGGGGGGGGATTGTGATCTGTATCTTTGTTGTGCTTTACCACGTCTGCTTGCTTATGCTAAAGTGACAGTGAGGTCAAGCACTACCAACAGAGGGCACAATTGCATGCACGTGATGAGGAGGTGGCTCAACTCTCCTGCATCTCCCTATATAATAAACCTTTGGAGTTATAGGAAACTTATTTCATTTTCGTATTAATATAGGTTTTCCCGCCCAATTTCATCAGATTTGCATTCGATGTAATGATGCGAGCATTCCCCTTCGAGCGAATTTGAATGATCACCGAGATCAACATTCAAAAAGCTAAGTAGTTTATTCAATTTAAAATAGCCCGTGAAGCGCATTCAAATTCGCACCAGCACAGCTGCGATGAACATTCAGGAATTCAAATTAACGAATAGGCAAACATTGATCTGGGCAGTGTTTTTCGTTGCTGCTCATGTTCTTTGTAAATTCTCCATCTGTTTGAATAACACAGGTACAACCACTCTCAGACGTACATTCCAAGGTACCTGGCACGTTAACAGATCGACGACTGAAGAGACCGAGTGACTGAACATCGAAATCATGAATAATTATGCGAAAGAAAGAATATCCCAATGCAGTGTATCTCACACACATTTCAAACCTCAAACGTGAATGAAAACAAAATCTGTAATACGACTGTAATCACACTTGACATATCGATGATTTCATGTGATCTCTCATTATGTAGGCAAAGTCGGGTTCTGTAAAATAATGTGATATCCATTTTGATGGGGATATAAAGTGAAACTAGCCAAATAAAAAAAAAATGAAAAGGAGATGTTGAAATTGAAATGATAACACTGAACGTTGATGAATTTGCCATTCATCAACGTAAAAATATTTGTAAGAATTGCATAGAATGACAGGACTTGGTTATGCTAAATGAATTTGAAAGTTCCAAGGTCGAAGTTGTGTGCCCATAAATGAAATTGAAACTGGTATTTGGTGCGAATTTGAACGTCTATCCAGCTGGCGCGAAATTGAATGGCAACTTTGTGCCGTTAAATTGAATGAATTTCTCTCTAAATTGAATGAAATAAAATCTGAAAGGAATGACATGAAATGAAATTGAATACTCAAAGAATTAAAATGAACCGTGAGAGTAGAGCAGTGACAAAAATTCCTTGAAGTTGAATGCCTTGTTATCAATTCGAATGCAAATCTGATGAAATTGGGCGCGAAAACCTATAACAACAATTTTTCCCAACTCTTTAGTTAAACAGATAAAATCAAAGCAGAGAGATAGCAACTTGCTTTGATGTTACGTCAACCCGAACATTTTCCAAAGATATTGTAATGATTGAACAAGACCTTGCAATTTTTTGGCTTACCCGCCTCACAGTTGGTTCCAGAGAATCCCTCCAGGCATTCGCACGTGTACATGTCTGGTCCGGCTACACAAATACCGCCGTTTTGACATGGTGAACTTGAGCAATCATTGATAGCTTGAAAGAAAATGAGGACAAAAATGCAAGTAGCCTGAGTTTCTCTCATGAGACCGAGGACAAAAAAAAAATCACAACTTTAAAAGTACTTTTTTCATACACATGAAATTCCCGGATGAAGTAATGTAATTAGTCTGTGCATGACTTGAAGAACAAAAATGAATTTGGACATGTAAAAGGTAGCCTATTCATGAAAAAAAAAAAGCATAGACTAAAAATAAAGACAGAAAGCAAAGTTTGAAATGAATGATTTTGGATGGGAAACATTTTGTTTAATTGATTTGTCGTCATCACCAGTCTCACATGAAACTAGTCATTAAATGATAAATGCACTTCCCTGCAGAACATATTATGCCATTGTCATTTCCCTTATTGCTGTGTGTAGGACATAAAAACTGTAACTACATGATGACATGATCATGATGATACTATTTGAGGAAAGTTTAGAATTATAATCGCGGTCAAGATTAATCATTTTGGTTAAAAAAAGACAATATTCTTGGAGACCTATTCTCCCTTGTGTGCCTCTCATTCGTGCTTTCTTTCACAATACGCTCAATTTGACGTTGATGATAGAGCAAATAGAAACACTAAGAATTCTATCAACTGGAACCTCACAAAATTAGCATACCTTCCTCGCAGGTAACCCCAGAAAATCCCTGGCGGCAATTGCATGTGTACATGGCTGGTCCGTCTACACAACTGCCGCCGTTTTCGCATGGTGAGCTTGAGCATTCGTTGATATCTTGAAAGATAATGAGATATACAAAAGATTAAAAAAATAATATTGATTGGCGCAACGTATCCTATTACATTATTTATAGCAACGTGATAAGTAATTAGGTTTATTACACATCAAATCCATTTCAATGACATAAAGAAATCGCTGAAAATTTGTTATTTGTTTTGTCATTAATATTTAATGGTTTATTCTTCATCCCGTTGTTAGAGAAAATACTTGTTATGTAATGCCCATGATTTTTATATCATGGTTATAACTCAGATACTGAGTAATCGCTATCCACTTAGGACAATGAAGAGATCTTGTCGATCACTTGCAGTTTATTCATTTTCTTCATTACAAGTCACATGACAGAAATATCACTCTACAAAATAAGGCCTAAATGCAATCATATAGTAAAAATGGATTAACAAGAGAAAAACAAAAGCCCCATCCAAGTATGCAGAAGGAATAATGAGAATAAAAGGGTGAGTGTTCTGCGGGGTCTGCTATTTTGAATTATCGATGAAAAAATGCCAAAATCAGGTGCAGAATGCACAGTGAGCATTACGCCATCAATCTAAGTTGTGAGCCTGAGTACAATACATCAACTGGATTCTCATGTAAGAAGTAGCATGACTGACGTATCTTTGGCCCGAATTCACGAAGGTGGTACAATTGAAACCATGGTTTAAACAATTGACGTTTTGTATGGAGCGCCAGGTGTCACATGGCCTATTTTGTTACGAAGTGATTTACGAAGTGATCTTCGTAACGAAATAGGCCATGTGACACTTGGCGCTCCATACAAATTGTCCATGGTTTAAACCATGGTTTTAATTGTACCATCTTCGTTAATTCGGGCCATAGAGTCTATACCTTTGTCCATGGCACGTTACTTCCAATTTCAGTGTTCATTTTGGCTTACCCTCCTCACAGTTCACTCCAGAGAATCCCTCGGGGCATTTGCACGTGTACATTGCTGGTCCGTCTTCACAACTGCCGCCGTTTATACATGGTGAGCTTAAGCATTCATTGATAGCTTGAAAGAAAATGAGGAAAAAGATTGCAAGCTGGCTAAGTTCTCTCATGAGATCCAGGACCAGAAGAATTCTTCCGAAATACTTTATTTCAGGCACATGAACTTACTTTCAGAATAAAGTAATGCTCATCACCAACCATTGACCATTAACCTGCTATCGGCCATATACAACAAGAATGAAATTGGAAACTTACTGAAAAGATAACCTACTCATAAAAAGAAGCATTACAACAAAGTAAAAGCCCAAAACAAAGTTTGAAATGAAAAATATTTCATGGGAAACATTAGAGTTACTTTGCTGTCTATTCGTAGCTTATTTGTTGTAAACCAGTAAGTTAACGCCAGTGTTCCAGGGTATGGAACTGGTTGTCAGTAAATTGTACTTCACTACTAAGAGTCATCGCTGCATTATGCTGAATAATATTCACTCTAACTACACATGGTGACATCATACTATGTGAAGAAAATGTAGAATTATGATTGCAGGCAAATTTACTTTGGGGCCTTTTCCCCAACAAGCTTGAAAGGCTTTAATTGGTCCCTCATCGCAATGAATATGTTTATACCGTGACTGGAAACTGTAATGATTGTTGTTTTTAATGCAGAAATAAGACGAAATGAATTGAAATTAATCATTTCGTTACAAAAAGACAATTCTCGGAGGCCTATTCTCCCTTGAGTGCCTCTCATCCGTGTTTTCTTTCAGAATTATATGATACGCTGAAATTGACGTTGATGAATAGGGCAAATAGAAACACAAATAAGCGGAAAAGGAACCTCACAAAAATTAGCAAACCTTCCTCGCAGTTCACTCCAGAGAATCCCTCGCGGCATTCGCACGTGTACATGGCTGGTCCGTCTACACAACTGCCGCCATTTTCGCATGGTGAGCTCAAGCATTCGTTAATAGCTGGAGAGAAGATGAATAAAATAATATGGACAGAGGTAGATGATATTTGGGTAACAAATCATATAACACTTATTTATGACAGCTTACCATGCAATTCAATAACTGCAAATTCATTTCAAATGAAATTACGGCACATTGCCGAAAACTTCTCTTTGTTTTGGTGTTGTTGGGTGTGTTTTTTCTAAATCAAGAGGAGGATATAGTTTTGGTTGAGATTGGGCTTCAGGTTTCCAACTTTTTTGTGAGATAATGAAAACCTCTTATGAACTATGAAAGATTATACAATTCTAAGAGGAATTCAAAATTATTTGATAAAAATTGGTTTTGAAATGGCTGGAATATCCAGAAACATACTCGGAGGTCCTTAATATAATAAGCGGCACCCATCTTTTATTAGAACCACTTTGTTTTACTTTTTTGGGATTATCTCAGCCTTTTCAAAACCAGTTTTTATCGCATATTATAAACTTTGAATTCCTCTTAAAATTGTTTGCTCTTTGATATTTCATAAGTAGTTTCTAATTATTTCGCAAAAAGTAAAAAACTGAATCCCCCCTTATATCACCCCTTATTAAAAGTTTGGTTGACGTCGTTCATCCCATTGTGGTAAAAAAAAAAAAAAAAAACTGCGTCAGTCTGATCGTTAAGTATACATTTTTTTTTTTGTCGAATGGGGCGGCGGGTAGCCATTGTTTGAATTGTCATTTTTTTATTATTATTTGATAGCTTTTACATTATCAACATCCATCACTGAAGTGTTATTGGGTTTTCTCGATCATTGACTTGCATGATGTGCTAAGTGACACATTGAGGGTAAATAATTTCGCTGAAATGTGTCACCTCATCATGTAACCTTGAACTATTGATGTTGAGGGTAACTATATTCAAATAGTTGACATAATAATATATACCAAATCCCGAATCTACATATTTCAATAAATTCAAATTTACCAGTATGAGATACACTAGTAGAAAAGAGAGAGGAAAAAGATAAATTAACCGAGTTGAAAACATTAAATTTCACAGTGAAATGGATTAAACAGTTGTAGCTATCAGTGGTCTTGATAAGAAAAATCAAGCAATGACATTAACTAAATTGCCATGCTGTATTTTTGTCAAAACCAGTACGAGTATGGCTGCATACATCTAAAGCACACGTTCGAACATACAAAAAAAAACATACAAAAGGACATAGACAAATACGAGTTTTACACTCTATCCTGTCGTTTTTTTTTTTGTTTGTTTTTTTGATGAAATCTACTAGCGTTCAAACAATACTTGTTTCCAATCGATTCATTATTATTGTTACCTGCACATTCTCGTAAGTCTATCTAATCAAGCAGTACATGACTGAGTTGCTGGCAAAATAAGGAATGTATTTTTGTGGTAACATATTAGCAATTTCTTACCCACAGAACACAAGGTTCCCGTAAAACCCGGCAGACAGGTGCATTCAAAGCTGTTTACAAGGTCCACACACGATGCACCGTTTTCACAGGGATCACTTTCGCACTCGTCGATATCTATAGCGAAAATGATTAATGTGTGCATGTTCTCGTTCATGTACCATCACTTCGAAATAAGATATGAGTAAAGTGAATAGATTCCTTGACCCCCTGTAGAGTAAGCAAAGGTAAGGGTCAAACATAATCAAATGCAGTTGTCCATGTTTTAGGAGGACAATGCTATTTGGTCACGATTTGTTTCTGTGTTTCAATACAGAAGGAGTTGAAAAAAAAATAATCATTTCGTTATGTCATTAAGTAATGTATCATTATGTAAGGGCCCTGAGGTTGGGCACCCCTATATTTTTTGTTTCTTTGTTTGTTTTGTAATATTTCGTGTGATACTCCGAAAGTGGAAATGGGTCAAAAACCAGACACCTCATCTCAAAATCGTAACCAACAGTTATTATATTTTCCTTAAAGTTTAAGTTCCAAACACCCCATTCCACAGTGGAGTTATCCAAACCTAACTCCAGAGAGAAGGTGCCAGTCAACTCCGGTGGGTCAGCATCATTATGCTTGATGAGACTTTCACCAACAGTAACCTGACTGCCTCCTCGCCTTTATTTCAGACTTTTCCTATTTTTCCCTTACCCTCGCGGGGACGGGGTAACAATTATTGGCTCATCTATATTATTTATCAACTCATTTATTTATTTAACACTCTTCACATTTTGTTGCGTAGCTAGTTATATAGTTACATGTTGCTTTGGATTAATCAGCAGTTCGTTCAATCAATAATACATTATTTCATTCACTTATTTCTTTAATGTAGTGAACGTGTAAATAATTAACCTGACCCCGTATGTTTAATTCAACAATAGATGTTGAGGAAACAGTTGAGAAGGCGACTTGTATAATATCACGCCTACTACCTTGTTCAGGGCGCTGGGCGAGAAGGCGAAAAGACGAAAGCCCAAGTAGATAATAAATGTTTGGGACAAGGAAGAACTTTCTCGTCTTTACAAGCTTTGTCAAGTTAATTGACCTCTTCTCTTCCTGTCCTCCAGTTTTTAGGACCATTTGCAAGTAACTAGAAATGACTTTACTCTCTCCTTCTCGCCCTACACAAGGTGCAAAATATAGACATGTATATCGCACGACGTCATCTCGTCCCAGGTTGAAACCTTCGTACCTGTTGTCCTTGTCGTTATAGCCAATTTCTTGCATCGAAGGAGAAGGCGCACTTGATCTTTTTACCAGGTATTTCCCATGCAGTAATTAACGACAAATAAAACTGGTATATTTTTTCTTACCAATAGAGCACAAAGTCCCCGTAAACCCCGGCAGACAGGTGCATTCATAGCGGTATGGAAAGTCCGTACACGATGCGCCGTTCTCGCATGGATCACTTTCGCACTCGTCGATGTCCACTGCGTAATATTTGAAAAAAAAAATCTAAATGTGCCACCCTGTTTATACACAGAATCACTTAAAAATAAGGTAAGTGCAAACGCAATTTTTTTTTTCGTTTCTGTGAAAAAAGAAAAGTTACAGGGATGATATATTGTTGGTTGAGGTGAAGATTCAGCTTTTAACTTTTTACAATACAATACAATATTAGTATTTCTATAGCGCTCTTACAAATAGTACAAATGTATCACAGCGCTTCACAAATCCATCTTTCACTCGGGAGGTAGGAGAAAAGAAAGATAGAAAAAAAAATACAACAAACAAGGAGTGAAAGAAAAAAAAAAGTACATAATGAATCAATCAGTTATTGAAAAGGAAAGTCTTCAACGACTTCTGGAAAACTGACAGAGATGGTGATTCCCTGATACTTTGAGGGAGCTGATTCCATAGGCGTGGGGCAGCTGCTGAGAAGGATCTGTCTCCTGTCTGAGTGAGAGTCCTAGGGTCAGACAGCCGGGTTGGGTCTTGGCCTGACCGCATTCCTTGTCTTTTAGATTGGTGACGTGAAAGTAGACTCATGAGGTAAGATGGAGCGCAATTCTGAAGACATTTGTACGTGATTGACAAGATTTTGTAGATGATTCGCTTTTGCACAGGGAGCCAGTGTAATTGCTGAAGAAGAGGAGAGGCATGGTCACGCTTCTTGGCTAGAAAAACCAGCTTTGCAGCACGGTTTTGAGCACGTTGAAGGCGCTGGACATTTCTTGAAGAAGTACCTGACAGCATGGAGTTTGCATAGTCTATTCTTGAGGTAACGAGAGCTCTCACAGCATGCTCACAAGCTTTCTTATCGAGGAAAGGCCTGATACGTGCAATATTTGAGAGATGAAAATGAAGCGAACTGCTTAGAGAAGAAACGTGGTGATTCAGCTTCATGGAGGAGTCAAGTTCGACACCCAGGCTTCTAACTGAACTTGATGGATGAATGACGACATTACCAACAGTCAGGGTGACATCAGATATCAAGGGATGGAACCGCGGATTAGCGACAGCAAGGAATTCAGTTTTGTCACAGTTCAGTTTCAACAGATTACCCTCCATCCACAGCTGTAGGTCCCTGACACATGCAGATAATGTGGTGAGAGCAAGTTCAATTGCCTGACTGTCCTTCGGGTCTGCAGAGGTGTAGAGTTGCACGTCGTCAGCATAGCTATGATGCTGTATGCCCTCATGGTGATTGATGATGTCAGCCATGGGTTGAGTATATAGACTGAAAAGTTGCGGGCCTAGTACGGAACCTTGAGGAACTCCGAAAGCAAGAGACATTGGTTCCGAAAGCTCACCTGTAACCTTCAACCTGAAGCTGCGGTCGGAGAGGTAAGAGGTGAACCAAGCTTTCACACTCCCGGAGATGCCAAAGTGGCTCGTCAAGCGAGCCAGCATAATATCATGGTCAACACAGTCAAATGCGGCAGACAGGTCTAAGAAGACGATGAAGGTAACGAGCTTGTTGTCCAGTGCTCTGAGGATGTCGTCTTGTACCTTCAAGAGAGCAGTCTCAGTACTATGCCAACGTCGGTAAGCTGACTGATTCTCAACATAGAGATCATTCGTATCCAGGTAGTTGGAGACTTGAGATAAAGCAGCTTTCTCAATTATCTTTGAAAGAAATGAGAGATTGGAGACTGGTCTGTAGTTTTTCAAGTTATCACGATTTAGGTTTGGTTTCTTGATCAGAGGAGTCACCACAGCTTCCTTCAACGACGATGGTAAGACACCACTACAGAGTGATGTGTCAACAATTGACGCAATGTAGGGGAGAAAAGTGTTGATGGTCTCCTTCAGAAGCCACGTAGGCAGTGGGTCTAGCAAACATGACTTATTAGGCGCAGAGTGAATTAATTTGTACACCTCCTGGGCCGTGATGGCATCAAAATCTGCCAGCTCGGCTCCAGATGCATCCACAATCGATCCACTTGAACAGACGTCAGTATGCGATTCCTCGTTCCTAAGTTGGAGATTTTCTCTGATCTTTTCCACTTTCTTTACAAAGAATGTGGCAAATCTGTCAGGCAATGATGTACATGTAGATGGCATGTCTGCAGGTAGGATTGCTGGTGACCTATTCAAGAGTGTGTTCAGGACACGAAACACGTTCTTCACATCTGCACTTTTCAACTTTTCTCTGTAATACTTTGATTTCTCCTTGTGAATGAGACGACAGACGGCATGAATCTGAGTTAGGTACTGATGGCGGCTCTCTGGTGTTTGTGACTTTCTCCAGCGCCTTTCGAGTTTTCGCCGTGAGCGTCTCGCTTGGTGAATTTCATTCGTATACCAAGGTGGATGACGGCAAAAACGATGAACACGCTTGGTGGATGGACAATGTTTGTTGAGCACATCCAGAATGGTACTGTGGTAGAATGCAATCTGATCATCAACATCACCGTCGAAAGGAAAGTCATGAAACGCTTCATTGATGTCGGTGATTGAGGAACCCTTGTCTAAGTTTCGAAAGTTTCTGCAATGCGATGTTGCATCACGTTGCTTAGGTTTAGCTGCATCAACAGTACAGCTAATGATGAAATGATCCGAGTACAGTTTATCACAAGCTCGACATTCGACCACAGGTGACTCATCCAGCCGGGAGATTACGAGATCAAGAGTGTGGCCTAATTTGTGTGTTGCAGTATTGACATGCTGCTGCAGACCTGCTTCCTCAATGATTTCCAAGAAACATGCTACATCAGGCTTACGAGGGGTATCTACGTGCATGTTGAAATCACCCAAGATAAGAAGCTTCCAGGAATACGTAGTCAGCTCACAAACAAGTTCCTCAAACTCCTGAAGAAACTCATGTGTCTTAAAACCATTCCTCATAGAGGATGGGGGTCTGTAGATGACAACATAACATATTGACCGTGAGGGGTTGGTAACAGCAGCTAGTTCAAAGGTGTCGTGGGAAGACAGGATGTTGATGTTTGCAGTGGACAAGTTCAATGCAGTTTTGTAGATGACTGCTATCCCACCATGAGGGTCATTCCTACCACGGGCCACATTTAAGAATGTATAACCCGCTGGTGTGCACTCATCAATGACAACCGGATCAACACTATGCAACCAGGTTTCCGTAAGGAACATGATATCCACATTGCTGTCAATAACATGTTCAAGCAGGAGGTTAGTCTTGTTCCTCACCGAATTGCAGTTCCATAATTGAACATTCAGTTTACAATCATGTTCCTGAGGTACATTCACAATGTTACTCAGATTTCTGCCATTGTCATTACGTACCTCATAGCGCCAAATCCTATCGGTGAGATTCGATGCCGTGTATACACGAATCTGTCTCTGTTTTCGCCTTCCACCACGCTTGCCACGATGCTTCCTGCATCTTCTCTGATGACCAACACTGTGTTTTGATTTCAAGAGAAGATTAACAGGTGCCTGCATGAGTATGTCAACCTCTCTGCTATGAGGATTCAGGTGTAGAAGAAAATCTCTATCGTAAATAAGTCGTATACTGTCCTGTGCAGTAACAGCCATTTTGAATTCAGTGTCCAATTCTGAAGAAGGCAGCGTCAAGGCCAAGGCAGTGAGAACAATGCAAACAATACTTGTGGTAGCTCCCGTCTCCATTGTTACCTTGGGGCATGAAAGGGCAACTAAGACATGCGTCCTTTGTTGTCGTGGCTGACTGAACTTGAATAAGTCATGCTTGCAGACAGGCAGCAATGACCAGTGAACTCAACACAAAATGGCTCATGCAGGGAAACTCAATGCCAGCCGAGGCAAAACATGATATCCTTCAAGCACACACACCACAGGCTGAAAATGTCCAAAAATCGTCCAGTACGTTCCTCAAGCTATATCCGAACCTCTGTTATTATTTTGAAGAAACTAAAGCATTCAGGGGGGATATTGAGAGCAGATGAAGGGGTCGACCTGCTAGGCGCACCACCTTGCAAAAAAAAAAAAAAAAAAAACTGTTTGCGAGATACTTAGATACCACTTTATGAAATGTTATAAGAGCACACAATTCTAGGAGGAATTCAAAGTTTATTAGATGAAAGTCGGTTTTGAAATGGCTGAGATATTCAAAAACAAAGTAAAGCAAAGCGATCCAAATAAATGGTGGGTCCCTCTTTTTATTACGATCGCTTTGTTGTAGATATATCCGCAATTTCAAAGCCAATTTTCTTCAAATAAACTTTTAATTCCTCTTAGAATTATGTTCTTTCATATTTCAAAAGACGCTTCTCATTATCTAAAAAGGAAAACATAAAAAAAGTTGGAAAGCTGAAGCTCCAATCTCAACAGAAATTATACTATCTCTTTAAACATAATCATACACAGTTTTTCATATTTGGCACGGGAAATGCTATTTGGGCATGATTGCTTTTTTTTTTTCAGTGCAACAAATTCAACATTTAGTCTTCAATTCCTTATTTCAGTTAGTAATATATCAATTGATTTGCTTTGTAATTATGTCTTTCATCAATTCATTTATCTATTTGCCATTCTTCAGCCAGTTACATACATAGGTAACTTTAGATTTAATAATTCATTCAATCATAATGCATACATCTATTCACTTATCTGCTTCTGAGTGTACGCATTTTGAGTCACATGACAGAAAAAGTCTCAAATATCCTAAGGAAATTAACAAGTAGAATCGTGTATCAAAGATGGATTAAAAACAAACGAGCCATCACAGTATTAGGTATGAAATGTTAGAATATAATGGTCTTCCACGAAGTCTTTGGACATTGACAATGAAACGATAATAGACTTATAGGTACAAACAAGTACTTAAGTACGAATTTATTATGCCATAATTTCAGTTTTGTGACACCGACGTTTGTTCGTCAAGTAATAAGCCTGCATAATACTATGAACTGGATTCTCATGTAACAAGAGCAAGATTTTAAGTGCACAAGTCATTTTAAGTGTCCTCATGAACGTTCGATCGTTATGTTGATGTATATTTTTACAGTTGAAAACTCAGTACTGAATTTGAATCAATTTAACGCAGTTTGTTTCTCTCAAAATTGACATTATCTTTAGTGATACGCATATGAATGTTTTTTTTTCTGTAGCGTTTTTGTGGTAATGGCAGGGGGTGCAAGGCAGAATAATCACCATCAGGTATTTTGGTCTCTTACCAATGTCACAGTCAGTGCCCGTATAGCCTTCGGTGCAATCACACACGTACCCGTTCACACCGTCCATACATGTCCCGTTCACACAAGGATTGCTGGAACATTCATCAATGTCTGCAAATATTACAGTCATTTCCGTCACTATAATCATCAGAATATTCGACTTGAACATCTTATTGCAAGATAAACACTGTCTGGGAAAAGTCTACAAAAAGATGAAAATATACATTTTGTATTTCTTTATGACCATCATCATTACTATGATTATCGGGATAGTTTTTATTGACTTTACATGATTTACAAGGGACATGATTCATCTGACCCCTTGCGGCAACAATAAACGTGGAATAGTAACGAAAGCTGAAAGACTCGGTATTGTGGGGACACACATTTGGACACCATTGAATGGAAATGTTGGACCGGTTCGGATATACTCGAGAATTCTCGTAACAAATTATGCACAACTTTATCACTGGTCTCTCTGTATATAAGTATATTCATAAGGACTGGTCGAGAAATGTTTTCCGAAAAAAAAAAATATTCAACATGTCATATCTTCCTTATTTCTTATCCGATTTTTGTCATTTTTGTATCATTCCATAGGGAATATTCTTCTCTTTTTTGGGGAGTTTACTTATTTTTGGAGTGGATTTCCTCTTTAAAAGGTGAGGCGAGAATGAAGGCGGCGTGTGGAATATCACGCCTTCTTTTCGGGGCAATAAGGCGATAAGGCGAAAATGGAGAAAAAAATGAATGGAAAACAACTCGTTTTGTTAGGAATGAGAGAGCATCTTCTCATCCTCACAAATTTTCTCAAGTTTTCATATTTAACCTCTTTTCTGCTTGCCGCACAGCTATAATAAGATGGGAGTTTTTGCGAGTTATTAGAAGTCGCCTTACTTTCTCCTTTTCGTCTGACTCAAATTTGCATTGGACCTGTAATCGCATATCGCCTTCTTGTCGCACGTTGTGTTGTCAGTAATTATTTCTTGCATCGAATGAGAAGGTGCACTTTTTACCAAGTATTTTCCATACAGTAATTCACGACAAATGAAATTGACAATTTGTTCTTACCCATAGAGCACAAAGTTCCCGTAAAACCAGGCAGACAGTTGCATTCAAAGCTGTTTACAAGGTCCACACACGATGCACCGTTTTCACAGGGATCACTTTCGCACTCGTTAATATCTACAGTGTGGTAATGAAGAAGAAAAAAAAAACATAAATGTGTGAACACTGTTACATATCATTTATGTGGGTAATCATCCATGAGTCGTATATATTTTATATCTACATTCTTATCATTGAAACTATAGATATTGCTTTATTTTTCTTTTCTTTTTTCTTATTTTCAATGTGCAGAAACTGAAAATATAATCGTGGTATATCACGCCTATACTATACCTTGTTTATTGCAAGACGAAAACCCGACATGCCCAAGATAGACATCTTTGCGTCTTCACAACTTTTGTCAAAGTAGTTGATCATATTCTCTCCTGGTCCCGCTGCTTTTGGGAGATTTTGCGAATATCTAGAACTGATTTTACTCTCTCCTTATCGTCCTACACAAGGTTAATAGACTTGGGCACCGTTTCATAAAACTTCTGAGCCCTGACAAGTTGCAATTCTCTGACAATTACCATACCCACAGTCAGTGACCAGAGCTTCTCAGCCAATGAAAACCAAGGATTTTACTGATATTGTCGGACATTAACAACCTGTGAGATCCGATTACTTTCATTAAACTGTGCCGTGTCATCCCATTCATCTTTTCGTCGCACGCTGAAACTTCCGTACGTGCATGTCCTTATTGCTATCAGCAATCTGTTGTATCGAATGAGAAGACTCACTTGATTGTTTTTTACCGATTATTGACACTGCTATAATTCACGACAAATAAAACTGACAATATATAGTACTTTGTTCTTACCCACAGAGCACAAAGTCCCCGTAAAACCCGGCAGACAGGTGCATTCAAAGCTGTTTACAAGGTCCACACACGATGCACCGTTTTCACAGGGATCACTTTCGCACTCGTCAATATCTGTTATAGAATAGTATTGAAAAAAAAAGAAGAAGAAGAACCAATTGAAAACAATCTATTTAGGAAATAAGCAACTTGATGATGATCATCCCTTGTAAATTAGTGTAAAACAGCAGTAAAAAAAAATATATTTTCCATATTAAGTATGTATCATTAAATGCATGATTATCGTTCCCTCATTTACATATTTATGTGTTCATCTGTAACAAATTTATCGAAATGAAACAAACAAAAAGAAAAGTAGACATGAAATGATAACATGGAGCGTTCCAAATTTTGCTTCTAGAAAAAAAAAATCAAAGATCAAAATGATATACTGACGTTGATACACTAGGTGATTGATACATTTAATATAAATAACTTTGACAGGTGCAAGTGCAAAGGGTTGAAAATAAAATAAAGACTATTTGTCTATTTGTCTTCTGTTTTATAACAACGGATCGTTAGTTTGTAACATTTTCAAAAGCTGTTTGTCAGTTGCATTACTTGTCTGTGTGCGTGTTTTGGGGTTGTTGTTTTTTTACTTTGTTTTGCCTCATAGGCGCTTTGGGAACCCCATCTTAAAGAGCCTCAAATTGTCACTATAATATGACTTTACGTGTATATCTTGAGTTATGCACGATTCTGTGTATGCATGATTTTCTATGCCTCAGCTTTCTATGTTATTTGTTCTCATACATACCGGTTTCACACATGTCTCCCTCGTATCCCAGAATGCACTCGCACCGGAACTGATTGACTCCGTCGACACACGTAGCTCCGTTCATACAAGGACTGCTGTCACATTCATCAATGAGTGAAACTGGATGGAAAATGATCAAACTCTGAGTTAAAGGGATTGTATAGTTTTGGTTGATATAGGACTTCAGATTTCCAAGTTTTCTTTGTGAGATGGTAAGAAATATCTTATGGAATATGAAAGAGCATAATTCCAAGAGGAATTCAAAGTTTATTTGATGAAATGGCCGAGATATCCAAACAAATTGTTACTAATAAAAGGTATCCAGGACCCATCTTTTATTAGGATTGCTTTGTTGTACTTTGTTTTTGGATGTCTCAGCCATCTCAAAACCATTTTTTCTCAAATAAACTATGAATTCCTATTCAAATGGTATGCTCTTTAACATGTTTAACATTTCACAAAGTGGTTTCTAAGTATCTTACTAATAGATAAAAGCTTAATTTTCATCTCAACCAATACTATACCATCCCTTTAAAGACTGCAACTTGCTGAAAACATAAATCCTAACATAATTTATGCACTGCATGTCCCGGGGATTGGCATCAGAAACAAGTTCTGAAAAATAAACTTATCGTTTTCTTTCTTCTAGATGTAAATGTGCCTTTGTTGTCAATTCATACCATTTACCTTTAATTTGTGAATCATTATAATCTAGCTTTTAAGCACAATAGTTTATGAAAAAAAAAATATCAAAGCCTTGTTGGTGGGAGGACGTTATGGGTATAGAATCTTTCTTTGCTGAGCCTTTTTAATTCCATAAACAACATAGCTTAGAAATTCACAAGAGTTAAAAAAAAAAATCAATTTTACCGCACAATACTAGACAGTAGGTAATCATTGAAATGAAGTAATATTTAAGGGTATAGATAGATTATACTTGCCAGGATTAACTTTCTTGTTTTATTGACTTACATTAAACCTCAATCAACTTGTTTATCTGATTTCAGTCTGTGAATATCATCGATCATGACATTGAGTTGAACTAACATTACTGAAATGTGTGTTGCTCTGATTGACAATCGGACGATGCACATGTTTATAGTTGGATGGGATCAAAGACTACAACAGAAAAACAACGTGATGTATCAAATATCTAATTGAAGTTTTTTTTTCTCAAATAACAAAACGACTGCATGCAAGGGGGTAAAGTACACGTTTTGTTACAATCGGTCGACCTATAAACTAAGATGTTGCGTAAAACTTGATTAGGTGTCAACAAACATTTTGCATTTCATATAAAAGAAAAGAATACCTGCTTATTTTAGTGGTACACCAAACCCTTCCATCACACACGTACATGTATCATATGGTGTAGATCTTGGTATGTAATGACTTGCTATCAATCATTCACAAATATGTAAATATCTTTTTGCTGTCTTCATGATGGCAAACCAAAACAAAGACTCATCGAACGTCTTCATTTTGTGTTCTTATGACTCTCAGTGCTCAATACCACCTCGTGTTCAATCTGTTTCAATGTTGGCCCTAATCGCGGACAGACTCTGGTGGGATATGTTCTCTGAAAACAATATGAATGAAGAACATACTCTATATACAGTAAAATTCATTACTGACTCAACAGCTCAAAACTTGCCTTGACATTGCACTTCTCTGCAGACGGTCGTTTGAGAAGGAGAAAGCTCAAAGTCGGGAAAGGCATTAGGACCTTTCTCAAAGATTAGGCATACAAATTCCACTTCGGAGCAGACTGGCCCGGTTCTCAGGTCCAGACTGTACATGAGGTTAGAGATGATCATGGTCGTTCCGAACGAGATACTTGTCGAAGCCTGCTCGAAATTGAGACTGATGACACTTTCCCCGTAGCGAGTTCCACTTCCGTCTGCGGCATCATTGGCAAAGCCGGTGATCCTCCACAAGTCATTTCCGAAGGCCGAACCTCCGCCGGAGCTTGCCTGCACGGCCAGGCTAAGACGAAGGATGTTGACTGCTCCCTCCTGGAGGTCATCAGCGATGAAAAGGAGAGAGTTCTGGATTTCCAATCCTGCATGAAGATTCATGTTCACATTCTCCTGATATGCACAGATGGATGGTCACTCAGACGTTGGTCGATAAGTTGAATTTATGTAATATTTTTTAGACTGTGCGTGACTACCCTTTGACCTTTATGCTTGGAGACTAAACGTCTGGTATCAAGACTGTAGAATCAAAAAGGAAAACCTTAAGACCTCAAGACATCACTAGGCCTATCAGCTTTTGATTTTACTATCACCATTTTTTTTTTATCATCACCCTGTCACCATCATAATCCTAATTTACCCAATCTTTATGAATATTTGTGCACTAAAATGCAAAATCTAATGCATTATACATGTTCACGTCTCTTCTCCCATTCTGCTAAACAAAATGTATATGCTTCTATCCGACCTGTCTCCCCCCCCCCCCCAAAAAAAAAAAAAAAAAATTGTTCTCCATACCGGGTTGTTGAAACATGAACTTGTATGCATCAATTTCGTTCCGTTTGCTAAGTTCTTGGTTTGATCGTCTAAATAAATCATCATTCCTTTCAGGAGAGTGACGTCAATATATCTGTCTACGTTTATCGTCTGACATAGAACAACTTGTTTCATTTCTCACCTCGACACGTGATAGGTTGACAAGCCGTCAGGACACTGTCATCGGGTTGGCCAGATAGAACATAGAAAGGATTGGATGCGGGTCCTCTTGCCGAGGTGATGCAGACGTAAGGTACATGAGCGCAGTTCACATCACCAGATAGATCCAGAGTAAAGCTTAGTCCCTCGAAGACAGCGGTTTCTGCAGGAGCGATACCAGTTCTCCCCTGCTCCTCAGTCACCGATATTTGGTAGGTTGACGTAC
The DNA here is from genome assembly GCA_033980235.1 of Diadema setosum. Lineage (NCBI taxonomy): Eukaryota > Metazoa > Echinodermata > Echinoidea > Diadematoida > Diadematidae > Diadema > Diadema setosum. Next base: position 2,574,290 of record CM067064.1, read on the forward strand.
TTGGTGCGCTGCCATTTTCAGTCTGACTGCCAAAAGCAGTGAACTTCCATAGGTTAGTCCCAGTCACACCATCAGTTCCACCAGCGTAAAGGATTAAGTCAAGAAACACCGTCTGGTCAGGTTCTCCCTCCCGAAACAGCTGACCCGGTGTGATGTCTAAAGAGGAGCTGGTTATCTGCACCACTGTGAAAGAATACAAATATGGCGACCTTGAAAGCAAAAAGCAATAATAGTAATGGAATTCTGAAGACCATGGTCTCGAGATGGTTAGATAATCTGTTTTACACGTTAAAGGGATGTTATAGTTTCGGTTGAGATGAGGCTTGAGGCTTCCAATTTTTTAGTAATGATGATTTTTTTTTTTTTTTTTGGATAATGAGAAACCTCTTATGACCTATGAAAGAACATAATTCTAAGAGGATTTCAGGGTTTATCAATTTGATGAAAATTGATTTTGAAATGGCTGAGATATTCAAAACAAAGCAATCCCAATAAATGATGGGACTCACCTTTAATTAGGATCGCTTTGTTTTGCTTTGTTTTCAAATATCTCAGCCACTTCAGAACCGATTTTCATCAAGTTTGATTTCCTCTTAGAATTGTATGCTTTTTCAACATTCCATGAAGTGCCTTCTATGTATCTTGCAAAATGTTAACAGATGAATTTTCACCTCAACAAGTACTACACCATCTCTTTAAACTGTCCTTCAACAAATGTATTACGTCATATTGCCGCGCTGTAAGAGTATGATAAAAGTAGTGGTATTTTGCCCCTATATAATTTCGATGCGACCATTCAAGACAAGGTAGTGATGTAGGAGTTCCTGTCTGAGTAGGCCTATTAGTGCATGGATGCTAAACAATATCAAACTAGTGGTTATATCGCTGCAATATATTTCTTTTACTATCCGAGCTCGTTGGTTTCCTGACCAAGACCGTATCTTAATAAATGACCTGAATCAATGCAGCCCTTGCACAGAAAATAGACTCCATGACAGGTATCACTTAACGCAACATCATAGTAATTCGATGTTGACGTTTGTTTTTACTTTGACTATTGCGTGCTCAAAACGAAATGTACGTATACATTTCTCAATTTTCCTCTCTTTTTCTTTCTTGAGACAAGTTCATGATTATCCCGCCTTTTATGCCTAAAATATGAAAATGCCTGACATTGTAACACTTCGATCAAAATAGATTTCCTTTTATTACCGTTCTCCTTACATGGTAAGGGAGTAGAACTCAGTGGTAAAAAGAAATTAAGAATATAATGATATGTTCAACGACCAACCATTTATTTTTTTTTTCAATTTTAACTGAGTAAGGCAATGGAGAGTTTATGCATTCATGAACACCAATATTTGCCTGGTCTTTGAGTAAGTGACTATGCTTTTGTTTTCCGACCGTCTCTAAAAAGCTCTCAAAAATGTACCACAATGTGGCTTTGTAATACTGATCACTAAGAACGACATTTATCCTTTTTTTTTTTTTTTGGTGTTGTTTAGTTGCTCAAAAAGTCAAAGTGAAGTAAATTTCATATCGAGAATTCAATGTCACTTCTTGTGAGGATAGCTCGCAAAAAGAAAATGTACAAGTAGTGTTTGAACATAATTATTGATTCAAATAGACGGCAAATTCACTTGCAAGAACAGCACATCCATACCTCTACGTTCGTGTAGAAACTGTATGCATTTTGCACACTAATTTCCATCTCTTTATCCTTTGGTTTCTGTTATTGATGGATGGTTAATTAACGATAATACCTACGTATTTTTCCATACTTATATTATATACAATATACATATATGTGTGTGGATGTATGTGTGGAGTGTGTGTTTGTGTGTTTAATGCCCCCTCCTACACCCTCCCCCGCTCTGTCTTTTCGCTTCCAGCTTGAGTGTCACCCACAAAATATTGAATATATTTTTGCCTCCTATTACAAAATGGACTGCCACCACCTGCCCCTGTTTCCTGCGTATGGCCATGTGTGTGTGTGTGTGTGTGTGTGTGTGTGTGTAACAGAGTTAGATCACCAATTTACTCATGACAAGATCGACTATCTCAGAACTACAAAATAGCACTTTTGACATCTTCAGCAGTCAGCCTAATGGTCATAAGAGGTTCAAACTAGCTTGCCGTCTTCTCGGATAGATACGAACATTCTATCACGCAAGGATACACACTATTTATTAGTTTTCCTTTCATAATATCGTAAACTCAACAACAATGTTGATATCAGACAGCCGCGAGTCCCTCTTTCGTTCAGTTACGAGAGCAACCAACCACCATCCTTGGAATGCCACGTTGTATCCAAATCTCCATTTTCTCGATGTGCGCAATTTATTTCCTGCTTCACGCAAACTTGGGCAAGAAAACATTCTTCTGGTATTTCATGGCGCTTTGGCTCATTGGCACAAATGTCATCGCTTTGTCCAGATACTGGCCGATTTTAATCATCCGCATTCCCCACACTAATACACGCATGAATACATGCACTTCACACTCTATACGCGCCAAACCGTTGGTCGCGGACACTCCACCAAATGGTACTCCCCGAAATTCAGGATCGGTAATTCTGTGTAATTCACACACCATCAACCTCCAAGGTAGGCACACTGCATGCATGAATGCTACAAACACAGTCCAGGAAGTGGACTGAGGCCATCCCATGAACATGATTATTATGAACACACATGTACACATTAAAGGCATTGTCTTTCGCAGGCACACTTGAGTGGAAGCATATGGAATGAGTCACTTATTAAAGGCCCCGTTCCACCGACCATCCGAGGTTCATATCCCCAAAAAGAGAACTAGACTTGGAATTTGTCAACACTGACAAATTAGGTGATCCGACCTATTCGGAAATCAATGATTTGAGTCCTGATCCCAATAGGCATGACCATACCGGTTTCATTTGTGTTGAGGGGACATTGGCCGTATGATGTTTGAATTCTCATTTAGAAAAGGGAGTCAGACCTGCCGTCTTTGATTCTTGTAACATGGTCTTTGAGTGTGCAAAATATGGGAAAGATAGGACATGTATTCACCAAGATACAGGATGAAACATTAATGACATTTGACCCTAATTTACATACCCAAGATGGTGTCCGATCAAGTAGTTGTTATTTTATGAAATAATGTACGTGGCATGAACTAAACATGTGCAAAATATGGGGGTGATAGGGGCTGTTTTTCTTGAGTTATTGCAAAGACAGTTGCAGAAAGAAATATCTCAATACATCGAAGATTAGCTTTAATTTCAGCCAAAATTTTTAACGTAATCCCGACATCGTATGAAAAAACAGAGAACACTCATACGATAGCGCAAAGTCTCAGCTACAACATGATAAAATCTGGGAGAAATTCACCGAATGGTAAGTGAGCTAGTGCTCGATAAAGACAATCATGTCAATTTTCACATCTAGAAAAATTCCCTCCCATAGAGATAACACGTCATAACGAAGATACAGAAAGAAGTACATATGACTTTTGACCCCACTTTGCACAGACAAGATGGCATCTGGGCAGAAAGTTGTTATTTTGTGAAATGATTCTTGTAACATGGTCTTTGCGTGTGCAAAATATGGGAAAGATAGGACATGATTTCACCAAGATACAGCACAAAACATTTATTACCTTTGACCGTAATTTACATACCCAAGATGGTGTCCGATCCAGTAGTTGTTATTTTATGAAATAATGTACGTAGCATGAACTAAACATGTGCAAAGTATGGGGGTGATAGAGGCTGTTTTTCCTGAGTTATTGCAAAGAAAGTTGCAGAAAGAAAGAAATATCTCAAAACATCGAAGATAAGCTTTAATTTCAACCAAGTATTTTGACGTAATCCCGACATCGTATGAAAAAAAAAAAACGAAGGGCACATAACCAATAGCGTAAAGTCTCTGCTACAATACAATCTGGGAGAAATTCACCGAAGGGTAAGTGAGCTAGTGCTCGATAAAGATAGTCATGTCAATTTTCATTTCCAGAAAAACTGCACTCCCATAGAGATAACACGTAAACTGGTCAAATTTGACAAGGTTACTTTTAATCCATTTTTACGAGGTGAAGACTTCATCCGATCAAAATTTTGGAACCACATTACTGAAAGAACATTTATTAAGCTATAACGTACTGAAATCTGGGTGGAAAGTGAAAAAGGTTAAGTGAGATACGCTCGAGTGAACTTGAAATTTGATGACGTCATTTTGAAAATTTACTTTTTTTTATTTCATTAAGGAATTTGATATCTTTTAATCCTTTTTTCAACACTGCCAACCCATGAAATGACATATACATGTACAACTCATCAGCTTTCAGAAAATGTAAAGAAAATGGGGGGTCACCGTCCATCCTGACGAGTAAAATTGGATTTATAATTGGCGGTTTTTTGGCATAGTTGCACTGTATATCGCCATTGACGCGCGCACGGGTTTTCAGCTTTGACGGGCCCGTATGACGTCATATTGAGTCGGATTGACTTGAAACTTGGTAGAAATATTCCTTGACACTTCAAACTTCCGATCCGTGTAAAAAAACGGGAAATTTCTGTTGCATATTAGTTGTGCGTGCGTATATGAGTGCGCGCGTACGCCTCCGTCCAATTTTTTTCATTTTTTTTTCAAAAATTGCTCCAAATGGTCTGAAACGTGTGCAAAAAAAAAAATTTGAGCTCGATTGGAGCATGTAAATATTTCAACGCGCGCATACGCGCACGTTTTAAGGGAAGAGATACTTTTTGAGAATATGAGTAGAATTCGCTTGACTTGAAATATTGTGAAGTAAATTTCATTGAAAAATTACATTCTATCAATGAGATATGAATGAAAATGTGTTTTCATATAATGACGTCGTAATGACGTCATAGTGACGTCACGGTCGACTGAGCACTATAATTTTATTTGATCTGTCGTCTTTGGGACATGATACATACAAGGTATAAGTTTGAAATTGATAGGCAGAGGACTTTCTGAGCTAACCTCTGCACAACTTTTTAGGAGAAAGAAATAAAGAAGACTAAAGAAAGAATCAGTACAGATACAAAAGTGATCCGAGAGGATACTCGGATCACCTAACTAGATCTGTCGTCTTTGGGACACGATACATATATGGTATAAGTTTGAAGTTGATAGGCAGAGGACTTTCTGAGCTAACCTCTGCACAACTTTTGCAGAGAAAGAAATAAAGAAAGAATCAGTACAGAAACAGAAGGTGATCCGAGAGGATACTCGGATCACCTAAAAAGTCTTGCGTTCTAATGAGTTCCGATGAAATCTGATCCGACAAGCTCCAGATACTCTCACCAAGGCTGACCGAGGTTTATACCAATGCCAGAAGAGTCCCAGAACCAAGACTAAGTTAACCTATCCGATAACGGTTTAACTTGAAATAGACTTGAATTGAAAATGAATTACACTTAAACTTGAAATTGAATCGTCGGAAACTCAACAGACCGTATAGGACGTCGGCTGGACACGCCCGATAGTGTAATATACATCGGCTTGACTCGACACGTATCGGACTGACTCGACACTTAGCGGACACCGACTGGACTTGCGGCTGGAAATGGATAGAATCTGATAGAGAACTAATAGCACCCCATTCCACAGAGGTTTTTCTCATTCATCACTCGTCGGAAGCAAAGTTTGTTGCTTCCAGAAATGCAGAAAATGTGAATATAATATGTTGGTATTGCGGCCGTGCAATGGAAAAAAGAAATAAAATGAACGCTTCCCCAAGTATTGATTGACGGACTATTTTGATCACCTGGTCTATGCAATTTCATTCTTTGTTTAAACATGACTGATGAATCATACATAATTATTATGTATACATGTATATAATATATATATATATATATATATATATATATATATATATATATAGGTCTATATAATGAAGAAACACCTGGTAATGCAATTTCTTCAGGAATCTTGACTCCTGAAGAAGACGTAGGACGCCGAAAATTTAAGACGAATAAACTCATGCTTGACCAAAAAAAAAAAAAAAAAAATGCATTACCGGTTGTTTCTTCATTTCTTTCTGGAGTCAATACGTGAAATTTTAACATGTTTATATATATAAATATATATATATATATATATATATATATATATATATATATATATATCTAGATGGCACCTTAGGGAGACACATTGGGGGGAAGTGTCTTCATTAGGGAGACAACTGGTCATTAAGGAGACAATTTTCGTGTCTCCATTGCGTAAACTGCCATTGAACATGTATATAACAAATTTGCATATAAAACAAATGGAAATGTCTCCCAAATGACCCATCTAGGAGTATATATATATATATATATATATATTGGGGGGGGTCGGCAAGCTTAGGCATAATGTCGCTTTGAAAATGAGTGAAGTGAACCAACTGAGAAAAAAAAAAGATGACATTATACAGCGAACCAATGTGTCATATTGGAGCAGCGAATCATATCATCCTCTGTTATCAAATCTTTAACTTAAAAAGAAAAAAAAAACAGATTCGTCTCGCAATGTGACACTTTTCCTTCGTACAAGAGATAGCATGTAATGAAATTATGCAGAGGAATGTGTTATACATTCAGATGTAGTACTTTATTTGTACCAAAGCATGTGTCTGAATGCATTACGAAGGCTTTGCACTCATGTTATGACACCTTCCTGGATGGGAGTATACTATCAACTGACTGTTTTTGGAGAACAAATTACACATCTCTGTGTAATTAATTAATGCATTGAAATCTGTGTAATTGATCTATACATGGAACACTGAACTCTCATACCCCGAACAATGCAAAATTCTACTACTACTTAGAGCATTGCTTCGCTGGCATTGTTGGTACCTTTGTCTTTACCTTGTCTTTTGTCTTTGACACAACAGCATGTTCATGGCGACGGTTTATAATACATGTATACTTGCTTTTACAAAAGAGTTTTGCTGTTTGAATGATTTCTTAAATCATGCTGACTTTTTTTTCTTCTATTTTTGGCTTCCTTTCCGTAGATTGTTTGTCACAATTCATCGGAAGGAAACGAAAGATGGAAGAATTACTGTTCGCCCGCTGATGCTCATCAACAATGACAACTCTTTTCATCCCGAGTACATAACATGAAACCCGACGAAGTGTGACGACTATACGGAATGTTATTTTGTAAATAGAATTGTTTTTAATTAATCTATGCAAACATTGGGATTTGTACCTAGGAAACGTAACATTTCATTTCAGTACACTTAACAGGAACGAGTTATCTAAACTCATTTCTACAAAGTCATTTTTTGGTTTCCTTTATAAACCGTACGCTGAAAAATAGATTGTTTGTTGTAAACTTCTTCTTTTTTCCTCTCTCTCTCTCTCTCTCTCTGCGATCGTCGAACGCAACAGGGAGGAACTGAAGGATGCATATCTCGAGTCCAACGCCCACGAGTCATACATCCCACGATCTAGACACTAAGTCAAAAAGGCCCACCAGCTCGACATCAAGTGAAATAGGCCCACTACCTATACATACGATCGGCGAGACTGACAGTGTCAGTCTCGTGTGCCTTTTGTGCCTAGTGTCAGACTCGCGTGTGGGCCTTGTTTGCGTAGTGTCGAGCTGATGGGCTTTTTGCGTTGTGTCGAGTTCATAGGCTGTACCAGGGAGGTGGGAAGTTCCCTTCCTGGTATGACTCATGAACCGATGACTCGTGGTTGTTGGGTTCGCGGGATGTCTTGGAACTGAATACAGATGATACGCTGTGTTCAGACAAATCAGTTTCAATTTGGGCATTTGAGGGAGATTGAAGTATATCGCTGCGCTGCTGTAAACACACTTCTTTAATCATTTAAGATTTAGGGACAATTATAATCCAGTGAATATGATATCGAATGAAAGCAAACAGTAAAGCAACAGCTATCGGGTAAAGTACTATACCCACTTGAATGTAGACAGAGAAATTTACATAATATCGGCAACATGATATAGGCCTATACCTTTGAAGCACTCTCCATTCTTCCTGGCGTTACTGTTCTGTTATTATTTTGACTTTTTCTCTCTCAAAGGAGACAACATAATGGCAAAGTGACTTTTTCAACAAGCATACATCACACTTCCAAATTCCCTAGAACGTCATTACCTGAATGTAACGTCAATGTAAATCTTTTGTGTGTTTTTTTTTTCTTTGCCAACTAGTGAGGGTAAATGACAGTGAAGACTGAATTCAGTCACGAGATGAACAAGCTGCTATTCTTGTAATCTCGTGGGCTGCCAGAAGATAAGAGATAAGAGAAGATACTGATCCTATCTTTTGCAAGATTTATATAATGTAGCTCAGATTTATACCGATCTGCTGATTTAACGCCAAGTAAAAGTTACTTAGAGGAAAATAATCATTGTCAAAAGTTATCGGTAAAAAATCTCTGGCGTCATCGGTTTTGGGTGTTTTGTTTGTTTTTTTTTTTAGTAAAACTTGTCTCTGATGCTACTTACATGTATTAGCGACTTAAAACCTACATCAGCCCTTCGATATTCAACTATGTACATGATTTATTCTCCTCTAGTTCTGTTGTTGAGAAAATTACAACGCTCATGGTCGCATCTTATGTTGACACAGCTTCGCCAAGCAAGTACAACTTTAATCTGATAACTCACCAGTTTGTGATGATACCACGTCGAAACACAGAGTGAAGCACAGCTGTGTGAACAGCATCCACAGCATATTGAACATGGTTCTGTGAGAGTTATTCCAGATCTAATTATTGCAAAGTAGAACTATCACATCAGCATGATTGTCTTGAAAAGTGACACGTTGTATATGAAGACACTCATCAAACTATACAAAACCACCTTCTCCGATACACAATCAGTTGACTGATCACAACACGCCCATAGCTGGCAATTTATGTTCCAAGTTCAATGGACTGATTGTGATTCTGCAATATTCGTTGGATACCCGCTCTGGTGCCGCCTTGTTGTCTTTTCCCTGTATGTACCTTTGTACACACATCTGTTTGCATCGACCGAAATCATGCATGCCAGAATGCCATAAAGGAAATGTCGCATTAAATTAAATTCCTTTGTTCGTGCTAACAGCTTTGTTATATAAACTCATACAGCAATCAGATAAGTTCCACCATGTTCACTAAAACATATTGTTCTATCGCTTCTGCTTTACTCCCTATACAAACTGTTCTGGGTTGATCAGAATTGTAAGCATGTTCAAACCTTGTCCATCTTTATTGATTTTTTAGTTAGTCTGCGAAGACTTTGATTCTTATATATGATATACATATGGTGTTCCTCTTGTGTTCTTTAAAGGGATCTGGGGATGGTATATAGTTTTGGTTCAGATAGGGATGCAGGTTACCAATTGTGTGTGTATGTGTATGTGTATGTGTATGTGTGTGTGTGTGTGTGTGTGTGTGTGTGTGTGTGCGTGTGTGTGTGTGTGTGTGTTTGTGAGATGATGAGAAGCCTCTTATGAAATATGAAAGAACATGCAATTGATGAAGGAATTCACTGTTTATTTGACGAAATTGGTTTTGAACTGCATGGCTGATATTAAAAAAAAAAAAATCTAATAAAATGCGATAGGCCACGACTTTGATAGCATCTCTTTGTTTTACCATATTTTTGGATATCTCAGTCATTTTCAAACGGATTTTCATCAAATTACGCTGCCAGTAAACCCACAGTGTTCGAGACAACTTAACGCCCTTCTCATTCTCAACTGACGTAACTGTCTGGATATCTTGCTGAGGAACATTCATCGATTCCTATAGGTATAATAACTGCAGTCAAATTATTTTTCATTATTTTTTAGGCTCGTGCCTGGCTACATAGAAGTACAGTAACCCGTATATGCAATCTTCGTCGACTGCAATGGGTCACGCCGCCTGGCTTATTGTAACCACAATTATATTGATTCCAGAATATTGTATTGCACACTCATTCAAAGCCTTGTTCATGCTCTTTAAAGCTAGCTCATTGTGTTGCATTTCATCACGTACGGACTCTTTCTATCCTTTGTGTTGTGGGGAATCTGGGATGATTTGAATCGACGGTTATGAAAACAGATATTATATATATATATATATATATATATATATATATATATATATATATTATATATATATACATTTTCCCAAATTCATCAGTATACACCATAATGGTGTGTACTGATGAATTTGGGAAAATGTATGAATTTGTGATTTCCGATATGATTATTTCTGTCTGTATATTTATATGTAACATAATCGATATTATGTTTGAATGTTATTATTGTGAAATTCTGTCGATATTTATTGTATGATTACACGATTCATGATCACTGTTGAGCGTCACGAGTTGATCTGATTGGATATGAATGATATGGAAAATAGTGTATGATGGATTTGTGAATATGATCTTGTGATGTTTTAATATGATTATGTTTGATTATATGCAAAATAAGAGGTACTATGAATGATTGAATGTTAATTACTGTATTTTTTGAACAGAAGATGAACACACGGTGCTGGGATGCACGATAACGATACGAGTCCCACGCAGGTAACTTATAGAAACTGTTGTTGTTTATACATCTGATCTAAAGTAAGAGTTGATATATTTTAGGTAGGGTTAAGGTTATTATATTTCGGTAATATAAGAAATATATAGGATATGTTGATGTAGATAGTGTTATATCAACCGGAGTTGTGTGTGTGTGTGTGTGTTTGTGTGTGTGTGTGTGTGTATGTGTGTGTGTGTGTGTGTTTGCTTCGGTATGTGTGTGTGTATGTGAATTTGTATACATGTGCGTACGTATGTGAGTGTGTGTGTGTATGTATGTGGATGTATACATATACGCAATGCAAATAGACATATGAATATGATATATATGTATATGATTTTGTTTGTGATCATCATGCTAAGAATTATAAGATAATATGATTATTATATGGCAGCATTATGATATAAGAATTTATATATAATTGGGGATACATGATGTTATTCTGATGATGATTTGAGGTCAGATCGGATATAGGTATTGAATTGAATGATTGATTTGTGTACATAAAGGAAATGATTTAGAAGATTGGTAATATATGCAATTGCATTATATATTATATGACACATCACATCAGGCCATTCATATAATAATTATTCTGTTGGCATATCCTGACGAAGGCCTAATGACGAGCCGAAAGCTTGACAAATAAAAGGGAGACTAAGATCGAGAGCAACGTCCCGCCTCAGTCCAATTTCTTTCAATTATATGCACCCAACAATGAGGCACCGCGCACGTTCGGGACTCAGGGAACTATCTCCCACACTAACATATATATATATATATATATATATATATATATATATATATATATATATATGATTATAGAGATACCAAGAGAAGAGAGTTGATGATTAGTTTTATTATCGACAAAGTGTTATTAAAGCATTCTGAAAATGCCACAATGCTCATTTGTGCTTTATTTTTTGTGAAATTAAGGGGTGTGTCTATATAGTCCATGCACAATGTACTTCATTAATACTATCGTGTGTGCCGAATGGCGTATGAGTGGGAACATTTTATGACATTATGGCATTTTGCTTCAGCAGAACAAAAATTTCTACTCTTGTGACAGCGATAACTAAAAGCAAACAAACAAACAAACAAACACAATTAACAAATTAAATGACCTCGAAGTTATTAGTTTGCAATGCCTCTTATTTTCTAAACAGAACTCCAATTGAAACATACACTTGATAATAAAACGACATTCATAAAAATCAACAATCCGGCACCTGCACCTGATTAAGATGACAGACTCCTGAATATACCTTTATGTCTTGAAGGGAGATTCCAGGCGATTCTCATAATTCTATATACATCGTACAGCCTCGTATTACATAAACCGATAGTATCATGTATAGATTTGTGGATTTTACTGTGGTCCTTGAGCAGATTAACCAATACTCTGAAAAAACCCAAACAAATTGCACTGAACCCTAGGCCCCCCATCCATTACCATTTATTTGTAGGCATTGTTTTCATACTTTGTATTTTGTTTTTCTTTTTGAACTCGCGTCATCACAGCCTAATGAGGTTACGGAGTAAAAAGGATGGAATAGTTTTGGTTGAGATGGAGGATTCAAATCAATTTAGCTTGTTGCGAGATACCTAGAAATAATTCGTGAAATCCACTTGTGGTAAAGAACATACGATTCCAAGAGCAATTCAAAGTTTATTTGATGAAAATCGGTTTTGAAATGACCGAGATATCCAAAAACAAAGTAAAACAAGGTGGTTGTAAAAAAAAAAAAAAAAAAAAAAGGTGAGTCCAAACTTATATGAGGACCTCTTGTTTTCGGGCATATATATATATATATATATATATATATATATATATATATTTCATGGCAGGCTTCGTATTATCTCACAAAAAGTGTCAGGGCCGGTGATGCGTTTTTGAAAGGGGGGGGGGTAGATTATACTTTAATTCTGGCGCCACATCTCTGTTTTCTCAGCTGACAAGCAAAATAGCACCAAAAAAAGGAGGCATTCAGCGCAAAAGTGTGGTGAGGGGCATGTGGTTAGACCCTTAGACCCGTTTAGGTTTTGAGTTTATTGTTGGTGCAGTGTACTTGCAATGTGAGGGATCAATTCACCATTCTAATGAAGTTTTTGACAACCTGGTGCAGGATATTATTGATATTAAAAGTAGCTTTAATGCACCCTTTTGTTTGTTGGGTGATTTTAATGCCAGGACGGGTTTGCTTGATGATTTTTTAGATGTAGAGGATGTGTTGACAGATCAGACTGGATTAGGCTTTTGTAATGATGTTTCTGATATGCATGTAACTACTGATGGCCTAGATATTCTAACTTCTCGTTATAATACTGATGTCCATATAAATAACAATGGAAAGTCTGTTATTGATTTGTGCCAAAGTTTCGATCTCAGGATTGTTAATGGAAGGATAGGGGAAGATCAGTCTGTCGGAAAGTACACATACTTCAACAAAAACGGTGGTTTTAGCACTATTGATTATGTTATTGTATCTCGCCAGTTGTTTTCTAACATTATACACATTTCAGTATTGATGTATTTGATAAATGTTTGTCAGATGTTCATTGCCCTGTCAGTGTGACCTTGCAATCGCAAAATTCTAAATCTGCTGATGTCGACACTGTTTTTAACAATTCTCAAAACACTGCACTAAACAATGCCGATTTAGATTTACAGCCTATATAATGAAAGTCAACGTTATTTGATATTTCAGTGGAACAGTGACAGCGCTGCAATGTTTAAACAGAAAATAAAGGACTCGGCTGAGCTAATGTGTGAAATGTGGAATGTTTAGATGGGAATGCAAATCAAGATAGTACTGATTTTTGTTACTCACAATTATGTGATATGTTCGTCAATGTTGCACAAGATGTTGGCATTTGTAAGTGGAGACAATCTCGTCATAATGTAAACACAAATGAGACTGTCAATAAGGATAAAAACAACCATCAACCCTGGTTTGATGCAGAATGCAGAGCTGCCCGGTAGGAATACTTGAATGTTACAAATCGATTAAAGAGGAAGCTTAAATTTCTGGGCAGTTCAGGAGCTACTTGTCTATTGAATCATTTTGAATCTACAGGAAAGCTTTATAAGAATTTATTAAGACATAAAAGAAGGACATTTCATAGAAATTTAAATGAATCTCTCCGTTCATTACAGGCGTCCAATCCGAAAGAATATCGGTAATTACTCAACTGTAATAATGAACGCAAGGTAAAGAAAATAGGAAATGTTTCATTAGGGGATTTTGTTAATCATTTTAGTCGTTTAGGTAATAGCCTAGATGACAAGCCCACAGGCCTGGAAGATAGTACTTCATGAATTTTTTGAGGCAGATGGTTCCTTGAATGCCCCAGTCACTTTGGAAGAAGTGGCACTAATGATTAAGAAACTTAAAAATTCAAAAGCCTGTGGAAAAGATTTCATAAGAAATGAATTCCTTACAATTTGTCCCGTAGAGATGCTTCATGTGTTGGTAAAGTTCTTTAATGTGATACTGGACAGACTAGGACAGTGGTGTAGTTCCAACTGAATGGTGCATAGGGATTATTATTCCTATTTTTGAGAATAAAATCATGATAATTATAGAGGAATAACTCTTTTCAGTTGTCTGGGAAAACTTTTTACTTCCATTTTGAATCATCGAATCTCAGAGTTTTTCGAAGCTGCTAGTATGTTAGGTGAAGAACAGGCTGACTTTCGTTCTAATTATTCTACAATTGATAATATTTTTGTTTTGACGACTATAATTGATGTTTATTTGCAAAATAAAAAACGCTTTATACTGTGCATTTATTGATTACAAGAAAGCATTTGATCTAATTGATAAATCATCTTTATGGTACAAAATGTTGAAGATGGGACTTAGGGATAAACTGTTTACTGTCATTAAGAACATTTATAAAAGTGCTAAGTCATGTGTGGCGGTCAGGGGGGAGATGTCAGAGTTTTTTTACTTGTAACACTGGTGTACGACAGGGTGAAAGCCTTTCCCCACTTTTATTTGCCATTTATCTGAATGATTTTCAAGAATACATTAGAAAATCATATGGTGGACTGAAATATTTGGAAAGTGATATTTCTGACCACCTGGAGGATTCTGATAATGTCAAAAAGGCTTTAAATCTTTCTTGTTTTCTTTATGCAGATGATACAATAATTTAAGCAGAAACTCCGGAGGAGTTGCAAAAAGCTCTTGATGCCGTGGATAGTTATTGTCAGACATGGTCCTTGACTGTTAATGCTAGTAAGGCTAAAATAATTGTTATTTTCTCCCGTGGGAAGGTCAGAAGAATTCCTGAATTTGTTTATGCTGGTGATCCACTTGAGGTTGTAGATGACTTTGTGTACCTTGTTAAATTTAATTATAATGGTAGTTTTAAAAAGGCAATTTCTAAACAAGTCACACATGCTAGAAAAGCACTTTATAGCATGTTGGTCAAGAGGCTAAAAAGTTACAGCTCTCTGTGGACACACAGTACCATCTATTTGATCATTTTGTTTTACCTGTTTTACTCTATGGTTGTGAAGTCTGGGGTTATGAGTGCATAGTCCAAATTGAAGTTTTCCATAGGAAATTCTTAAGAAAAGTTTTGCTTGTGAACAAATGTACTCCTGATTGTATGGTTTATGGTGAAACTGGACGTGGAGAATTTTGAACCATATTAAATGTCGAATGATTGGATTCTGGTTGAGATTAGTTAAGGGCAAAGAAACCAAACACTCATGTACAATTTTCAAATTTCTTCTGCATTCAGAAGGAGACATACACTCCCCGTAAAAATAACAATGGTAATTATTTATCGCAAATATTGTTGATTATGCAGGGCTAGGGAATGTGTGGTTAGCACAATGGGGTGGATTTAGTGCTGCATGGATTTCACACACTTAAAAAGTTAGACTTTTTGATATGTTTAGTCAAGATCGTGGAGAGCAGCCATGTCATGGCCAACTTAGAATTTGTACAAATTATAGAATGTTTAAGGATAATTTGATGTTTGAGAAATATTTACAGGTCTTGTGTAAGAAAGATTATATTACATTAAGTAACTTCAGATGTCGATCTAAGGGATTACCCGTTAATAAGGGCAGGTTTGATGCAAGCCTGTCAGATGAATTGCATTGTACTATATGTTCATCTGCAGGTATAGGGGATGAATTATATTTTTGTTTGTCCCTTTTTCCACAAACAGTTGACAAAGAGAGACTATTGTATTTACCAATTAAGTAGCTTGACGACCAGTAGACCAAGTGCATTACATAGGCTATGGCCAAACTATTCAATTCAGCTAATGCGTGCCATTTGAAAAAAAAAAAAAAAAAAAAAAAACCTAGCCAAATTTGTCAGAATGATTATGTTTCAGTTTTCGTCAAAACCAAAGAAGAAAGACAGTAGTTTTGTAGAAGGTAAAGATGTGAATGTGTGTACACGTAGTGGTAGAGTAGTTAAACGTCCTTTAGGGGAGACCCAGGAGACTTGAGCCACAAGGAGAGTTGATCCACCCCCTAAATCTCACACTTGCACTTTAGATAAAAAGTTAAAACTCCCTCTGCTGGTAGTGTATAATATAACTTTCTTTCCAGTTAAGTCAGCAAGATCCATGGTAACTCATGGGAGATTTTGTGAAAGGAAAACCAAATATCGTGCTGAAAAGTGGATTTGAGAGTTAGAGGTAAGACCCTTCTTATTATTCATATACTTGCAGTTACTTTGGTCGCAATATGGGCAACGCGTAGCCTCTGCATTGTTGATTATTTCTGATATTTTTGGTTAAATATGATGCAACTGCTCTAGTGGTAGTTAAGTCGCATGCAAAAATGGCCGACCTTTGGAGAGTTGAGCCACTCATCATGAGGAGACATGATCCATGGCTCAACTCTCCTTATACCATTATCTTATTTATACAAATTTTTACTTTTCTTTCAGACAATGCCACAAATATACAAAAGGACATCAGGCCGTGGGAGTGATCCAGGATTGCTCCAGCGAGGAGCAAAAGCAGTCGAAGAGTTGAACAGTGTTCGAGCTGCCGCTTGAGCATTTGGTGTAGATCGAATGACACTCAAGAGATACATGGATAAACAGAAAAATGACCGTTTTTGTATAGGGTTCTTTATACATTGTAGAACCCTATACAAAAAAGGGTCTATAAAGAATCTTAAATACGGGACAAGAAGAGGTTGTAATCAGCACATTTTTTTCTAAGAGTGAAGGGCACCATCATTTGTTGTGTCATTATTGTTAAAGTTGTGTTAGTTCACACTGCAATCATGGTATTCTGCATTTCGTTGAATCTTACAAATCATTTGTTGAGGTCATTTTGTTATTTTGTATTGTTTTGCCAGGTAGATGGAAGAGAGACTGGTTGGCATTATGTTGTTCATGGGACTACATTTTTTGAGCAGATATTGTTAACAATATGATATCATCGTCTGAAATTTGAAAGGATGTGACTGGAAAAGATGTGACTGTATTCAGGCAATTCTGGAAAGTGTTATGGTCCCTTGTTGTCTTTAGACGTTGAATGAAACCCCATGGAAATTGAAATTCACAACAAAGAGGATGATACATAAATATCAATAGCATAGCCTGAAGCTGACGTGAGCTAAATGAAACAAAATGTCATGTTAATTTCCACGCACTACAATCTTTATCTCCTAATCAAGGTTGCATATCTGTTTGAGCGAGCTCTGAAAAGCATTGTAAGATCTAAGTAAGGGTTATATCAGTTGTGTTTTAATGTTGTTTTAAAGTTTTAATTAAGCTGCCAATGGTTTTTTCGCTTACTCAATTATTGTCTTCATGAGTAATGATTTCTCAAAGAAGTTATTGTGTTTTAAAGGGTGACACGACATATGCTCCGCCGACAATTATTGCTCTGACATTAATATCTCTCCGAAGAGAGAGTGAGCCTCGTGGGTATGATTGAGTTTTTGGGTCAGAGCAGGGTAAGGATTTGGATTAGGGTTAGGGTTAAGGTAGGGGTAAGGGTTTGTGTAAGCTTCAACAGTAGCAATTCGTGCCGGAGGATTTGTCCTCGGAGCATATGTCATGGAAGTGTTTTAAAGTTATTGATTGTCGGCCCCAGGTAGCCAACTCTAAGTCAGAACATTTCGATGACATCATCAATTTGTCTACAACTTGGAAAGCCTATCTTGAAGTTCTTTCTATCTGAAAAAAAAATCATAGTTCTCTGTTCGAATCATTGTATTTCAATTTTCAAAATAGTGATATTCGATAAGAACAGCACATTAAATGTATTTTTGCGGGCCCATCCTCACGAGATATACGACTTTCCCACTCCCTAGTACAGTGTGGCACAACTCTCCCATGGGTGGCTCAACTCTCATTGCGGGTATGCTCAACTCTCCTCGTCCTACAGGAGACTTGTGCCATTTGACATCTTTTTTTGAACAGGCTCTTATTCTAAAATGCAATCACCTTCCGTATAATTAACAAAACTGGATTATGACATATGATCTTAACTTCCAACCATAAGAAAGTCTTCAGCCCAAAATACAATTAGGGGGAAATATGACAAATTATGTAAAAAGTGGCTCAACTCTCCTGGGTCTCCCCTACGCCTTGTTTTGTAAACATGTTTATTCATATATGTTATTTTCACATGTACATGTACATTATCACTTATGTTTTTGAATTCATATGTTGTAAATATGTTTGTACTATCAAACCCCGAGAGGCCGGGGTCGATAGAGTCAATAAAATCTTACAAATCTTACAAAATCTTACCCTGTACCTGTAGCCCCCATCTCAACCATAACTATACCCATCCCTTCAGTAAACTATCAAATTCATACAGAAAATTCGTTTTGCTGAGGTTCGGTTCAATCTAAATATGTTTTTTTTTTTTTATTATTATTATTATTACGCCCATCTACACCGTGCACAAGTGTGATGAGTACCCGACCGTGGACAGGTAGTGTACTGTGCGAATACCATAGAGCTGTATAGCGTATAATATATATAGCTCTATGGCGAATACAACCGAGTCGAATCCAACCTCTGACTTTGGTCGAATCTCTTTTGCGCGCACGTGCTGGACTGCTACAGCTGATCCACACGTACCATGTACAGTATTTTACAAGGGTTTAGCATATTGCGAGAGTCGCCGCGCCGACCAGAGTGGCGTAATTTGGTTACTCGTTAGTATATCAGTACCAGTGTAGAATCTCCTCACACTTCATTCATTCGTCAAACATGCAAGAGGTGGATCAATTGTCAATTACCCAATTACCCTTAGGCGGATTAAACTGACTTAGACAAGATGTTCGTGATACTTGTGTCAGCTGAGTGTGTAAACACCTGAAACGATTTCGCTCTCAACAGTGATTTACATACGTGGGACTACACACAGTTACGCTGATAACGAGGACACCTTCATCACAGCAGTGATTAACATACGTGGGACTACACATCTACACAACGCAGAATACGAGGACTTAATAGTAATGCTGCAAATCTGAATTGCCCTGTTATTGTCGTCATTTCATGACCATGGGGGATAAGAGCGTGAAGTGTGCCGATGCCGTCTCTGGTAATGGGGTGAAAAGAAAAATATCAGCGGTAGACGCAGCAGATGTAGACTGTCAGAAGTCACATTTGAAACGTGCTAAGAAGTTGAAGAGCGAGGTTCCTAGTGCTGTAAGTCATTGAAGTTACCATTAAATTTGAATAGGGCCTAGATCTATCTAGACCGAGTGTCATGATGAAATGAAACCAAGCAAGATATGCAGTAAACTGTCAATTAATGTTTGTCATTATCCACCTTTTGACCCAGCCAGCCAGGGCCACGTTTTATCTAACTAGACTCTAGTCTACACAGCCCAGTCGCTGTACGTTACTACTACTAGGTACGTCGCCGTCGCGACAGACACAGCGTACTTACAGCGTGTGGTCGGGCTACGTTTTATCAAAAGATAAAATTGATTTAAATTTCCTTTCCACACAGGCTAACAGACTTATAAGTATATAGCCTACACTTACAGTTGAAACCAACTCTCCATTAATGATTATAATCAATTTTAACTCCTCATAAAACAGGGCCCAGAAATGTTTCAATATCAAGGTGTCACTTTTAAATCAAAAGCAAGTTCTCTTGACTTTCTTTACCTGTCCCTTATCCCTTTTATTTCTCCTTATTTGTGTTTGATGTGCGCAGATTGCCAAGACAATCAATGGCAGTGAGGGAGAGACTCTAGCTCGGCCTGACAGAAAGAACTCTACAGAGGAAGCATCGATCATCAAGAAAAGGCAGAAGGCATTCCAAAAGATGCGGATGGTAGGCAACGATTCTACTTACTGACTTAGATCAAATGCTTAGTAATTAGATTCAATATTGTTTGAGGTCAACTTGAGAGAGTTGACTTTTTGATAAATTTTATGTAAGAATTGTTAACCAAACAAATTTCTTGGATACCACTTCGAATGTGGCACAGTTTTTTTTTTTTCTATTTGTTTACCCTTGTAGAAAAATATATCAATTGGTTATATCTACAGGTAATATAGGTAAGCAGGAAAATATCAAAATTTAGGCAAAACATCATAGGCATGAATTTCATTACAAGAAACAACTTTTTTTTTTCCTGATGTAGCCATTCTGCACAACTTTCCTTTTGAGAGTGACTGAATTTTTACTTTTCAGTGTGTTTAGAAATTAGTCAGTTGTGTAAAATAGTGTTGTACTTTTATTCTTCAGCAACAGCCAAAGCTGTTTTTACTTCCCTGTGAGGGGACGAAGAATGGTAACTTATCTTCAGCTGCAGAAGGTGTGAAGCAAAGCAAAGTTAATCTGACAAAGAGAAGAGAACCAATCTCCCTGACCGAGGTCATGTATTTACTGCAGTATGGTCTCCTTGGGAACAGCGCCAGCTTCCAACCAAGGTATGTAGAGAGGAACCGGGAGCCAAGCCTGATTGGAATCACTGTGAATAGCTACCATGTGGACATAATTACTCGGGGGTGGGGGATTAGTTTCCTGATCAGTCAAGAATTGTGCTACCATTTATCTTACATTAGAGCACTTTTTAGTTGTTTTGTTGTTTTTGTATTTGTAAATATCAAAGTGTACACAGGTGACGTTATTTATTTTCTTTCATCATCCGAATATGACAAGATTTTTCCAGCACATGCTGTAAAAGTGGATATTTTTGCTTGAGTAATATTTTTGCATTTAGCCAAGAAAGATGAATTTTGCATGGTTTTAATTCCACGGAATCAGGACATCACTGGAAAACATGACAAAGTGTTTATTTCATCAATGCGTTGATAATTATCTTTGCTTTTATAGGTGTCTGTCTGGATGATAGTTAATGAATATGGTCATCGCAGACTGACGTCATGCTCAAACCTGTCAGTGCTGTGTTAACCAGAACTATCTAACTACCTGCCTTGCATATGATGCTAATGGATTATTGATGAAAAGGGTGAAATAATTTGATTTTGAAATGAACCATTCATGAAAATCCATATATATGGTCATTATTGCTGTGGCAAACACTTTAAGAAGTAACTGCAATCTCCCATAAAGCTATTTTATTTGTCATTTTCTTTGTGTTGTTTTGTTTTGGTTTTTTTTTTGTGGGTCTTTTTTCTCTGGACATGTGAAAAAATGATAATAATTGGCTAGTTGGTAAATGTGTTATGAATACATGACCATTGTAGCTAATGTGGATTTGAGTGTGAATTTATGTTTGTCATTCTTGCAATGGTAATTTCCCCTGATTTAACATGACATGCTGCCCTTTGATTGACCACCTGCCGTAAGTTAACAATACAAGTTCGATTTTTTTTTTTTTTTAATGTAAACGTTGTCGTTCTGCAAATGTGGTAAATTACTTTTAAGAGTTTCTGTATTCATTTGTTTTGATATGGAGCAAATCTCAAAACTAGGACTTTGGTTGCCCTTCACTGCGATATCAGCATTATGATTTGTTCTCATATCCCTGCTTCTCTCTCTCTCTCTCTCTCTCTTACAGCTGGTGTAAGTTGCTGCGAGTTGCTAAAGTTGCCAAAGTGGTGTTGATTATCCTGAATGGTGTTACCAGCAGAGTGTACAGAAGAAAGCGACATTGCTTTCCAAACATCGCATCCAAGTCTCTTGTAAGATAAACACTTGTTACATTTATTGTATAATGTGCCAGTAATGTCCTCTATGGAGCATGAATAATATGTTGTAATGATGGCAGTTATGACAACATGCTAGTTATGATGATGATGCAATTCCTTGTAAACTTAAACACTCATTGCATTAAAAACATTATTGAAAATCGTGCGCCAAAGTAAGTGAAATGGTTATTGAAGATCTAGTCAATCATTGTTTTGGGGATTCATGCTTTTGCTCAATCTCTTTTTGAATACAAACAATTTGTTTGTTGTTTGTTTTCCAAAAAAGAATAGCCAGTTCATTTGCTAGAAATCTTACAGTATAATGGAGGGCATTAATGGCTCATCTGTGACTTAATGTTGTAGCCTAGACTTTATTGTAATCCTCTCAGTGGCAAATCAAACTTTGTTCTTCATCAAGAGAGATATAGAGTTTTAACTGATGCAGATTATTAAACTGACAATGATTGTAAGGCATTGTGCCTTGGGGATACTTTGATATAATATGTAGCAAATGGCACAGAGGAAGAGATCATTTTCATTAATGTAAAGTGGTTGATAAGATCAGTTAATGCCTAGGGCCTGTGGGTCTTGGAAGAAATACATATACATTTGTAAAGTTGTCAGGTCAATTGCAGCTGCCATGACAACAGCAAGCACAAGCCAGACAATTTTGAGGATTTGAGTCATTGCTTTTCTCACTGCTACTGTGGTCATAGATAATCCTTGAACAAACTCAAGTTGATGTTTCCTCTGCTGTGTATTTTGAGGTTTTCATAGATTACTTTTTTAAATCGATTTCCCTGACGTTAACATTTCAGAAGAACTGCCAAAATGATAGTCGATCGTCAGCAACCCTTTCTGCATTATCTTTCTCTTGACTGCAAAAGGATTTCTTGAATTTCATTTTCGACATCAAGAGAGACTCCAAGCATCTCCTAAAATGGAGATTCTCTTGTCTGGATCCTTTAGCAAACTGGAGACTCTGATCTTGCAAACATGGGCACAACATCATGTGGGCGTAGTGCACATCACAAGTGCAAAGCACTGCTGGGATCCAGGAAGCTGTGGGGTTATAGATACTCACTGGTGCTCCTTAGCCTTTCAAACATGAAGAAACTAAATGAAGTCTGATCAAATGACAAACAGGAGAAAATACATGATTGCTTTAAGTGGGAGACACTTAGCTGGAACAGGAAAAATTCAAATTCAAAAGGAGAGCAGGAGATTTGCAAAAATGACCTCAAAAGCAGCAGAGTTGGAGCCTCTGTATCAAAATACATATCGCTGTTAGGAAGACAAAACCTCCTGTCTCAAAAATATAAATGATTAGGAGAGTGAAAATACATGGCAGCCAAAGCGCTACAACAAATGGGATTGCCTTTTTTTGGCAAACCTTAGTGGCTTTATTTTAGGGGTAAGACAACTAGGATTTGGTCAGGATATCACTAAAGTGATTATCTCAAAATCAAAACAAAAAAATGATTTTCCTCAAAATTTGAGATTCAAGGTCTTGTCACCTCATTGATGATATGTTTTCATTGTTTGTTTTTTTCTGCACAAACACTGATGCAACGGATTATTGTCTTTCTTCTCTTCTTGTTGTTTGCAGTCTGTCAAACTCATTCCAGCCTATAGTTACTTCGCAATGCTTCAGGACATTCTCTCCTGCCACAAAAGCATCACCAAGATGAAACTGCAGGACATCAGACGTGTGATGGGTGAGTGGAGCGTCAAAATATCTTGAAATCCCGTGGGCTGGTCGTATAGGCTACCTAGTTGGCATGGCAAACCAACAAATAAGTAGTTATTTTATAGGAGGAATGCATCCATCGTTGCAAGCTTTTCATACTTTCTGTCAAATGTTTCATGTATATCTTGATTTTTTTGGAAGAATGGTTTGTACGTAAAAGTCGTAAGACTTTATATGTGTTACTTGGTATCCCGAACAATTCCACACTGCAATGTCATAATAATCACTGACACTAGCCACAGTAACTTACTGTTGATGAGGCATGGCATATTTACCACTGTGTTTTGGATTCTTTGTCCTGTCATTGACTAGCTGAAAAGAAGAAACGGAAAGCTGCCGTGAGTCTGCCTGTGAATGGAGAGCTGGAAGGAGGAGAAGCCAACGGGGAGAGTGAGGATGGGGACCCTCCTCCTGGTAGGACCCACTACCTGCTGGGATCAGACGAGATGGAGAAGAGAGGATTCCCCAAACCAGACTCTGAAGGTTTCGTCCACACCGACCATGACGATCATGTGACTGACAGCAGCCCCATCTTTGGCATTGATTGTGAAATGGTAAAGTTTAACATGCCATGAACACAATTTATGTTCTCTCATCTTGCATTCAAAGTATGAAATTTAGGTGCTGTTGGATGCTACGTAGAACTGCTGCAAAACCATGTCTGTAGTTTGCACTGGGGCTTGTGAAATAGTTACAGAATCAAGTGAAACCTCCCCAGAATCTGGTAAATAATGGTAGGTATAGTAAAGGTAGTATTGTAGGGCGATACAATGATACTGTGCACATGCCACTTATGATCAGGACTTACCATTCTCAATTTTCCAGCATTTTAGTTTCATGAAAAATTCAAGGAAACTAGATATAATAGAAAATGTATATACCATCTTTCACTATCATTGTCTCTCAGATTTTATTATAGGACATGTGAGATAATGATAGAATTCCATTATGAAGGAAATATTGTAAGATTACAGCATTGCACGTACTTTGCAGCTGAAATTGAGGACACATATTTCCAAGTAAAACAATGTATAGTACTAGGTGTTTCAAAAAACATTTCCCACTTTTGATTCTTAATAATTCAAAAACTATATATCAGATAACACTGTCATTGATATGAGTGATACTAAAGTAGCTGAATAGTGTGCAATTTCGTTGGAGGTGGTTTAATGAAAGCATAAATCATTTTCATGAATTCCATGATTAATTTCACAGTTAGAGTTTCACAGCTCTATTTTCAACCCTCTGTACAAAACTTTCACTTTGCACAGGGGTCAATGGGTGTGTATGGGAATTTGTGGTTAACACCCTGTCAATGGTCCTGGCCAGGGTTTGAATGCTGCCTCTGGCAGTATCTGTGTAAAGTCAAACGCCTGCCGATACTGTCGTTGAGTTGCAACAGTGTTCTCCCTACTTCTGAAAAATGAAATTACAATGAATACCTTCTGTTCTGTGGTAAACATGGTGACAGGAAGCAAAGAAAATCATTTAGAGTATACACTTGTGTATATAGAGCCTGAAATAAATCTACTGTGAAACAAATCGTCCCAATGAAAAATGCTGCTGAACTCTTTACCAAAAGTGATCTCTTTTTATCGAAAAAGCGACAAATTTGTCGGACTATTATTAGACAGTTGTATTAAAATGAAGAACTTTAGATCATTTATGCTTATCTATATCCCAAATTTAGTGATATGTGAAGCAAAATTTGAAAATGATTGCCAGCTGGAATGAAATGTGGTGTTTGCAAGCACATGGAAACATGTGCTTACTTTTTCCATGTGCATGCATTTTACCCTTTACCATTAGTGAATTCAGACTAGCAGTGCCCAGGGCAATCCACTTAAATTATTGATTTAGCATTCATGTGCCTGGGAGCACGAGACTGGCGCCTAGTCAACAGGTGGTTCAGGCATGTCCATTGTTCAGGGCCATTATCAGCGCACACTCACATACACATTGGTTCCTGTGCAAAGTTCAATTTTTGTACAGAGGGTTAAAATTTGACCAAAATCTGAAACCTTACTTCAAAATCAATCTTAGATTTAATGAAACTGATTTATGCTTTCACATTCAAATCACCTCCAACAAAATTGTACACTATTCAGCTATTACTCATATCAATGACAATTTTATCGGATGAATAGTTTTTGAACTATTGAAGATCAAAAGTGGGAAATGTTTTGTGAAACACCTAGTACCAGTAAAAAGACAGAATGCCACCATTTTAAAATCCCACATAGGTGATCACATCAGCTGGGTCAGAACTAGCCAGAGTGACCGTAGTGGATGAAAAGGGAAGTGTGAAGTACAACTCATATTCCAAGCCTCACAATCCAGTCAGGGACTATGTCACAAGGTAAGTCATGCTAGATACCAATATACCATCATTTGCTTTCATTTTTCATCTGACAAAATGGCTGGATAGCCCATATTCAGCTGCACTAGCTAGTCTTCCATGGGGTCCAATTGTGTGTGCTTGGGGTGGACCACTTCACTCGGTTGTTATATTCCCTGGTTTTTGTGATGAATGATCTTTTACGTGTTTGGGTTGTGGCTTTCTCACACACAGGACCTCCATTTTATGTCCTATCTGGGTGTCCTAGCTGAGTGTTTTTCCTCATTTGGGGGGGGGGGGGGGGGGGGGGTGGAGGGGGGTGATGACACAAAATATTGCTCAATTTAAGACTCACTTGGACTTGAACCCACACCTAAACCCAAGTCATTCAATTGAGAGGCAGATCTG
Source organism: Diadema setosum (assembly GCA_033980235.1). Lineage (NCBI taxonomy): Eukaryota > Metazoa > Echinodermata > Echinoidea > Diadematoida > Diadematidae > Diadema > Diadema setosum. Next base: position 2,600,448 of record CM067064.1, read on the forward strand.
CTGTCAACTACGAGTAGAGTACAAAATGCAATGTGCCAACCATAATCAGACATTTTTTTTTCTTCTTTTATTTTTCTTTTTGTTCTTCTTCCTTTGTGATTGTAATTTTGGTTTTTCATTTTCCTAATGTTATTTTGTTTTTTTAGTCCATTTGTGCGCTCAGAAACACCAGTATAAAGCGCCTTATAAATGCAATTATTATTATTATTATTATTATTATTATTATTATTATTATTATTATTATTATTATTATTATTATTATTATTATTATTATTATTATTATTATTATTATTATTATTATTATTATTATTATTATTATTATTATTATTATTATTATTATTATTATTATTATTATTATTATTAAATGAAATATGAAATGTGTGTGTATTACTTTTGTGTTGCAATGTGCAGGTATAGTGGCATTACCAAAACCCTCCTAGACCCAGTGGAGACTCGTCTCAAAGATGTGCAGCAGAATCTCCTCCAGCTGCTACCACCAGATGCCATCCTGGTCGGTCAGGGGCTGGAAAATGACCTTATGGCTCTGAAGGTGAGCAATGACCTCACAAAGATGGCCACTCTGTCCCCAGTGACTCTCTCAGGTGACCCCAAGTGACCATATATGTCATTAAATGAGAGGTCATCTTCGTGCTGTGGCCATGCTTCAGGAATAGTTTTTATTCAGAACATTGATAGAAATGGATCTACCACAATTGCATTTTCATGTGTCAGAACATGGCATGAATTTATGTGACCTTAATAACTCTTCTTCATTGTTCATACCAAGCTTTGCTTTCTAACTCTTTTATCTTATGTATTGTACACCAGAGTTTTTGCTGCAACTTTATATCAAGATTTTGCTTACTTCCTTCATTCAGAGTCAAACAATAGCTTTACAGGTGATTGCTTTACGAGAAGTTAAATTATGTATTTGGTAGCTTCTTGTGTGTGTTTAGGAATCTCAATTAATGGTGAACCATTAACTATGAATAGATTCCATATTTTCAGAAAGAAAAAGTTATTATGATTATATGTTTCTGTCACTATTTATGAAGGATGTTGCATAATTCAGCATTACATGAGAAGTTTTGTATGTGAAGCAATTCTTGAACTTACAAATTTCAGTTTAAAAAAATGATATACTATTCAAAAGACCAGGTAACAAAGTGAAATAATGATAAAGTAAATAGATGTTAAAAAGTAATTAGTCCCCAAACCCATATTCCTGTTGTTGTGCTGCATAGCAGTAAGCAAAGTTTTGCAGTTTTCTCTTCATTTTGCTAGTCAGCACTGATGAGAGTATCATGGTTGTGCTTGAAGCAATTGATAGGTATGACATTGAGCCATATTTTCCCCAGGTATTATTATGTGACCCGAATGGCACCTGTACCCTCACCAGAGGCTGTTCTTGTTTCCTTTCTTCTCTAGATTTACCATCCTCACTGTGTGGACACTAGTGATATGTTCACTGCTTCCAGCAGGAAGGTCAAACTCAAGTATCTGGTCAAGGAGTATTTAGGGTATGTATTGGTCACCTTGAGATAACTTGAGTCACCCTAGTTTTGTTTTGTTTTGTGTTGTTTTGTGTTTTTGTAGTTGTCTTTTCCAGGACATGTGTATTTGAATGAGAAAAAAAAAAAGAAATGTGTGTCCTGTTATCACTGTTGCTTGTACAGGATTGAGCAACACAAAATAAGAGTACTGTAAAACGAGGAATGTTCGCGTGCATTTTAATTTCGCGAATTTCATGAGCGCCAGCATTCGCGAATTTAAAATGAGCGCGAAAGTTTTTTTCTACACAATATGCATTGGATGCCGGTGGCAATTTCGCGAAAATTTCTTGCTGCGAGAAAGGCCATCAGCTCCAATTTGCGAAATTTTCAGTTATATCGTGTTTTACAGTATTGCTAGGATTTTTCCCACACTCATTGACTCGAGACTCTCAAACATTTTCTACCTGAAAACACAATGCAGTGTCAAGAAGCATTACATAGTAACGGTTAATTGACATGTTTGCACAAATTTGCCTATACTGTACTTCCATCAGAGTCCTTGTAACATGTTGCTTCGCAGATGTGAAGTAGCATGGCTGACTTACTTTGTAAATGAGACACTTAAATCGCGTTGATGAGCATTTTTGTGGTCGTGTGTTTTGTTTTAATGAAAGAGAAAATATCTGTGGTGTTACACCAGGCAATGAATGTGGGATTTTCTCAGATAGGACCACCGAGTCTTGTCGAAGATATGTGATTTGGTGACTTTTACATTTGATTTGCACAAAGAGTTTGTGTACAATGACAAAGGAGGAAATATCAGGACCTCTCAATCAATGCGTGTGTGATATTTGGCTCGGTCAATGTGTGTGTGATGTTTGACTGTATAGACTGTAACCATTGGCTACCATCTCTTGGGATGTGCTTTGTTTTAGTCGTGACATCCAGTGCAGTACATCAGGCCATGACTCGGTGGAGGATGCTCTGGCAGCCATTGATCTCTTTAAGCTCAAGCTGTCCATGGGAGACAAGCTGAGGAACTTCTACCGAGAGGTCAGCACAGGACCGGTCTTTCAGCAGAGGGAGAGGTGAGGACATGATAGATTGGTTGCCTTGGCAACATCTGCCATGATGATTTTGGACAACAGTTGCAAGAGCCAGGCATACCGGTACTTGTTTGGAGAATGGTTTTCAAATGTGGCTTGTGGTAGTTGAATGATTGTTGATTTTGTAGTCATAGATGATTGGTGAAGTTTAACTTTGTGTGATGTTATTTTGTAGATGCTATTATCCCAGCCAATGTCCGCAGTAGTTGTTCGATAATATTTTCTTCTCTTTTTTATGATGATACTTTGTGATCTTAGCATTGACACTTTTTCTCAAGTTCCCATCTGAGTAAATCCCAATTCTCATTTTAGATTTGATATGCTTGATGTGTTCTTGTAACATGTCTTTCCCACAGATATAGAATTTCATCCTCAACCCTTTATTACCCACCGGAAAGAGGTATCAAGTTCTAAATTGGTGTCAAAATTCTGCAGTGCGTTTAAATGTTGGTTTAAACAATGAATGAAATTCCTCATGCTTATTTACATTGGTGCCACCATCTGATGGATTATCTTTATCCTATCAAAACAGCAGCTGATTTTCAATATCAAGTAATCTTTCCATAGATGTTGCTCTATTCTCTACCGTCCATGGAAAAGCTGTCCTTGGAAAATACATACAGCTTTCATGTACAATGTATATGTTTGCATTTAGCGAGAGAATGTGCAATATTTCCAGAATTAATGGCTTCTTGAGTGTGTAGTTACACAAAGTAAAATTTGAAGATGAAAAGTGTTTTTGTGATGATAAAAGTGATGTATATGCCATTCTATTCTCAGCATCTTTGAGACAGCAAAGGAGCAGCAGAAGAAGACAAGTGCACTGGACAATAGTTTCACCTTAAAGAAGTTCAAAAAGGAGCCTGTAAATTGCATTGTGTGCTCCAATGACAAAGAGGTGAGACTATGCCTTACTCTATACAGTGCACTCCCGTTATAACGAAATGCTCGGGACCGGCAGTTTTCTTTCGTTATAACGAAAGTTCGTTATAACCGAACAAATACAATATATAACGAAAACAAGGAAACCACGTATGTATATCATATTCTGTTTGCTGAATACTTATCATACACTCGAAAGCTATGTGAAATGTGATGGGATAACTGTATTACAATAATAAACGCAAGTTCCCCTCAGAAACTGTGCGTGACACAAGGAGCAAACACACACAGTGATGTGAAGCGTTCACCAATGCAGAGACGCTATAAATGCTTGTTTCGCTCCGTATTTTCGAAAGAAATATAATTCGCATTTCGTTATAACGGAGCACATTTCTTTTGTTTTTCTTTGTCTGTGGCGCTCGGAAAAGACTTCGTTATAACGGAAATTTCGCTATAACCGTGTTCGTTATAAGCGAATTTTGTACCATAGACTTTAATGGTGATAATTTTAGGACCAGAAGATTTACTTCGTTATAACGAAATTTCGTTATAACCGTGTTCGTTGTAACGGGAGTGCACTGTAATAGATTCATTCAGTTATAAAACACTGATGCTGGCCATAACTGGGGGCTCCCAATATATGAAGAAAAGATCATTCAATGGGTTATGCAATGAGTCAGGTGCATTGCTATGTCAGTGCATAAATGAACTATTCTTAAACACACTGAAGCCTCCCCCCGTTATGGTTGAAATAAACGTTCTAAAATCCTCACTGAAACTGAACAGGTCTATTCTCCACACTGCATTCATGAAGTACATTCTCATATTTAGGAAAATTTGATCACTTTCATGATTTTTGTCAAGAGTTTAATGTTTATTTGAGAATTCTGTGTCAACACTATCCATCCCATTGAGCTCATTAGACAATAGAAATCATATTTCAAGTTTTTTTCTTTTCCTTTAAATTGTTATTCTTTCCCTCATCCCTTTAGTTTTTGTTATGATCTGTGGCTGCGGAAAGACTGTAAAATTAAACAAATTATATGTTATTGATTTCAGAATTTCTTTTCATAGCTGAGCCTTTATTTACTAGAACACTGTGGTAGGAAATTCTGGTTTATTAGTGTCCTCTTTCTTCTTCTTCTTCTTCTTCTCCTTATCCTTCTTCTTCTTCTTCTTGTACTGAGGGCTGTTAGGTTTTATTTGATGCCATGCTGTGAATTGTAAATTAATTTCCATTCTTCTCTGTCTTTACTCCACTAGATGGTAAGGAAGGCTCATTCTGCGATTGCGAAGTCAGACTTTGTTCACCTGCAGCTTCATGGTTACAACAATCTCATACAGGGAAGTACAGTGAGAGATGAAGATATAGAGGTGAGTTGTGATTAATGTACATCAATCTAATACAGAGAAGTACAGCATACAAATAGTGAATGATCAGGAGTGCGATGGTACACTTGTACAAGATTTTGCATGAAGTGAAAGATAGAGGTGCTCTATTCAATGAGGCGAAGCCGAGTTGAATAGTGCGCCTCATCTTTCACCGAGTGCGAAATCTTGTTACATTGCACAAGTAAAGAACATACACTATTTGTTTTATTGAATACCTTAAACGTCAACAGATGTGGTCCACGCAGATTTTTGAATTTAGCACAGAAATGGCAACCATTTTCTGTAAGTAGCCACACAGTCACAGTCACCGTGTACGTATGTACGCAAAACCGATTAGTGACAAAAAAAATAAAAAATAAAAAATTAGTGACAGAAGTACACGCTTGTAAGCGCACTTGTAATTGTTGAGTGCGCACGGCAAATTTTTGTCTATTGTGACATCAGAGTCGTGCAATGGAACAAAAAAGTTAATTGTGAGTTTAACACGGGAGTCAATGGAAATGGATGACGTCAGCCATGTGCTATCCATTTTTTGCTCAAACAAAATTGCATGGCTGACAGCCACAGCATGCAATGGACTTTTAACTAAATGTCACGTGATGGGCAATTGACCAATCGGATAGGTACATTCTTTTTAGGTGTTGTATAATGAGAGATGAAGACATTAAGGTGAGTTGGGATTTGATGCTCATTGCCACCTGCTCCACGTTTTGTCACCTTTTGTTAATTGCTCTTTGGGAACTCTGTGATTTGAATGACTGACTGTTAGCAGCCCTGAAATGTACACATTGTACATTGTATGACAGGAAATGTGAACAAATCCTCAATAAGTTTCCCCTCCTTACTTCCACAGTCCACCCTGTCGTTAATGGACGACCGTGTCGGTGCTATCGTCGAGTCCCTGCCTCCGAACACTCTGCACGTTGTTGTCATGCCAGGCTACGTGGAGAGGCGAGACAAGGAGGGATCCACGCGAGGCGACTACAGGACTAGGAATGGACGCTGCGTGGTGGGACTGAAGTTAGACAAGATAGTCTTGTCAAAGAGCAGATAACACCAACCTAGTCTTGTCAAAGAGCAGATAACACCAACTTCGCCTCGTCATGTGAACTGTTCTATATCTAACTTTGTTTAGCATGTGGATCAAGGATCAATGTAGCCACCAAGTTTAATACAGCAGTGGTCACCATTTGACTAATTTTGCAGACAGCCTTAACAATGTTTAAGTCATTTTGGTGTCATTAATGGGGTAGAGGTGTATGCATTCTGCAAGGGTATTGAAGTTCAGCGATGTTCAGACTTAAACCACAAAAGTTGTTGTTGCTACCTGGCAAAGGGTCAGGGAGAATGCTTTTCATTCATAATTAGAAGGAATTGATCAGAACCATTTAAGCAGTAATTTTTCAAAGCCTCATCATGAAAGACCATCCAGAAAACAGAGAAAAAAACTTGATTATTTAAAATGCATTTCTAAATCATTTTACTTTTCCCAGCAAACTTTAATATGTTCACACCATTACTTTTTAACATACATGTTTTCCAGCAATCTTCCATGAATTGATAGTTTTACCATTGCCAGCCCTATTAATCCAGAATCTGTTTTGGTTTGTTTTTTTGTTTTTTTTAACACATAAATTGAAAGTAAATTTGCCTAATTTTCAGTGAAATGATATTGTTGTTACCAAAAATGGCTTGTGGCTTGAAGGGTAGCAAAACAAAACCTTGGTATGACTCCAGTCACAAATGCTAAGTGATTTATTCATGGATTCCAATACATTGTAGTGCTATTGCCAGTACTCTGATCACCAATACATGTGATCACATTTCAAGAAAATGTATAACATTTCTCCACTGATTTACTATGAGATAAGAAATGAAAGATCCTTCATTTCCTTGATGAAGTATGTTAGAAATTTGGGTATTTAAATGACGCTTTCCCATCCAAACAAGATATTGTTTTACACTTTAATACTTGATTACTGGAAGTATTGGAGACAGAAGTGTACTGCACACTACCAGTCGAGTTTTAACATGTGTATTAAAGACTGTTTTTTTTAATGAAGTGCCTTTTTCCAATAGCCTACTTTTATCTCTTGTCTCTGTGATGTAAACAAGAGTCTAATAGATCATTAATTGTTAATACAGTATGTATGTCACATCACCGAGGCATACTGTATATCCCAGACAAAAGTTCAACGGGACACCAATAACTGTAAAAATAGTGAATCAATCCACATATACTTTCAGGGAGTGAAACTATAACTTATTACCCACATTTTACAGAAAACCCTATTCGATTTGCTTCAGTGGTCAGAGAGAAATGAGGATTTTTGTAGAGCATGTCAGGAATCCCTTCCCTCCAAGTTCTGTCCATTGTGTTCACACATTAATTTGCAGTTCAAAGAGCATCCAAGTGCTAAATTTGGAAGAATCAGACCCATGACTTGCTTTACAACAGTCAACATTTCCCTGTAACCACTTAATGAAATTGAATGGGGTTTTTTGCAAAATAGAGCTAGGATGTTATATTGTAAGACCCTGAAACGGCAAGCAGATAGTTTAATCATATTGGAAGTTATCAATGTGAAAATCCGGTTGTAATTTTTTTTTTGACATACTGTACGCTCTTACAACAGACACAGAAACGAACACTGAAACACACAGGCTGGCACACACACACACACACACACACACACAATAAAGTTATGAGTTGTTGGTGTGAATGCTTTTTTCCTGCAGATGCAAGGTACTTCCATGTGTGCGTTTGTACAAATTTGCCATCTTGATAAATGGGATGATACAAGCAAGCAATATCCTAGTTTACTGTCAAAGCCGAAATTTTCGTGTGAGTGATTTTTTTGTTCTTGGCTGGATACGATGAATTCTGTGTGTCTTTAATTCTGCGAAATCATAATATGAAATAAGCGTAACAGATATAACATGCAAAGAAAGGCATACTTTTATATTTGTGCTAGTTTCTTGTCGTGCAAAATGTGCACTTATGGTATCCCTCTTAAGTTTTGACATTCATGGCATTGTTGTGAAACAAAGTGGTGAAGAAACTCGGTAAGGAGAAAGGTGAATGAATCTGTCATGGTTTGTTAGCTCACCTGAGCCATCGCCCTTCGTCCGGCGTCCAGCGTGCGTCGTCCGGCGTCCGTCGTGCGTAAACTTTTTACATTTTCATCTTCTTCTTGAAAACCCCAAGACCGATTTTCATCAAACTTGGCAGGTAGCATCCCTAGGGGGTTAGGAACTTAATTTGTTAAAATGGGCACCATGCCCCACCCAGGGGGGCCCAAACCCCCCAAAATTAAGGAATCTGTAAAAATCTTCTTCTCTAAAACCAGAAGTGATAGAGCTAAGTTAATACTATGAGTTAGTACAGTGAAGACTGTAGTTTCAAGTTTGTTCATGTCAGAATCAGGGGTGCCCCCCTTGGGTCCCAGGGGAGGGGGTGGGGAGGGGTCCTAATGGGGCCTAAATTGTACATTTTCATCTTCTTCTTGAGAACCCCATGACCCATTTTCACCAAACTTGGCAGGTAGCATCCCTAGGGGGTTAGGATCTCAATTTGTTAAAATGGGCACCATGCCCCACCCAGGGGCCCCCCGGGGGGGGGGGGGGGGGCAAACCCCCCAAAATTAAGGAATCTTTAAAAATCTTCTCTAGAATTATAAGTTATAGAGCTAAGATAATACTATGAGTGAGTATATTAATGACTAGTTTCAAGTTTGTTCATAGCAGATCCAGGGGTGCCCCTCTTGGGGGTGGGGGGGGGGGGGGGGAGGTTGGAAGGTCCAAATGGGGGCCTGAATTGTACATTTTCATGTTCTTCCTGAAAATCTCACGATGGATTTTCGTCAAACTTGGCAGGTAGCATCCCTAGGGGGTCAGAATCTCAATTTATCAAAATGGGCACCATGCCCCAGCCAGAGGGCCCCAGGGGGCCCTAACCCCCCCCCCCCCCCCCCCCAAATTAAGGAATCTTAGAAAATTTGGGCCCTTATTGTACGTTTCATCTTCTTCTTGAGAATGCCTGGTCAAATTTTAGTAGAGCTGTGAATAGTTTAGATTAGTGACTGCGTGAAAGGTGAACTTGCGATACTCAGGTGAGCGCTAGACCCGCGGGTCTCTTGTTCAGACTCGGTATTCATGTCATGTCATGATTTGTCAGTATTAGGATGATATAATAATGAGAACAATGCCCAACCAGTACCATTTGAATTATACTGAAAATTTAATGTTACATATTGTGCAAGGCAATGCTGATAAGGAGCAGCAGAATTCATCTTGTACAGATAAGTGTACTGCTGAATGTTTTGTCTTCATTTGTGTTGGTCTATCTCTATGACTGGATATATTTGTGTGTCTCTGTTTGTGTGTGTGTGTGTGTGTGTGTGTGTGTGTGTGTGTGTGTGTGTGTGTGTGTGTGTGTGTGTGTGTGTGTGTGTGCGTGTGTGTGTGTGTGTGTGTGTGTGTGTGTGTGTGTGTGTGTGTTGTGTAGACCCTCCTTGACATGCAGGATAACTCTTAAATCTATTTCACAGTAGGGTCGTTCAAGCTATCAGTGAAATGCTGCAGTATTTTGCAATCTTGCATGGTATTTGTAATGTGAGCCCAAATACCTCATGAAGAATCTCGCTAAATACCTCTTAAAATACCACTCTCCTTGGGATGCTGAAGTCAAACTTTCTGTGAATTACATACGTAATGTATGTGACATCTGAGTGTGAATCCTGTCACAAAATACAATCCTACCACTGTTTATATTTCTTATGTGACCTGACATATTCCCTGTTGTCTTCCCATATGAGATAATGCTCAGTGCTATACATATACCGTAGAGAGGTGTATGTTTAAGCAGAAAATACATGGTGTTTCACCAAGGAGGGCAGTGACAACAAATTACTGTGATATTTAAAGGAAACCAAAACCCACACAGAAATGTGGATTGAGTGAAAGCAGAAACATTTAGTAGAACACATCAGTGAAAGTTTGAGGGAAATCGGACAATCGATGCAAAAATTGTGAATTTTTAAAGTTTTGGTGTCGGAACTGCTGGATGAGGAGACTGTATTAAAGGTTATGATGTCATGTGTGGACAACAATGTAAAGAAAATATAAAGGTACAATGTAATTCTGCAACAATGCATTTTTCATGAAAATTACACATTCCATCAACTTGATACTGACATATGTTAAGGGTAGTACCTATTCCCCCTTCTTTCTTAAAGCGGTTTAGTCAAGTGCTGTTTCATTTTGCTGGAAGAGTGATTTTGTTTTGTGAAGTTCCCTGAATATATTTCTTTATATTGTTGTCCACACATGACATCATAACCTCTAGTAGTCTCCTCATCCCGGGTCCCAACACCAAAACTTAAAAAATTCTCAACTTTTGCATAGATTGTTTGATTTTTTTTTCAAACTTTCACTGATGTGTTCTACTAATGTTGCTGCTTTCACTCAATCCACATTTCTCTTTGGGTTTTGGTTTCCTTTAATACATGTACCATGGTAATTCCAGTATGAATGCACCTCATGAAAATGTAGTGCCTTGCCTAGAGGCACAAGTACTAAAGCTTGACAATCTTCTTTAATATACACTGAGTTACAGCACCTCCTATTTCAATCATACTTGTGAAGGCTTTTTTTTCTCTCCTTCGTTTATCTTTATGACTTTTTCATGTAAGTTTCATAAGCTTTTCTCTTCTTTCCTTTTTTTTTTAATATAGAAATCACAATAAACCTGTGACACAAGTGATAGAGATTATAGATTGCCAATCATTTTCACTATTCTGCATTACACCATCATGGACCTGTTAACATGTATCTCTGCATCAAGTCAATTAAGGCCCACACAAAGAACATCACTATGTCAGATGCTACAATGGGATAATCACATATACTGTTCATCATGTACACTCTTAATGTGTGATGGTGTGTGAGATTGTGTGTGTATGCGTGTGTGTGTGCTAGTTGGGTGAATTACATGTGTCGGCTTGTTAACTCTTTTTAATTAACAGATAATGGATTGAACAGACCCCTGTAGCTGTCCTTGTGTAGACTCTCAGTGCCTGTAGCCACAAAGCTGTTGTAGCCATGGAAATGAGGGAGCTATTTTCCATTAGAGTGCCGTAAGAAATTGAAAGGAAAGAAGCAAATGATGTTATCTTAAAGGGAACACCACTCTATATTCAACTGAACTCTTAAAATATAATTAAAGCCACACAAACGAAATGATAAACATAAAGATTAATGTGAAGTCAGAAACATTGAGTTCTTGCCACTCCCCCCCCCCCCCACCCCGCAAAAAAAAAAAGAAAAAAAGACTTCTTGAACTGAATCTCAATATTATTTTTAACAAAATAAACTTGGATAATGTCATCACCTCCTGAACTTTCTTGTGGTTTGTAATGATAATAATGATAATAGTAATAGTAGTAGTAGTAGTAGTAGTAGTAGTAGTAGTAGTAGTAGTAGTAGTAACGATGATGACGATGATGATGATAATGATAATGATAATAATGGTGATAATGATAATAATAATAATAATAATAATGATAATACTACTACTACTACTAATAATAATAATAATACCAACAATAATGGCTACTAGTATGGAGACAAGTCCACCATTCGTTGCTCATGGCACTTAAAGGGCAAGTTCACCTTCATTAACATAAGGATTGAGAGAATGTAGCAATATTAGTGTAACACATCATTGAAAGTTTGAGGAAAATAGGACAATCCGTTCAAAAGTTATGAATTTTTGAAGTTTTTGTGCAGTGACCGCTGGATGAGAAGACTACTGAAGTGTATGATGTCACATGCGTACAACAATATAAGGAAAATATAAAGAGAATTTCACAAAATTTCATCTTTTGATAAAAGTACACGTTCCCTTGACTCTTTACTGACGTATGTTATGGGTAATATTATTCCCATTGCCTTTAGAAAGAGGCAAGTCAAGTGCTCTTTTATTGTGCGAAAAAAGTGAAAATATGTTGAATTTTCTTTACATTTTCTTTATACTGTTGTGCATATGACATCACGAGCCTTAGCAGTCTTCTCATCCAGCGGTTCCAACACAAAAATTTAAGAAATTCATAACTTTTGCATTGATTGTCCAATTTTCCTCAAACTTTCACTGGTGTGTCTACTAATACTGCTGCATTCTCTCAGGTGAACTTGTCCTTAAAAAAAAAAAAAAAAAAAAAATGTATATATATATATATATATATATATATATAAATATATATATATATATATATATATATATATATATATATATATATATATATATATATATATATATATATATATATATATATATATATATATATTATATATATATAATATATATATATACATATACATATACATATACATGTACAAAACATGACAACAGGGAAGAGAGTAGCAAACAAGCAAACATTCCTTATACACTTTGTACATACAAATATTATAATATTGTTAGCACTCGAGCAACCAGGACCATTACATCTTTACAGAGCCATCATTGCCAAATCATTGCAACTCGATAGCAATCTTATGTGAAGGATGTAATTTCCTGTTCTAGAATTCACACAAAGAGGGGCAGAGGCAGCTAAGATTACATATCAGCACATTGGAGACATGTGAAGCCATGACATTATCCTCTTATCAAATTTGCATAATTGACTGATTTATATCACTATTCTGGCAAATTACATGGAAATCAGCAACTCTCTAATATGCCATGTATGTGTGTGGGGGATTTTTTTCCTTGTTTATTCAGTTTATTGAATTTGCCAATTTAATAACAAATTATTGGAATATGGAATCAATTTATTTTCCCATTATTGCATGATTTTGACAGCATTGTGCAGAGCATTGCTTGCCCATTTTGTGAGATATCTAAAGCAGAGCCTGCTTTATGGAAGTGGCGTACTTCAACATTTGTTTGTTCATGGTAAATATCACCATTTTCACACGCACACACACAGACACACATAAATGCAAAATGATACCGTGTATAACTTCATGTAGAGTATGCTTGCCAGGGCATGCCTCAGAAAATTGTGGACTAATCGACTGCAGAACACTTGCTGAAATCTAACTGTACAATTTTAATGCAATTAGGTAATCCTTTCAAGAGCTACTTTGTAGAAGTTTTGTTGCATTCAATGAAATTCTGATGTTAGCCTCACAGGCTATGGTCATGGATTCTCCCTTCCCTTTAAAGGTGTCCAAGATGAGGGCTACACATTAGAAGTGGCCTGGTGGCCCCGGGGCCACTAAAAATTGGTGTTGGGCCATCAAATTCAATTTTTGGTGACCTGGTCAGGCAAATAAGATGAAAAAATGGATTGTTTTGCTTTTATTTTGGGCCACTTCATATCTCTTTCGGGACACCAAAATTTCAGATTTAAAGACATACAAATTAGTATTGGGTCCTGATAATGAGAAAAAATGAAATATATATATATATATATATATATATATATATATATATATATATATATATATTTACATCTATATGTATATTTCTCAAGACAAATTCAAGTTTCCTCCACTTGCTGAAAATGTTAATGTAAGCAGATAATATCCTACATGCCAAGTTGGATGATTCAGTATCTCTACTCATATAATAGAAAAGTGAAAATTTGTGAATAAAGATTCAGAATCAGTAGAGAGTGGTGTATCCAACTCATGAGAGGAGGAAAGACTTCATATGCAATGTCATTCAAATTGTTCCTGTTGGATTTCGAAATAATAAAATAAATAGAATTAAAAAATATTCTGCATTAAATGAATTCACATACAGTTGACTCCCATTATAACAAAGTCCTCGGGACTGCCATTTATCTTTCGTTATATGGAAATTTCGTAATAACCAAACAAATGAACAATATAGAGCAGATAATGTTGCAGCCTGAATTTTTATTATGTTAAAACTGGAATTTCGTTATAACCGTGTTCTTCATAACGGGAGTGCACTGTACATTGTATTTTCCTCAGGACCGTACACTTTTAAGTTCTTGTTGACTTATTATTTGCTTTTACTCCACTTCTCTGAGAAAAAAAAAAATAGAAAAGAAAAAGAATGAAAAATTGTATGCCGAGATACTTGCCTTTAGAAACACCAACACATTCCTGTATCCAAAGGCGATTGGTTTACTAATAAAGATGCCAAAAAGCACTTTGTTTTGAGTTATATCATCTGATTTTATTTGAATATATGTATGTACATTAAATTAATATAGTTGATACATTGTAAGTTCATACATTCCTTTGTAACAACCCTTGTGGTACTGCTAAAAAGTTTACACAGCACTGAGCCCACATTCCACTGATTACTGTTGTAGAAATTCGATCTATCATTTACACACTTACAATGTACACAATAACGCATCTAATACTTGGTGTGAAAATCTGTTATGCACTGATACCATAACCAAGTAATTTGTGCAGATTAGACTTTGTAATCCCCTACTGGAATTACACAGAGATGTCGAAATTATGTGCAGTTACTAACACAGTAACAACATTCAATTTTAAAACATTTAGTCTGTGTGCCTGTTGCAAAAAGTTGAACACACACATAAGAACATGCAAATATGGTGCACATGAGTTGTAGTTATTTCAGCACATTAGCTACACTACTTGTGCTTATCAGTCACACCTACTGGTATGGAGGCTCTACGGGATAGTGTTGGTGAAGTTTTGTGAGACATTCATTGATACAAAACGTAGGCTGTGGTGAATACGTGCCTAAGTCTCACAGGGCTGAAAGGAGTTTTAGCTAAGGATGAGACAAGACATGACAAAAGAGAGAACGAGACAGACAGAGACAACACTAGACAGATGGAGACAGCACCAGACAAAGGAAAAGCTGTGGAGAAATCCAGAGAATGCCAAGTACAAGGAGACAGTGCTGGACACATTGAGACATTGGCAGACAGACAGAGACAATATCAGACAGACAGAGACAATAGCTGACACAAAGATAAAGCAAGAAACGCACAATGCTGGCATACATATGAAGCTAGATGAAACAAAGTTAACCCGTTGAGGACGGTTTGATTTTGCTACAACACGCATTTCCCATAGACACCTGCCCGAGTATACTCGGGACTCGTCCTCAACGGGTTAATACCAGGACCAATGTCACACATATTAAAACAATTCTGGACAAATGGGAACAAGCCAAATTAACAAAAAAAAAATATATAAACAAACAAAAATGAATGACAAAAAAAGACAATGTTTAAACATCTGTCAAAACTTGACTAAAAAAGACAGAATAAAAGAATATTAAGTCAGTCCAGGCTTTAGAGTCTGTATCTTCCTCCTTCTCAACTAAATGAATGATTATGCAAAGGATTTCGATCAGACACTGCAACAGACTTTTAAAGATAATATAAAGTTTTGGTATTACCTCAAAAGTTTCCCTGAATTTCCTTGTCTTAGTTTGTGTTTTAGGTTAAAGTACCTTTCATATAACTAACACTGTGAGACTCACTCGCCCGAAAGTGCTCTCATGTCTTAGTAATCATTCAATAATGGTTTCGTACCAGAGCCGCCGCCGTACGACGGCGGCGAGGTAGTACACGTATTGTGCGAGATAACTGCGACCAGCAGCATGCAGCCCCATACGCATACTGTGTAGCTAACTGCGACCAGCAGCCCCATACGCATAGCTAAATGGGGCTTCGCATTGTAGCTTAAAGGATCATGACAGATTTAGTATCGCGGGTAAATATCAACTTAAAATCCAAAAATTTCTTCAATTTGAAGACTTACCAGTTAAGTTGAAGTATTGAAAACAGGCTTTGGGCAATGTTTGGTTTTGCCAATAGTCCCTTTCTGTTCGAATTGATGACTGAATGTGACTCGGTCGAGAGGACCTTGGGAGAGCTACACTGAATTGACGGCCAGCGCATGCTCACACAAACATCTTATCCGTTCATGGATTTGAAATTTGTTCGCATGTGATGTGTGCGTATGCGCTGGTCGTAGTAATCAGTGTATGTAGCTCTCCCAAGGTCCTCTCGACAGAGTCACATTCAGTCATCAATTCGAACAGAAAGGGACTATTGGCAGAACCAAACGTTACCCGAAGCCTGTTTTCAAGACTTCAACTTAATTGGTAAGTCTTCAAATTGAAGAAATATTCAGTAATTTTGTGGCTTTTAAGTTGATATTTACCCGCGATACTAAATCTGTCATGATCCTGAATGCTACAATGCGAAGCCCCATTACGCTATGCGTATGGGGCTGCTGGTCGCAGTTAATTGCATGATTACTAAGAAATGAGAGCACTTTGGGGCAAGTAAGTCTCACAGTGTTAGTTATATGATAGATACTTTAACCTGAAACACGGAAATTCAGGGAAACTTTTGGGGTACCAAAACTTTTTATTATCTTTAAACAGTGTATTCTAGCAGAAGACAAACATGTTACAAACTATGATTCACCACATGAGAGTATCATGACTGGATGTATATAGTTCCAACATAAACATTCTGGCTAGGGCTTACACAAACACAACAAACAGTATACCCTGGAGTAAAATTTCTTCTACTTATTTATACAGCTCTCTTCTTTCACTGTAAGTTTACACGTTTGACCCAATTGGTCAACATTCCAATTATACTCCAGCTCACAGGTGTGATATGAGTACTATTCTTACATTTCCTTCTGTGAGGCAAGAGTGAAAGAAATGCTAATTTAATCAACACATTTTCTTTTTCTTTTTTTTTTTTTTGGTCATGTGTTGAATCCATGTTGAAAAGACTAGCCAAAAGGAATAGATGATTGTCTACAATAAATGAAAATAAAGAATATGCAGAATCTATAATTGAAAACCTTCAAGAGTTCATGACATGCAAATAACTAAATGTTAGCAATTCTGTAACAACATACATATATTCAAATTAAAACAAGCCCCACTGAAACTTGAATTGCATATTAGTAGTGACAAAGGCAATAAATTCACACCTTTTTATGCCTTTTCTGATATGAAGTAAGGATTCTCTGTTAACTTTCACAGTGCACACAAGAAACAAGCTGACGTTATGCAGGGTCATATATAAATGTATAGGCCTCCATAAATCTCAACAGAAATACAAGGAATTAAACAGAGTGGGGGAATGGTCCTATATCCATGTAGAGCTGCTACAATTAATGGTACCAACACTAATTACAAGCAAAAATCAATACAATCAAAGATCTTAATGGGTAAACATCCTATCTCTATAAATAAACAGCTCTCTATTCTGTACGTCTGTAACATTAGTCTCCCATCCACCATCTCATATTCAGGGAGGTCTTTAATTGGTTGCACTCCTCCCCAAATACTGTTTAATATACTGTAGACTGAATGCAACATGCCCAATACTGTGATGTTTCATGATTCACTGTAGCTTACCTTAACAGGGTAAGCTCCATGAATGCATGCGGGTACTGTTCTCTCTCTTGGGGACAAAAGAACCACCAACAACAAAGAGAAAGCACTACAAGTGCAGACAGCAATACGAAGCTTTTTAAATCTAGTTTGTCATGTTGTTACTGTTATAGATTTTTTTTTCTACTATTACTGGTAAATCTTCCTGGGAAAATAATAATGTATTTGTACATTGAAAAATTATACATTACCATCTTTTCTGCATCTTATATGCATAATATCTCTCTCATACTAATAAACCTCATCAGAATCAACAATTTGAGACATTCTCATGAATGGAGCATTAAAAAATAATAAATAAATAATAGTTTACTCCAAGGTCCACCTTTTGGGAGAAGCATTGTCTATATACCTACTTATTCTCATAACTTTATACTTTTTTACATTAGTAGTGATGTACACTTGCTGATGTACTTCAAAAATGGAATTTAGACAGAGGATCGAGGAAAGGGGGAAAGAAGTATTCACGCTGAAGGAATATGTGCAATAAACCTGCAGTCTCATAATTTTACCACACACCCCCTGGCAATGATGTTATGGTTCAATTACCAGCACTGCCCGCCCAACATGGAGGTTCCCGCTGTTTTTCAATTACCTAGAGTGCTTTAAGGGGTAACCATCTGCATTCATGATGGCACAAGGTGGTTTTGTCCAACACACAGACTGATTAGCATCCCAGCACGGATGAGGGATAGCCAGTAGATCCAAGATTCATCATTGCTGGTATGGAGAACAAACACTATCACCCTCACAACATTGGTTCCAGTTTCTCAAACTGACAAAAAAAGGGGGGGGGGAAGTAGTTTTGCTGTGCATCTTAGCACTAGTACACGATACCTAGGCTAAAGTGGGCCATTTGACCTCACATTAGCCAATATCCATCAGGTACTATATTGTAGGGATGGTTACATTTACGTATCATGAATTCAGGACTGTTTTTGAGGAGATATGTGGGTAGTAGATATTTTTGTGTTTACAAGCATCTCAACTTGCAAAAAAAAATAATAATCAAATTAGGTATGCTTTTAAATTCTCTTGTGAAGACATGTAAGATCTTTTCAAGTTTTAAAGGAACCTTTTGCAGAATCAGTGGGACTGAGCAGTGCTATGACTGTCAGCATAGTGCCAATAGACTTGTAAGGAACTGGTAAAAGACCCCGAACAATATATGGAAGTCATTCAGTCCAATATTAGCTTATTATCACAGAAATAGAACAAGTAATGGGGAGAGACGTTTCCATTGGTAACATGACATTACCCTTGATAAACAGATAAGCAACACACTAACACAGTGACACAGATTCCTTAGAAGTAAGCAGCTTCTCTCTTTGTTTTGCTTTGTTTAGTTTCTTTATCAAGTTTGTCATGTACAAATCTGATGCAACAGTAAACAATGCACAATTGTAACTTCATGAGGAAAGTTATTTAATAGAACCATTCTCACCCGCATTTGAAATGCTAGGGTGGAAATGTTACTGAGTGCAAGAGACATTCAAAATTTGTGTCCCTCTAGCAACCCTGAAGATTAGATTATTTTCAAAAGCTGGTATGTTGGAGAGGTAGGTGATTCAGATCTTCCCTCAGAGTTATAACAAAACTTGAAACTAACAGCATTTTATGCTGGAGGAAACAGTGCTATAGACTACAAGTGAATTCATTTGGGCATAAAAGAAAATAAAATTCCAACAGTTATTCTTAGAACAAAAGAGGAGGGTATTCTCAAGTGATAATAAGTTAGTTTTTTCATTTCTTTTTATACAACTGTGAGGTGTACCATAAGATTTCATTCACAATGTTTGGAGACGTTATTCTTTAACCATGCAAAATTTTGTGACATTTGCAAAAGGAACTGATTTGCCAAAATTGATAAACCCAAACTAATGCCTTCCTCTCAAAGTACATGTATATTCCTGTTTATATGTCAAGTCTGTCAAACACAATCAGTTAGAAGCAAATTAGTATGTTTGGCCCAAATATTTGTGTCAATCGTTAGTGATTATTTTACATATAGCAATGAACATGGCTATTTTTGCTGATTGTTTAATTTGTGAGTTATTGTGAATCACTGATTGTGCTGACAGGACACTTAGCCACAGAAATGGTGCAGTAGAGTCTGCCTTTTGTAGAATGATGGAATGTACGGGTTTATCCAAGATCATTGTTAGCATAAGAAAATATAAAAATATGTGAAATCTGTGAGATTAAAAGGGTGTTGCAACAGCATTACTTTGATATGAGTTCATCATAAGTATTTGTCCAAAAATATGTTATCAAAATACAAGCTACATGTTTTGGATGTCCAATTGTACACCACCAGTGTAAGGTGTATGAATTACTGAAGAAATCAGTGTACATCGTAAGAATGGGAAGAGGTTATATGATGCTCTTGAATATCATACATGAAGCTTTTCAAAAAGCAATACACGTAAACTGCATTATGCACATTTCAATGATATCGTGGTACACCCATCAATACCTGCTGTTACAAATTTGTGACAATTTGAGAGTATCTTCCTGTCACAAAGTCAAACTAATTGAGGTCATTCACTAAGAATTCCATGCATCCTGAGATGAAAAAAAAAAAGAAAGCAGAGCAAGATGTCTAGGGGACTGTTTCATGAGGAAACGGGCAGTGATAGTTCAGTTGCTATGGTTACACTTGACTGTAACAGCAACGTAAACACTTAAATGAGATTTGTCGTTTCCTGGTTGCTGCCCCACCACAGGTAGCTACAAAAATTGCAGCGAGCAATAAATATAAGCAATAAAGATGTTGGCAATTACAGTAAGTCGCAACAGTTACAGCTATTGTAAGCACTTAACAGGGTTTGGTTGCTTCCCAGCTGCCGGCATTGGTAGCCACACCAATCACCAATTAAATTGCCAAGCTCTTGTTACATAGGCTCCTGAAACTGCTGCCCTGTCTAGTTTTGCTTGAATATCAAGTTGGCTCCTGCCTGAATTAGTGTATTGACACTACCTAGGAAGAAGAAGGGGGGGGGGGGGGGAAAGAAAATGTACACAGGACATGCAACTTACACTTTTCAAATATAAGAAAAATAAAGATAACTCTGTGTAATAAACCTCTTGACAACTCAGTCAGCCAAATGTGACCCACAAGAAAAAAAAAGTGTAACTCAAAAACAAGAATGAATAAGATTCTACCAATAAGAACATGCATACACTATAAGAAAAATGACAGTTACTGCTTATATCAATATCTAAGTCTGAAATCTTGCGATGCCAATTATTAATACAATGTATATTAATTACACTATTAAACTACAGAATGGGCAAACCACCAATGATTGATTGATATAAATTTCAACAACAACAAAGTATAAATTGACATCTTCTCAAAAATGCATAAAGTTAGCACACAGACATAGAGAAGCAACTAACCTAACACACATATTGCTAAGCATGTGCCACCCGTTGCATCAAACGATACTCAACTCACAAAATGTGACCGCCCAGCTCAAAACCCACAAAACGTAGCCCTTAATGAATTTCCACAATTTCCAAGTTTAAAAGGTACTATGCTCTATGCTTGAAGGGAATAACTGGTTAAAATTGGACCATCCTTACCTATTAAAGAATGATTTCAGCATTGGAGAGTTGGGAGGTGCAGTTTCACAGAAAAGGGAGAAAAGACAATATTAAGATTCTCAGGCGAGCTGTGCAGAAGCATCATCAAATTTCTGATAAAAGCAGCTCATGTCAAAAAAAAAACATGGTCCAGAACAACTGCTAATATCTCCTTTTCAGTTTTGTTATATGCCAACTTTTGACAGTAGGTACAGAAGAAAATACTCTCCCACTTAAAACACACATTTTAAAAAAAAAAATGAGTCTGTCAACCCAAATGACATATTTTGGTCCATTTTAGGGAATCCTGGGTTTTGAGCTGGGTGGTTACAAATATCATTCTAAAGAAGGTGAAATACTTCCTGGATTTAAGTCTTATTGCTATTGTTATTCAAGAAAAAGACAGGATCATTCTGTCCAATGTAATACAAAGTCTACCTACATGACTAGATGAAGCATTATAGATGCTTATGTATACATCTACAATGAGGAGATACACATAATGTGGTAAGGACAATAAACATTCATTACGAAGTTATAATCATAAAAAAATACACAAAGATACCTTGTAATAGACTAGCAATAGAAATATCACATGTAGAAATATCCCAAAGTACATAATAGTTTCAACAGGGAGCTTGTATAAATGATTTGTATAATACCAATAATCACCTAAAGTCTGCATCAAGTGTAACATATCATGAAGTTCGAACAATGTCAGAATGTACAGTGTACCAGATAAAAGGAGGTACATGAAAATCACAAATTGCCAATCAACCTTCAGTGATACATCTAATCAATGAATAGTGTGCATAGATGGACTTTGATATAATTATGCCCCACTGAGCATGCTGTCATAGAATTTGCATGAATAAAGAAAGGGGTGCCTCTGCATGAATTTGGAGAAATTGAGCATCTTAAGAATAATAATTAATAATAATTAATAATAATAATTGATATGATTTATATAGTGTGTGTTTGTAGTGTGTGTTTGTATGTTTGTATGTGTGTCTGTTCTCCCCCAACCTTCCTCTCCTTCCACATCAATATCCATGCACAGAAATGTACCATAGACATCAGACATTCAATCTAGCACAAGAAGGTACACGTTTCATAGTATATTGTATGTACAATGACGGAACATGGGCGACACTGCGTCTTAAAGAGTAGAATAATCTGCTTGTAGGGTCTTTAAAAATAATTGTGAATCACAATGAAAGAAGAATACCCTCACATCAGTGCTCAAATTTGTTTGATTTAAATCACCTTCCATGAAAAATGTGGGGAAATAATGAAGTATGTACAGTGGGATGGTAACACTTAAAGAAAGAGTTTAGAGCAAGTCAAAAACATAACACACAATAGAAGAGATAAACAAATGAAGTAAAACCACAAAGGATCACTGAGTTTCCAGGTTACAGCCATCAGTCTCGATAAATAATCCAACTCTATCAAAAATATACCACCAACTGTTGAATTTTCTCACTTCCATGCCTTCAGTGTAAAAACTCCCTTCTACATTCAATTTTTCAACTTCAAAATATCTTATACAATAAAGGCCCCTCCAAGCACATTAACCTACAAAAAAAGTTACATTATCAATAATCTTATATGTATCTAAAAAAAAAAAAAAAAACAATTTGATATCTTCATTCTAATTTTTGAAATCTATGTTCCAATTGATGCCATGAGTGACAGGTAATTGTTACATGAGTCTTTGGTTTCTTTGTATTTTTGTAACATCAGAAACATCTGTTTAAACGTAAGCTCAGCAAGAAGGCATTTCCTATATTCATTATGTTTAAAGCTACACATCAAATACATAACAACTGTCCAATGTGATATTGGGTCACATTGTTTTAAGACCGAGCTCTTCACAGTCTACATCCACTGGCAGTGTACAAATATTTATAGTATAAACAATCTGATGGTGACATACAGCGGTATCTGAAATACCACAGTATTTTCGTGCATTATTTCACTAAGTTAACACAAATACCTCCTGAAATACGGTAAAAGTGGATATTTTCGTGCGACTACTTTTCTGCGCTCGGCCGGTTAAGAAGAGTATCGCATGTTTTGAATTCAGCGGAGTCAAGACATGAACTACTGGAACATTATGGCAAGCAAAAATATTTGCGTGCTTTTATTTTCCTGCTAGCTTCTGGTTGCGCGAAATACGCAAAAATTTTTACACCGCGTAAATGTCCACTTTTACAGTACCTCGCAAAATACCATGGTACTTTGGCTGGTAATTCAAACTTCGCACGAAATATCCGAATTATGCAGACAATATTTGAGTGTGGATCCTTCCTTCTTTCTCCACAGGAGCTGACCCACTTCCCCTGTCTTCTCACTGCAGGTACATATGTACTTTTTGGCTAGAAATGCCCCGGTATTTTGTGTTACAACGGTATCAAGTGATATGCTGCAGTATCTACTAACTTGGTACATACGTATTTCGCCAATGAGAATGGTGAAAACAAATTACTGTGGTACATATATTTAAGCACAGTAATTTCAATGTGAATATACCTACAATAATGCATGTAATTACCAAAAAAAAAAAAAAAATGCCAAGCCTGATATATACAGCCTCATAAAGGTATACTGAAGAGTTGATTGCACCTATTTGATGTAAGTACCCAGATAACCAATATTTTTCTAGATTTTTCTCCTGTTCAAAATCAAGCACAATGGCCAAATTTTACAAAAAGATAGTTTAACTATTGCTAATGGACTATGCAAATTTCTTCTGTGTAAATGTGCGTGACAGATCATGTACACCAACAGACGTCCCATAATAACTGGGCATTAATACAAGAATGCAAAAGTTACGCCTATTTCGTGCCTACTTTGATCCATGGACTTAATATAAGCCATGGATTTTTTCTTAAAAATCAACAAAACTATATTGGTGAATTTGACTGAAAAGTTTTTACCTCAACCGATATGAATTTTCCCTGAACACTTTTGAACGTTTGAGAAAGCCTGAAGACCACTCACGTCATCTTGAAAGTCAAAATACAATTGTAATATAAACAATTTATGACCTTCCTTAAAATCACTTGAGAACCTTTTGCTCAAAAAAGAAATGCACATAAAACACTTTACTCACTAACAAATGAAGAACGCATTACCTACAACGAAGTTTAGTTTTAGTGTTTGTCTACGTGACTTCACACCCTTTCATCATATACAATGAATGTGCTTTCTAGCGGCTGCTTCAAATAGTACACATTTTGTTCAGTTGATGGCTGAATGTATACACAGGAAGCCCTACATCAATCTAGAGTTTACCATTGCACCTTCACATACTATTTAGTATCTTATCTCTCCCATGCCACAAAGGGCTGATTGACCATACAGAGCTCTAATTCAGCAACGCTTTACCCTCACATCCCCAGTTACGACACGTGAAGTAGCTGCCAACGTGTAACTGGACATACACAAGTAGCATTAATGTACCACACATTGGGAACTTTGAATCTTGCGGTATCCTGAAATGCTACATAAGGAATGCAACTACTTGTTGTTGCTCTTGGTTTGCTAATGATAACAAAAAGTTTGGATCTCACAACACTAAATATTAGAACTTCAAATGATGGGGGGAAAAAATAATGATAATACTGTCCACTGTGTCATTTTGTTTTCTTTTGATTGTTTTGTTCAGCCGACTTCAAATTCTAAAAAAAAAAAAAGAGGCAGATTTGAAAGTGAAAAAAAAAAAGAGAAAAGAATTAATTATTCATGTATTTGTGTTTCTGCTGACAGGTAAGTTACTGACAAAGAAATGCACATGCTAAAAATTATACTATTCTATTTCTTTAATTACATACGATTATTTTTAATCGTATGTAATTAAAAATTATATGATTCTATTTCTTTCTAAAATGCCAGCATCCCATCATGCTTTGGATACCATGAGGTCATTCATCCAGGCAGGAAGCATGGCCATCATTTTGGTATTGCTTGACTTTTCATGCTACATACACACACTGACTTCCATAGGAAGTATCTAGATATCTCACAGACCAATCGTTTTGAAGCCACCACGCAGCCATCTTTAATAGCAAGCATATCGCCCATACACTTGTGTACGTACAATGTACAACATTGTAGCTCACGACATCACATATCTTGGCGACAGTCTCTGCTGGAAAATGCCGGCAAGACCCCGCAGAGTGTGCCTGGTAAGATGGCGGCAGAGCGGCTTTACTTGTTTGTACAGCACAAATTGGCCAATAAGATATAGCTAGATACCTCCTGGAGTGATCAGTTCATACATGCCACATTTCCAAAGAACATTCAGGAAATGATTTCTATCTCTCTGAATCTATCAGTACATTGAAAGCCTGAATGTCTGATAAACACCATTTAACACAGACAAAGGCAGAATACTTTTAAATTTGATTGTCATCGACTTTACCTGGGGGATTTCTTTCATCTGGTACTATTGTCAGTTTGATTGCCTGCCAGGGATGTCATAAAAAAACAGGTTATTACTGGTAATCGAAGAAAAGGGAGAGGATCAAAGTGTGTTGGTTTGTGATACAGATTGCCATCTAGCTCCAAGGCTGTTTGGGTCTTCCTGTTTTTTAACTGCCATTTGTCCACAATCAACTGAGCACTTAGCAAGCAATTATTCATTATCAGCATCATAATTACAATGACAACAACAATAATGACGTCAAAAATTTAACTGAACCCTTGATAAACAGCGAAGTTTGTTTTTGTTTTTTCACTTTGACAGATTTGATATCGAGGCTGCCGATCCTTTGCGACCATGCCTCATATG
Organism: Diadema setosum; assembly: GCA_033980235.1. Classification (NCBI taxonomy): domain Eukaryota; kingdom Metazoa; phylum Echinodermata; class Echinoidea; order Diadematoida; family Diadematidae; genus Diadema; species Diadema setosum. Next base: position 2,626,158 of record CM067064.1, read on the forward strand.
AGCTGTAGCACACATATAAATTGTTTAACACCACATGGTGTATCATACGTAAGGAGAATGCATCTTAACTACCGAGTCGCCCAAATGGATAGGTACAGCAGAGTATCATCAAACCTCACACTGTACCTGGACCAAATGATGTTTCCTCTCTGATACTTTTATTCTTACACCAACAAACAAACAAACAAACAAACAAACAATTGCAAAATGTAGAATATGCATTCTATCTCATCATCACTAAAATCACACTCCTTAAAATATTTCAATTTGTACATATTTTTGGCATACAAGAGTCATCACTAGATTTCATTTTGCAAGCATGTCTGCCTCATTGGTACAAGTGCCAAACATATCCCTCTGGAGACATCTTACAGTACGTCTATGCTTACTGGATTATCAAACTAGGCCTATGTGATAGGAAATATAGGTTTTCAGTGCTCCAACTGTATGGTTCTACCGAGTGATGTTGGGGATTGGAGATGTTTTCTTCATCACTCATCTCTGCTTCTCTATTGCACAAAAACATTAAATTTGCCGTGACGATGAACGAACACTGTACAGCGTGGAAAGCAAATCACCACTCAGTTTCTGATACTCTCGCTGTTTCCATGTGACATTTTGATTTCTTGTCGTCAATCCATGTATGATATCAGATGGCTGTAAGATATTAAGATGAAAATGTTGATGCCTGCACAGTGCAAGTTACATCAAAATCATTATAAAAATGTCTCCGAGCTAAAACTGTATTCAGACATCATCAAAAGTGTATGAGGTATGACATACAATATACAGATAGGGCGTGTGAACTTTTCAAGCAGATGAGAATGTTTGCTTAGTCTGTTTTCAGACCAAAGAGCTTTCGCACAATGACCAACCACTCTCCTCCAAACCCTGGTGTCATCCACTGCGAAAGGATCCAAGGTTGCATCTGATCATCATACACACATCTCTCTTAAATGCTTCAAAAGTCATACTGCTGCTATGAAGCACTTCATCCAACTTTGATGTGAAAAAAATCACGGTTCATTAAACATCACAGCGACCGGACGTTTTTCCACCAAAGGCAAATTGACTTGCCATGCATCAAAACCTTAAAACTAGGCAAGCTGACAAGTATTCACACCACAGTGATGATCCTACATGATACCATGATGGTTGCACTGATGTAGCCCTTGTTTGCTCTGAGGACCCTCACTTATATGGTCATTATAGTGAGTGATCTGCATTTGTATATTCCTCAGGCTCTTCTGGTTCGTTTTGTTCTCCACTGTCGTAACACTGTCCGCCAAAACGTGTCAACAGACTCATGCCGCTCACATTGATGCTCGGCAGCCAGCTTCGCCGACTCGATCCCGACGACTCCCCAGCCTCGTGGGGGGTCATGGGAACCGTGACGACCACCGGCACTGGAGACGGTGCCGGCGACGTTGGCGACGAGGCAACGCTGGGAGCGTCGTCCACCACCGTGACCGCCTCTGCCGACGATGAGGAAGAAGAATCGGACGAGTCTCCCGCCCCCGAATTAGACGATGACCCCGAGGGGCCTGCTGCGGAGGATGAGGAGGATGACCCTTGACCCCTGATGCGGGAGAGAATGTTGGGCATGGTGATGTTGGGCATATTAATGTTTGGCATGTTGGGCATACTGGGCATGTTTGGCAGGTGAGGGAGGTGCACCCAACTGCGGCGGGCGGCGAAAAAGTTGCGTGTGTGTCGAGCCATGGCATGAGGCAGATTGCACGGTTGTATGCGTGAGATGTAGGATCCAAAGTGCTTCATATAATCTGTAAGCTGATCAGTCAAGGATATTTATTCCAATCTGAGATAAGTATTACAAATACCATTCTTGAAACTTATCCTTCAAGAAAATTTGGAGTATCTTGAAAATTTGTCACTAATATTATATAAACAAAATTTTGCATGACACTTAAACCTTAGAGTCACAATTTACCAGAACATGTAATATGATATATCAATTTATATTATGAAATACAGACATTTGATTCAACCCTCTCAACATGAATCTTACAAAATGACCACAATCTTGGTCCCTGATCTTAATCATTTTATTTTCAAAAAGCAAATCAGAGAAACAAAGAAACAGAGAAACAACACCAATGTGTAACAAGCAAAATGAAATACAAACTTCAAGTATTTTGAGAATAATTTGACCTTGACATTATGATGAACAGATAGCCATGTACATAAATAAATATGTACAAAGCCTCAAGGATCAATAGTGAAGTATTTATGATTTCCTGCGGTAAAGGTGGGTACAAGACTATCAAAAAAAAAAATGTCATAGTGTCATGAATTCTTATTTTTCTTTTTTTTTTTCATTTACTATACTGATTATTATTATTTCTTTAATGGCAGGTTTGGTGTTTTTAGAACTATCTAACCGTGCACCGATTAGATCTGATTTGAGCCATCTCTGATTCTAAACATCCAAAAGCAAATACAAACAATGCAGTGTGTAACAGCACACACTTTCATGTGATCTGGTAACAGTTGAGTCATTTGGGCACAGCGCTTGGAAGACTGAAACAAAGGATATATGAGAGTCCATGGCGGTTGGCCTCCATTGATGTAGAGAACGTAGGAGAGCCCGTCCTTTGCCTGGCCATGGATGGAGTAGTAGTAAGGAAGGAACTCGTGCCGCTGGAACTTGTGTTTCTCGTAGAACCTGATGGCCCCCGTGTTGGAGGCTAGGACGTGGAGGTAGACAGCCTTGGCTGTGGGCCTGGACCCACTGGTCTGGGAGGTCAGCGAGGCGAGGAAATTCTCCAGGAGGGCTGAAGCTGTGATGGGTACAGATTTGAGAGTGACAAAGTGTGGTATTATTGAATCATGCAAAGTGCCATCATGAAAAAAAATGTACCCCAAACTATAGAAAGAAATTCAAAATTAAGTTATGTTTTGCTTACACACGTCAGTTAGGTCCATGAAGATCTAATGTATCAGAAGGATAGGATCAGGCAATCTCTTGAATAAACCAAGTTTTTAAGATTTACAGTCGAACAACACGTACATGTAAGTAACAAAATTTCTGAATGAACAAAAAAAAAAGACTGCCAACTCTCACACAATCAGCATGAGACTCATGCTATTCATATTCTGTCTCATAAATTCTCATACTAAACCCCAATACAGAAAGCAAAAAATAAACAAACAAACAAACAATGTCTCCAAAATCCCTGATATTCCACACATTTGATATGCCCAATCCTAAGGTTTCAAGTTCTCCTGCAGGCGCACTGACTCTATGTATGTGTTTAAATCATGACTTAAGTATGCACCAGATTGCACAATCAAAAATGTAAAATTGTCAAAGGATAACACCCTCTTCCACACAACATCCCATCCCCTTTGGTCATTTTGATCTCCCCCCCCCCCCCCCACCCCACCCCCTTGGTTGCTCCGCTCCATAACAGCATCTCACTCCTAACATTCATTAAGATTGGCAGCTCTGTAACAACCAAGGATTGAACAACATCACATTGGGCTACATAACAATTTAAAGGGATGGTACAGTATTGGTGGAGATGAGAATTGGGCTTTTAACTTTTTGCGAGATACCAAGAAAACACAAATGATATAGTACATAGCATACCATTTTAAGAGGAATTCAAAGTCTATTTGATGAAAATCGGGTTTGGAATGACTGAAACATCCAAAAACAAAGTACATGTAAAACAAAGTGATCGTAGTAAAGTGTGGGTCCCACACTTTATTAGAATCGCTCTTTTTTGGATATCTCAGCCATTTCAAAACCAATTTTCATCAAATAAACTTTTAATTTCCCATAGAATTGCATGCTCTTTCATATTTCATAAGAGGTTTCTCATTATCTCACCAAAAAATGTTAGCAACCTGAAATTAGGTCTCAACCAAAACTGTATGATCCCTTTAACATACAGAAGCTCTTGGTAGTTTGGGCATACACCAGAAGTCATTATGTGACACTACAAGCATGTACAGGGCTACTATGAGTATGAATCATCCGCCTCGAAAGTAAAATCACTCTCAAAGGAATAGTATAGTATCAGTTGAGGTGAGGATTCAGCTTTCAACTTTTTGCAAGATACTTAAGAAACCACTTCATGAAACATTGAAGAGCATACACTTTTAAGCAAAATTTAATGTTTATTTGATGAAAATGGATTTTGAAAAGGCTGAGATATCCCCAAAACAAAGTAAAAACAAAAGGATCCTAGTAAAAGGTGGGTCCCACTTTTGTTTTGGATATCTCTGCCATTTCCAAACCAATTTTCATCAAATAAACTTGCAATTCCTCTTCTACAGAATTTAATTGCCTCCGCCAAGGGAGGAGGTTACTATGTTTTCGTTACCGTTGGTCTGTGTGTTTGTTAGTTAGTTTGTCCGTGTGCAAAATAACTCAAAAAGTAGTTAACGGATTGGGATGAAACTTCCAGGAAAGGTTGAGAATGACACAAGTAACAAACAATTAACTTTTGGTGCTGATCCGAGAATTTTGGGGGAATTTATGAAGGATTTTTGATATTTTGGCAGGTAGGGTCAATGAACTTGGGAGTTCAGGCTGCGCGTATTTGAGGTTTGCATGCGCGTACTAAAGCGCGTGCTCTAGTTTCTGCTAGGGTGAGGCGCCCAGTGCAGCTGAGGGTTTATAACGTAACAAAGACTTCTATATTGGGAAATCGGGCGACTTTCAGCACACAATGCTATAACTACGTATGGGTGGAAATCACTGATATCTCTATGGAAGAATAAGGTCAGTGGTGGAAATGAGCTGCATGCTTGGCGGAGGTCTGCGCTCTCAGAGTGCTTTTCTAGTTTCATATAATTTCATATAAGAGGTTTCTTATTATATAAAAAAAAATTATCATCAAAGAAGTTGGAAACCTGAAGCCCCATGTTAACCGAAACTGTACCATCCCCTTCAAACTACCATGTATTAAAAGTGCCATAAGTGTGAATACTGCAATCGAGCTTTTGTAAGGCATTAACCCTAACACACAGATCCGATGCATCAAAAACAAATACTGTACTACAGTCACACAGACAAACATGCATAAAGGCACACACACACACACACACACACAAACATAAATCCTTGAGAGAGACTACTGTAGATAAATATGCTTGGATGTACAATGTATACATCTGCCACACCATGTGAAACTGTAGTTGACTGATGGTTCACCTATTGCAATACTTCACTCACAGCCTGGTATGTCTGTGAGACATTCTGGAAATAATCGCACACTGTACGAGCCATCTAAATGGGGGCTGTACAAACATGATGTTGATAGCAGGGCCACCCTCACATGAATAACAAACTGTGTTTGTGGCAAAGTCATTCTGAAAGACTTTGGAGAGAATATATACAGCTTCATATATCACATGCCTGCCCTTCACGCTGCAAAATATTGAACATTCCCATGGTGATAGACCTACACATGCTACTCATTATTCCTTTTTGCTTTAATTTCTTTGTTTTGATATCATACTTGCTTTGGCAGAGGGGGACTGATTGGTAATAAATCATAACATGACATGTTTTATTATTCTTCCTCATGAATGTGAAAATAAAAGCCAAACTGTACAAATTGTGGTTTCTTCTCTGCTTTTAAAGTCTTGGAATAGTTTTAACCTAAAAAAAAAAAAAAAGAAGAAGAAGAAGAAAATATATCTAGATACAAGTATACTTAAAAACATGAATACATTGTCTGTAAGCAATATAAGTAAGCTTTTGAACTGAATGAATTACACATAGCACACAAAATCTCTCCATATGACTAAATCTTAAACCAAGAATATTTGTTGGGTTTTTGTTTTGTTTTTTTTCCGCTGGCTCTTTGTATCACAAAACACAGTTCTATGCATACAGTCTTGGGATTTCACTGGTCTCCTTTGTAAAACAACAGAGAATATCTACATACATGCATTATCAATGGATACAATAGCTAACAAAGCACACACTACATAGTTTCTGTCATATTTTTTCATGCACAACTTCAAAACCAAAGCTGCTGTGTCCATGGTTTCAGGTCGACACTGTATATTTCCCTCACAATATGTTGACCAAATTTCTGCAAAAAGTAGATTGGAAAGATTAGAGGCAATAAAATGTACACCTCTGATGAGGGTAAAGTAATCTAGCTATCATATACAGACATAAATCATATTTTATCCAAACATAATAATGATATTTTTCACCACTGGGCCACTGACCTGCTCCAAGGGCTTGGACAATGTGTACTTGACCTTTCATAAAACATAAATCATGTGCACAGGTGCCTGACAATACACTGTCCCTGTCTACTAATGGACATTCCAAGGAGATATTCATCCACACTGCACCAGCAGATGACTAGTCTCTGCACCAGGCCAAGATACAGGTAGACCCCATGCCCACTACACTGACACAGACATACACATGTCTCAAAGTTACTGGTTCAGAGCCTAAGCATAATAGCTTTATACATACATCACACATCTGTAATTTGTGAGACATAAACTGTGCAAAAGAAAATTTGTGACAGCATAATCCTTGAAATTTTTGTATGATGGAGTGTTTTTCAGCATTTGGTCATCATCATAGAGCTACAAATTTGTAAGTCAGCAATATTTGACAATTTCTGTAATCAAGCTGCCCCAATGTCAACCATTATCTTTAACCTTTGACAAAGCCAAGTTGATAAGACATGTTATGTGAGCTTTTCAGGCAATGTAAATAACACCTACCTTACGTACAATTGTACGTCTTAAAACTTTAGATTCACCTGAGGTTGTTAATGTTACAGATTAATTCAAAAATTTTAACTTCTATGATTAGCTTGTAGTTAAAGGGTGTGTACAGTTCTGGTTGAGGTGAGGACTTAGCTTTTAATGTTTTGCGAGATATTCAGAAATCACTCTATGAGATGTCAAGGAGCATGCAATTCTAAGGGGTATCAAAAGTTTATTTGATGAAAATTGGTTTTGAAATGGCTGAGATATTCCAAAACAAGGTGAAACAAAGAGATCCCAATAAAAGGCGTGGCCTGTCGCCTTTTATCATTATCACTTTTTTGGATATCTCAGCCATATGAAAACCAATTTTCATCAAATAAACGTTGAATCCTTCTTAAAATTACATGCTCTTTCATATTTCATAAGAGGTTTCTCATTATCTCACTTAGGAATGTTCACAACATAAATCCCTACCTTAACCAATACTGTACAGTCCCTTTAAGCCCCATGTGCAGACAGACTTCAAAAGTTAACAGTCTTGAAGATTCAAACTACAAGATTTCTATCTTCTGGTTTATGCTCTATCCAGGCCATAAATGTGGTCATCTTTTGAGGAATAGGCCTACACCTTGTACTCAAATAGTATTTTCATGTCGAGTGGGCATGATAACCAACAAACTCAAAATTGAGCATGACCTCCCTGTGATCACTAATCACCTACACCTTCTGTGTCAACCTCCAGAATGTAAACAAAGTATACGCCTGAATTCTGCACAATACTGTATCGTCTCACGTCACTGTGTTTATTACTAGCGCTGTGTGCATACTGTATCTCCTATGGTTCTATGGTAAAACCCAGGACTGCACACTAACCCATTTTTTTTCTACTGGTCTGACCTGTCTCTTGGACCAGTACGTACTCAGTGTTTCTATTTTTTTACTGGTCCATTCCTGAAAAAGTTACTGCAATCCGACAGTGATTTTCACTGGTCCTGGACCGTCGGACCATTGCCAGTGTACAGCATTGTTAAACCCATGATCTGTTGAGGGCCACTAAAGTGGTGCAAAGGTACATTTTGTACCTTTTTTGAAAACACTGGCAAGTATGTATCTTGGAGAAAACTCATATTTCACTATTGGAACACATCTTCATCAAAGTAATGCAGACTAATTATGAGTTTCAGCTTAAAAATGAAATTTCACTGCTACAAATGACATCAAAATATGCATACATTGTACATGTATGTGAGAATAATTATGATTCAAGTTTGCTTTCAGGCTTGAAAATCAAATCAACTTTATCAGTGTGAAACATGTGTCTAGTAAGGTCACAAACAAATTCTTTTAACAGTGTGAAACCCCTGTTTGTGTCAACGATTTAAGCAGTTTAATATTAGCTTCAATGAACAACATTCATCTCATGTGTATCTCCTGTATAGAAACACTTGAGGTGTATCCAATTAGCTAATGACCATCACTAGTTAGCATATAGTGATATATGTTTGATGTAATTTCAGACTTCAAAGATATGACGATAAAAATCATGCAATTTTCTGTGGACAAAATCACATCTAAATTTAAATCACATTCAAACACATTTTGTTCCCAAATATATAGTACATGTATATGCATCAATTTCAAATGGGTTATCATCAAAACTAAAAATATTCATTCAGCTATCAATGTACAGTAGTATGCATAAAGCAGTTTTCCAAACACAAGCAAAAGATTAAAAATAGTTTGAAGTATATTTCATATGCCACAGAGATTTATTGTACCTTAACTGAATGAGAAGGAAGAAGAGAAAAAGGGAGAGAGAGAGAGAGAGAGACCCATTACAATATACCACCACTACCAGCAGCACGGGCAGAGTCTGCTTATAAATGCATTATTTGAGCAGCACTCTGAAATCAAAGGTCAAAATCTGTCCAGCAAAATGAAGAGGAAAATACGATGGGCAAAGGGAAGCTTAACGCAGACACAGATAAATATTACCATTACTGTCATCCTAAATAAATAGGAACTTAATTGTTGATGCCACTTTTGATACAGCAGGCCCATTCCATCCATTACGAGAATGAGATGGTTTACTGTTTGACAACCTCATGCAAAACAAGGCTTGGTCTCTACCATTTCATTAGAGATGTTATGATACTCCTGTGCATCTCCAAGGTCAGGTGCAAACACACACAATCCACTTTCACTAACTGATATTATTATTGCAGAATAGTAAAGCAGCATTGACTCTTGGCATTGAATATAAAAGGAGAGCCACGCTCTGGACACACACAATATTGTACATTAAAAAAAAAAGAAATTATGTCAGTCTTAAAGTGCATTCTCTATGCTACACCTTGTTCATATAAAAAAACAAACAGCTCAGGGCCCTGTTTTATCAAAAGATAAAATCGATTATAAATTTCCTTACCACACAGGCTGCCACCGACTTACGATAGAAATCAACCTATATAATCAATTATGAAATAACTCTTCATAAAACAGGGCCCTGATATCAATGCACCACACTTCCATTTCATGCAAAGGATATTACTGGTAATCTAGCTCCACTAATGGCTTTATACAACCACCCCTCTTGTGAGAAATGTTTATAAATGAACAAATCACTCCCAAGTGGTAAACGATTAATTTCCTACAAACATGAACACAACCTAATGTCAAACAAAACTGGGGGAAAATATGGCATAACTTGTGAGCAAAAGACAGATGGTGTATTAACATTGCACATTAAGCATACTGAATGTAAGAGGTACTTCTCCTCTCAAACCCTTTAGATGTTACCTATTGCTGTCAGGTTTGTATAAAGCAGAAAGGGAACAACACAGAAAATCCCGGAATCAGCCAAAAAAAAAAAAAAAACAATAATAATAAAAAATAAAAATAAAAATTGGAAGTTCCTTCTACTGAAAAAAAAAAAAAATGTTTATAAATTGATCACATTTGCTGGGATGATCACGAGTCATTTTATAATGGAGGTAGACCATTTGCATCATTCTTAAAGTTTGAGTGTCCCTTTTACAACTCTGAAAATTAAATTGCTTTCATGAGCTGGTATATTGTAGAGGTAGTCAGACCTTTCCTCAGAATAATAGCATGAACTTGGAACTTCTTTAAGATGGAGGGGGAGTAAGGCTTTAAATTTCCAGTGAATTTATTCCAACCTTGAAGATATCCCAACTGTTATTCTCTGCACAATCCAGGACACTTTAATCTCAAGTGACATGGGGTTAATCAATTTTCATTTCTCCAAAAAAAAAAAAAAAAAAAAAAAAATATATATATATATATATATATATATATATATATATATATATATATATATATATATATAATAATGATAAATAAACAAATTTTTAAAAATGAGGTGTATGACCGCATTAAAGATTTCATACATGACTTTGAGAGACATTATTCTTAAATCTTTCAATATTTTGTGACATTTGCAAAAGGGATACCACCTTTAAGTCTAAACCATAGATGTACATTGTACAGTAAGATGCCACACGACCCTACTCCTCCATCCACAGTAATATGCACACATTGTTTTGTATCAGGGAGGTTACACAGAGGTCACGACCTACTGAATCTGTCTGCCTTCCTTCGATGTACACATCGTTCATTGTGAGCTAGGCGGAATGCCTGCACCATTACCTACCGATGCCTCTCCTCCGGTATTCCTCCACCACTCCCAAGCTCAGGATGTAGGCTACTTGTGTGGACCCTGGAAAGGTTGCCGACAAGATGTTGGAGTCCTGCATTTAAAAACAAGAGCCGTGAGCTACATTAGGCACTCAACGTACAGACAGTGTGCAGTGGAGATATGTGGTATAATGCATAGTACAACCAATTTGCTGTACATGGGGTTCATCGTATGATGCAGCTTGAAAGATGATCACATAAAAATAATTCATCATCACAGGAAAACCAATGCACAGAGGAAAGAAAGAGGATGATCAGCTTCATTCAAAAGGGACATAATGTACAGTGTAAACTGTCACCAACATGCCAAAACATAAAGCACATTTCACACAGTTAACCATCTGAGCTCTTGTCTTCCATTGTCAGCACCAACAGGAGTTTACACTACTGCTACATAATCTGTCAAATCATTTTACAAAATAAAAGCACTGGCCCCACAGTATAATATCACAACACTATAAAGTGTAACATACGTATCCATTCAAACATGTTTGCATATATCTCACATAGACATAAAGTTATTTCTGGTTGGACACCAGAAGGTGCAATAACCCATCTGCAGGCACTCAAACACTGGACATCATGTACAATGTATATCATCATCATACATACATTGTAGGATGTAAAAGTGTTACACTGTAGGTGTCTGTTAGAACAAGATTAAATTGATTTAAGTGGGTACAAAATTGTATATTTGATAACCATTGTTTAAGACCACACAAATCATATTTGCCCAACACTTTTTAAACGACCGGTGCACATCTACAATATGAGACCACCAGAGGTAAAACACCACATCCACACAGAATAAACTTTGTCTACAATGCTTCAGTATCTTGTTACTTTTTTATAGGGTCCTATATCTTGGCTTTATTTTCAACTTTACTGGACACAAATTTGCAAACCGTTCACACAACGCACTCCTTGAGGCCATATTGGAAGGATATGCACAACTACTTGTACTGCAAGAAGAGATGAAATGATAGAAACTGAAAGAAAACATCTGAACTAATTAGTAAACTGTTGTCACTCCATCACATCCTTTGATTATTTCAGCTGACTCTCTGATTGCTGTTATTAAAACACTTTCTAGGAGGGAAAGGGTTATAGAGTCATTCAACACAAGTTGCGAAGGGTAAACTGATTTCAGTACTTTACACTTGCTGCCTCACAGATAGACTGACTATACATTTCTTTTTTACTGAATGTTTCATAAGAAAAACTGAACAAATTTCTTGGAGGATACATGTATGTAGTTCCCCTTTGTACAACAGAAAATACCATGAGAGCAATCATGTTTTCATACCAAGCTGCTACCACGCACAGTGCAGTGAAAGCTGTATTGTGACTTTGACGGCTCAACAATGCAATATTTTTCTTTTGTTGTTTCATATTCCCATTGCGTGCACAGAGATCTGTCTTTCGACTGTGATACCTGCCTACTCTAGAAGGGGGCCAAAAACAAATGATGACTTTTTTAGTGGAATTATTTATCTTGTTGCTGTCATTCCTGAGTACCAGACGCCAGCACTAGAGACTGCACTCTTGACATGTTTCATACAGTTTGGAGTGATGGCACAATATAACACTACCTGTCCATACCAATGAGGTGACTAGCTGTTCTGTGAACTACAATGAAGCTATTTGTAGCAGTCCCTGTTTGTCAACCTAGATAAAAAAAAAGGGGGGTGATTTAAACTTGTAAACTTGCACCACAAGTCATTGTGTGCCTGCATTTGTATTCTCATCTGTTGTACACAATACTGTTCACACAAATTGCAGATTCATGCTCTTGGTAAAGAAAACAACAACAACAACAAAGGAACAGATGAACTTTGTTCCTCTGTCTGAACACAATATATATACCGTAAAACACAATATTTTCGCGGCATGAAATTTTCACGACTGGGAGCTGACGGCCTTATTCGCAGCATGAAATTTTCGTGAGTTGCCTCTAACATTCAATGCATATAGTGTAGACAAGATCTTTGGTGTGCATTTTAATTTCACGAAACTCTGCTCTCGCACAATTCGCGTAATTACAATGCATGCAAACATTCCTCGTTTTACAGTAGGCTGACATTGATAGGATCATGCTGTGCTGCACTCTAGGTTTATCCACTTACTTATTTTTTTTTTTAAAGTTTATAGTGTATACATGTACTCTTGGTTCTACAGTTTACAGTGTATACTCTGCTGAATCGGGTTTCCACAGGGTGAGGGTCATCTTGGAAAAAATAAACAACACAGCACATAGACTTTTGAAACTGAATTTGTAGTAATGAGAGATTTATACATAAATTGTTTAAATGATCAAGAGTGTTCCTGAATGTCACGTACATTAAGAATACTGACCGAATAGTGACAGTTTCTTGAATTAGACCCTTCCCCCCCCCCCCCCCCATACTTCAGCATCTCAAAGTTTCATACACTGCCACTGTAAATGCCATCTTTCTTCTCTTCCACCAGGCTTAATGCACTTTCACTCGCATGCAATTATTTGTTACATATCGTAACCTTCCAGGTCTACACTATCCAAGGAAACAAGATTTTATGTACCAACCTACACACTGTAATATCAAAATTTTATTGTGTAATTGTAGACCTGCACAATTTAGCTACCTGGCAACTCAGAAACAAATTTGCAGGATTTAAACTATGACCTTCAGCAAATCAATCATCCAATAGTATCACATGTCTCATGAAATAATCTTGTCTGATTGGTCGAAGCTGTTCAGAAAAAAGATGAAAACAAAGATTGATGATGATTGTATCAAGGAACATAGCGCATAAATGTGTCATGTGATCTATCTCATGAACCCCACTGAGAGGGCGTTCCATCATAGACAGGAAAAGATTTTTATCCCATACAAGCTACACTGATTAATGTGCAAGTTCGTTCAATTTAACACAAGTTTGTGAGTGTAGTTTATCAGCACCTGATTATTGCATCAATGACATTTATATGAGGATGGCTGGCATGATCAACTACTGTACTATAAAGCTATGCCATATTTTAAGGGAGTCTAATTTTTCATTTATATCGGGATTTCACAACAATTTTGCAAGTGGTCAAATCTGTGATCGTAGAGTATACATAGCAGCAAAGGGGGAGGAACGCATGTGAATGTTGCATTCACATCACAATCAGAATTGATATTTTTGCATGTTTTTAAATTTGCAGGTAGCACCCAACTTAATTGCAAATTTAAACCCCCATGAAATATATGGAACATTATATAGCAATACATAAACGTGGCTTTTCTTTATTCTTAAATTTCATATTAAGCCATCAATATACAGGAGATAGACTTATAGACATTCACACCTTCTTATCACCTTTTACAATCAACTGTGTTGAAGTACGTGATGGACGCTTTCAATTGTGTCAGGAAAGAAATCTTGTGTAATCTCGTGTGCGGCTGGGCATCGTCCCCTGTATTGGAGATCATGGTCGCATCCGGGGAAAAGTGTATAAAGCAACACTGTAATACTACTGTGCACAGGTAATTCGTCAGAGCTGTGTAAATCTTACGCTAAGCAGACACAAATTAGGAGTGTCTTCATCAGACCAAAGTTTTAAAATAGCGCACTATTTGGCGTTCAGAAAATTAGCCCAACGTCAAATTAACCTGTTATTTGTACAATGAAGATCAATTTATGCAAACAGCATGCTATTTGATCAGGAAAATCTTATAACAAATCTTGGTCAAGTTTGTGAAATAGTCTGTTAATTTGTGAATTAGCATGCTATTTGGGTTGCATCTCCATCAACCCAAAATTTTCTCTATCTGATTATTCACACCATACACTGAGACCACAGAACTCTATGTAAAGTTCTGTGGCTGAGCGAGCCGAGTGATGATGCAAAATACGCATGTATGCGTCAACTTTCAGCTAATTTCCAAGGCGGGCTGTTTTCGAGCTGATAAACACATACATCCATAATATTGGGCTATTTTCCCAAACTGCAACATAGCCTGTTAGTTTGAACTTTGCTCTGATGAAGACATGCTCACTACTACAATAGCTACCTAGCCACTACCACAGAGGCCAAGGAAGGAGGAGACCGGAGACTGGAGACCAAAGAGGTTTTATGGCACAGCTCAGGACTGTGTAGCATGACACCTGCAGCTCTACACCTGATCCATCATGATAATGGAAAGTCACTCTCTTATCATCTTATCACATGACCTTGGCATATCATCTTTATTTATTCCCCTTTCCCCTTGGCTCTATTATTGTCTCCTCAACATGTATTGAAAACAGTGTAAGGTTATGGGTGCATGATGTACTAAGAAAGAAGGTGATGTCATCAAACATCCATGGAGAAGTATCAGTATTTGTTCAACTCCTACATGTATGAGGTTGAACCTGTAATACAGCTATGCCAATGCTCTTGATAAAGACCAGAGGGATGTTTCAGAAAGCTGTTCTTAAAGTTACGAATGACTTAAAGGGATTGTATAGTTTTGGTTGAGATCTAATTTCAGGTTTCTCACATTTTTTGGTGAGATAATGAGAAACCTCTTATGAAATATGAAAGAGCATGTAATTCTATGAGGAATCCAACGTTTATTTGATGAAAATTGGTTTTGAAATGGCTGAGATATCAATAAAAGGGCGATTCTAACAAAGTGTAGGACCCACACCTTATTACAATCGCTTTGTTTTACTTTGTTTTTGGATGTTTCAGTCATTCCAAACCCGATTTTCATCAAATAAACTTTGAATTCCTCTTAAAATGGCATGCTCTGTACTATATCCTACAAAAGTGTTTTCTTGGTATCTCGCAAAAAGTTAAAAGCCCAATTCTCATTCTCATCTCCACCAATACTGTACCATGCCTTTAAGAACGAATGGAACACATTCTGATGTGCTATACTTATCAGAATTTCAATAATTCAGCACAAGAACTGATCACCAGTGGTTCTTATTAAAAGTCATACGTAACTTGAAGAACAACTTAATGAAGAACAGCCCCCCCCCCCCCGAAATGAATATTGATCGTTGGCAAGGTACACAAACATTTGAAATACTTCAACTAGTGTATGAGAATTGCCCGCCAGCAAAATATTTGCACTAAAAATCAGCAATGTTAAACCCCAGTCGAAATTCTTCAGCTGCGTATAAAAAAAGCTCTATATTTGACAGTGTACACGATTCATTATGGGGATTCCCGAATACACTGTATATCCCGAGTGGGGTTTGCCTTCCTACTGCATGGTGTCTCTATACTACTGGGCATTTAAAGGCATAATTTACCATTTGCCGAAGAAACAAAAACCCAGCATTAGTGCTTCAAAATAGTTCTAAAATGTGAGTTAGGGATAGAAACAGCCAATGTAAAAATTTGAACCAGTATAATTGATGTTTAGTATTGTTAAATACACAAAATGTGAACAATAGTTATAATAAAAATGTTTCCAGACTAAACCGTCCACATTACAGTTTGATAAGAAAAATACTGATATCTCCTTATATTTTAGGCTTTATTGAAAAAGTTCTATATGGTAGGATGTTTTGTGATACAACAGACCTACACATACTATGCATCAAATGTGATAACATTTTTTTAAATCACTGCTCCCAGAGGTAAACAGGACCTTTAACCCGTTTAAGTCTAGCCCCGAGTGAGTATACTCGGGAGGGTGTCTATGGGAAATGTGTGTTATAGCAAAATCAAATCATCCTCAATGGGTTTCAATGGTGCACTTGTAGGCTACTATCATGATCAATCTGAATAAAGGTTTCAAACAATGAAACACACATACACACATACACACACTGTTACGACCAAAATCACTCTGAGAATGATCGCACAAAAGAAACAATCAACTAATGTTCAGGCGGTTTATTAACAGTGATATTGTGGGTACAGACTCGTGATCGGTTCTCACATCAGTACAATAATGATCAATAGAAACAGTTACAAATCAGTAATAGAATCACTTACACTTATTACATGCAATATCCCTGGAAATGTCCAAATACGATGCTCGATACACAAAGGAATGATCCACGATGCACCGATGAATGATACCTTCGACGTAAATCCAGAGGTGCAGGTTACGATAGTCCAAGGTATAGATCCGGGGTAAAATCCAAGTTATGTGTCCACAGCAAAACGTGCAGAATCCAAACGTTATGACGACCACGTCCAGTTGAGGTGTTGAATGATGATTCACTTTATAATGTCCAGCAAGGAATCCAGCCCGTCACAGCTTTGCCGTAACAATGTCCGTTGACATTAAAATATGGAGTCTATCTCCAACGTAGGCAAATTAATTCTCTGCAGGCAAAATGTCTCCCAGGCCTTATCTCCACAAACACAGTTTATATAGCAGGTCAGCAGGTAACACAGGACTGACTATAACAAGTCGCTTCAGAGCCAGAAGTGACGTAACTCTCGGAGCAGAGGTGTTGGGTACTCTGCCTACTGCAGAATTTCTCCAGCTTATATACTATCCATTCACCCCTTTCTAGTACATTCTGTAATTTTCTTCAACCTGGGGCTACATACCTGAACATACTAGCAAGTCCAAATTCCAGGAATCCTGGATGACTCACTGCCTAATATGTGCATAACATCATTGCCAAAATTAACTACCAATCACATTGGGCTGCAAGGGCAGTGCCTCACTCAGCCAGCACTTCCTAGAATTTTCTGGAATGGGTTAAATCATTCTAGATTGAGTGAGCTATAATGTATTTCCTGTCACATGCATACATGTACTGTAGCTACATTGTATACCATGTAGAAAATTCTCCACTGATCTGGTCAGCCTGTATGTACTATATCTATATCATATAGAATGTTCTCCATTATTCTGGTCCACCTGTGTACATAAAATGTACACATAAAAACAGCCATGCATACAGCCTTGATACATTAAACATATACATACAGAACTACTTGTGTGTACATTTGTGACAACACACACACACATACACACAAACACTTGTCTTCCACTTGCTCTGCATGGTCAAATGCATTCAATGTGAACACAATACAGTCGATGTTAAATTCAAATGTACTCTGAGAAAAATGCACAGACTCCGACGTATACACGGTTAATAATTACATATTGACATAAATTCTACTTTCAATATCAAGGCCTTGGATTAAATTAGTGAACATACATGTATCTGAGCAGGCAGTTCTGATCTTGATGTCTTGAAATGGAAAATCTCATCCGGTATGAAAAAGCATGGACCATCATCAGAAAAAAAAAGCCAACAAAACTTTAATAGGAATGATGCTCTTCAAAAGCTATGATGTATCAACACAGACAAGTATATGTGGTGACCATGTATTGTTATGAAGATGAATTCCATTACATTTTGACCTTGTACAGCTAGACATTAAAACACTTTATGACTTGTTCGAAAGAAGATATTGGCCTAGCATATAATTTTGTTAAAACTCTACCTGAACATGGAAATATTTTATTTGCATCTTCCACAAGGCCATCTGAAAAGCAACTTTTATCTGTATACTGCAACTTCAATGTGAGTGTGTGTATACAAGTGTAATTACGAATATGTGTGAAAAGGGGGGGGGGGGTGGTGGTGGCGGTTTGAAGATCGGGAGCACTGCACTTGGCGTAGTGGATAAGACTCCTGACTCCCACTCGGAGGACCCGGGTTTGATTCCCATCCAGTGCTTACGTCCTTGGACAAGATGTTTTTACCTATCATGTCCCTCACAACCCAGGTGTATAAATGGGTACCTGGCAACGCTAGGGTAATAATAATGGCAGGGCCTTCTGGTACACAGTTGTAGAGCAGTGGCAACACTAAAAAGACAACCCTGGATGAAGAATACCTTATTAAAATTATCATTATTACTAATTATAAATAGAAAGAGAGTCATTCTAGCTTGACGTTTTGACTGACATGTTAAACACACACTTGCGCCATGTACACTAACATTTGATTAAATTAATTGTCACCACACAACAGCCATGCAAAGTTAACCAATTTGACCTTGGGCTACTGGAAGACACCTTCCGCAATTTGAGAAATGCAGCATGGCGCACTTCGCGTAATTGGATCGCGTTTGGGTAGGGCATTTCCTAGTTCAGTAAGTGGTGTGTCCAATTTATCTGTAGAACATACTATGATGTCCAGATGCACAGAAGTCACTCATACCATACACACAGCAAGTACAGCACTAGTATCTTTTCCTCAGCACACCCCTGACATTTGTATAGATCTATCACACAGGAACACACAGATAAACACTCATATTTTTCCTTTCTCTCAAAAGATTGTAGAATCTGATACCTGTAAACATCAAAGTGATAATTCGGTTTTCTATCTATACGATCAATGTCAGAAAGAATCTTTGACTTTTTCAAATACATGTAGTGCATTTCTGATTACAAGCCATTCACATATTTGGGGACCAATACAGGCATGTTGCTATTAAAGCTTGAGATCACAAAAATGTGATGAAAATGTGCTTTTTGTTAATACTTTAGCACGGTACAACTATCCGTCTATTTTCATGGTCGAACATCTTGGTAATCAATGTGGTATTGAGGTGATTACATCATCTTCAACTTCTTCTGTTTTTTTCTGTCTTTCTTGTATCTTGCAAAGCTAAATAACAAAAGGTACAAGTGTAAACACAAGGTACAAATGTAAACACAAAGCAACCTACACGTGTACACTACAAACAACCTGAATATCATAAAAATAATTTAAAGAGATAATAAAATATGCTACTACATATGATACCTAAACCCAATCACACACACACACACATGTACACGTTAGACTACACACTCACTCACACAGGTCTTCAACATGACATGTGGTTGCTACTTTACATCAGTTTCATGCAGAAAATGTATGTAAAATTAATCTCCTTTCCATTATTTTTGTTTGTTTGTGTTTTTTTCTACTTTGATTTTGATGAAACCTACACCAGTAGTATTATGAGATAATGGTCTTGAGCTTGGGTTTGATTTTGTAATACAAAACATTATCTGTTCACATCATTCACATCATACTCTGGCTCACGCTTCATATTTTGGATTTTGATTATTAAGCGTCACAAAATTTCTGCCCGGGAATTGTCAAAAAAAAAAAAAGAAGTTCTGTTCCGTCCATTTGCAAGACTACTCTATGCTTACGAAACATCCTCAGAGAGAAAAAAAAAAAAAAAGAGTGCCGTTGTAACCCCCCTCCTTGCATCTGAGCACTGCCAGAGAATATCTAGATATGTCAACATTCACTGGATTCAACTGGCATCAGAGGTCCTGGTAATGTCAATATTTGAAAATGGCATGTAGGAAGGCAGGGTACAGATTGAGCATTTACAACGGTATTATGTCCTCCAGGTCCAGCATCGTAGTTTTGTGCACTGAATGCATGTATTAAAGCCCATCCTAGAAAGCCCAGAGCTTTAAAGCATCTCTCTCCCCTCTCTCTCTCTTTCTCTCTCTCTCTCTCCTTCTTCTTCTCCTCCTTCTCTCACTCTCTCTTTCTCTATCTTTCTCTCCACACAGAATGAGAAGATGATGACAGACGATGCTAGATACAGATCTCCCTCCATCACTACCGGTACTACATCACTACATGGACATAAATCATAGTCATCACCAAGTTTGGGGTGTACAAATCATTGCAGCAGAGGCACAGAGGCTCATTCATTCTAAAGTGATACTTCTTTTTCACTCATAAATTTTTTTTTTTTCAAAACTCACGCTCCAGATTTACTGACGATAGGTTGGAGAAGTTTGTGCATTCTATACATCATCCCATGCCTGACAGCACCTACATGTACTGTGCACAATACTGGTTAGGATCCTAGCTCTCTTTACTAAAAGTTTTCTGGGACTAAATTGAAACAGATGATGGTAGCACACTAATCTGCCGGTCTATGCACTGTCTGTTAGTAATTTTGAGGAAAAAATAGCAACAAAAATGAAGTTAAGCTGAATGGGGGGGGGGGGGAGCCACAAAGCAACTACTAAAAACTTGTGATAGGGTAAGGTCACAATATACTGACAAATTCCCCCCCCCCCCCAAAAAAAAAAAAAAAAAATGACAGTTTTTGATGTTCAGCGAGTCATCTTTAGAATCGTACATGCATGTACAATGTACATGACCTTCATGACGAATCCCCCCTACTTGGTACGGCTATCACGCAGGTTATAATTTTGTTGTTGTTGTTTTGTTTGTTTGTTTATTTTTCTTGATGCTATCAGACTCTGGCCAGTCAAAGCAGTAATAAATTATCATGACAATGCAGTATTTCTGTAAACACAGAGCATGTCACATCACAATGTTGACCTGTGTATCAACTGTCTCTGTGGGACACTAACTTACAATTCTAGACAAAGTGTATACAGACAGGAAGTCGGTTTTGCATTGCAGATCATTTTAGTCATGTATTGGGCAATTCCACAGTATGTAGGACACAGATGCCGAAAATTCAAAATGGTATTTGTTTCAAACACCATACATTTTCAGACAATACTTGAGTTGAAGTTTTAAGAATCATTATGTTTTTCAATAAAAGTGGCCATTTTGATTTTCAAAATGGCTGCCAAAATATGCCTATAACTCAATGGTAAGAAAGAGTGTATTGTCACATAATTTACCCTCTGTATATCCACTTTACTAGTACTCTAAACAACAATCTTTTATATGTATGCAGTTACCAGATGAGTCTTTTACCACATGATAGGAAGAAAAAGCTGGTTGCTTTAAAGAATTTTATAAAAACTTTTAATTAGTTCGACAATGATGGATGTAACGTCAGTTACCAAAAACAAGGAATTTTTAACTTTATTCATCAAAGAAAGTGAGCTGTATGATGTAAATTAGGATTTCTAATGTATGCCCATATGCCTTCCTTTCAATAACAGAAAATAAGGATACTTGGCATACTGGAGAGTCAAATGAACACCTCAAAATGTGTAACGTCAGTTACCGAAACGTCATATACCAGTATGTAACGTCAGTTACCATGTCAGTAATTATAACTTAGGCAAATGTTTTTACTTTAGGCCATTTCAATACATCTGGGAACTTTGATAGGGAATGATGTCATCACCATGGTACACTGTATGTCCATGGATACATTTTTTTTTTTGTTCATTTTATCTTATTTATTTATTTATCTCTTTTTTTTGGTGGGGGGTTGAGCTTTTGATTTTCTGTTCAACACAAGTTTAAGGTTAAATCATCTGGAAGTTTAGGTTTACCACATGCAATATATATAATGCACTCAAATTACAGTACATTCACAGTCCTATGGGATGATAAAGCTACCAAATTTGTAGGCCTAATCAATGATGTGATTGCATGGTAAACACCTTTTTCTATTAAAAAGCTTGTGTACAGCTGTATACCAACAGTTGTATAATTTTTTTTACTAATGACTACTTTTGCTAGCATTTTTCTTTTTTTCTGGAAGCTTAGTGAAGTTTCTACCTAAAGGCAAATGCAAGAACAGATATATTTCTTCGCTCTCACTTAAATGTGTGGTTTAGTTAATATGGCACATCTTGAAATGGTACATAAGCAGGCCTGACATAAGGCATGTACTGTCATTACTGTTTGAAACTAACACTGATGTTGCTCAACGTTTAACACTGATGTTGCTCAAAGTGAGAGGTGATTCTAGGGTAAAATAAAAAACTGTTCATATTTGTTGATTACTTTATTTCATTCATGCAGGGACATTTTTGTAATACATGATAATTATGAACAGGAAGATTCGTTTATATTGATCTTAGAATTCTTTCGTTGCCAAGTTATATTTCTTGATATCTGGGATGTATTTGCAAGCCTTGATATACCAGTGAAAAGGAAAAGAAAAACAATTACATTCCTTCAAGCAAGAAATAAACAAATAATGCCCTTTTGACCAAAATAGCATGATTCTTCTTCACAGAAAAAATATTAAAAGTGTAACACTATTCATTTAAATCATTATTGATAATGGAGATCATTTTTTTTTATTAGTGGCCCTAACAATGCCTTGAGGGAGAAGGAGTAAAATAAAGAAAAGAAGAAGGAATATATCACAGTAGATTTCATACATAATAGGCCCTATGAATATTCTTATTTGTATGTGTTTTTTCCCCATGACCTGAAAGATATTTTTTTTTTCACACACAAAAATATCTGTGTTTTGTGTAGTACTGCAGGGCATTATGGGTGGGGTACTCTAGGTAGAAACTTTCCTGTTCATTAAAAACAACAACAACAACAACAACAACCCTTAGTTATGTTAATATTCATACTTGGAACTGCTGAATCTAAATGGCTCTGTGTAATCATAACTGTTGAATAAGCATTCAATCTTAAGACAAATGTCAAGAAATATCCTCTGGTGCATTTACATTATTTTTGCTCAACTGTGCTATGGCATGGGGGGGGGGGGGGGGAGCTTGCCCCCTAAGGACCCCATCTCATTTGTGTCTTTAGATTTTGTTTTAATTTGTTGCTAAGTAAATGCCTGGGATTGTTACTGGTATACTGCAGCAGTATAACCTGTTAAATAAATTAGTTCTTTGTAAACCCCATTGCAAAAGTATGTGTAACGTCAGTTACGTAACGTCAGTTACTGACATGTTTCCCTTTAAGTTTTCATTAAACACAAAGAAAACAGACTAATGTTTCATTTCATTTGGGTATTTGTAATTGATGAACCAAGGTATGATTCCATATCAAACAAATCACTCTGAAAGGTCAGAATTATAAAATATCACAAAACTATTCCTAATCATGATTTTCCATGTGTAAACCCTATGGCAAATGTAAGCGTAACGTCAGTTACGTAACGTCAGTTACCGTCATGCCTTCACTGAAATTGGCATGGTGCTAAAAGGAAATATCTAAAGTGCACATTATTTTGCACAACTGTTCCTAAGAACCTAGGTATATTGCCATATAAAACACATAGAGTTTAGAAGTCGGGGACATGAGATATTTCCATTTAAATCTACACCATAATTTCCCATGTCCTTTTTCCGTAACGTCAGTTACCGACACATTTTCACTTGCTATGTGATAAGGAATGCAGTTTGAGAGAAAAACTTTCCACCTATTTCTTCATTCTCATGAACTCATTCATCAATGCTAATTACAAGCCCCGGGTGCTTTCATTCACAAAACTACAACATAAACAATTTCATGAAAATCCTTACGCGTAACGTCAGTTACCGTGGAATTGCCCTATTGTAAATTCAAAAGCTCTCTCCCACAATGTATCATTCAAGAGGAGGCAGTAAAACATCCATGGATCACTTGGCAAACAAACAACTTTAATTTGATAGCTGCACAACCTGGTGTGCTAAGGGACTGGAAGATATTGAGTTCCTATTCATTGAGCTGGGTAATCTACTCAGTACTTTTTCTTACAATCTACAGCTGCTTGCTGACTGCAGAGCATGATAGCACTGATTTGCATATCGGTCCATCTCATTAGCTCATTCACTACAATGCTTTCACCTCCTTCTATTCATGTCTGTGGAGGAGACCATCGTTCCATTGAAAGAACCCACACTGTCTCACAAGGATCGCTCCTTGAATGAGACATCCAGTGCTGGCATTCACAAACAACAGACCCACACAACAGTCATGGTTCCTTCGGCAGCATTCTTCCATTCCACAGGACTGGTTCAATGGCCCACAGGTAATCAGTGTAATGACCAAAAGATCCATTTCGCCCCTAACAAGGTTAAAGCCGCTGGCAGAGATGAAAAGTGAAACTATGCTCAGCGCTCTGCACCAGCACCCAAAGCCTCGGACGAGAAACACTGCCACCATGGGGTTGGCTGTGAATGCCGACCAATTTAAGTCCACACCCAACAATTTCAAGGAGTCACTCAAATAGAGCCTACTCACATTGCTGAGAATGAGAAGTGCTGTAGGGTGAAATAGAAGCAATGGAATGAAAGAAAGAATGCTGTGCTTTCATTCTGAAAGAACAATGTAAGCAGGGCTGAGGAAGTGGGTACCTGCAGTAAACTAATGTTTAAATCACATTTAGAAGAATGTTGTGCATGATGCACTTACCATTTGCTGGTACTTGGTAAACCAAGGTAAGATAAGTGCACCTAGTCAGATCAAACCTTTAACTCGGCATGACAAACTTTTATGATTCATTCCTAAAATAGCACCAAGCAGCACTAATGTGACGAAGGATCCTATGACATCCCTTTGTCGACCATGCCCTTGGCATTTTATAACAAACAATACTGCAAGCATGCTCTTCTTTAAAGAGCATGATCTACTATTCTGACGAGTACTTGGACTGAAAGTGCGTACGTATTTTATAGCAAAACAAACAAATGAAAATTAGAGTAGAGCTGGATTATTATTTGGAATGCCATGGCTCTTAGAATCTCGGTTAGTCATTTACAGGATGATTAATGTTTGTTCAGTTTTTCTCTTTATTTTGATATTTGTTTTACGTTGTTATTTTTATCAAAAGAATGAAATGCATAGCATCTAAAGTTTTAGAGGCAAAGACTTCACCTACAATACATCGTATTTTGATGTCATGCTTCAGTGGTATTTTCTCAGAAAGTGGTAACTAATGGCTGCCAGCAACTGCTCATTCGAAGGTAAAATTTTATACACATATCACAGAAGCTGGATTTGTAAATAGTGAGGGTTTTTCACTCAATATGTCTGTTGGCCCAAGAAAGCCATCAAGCAATGGCAAGTCTACTCTATTTTTATTCAAGTAGACAGGAGACTGGTGCAAGAGTCTCTGAGCTTTGCACTGAATGTGAATATGGATTACCGGTTTAAACAAAATCCTAATGAATCAGAGCATATTTCGGCAACAAACATCAAAGTTCACAACTCAAATAATACAGTGTACTTTTATAGCACTTTTGCTGCTACCTTCTGTAGCATGCATATCGAAAAAGGCCTTACAGCATGCATATAGAATGATTTTTTTTTAAATACTGGAGGTATTTAACTAGCTGAGGGGCTTTCAAACTTACTGCACATATTCTGGTCAATGGAGATTATAGGGAGAATGTCTGAGATTCCAAGCAGTTCCAGCAAATATTTGTATTTAGCTCAATGGTTCAAGAGGGAAATACAATGTACTTCAAAAATTGCCTACTCAGATGTACTTCCATAGCTTCCACATGGTAGAATGCAACAGATACAGTAGTGATAACAAGCCAACACATCTATTTAACAATCAATTACCCAGCGATATTCAGCACCATGAAAAACTTGATTAAAAAATACAAAAACTTGGCTAGTTGTGGGAAATCATACGAAATTAATGGCCATGTTCTTTCATTGGCTGAGAGCCATTTTGCACTTGCCCGTTTTCTTTACAAGCAATCAGTCACAACTTATCATACAACACAGCTTTGCTCAAGGGGCTGCTGGGATATCCCAGTTGAGCTTGTCTGAAGCTAGGCAGGCATCTCAATTGCCAGGATATTGTCGGGAAGTCCCAATTCACCAAAAATTAGATTCGCTAGATATATAGCATATATAACAGTATTAAATGACACAAAAACATTTTTATCTGCCATCTGAAGAAAAAATAATCAGAAGATTCTAGTCCAAACACAGTTCAGATTTTTAGTAACATTTACAGTTTGCAGGACTCTTCTTTATTGAATGACTTGAAAATGTATCTGACCAGATGGGCTTTGATATGATGATGGAATGTGAATGCAGGCAGGTTCTTGAATGACCTGCATTTCATCTTTTTGATTTGCACATGTAATGGTAATCTAACAATGACTGATGCCTACTGGTGCAGCACTTGGTATAAATAGAGTGCATGAATTTGGCAAAACAATTATCAAATTTCTATCCACTCATAGCTACAACTGTATGTATAGAGATCATGCAGTCATGCAGATCTAAAGAGTGCAACACAACAGCAGAGGAAGGAACTACATTGTAGATAACCAAGAAGTCCTTGAACTATCCAAACTGGGAAGCTAATGAGGAATTTATCGCAATGACAAATCATGCACAGGATCCCGGTACATCACAGCAACAAAACAGTGAGCTGTCTTGATATCCACAGTTATCAGTCACCACTCTGGGCCCAAATGGTCAATTACTGATGGTCAATCATTGATGGTCAGTCACAGTATAGTGGGCGATCTCATCAAGCTTCCAGGATGAGTACTGACAGTGACTATACTCTGCATACATGAGCTACATCGTACAGTACGTACATAATGCAACATGAAGGCTATTTCGCGAGCATGATACTGACATTTTATATTCATAAGCAAACTCATCATTTCATATACCAGGAATGGGAAAATGAATCTTATGAAATTGAAGTACTAAAGATAATACTCAACTAGGAGAAAAAATGAAAGCATGAGCAACAAAAAGACTCACCAAAAAAGTATTTTTTCTAAATGCATACCAGTATTAGGTATACAGTATGCATGGAATACAAACACTAGCCTCTTTCCACTTCCCTGTTTCAAATCAATGAGTGTGCTTTCTTACCTCTCTATGACATCTTGCCCTAGTCTTCACCTCAGCCACCAGTAAACCCACAATGGTTGTGTTGATAGCAGCAGCCAACGAAAAGAATCGTTTGTCGTTGGTGATGTCTTTGTACCAGAAGTCTGGGTATCTGTGGACAAATATTAATACAATTTAAAACAATTTACATATCATAGGTCAGACACAAAACAATACTCCTTTTGCAGCTCTTAATATACAAAATACATGTATGATACACCCCTGTGAACTGATTTTTGCTAAAACATTTTCTCTGGTCCAATATCATATCAATCTATCAAATTGGACAAGCACATACATGTATATGCATTATCACAACACCAGCTTGACTCTTGATACATCCCTACAACCAACAAAACTTTGTACAAACTCTAATAACATGGAGCACTCTACGTTGTACCTGGAAATTATCATGAGAGATATAAAGGGTATTTGGCATGGAAACTACTGTTTGATCTACATTGCACATTAGGTATATTAAAGAAGCTAAGAAGGATCAGAAGAAGGGTAAAGACCGATTAGGGTTGAACATTTGTATGTCTTGAATAAAAAAAATAAAAAAAAATGTTCAAGAAAAAGATTTGAATTTGCATATAGGGATATGGATATCAATTTCAACAATGACCAGCAGCCAAAGTGGTGTATTTCTCGTTTGGCTTTTAGGCAAGTACCCAACCTTTTACATTTATTCTTCTACCAGGATAATGTAATAAAATGAAAAGTTGACCTTTCCCATAAACAGAGAGGTAGGTAGGCTTACATTTGTTGTATATATTGCAAACATTCCCTATACATGTAGATCGGAACTGATCAGCTCTCACATTTCAATGGACCCTACAATGTATGTTGTGTCACAGTACACTGTACATGTACTGACTGTCCATGACGGTTTCATTATGAACAAAACACTACTTGCGATAACAATCCCACAAGAAGTGGTAAACATACATTGTATACAGTGTATTCGGCACATTTCACTAACTCCAGGCGTGAAGCAGTTGGCAGAGAAGCACCATTTTATGGTGTAAAATTAGCAAACTACTTTATACTGCTCATTAAACTTTGAACATTTCCCATTTAGGCCTGCATACGCCTGTACATTTCCGAAGTAAAGGGGTCAATTTCAGGGATGTCCAGTTACGCAATTTTCTATTTGCAATGCGCATTACCCCCAAAATGCAATATGATCTTTGAGAACACTTTAAAGGGACTGTACAGTACTGGATGAGGTGGGGATTCATGTTTTGAACATTCCTAAGTGAGATAATGAAAAGCCTCTTATGAAATATGAAAGAGCATATAATTTTAAGAAGGATTCAACGTTTATTTGATGAAAATTGGTTTTCAAATGGCCGAGATATCCAAAAAAGTGCTAATAATAAAAGGCGACATGCCACAACTTTATTAGGATCTCTTTGTTTCACCTTGTTTTTGGATATCTCGGCCATTTCAAAACCAATTTTCATCAAATAAACTTTTGATACCCCTTAGAACTGCATGCTCTTTGACATCTCTTAGAGTGGTTTCTGAATATCTCGCAAAACTTTAAATGCTAAATCCTCACCTCAACCAGAACTGTACACACCCTTTAATGAGACCAACGATTGTTTCAAACAAGGAATTCATATATTAGAATTTATGCCAAAATGAAAATTCTGGACAAACATAGGGTACAACCGCATGAACGCAACCGTGATTTCAATCATGATTCTATGACGTCATTGTGCGCTGTGCGCATGCGTGTCTCATGGGGTATCCCACAGCTTCTAGTTCTGTTTGCGCGCTTGTGTACGTCTTATGAATCATGTGTTTTGGTACCATACTTGCACATAGATTGTTTGTTTACATCAATGCCATACACCGATTCTATGCTAGTATCTAACGTTAACTGTTTAATATAATAATACATGTAATTACTCTCTGATTGAGATGATAAAAGTAATGGCTGCAGCGCTGTGTCTACCAAGGGAAACAATTGGAGAGACAAAGAATTAGGATTATTCCTCGATCTGTTCCAACTTTGTAGATATGTGGGCAGAGCCTGAATGCCACAGCTTATCGGAAAGTATTCACCGAAATAAAAATGTAAAGGCCTGTACAGTTGGAATAAGGAGGTCTGGCTCGAGTTGCAGAGACGTACACAAGGTCAAACTGCGCAGTGCGCTGCGCAATGGCAAAGGATGAGCTGAGCTAGAATCAGCGTTGCGAAAGCCCACATGAACGCTCTTCCGCTGAGACCGTGATTTGAAACGCCGTTTTGAATCATGATTCATGTTTGTGATTCTGGCTACGAAATTCACATGAACGCGGCCAGAGCTAGTGTGGCAGAAAAAACAACTACAATGCATGTGTGTGTACATTGCAACTGGATGGAATACTTAAAGTTTATTTGAAATGTTAAACTCCCAGTCTAACTTTCTCAGACTGCAACATGTGAACTCAGTCTAAATTTCACACAGTCAGGGAATGAGTCTGTAGAATGAGTCACATGATGATGCCATGAATCAGGTGACCTATTACTGTAGCTTGAGGTGGTGCTCTGCACTTTATTGTTCTGCAAGATCATGACTCACAGGGCAGTATGCTGTACAGGTTGTACATAGCTTGTCACAGTACACTCTACTAATTCATGCACAAGTCACAGACGTCAATGTCCTGGGCCCCGTTGCTAGAAACTTTGCGTTTAAACGCAACTTGCAACTGATTGTCACTGACCATTCTGATTGGCTCAGGGTCTGCCCTATTAAGAAGACATGCATGCAACAATGATTTTGATTGGCCAGTGACAATCAGTTGCAAGTTGCGTTTAAACGCAAAGTTTCTAGCAACGGGGCCCTGGTATGATAAATGGTCAGAGCTGGCAAGCCCTGTACATAGCATTTTCTGTCCTGGGGGGGCGTTTCATGAAGGAACTTGTTGGATAAAATGTCCGACAAGTCCATTATAACCGACAAGTTTTGAGAAATTCTTTAGTCTGATTGGCTGACTTCTCTGAACTTGTCGGATATAATTGACTTGTCGGACATTTTATCTGACAAGTTCCTTCATGAAATGCCTCCCTGGTCTAAGAACATACATTCATCATCTTCAGATGTAATTGAGCAGTAAATCTGTTTTATTTCAGTCATAGAATGTGTCTTCAATATTCAAGGAAGTACTCCACAGTGCATACGGTTTAATGTATGTACGTGTCCATCTCAAGATGAATACCATCACGCAACACACACTTTAAGTATGCTTTATACGTAGTTTACTACAGTCAAACTCGGATACCTCGAATTCGTCGGGACTGAAGAAAATGGTTCGACGTACGCGAATTTCGAGGTACGCGTACGTCGAATTTTCTTCGACTTATCCAATGTTTATCGATGTTTGACGTTTATCGATGTTCAACATGGTGTCTGTTATAGTGCCTATTGATTATTTGCATGCTTGTCAATTTGAATTGAATCAACTTTTATATGAATGAATTGAGTGAAAATCGGAAATGAAATCAAAATTTCAGAAATAAAGATTTTGGTGGCCCGATCGCGCCACCAAGTCGGATGTTTGCCTTTACTTTTGAAAATGAACAGCAGTAACAATCGCCTACGTAAGATGCTAAAATAAAGGTCAGAGGTTTGCGTTTAATTGTGGAAATGAATGACGGTAATAGTCGACTCGGTATGATACTAAAATAAATGTCGGATGTTTGCTCATATTTTTGGAAATGAATAACGATATAAGACTCAGCTCCGTATGGTGCTAAAACTAATGTTAGATATTTGGTTTTGCGTTCGGAAATGAATAAGGATAACATTCGGCTCCGGAAGACGCTGAAATAAATGTCGAATTTTTGCTATGACGTTCGGAAATGAAAAACAATAACATTCAACTCCGTACGATGGTTAAATAAAATGTCGGATGTTTCCTTATACTTTCGAAAGTAAATAGCAATAGCATTCGGCTCCGGAAGGTGCTAAAATAGATGTCAGATGATCGTTGTTATGTTCGGAAGAAAATAGCAGTAATATTCTGCTCCATCATGTCCATATGATGCTAAAATAACTGTATGATGTTTCCTTTTAAATTTCGAAATAAATAAACAGTAACATTCAGCTGCATTTAATGGTAAAATTAACGTTTGATGTTTGCTTTGACGTTCGGAAAAGAGTAACAATAACATTCAACTCCTGACAATGATGAAATAAATGCTGGATGTTTGCTTTTACGCTCGAAATTAAATTGCAATAACATTTAGCTCCGGAAGATGCTAAAATAAATGTTGAATGTTTGCTTTGATGTTCTGAAGTGAATAACAATAATATTCAACTCCGTACGCTGATAAAATAAATGCCGGATGTGTGCTTTTACGTTCGAAAGTAAATGTCAATAGCACTCAGCTCCGGAAGATGCTAAAATACATGTCGAATGATTGCTTTTACGTTTGGCATATTTGGAAGTGAAGTGCAGTAACATTCTGCCCCATACGATGATAAAAAAATATTGGATATTTTGCTACGGTACATTTCGAAATAAATATCACTAACATTCAGCTATACGTTTCATGGTCCAAAATGTCTGATGTCTGCCTTGACGTTCAAAAATGAAAAACAGTAACATTAAAATAATAATTGTCAGATGATTCATTTCACTTTCGGAAGTGGACAGCAGTAACATTCGGCTCTGTTCGATAATGAAATAAATGTCGGATGTTTGAAATGAATAACGGTAATATTCTGCTCCGTACGATGCAAAAATAAATAACAGATTGTTGCTTTATCATTTGGAAATGATTAATGGTATTAATCCGCTCAGTTAGATGCTAAAACAAATAGCGGATGTTTGCTTTCACGTTTGGAAATGGATTAGGATAGTATTCAGCTCCGTAAGATTCTAAAATGAATGTCGGTTGTTTGCTTTTACATTTAAAAATGAATAACGGTAACTTTCGGCTTTTTACAATGCTAAAACAAATGTCGGATGCTAACAAATGTCAGCAAATCCTCCAATTTTCTCATTTCAAACGTAAGTTTTGACCTCAATATATGGGCATCAACTTTTATAATAATCTCTACACCTATTTGTCAAATCTTTAAACACAGAGTAAGATGATTGAATTTTCTATTCATTTGTTTTAGACATGGGCATCTGTATCACTTCAATAATGCTACATATTAATTTGTCTATATTTGGTAGGACCGATTTAGTTTTTCTAATGTTTTTTCCTGATTTTTTTTTGTCACCAGATTTTACTTTCGACCACCAGAAAATAAAAATCAATGATATTGGTGGCCCAATAAAACTTAGTGCGTAGCCCTGTGTATTCTATTCTTCATTGTGATTGGCCTATACTTTCAGATTTTCATAATCGCATTGCTGGAAAAAAAAAGTTTCAGTGCTTGCGTTCTCGGGGAAGTAAACTTCGTGAAAGGCAAAAAAAAAAATAGTTTAAGAAAAGGCACTACGAGGGAGATTGATGTTTTGACAGTGGAGCGTGATTAATGGCAAAGATATACGGTTGGGAAATCTACGCGCACGGTATGACTGTCTCGATAAAAAATCAAAACACAGTGGTTAAAGAAAAGCAAATGATGAGGCAGCGCGTAGTGCTATCGTAAAGCACTCCACTGGCACGGGTGCTATGTGCATACCATGTACGTGTGTTGGTATTAGGTGTTGGGGATTTTCCTTGTCAGCTGTGTATCGGGTATTTCTTCTTGGGCCCGCGATTGTTCTGGTCTCAGAATATTTACAATCGAGTGTGAAAACATTTGGACATGTCTTCGCTGTCCACGCGCGCTTAATCGGAGATGCTGAGTGATGTTTGCAATTTCGATTCGAGCAACATGCTGGGAAAAACAATAAGTTAATTAAGATCAGGACATTAGATTTCCCTTCGAGGTAACCGAACTTCGAGTTATCTTTTTCGAGCTACGCGAATTTTAATACACGGAAACTCCATAGGAACAATCGGGACTTTCATTTTGCCCCCGAGGTAAGTGATATTCGGCTTATCCGACGTCGAGGTATCCGAGTTTGACTGTATATGATGCACTTCACATGTGGCCCTCAGGTGCAGATTTGAATTTTGAAGGTTTCTCAATACAAAGCTGGCCTGTCAACATTTCGTTATGGTCAGTAATTCAACTTCATCCTGCCATGTAACACATTTGTTCACAGCTGAAGATTGCATTTAGAATCATTTTGCATGTATGTGAATCACAATGAAACATCATCATACTTTGAGCTGTGTTTTGAGTTGCATTGTCCACTGGGATGAAATACATGTATTTGCTCAAATGAAAGCTTACAGTGTTGCAGTTCTGCCTTAAATTGATTGTAAAGAAAAGGGGTGTGCATTAATTCAACAGCAGCTTCTGAATGGAACAAATTATTCGTCTCTATCAAATGCCCCAGTTCATTTTCGAAGTTCCCTTGGTTTTGACCATACAACTGTAGATCTATTGTACATGTAGGTTCTACTTTGTTACTTGTGTTATTCAGTACATGGCATAAAATCTAAAACTCGGTGTTATCATTCTATTATTGTCAATACATATGTATCAATTACTTCATCATTGGTATCAACACTCACTGTAAAACACGATATTTGCAGCATGAAAATTTTACGAATTGGAGCCGACGGCCTTTCTTGCAGTATGAAATTTGCGACTTGCCACTGGCATCCAATGCATATTGTGTTGGCAAGAACTGTCGCGTGCATTTTAATTTCGCAAATGTTGCCACTCGCGAAATTAAAATGCCAGCGAACATTCCTCGTTTTACAGTATTGTTAATAATTATCATCCTAATCAATCAGTACCTTCGTCATTAATTATAGATCTTCCAATCATAATGATAGAAAAACTTTCTTCTATGACTTGCCTTGAGGCTATTAAATATTAAACTACTTGGCAGACTATGTACATTTTGTATAGGTCTATTGCTAACACGTATGAGCACTGATTATAATCACAGGTCATAGACATTAGAGATGCATTAAAGGGTATTTGAGGGATGCATAATGTAAACCACTCACAAGCACATACATACATGAAATGTTTTTCTCCATGGTCTCAGTAGCACTTGACAAATCCAACCCAAAACTTCTCCATGAAGTCATTAGAATATTTAATCTTTGAAGTGTATAACTAGCTTGAAGAATTCTCTGTACTGTCTGATTGTACTACAGCTGAACCTCTCGTATCCGGACAAGTCGGGACCGGGGCTCATCCGGATAAGGGATTTGGCCGGATACGGGAGACTCAATGCTTTATACATGTACATAATACACATGTACTGATGTAGCCCATTTACCACATGTAAATGTGTATACTGCAACCTTTTCATTGTTACACTCAGTAACAGACCCCAAAATAGAGGTTCGTGTTTGCAAGAATTAAATCGTTTTCTTTTATAAATTCTTGGGATGATTTACCTAAATAATTATTAAGAAATGTATCAAGTAGATCTTGAAAATAAACAGTACGAGTCGACGAAACTACGCTTCAAAATTTTGAGTGTTCAATATCATTTGTTGCTCAGCAAATGACTCAAAACAATGCATGTCTATCTAGTTATATCGACGACTGTGTATGGACCTACATGTACATGTATGTGTGGCAATGCGATATGAGAGGACTCGAGCGCATACAAACTTTGTAATCTGTCCATGTTCTTGCGATGATTTGGGGATGTTTGGGGATGTTAAAATGTCTGAAGGTAAGCAATTTGGAAGGAAATTTGATGTAATGTATGTTAATCATGTTGGAAGTATATGTAATTCATGTGTGTTTGTGTAGGAGTTCCCAAGGAGTTGGGAACCCCCCTTTCCTCCCGTAATTATAAAAAAAAAAAAAAAAAAAAAATCACGGCGAGATTGCGTCCGTATAATAGAGAGATCCCGATAAAGGGAGGCCGGATAAGGGAGGTTCAACTGTACTTCCCCCCCCCCCCCCCAACAAATTTTACTCACAGGAGTGAAAGAATATTCACATCAAGTGATAATTCAGTCACCCAATATGAACACACACATACATTGTACACACAAGCACAAACACACATACGCTCACACTCACACACACACACACACACACACACACTCAAATGTTTTATTGACACTTAAAAAGACCTGTTGCTTGAAAAGCAAATATCTTACAAAAAGCACACACAGGACTTGAATGCTTGATTTCACAACTCTTCAGTCTGTTCCTCCTACAATGTATTCCTTCTAGCAAGGACAGATCATTGTCCTACTGAATCTTGAATGGCATTCTTCCTGTCTTAACCTACTTCCTAAATTTCTCTCTTTGTTTGACAACTCTATTTTTTTTTCTGACATACTTTGACTCTCTGTATACAAGTTACAGTTGTATTGTTTGCAAAGCACAATTTCCCAGGTGATTTGTATGTATGCTTGTCATGAAATAAAGACTCATCACATACAATATAAAAGTCATTACTAAGTGACAAAGGTTGAAATATTGCAAATTATTGACATACACAGTGGCAGATCCAGGCAGGGGTATACCCCCCCCCCCTTCTTTTTTTGTTAAAACAAAAGAAATAAAAAGAAACAAATGGGGCCATGTGCACTCCCCCTTTAACTTTGTAAAGGTGCCCCCCCCCCCTTTATGGAATTCCTGGATCCGCCCCTGCATGTTATGTAGAGCACTATTAGGAACTATCCCTACAAAACCCTTTGAAGTATCATCTAAAGGGTTCAAAACGAGCAGATTACAAAGAAAAGTTAAGCGGGGTTTTCCCTTACAACAAACACAATAAAACATTATTACACTTCTGAAGAGTAAAAGATCAGTTCAAAACAAGTTCCCTCAACAGACTTTAACGTTGTATGTTCTTGACTGTTAATGCAGGTAAAACTTACACGTGTACCAGCTGTAAGCCTAAAATATAAATTTACAGGGGGGAAGGGAGTAATGACCTGCCTGATCAGAACCTGGGTGCACAAAGTATGGAAATCTAGAGATTATTGAATTGAAGTTGGTTACAAAAATGTTAAGGATCAGTTCCCTTATAAACAATCATTAGAATATTCTATTCTGACCATTAACCAGTGTGACCTGAAACACATTGCAGCCTTCATAGTGTATTTTGAAACCTGCTTTTACAGTCATTTAATCCAGTGAAGCACTTACTACACACACTATTCTCCCATCACCTTTTTACATTGTAGATGTCACGAGTCTCATGCCATTGGGACTTGAAAGCGCTTCACATACATGTATTGTGCAAGTATACTTCTCAGAGATTATGCACAGTTACTAGAAGGAGATTGAATAAAAAAAGAGGAAACTAGAAATATCACTGAAGGTGATTAATACCCCCGCCCCGTGACGACAGTCTTACCCAAGGAATGATCTTTCCTTGATCTTCTGCCATTTAAATGCCGTTACCATGGCAACGCAGCTTCCGACACGTCCGAAAAATATGTCTTGCACATCTTCCCACCAAGACTATTGTGTGTGCCACATTTCATAAGCTTTTGTCAAGATTTGTACCCATTTTTGCCCATAATATGCCGTTACCATGGCAACGTACTTTTGGGTACTGTCAAAAAATACGTCTTGCACATCTACAACCCAAGGCACACATCTGTGCCAAGTTTTATGGGAATCGGTTGAAAACTGAGGAAGTAGTTCGCGACGCAAGATTTGCAACGGACCGACCGTCCGCTGATTCCTATATACCCCCTTCAAACTTCGTTTGGTGGGGGTATAAAAATACTGGTAACTGACTTACTGTAAATTAGTTTACTGGTATTCAATTCCTAGTAAATCTTCACTGCATCGGTTCATAACACGCAATGAGTTGCCTTGTTTTTACATCCATCTGTCAATTTCTCTTTCAGTTTCATCTTTGTTCCTTCAATCACTAGCACTGTACAACAGATCGGGGGTGTTTCATCAACGCTTGTCAGCGCCGACAACTGTCGGCGCTGACCAATTTCAGCAAAATCCTTGGTTTTGATTGGCTGAGATGCTCTGGTCACTGACTGTTACTATGGTGATTCAAGTTGTCAGCGCCGACAAACGTTGATGAAACACCCCCCAGTCATATTCAGACTGTATGTTGTAACACATGATGCTTTAATTTGGACCTATAACTGTATCAAAATTGTTTGCCTTTAAGCCGAAAAGATCTCAGACATAATAAAAAAGTATTTTGGGTCTAAAATACAGGGGAACTTTGTAATATTGAGAACTTTGAAAGACCATGAAAAATACCTAAGTTTTATATCAGGTTTCTCACTAGTTACAGCATAATTGGGTACAGAAACAAAGAAATGAAAACAGTAAGGACCTTGTTAGAAAAAGGACTTTGTTCTTTCCTCTTCATAATAAGATTGCCCTCTACCTCCAAATATGATGCAACATGTATCACTATTATGTCTCTGACTCAAGAAGAGGTAAAGTCTATATTCTAATATACAATGTAGATCTCTTTTTAACTTCATTTCACACCATGGGAATGTGCAGCTTTTCTGCCCTGACACCAAAGTCAGATATTGATACAATTTGTACTTACTCGACAGGAAACCACTCTCGACATAGTCCCTTCACAGCTTCGACGTCATCGGGGCAGAGAAATCTAAGTTTGATGTCACCCTCAATGTACGCCTCTCCCCGATGCCGCCCGCTGCTGCAACCACCGCTGCTGCTCTTCCTGGCAGTCAGGGAGTTCCTGCGACTATTGCCACCACTGCTGCTACCACTGCCGTTACCACTGCTGTTTCCATTACTGCCACTACCCTTGCTGCCATTGCTCTGGGTACCGGTGGAAACACCACGCCTGCTGCCACACACATTCCCACTGTTACTACTCTCCTTTGGTGCTATGCCCGTTTTCACCACCGATGGCACGGGTGCGGCACAAGGCCCCTGCTCTGGCGCGCTCATTGTCTACAGTTCATGCCTGACACAAGCAGGCTGCATCAGACTGGTCATGGTTGCAGCAACTCAGTTTCAGCAACTCTGTGAATATAAGAGAACAATCAAAAACCTGTGAACAGCCATGAAAGAAGAATGTACTACTCTAAAGATAAATTAAAATATTTCTGGTAGTAACTCATTGTGCGGTACAAATGTATGCATTCTCGCACATTTATCACTCAAAAAAAAATCCCTTTGAATAGCACAGCATACATGCATGCAAGTGAGACATAACCATTTGCTTGGTACAGTATATGTTTTCTTTCAAGTAAATATGATGCATTAAAGGGATTGTATAGTTTTGGTTGAGACCTACTTTCAGGTTGTTCACATGTTTTGGTGAGATAATGAGAAACCTCTTATGAAATATGAAAGAGCATGTAATTCTATGAAGAATTCAACATTTATTTGATGAAAATTGGTTTTGAAATGGCTGAGATATCCAAAAAAAAGCGATTCTGATAAAGTGTGGGATCCACACTTTAAGATCGCTTTGTTTTACTTTGTTTTTGAATGTTTCAGTCATTCCACACCCGATTTTCATCAAATAAACTTTGAAGTCCTCTTAAAATGGTATGTTCTGTACTATATCATAAGTGTTTTCTTGGTATCTCGCAAAAAGTTAAAAGCCCAATTCTCATCTCCACCAATACTGTACCATCCCTTTAAGGAGAGAGTAATAAGAACTGGGCCCCGTTGCAAGAAAGTTGCAATCAATTGCAAATAATTGCTAATTTTGAAACAACCATTCTGATTTGCTCAGGGTCTGCCCTATTAAGAAGACATGCATGCAACAATGATTTTGATTGGCCAGTGACAATCAGTTGCAAGTTGCGTTTAAACGCAAAGTTTCTAGCAACGGGGCCCTGATATATATATTTTAATTACAGGTATGTATGATAGGGCATGTATACATTTTTCATTTGAGCAGAATCAAACACCATGTAGCCTTTTGTGTACAAAATCTATTCAAAGTCTTTGAGCAACAGACTTGCATTCAAAAAGCAAATTTGTGTACAATTTGGGGAACTTGCATTTTGTTTTTCAAGTTGCATTCACATGCACAGTTTCTAGCAAGGAAGTGTATACAAACACACACTTGTGTCTTTACCATTCAGCAACATGCGTGTGGTTGTATCCGTGGTCCCAGTCACTTGATACAGTCACACATGTGTGACTGTGATGTACATATATATTCAAAGCCTGAAGTACCGTAGCAGGCTAGACATACTTGTACATTGTAGCCCCATCAACATGCAGTGTGATGCACATCATACTATTAAATTGATCATCATTAAAATGAGAGTAATCTCATAACCTCATCATTCAAAGCTGATAGCTTTCATTTGAATTGCCATTTTGAATTGTGGCAATGGTCAGCTTTGCGGTTAGAAATTGAAATCTTTGCTCTGTGTGGGGGTCTAGAGTATACTGATCAGTATTCGGCCACTTGCCAGAATTCGGCCACTTGTCACTAATCACAAGCCAGCAAATTTTATTGTCACAACACACGCATACAATTACATCATTTCACACACTGGCACTGTCATTCACAACAGGAAAGTCACCTCCAAAAATGCTAAATTTTGCTGTAAAAAATCTGAGATCGGCACAGTATTTCCAAAGTGTACAGTATTCAAAAGTCAAGAGTTAAGAACCAGGTCACCCAAAAAGTGCTAAAAATTAAGAAATATGCTGTTTTGTTGTGAGATTTTTCACTCACTGCAACTAAAGCTCAGAGTGTGATGGTACATGTATTCGCAAAAACTCAAAAGAAAAAGAAAATCCCTGTACGTGTTGATGCAGTCACTAAATATAAAAGGGTTGAATGCAAGTGATGACTTGCCACATTTCAGTCACCAATGGACACCAGAACATCCTCAATGCAACCTTGCGCCAACAAGGTATACCGCAGCGCATTTTTCAGCAGCCTTAAACACGCACGGCCAGTTCTGGTTGGCTATCATTGTGTCATATTTTTGGATTTTGTGAAATTCTATGAAGTGTATACAACAACAAAATCAAAATTTAGATAAAAGAAGTTTGGCATACTTGTGAAATAGGCCCCACCACTGCATGTGCTGTACTAATACTACGGCGGCTGTCCTATCATATGCATGAATTCAGCCCCACTGTGTGGCGTTCGAAAGTACATGTACTGTAAAACAAGGAATGTTTGCATGCATTTTAATCTCGCAAATTTTGCAAGCGCCATGATTTGTGAAATTAAAATGCACACGAAATTTCTTGTGTTCACTATATGCATTGAACGCCAGTGGCAATTCGCGAAATTTCATGCCACGAAAAAGGCCGTCGGCTCCAATTCACAAAAATTTTGTGCTGCAAACATCATCTTCTTCTTCTTCTTCTTCTTCTTCTTCTTCTTCAAGGTACTTCTCAACCTTCTGTCTGGAACCAAACGAGGAGGAAAGGGGGAGTGGGCGATATTGCTCTGTTAGTAGGCCCTACTTGCAGCTTGAGTCTTGGTTGTGAAATAAAAAGTGGTTGCTTGAAGTAAAAAAGTGTCTTTGCTGACTGTGCCCTGCATGTCCAGTGGTAATGAGTTCCAGTCCTTGATGGTACATAGTATGTACATGGAATATAGGAGTGTTTGAAACAGTTAGTGCAGGTGGAGTATTGGATGAAAGTATACTTTCACAGTATAATACTCGTGAATGCAGCCCCATCAAACGGTGTTTACACATGATTGACAGAGCAGCAGCCGATTTCCACAGCATAGCATCTTTTGTCCTCCCTTCTTTCCCTTTTTACCTTTGTTCTTAAACATTTTAATCATGAAACGACTTTCTAATGTCCCTCGACTAATTCAATGACCAATTTACCCATAAATACAACCCTTACCTAATCCTAACAGTAAACCTAACTTTGCTTGCTAAATGGCAATGCACGGCCGGGTGCCTGCGCACAATGGTGGAGCCGATTTCAAAATTTTACCCGAAGTTTAAAGGGAAGATAAACCCCAAGAGAAATGTGGATTAGGTGAAAGCAGCAACATTAGTAGAACACATCAGTGAAAGTTTGAGGAAAATCGGACAATCGATGCGAAAGTTATGAATTTTTAAAGTTTTGGTGTTGGAACCGCTGGATGAGGAGACTACTAGAGGATATGACGTATGAGTGGACAACAATACAAAGAAAATATAAAGGAAATTCAACAAAAATTCACTTTTCTAGAATCATGAAAGAGCAATGGACCAACCTCTTTCAGAAAGCAGGGGGAATAATTGCTACCCTTAACATATGTCAATATCAAGTTGATGGAATTTGTAATTTTCATGAATAATTGATTTTTTGTAGAATTTTCTTTATATTTTCTTGGTATTGTTGTCCACTCATACGTCATAACCTCTAGTAGTCTCCTCATCCAGCGGTTCCAACACCAAAACTTTAAAAATTCATAACTTTTGCATCGATTGTCCGATTTTCTTCAAACTTTCACTGATGTGTTCTACTAATGTTGCTGTTTTCACTCAATCCACATTGCTCTTGGGGTTTATCTTCCCTTTAACATAGGGTCCAGATCTAACAATAACCATTGTTGTAACATTTGTTAGGTATGGATTTGCAAGCATTATTTCAGTTGAAAAAAAAAATAATTGCAAAAAAGCTGTGCTTATAAATATGACTGGCACGAGTGTAACATGTATTATGTAAATTAACATTAATAAGGTCAAATTCTGGTAGGGCTCGCGCTTGGTTCATCGTTCGTGTCATGTGTCATTTTATTCTATTTAGCATAAGGGCCAAGGGCTCACTATGGATTAATATACTGAACCATGCTCTAGTCCAAGCATTTTAAGGTTAAAGATTCAAGGACAGGTTCAAGGTTCCGAGCCAGTGACGGGCAAAATGATGAACCGTACCTCAGTTTTGCTGCGTGTTACAACAGCCAGCACGAATTCTAACGTATAGGACTACGAAAATTGTATGCTACATCGCTACATACAAAACACTTGACTAACCATTTTCATAATTGAAGGCGATTGATCTTCAACAAAATACGTCAGTTTTGAGAGACATTAAAATACCATAGCCAGCACAAAGGCACAGAAAATATATATCTATACTCACCATGATCCGAAGAGTGATCTCATATCCGATTCCATAAAACCATCCGAATATTCGTGGTCCTTCCGAGAAGACGTGGATTCTTACCTTCGTGTCTCTTGTTTCTACACCCCCTATGAGCCCTACTTACGTATGTGTGTCATGAATGCAAGATGTATCGGTACGTAGTGTACGTAGTGAACGTACCGTGTGCAGCAAGGAAGAAAAACAAAATCCTTCGAGAGACGAGAGAGAATCGAACGATCGTAATCTCTTGTGGTCGAGCGCCATCTACGTTCTACCACATTTCTGATAGATTGTACTTTGCTCTGTCACAACAGGGAGGTGTAAGAAAAGGAGAGACAACTCCTGCTCTCCTTCGAAGGATGCGCGGCACCGCCGAGAAGTTATGCGCTTAATGACAGGTGGAAATCAGATGCTTTGACAAAAGAGAGCATCAATAATCGGGACTAGCGCTCTCACATCTAGAATACTTGCCCCTACTGCATTTCGCTCTCTCTCTTTCAATGTGATGGCAACAATGAATTTGTGTACCTTGAATTGGAGCAGCGAATCAAAATGCAGTGTAAAACTGACAATTTTAACAGCAAATAGTTTAAAAGCGCGCTGGAGCACGCTTTAGCGGAGTACTTTATTTGAAAAATCAAAATATCCCAGATTAAAGGATAGAAAAATAACATGCGAAAATGTACGCATTATAGAAAAATATTAGGTTTTTAAGAGGGCCTAATTCTCATTTCATTTTGATTTGCGCATTACAAAGAAATACATGTTTACAATATTGAATTCTTTCCTAAACTACTCTTAATCAATTCGAGTATTTCATTTAAAATTTTATGGGGGAATGAGACTTGTAATTCAACAAAAGGTGAAATGCGTTTCTCGTCTCCGAACTTCGCCTTGCAACTAGAGCGGTGCAGAGCATGACTTCAAAGTGTATAGTGGAATGATAGACGTCCCATTGTAACGCTCTGAAACCAAACATGTGTTTGCATGAATTACGAACGAGTTGTCTCTCCTTTTCTTACACCTACCTGGTTACAATAATGCTGCATATTTTATATTCATCGAGTCTTCAGTTTACAGAGACCACACTCTCATTATCAATATCTTGATAATCAGAACAAAAACACGACATGAGCAAGAAGTTCTGTGTTTGTTTATATGTTTGCAAGTGTACATAAATGATATATATGTGCTAATTCATTGTATTAATAATTTTGTTCAATACATTTTCTGGATACATATATGTTGTTTTTGTTGTTGTTGTTGTTGTTGTTGCTGTTGCTGTTGTTGTTGTTGTTTATAAAAAAAAAAGGAGAGAGAAAAAAAAATTGGGGCCCTATACAACAAATACTTTTTCCTAGACAAAACTTAACATAGATCAAACATAATAAATCTTAAAGGTATTAACAAGAAATATACCTCACCTTCATTTACATGTGAATTGAGAGAATGCAGTAATATTGATTAGAACACACCAGTGAAAGTTTAAGGAAAATCGGACAATCCGTTCAAAAGTTATGAATTTTTTGAAGTTTCAATGCTGCCATCACTGGATGAGAATACTACAACAGTTTGTGATGTCACATGTGTAGAATGATATAGAGGAAATATACAAAAAATTCAACATATTTTCACTTCTCTTACATCGGTAGAGCACTTGACTTGCCTCTTTCAGAAAGCAGGGGGAATAATTATTACCTTTAACATACCTCAGTGACAAGTAAAGGGAATGTGAAATTCTCTTTATATTTTCCCCTTTATTGTTCTACACGTGTGACATCATAGACTGTAGTAGTCTTCTCATCCAGCAGTAACTGTGTAAAAACTTACAAATTCATAACTTTTGAAAGGATTCTCTGATTTTCCTCAAACTTTTACTGATGTGTTCTATTGATAATGCCGCATTCACTCAATCAACATGTCAAAAGACTTCTTGCTCTGCATCTCTTTCTATTAGTTAGATAAAACAGTCTCATAATTTCCGGGCAAATTGTTTAAATTGTCATAAAATGTGAAACACAAAACTTATATCAGGGGCCATGGAACAGAAAGGGGGGACTGCAGCCCCCCCCCCCCCAAAAAAAAAAAAA
This sequence comes from Diadema setosum, assembly GCA_033980235.1. Classification (NCBI taxonomy): domain Eukaryota; kingdom Metazoa; phylum Echinodermata; class Echinoidea; order Diadematoida; family Diadematidae; genus Diadema; species Diadema setosum. Next base: position 2,670,211 of record CM067064.1, read on the forward strand.
ACAAACAAACAAACAAACAAACAAATAAACAAACAATATCCTGAATCCATAGCCTCTACAATTCAAAATAATTTCAAAAAAGTGTGTGCTATCAGGATGAGAAACTCTAACCAATGTCACTAAATGTCACCAAAAAAAAAAATGTCACTGGAATTCATAGAATAAGACTACTTATGTATAAAATTTACATTTAAATCATCCAGTGTTAGTCATTGCACCTGGTTCATTCAAAGTTCTGCAAGGATTTGGGATTTTCTCATTAATTGTAGATTTTTAGCCTAAATTTTGATGTCTTATAAGAGCCTGTGATTATTCTGCAACAAACTTACTACAGTATTCAACTTCTTCTATGATTGCTCGGTACAATGCTCGGTGATATGATACAATTGTTGAATTCTTCACATTATTAGATTTGACCTAAGCAGGTTTATTTACTGTTGGTAACATTATATTTTGTTTTCCAGTATCTGCTCCTTGGTTTGAAATGCGGCCTAGAAGATCGAGAGATGGTACTGGAATTCACTGAAATCCTTAATTGTCACCACCAACATCGTACTATACCGGTATGCATGCAACCCCACTCAAATTCAAATGTTACACAAGCTTTACTTTGTGTGTGTGTGTTTTGTTTTGTTTTGTCTTTTTGTTTTTCTTCTTCTTCTTCTTCTTCTTCTTCTTCTTCTTCTTCTTCTTCTTCTTCTTTTTCTTTTCTTTATTTTGGTTGAAGAGTTGGGAAAAGTCTACATCAAGTGAAGCATATAATGAAATCAACTGAATAGACGTAAGATTTATTGAATTGCTCTTTAATCAGCTTGATCCTAAATCCAGCTAGATTTTGGCATAGTAGTCATATATAATATACCTGGTAATGAGAAATTTCACATCAAATGACATTATACAACAAAATAAACACTAGTACATGTATGTAGTCCTCTTTTTAGACTCAGTCTTGTTAAATAGAGCTAGCATCTGAAGGATCAAAGCAATGTGTTTTACGCTTAAAGGGACTGTACAGTACTGGTTGAGGTGGGGATTCATGTTTTGCACATTCCTAAGTGAGATAATGAGAAACCTGTCACGAAATATGAAAGAGCATGTAATTTTAAAAAGGATTCAAGGTTTATTTGATGAAAATTGGTTTTCAAGTGGCTGAGATATCCAGAAAAGTGATGATAATAAAAGGCGACAGGCCACGCCTTTTATTAGGATATCTTTGTTTCACCTTGTTTTCGGATATCTCAGCCATTTCAAAACCGATTTTCATCAAATAAACTTTTGATACCCCTTAGAATTGCATGCTCCTTGACATCTCATAGAGTGGTATCTGAATATCTCGCAAAACATTAAAAGCTAAGTCCTCACCTCAGCCAGAACTGTTAAGCTTTTTCTTCATTGTCATATAGTATGTTACATCACATTGTAATTGTACCAACCCCAATTCTCCCCATCCACTTTTAATGCCACGAGTCTCATGTCAGTGGGGCTTGAAAGCACTTCATACAACATGTGCATATTCTCCTCTAAGGTTATCCATTATAAGGATAGTATTAAGGAAGGAGTAGTTAACATCTTGACATTGCATATTCCCAAGCCCCTTTGAAGTTAATCTGTGGTGGAGAGGAGTGTGTATTGAATTTACATACAATGTTGTTACTTGGAGTACAATTTGACAACAGGAATATCAGCCCTTCAAAACTGACTATAAAACACTTGTGATTATTCATAATACCCTTATATTATAATCTTCTTCTTGCCAGTAATTAAGTTAAATGATCCATACAGCTAGAACACCGCAACGATTGAACATTAAAGTTTGTGTAATACAGGAATAAGAAGAGAACTCTTGCTTCTTGATAGTAACTTTTGGGCATCTCTGTCAACCGATGAACATAGAACAGGGAAGATTTCAGGGAAATTCCCTACATATAAAGGTATCTTCAATACAAGAGTAGCAAAAGAAGATACTATTTCAGCTGACTTTTTAGCTACATGGAAAATTGAATGTCAGTAACTTATTCACTACAGAATTAATTAGTTACATCAAACACTCTCCCTGGATGTACAGCTTACAACATTACAGAAAACCTTTTTAAAAGTTCTCCTAACTTTACCTTTGATTGTGGTATGAATATACAAGTTAGGATTCATCAAAATGTGCTTCTTATAAAATTCTACAAAACTTTGACAATCATATTACAAAATCATTAAAGATCATTTGATCTTTTTGCAAACTAAACAAATGATAAATACATTGTGATATAATGGTGCAATGTTTAAAATTGCTGTTTGGGATTTTCTAAGAGATGTGTTCAATAACTTTACATTCTTCTCACATACATGTATATATGATTTGCTCTTACTTCCACAAATGTGACTTTATTTCCATTCTGTAGCATACCTCTCTTTGTGAACATTTCTCCATAAAGAGTATCTTTGACATGAAAATCAAAATATGATGTACAAGAATACAGAAAAATAATCCTATCACATTTCCCTCACTTTCCAACAGTATTCAGAATTTAATTATCGGTATATTAAAAGCGGCAAATCATGGAATTATTTTATCAACAGGCATCTTCCATTATGTATTTATGCACTGAACCATTGCTTGGTGATTATCATTTGAATATGCTTGTGTGTCCAGATTTACACTTCGTCATCTGGAATAAATTGTGAGATTTTAACTGGGATATTACAGCAGTTTTAATATCTTGATTGTGCATACATTTTAGTTATTTGACAGGTCTCACAGACAATGTGTTTTTACACCTTTGAAAAGAGCTTTTATATATTAAAAAAAAATAGGATATCATAATAATCTACTGTTGATAATTATACTTTAATTTGAAATATTGATCATAATACATAATGTAATAAGGTTAGAACACCACCTGATAAAGAGGAGTGCAAAGATGCTCTTGGAGTTCATGCCACACCTTATTCATGTCACCTGCCTCTTACTCTCATCTCTAAGGGTGTCAACATACTCTGAGATTTAGTGACACAGAAACTAGTTGATACGTTACACCTGGAGGAAATTATGCCTCAGAATAGACCTAACTTCTGGCTGAAACAATAGCCCCAGTCAGACTGGCAAAAGATCGGGAAGTCTTCTGTCATCCTGTCACAATGGCAGCCAAACTTCTTGATCTTTGGATTGAGAAGTTTGGGTCACTAGCACGCATGCACAAGAAAGAAGAAAGAGTATGCCATCTGACAGCAATCAATTGTGATGTAACAATGCACATGGGCATTTCCCATCGAGGCACCACCCAATATCCATCGACTGATGCCACAAGCAGGTGGTGGACTGGTCGGGTCACAAACTTCACAAAGTTTCAGTTGCAAGTGTTCAAATACACCTGGTTTGAATGGGAAGTTTCACAACAAGTTTTGCATGAAGTGTCACGGGAAAACTTCAAGATCTTAAAGATGGTGATCTTAAACTTCTCGATCCTCTTCCAAAGTGACCGCCGCTTTTGCCACAGATAGTGTAAGAGCGTGTAAAATGATGTTCCTAGTTTGGTACGCTACACTTGTATATCTGGTGTCTACAGATTCAGCAGGCAGTTAGGTAGGAAATCTGCTGTCAAGTAGCCTGTGCCGAGTTCTCTAAAACTGTCTGAATGATTTTCTGGATGGCCTGGGATGATGGTGAGGTAGGGAAGCGGTCGATGAAGCTCTGGCCTGACTCTGTGCAGCTGGTGAGCTGAGGATCCAGGGGTATGTGACCTGTGGAAAACAAAATGAGATGAATATTATGATACCATTATGATACCAAGAGTAAAGGAGATTTCCTGAAAAGGGCTGATATGAATTACATTAAGGGCGGCTAATATTCACACCGCAAAATTAAGGAGATTCCAGACAGCTTTTAGGGAGACACCCATTTGCATGCTTCTTAACCCATTCCTTCTGCAATTCTCCTGGAGTCTTCAATGCCCCAAAATGAGATTTTTTTGACCCATCGAATGAGAACAGACAGGTTGGTAATCCACCTATGGGAAAGTAGTCCAGCAGTACACATCTCCTTCCACGACAATCTGCATGTGCCATCGAACAATAATATCAATTGGACCTGTTGTATGAATAGGGCGTACGCTGACGGGCTCACAAATTCTTTTGTTATACAACTGAATGGGGTCAGCAAAAGTCAAAATCCAGTGAGCTCAGCCTTGATGGAAACATACATCTTCATACAATTTTTACAGCAAACAAGCACACTACTGCCTTGGAAAAGGTGCATTGGACAAAAATACACACAGTTTAGGTACAGAAAGACAACAGACATTGAGAGAAGAACTCTAATCTAGATCTTTTGATCAATGTAATTTTTCTGGTGAGCATAACACAAATAAACATGAATTTAGGCCATGAATGCAGATACTATTGTCTACATTTTAGGAATCTGGTATGCCAAGCTTTCATAAAGAACAGGTTACTGTGCAAAATCAATTCCAAAATTAGGGAGAGCTTTCGTAATTCTTTGTCATACTAAAAAGAGATTTTTTATATTCACTGTGTAAATCTTTTCAGTATACTAAAGACACATTGCTCCTTCTCCACTTTCTCCTCTTCCTCCTTTCCCACAATCTCTTCTCCCTGCTTGCCCTCTCAAGTTCTCTTCCTTCTCCTCCTTCTCTTGATTTTTCGTCCCCCTAATGCTTCTTTTTAATGCAGCTGTTCGCAATCATCTTTGTTACTATACACATAAAGATATGTAGCACTGAAAACCTTTATTACAGTGTATTAATGAGCGTGTGGCGGGGAAGGGGGAGATACCGGGTATGCAAAATCAGGTATGGGTCCTGTAAAACATTATATTTGCGGCATGAAATTTTTCGCGCATTGGAGCCAACAGCCTTTTTTGTGTCATGAAATTTTCCTGAATTGACACGGGCATTCAATGCATATAGTGTAGACGAGAACTTTCACATGCATTTTAATTTCGCACATCTTGGCACTCGCAAAATTCGCGAAATTAAAATGCACGCGAACATTTCTCGTTCTACAGTAGTTCATGGGGATGACAAGCGTGCATCAGGACACATTCACCACATCTGTGCATGTATCAGTGCAGGGCATATGATATTTCATTGTCAAAACACATGACTAGGAATATGTCATCTCCTAATTTCACAATTATACAGATTATGTCCTCAATAAATGTAGCAAGTATTTTGTTTCTTTTGGTTTGGGGATGTATTTATTTTTTCTTTCTACATGCACATTCCCTCTTTCCTCATCTCTCCCAAGGCCACTAGGGAGAAGGCATCCTTGGGTTCTCTGGACAATCATCTTCACTAATACCATCATCACTACCACCACTGCAGGAGAAAGAAGATGAAGCAAACTCACCAAGAAAGGGGATATGACACTCCGCTGCCAGTGACTCACCCCCTCCCTTGGAGAAGACATTTGAGCACTCCTGGAGAAAAAAAAACACAAAGAAGAAAAACCAAAATATTACATATTTCTTCATTACAATACTTGCTACTATTTGCAAGACTTCCATCCTTATTTTGCTAAGTTTGAATTTCATTTTCATTCCATATCCAATCTTAATGTGGACATTTTACCTTGATTCCTCTAATTTGATAAACACTAACCTCCTCTGGGTGGCCACTAATAATGCTATTGACTCTGCGTTCACCTTATTTTCCATTGCTAATGACAGGTTTAAGTGAGTACACAAGCAACCAAAGCCCAAATATATAAATAAATGAAAGCAGCAATAATAGTAGAACACATCATTGAAAGTTAAAGGAAAAGCGGACAATTGATTCTATCAAAGGTTGTGAATCTTTAAAGTTGCAGGGCCATCATCACTGAATAAGAAGACTACTACAGTTCATGACATCAATATAGACTTAAGTAACAATATAAAGAAAATATAAGGTGAATTCCACAAAAGTTTATTTTTCATGGAAAGTACATATTCCATTGACTGGTTACTGACATATGTTAAGGGTAATGTTATTTCCCTACTTTCTGAAAGAACTAAGTCAAGCATTCTTTAATTATCTTTAATTATGCTGGAAATGTGAAAATATGTTGAATTTTCATTATATTTTCATTATGTTGCTGTCCATAATGAAAAGTAGTAGTTTCCTTATCCAGCGACGGCAGCACCGTTACTTTAAAATGCACAACTTTTAAACCGATTGTTCAATTTTCCTCAAATTTCCACTTATGTGTTCTACTAATATTGATCCTTTCACTCAATCCACATTTACATTTGGGTTTTGGTTTCCTTTTAAAATTTAAGGAGTCTAACCATGTCACCACCACTCTCTACACTAAACCCACAGATACCCATCAGTACCTTCACTCAGCCAGCTGCCATCCCCGCCACTGCAAAACCAGTATCCCTTACAGTCAAGCCCTCAGACTTCGCCGTATCTGCTCTGAGGATTCAGAGTTTTCTTTCCATGCCAGGAACCTGAAGAGACATCTCGCAGCCAGGGGCTACGGTACCAGGAGAGTTCAACAAGCCATCAACAAAGTTCGTTCTCTCCCCAGATCTGAAGTTCTCAAACCGAAAACAAACAAGCAGGACATCACTGACAGAATACCCCTCGTGACCACTTTCCATCCCAATCTACCCTCTCTCCACAATATCCTTCGTGATAATCACCATATCCTTCACACCTCTGATCGTCTCTTACAGGCCATCCCAGATACTCCAATCCTGGCATACCGGCGCCCCCACAACCTCAAGGATCTCATCGTCCGTGCTGAAGTACCCTCCCTCACTGACAATTCTTCTCCTTTACAGCATGGCACATTCAAATGTTCAGCCAGTAGGTGCATCATTTGTAGCATACACATCCATGAGAGTGACTCTTTCACCAGCAACTCTACCGGCCTCTCTCACCACACAAAGGGAAACATCACTTGTACCACCACTAATGTCGTGTATCTCATCACTTGCAGAGTTTGTAGAATCCAGTATGTTGGGGAAACCAAGACAACACTCAAAAGACGCTTCTACGGACACAGATCTACTGTCAACACAGCCAAGCTCGACACTCCAGTGGGCCACCATTTCAATCTACCCAATCATTCCATCACTGATATGACTCTACAGGGCATTGAATCTTTAGGCACTCGTCCAGACACAGTCAGAACCAGCAGAGAGAAGCTCTGGATGAGACGACTTCACACCATCCAACCCCATGGCCTCAACATCCAGGAGGGAAATGACTAACCACCTTTATTATTATTATATATATATATATATATATATATATATATATATATATATATATATATATATATATATATATATATATATATAATTTTTTTTTCTTTCTCTTTTTTTTTTTTATAATCATTCGCTTTTTCATTTTTCAATTACATTTTGTTCTTTCTTTGTGCTTTTTTCCATTTGCAGACCCTTTTATTCCCAATTGATTCCTTCCTCTAGTCCTAGTCTCTTTTATACAGCCTTTTTCTACCGACACACACACACTTGGTTTTGTTTGTTTACACTACTTGCGCTTATTTTGCCTTGCCTGCTTATCTACATACAATGTATACAATTTTCTCTCCCCCAGTTTTTCATATGTGCTTTATTTTATTTCTTTTATCAATATCCTTTTCATTACTGTTTTTTCATTGTCATTATTATTACTGTATGTATACACTCTGATATGTTTGATTTCTTCCCTTTGTTGCCTCCTCCTGGTACACCTTTCAGGGCTCACTGTTTGCCCAGCCCCCCCCCCCCCCCCCCTCCCTTCCTTTTGCTGTTGCTTTTTTCACTCTTTCCCTTTCTTTATCCCTCTGGTGTTCCCTATCTTCTTTGATGTTGCCTCCCTATTCATCCTTTTCCTTCTTTGGTTGCCTCCTTGATCCTCATGATCATCACTGACCCCCCTCTGCCTTTTGTCTGTCCCCTCTCCTCTACCTTTTGTCTGTCCCCTCTCCTCTGCCTTTTGTCTGTCCACCCTCCTGCTTTAATCCCCCTCCTTTTACCTGTTGGGCTCCTTGCCCATGACCTCCCACCCTCTCCTTTGTTTTCTTTGTTCTGTGTACCCAGCTTGTCCCTGTCTGTTCTTGTTGTGTGAAGTCCTTATATGTGATTGCTGTCCCTGCATGTTTGTCATTTTGCCTCTGACGAAGATTCTGCTAGGATCGAAAGCTCAGGCCCCTTTTGACTCCATTTTAAAATTTAAGTAAACTGTCAAACTGGCCATTTTATTGATGCCATGTTTGTACATTCTGCTGCTGTAAGTTAAATGGAATCTGAAAAAGTCTACCCGCGTAATCACACCTTACCAGAAACACAGAAAGACCTACAAGAGAATCACGATTGAATGCACATTAAAAGCAACTCTAACATAACACAGTCACATGTCTCAGAGACTATCTTATGACTCCCACATCACGCTTTACTAAACTTAAAACTCTCACTCTAGTAGTTGGTCAAACTCAGTCACACTCACACTCAGTTTCTCCTCATCTGTTCTCTTGCTTGTTCACCCATATCAGGCCAGTGCACATGATTGCACAAACAGCTAAAGGAGGCCACCCACTTTTCCACATGGGCGCATTCAAATTGATAGCTCTCAAAATGATCACTCTTCATTGGCAGAGAAATAATGAATCACGGGCAAGCTATGGATCATTTCAGAGAGGAGAAAAATCAATTGTCTGTTTATCTACACACATGAATCACTTGCATTCAACTTATTCAGCAATCATGGCATTGAAAGTGTTTCAACGAACACCTACATTGCTGCTTTTTCAACTGCTGGATAACCTGTAATACAGTATATGTGACCTTCCACAACAAAAGGATCCTAAAGTCGCCGACGACTGAGCCGAGAAAATGGAGTTTGAAATCAGATCATGAAAATTGGTCAAAATGATCAGATTTCTATTTTGGCATAATTTTGTAGTCTAATGTATTGTCCATCATCTTCTCCCGAAATTTCAAAGCTAAATGATCAATGAAAAGGCAAGAAATTAGCGTTTTTCTGGGCCATGAATTTCTGACTTTCAACGGAACAGAAACATGTCCGAAGATATGGATTTAGCGTCACAGACAGACTCTGCCTCTTGCAATGAGGGAGTGATCTTATTGGTCAGTACGTGGCATCGTGGTTACTGATTGGTCGTGCGTAGACCACTGGCACTAAGCTTGAATGAACATCGCGGAGGTTGCTAGGAGCAAACCTTCTACTGTCAAGAGGTGAAAACTGTCCTGCCTCCCCTTGATCATGATAGCATTGGAAGGAAAACTTTGAAGAGGTTTTCTTGAAATGCTGATTTCCTAAAACCACTCAGCATGCGCTAATAAAATCATCTACATCTCCGCAACCGAGTACTTTTATGAGTCGTGTTGTATATGAAATTAAAGAGGAAGAGTAAGGGAATAATGACATGTCATTTTCAGAAAATCATCATCCCCTGACTTTCTGATCCTTTTGTTGTAGCAGGTCACTTATTGCCTGATATGGGTTAATGAAATATTTTGTCCTCCCTACACAGTGTTACACTGAAAGAAGAGATCCAGCTGTAGCTGACTTACTGAGCAGTGAGGACAGACATAGCCACTCATGTTCTCTACCAGACCAAGTACGGGTAACCTTGTTTTCCTGCAGAATGTGAGTTCCCTCCTTACATCACCAACTGCAACAGCCTGGATAATGTTTACATTTAAAAAAAAAAAATCAAAATCAAAATGATGACAATAAACAACTAAACAAATCATTGGCATGAATTTGAGTGATAATAGTTTGTAAAGCTCTTTTGGCACCATGTTGTAGAAAAGCAAAAAGATAAAGAGACTATCATTACCAGCTTTCCAACACAGAGAACCATACTAATAACCTGCATTATAGGGCCTACAAAGGAACATACCGTCAGCCAGAAATCACAAAAGATTAATAGTGACAGACACAAACACATATTGGTGGACCGACAAACTGAGAAATAGACAGAGATAGGTAGATAGACAGATGATTATATACAAAGATAACTAGAGTGATTACTTGAAAGATGGATTATCATGACAATAGAGAGATAAATAGATCTACAATGTATATATGGGAATATATCATGGTAAGAGAGATTAGAGCTGTACAAGGCAAATTAGATACCTAGCACAGCATATAAATAGCAGGATGGTTTAACAGTCATGCTGTGACATTAAATGTGAAATTGGTGTACATTGTACTTGTATCAAGTCCCATATTGACGTCAGGGCTACTGCATGATCATCATAGCATACGGAAAGAAGGTACCCCATTGTTATGACTGAGCAAAATGACTAAAGTCTATAATCTGCCAGCCTTCTGCATAAGTTCTAATTCCGGCATTTCAATTTCCCTAAAAAAACTTCCTTAAATACTGAAATGCTGGAAGAGTGTGCAGAGGAAAACAAGCAAACAATAACATCTACTGATAACCCAAGACTCTACTTGAAAAGTGTGATTGCTAAACAGGTTAAGCACCATATTTAAACAATCTAAAGTAAGTCCACTACTACACAAAGCAAATGAAACTTTTCCAGTGATACCTCATTTGTTACATAACAAGGAAAATTATGACAAAAATATATTCTCATGATATATTCCTATTACATTTCCTTATCATTTTCTTTTTAGCAGCTTTGACAGCAATTATCTCAAATTAACAAGAATGGAGTTAAGTCATTCTGCGATCAAACTCTTCAATCGGTGACCTGAAGTCAAGGATATTGACTCCGTTTGAGTATGTAGATGAGGTTCCAGTGACGCCATCAAACCATGCTGAGTGGCAAAAACTGCTTATGGGAGCCCCCATACGTGTGGGTAAGCGTGTAAGCATTACTTAGTACTTCCCACGTCCAACCATCGCAAGCAATTTTATCAGGCCATACAGGCAGGCTGGTGTGTGGTACATGTACGGTGCACTGGAGCTATGCGCTGAATACACACATGATTTGTTTTTTTCCCCCTCCCCCCCCCCTTCCGGCAACATGTTATTTGATATCACAGAACCTCATCTATAGACTGACATTGTATCAGAAATTAAGCTCAGAATGCCTAGGTTCCAAGGTCATAATGCAATTATGTGATGTTTGTATGCTTTAGAGTACAAGATCACAAATTCCTTTACCTGTGGAGTTGTCACAAGGATTGCTCCATCTGGATTATGAGACTGTAGGTTCTCCACAATAGTGATGTGTTCATCTGATGTACCTGACAAGTAGAAATACCAAAGAAGATCTTGAGCATAAAATTCTTCCGTCAAGATGTTTTCATTGCAACTGATTGACAAATTGCCCTACATTGACGTAAATAGATATGTACGCCCATGATTTCTTTTATCATGGCTACTACTAAAACACTGATCAATTCAGTGCTTATTTACATCAATGTAGGGCAATTTGTCAATCAGTTGCAAAGACCCTGAGCAGTTAGTCCTCAGGGACAGTAACCCTCTTTCCTTTTAATGTATGGAAAGTTGCTTCATTATGCTTGGAGGACAGCAATTATTTATTCCACGCAGCATGGGCATGACCATGACAAAAACATTATTGCAAAAATATCATACAGTAAACTTTCAGTATTACAAGGAAAAAAATTACTTGTTTATACATAGATCTCTGTTCACAAACAACTTTTCCTTTCCTGCAGAGAACAAGTACGCACACTCACTTTTTTCTCGCACATCTACACACACTCATACACAAGTAAAAGCAAAATGTAAGCAAAATTTAAGCAAAAATTTAAGCAAAATGTATCTGTGGTGATCTTCATTGATTATGCAACATTAAATTCACTCCTTCCTATGGGGCAATTCCGCGGTTAGTAACGTTACATTGGAACAAATTTAGATATTTGTTTTTACCACTAAATTACCATTTATTCATTTCAAGTCAAAATTATGTCAAAAACATGTTTATCCTTCCCAGGTTTATGATACAGAAAAGAATGAACACAATCCAAGAAATATTAGAATTGCTATAGCAACTTAAAGGGCTGGTTAGTACATTACGAAAAAAGGACATGACCAAAAAATCAATGTTTTGTAACAAAAAGTGTGCAAAAATTCAAGTTACTTCAAACAAAGTGTTGCATTAATTTCAATTATTGCATCATGACAAATGTTCATGCAAATTTTTTTAGCAGTTCGACCGATAATTTTTTAGCTAGACCTCCAAAAGCATGGTTAGTAACGTTACGGTTTGTAACGTTACATTTGTCCGGAGTAATTCCGCAGGTCATTTCACCCTTTTGTAATTGACAAAATGTCACATGACTTCTGGAGTATTTAAATGTATTCATCTTTTACCCTTTAGCAAAACTTTGAGGAAAAAATTTCAAAGGAACCCACTGTAATTTGCATTTAAGTGAATTTTAGCGTCCCCAGTCCCACATGTACATTTTAAATGATGGTTTTAGATCTCGCAAAATCAATAAATACGAAAAATAAAATCTACAGAATTTGAAAGACCCTAATGATTGGTGAACATCCATGGCATTAGTTGACACCTAGATTAAAGGGTAAGATAAAGAGGCACATTTCTTTTATCCATGTCATGTCCACCTAACTGCGGAATTGCCCTATGGCATTTACAATAATGACAATTATCTTCACAATCCCACAATTCTAACAACTGACAAGAACATTAAAAAAAAAGGCATGGGCAAGAATAATTACAAGACGTCTCTTTGAGCTGCATTACCTGGAGGTGTGTCAATTATTAGAAAGTCTAAGTCTCCCCAAACCACATCAGTCAGGAATTGTTTTATCATGGCTGCAAAGAGAAAGAAAGAACAAAACATAAGCTACAAACTGCACATGCTGTCAATCTTGAATAATTGTTTTATGTACATTATTAAAGAAACTTTAATGCCAATGGAGGCAATCTTCCAAGAATACTACCTTTGTCAAATTTAATTTGGGGGTCTCAATTTCATATAAAAATTCATAGCATTGATGTGATTTAAACACACACACACACACACACTTTCTGGATTATTTAATATTCTTGAATCTCTCTCACGCAAGACATTACACAAATCTTGCTGATCCATATTGAAAAGTCACGTGGACTAAACTTGATAGAGACATGCAATTACATGGTATGCTTGACAAAAGAAGGTTATTTTTACTATGATTTGATGATAAACGATGTCAGAATATAGCATTTCATCTTATCATTGAATGACATCTTTTTTTTTACTAAACTTACATGGAGACAGAAACAAAATGTGAGTCAGCAAACTTGACTTGGGATAAAAACAAACTTAATTTACTTTTTAAAATGGACATTATAATCCAATTCAAACAAACAAAAAATTTCAAGACTACAAACCTCATGACTAACATGTCGCTTTAGATGATATTATGCATGTTTAGAAGTACTACAACAAATAAACCACACACACTGTTTGCATACTTTAATACCGTATGGGACTGTTTCGTTGAAACAATTATTTCTAGGCATTAAGGGGAGACTGCTATAGATTCTTTGTGTGTGTGTGTGTGTGTGTGTGTCAGGGAACATGTAACAATCACATGGAAAATGTATGCATACACTAACTAGCAAAAATGAATTCATCATTCCCCTTCCAATCACTGGGGCTTCTTCCGGCAAGCAAACCTAAAAATCATACCGAAGTCTGCATTCTTCCAATCTTCTACAGGTGACAATTTGCTGAATTAAGACATTTACTCCAGAAACCAACATAACTTTGAAGAAAACATCATGAAAGTCACTGAAGTCACTGAAACTGTGAAAATTACCATTCTTTTTAGGTCCTCTCCATACGACAGCATCATCTTGACCACCAAGCAGGAAAGCAATGGACATGACAGCAAGGGAAGGATCAGGATACACTGGAACCCATCTAAAATACAATACACAAGACATTACAAAACAAAAAATTAAATTCGCATTCGAACTGTGATTTGTGAAATTTGCACAAATAAAAACCCTCACGAAAATAACAGCTTCAGTATTGTTTCAAATCCCATCATCTTGATGTGTAAGCTTTCCATTGCAACATCTATCATATATATGTTGACTTATATTCCTTGGCTTTCTTTCTAAGAACAAAAGCAAACAAAAACAGTGTCAGTACAATAAAATCTTTAAAATATCCTACATCAAGCAAATCATCATCTACCGCTACATTGTAGTGGGTAGGCCCTGCCTATTAAAGCTATTTGCTCGGAGACATTGGTGTAAAAACAAGAAAATAGGATGGTAAGAAGACAAAACAAGGAAAGGTAGATATTACGCGGTGCGTAATATATGTCCCCGCCGGAAGTAGCATTTTGTAGCAAAATGTACAATATAGGTAAAATAATCAAGGTTAAAGGTCAAAGAAGTCAAAGGTCAAAATTCTGTGTAGAAGTTTTGAAGCGCTCACCTAGTGCCATCACATAAAGCAAACGGAATCGAAATCGGGTTAGAAATGGCGAAGGAGTAGCATTTTGTAGCAAAATGTACAACAAAATGTAGGTCAAAAATTAAGGTCAAAGGTCAAAATTCTGTGTAGAAGTTTTGAAGCCCTCACCTAGTGCCATCACATAAATCAAACAGAATTGAAATCGGGTAAGAAATGGCGAAGGAGTAGCATTTTGTAGCAAAGTGTAAAATACAGGTAAAAAAATCAAGGTCGAAGGTCAAAGAAGTCAAAGGTCAAAATTCTGTGTAGAAGTGTTGAAGCCCTCACCTAGTGCCATCACATACAGCAAACAGAATCGAAATCGGGTTAGAAATGACGAAGGAGTAGCATTTTGTAGCAAAGTGTACAATACAGGTCAAAAAATCAAGTTCAAAGGTCAAAATTCTGTGTAGAAGTGTTGAAGCCCTCACCTAGTGCCGTCACATAAAGCAAACGGAATCGAAATCGGGTTAGAAATGGCGAAGGAGTAGCATTTTGTAGCAAAGTGTACAATACAGGTCAAAAAATCAAGGTCAAAGGTCAAAATTCTGTGTAGAAGTTTTGAAGCCCTCACCTAGTGCCATCACATAAAGTAAACGGAATCGAAATCGGGTTAGAAATGGCGAAGGAGTAGCATTTTGTAGCAAAATGTACAATACAGGTCAAAATCAAGGTCAAAGGTCAAAGAAGTCAAAGGTCAAAATTCTGTGTACAAGTTTTGAAGCCCTCACCTAGTGCCATCATATAAAGCAAACGGAATCGAAATCGGGTTAGAAATGGCGAAGGAGTAGCATTTTGTAGCAAAATGTACAATATAGGTCAAAGGTCAAGGTCAAAGGTCACGACTGAAATTCTGTGTAGAAGTTTCAAAGCTCCCATGTAGTGCTATCATATAAAGCAAACAGAATCAAAATTGGCTCATAAATGACAGAGAAATAGCAAATTGAAGATTTTGATCACACACGGACGCACACACGGACGGACACACGGACGGACGGACGGACGGACAGACACACACACGTACGGAGCCCGTTTCATAGTCCCCTGCTCGAACTCGTTCGGCGGGGACAATTAGTAAGCAGCTTCATTGTTATTCTCATAAAGGCCGTATTTTCATGCAAACTTATATCTTCAGTGAAACATGACAATTACAAATATAGTTAGTTTGTAATAGAGCATTAAACCCAACCAAACATATCAACAGATGTGGCAAACCTATTGCTACACTGATACCTGCTCGAAAATGATCTGTGATTGGAAAAACTAAAAGCAATGGAAAGAGAAGGTTTCAGGCAGTGAGGTCACAATAGGGTCATACAAATGCTTGTTATACCAACCCTTGGGGACACTGGTGTACGTCTTGGCCTTGGACACCAAGCATACGAGGGATACTCGGCCCACAAAGGTCTATGTCCAAAACACCGACCTAGAACAGAACAAGAAATACAATGATTATAAACAAACAAGTCACTGAAAACAGGAAGAAAAAGACAGAAGACAAGAAGAAAGAAAGCACTGAGAACACTAGCAAATGTATGGTCATAGACAAAATGTCAGAGCAGGATATCTGCTGTGCTGAATATTACTTTACATTGGTGAACTTTGCAAGTAAACTGTGGGGGAAACATAATTTGCTCCACACGCGAATGCCTTGGTTGACATGTTTGAGATCATGCAATGAACGAGCAATTTGAGACATGATTGAAGCCAGTGGATCATGCGCAACTCCTAGCAATCAACTAGAGTAACTGCGTCAGTAAGCGTCCGTGCAGCCGTTCGCGGCAGGTACAACATACACGGTAATATACAGCTAAACACAGCATTGCACTGTCACATGCACACTACACATACACTAACACACTAGCAATCAACAAAAACCAACCAATAAAATGGGCACGATCTCTGACGAAAGTGAAATTTTCTCACCTAAATGACAACATATCGCATCCAAAATGAAATTTTCGGTACTTCTTAACATAACAGTTAAGAAACAATGGTCCAAGAAACTGGATTTTTTGTCGTTTTCTCGATGTTCAGGGATTTTGAAAACATATCCTCACGTAAAACAGAACTTTCGCGAGCCGATGTGGGCCGCCATTTTTTTCGGAAAATGGATGTTACCATCGAAAAAAAGTGAGAAAAACACGAGAAAGACATCAACAACACCGCCAGAATTGCGATCTTGTTTGCGGCCAATGCATGTGCGCACGCTATTTTCACGTGCTTTCGCAATGGGAAATGGCGTTTACGCAATGTTCGCGAGACATGTGAAGGCGTTCAGCCAAAGATCGCGGAGCACGCGCGTATTGCATAGGGATTGTACATCGTGCCGCAAGCAGAAATACTACGTCGCATATCGCCCTTATCGGCGAAAATTGTGCCGGGTTTTGCCCTGGTAAATCATGAAAACTGCGTTGGTCAATGGTAAATTTCTTTCATGAAAACAATTGCGTTAATGAATAATCTTGTCTATGATATATGAAATGGTTGAAAATAATTTGCCTGATTTGTTTACAAGTTGGAAAAACCCTCAACAATGCTTAAACTGCCGCAAACGGGATATTTTACTCTAGATTCTATGTCTATGGGTACGAGTCACTCTCTTGCAGAATGCACAATATGCGAGCTGTCAAAGGTGAAGGTGTCCGGCCATTGAAATTTGTCACTGGCAGACAGACACTGTTCACTGCTGGTGACAAATGTTACATCCTTTTTGGTAGGAATAAATGATCACACGTATGCATTAGATTCTAATTACAGAAGTTCTATCATACAGCCTCGGGAGAGTGGTTCAAATGTGACATCTCCCCCACCCCCCCCCCCCCCCACCCACCCCTGGCTTGCTGCGCTATTATGAGGGTAGCTGTCATACACACATGATTGATGGTGGTGAGTTC